>OX031060.1:12356986-13741730 GCA_943736015.1 Tridacna crocea | reverse complement strand
TACATATATCACTTTGGCTTATTGAAAGCTCCAATGTGCAGCATTTATTGTGGGCTGAGTTAGAAAAGCAAATCCAGTTAAGGGCTGGGGAGGGGGTAGGTGTTGGGTGCATCGACGGGTTAAAGGGAAGTAATTCTTGCATTAAATTTCTGGGCGTTTTTTTCTTTTTTTCTTTTACACTGTAAATTGATTACTTTGGCTTATTGAAAGTTCAATGTGCAGCATTTATGGTGGGCTGAGTTAGAAAAGCAAATCCAGTTAAGGGCTAGGGGAGGAGGGGGGGGGGGGGCTGCATCGACGGTTTAAAGGGAAGTAATTCTTGCAAGGGGTTTGAAAAGGCCAAAACACGGTCTTCTGCGCCCCTATTTTCTTAAATATTTGCCCATTTTCAGTGAAATCTGGCAAGGGACTGCACAGCAGCCTTTAAAGAAGACTTCTAAATCCACTTTTATGCCGTTTTTTCACTGTTTTTTTATCAATAAATTTTGGCGCCATTTCAAGCGATTTTGAAGCTCTCTGATTGGCTGTTGAATTTCTTAAGTGTTATCTGATTGGCTGCTGGTATCCAATCTGATTTCCTTAGAGCTTCTCTGATTGGATAATTATTAACCTTTTACCACACAATGACGCTTTTAAAGAAGGCTTTTGAAAATAATCTGATGAAAGGAGACAATGCAGGTTACCAGCATTTTCTCCTTTCCACAATGTTTTTTACCCTATCAAGGAAGCAATTGATTTTTAGTTATTCTTACATCTTATTGTGTCTTTATGGCCTACTTCCAAATTCTTCAAACAGGAACAAGAGTTTTTTTGTCAGAAAAAGTTTTGGCAACAGCAACAGGTTGCTTCTGAATTTTATATTTTGCGCAGCGATTAAACATAAAATTGACTTTTGACTCACGCGGTCGTCTAAATTGGTTCAATGTTTTCGTGACCCTGGTAAGAAAACAGGGAAAAATTTGTTTACCTTTCTTTGATTTGTACGACAGGTATCAGTTGCCTCTGAAAGTGTCGAAGTTGATTTTACGATTATGCGCAGCACATAACAGTCACGTATGGGTTGGATGGTCATCGTAACCAAATCAATGGCCCTAGTGAGAGAAAAGAAAAAGAAAAATCCCTACAATTGACTCAAGCAACAGTTCTCGTCTGCTATAAAATATTCCATAAGTCGATTTTCATGTTTTTGCGGATACGGAAGTGGCACCTGCGAGACAATAGACAACCTAAAGGGTTTGTTGTCATGGTAAATAAAGATTGCATAAATAAAAAACAGATATTAGAAATTAAATTCCCTATATTTGACCTATTAAGCAACAGGTGTCCTCTGCTATGAAATGTTCTGTTAGTCGATTTTTCGCATTTTCGCGGATACTTAACCGGCACCTTTTAGACGGCAGTCACGTAAATGGATTTGTCGTCACGTTATAAAGAGATTGGAGAAAAAGATATACATTAAAATTTAGTTCCTTTTGTTTGATTTATGCAATAAGAAGCAGTTGCTACTGAAAGAGCCTTCAGTCTTTTTTTAGGCCACTTGTCACATTATTTTCTGGGGTTTTTGTACGAGCGTAAATGGCACATAGTCAACATAACTGAGTTTCTTGTTGCGGTTTGAAGAGATAAGAAAAATTACACTTCAGTTGCCTTTGTTTGATATATGCAATAGGAAGCAACTGAAAGAATTTTCAGTCTTTTTTAGCCACTTGTCCTCATTAATTTCTGGGTGTTTTCTTTTTTTTTACACTGTACATTGATCACTTTGGCTTATTGAAAGTTTCAATGTGCAGCATTTATTGTGGGCTGAGTTAGAAAAGCAAATCCAGTTAAGGGCTGGGGAGGAGGGGGGGGGTGCATCGATGTTAAAGGGAAGTAATTCTTGCATTAATTTCTGGGCATTTTTTTTTTACACTGGTACATATATCACTTTGGCTTATTGAAAGCTCCAATGTGCAGCATTTATTGTGGGCTGAGTTAGAAAAGCAAATCCAGTTAAGGGCTGGGAGGGGGGTAGGTGTTGGGTGCATCGACGGTTAAAGGGAAGTAATTCTTGCATTAATTTCTGGGCGTTTTTTTCTTTTTTTCTTTACACTGTAAATTGATTACTTTGGCTTATGAAAGTTTCAATGTGCAGCATTTATGGTGGGCTGAGTTAGAAAAGCAAATCCAGTTAAGGGCTGGGGAGGAGGGGGGGGGCTGCATCGACGGTTAAAGGGAAGTAATTCTTGCAAGGGGTTTGAAAAGGCCAAAACACGGTCTTCTGCGCCCCTATTTTCTTAAATATTTGCCCATTTTCAGTGAAATCTGGCAAGGACTGCACAGCAGCCTTTAAAGAAGACTTTAAATCCACTTTTATGCCGTTTTTTTCACTGTTTTTTTATCAATAAATTTTGGCGCCATTTTCAAGCGATTTTGAAGCTCTCTGATTGGCTGTTGAATTTCTTAAGTGTTATCTGATTGGCTGCTGGTATCCAATCTGATTTCCTTAGAGCTTCTCTGATTGGATAATTATTAACCTTTTACCACACAATGACGCCTTTTAAAGAAGGCTTTTGAAAATAATCTGATGAAAGGAGACAATGCAGGTTACCAGCATTTTCTCCTTTTCCCACAATGTTTTTTACCCTATCAAGGAAGCAATTGATTTTTAGTTATTCTTACATCTTATTGTGTCTTTATGGCCTACTTCCAAATTCTTCAAACAGGAACAAGATTTTTTTGTCAGAAAAAGTTTTGGCAACAGCAACAGGTTGCTTCTGAATTTTATATTTTGCGCAGCGATTAAACATAAAATTGACTTTTGACTCACGCGGTCGTCTAAATTGGTTCAATGTTTTCGTGACCCTGGTAAGAAAACAGGGAAAAATTTTGTTTACCTTTCTTTGATTTGTACGACAGGTATCAGTTGCCTCTGAAAGTGTCGAAGTTGATTTTACGATTTTATGCGCAGCACATAACAGTCACGTATGGGTTGGATGGTCATCGTAACCAAATCAATGGCCCTAGTGAGAGAAAAAGAAAAAGAAAAATCCCTACAATTGACTCAAGCAACAGTTCTCGTCTGCTATAAAATATTCCATAAGTCGATTTTTCATGTTTTTGCGGATACGGAAGTGGCACCTGCGAGACAATAGACAACCTAAAAGGGTTTGTTGTCATGGTAAATAAAGATTGCATAAATAAAAAACAGATATTAGAAATTAAATTCCCTATATTTGACCTATTAAGCAACAGGTGTCCTCTGCTATGAAATGTTCTGTTAGTCGATTTTTCGCATTTTCGCGGATACTTAACCGGCACCTTTTAGACGGCAGTCAACGTAAATGGATTTGTCGTCACGTTATAAAGAGATTGGAGAAAAAGATATACATTAAAAATTTAGTTCCTTTTGTTTGATTTATGCAATAAGAAGCAGTTGCTACTGAAAGAGCCTTCAGTCTTTTTTTAGCCACTTGTCACATTATTTTCTGGGGTTTTTGTACGAGCGTAAATGGCACATAGTCAACATAACTGAGTTTCTTGTTGCGGTTTGAAGAGATAAGAAAAATTACACTTCAGTTGCCTTTGTTTGATATATGCAATAGGAAGCAACTGAAAGAATTTTCAGTCTTTTTTTAGCCACTTGTCTCATTAATTTCTGGGTGTTTTCTTTTTTTTTACACTGTACATTGATCACTTTGGCTTATTGAAAGTTTCAATGTGCAGCATTTATTGTGGGCTGAGTTAGAAAAGCAAATCCAGTTAAGGGCTGGGGAGGAGGGGGGGGGTGCATCGACTGTTAAAGGGAAGTAATTCTTGCATTAATTTCTGGGCATTTTTTTTTTTTACACTGTACATATATCACTTTGGCTTATTGAAAGCTCCAATGTGCAGCATTTATTGTGGGCTGAGTTAGAAAAGCAAATCCAGTTAAGGGCTGGGGAGGGGGGTAGGTGTTGGGTGCATCGACGGTTAAAGGGAAGTAATTCTTGCATTAATTTCTGGGCGTTTTTTTCTTTTTTTCTTTTACACTGTAAATTGATTACTTTGGCTTATTGAAAGTTTCAATGTGCAGCATTTATGGTGGGCTGAGTTAGAAAAGCAAATCCAGTTAAGGGCTGGGGAGGAGGGGGGGGGCTGCATCGACGGTTAAAGGGAAGTAATTCTTGCAAGGGGTTTGAAAAGGCCAAAACACGGTCTTCTGCGCCCCTATTTTCTTAAATATTTGCCCATTTTCAGTGAAATCTGGCAAGGACTGCACAGCAGCCTTTAAAGAAGACTTTAAATCCACTTTTATGCCGTTTTTTTCACTGTTTTTTTATCAATAAATTTTGGCGCCATTTTCAAGCGATTTTGAAGCTCTCTGATTGGCTGTTGAATTTCTTAAGTGTTATCTGATTGGCTGCTGGTATCCAATCTGATTTCCTTAGAGCTTCTCTGATTGGATAATTATTAACCTTTTACCACACAATGACGCCTTTTAAAGAAGGCTTTTGAAAATAATCTGATGAAAGGAGACAATGCAGGTTACCAGCATTTTCTCCTTTTCCCACAATGTTTTTTACCCTATCAAGGAAGCAATTGATTTTTAGTTATTCTTACATCTTATTGTGTCTTTATGGCCTACTTCCAAATTCTTCAAACAGGAACAAGATTTTTTTGTCAGAAAAAGTTTTGGCAACAGCAACAGGTTGCTTCTGAATTTTATATTTTGCGCAGCGATTAAACATAAAATTGACTTTTGACTCACGCGGTCGTCTAAATTGGTTCAATGTTTTCGTGACCCTGGTAAGAAAACAGGGAAAAATTTTGTTTACCTTTCTTTGATTTGTACGACAGGTATCAGTTGCCTCTGAAAGTGTCGAAGTTGATTTTACGATTTTATGCGCAGCACATAACAGTCACGTATGGGTTGGATGGTCATCGTAACCAAATCAATGGCCCTAGTGAGAGAAAAAGAAAAAGAAAAATCCCTACAATTGACTCAAGCAACAGTTCTCGTCTGCTATAAAATATTCCATAAGTCGATTTTTCATGTTTTTGCGGATACGGAAGTGGCACCTGCGAGACAATAGACAACCTAAAAGGGTTTGTTGTCATGGTAAATAAAGATTGCATAAATAAAAAACAGATATTAGAAATTAAATTCCCTATATTTGACCTATTAAGCAACAGGTGTCCTCTGCTATGAAATGTTCTGTTAGTCGATTTTTCGCATTTTCGCGGATACTTAACCGGCACCTTTTAGACGGCAGTCAACGTAAATGGATTTGTCGTCACGTTATAAAGAGATTGGAGAAAAAGATATACATTAAAAATTTAGTTCCTTTTGTTTGATTTATGCAATAAGAAGCAGTTGCTACTGAAAGAGCCTTCAGTCTTTTTTTAGCCACTTGTCACATTATTTTCTGGGGTTTTTGTACGAGCGTAAATGGCACATAGTCAACATAACTGAGTTTCTTGTTGCGGTTTGAAGAGATAAGAAAAATTACACTTCAGTTGCCTTTGTTTGATATATGCAATAGGAAGCAACTGAAAGAATTTTCAGTCTTTTTTTAGCCACTTGTCTCATTAATTTCTGGGTGTTTTCTTTTTTTTTTACACTGTACATTGATCACTTTGGCTTATTGAAAGTTTCAATGTGCAGCATTTATTGTGGGCTGAGTTAGAAAAGCAAATCCAGTTAAGGGCTGGGGAGGAGGGGGGGGTGCATCGACTGTTAAAGGGAAGTAATTCTTGCATTAATTTCTGGGCATTTTTTTTTTTACACTGTACATATATCACTTTGGCTTATTGAAAGCTCCAATGTGCAGCATTTATTGTGGGCTGAGTTAGAAAAGCAAATCCAGTTAAGGGCTGGGGAGGGGGGTAGGTGTTGGGTGCATCGACGGTTAAAGGGAAGTAATTCTTGCATTAATTTCTGGGCGTTTTTTTCTTTTTTTCTTTTACACTGTAAATTGATTACTTTGGCTTATTGAAAGTTTCAATGTGCAGCATTTATGGTGGGCTGAGTTAGAAAAGCAAATCCAGTTAAGGGCTGGGGAGGAGGGGGGGGGGGCTGCATCGACGGTTAAAGGGAAGTAATTCTTGCAAGGGGTTTGAAAAGGCCAAAACACGGTCTTCTGCGCCCCTATTTTCTTAAATATTTGCCCATTTTCAGTGAAATCTGGCAAGGACTGCACAGCAGCCTTTAAAGAAGACTTTAAATCCACTTTTATGCCGTTTTTTTCACTGTTTTTTTATCAATAAATTTTGGCGCCATTTTCAAGCGATTTTGAAGCTCTCTGATTGGCTGTTGAATTTCTTAAGTGTTATCTGATTGGCTGCTGGTATCCAATCTGATTTCCTTAGAGCTTCTCTGATTGGATAATTATTAACCTTTTACCACACAATGACGCCTTTTAAAGAAGGCTTTTGAAAATAATCTGATGAAAGGAGACAATGCAGGTTACCAGCATTTTCTCCTTTTCCCACAATGTTTTTTACCCTATCAAGGAAGCAATTGATTTTTAGTTATTCTTACATCTTATTGTGTCTTTATGGCCTACTTCCAAATTCTTCAAACAGGAACAAGATTTTTTTGTCAGAAAAAGTTTTGGCAACAGCAACAGGTTGCTTCTGAATTTTATATTTTGCGCAGCGATTAAACATAAAATTGACTTTTGACTCACGCGGTCGTCTAAATTGGTTCAATGTTTTCGTGACCCTGGTAAGAAAACAGGGAAAAATTTTGTTTACCTTTCTTTGATTTGTACGACAGGTATCAGTTGCCTCTGAAAGTGTCGAAGTTGATTTTACGATTTTATGCGCAGCACATAACAGTCACGTATGGGTTGGATGGTCATCGTAACCAAATCAATGGCCCTAGTGAGAGAAAAAGAAAAAGAAAAATCCCTACAATTGACTCAAGCAACAGTTCTCGTCTGCTATAAAATATTCCATAAGTCGATTTTTCATGTTTTTGCGGATACGGAAGTGGCACCTGCGAGACAATAGACAACCTAAAAGGGTTTGTTGTCATGGTAAATAAAGATTGCATAAATAAAAAACAGATATTAGAAATTAAATTCCCTATATTTGACCTATTAAGCAACAGGTGTCCTCTGCTATGAAATGTTCTGTTAGTCGATTTTTCGCATTTTCGCGGATACTTAACCGGCACCTTTTAGACGGCAGTCAACGTAAATGGATTTGTCGTCACGTTATAAAGAGATTGGAGAAAAAGATATACATTAAAAATTTAGTTCCTTTTGTTTGATTTATGCAATAAGAAGCAGTTGCTACTGAAAGAGCCTTCAGTCTTTTTTTAGCCACTTGTCACATTATTTTCTGGGGTTTTTGTACGAGCGTAAATGGCACATAGTCAACATAACTGAGTTTCTTGTTGCGGTTTGAAGAGATAAGAAAAATTACACTTCAGTTGCCTTTGTTTGATATATGCAATAGGAAGCAACTGAAAGAATTTTCAGTCTTTTTTTAGCCACTTGTCTCATTAATTTCTGGGTGTTTTCTTTTTTTTTACACTGTACATTGATCACTTTGGCTTATTGAAAGTTTCAATGTGCAGCATTTATTGTGGGCTGAGTTAGAAAAGCAAATCCAGTTAAGGGCTGGGGAGGAGGGGGGGGTGCATCGACTGTTAAAGGGAAGTAATTCTTGCATTAATTTCTGGGCATTTTTTTTTTACACTGTACATATATCACTTTGGCTTATTGAAAGCTCCAATGTGCAGCATTTATTGTGGGCTGAGTTAGAAAAGCAAATCCAGTTAAGGGCTGGGGAGGGGGGTAGGTGTTGGGTGCATCGACGGTTAAAGGGAAGTAATTCTTGCATTAATTTCTGGGCGTTTTTTTCTTTTTTTCTTTTACACTGTAAATTGATTACTTTGGCTTATTGAAAGTTTCAATGTGCAGCATTTATGGTGGGCTGAGTTAGAAAAGCAAATCCAGTTAAGGGCTGGGGAGGAGGGGGGGGGCTGCATCGACGGTTAAAGGGAAGTAATTCTTGCAAGGGGTTTGAAAAGGCCAAAACACGGTCTTCTGCGCCCCTATTTTCTTAAATATTTGCCCATTTTCAGTGAAATCTGGCAAGGACTGCACAGCAGCCTTTAAAGAAGACTTTAAATCCACTTTTATGCCGTTTTTTTCACTGTTTTTTTATCAATAAATTTTGGCGCCATTTTCAAGCGATTTTGAAGCTCTCTGATTGGCTGTTGAATTTCTTAAGTGTTATCTGATTGGCTGCTGGTATCCAATCTGATTTCCTTAGAGCTTCTCTGATTGGATAATTATTAACCTTTTACCACACAATGACGCCTTTTAAAGAAGGCTTTTGAAAATAATCTGATGAAAGGAGACAATGCAGGTTACCAGCATTTTCTCCTTTTCCCACAATGTTTTTTACCCTATCAAGGAAGCAATTGATTTTTAGTTATTCTTACATCTTATTGTGTCTTTATGGCCTACTTCCAAATTCTTCAAACAGGAACAAGATTTTTTTGTCAGAAAAAGTTTTGGCAACAGCAACAGGTTGCTTCTGAATTTTATATTTTGCGCAGCGATTAAACATAAAATTGACTTTTGACTCACGCGGTCGTCTAAATTGGTTCAATGTTTTCGTGACCCTGGTAAGAAAACAGGGAAAAATTTTGTTTACCTTTCTTTGATTTGTACGACAGGTATCAGTTGCCTCTGAAAGTGTCGAAGTTGATTTTACGATTTTATGCGCAGCACATAACAGTCACGTATGGGTTGGATGGTCATCGTAACCAAATCAATGGCCCTAGTGAGAGAAAAAGAAAAAGAAAAATCCCTACAATTGACTCAAGCAACAGTTCTCGTCTGCTATAAAATATTCCATAAGTCGATTTTTCATGTTTTTGCGGATACGGAAGTGGCACCTGCGAGACAATAGACAACCTAAAAGGGTTTGTTGTCATGGTAAATAAAGATTGCATAAATAAAAAACAGATATTAGAAATTAAATTCCCTATATTTGACCTATTAAGCAACAGGTGTCCTCTGCTATGAAATGTTCTGTTAGTCGATTTTTCGCATTTTCGCGGATACTTAACCGGCACCTTTTAGACGGCAGTCAACGTAAATGGATTTGTCGTCACGTTATAAAGAGATTGGAGAAAAAGATATACATTAAAAATTTAGTTCCTTTTGTTTGATTTATGCAATAAGAAGCAGTTGCTACTGAAAGAGCCTTCAGTCTTTTTTTAGCCACTTGTCACATTATTTTCTGGGGTTTTTGTACGAGCGTAAATGGCACATAGTCAACATAACTGAGTTTCTTGTTGCGGTTTGAAGAGATAAGAAAAATTACACTTCAGTTGCCTTTGTTTGATATATGCAATAGGAAGCAACTGAAAGAATTTTCAGTCTTTTTTTAGCCACTTGTCTCATTAATTTCTGGGTGTTTTCTTTTTTTTTTACACTGTACATTGATCACTTTGGCTTATTGAAAGTTTCAATGTGCAGCATTTATTGTGGGCTGAGTTAGAAAAGCAAATCCAGTTAAGGGCTGGGGAGGAGGGGGGGGTGCATCGACTGTTAAAGGGAAGTAATTCTTGCATTAATTTCTGGGCATTTTTTTTTTTACACTGTACATATATCACTTTGGCTTATTGAAAGCTCCAATGTGCAGCATTTATTGTGGGCTGAGTTAGAAAAGCAAATCCAGTTAAGGGCTGGGGAGGGGGGTAGGTGTTGGGTGCATCGACGGTTAAAGGGAAGTAATTCTTGCATTAATTTCTGGGCGTTTTTTTCTTTTTTTCTTTTACACTGTAAATTGATTACTTTGGCTTATTGAAAGTTTCAATGTGCAGCATTTATGGTGGGCTGAGTTAGAAAAGCAAATCCAGTTAAGGGCTGGGGAGGAGGGGGGGGGCTGCATCGACGGTTAAAGGGAAGAAATTCTTGCAAGGGGTTTGAAAAGGCCAAAACACGGTCTTCTGCGCCCCTATTTTCTTAAATATTTGCCCATTTTCAGTGAAATCTGGCAAGGACTGCACAGCAGCCTTTAAAGAAGACTTTAAATCCACTTTTATGCCGTTTTTTTCACTGTTTTTTTATCAATAAATTTTGGCGCCATTTTCAAGCGATTTTGAAGCTCTCTGATTGGCTGTTGAATTTCTTAAGTGTTATCTGATTGGCTGCTGGTATCCAATCTGATTTCCTTAGAGCTTCTCTGATTGGATAATTATTAACCTTTTACCACACAATGACGCCTTTTAAAGAAGGCTTTTGAAAATAATCTGATGAAAGGAGACAATGCAGGTTACCAGCATTTTCTCCTTTTCCCACAATGTTTTTTACCCTATCAAGGAAGCAATTGATTTTTAGTTATTCTTACATCTTATTGTGTCTTTATGGCCTACTTCCAAATTCTTCAAACAGGAACAAGATTTTTTTGTCAGAAAAAGTTTTGGCAACAGCAACAGGTTGCTTCTGAATTTTATATTTTGCGCAGCGATTAAACATAAAATTGACTTTTGACTCACGCGGTCGTCTAAATTGGTTCAATGTTTTCGTGACCCTGGTAAGAAAACAGGGAAAAATTTTGTTTACCTTTCTTTGATTTGTACGACAGGTATCAGTTGCCTCTGAAAGTGTCGAAGTTGATTTTACGATTTTATGCGCAGCACATAACAGTCACGTATGGGTTGGATGGTCATCGTAACCAAATCAATGGCCCTAGTGAGAGAAAAAGAAAAAGAAAAATCCCTACAATTGACTCAAGCAACAGTTCTCGTCTGCTATAAAATATTCCATAAGTCGATTTTTCATGTTTTTGCGGATACGGAAGTGGCACCTGCGAGACAATAGACAACCTAAAAGGGTTTGTTGTCATGGTAAATAAAGATTGCATAAATAAAAAACAGATATTAGAAATTAAATTCCCTATATTTGACCTATTAAGCAACAGGTGTCCTCTGCTATGAAATGTTCTGTTAGTCGATTTTTCGCATTTTCGCGGATACTTAACCGGCACCTTTTAGACGGCAGTCAACGTAAATGGATTTGTCGTCACGTTATAAAGAGATTGGAGAAAAAGATATACATTAAAAATTTAGTTCCTTTTGTTTGATTTATGCAATAAGAAGCAGTTGCTACTGAAAGAGCCTTCAGTCTTTTTTTAGCCACTTGTCACATTATTTTCTGGGGTTTTTGTACGAGCGTAAATGGCACATAGTCAACATAACTGAGTTTCTTGTTGCGGTTTGAAGAGATAAGAAAAATTACACTTCAGTTGCCTTTGTTTGATATATGCAATAGGAAGCAACTGAAAGAATTTTCAGTCTTTTTTTAGCCACTTGTCTCATTAATTTCTGGGTGTTTTCTTTTTTTTTACACTGTACATTGATCACTTTGGCTTATTGAAAGTTTCAATGTGCAGCATTTATTGTGGGCTGAGTTAGAAAAGCAAATCCAGTTAAGGGCTGGGGAGGAGGGGGGGGTGCATCGACTGTTAAAGGGAAGTAATTCTTGCATTAATTTCTGGGCATTTTTTTTTTACACTGTACATATATCACTTTGGCTTATTGAAAGCTCCAATGTGCAGCATTTATTGTGGGCTGAGTTAGAAAAGCAAATCCAGTTAAGGGCTGGGGAGGGGGGTAGGTGTTGGGTGCATCGACGGTTAAAGGGAAGTAATTCTTGCATTAATTTCTGGGCGTTTTTTTCTTTTTTTCTTTTACACTGTAAATTGATTACTTTGGCTTATTGAAAGTTTCAATGTGCAGCATTTATGGTGGGCTGAGTTAGAAAAGCAAATCCAGTTAAGGGCTGGGGAGGAGGGGGGGGGCTGCATCGACGGTTAAAGGGAAGTAATTCTTGCAAGGGGTTTGAAAAGGCCAAAACACGGTCTTCTGCGCCCCTATTTTCTTAAATATTTGCCCATTTTCAGTGAAATCTGGCAAGGACTGCACAGCAGCCTTTAAAGAAGACTTTAAATCCACTTTTATGCCGTTTTTTTCACTGTTTTTTTATCAATAAATTTTGGCGCCATTTTCAAGCGATTTTGAAGCTCTCTGATTGGCTGTTGAATTTCTTAAGTGTTATCTGATTGGCTGCTGGTATCCAATCTGATTTCCTTAGAGCTTCTCTGATTGGATAATTATTAACCTTTTACCACACAATGACGCCTTTTAAAGAAGGCTTTTGAAAATAATCTGATGAAAGGAGACAATGCAGGTTACCAGCATTTTCTCCTTTTCCCACAATGTTTTTTACCCTATCAAGGAAGCAATTGATTTTTAGTTATTCTTACATCTTATTGTGTCTTTATGGCCTACTTCCAAATTCTTCAAACAGGAACAAGATTTTTTTGTCAGAAAAAGTTTTGGCAACAGCAACAGGTTGCTTCTGAATTTTATATTTTGCGCAGCGATTAAACATAAAATTGACTTTTGACTCACGCGGTCGTCTAAATTGGTTCAATGTTTTCGTGACCCTGGTAAGAAAACAGGGAAAAATTTTGTTTACCTTTCTTTGATTTGTACGACAGGTATCAGTTGCCTCTGAAAGTGTCGAAGTTGATTTTACGATTTTATGCGCAGCACATAACAGTCACGTATGGGTTGGATGGTCATCGTAACCAAATCAATGGCCCTAGTGAGAGAAAAAGAAAAAGAAAAATCCCTACAATTGACTCAAGCAACAGTTCTCGTCTGCTATAAAATATTCCATAAGTCGATTTTTCATGTTTTTGCGGATACGGAAGTGGCACCTGCGAGACAATAGACAACCTAAAAGGGTTTGTTGTCATGGTAAATAAAGATTGCATAAATAAAAAACAGATATTAGAAATTAAATTCCCTATATTTGACCTATTAAGCAACAGGTGTCCTCTGCTATGAAATGTTCTGTTAGTCGATTTTTCGCATTTTCGCGGATACTTAACCGGCACCTTTTAGACGGCAGTCAACGTAAATGGATTTGTCGTCACGTTATAAAGAGATTGGAGAAAAAGATATACATTAAAAATTTAGTTCCTTTTGTTTGATTTATGCAATAAGAAGCAGTTGCTACTGAAAGAGCCTTCAGTCTTTTTTTAGCCACTTGTCACATTATTTTCTGGGGTTTTTGTACGAGCGTAAATGGCACATAGTCAACATAACTGAGTTTCTTGTTGCGGTTTGAAGAGATAAGAAAAATTACACTTCAGTTGCCTTTGTTTGATATATGCAATAGGAAGCAACTGAAAGAATTTTCAGTCTTTTTTTAGCCACTTGTCTCATTAATTTCTGGGTGTTTTCTTTTTTTTTACACTGTACATTGATCACTTTGGCTTATTGAAAGTTTCAATGTGCAGCATTTATTGTGGGCTGAGTTAGAAAAGCAAATCCAGTTAAGGGCTGGGGAGGAGGGGGGGGTGCATCGACTGTTAAAGGGAAGTAATTCTTGCATTAATTTCTGGGCATTTTTTTTTTTACACTGTACATATATCACTTTGGCTTATTGAAAGCTCCAATGTGCAGCATTTATTGTGGGCTGAGTTAGAAAAGCAAATCCAGTTAAGGGCTGGGGAGGGGGGTAGGTGTTGGGTGCATCGACGGTTAAAGGGAAGTAATTCTTGCATTAATTTCTGGGCGTTTTTTTCTTTTTTTCTTTTACACTGTAAATTGATTACTTTGGCTTATTGAAAGTTTCAATGTGCAGCATTTATGGTGGGCTGAGTTGGAAAAGCAAATCCAGTTAAGGGCTGGGGAGGAGGGGGGGGGGCTGCATCGACGGTTAAAGGGAAGTAATTCTTGCAAGGGGTTTGAAAAGGCCAAAACACGGTCTTCTGCGCCCCTATTTTCTTAAATATTTGCCCATTTTCAGTGAAATCTGGCAAGGACTGCACAGCAGCCTTTAAAGAAGACTTTAAATCCACTTTTATGCCGTTTTTTTCACTGTTTTTTTATCAATAAATTTTGGCGCCATTTTCAAGCGATTTTGAAGCTCTCTGATTGGCTGTTGAATTTCTTAAGTGTTATCTGATTGGCTGCTGGTATCCAATCTGATTTCCTTAGAGCTTCTCTGATTGGATAATTATTAACCTTTTACCACACAATGACGCCTTTTAAAGAAGGCTTTTGAAAATAATCTGATGAAAGGAGACAATGCAGGTTACCAGCATTTTCTCCTTTTCCCACAATGTTTTTTACCCTATCAAGGAAGCAATTGATTTTTAGTTATTCTTACATCTTATTGTGTCTTTATGGCCTACTTCCAAATTCTTCAAACAGGAACAAGATTTTTTTGTCAGAAAAAGTTTTGGCAACAGCAACAGGTTGCTTCTGAATTTTATATTTTGCGCAGCGATTAAACATAAAATTGACTTTTGACTCACGCGGTCGTCTAAATTGGTTCAATGTTTTCGTGACCCTGGTAAGAAAACAGGGAAAAATTTTGTTTACCTTTCTTTGATTTGTACGACAGGTATCAGTTGCCTCTGAAAGTGTCGAAGTTGATTTTACGATTTTATGCGCAGCACATAACAGTCACGTATGGGTTGGATGGTCATCGTAACCAAATCAATGGCCCTAGTGAGAGAAAAAGAAAAAGAAAAATCCCTACAATTGACTCAAGCAACAGTTCTCGTCTGCTATAAAATATTCCATAAGTCGATTTTTCATGTTTTTGCGGATACGGAAGTGGCACCTGCGAGACAATAGACAACCTAAAAGGGTTTGTTGTCATGGTAAATAAAGATTGCATAAATAAAAAACAGATATTAGAAATTAAATTCCCTATATTTGACCTATTAAGCAACAGGTGTCCTCTGCTATGAAATGTTCTGTTAGTCGATTTTTCGCATTTTCGCGGATACTTAACCGGCACCTTTTAGACGGCAGTCAACGTAAATGGATTTGTCGTCACGTTATAAAGAGATTGGAGAAAAAGATATACATTAAAAATTTAGTTCCTTTTGTTTGATTTATGCAATAAGAAGCAGTTGCTACTGAAAGAGCCTTCAGTCTTTTTTTAGCCACTTGTCACATTATTTTCTGGGGTTTTTGTACGAGCGTAAATGGCACATAGTCAACATAACTGAGTTTCTTGTTGCGGTTTGAAGAGATAAGAAAAATTACACTTCAGTTGCCTTTGTTTGATATATGCAATAGGAAGCAACTGAAAGAATTTTCAGTCTTTTTTTAGCCACTTGTCTCATTAATTTCTGGGTGTTTTCTTTTTTTTTTACACTGTACATTGATCACTTTGGCTTATTGAAAGTTTCAATGTGCAGCATTTATTGTGGGCTGAGTTAGAAAAGCAAATCCAGTTAAGGGCTGGGGAGGAGGGGGGGGTGCATCGACTGTTAAAGGGAAGTAATTCTTGCATTAATTTCTGGGCATTTTTTTTTTTACACTGTACATATATCACTTTGGCTTATTGAAAGCTCCAATGTGCAGCATTTATTGTGGGCTGAGTTAGAAAAGCAAATCCAGTTAAGGGCTGGGGAGGGGGGTAGGTGTTGGGTGCATCGACGGTTAAAGGGAAGTAATTCTTGCATTAATTTCTGGGCGTTTTTTTCTTTTTTTCTTTTACACTGTAAATTGATTACTTTGGCTTATTGAAAGTTTCAATGTGCAGCATTTATGGTGGGCTGAGTTAGAAAAGCAAATCCAGTTAAGGGCTGGGGAGGAGGGGGGGGGCTGCATCGACGGTTAAAGGGAAGTAATTCTTGCAAGGGGTTTGAAAAGGCCAAAACACGGTCTTCTGCGCCCCTATTTTCTTAAATATTTGCCCATTTTCAGTGAAATCTGGCAAGGACTGCACAGCAGCCTTTAAAGAAGACTTTAAATCCACTTTTATGCCGTTTTTTTCACTGTTTTTTTATCAATAAATTTTGGCGCCATTTTCAAGCGATTTTGAAGCTCTCTGATTGGCTGTTGAATTTCTTAAGTGTTATCTGATTGGCTGCTGGTATCCAATCTGATTTCCTTAGAGCTTCTCTGATTGGATAATTATTAACCTTTTACCACACAATGACGCCTTTTAAAGAAGGCTTTTGAAAATAATCTGATGAAAGGAGACAATGCAGGTTACCAGCATTTTCTCCTTTTCCCACAATGTTTTTTACCCTATCAAGGAAGCAATTGATTTTTAGTTATTCTTACATCTTATTGTGTCTTTATGGCCTACTTCCAAATTCTTCAAACAGGAACAAGATTTTTTTGTCAGAAAAAGTTTTGGCAACAGCAACAGGTTGCTTCTGAATTTTATATTTTGCGCAGCGATTAAACATAAAATTGACTTTTGACTCACGCGGTCGTCTAAATTGGTTCAATGTTTTCGTGACCCTGGTAAGAAAACAGGGAAAAATTTTGTTTACCTTTCTTTGATTTGTACGACAGGTATCAGTTGCCTCTGAAAGTGTCGAAGTTGATTTTACGATTTTATGCGCAGCACATAACAGTCACGTATGGGTTGGATGGTCATCGTAACCAAATCAATGGCCCTAGTGAGAGAAAAAGAAAAAGAAAAATCCCTACAATTGACTCAAGCAACAGTTCTCGTCTGCTATAAAATATTCCATAAGTCGATTTTTCATGTTTTTGCGGATACGGAAGTGGCACCTGCGAGACAATAGACAACCTAAAAGGGTTTGTTGTCATGGTAAATAAAGATTGCATAAATAAAAAACAGATATTAGAAATTAAATTCCCTATATTTGACCTATTAAGCAACAGGTGTCCTCTGCTATGAAATGTTCTGTTAGTCGATTTTTCGCATTTTCGCGGATACTTAACCGGCACCTTTTAGACGGCAGTCAACGTAAATGGATTTGTCGTCACGTTATAAAGAGATTGGAGAAAAAGATATACATTAAAAATTTAGTTCCTTTTGTTTGATTTATGCAATAAGAAGCAGTTGCTACTGAAAGAGCCTTCAGTCTTTTTTTAGCCACTTGTCACATTATTTTCTGGGGTTTTTGTACGAGCGTAAATGGCACATAGTCAACATAACTGAGTTTCTTGTTGCGGTTTGAAGAGATAAGAAAAATTACACTTCAGTTGCCTTTGTTTGATATATGCAATAGGAAGCAACTGAAAGAATTTTCAGTCTTTTTTTAGCCACTTGTCTCATTAATTTCTGGGTGTTTTCTTTTTTTTTTACACTGTACATTGATCACTTTGGCTTATTGAAAGTTTCAATGTGCAGCATTTATTGTGGGCTGAGTTAGAAAAGCAAATCCAGTTAAGGGCTGGGGAGGAGGGGGGGGTGCATCGACTGTTAAAGGGAAGTAATTCTTGCATTAATTTCTGGGCATTTTTTTTTTTACACTGTACATATATCACTTTGGCTTATTGAAAGCTCCAATGTGCAGCATTTATTGTGGGCTGAGTTAGAAAAGCAAATCCAGTTAAGGGCTGGGGAGGGGGGTAGGTGTTGGGTGCATCGACGGTTAAAGGGAAGTAATTCTTGCATTAATTTCTGGGCGTTTTTTTCTTTTTTTCTTTTACACTGTAAATTGATTACTTTGGCTTATTGAAAGTTTCAATGTGCAGCATTTATGGTGGGCTGAGTTAGAAAAGCAAATCCAGTTAAGGGCTGGGGAGGAGGGGGGGGGCTGCATCGACGGTTAAAGGGAAGTAATTCTTGCAAGGGGTTTGAAAAGGCCAAAACACGGTCTTCTGCGCCCCTATTTTCTTAAATATTTGCCCATTTTCAGTGAAATCTGGCAAGGACTGCACAGCAGCCTTTAAAGAAGACTTTAAATCCACTTTTATGCCGTTTTTTTCACTGTTTTTTTATCAATAAATTTTGGCGCCATTTTCAAGCGATTTTGAAGCTCTCTGATTGGCTGTTGAATTTCTTAAGTGTTATCTGATTGGCTGCTGGTATCCAATCTGATTTCCTTAGAGCTTCTCTGATTGGATAATTATTAACCTTTTACCACACAATGACGCCTTTTAAAGAAGGCTTTTGAAAATAATCTGATAAAAGGAGACAATGCAGGTTACCAGCATTTTCTCCTTTTCCCACAATGTTTTTTACCCTATCAAGGAAGCAATTGATTTTTAGTTATTCTTACATCTTATTGTGTCTTTATGGCCTACTTCCAAATTCTTCAAACAGGAACAAGATTTTTTTGTCAGAAAAAGTTTTGGCAACAGCAACAGGTTGCTTCTGAATTTTATATTTTGCGCAGCGATTAAACATAAAATTGACTTTTGACTCACGCGGTCGTCTAAATTGGTTCAATGTTTTCGTGACCCTGGTAAGAAAACAGGGAAAAATTTTGTTTACCTTTCTTTGATTTGTACGACAGGTATCAGTTGCCTCTGAAAGTGTCGAAGTTGATTTTACGATTTTATGCGCAGCACATAACAGTCACGTATGGGTTGGATGGTCATCGTAACCAAATCAATGGCCCTAGTGAGAGAAAAAGAAAAAGAAAAATCCCTACAATTGACTCAAGCAACAGTTCTCGTCTGCTATAAAATATTCCATAAGTCGATTTTTCATGTTTTTGCGGATATGGAAGTGGCACCTGCGAGACAATAGACAACCTAAAAGGGTTTGTTGTCATGGTAAATAAAGATTGCATAAATAAAAAACAGATATTAGAAATTAAATTCCCTATATTTGACCTATTAAGCAACAGGTGTCCTCTGCTATGAAATGTTCTGTTAGTCGATTTTTCGCATTTTCGCGGATACTTAACCGGCACCTTTTAGACGGCAGTCAACGTAAATGGATTTGTCGTCACGTTATAAAGAGATTGGAGAAAAAGATATACATTAAAAATTTAGTTCCTTTTGTTTGATTTATGCAATAAGAAGCAGTTGCTACTGAAAGAGCCTTCAGTCTTTTTTTAGCCACTTGTCACATTATTTTCTGGGGTTTTTGTACGAGCGTAAATGGCACATAGTCAACATAACTGAGTTTCTTGTTGCGGTTTGAAGAGATAAGAAAAATTACACTTCAGTTGCCTTTGTTTGATATATGCAATAGGAAGCAACTGAAAGAATTTTCAGTCTTTTTTTAGCCACTTGTCTCATTAATTTCTGGGTGTTTTCTTTTTTTTTACACTGTACATTGATCACTTTGGCTTATTGAAAGTTTCAATGTGCAGCATTTATTGTGGGCTGAGTTAGAAAAGCAAATCCAGTTAAGGGCTGGGGAGGAGGGGGGGGTGCATCGACTGTTAAAGGGAAGTAATTCTTGCATTAATTTCTGGGCATTTTTTTTTTACACTGTACATATATCACTTTGGCTTATTGAAAGCTCCAATGTGCAGCATTTATTGTGGGCTGAGTTAGAAAAGCAAATCCAGTTAAGGGCTGGGGAGGGGGGTAGGTGTTGGGTGCATCGACGGTTAAAGGGAAGTAATTCTTGCATTAATTTCTGGGCGTTTTTTTCTTTTTTTCTTTTACACTGTAAATTGATTACTTTGGCTTATTGAAAGTTTCAATGTGCAGCATTTATGGTGGGCTGAGTTAGAAAAGCAAATCCAGTTAAGGGCTGGGGAGGAGGGGGGGGGGCTGCATCGACGGTTAAAGGGAAGTAATTCTTGCAAGGGGTTTGAAAAGGCCAAAACACGGTCTTCTGCGCCCCTATTTTCTTAAATATTTGCCCATTTTCAGTGAAATCTGGCAAGGACTGCACAGCAGCCTTTAAAGAAGACTTTAAATCCACTTTTATGCCGTTTTTTTCACTGTTTTTTTATCAATAAATTTTGGCGCCATTTTCAAGCGATTTTGAAGCTCTCTGATTGGCTGTTGAATTTCTTAAGTGTTATCTGATTGGCTGCTGGTATCCAATCTGATTTCCTTAGAGCTTCTCTGATTGGATAATTATTAACCTTTTACCACACAATGACGCCTTTTAAAGAAGGCTTTTGAAAATAATCTGATGAAAGGAGACAATGCAGGTTACCAGCATTTTCTCCTTTTCCCACAATGTTTTTTACCCTATCAAGGAAGCAATTGATTTTTAGTTATTCTTACATCTTATTGTGTCTTTATGGCCTACTTCCAAATTCTTCAAACAGGAACAAGATTTTTTTGTCAGAAAAAGTTTTGGCAACAGCAACAGGTTGCTTCTGAATTTTATATTTTGCGCAGCGATTAAACATAAAATTGACTTTTGACTCACGCGGTCGTCTAAATTGGTTCAATGTTTTCGTGACCCTGGTAAGAAAACAGGGAAAAATTTTGTTTACCTTTCTTTGATTTGTACGACAGGTATCAGTTGCCTCTGAAAGTGTCGAAGTTGATTTTACGATTTTATGCGCAGCACATAACAGTCACGTATGGGTTGGATGGTCATCGTAACCAAATCAATGGCCCTAGTGAGAGAAAAAGAAAAAGAAAAATCCCTACAATTGACTCAAGCAACAGTTCTCGTCTGCTATAAAATATTCCATAAGTCGATTTTTCATGTTTTTGCGGATACGGAAGTGGCACCTGCGAGACAATAGACAACCTAAAAGGGTTTGTTGTCATGGTAAATAAAGATTGCATAAATAAAAAACAGATATTAGAAATTAAATTCCCTATATTTGACCTATTAAGCAACAGGTGTCCTCTGCTATGAAATGTTCTGTTAGTCGATTTTTCGCATTTTCGCGGATACTTAACCGGCACCTTTTAGACGGCAGTCAACGTAAATGGATTTGTCGTCACGTTATAAAGAGATTGGAGAAAAAGATATACATTAAAAATTTAGTTCCTTTTGTTTGATTTATGCAATAAGAAGCAGTTGCTACTGAAAGAGCCTTCAGTCTTTTTTTAGCCACTTGTCACATTATTTTCTGGGGTTTTTGTACGAGCGTAAATGGCACATAGTCAACATAACTGAGTTTCTTGTTGCGGTTTGAAGAGATAAGAAAAATTACACTTCAGTTGCCTTTGTTTGATATATGCAATAGGAAGCAACTGAAAGAATTTTCAGTCTTTTTTTAGCCACTTGTCTCATTAATTTCTGGGTGTTTTCTTTTTTTTTACACTGTACATTGATCACTTTGGCTTATTGAAAGTTTCAATGTGCAGCATTTATTGTGGGCTGAGTTAGAAAAGCAAATCCAGTTAAGGGCTGGGGAGGAGGGGGGGGGTGCATCGACTGTTAAAGGGAAGTAATTCTTGCATTAATTTCTGGGCATTTTTTTTTTACACTGTACATATATCACTTTGGCTTATTGAAAGCTCCAATGTGCAGCATTTATTGTGGGCTGAGTTAGAAAAGCAAATCCAGTTAAGGGCTGGGGAGGGGGGTAGGTGTTGGGTGCATCGACGGTTAAAGGGAAGTAATTCTTGCATTAATTTCTGGGCGTTTTTTTCTTTTTTTCTTTTACACTGTAAATTGATTACTTTGGCTTATTGAAAGTTTCAATGTGCAGCATTTATGGTGGGCTGAGTTAGAAAAGCAAATCCAGTTAAGGGCTGGGGAGGAGGGGGGGGGCTGCATCGACGGTTAAAGGGAAGTAATTCTTGCAAGGGGTTTGAAAAGGCCAAAACACGGTCTTCTGCGCCCCTATTTTCTTAAATATTTGCCCATTTTCAGTGAAATCTGGCAAGGACTGCACAGCAGCCTTTAAAGAAGACTTTAAATCCACTTTTATGCCGTTTTTTTCACTGTTTTTTTATCAATAAATTTTGGCGCCATTTTCAAGCGATTTTGAAGCTCTCTGATTGGCTGTTGAATTTCTTAAGTGTTATCTGATTGGCTGCTGGTATCCAATCTGATTTCCTTAGAGCTTCTCTGATTGGATAATTATTAACCTTTTACCACACAATGACGCCTTTTAAAGAAGGCTTTTGAAAATAATCTGATGAAAGGAGACAATGCAGGTTACCAGCATTTTCTCCTTTTCCCACAATGTTTTTTACCCTATCAAGGAAGCAATTGATTTTTAGTTATTCTTACATCTTATTGTGTCTTTATGGCCTACTTCCAAATTCTTCAAACAGGAACAAGATTTTTTTGTCAGAAAAAGTTTTGGCAACAGCAACAGGTTGCTTCTGAATTTTATATTTTGCGCAGCGATTAAACATAAAATTGACTTTTGACTCACGCGGTCGTCTAAATTGGTTCAATGTTTTCGTGACCCTGGTAAGAAAACAGGGAAAAATTTTGTTTACCTTTCTTTGATTTGTACGACAGGTATCAGTTGCCTCTGAAAGTGTCGAAGTTGATTTTACGATTTTATGCGCAGCACATAACAGTCACGTATGGGTTGGATGGTCATCGTAACCAAATCAATGGCCCTAGTGAGAGAAAAAGAAAAAGAAAAATCCCTACAATTGACTCAAGCAACAGTTCTCGTCTGCTATAAAATATTCCATAAGTCGATTTTTCATGTTTTTGCGGATACGGAAGTGGCACCTGCGAGACAATAGACAACCTAAAAGGGTTTGTTGTCATGGTAAATAAAGATTGCATAAATAAAAAACAGATATTAGAAATTAAATTCCCTATATTTGACCTATTAAGCAACAGGTGTCCTCTGCTATGAAATGTTCTGTTAGTCGATTTTTCGCATTTTCGTGGATACTTAACCGGCACCTTTTAGACGGCAGTCAACGTAAATGGATTTGTCGTCACGTTATAAAGAGATTGGAGAAAAAGATATACATTAAAAATTTAGTTCCTTTTGTTTGATTTATGCAATAAGAAGCAGTTGCTACTGAAAGAGCCTTCAGTCTTTTTTTAGCCACTTGTCACATTATTTTCTGGGGTTTTTGTACGAGCGTAAATGGCACATAGTCAACATAACTGAGTTTCTTGTTGCGGTTTGAAGAGATAAGAAAAATTACACTTCAGTTGCCTTTGTTTGATATATGCAATAGGAAGCAACTGAAAGAATTTTCAGTCTTTTTTTAGCCACTTGTCTCATTAATTTCTGGGTGTTTTCTTTTTTTTTTACACTGTACATTGATCACTTTGGCTTATTGAAAGTTTCAATGTGCAGCATTTATTGTGGGCTGAGTTAGAAAAGCAAATCCAGTTAAGGGCTGGGGAGGAGGGGGGGGTGCATCGACTGTTAAAGGGAAGTAATTCTTGCATTAATTTCTGGGCATTTTTTTTTTTACACTGTACATATATCACTTTGGCTTATTGAAAGCTCCAATGTGCAGCATTTATTGTGGGCTGAGTTAGAAAAGCAAATCCAGTTAAGGGCTGGGGAGGGGGGTAGGTGTTGGGTGCATCGACGGTTAAAGGGAAGTAATTCTTGCATTAATTTCTGGGCGTTTTTTTCTTTTTTTCTTTTACACTGTAAATTGATTACTTTGGCTTATTGAAAGTTTCAATGTGCAGCATTTATGGTGGGCTGAGTTAGAAAAGCAAATCCAGTTAAGGGCTGGGGAGGAGGGGGGGGGCTGCATCGACGGTTAAAGGGAAGTAATTCTTGCAAGGGGTTTGAAAAGGCCAAAACACGGTCTTCTGCGCCCCTATTTTCTTAAATATTTGCCCATTTTCAGTGAAATCTGGCAAGGACTGCACAGCAGCCTTTAAAGAAGACTTTAAATCCACTTTTATGCCGTTTTTTTCACTGTTTTTTTATCAATAAATTTTGGCGCCATTTTCAAGCGATTTTGAAGCTCTCTGATTGGCTGTTGAATTTCTTAAGTGTTATCTGATTGGCTGCTGGTATCCAATCTGATTTCCTTAGAGCTTCTCTGATTGGATAATTATTAACCTTTTACCACACAATGACGCCTTTTAAAGAAGGCTTTTGAAAATAATCTGATGAAAGGAGACAATGCAGGTTACCAGCATTTTCTCCTTTTCCCACAATGTTTTTTACCCTATCAAGGAAGCAATTGATTTTTAGTTATTCTTACATCTTATTGTGTCTTTATGGCCTACTTCCAAATTCTTCAAACAGGAACAAGATTTTTTTGTCAGAAAAAGTTTTGGCAACAGCAACAGGTTGCTTCTGAATTTTATATTTTGCGCAGCGATTAAACATAAAATTGACTTTTGACTCACGCGGTCGTCTAAATTGGTTCAATGTTTTCGTGACCCTGGTAAGAAAACAGGGAAAAATTTTGTTTACCTTTCTTTGATTTGTACGACAGGTATCAGTTGCCTCTGAAAGTGTCGAAGTTGATTTTACGATTTTATGCGCAGCACATAACAGTCACGTATGGGTTGGATGGTCATCGTAACCAAATCAATGGCCCTAGTGAGAGAAAAAGAAAAAGAAAAATCCCTACAATTGACTCAAGCAACAGTTCTCGTCTGCTATAAAATATTCCATAAGTCGATTTTTCATGTTTTTGCGGATACGGAAGTGGCACCTGCGAGACAATAGACAACCTAAAAGGGTTTGTTGTCATGGTAAATAAAGATTGCATAAATAAAAAACAGATATTAGAAATTAAATTCCCTATATTTGACCTATTAAGCAACAGGTGTCCTCTGCTATGAAATGTTCTGTTAGTCGATTTTTCGCATTTTCGCGGATACTTAACCGGCACCTTTTAGACGGCAGTCAACGTAAATGGATTTGTCGTCACGTTATAAAGAGATTGGAGAAAAAGATATACATTAAAAATTTAGTTCCTTTTGTTTGATTTATGCAATAAGAAGCAGTTGCTACTGAAAGAGCCTTCAGTCTTTTTTTAGCCACTTGTCACATTATTTTCTGGGGTTTTTGTACGAGCGTAAATGGCACATAGTCAACATAACTGAGTTTCTTGTTGCGGTTTGAAGAGATAAGAAAAATTACACTTCAGTTGCCTTTGTTTGATATATGCAATAGGAAGCAACTGAAAGAATTTTCAGTCTTTTTTTAGCCACTTGTCTCATTAATTTCTGGGTGTTTTCTTTTTTTTTTACACTGTACATTGATCACTTTGGCTTATTGAAAGTTTCAATGTGCAGCATTTATTGTGGGCTGAGTTAGAAAAGCAAATCCAGTTAAGGGCTGGGGAGGAGGGGGGGGTGCATCGACTGTTAAAGGGAAGTAATTCTTGCATTAATTTCTGGGCATTTTTTTTTTTACACTGTACATATATCACTTTGGCTTATTGAAAGCTCCAATGTGCAGCATTTATTGTGGGCTGAGTTAGAAAAGCAAATCCAGTTAAGGGCTGGGGAGGGGGGTAGGTGTTGGGTGCATCGACGGTTAAAGGGAAGTAATTCTTGCATTAATTTCTGGGCGTTTTTTTCTTTTTTTCTTTTACACTGTAAATTGATTACTTTGGCTTATTGAAAGTTTCAATGTGCAGCATTTATGGTGGGCTGAGTTAGAAAAGCAAATCCAGTTAAGGGCTGGGGAGGAGGGGGGGGGGCTGCATCGACGGTTAAAGGGAAGTAATTCTTGCAAGGGGTTTGAAAAGGCCAAAACACGGTCTTCTGCGCCCCTATTTTCTTAAATATTTGCCCATTTTCAGTGAAATCTGGCAAGGACTGCACAGCAGCCTTTAAAGAAGACTTTAAATCCACTTTTATGCCGTTTTTTTCACTGTTTTTTTATCAATAAATTTTGGCGCCATTTTCAAGCGATTTTGAAGCTCTCTGATTGGCTGTTGAATTTCTTAAGTGTTATCTGATTGGCTGCTGGTATCCAATCTGATTTCCTTAGAGCTTCTCTGATTGGATAATTATTAACCTTTTACCACACAATGACGCCTTTTAAAGAAGGCTTTTGAAAATAATCTGATGAAAGGAGACAATGCAGGTTACCAGCATTTTCTCCTTTTCCCACAATGTTTTTTACCCTATCAAGGAAGCAATTGATTTTTAGTTATTCTTACATCTTATTGTGTCTTTATGGCCTACTTCCAAATTCTTCAAACAGGAACAAGATTTTTTTGTCAGAAAAAGTTTTGGCAACAGCAACAGGTTGCTTCTGAATTTTATATTTTGCGCAGCGATTAAACATAAAATTGACTTTTGACTCACGCGGTCGTCTAAATTGGTTCAATGTTTTCGTGACCCTGGTAAGAAAACAGGGAAAAATTTTGTTTACCTTTCTTTGATTTGTACGACAGGTATCAGTTGCCTCTGAAAGTGTCGAAGTTGATTTTACGATTTTATGCGCAGCACATAACAGTCACGTATGGGTTGGATGGTCATCGTAACCAAATCAATGGCCCTAGTGAGAGAAAAAGAAAAAGAAAAATCCCTACAATTGACTCAAGCAACAGTTCTCGTCTGCTATAAAATATTCCATAAGTCGATTTTTCATGTTTTTGCGGATACGGAAGTGGCACCTGCGAGACAATAGACAACCTAAAAGGGTTTGTTGTCATGGTAAATAAAGATTGCATAAATAAAAAACAGATATTAGAAATTAAATTCCCTATATTTGACCTATTAAGCAACAGGTGTCCTCTGCTATGAAATGTTCTGTTAGTCGATTTTTCGCATTTTCGCGGATACTTAACCGGCACCTTTTAGACGGCAGTCAACGTAAATGGATTTGTCGTCACGTTATAAAGAGATTGGAGAAAAAGATATACATTAAAAATTTAGTTCCTTTTGTTTGATTTATGCAATAAGAAGCAGTTGCTACTGAAAGAGCCTTCAGTCTTTTTTTAGCCACTTGTCACATTATTTTCTGGGGTTTTTGTACGAGCGTAAATGGCACATAGTCAACATAACTGAGTTTCTTGTTGCGGTTTGAAGAGATAAGAAAAATTACACTTCAGTTGCCTTTGTTTGATATATGCAATAGGAAGCAACTGAAAGAATTTTCAGTCTTTTTTTAGCCACTTGTCTCATTAATTTCTGGGTGTTTTCTTTTTTTTTTACACTGTACATTGATCACTTTGGCTTATTGAAAGTTTCAATGTGCAGCATTTATTGTGGGCTGAGTTAGAAAAGCAAATCCAGTTAAGGGCTGGGGAGGAGGGGGGGGTGCATCGACTGTTAAAGGGAAGTAATTCTTGCATTAATTTCTGGGCATTTTTTTTTTTACACTGTACATATATCACTTTGGCTTATTGAAAGCTCCAATGTGCAGCATTTATTGTGGGCTGAGTTAGAAAAGCAAATCCAGTTAAGGGCTGGGGAGGGGGGTAGGTGTTGGGTGCATCGACGGTTAAAGGGAAGTAATTCTTGCATTAATTTCTGGGCGTTTTTTTCTTTTTTTCTTTTACACTGTAAATTGATTACTTTGGCTTATTGAAAGTTTCAATGTGCAGCATTTATGGTGGGCTGAGTTAGAAAAGCAAATCCAGTTAAGGGCTGGGGAGGAGGGGGGGGGCTGCATCGACGGTTAAAGGGAAGTAATTCTTGCAAGGGGTTTGAAAAGGCCAAAACACGGTCTTCTGCGCCCCTATTTTCTTAAATATTTGCCCATTTTCAGTGAAATCTGGCAAGGACTGCACAGCAGCCTTTAAAGAAGACTTTAAATCCACTTTTATGCCGTTTTTTTCACTGTTTTTTTATCAATAAATTTTGGCGCCATTTTCAAGCGATTTTGAAGCTCTCTGATTGGCTGTTGAATTTCTTAAGTGTTATCTGATTGGCTGCTGGTATCCAATCTGATTTCCTTAGAGCTTCTCTGATTGGATAATTATTAACCTTTTACCACACAATGACGCCTTTTAAAGAAGGCTTTTGAAAATAATCTGATGAAAGGAGACAATGCAGGTTACCAGCATTTTCTCCTTTTCCCACAATGTTTTTTACCCTATCAAGGAAGCAATTGATTTTTAGTTATTCTTACATCTTATTGTGTCTTTATGGCCTACTTCCAAATTCTTCAAACAGGAACAAGATTTTTTTGTCAGAAAAAGTTTTGGCAACAGCAACAGGTTGCTTCTGAATTTTATATTTTGCGCAGCGATTAAACATAAAATTGACTTTTGACTCACGCGGTCGTCTAAATTGGTTCAATGTTTTCGTGACCCTGGTAAGAAAACAGGGAAAAATTTTGTTTACCTTTCTTTGATTTGTACGACAGGTATCAGTTGCCTCTGAAAGTGTCGAAGTTGATTTTACGATTTTATGCGCAGCACATAACAGTCACGTATGGGTTGGATGGTCATCGTAACCAAATCAATGGCCCTAGTGAGAGAAAAAGAAAAAGAAAAATCCCTACAATTGACTCAAGCAACAGTTCTCGTCTGCTATAAAATATTCCATAAGTCGATTTTTCATGTTTTTGCGGATACGGAAGTGGCACCTGCGAGACAATAGACAACCTAAAAGGGTTTGTTGTCATGGTAAATAAAGATTGCATAAATAAAAAACAGATATTAGAAATTAAATTCCCTATATTTGACCTATTAAGCAACAGGTGTCCTCTGCTATGAAATGTTCTGTTAGTCGATTTTTCGCATTTTCGCGGATACTTAACCGGCACCTTTTAGACGGCAGTCAACGTAAATGGATTTGTCGTCACGTTATAAAGAGATTGGAGAAAAAGATATACATTAAAAATTTAGTTCCTTTTGTTTGATTTATGCAATAAGAAGCAGTTGCTACTGAAAGAGCCTTCAGTCTTTTTTTAGCCACTTGTCACATTATTTTCTGGGGTTTTTGTACGAGCGTAAATGGCACATAGTCAACATAACTGAGTTTCTTGTTGCGGTTTGAAGAGATAAGAAAAATTACACTTCAGTTGCCTTTGTTTGATATATGCAATAGGAAGCAACTGAAAGAATTTTCAGTCTTTTTTTAGCCACTTGTCTCATTAATTTCTGGGTGTTTTCTTTTTTTTTACACTGTACATTGATCACTTTGGCTTATTGAAAGTTTCAATGTGCAGCATTTATTGTGGGCTGAGTTAGAAAAGCAAATCCAGTTAAGGGCTGGGGAGGAGGGGGGGGGTGCATCGACTGTTAAAGGGAAGTAATTCTTGCATTAATTTCTGGGCATTTTTTTTTTACACTGTACATATATCACTTTGGCTTATTGAAAGCTCCAATGTGCAGCATTTATTGTGGGCTGAGTTAGAAAAGCAAATCCAGTTAAGGGCTGGGGAGGGGGGTAGGTGTTGGGTGCATCGACGGTTAAAGGGAAGTAATTCTTGCATTAATTTCTGGGCGTTTTTTTCTTTTTTTCTTTTACACTGTAAATTGATTACTTTGGCTTATTGAAAGTTTCAATGTGCAGCATTTATGGTGGGCTGAGTTAGAAAAGCAAATCCAGTTAAGGGCTGGGGAGGAGGGGGGGGGGCTGCATCGACGGTTAAAGGGAAGTAATTCTTGCAAGGGGTTTGAAAAGGCCAAAACACGGTCTTCTGCGCCCCTATTTTCTTAAATATTTGCCCATTTTCAGTGAAATCTGGCAAGGACTGCACAGCAGCCTTTAAAGAAGACTTTAAATCCACTTTTATGCCGTTTTTTTCACTGTTTTTTTATCAATAAATTTTGGCGCCATTTTCAAGCGATTTTGAAGCTCTCTGATTGGCTGTTGAATTTCTTAAGTGTTATCTGATTGGCTGCTGGTATCCAATCTGATTTCCTTAGAGCTTCTCTGATTGGATAATTATTAACCTTTTACCACACAATGACGCCTTTTAAAGAAGGCTTTTGAAAATAATCTGATGAAAGGAGACAATGCAGGTTACCAGCATTTTCTCCTTTTCCCACAATGTTTTTTACCCTATCAAGGAAGCAATTGATTTTTAGTTATTCTTACATCTTATTGTGTCTTTATGGCCTACTTCCAAATTCTTCAAACAGGAACAAGATTTTTTTGTCAGAAAAAGTTTTGGCAACAGCAACAGGTTGCTTCTGAATTTTATATTTTGCGCAGCGATTAAACATAAAATTGACTTTTGACTCACGCGGTCGTCTAAATTGGTTCAATGTTTTCGTGACCCTGGTAAGAAAACAGGGAAAAATTTTGTTTACCTTTCTTTGATTTGTACGACAGGTATCAGTTGCCTCTGAAAGTGTCGAAGTTGATTTTACGATTTTATGCGCAGCACATAACAGTCACGTATGGGTTGGATGGTCATCGTAACCAAATCAATGGCCCTAGTGAGAGAAAAAGAAAAAGAAAAATCCCTACAATTGACTCAAGCAACAGTTCTCGTCTGCTATAAAATATTCCATAAGTCGATTTTTCATGTTTTTGCGGATACGGAAGTGGCACCTGCGAGACAATAGACAACCTAAAAGGGTTTGTTGTCATGGTAAATAAAGATTGCATAAATAAAAAACAGATATTAGAAATTAAATTCCCTATATTTGACCTATTAAGCAACAGGTGTCCTCTGCTATGAAATGTTCTGTTAGTCGATTTTTCGCATTTTCGCGGATACTTAACCGGCACCTTTTAGACGGCAGTCAACGTAAATGGATTTGTCGTCACGTTATAAAGAGATTGGAGAAAAAGATATACATTAAAAATTTAGTTCCTTTTGTTTGATTTATGCAATAAGAAGCAGTTGCTACTGAAAGAGCCTTCAGTCTTTTTTTAGCCACTTGTCACATTATTTTCTGGGGTTTTTGTACGAGCGTAAATGGCACATAGTCAACATAACTGAGTTTCTTGTTGCGGTTTGAAGAGATAAGAAAAATTACACTTCAGTTGCCTTTGTTTGATATATGCAATAGGAAGCAACTGAAAGAATTTTCAGTCTTTTTTTAGCCACTTGTCTCATTAATTTCTGGGTGTTTTCTTTTTTTTTTACACTGTACATTGATCACTTTGGCTTATTGAAAGTTTCAATGTGCAGCATTTATTGTGGGCTGAGTTAGAAAAGCAAATCCAGTTAAGGGCTGGGGAGGAGGGGGGGGTGCATCGACTGTTAAAGGGAAGTAATTCTTGCATTAATTTCTGGGCATTTTTTTTTTTACACTGTACATATATCACTTTGGCTTATTGAAAGCTCCAATGTGCAGCATTTATTGTGGGCTGAGTTAGAAAAGCAAATCCAGTTAAGGGCTGGGGAGGGGGGTAGGTGTTGGGTGCATCGACGGTTAAAGGGAAGTAATTCTTGCATTAATTTCTGGGCGTTTTTTTCTTTTTTTCTTTTACACTGTAAATTGATTACTTTGGCTTATTGAAAGTTTCAATGTGCAGCATTTATGGTGGGCTGAGTTAGAAAAGCAAATCCAGTTAAGGGCTGGGGAGGAGGGGGGGGGCTGCATCGACGGTTAAAGGGAAGTAATTCTTGCAAGGGGTTTGAAAAGGCCAAAACACGGTCTTCTGCGCCCCTATTTTCTTAAATATTTGCCCATTTTCAGTGAAATCTGGCAAGGACTGCACAGCAGCCTTTAAAGAAGACTTTAAATCCACTTTTATGCCGTTTTTTTCACTGTTTTTTTATCAATAAATTTTGGCGCCATTTTCAAGCGATTTTGAAGCTCTCTGATTGGCTGTTGAATTTCTTAAGTGTTATCTGATTGGCTGCTGGTATCCAATCTGATTTCCTTAGAGCTTCTCTGATTGGATAATTATTAACCTTTTACCACACAATGACGCCTTTTAAAGAAGGCTTTTGAAAATAATCTGATGAAAGGAGACAATGCAGGTTACCAGCATTTTCTCCTTTTCCCACAATGTTTTTTACCCTATCAAGGAAGCAATTGATTTTTAGTTATTCTTACATCTTATTGTGTCTTTATGGCCTACTTCCAAATTCTTCAAACAGGAACAAGATTTTTTTGTCAGAAAAAGTTTTGGCAACAGCAACAGGTTGCTTCTGAATTTTATATTTTGCGCAGCGATTAAACATAAAATTGACTTTTGACTCACGCGGTCGTCTAAATTGGTTCAATGTTTTCGTGACCCTGGTAAGAAAACAGGGAAAAATTTTGTTTACCTTTCTTTGATTTGTACGACAGGTATCAGTTGCCTCTGAAAGTGTCGAAGTTGATTTTACGATTTTATGCGCAGCACATAACAGTCACGTATGGGTTGGATGGTCATCGTAACCAAATCAATGGCCCTAGTGAGAGAAAAAGAAAAAGAAAAATCCCTACAATTGACTCAAGCAACAGTTCTCGTCTGCTATAAAATATTCCATAAGTCGATTTTTCATGTTTTTGCGGATACGGAAGTGGCACCTGCGAGACAATAGACAACCTAAAAGGGTTTGTTGTCATGGTAAATAAAGATTGCATAAATAAAAAACAGATATTAGAAATTAAATTCCCTATATTTGACCTATTAAGCAACAGGTGTCCTCTGCTATGAAATGTTCTGTTAGTCGATTTTTCGCATTTTCGCGGATACTTAACCGGCACCTTTTAGACGGCAGTCAACGTAAATGGATTTGTCGTCACGTTATAAAGAGATTGGAGAAAAAGATATACATTAAAAATTTAGTTCCTTTTGTTTGATTTATGCAATAAGAAGCAGTTGCTACTGAAAGAGCCTTCAGTCTTTTTTTAGCCACTTGTCACATTATTTTCTGGGGTTTTTGTACGAGCGTAAATGGCACATAGTCAACATAACTGAGTTTCTTGTTGCGGTTTGAAGAGATAAGAAAAATTACACTTCAGTTGCCTTTGTTTGATATATGCAATAGGAAGCAACTGAAAGAATTTTCAGTCTTTTTTTAGCCACTTGTCTCATTAATTTCTGGGTGTTTTCTTTTTTTTTTACACTGTACATTGATCACTTTGGCTTATTGAAAGTTTCAATGTGCAGCATTTATTGTGGGCTGAGTTAGAAAAGCAAATCCAGTTAAGGGCTGGGGAGGAGGGGGGGGTGCATCGACTGTTAAAGGGAAGTAATTCTTGCATTAATTTCTGGGCATTTTTTTTTTTACACTGTACATATATCACTTTGGCTTATTGAAAGCTCCAATGTGCAGCATTTATTGTGGGCTGAGTTAGAAAAGCAAATCCAGTTAAGGGCTGGGGAGGGGGGTAGGTGTTGGGTGCATCGACGGTTAAAGGGAAGTAATTCTTGCATTAATTTCTGGGCGTTTTTTTCTTTTTTTCTTTTACACTGTAAATTGATTACTTTGGCTTATTGAAAGTTTCAATGTGCAGCATTTATGGTGGGCTGAGTTAGAAAAGCAAATCCAGTTAAGGGCTGGGGAGGAGGGGGGGGGGCTGCATCGACGGTTAAAGGGAAGTAATTCTTGCAAGGGGTTTGAAAAGGCCAAAACACGGTCTTCTGCGCCCCTATTTTCTTAAATATTTGCCCATTTTCAGTGAAATCTGGCAAGGACTGCACAGCAGCCTTTAAAGAAGACTTTAAATCCACTTTTATGCCGTTTTTTTCACTGTTTTTTTATCAATAAATTTTGGCGCCATTTTCAAGCGATTTTGAAGCTCTCTGATTGGCTGTTGAATTTCTTAAGTGTTATCTGATTGGCTGCTGGTATCCAATCTGATTTCCTTAGAGCTTCTCTGATTGGATAATTATTAACCTTTTACCACACAATGACGCCTTTTAAAGAAGGCTTTTGAAAATAATCTGATGAAAGGAGACAATGCAGGTTACCAGCATTTTCTCCTTTTCCCACAATGTTTTTTACCCTATCAAGGAAGCAATTGATTTTTAGTTATTCTTACATCTTATTGTGTCTTTATGGCCTACTTCCAAATTCTTCAAACAGGAACAAGATTTTTTTGTCAGAAAAAGTTTTGGCAACAGCAACAGGTTGCTTCTGAATTTTATATTTTGCGCAGCGATTAAACATAAAATTGACTTTTGACTCACGCGGTCGTCTAAATTGGTTCAATGTTTTCGTGACCCTGGTAAGAAAACAGGGAAAAATTTTGTTTACCTTTCTTTGATTTGTACGACAGGTATCAGTTGCCTCTGAAAGTGTCGAAGTTGATTTTACGATTTTATGCGCAGCACATAACAGTCACGTATGGGTTGGATGGTCATCGTAACCAAATCAATGGCCCTAGTGAGAGAAAAAGAAAAAGAAAAATCCCTACAATTGACTCAAGCAACAGTTCTCGTCTGCTATAAAATATTCCATAAGTCGATTTTTCATGTTTTTGCGGATACGGAAGTGGCACCTGCGAGACAATAGACAACCTAAAAGGGTTTGTTGTCATGGTAAATAAAGATTGCATAAATAAAAAACAGATATTAGAAATTAAATTCCCTATATTTGACCTATTAAGCAACAGGTGTCCTCTGCTATGAAATGTTCTGTTAGTCGATTTTTCGCATTTTCGCGGATACTTAACCGGCACCTTTTAGACGGCAGTCAACGTAAATGGATTTGTCGTCACGTTATAAAGAGATTGGAGAAAAAGATATACATTAAAAATTTAGTTCCTTTTGTTTGATTTATGCAATAAGAAGCAGTTGCTACTGAAAGAGCCTTCAGTCTTTTTTTAGCCACTTGTCACATTATTTTCTGGGGTTTTTGTACGAGCGTAAATGGCACATAGTCAACATAACTGAGTTTCTTGTTGCGGTTTGAAGAGATAAGAAAAATTACACTTCAGTTGCCTTTGTTTGATATATGCAATAGGAAGCAACTGAAAGAATTTTCAGTCTTTTTTTAGCCACTTGTCTCATTAATTTCTGGGTGTTTTCTTTTTTTTTACACTGTACATTGATCACTTTGGCTTATTGAAAGTTTCAATGTGCAGCATTTATTGTGGGCTGAGTTAGAAAAGCAAATCCAGTTAAGGGCTGGGGAGGAGGGGGGGGTGCATCGACTGTTAAAGGGAAGTAATTCTTGCATTAATTTCTGGGCATTTTTTTTTTACACTGTACATATATCACTTTGGCTTATTGAAAGCTCCAATGTGCAGCATTTATTGTGGGCTGAGTTAGAAAAGCAAATCCAGTTAAGGGCTGGGGAGGGGGGTAGGTGTTGGGTGCATCGACGGTTAAAGGGAAGTAATTCTTGCATTAATTTCTGGGCGTTTTTTTCTTTTTTTCTTTTACACTGTAAATTGATTACTTTGGCTTATTGAAAGTTTCAATGTGCAGCATTTATGGTGGGCTGAGTTAGAAAAGCAAATCCAGTTAAGGGCTGGGGAGGAGGGGGGGGGCTGCATCGACGGTTAAAGGGAAGTAATTCTTGCAAGGGGTTTGAAAAGGCCAAAACACGGTCTTCTGCGCCCCTATTTTCTTAAATATTTGCCCATTTTCAGTGAAATCTGGCAAGGACTGCACAGCAGCCTTTAAAGAAGACTTTAAATCCACTTTTATGCCGTTTTTTTCACTGTTTTTTTATCAATAAATTTTGGCGCCATTTTCAAGCGATTTTGAAGCTCTCTGATTGGCTGTTGAATTTCTTAAGTGTTATCTGATTGGCTGCTGGTATCCAATCTGATTTCCTTAGAGCTTCTCTGATTGGATAATTATTAACCTTTTACCACACAATGACGCCTTTTAAAGAAGGCTTTTGAAAATAATCTGATGAAAGGAGACAATGCAGGTTACCAGCATTTTCTCCTTTTCCCACAATGTTTTTTACCCTATCAAGGAAGCAATTGATTTTTAGTTATTCTTACATCTTATTGTGTCTTTATGGCCTACTTCCAAATTCTTCAAACAGGAACAAGATTTTTTTGTCAGAAAAAGTTTTGGCAACAGCAACAGGTTGCTTCTGAATTTTATATTTTGCGCAGCGATTAAACATAAAATTGACTTTTGACTCACGCGGTCGTCTAAATTGGTTCAATGTTTTCGTGACCCTGGTAAGAAAACAGGGAAAAATTTTGTTTACCTTTCTTTGATTTGTACGACAGGTATCAGTTGCCTCTGAAAGTGTCGAAGTTGATTTTACGATTTTATGCGCAGCACATAACAGTCACGTATGGGTTGGATGGTCATCGTAACCAAATCAATGGCCCTAGTGAGAGAAAAAGAAAAAGAAAAATCCCTACAATTGACTCAAGCAACAGTTCTCGTCTGCTATAAAATATTCCATAAGTCGATTTTTCATGTTTTTGCGGATACGGAAGTGGCACCTGCGAGACAATAGACAACCTAAAAGGGTTTGTTGTCATGGTAAATAAAGATTGCATAAATAAAAAACAGATATTAGAAATTAAATTCCCTATATTTGACCTATTAAGCAACAGGTGTCCTCTGCTATGAAATGTTCTGTTAGTCGATTTTTCGCATTTTCGCGGATACTTAACCGGCACCTTTTAGACGGCAGTCAACGTAAATGGATTTGTCGTCACGTTATAAAGAGATTGGAGAAAAAGATATACATTAAAAATTTAGTTCCTTTTGTTTGATTTATGCAATAAGAAGCAGTTGCTACTGAAAGAGCCTTCAGTCTTTTTTTAGCCACTTGTCACATTATTTTCTGGGGTTTTTGTACGAGCGTAAATGGCACATAGTCAACATAACTGAGTTTCTTGTTGCGGTTTGAAGAGATAAGAAAAATTACACTTCAGTTGCCTTTGTTTGATATATGCAATAGGAAGCAACTGAAAGAATTTTCAGTCTTTTTTTAGCCACTTGTCTCATTAATTTCTGGGTGTTTTCTTTTTTTTTACACTGTACATTGATCACTTTGGCTTATTGAAAGTTTCAATGTGCAGCATTTATTGTGGGCTGAGTTAGAAAAGCAAATCCAGTTAAGGGCTGGGGAGGAGGGGGGGGTGCATCGACTGTTAAAGGGAAGTAATTCTTGCATTAATTTCTGGGCATTTTTTTTTTTACACTGTACATATATCACTTTGGCTTATTGAAAGCTCCAATGTGCAGCATTTATTGTGGGCTGAGTTAGAAAAGCAAATCCAGTTAAGGGCTGGGGAGGGGGGTAGGTGTTGGGTGCATCGACGGTTAAAGGGAAGTAATTCTTGCATTAATTTCTGGGCGTTTTTTTCTTTTTTTCTTTTACACTGTAAATTGATTACTTTGGCTTATTGAAAGTTTCAATGTGCAGCATTTATGGTGGGCTGAGTTAGAAAAGCAAATCCAGTTAAGGGCTGGGAAGGAATGGGGGGGGGCTGCATCGACGGTTAAAGGGAAGTAATTCTTGCAAGGGGTTTGAAAAGGCCAAAACACGGTCTTCTGCGCCCCTATTTTCTTAAATATTTGCCCATTTTCAGTGAAATCTGGCAAGGACTGCACAGCAGCCTTTAAAGAAGACTTTAAATCCACTTTTATGCCGTTTTTTTCACTGTTTTTTTATCAATAAATTTTGGCGCCATTTTCAAGCGATTTTGAAGCTCTCTGATTGGCTGTTGAATTTCTTAAGTGTTATCTGATTGGCTGCTGGTATCCAATCTGATTTCCTTAGAGCTTCTCTGATTGGATAATTATTAACCTTTTACCACACAATGACGCCTTTTAAAGAAGGCTTTTGAAAATAATCTGATGAAAGGAGACAATGCAGGTTACCAGCATTTTCTCCTTTTCCCACAATGTTTTTTACCCTATCAAGGAAGCAATTGATTTTTAGTTATTCTTACATCTTATTGTGTCTTTATGGCCTACTTCCAAATTCTTCAAACAGGAACAAGATTTTTTTGTCAGAAAAAGTTTTGGCAACAGCAACAGGTTGCTTCTGAATTTTATATTTTGCGCAGCGATTAAACATAAAATTGACTTTTGACTCACGCGGTCGTCTAAATTGGTTCAATGTTTTCGTGACCCTGGTAAGAAAACAGGGAAAAATTTTGTTTACCTTTCTTTGATTTGTACGACAGGTATCAGTTGCCTCTGAAAGTGTCGAAGTTGATTTTACGATTTTATGCGCAGCACATAACAGTCACGTATGGGTTGGATGGTCATCGTAACCAAATCAATGGCCCTAGTGAGAGAAAAAGAAAAAGAAAAATCCCTACAATTGACTCAAGCAACAGTTCTCGTCTGCTATAAAATATTCCATAAGTCGATTTTTCATGTTTTTGCGGATACGGAAGTGGCACCTGCGAGACAATAGACAACCTAAAAGGGTTTGTTGTCATGGTAAATAAAGATTGCATAAATAAAAAACAGATATTAGAAATTAAATTCCCTATATTTGACCTATTAAGCAACAGGTGTCCTCTGCTATGAAATGTTCTGTTAGTCGATTTTTCGCATTTTCGCGGATACTTAACCGGCACCTTTTAGACGGCAGTCAACGTAAATGGATTTGTCGTCACGTTATAAAGAGATTGGAGAAAAAGATATACATTAAAAATTTAGTTCCTTTTGTTTGATTTATGCAATAAGAAGCAGTTGCTACTGAAAGAGCCTTCAGTCTTTTTTTAGCCACTTGTCACATTATTTTCTGGGGTTTTTGTACGAGCGTAAATGGCACATAGTCAACATAACTGAGTTTCTTGTTGCGGTTTGAAGAGATAAGAAAAATTACACTTCAGTTGCCTTCGTTTGATATATGCAATAGGAAGCAACTGAAAGAATTTTCAGTCTTTTTTTAGCCACTTGTCTCATTAATTTCTGGGTGTTTTCTTTTTTTTTACACTGTACATTGATCACTTTGGCTTATTGAAAGTTTCAATGTGCAGCATTTATTGTGGGCTGAGTTAGAAAAGCAAATCCAGTTAAGGGCTGGGGAGGAGGGGGGGGGTGCATCGACTGTTAAAGGGAAGTAATTCTTGCATTAATTTCTGGGCATTTTTTTTTTTACACTGTACATATATCACTTTGGCTTATTGAAAGCTCCAATGTGCAGCATTTATTGTGGGCTGAGTTAGAAAAGCAAATCCAGTTAAGGGCTGGGGAGGGGGGTAGGTGTTGGGTGCATCGACGGTTAAAGGGAAGTAATTCTTGCATTAATTTCTGGGCGTTTTTTTCTTTTTTTCTTTTACACTGTAAATTGATTACTTTGGCTTATTGAAAGTTTCAATGTGCAGCATTTATGGTGGGCTGAGTTAGAAAAGCAAATCCAGTTAAGGGCTGGGGAGGAGGGGGGGGGCTGCATCGACGGTTAAAGGGAAGTAATTCTTGCAAGGGGTTTGAAAAGGCCAAAACACGGTCTTCTGCGCCCCTATTTTCTTAAATATTTGCCCATTTTCAGTGAAATCTGGCAAGGACTGCACAGCAGCCTTTAAAGAAGACTTTAAATCCACTTTTATGCCGTTTTTTTCACTGTTTTTTTATCAATAAATTTTGGCGCCATTTTCAAGCGATTTTGAAGCTCTCTGATTGGCTGTTGAATTTCTTAAGTGTTATCTGATTGGCTGCTGGTATCCAATCTGATTTCCTTAGAGCTTCTCTGATTGGATAATTATTAACCTTTTACCACACAATGACGCCTTTTAAAGAAGGCTTTTGAAAATAATCTGATGAAAGGAGACAATGCAGGTTACCAGCATTTTCTCCTTTTCCCACAATGTTTTTTACCCTATCAAGGAAGCAATTGATTTTTAGTTATTCTTACATCTTATTGTGTCTTTATGGCCTACTTCCAAATTCTTCAAACAGGAACAAGATTTTTTTGTCAGAAAAAGTTTTGGCAACAGCAACAGGTTGCTTCTGAATTTTATATTTTGCGCAGCGATTAAACATAAAATTGACTTTTGACTCACGCGGTCGTCTAAATTGGTTCAATGTTTTCGTGACCCTGGTAAGAAAACAGGGAAAAATTTTGTTTACCTTTCTTTGATTTGTACGACAGGTATCAGTTGCCTCTGAAAGTGTCGAAGTTGATTTTACGATTTTATGCGCAGCACATAACAGTCACGTATGGGTTGGATGGTCATCGTAACCAAATCAATGGCCCTAGTGAGAGAAAAAGAAAAAGAAAAATCCCTACAATTGACTCAAGCAACAGTTCTCGTCTGCTATAAAATATTCCATAAGTCGATTTTTCATGTTTTTGCGGATACGGAAGTGGCACCTGCGAGACAATAGACAACCTAAAAGGGTTTGTTGTCATGGTAAATAAAGATTGCATAAATAAAAAACAGATATTAGAAATTAAATTCCCTATATTTGACCTATTAAGCAACAGGTGTCCTCTGCTATGAAATGTTCTGTTAGTCGATTTTTCGCATTTTCGCGGATACTTAACCGGCACCTTTTAGACGGCAGTCAACGTAAATGGATTTGTCGTCACGTTATAAAGAGATTGGAGAAAAAGATATACATTAAAAATTTAGTTCCTTTTGTTTGATTTATGCAATAAGAAGCAGTTGCTACTGAAAGAGCCTTCAGTCTTTTTTTAGCCACTTGTCACATTATTTTCTGGGGTTTTTGTACGAGCGTAAATGGCACATAGTCAACATAACTGAGTTTCTTGTTGCGGTTTGAAGAGATAAGAAAAATTACACTTCAGTTGCCTTTGTTTGATATATGCAATAGGAAGCAACTGAAAGAATTTTCAGTCTTTTTTTAGCCACTTGTCTCATTAATTTCTGGGTGTTTTCTTTTTTTTTTACACTGTACATTGATCACTTTGGCTTATTGAAAGTTTCAATGTGCAGCATTTATTGTGGGCTGAGTTAGAAAAGCAAATCCAGTTAAGGGCTGGGGAGGAGGGGGGGGTGCATCGACTGTTAAAGGGAAGTAATTCTTGCATTAATTTCTGGGCATTTTTTTTTTTACACTGTACATATATCACTTTGGCTTATTGAAAGCTCCAATGTGCAGCATTTATTGTGGGCTGAGTTAGAAAAGCAAATCCAGTTAAGGGCTGGGGAGGGGGGTAGGTGTTGGGTGCATCGACGGTTAAAGGGAAGTAATTCTTGCATTAATTTCTGGGCGTTTTTTTCTTTTTTTCTTTTACACTGTAAATTGATTACTTTGGCTTATTGAAAGTTTCAATGTGCAGCATTTATGGTGGGCTGAGTTAGAAAAGCAAATCCAGTTAAGGGCTGGGGAGGAGGGGGGGGGCTGCATCGACGGTTAAAGGGAAGTAATTCTTGCAAGGGGTTTGAAAAGGCCAAAACACGGTCTTCTGCGCCCCTATTTTCTTAAATATTTGCCCATTTTCAGTGAAATCTGGCAAGGACTGCACAGCAGCCTTTAAAGAAGACTTTAAATCCACTTTTATGCCGTTTTTTTCACTGTTTTTTTATCAATAAATTTTGGCGCCATTTTCAAGCGATTTTGAAGCTCTCTGATTGGCTGTTGAATTTCTTAAGTGTTATCTGATTGGCTGCTGGTATCCAATCTGATTTCCTTAGAGCTTCTCTGATTGGATAATTATTAACCTTTTACCACACAATGACGCCTTTTAAAGAAGGCTTTTGAAAATAATCTGATGAAAGGAGACAATGCAGGTTACCAGCATTTTCTCCTTTTCCCACAATGTTTTTTACCCTATCAAGGAAGCAATTGATTTTTAGTTATTCTTACATCTTATTGTGTCTTTATGGCCTACTTCCAAATTCTTCAAACAGGAACAAGATTTTTTTGTCAGAAAAAGTTTTGGCAACAGCAACAGGTTGCTTCTGAATTTTATATTTTGCGCAGCGATTAAACATAAAATTGACTTTTGACTCACGCGGTCGTCTAAATTGGTTCAATGTTTTCGTGACCCTGGTAAGAAAACAGGGAAAAATTTTGTTTACCTTTCTTTGATTTGTACGACAGGTATCAGTTGCCTCTGAAAGTGTCGAAGTTGATTTTACGATTTTATGCGCAGCACATAACAGTCAGATAGGGTTGGATGGTCATCGTAACCAAATCAATGGCCCTAGTGAGAGAAAAAGAAAAAGAAAAATCCCTACAATTGACTCAAGCAACAGTTCTCGTCTGCTATAAAATATTCCATAAGTCGATTTTTCATGTTTTTGCGGATACGGAAGTGGCACCTGCGAGACAATAGACAACCTAAAAGGGTTTGTTGTCATGGTAAATAAAGATTGCATAAATAAAAAACAGATATTAGAAATTAAATTCCCTATATTTGACCTATTAAGCAACAGGTGTCCTCTGCTATGAAATGTTCTGTTAGTCGATTTTTCGCATTTTCGCGGATACTTAACCGGCACCTTTTAGACGGCAGTCAACGTAAATGGATTTGTCGTCACGTTATAAAGAGATTGGAGAAAAAGATATACATTAAAAATTTAGTTCCTTTTGTTTGATTTATGCAATAAGAAGCAGTTGCTACTGAAAGAGCCTTCAGTCTTTTTTTAGCCACTTGTCACATTATTTTCTGGGGTTTTTGTACGAGCGTAAATGGCACATAGTCAACATAACTGAGTTTCTTGTTGCGGTTTGAAGAGATAAGAAAAATTACACTTCAGTTGCCTTTGTTTGATATATGCAATAGGAAGCAACTGAAAGAATTTTCAGTCTTTTTTTAGCCACTTGTCTCATTAATTTCTGGGTGTTTTCTTTTTTTTTACACTGTACATTGATCACTTTGGCTTATTGAAAGTTTCAATGTGCAGCATTTATTGTGGGCTGAGTTAGAAAAGCAAATCCAGTTAAGGGCTGGGGAGGAGGGGGGGGTGCATCGACTGTTAAAGGGAAGTAATTCTTGCATTAATTTCTGGGCATTTTTTTTTTACACTGTACATATATCACTTTGGCTTATTGAAAGCTCCAATGTGCAGCATTTATTGTGGGCTGAGTTAGAAAAGCAAATCCAGTTAAGGGCTGGGGAGGGGGGTAGGTGTTGGGTGCATCGACGGTTAAAGGGAAGTAATTCTTGCATTAATTTCTGGGCGTTTTTTTCTTTTTTTCTTTTACACTGTAAATTGATTACTTTGGCTTATTGAAAGTTTCAATGTGCAGCATTTATGGTGGGCTGAGTTAGAAAAGCAAATCCAGTTAAGGGCTGGGGAGGAGGGGGGGGGGGCTGCATCGACGGTTAAAGGGAAGTAATTCTTGCAAGGGGTTTGAAAAGGCCAAAACACGGTCTTCTGCGCCCCTATTTTCTTAAATATTTGCCCATTTTCAGTGAAATCTGGCAAGGACTGCACAGCAGCCTTTAAAGAAGACTTTAAATCCACTTTTATGCCGTTTTTTTCACTGTTTTTTTATCAATAAATTTTGGCGCCATTTTCAAGCGATTTTGAAGCTCTCTGATTGGCTGTTGAATTTCTTAAGTGTTATCTGATTGGCTGCTGGTATCCAATCTGATTTCCTTAGAGCTTCTCTGATTGGATAATTATTAACCTTTTACCACACAATGACGCCTTTTAAAGAAGGCTTTTGAAAATAATCTGATGAAAGGAGACAATGCAGGTTACCAGCATTTTCTCCTTTTCCCACAATGTTTTTTACCCTATCAAGGAAGCAATTGATTTTTAGTTATTCTTACATCTTATTGTGTCTTTATGGCCTACTTCCAAATTCTTCAAACAGGAACAAGATTTTTTTGTCAGAAAAAGTTTTGGCAACAGCAACAGGTTGCTTCTGAATTTTATATTTTGCGCAGCGATTAAACATAAAATTGACTTTTGACTCACGCGGTCGTCTAAATTGGTTCAATGTTTTCGTGACCCTGGTAAGAAAACAGGGAAAAATTTTGTTTACCTTTCTTTGATTTGTACGACAGGTATCAGTTGCCTCTGAAAGTGTCGAAGTTGATTTTACGATTTTATGCGCAGCACATAACAGTCACGTATGGGTTGGATGGTCATCGTAACCAAATCAATGGCCCTAGTGAGAGAAAAAGAAAAAGAAAAATCCCTACAATTGACTCAAGCAACAGTTCTCGTCTGCTATAAAATATTCCATAAGTCGATTTTTCATGTTTTTGCGGATACGGAAGTGGCACCTGCGAGACAATAGACAACCTAAAAGGGTTTGTTGTCATGGTAAATAAAGATTGCATAAATAAAAAACAGATATTAGAAATTAAATTCCCTATATTTGACCTATTAAGCAACAGGTGTCCTCTGCTATGAAATGTTCTGTTAGTCGATTTTTCGCATTTTCGCGGATACTTAACCGGCACCTTTTAGACGGCAGTCAACGTAAATGGATTTGTCGTCACGTTATAAAGAGATTGGAGAAAAAGATATACATTAAAAATTTAGTTCCTTTTGTTTGATTTATGCAATAAGAAGCAGTTGCTACTGAAAGAGCCTTCAGTCTTTTTTTAGCCACTTGTCACATTATTTTCTGGGGTTTTTGTACGAGCGTAAATGGCACATAGTCAACATAACTGAGTTTCTTGTTGCGGTTTGAAGAGATAAGAAAAATTACACTTCAGTTGCCTTTGTTTGATATATGCAATAGGAAGCAACTGAAAGAATTTTCAGTCTTTTTTTAGCCACTTGTCTCATTAATTTCTGGGTGTTTTCTTTTTTTTTACACTGTACATTGATCACTTTGGCTTATTGAAAGTTTCAATGTGCAGCATTTATTGTGGGCTGAGTTAGAAAAGCAAATCCAGTTAAGGGCTGGGGAGGAGGGGGGGGTGCATCGACTGTTAAAGGTAAGTAATTCTTGCATTAATTTCTGGGCATTTTTTTTTTTACACTGTACATATATCACTTTGGCTTATTGAAAGCTCCAATGTGCAGCATTTATTGTGGGCTGAGTTAGAAAAGCAAATCCAGTTAAGGGCTGGGGAGGGGGGTAGGTGTTGGGTGCATCGACGGTTAAAGGGAAGTAATTCTTGCATTAATTTCTGGGCGTTTTTTTCTTTTTTTCTTTTACACTGTAAATTGATTACTTTGGCTTATTGAAAGTTTCAATGTGCAGCATTTATGGTGGGCTGAGTTAGAAAAGCAAATCCAGTTAAGGGCTGGGGAGGAGGGGGGGGGGGCTGCATCGACGGTTAAAGGGAAGTAATTCTTGCAAGGGGTTTGAAAAGGCCAAAACACGGTCTTCTGCGCCCCTATTTTCTTAAATATTTGCCCATTTTCAGTGAAATCTGGCAAGGACTGCACAGCAGCCTTTAAAGAAGACTTTAAATCCACTTTTATGCCGTTTTTTTCACTGTTTTTTTATCAATAAATTTTGGCGCCATTTTCAAGCGATTTTGAAGCTCTCTGATTGGCTGTTGAATTTCTTAAGTGTTATCTGATTGGCTGCTGGTATCCAATCTGATTTCCTTAGAGCTTCTCTGATTGGATAATTATTAACCTTTTACCACACAATGACGCCTTTTAAAGAAGGCTTTTGAAAATAATCTGATGAAAGGAGACAATGCAGGTTACCAGCATTTTCTCCTTTTCCCACAATGTTTTTTACCCTATCAAGGAAGCAATTGATTTTTAGTTATTCTTACATCTTATTGTGTCTTTATGGCCTACTTCCAAATTCTTCAAACAGGAACAAGATTTTTTTGTCAGAAAAAGTTTTGGCAACAGCAACAGGTTGCTTCTGAATTTTATATTTTGCGCAGCGATTAAACATAAAATTGACTTTTGACTCACGCGGTCGTCTAAATTGGTTCAATGTTTTCGTGACCCTGGTAAGAAAACAGGGAAAAATTTTGTTTACCTTTCTTTGATTTGTACGACAGGTATCAGTTGCCTCTGAAAGTGTCGAAGTTGATTTTACGATTTTATGCGCAGCACATAACAGTCACGTATGGGTTGGATGGTCATCGTAACCAAATCAATGGCCCTAGTGAGAGAAAAAGAAAAAGAAAAATCCCTACAATTGACTCAAGCAACAGTTCTCGTCTGCTATAAAATATTCCATAAGTCGATTTTTCATGTTTTTGCGGATACGGAAGTGGCACCTGCGAGACAATAGACAACCTAAAAGGGTTTGTTGTCATGGTAAATAAAGATTGCATAAATAAAAAACAGATATTAGAAATTAAATTCCCTATATTTGACCTATTAAGCAACAGGTGTCCTCTGCTATGAAATGTTCTGTTAGTCGATTTTTCGCATTTTCGCGGATACTTAACCGGCACCTTTTAGACGGCAGTCAACGTAAATGGATTTGTCGTCACGTTATAAAGAGATTGGAGAAAAAGATATACATTAAAAATTTAGTTCCTTTTGTTTGATTTATGCAATAAGAAGCAGTTGCTACTGAAAGAGCCTTCAGTCTTTTTTTAGCCACTTGTCACATTATTTTCTGGGGTTTTTGTACGAGCGTAAATGGCACATAGTCAACATAACTGAGTTTCTTGTTGCGGTTTGAAGAGATAAGAAAAATTACACTTCAGTTGCCTTTGTTTGATATATGCAATAGGAAGCAACTGAAAGAATTTTCAGTCTTTTTTTAGCCACTTGTCTCATTAATTTCTGGGTGTTTTCTTTTTTTTTACACTGTACATTGATCACTTTGGCTTATTGAAAGTTTCAATGTGCAGCATTTATTGTGGGCTGAGTTAGAAAAGCAAATCCAGTTAAGGGCTGGGGAGGAGGGGGGGTGCATCGACTGTTAAAGGGAAGTAATTCTTGCATTAATTTCTGGGCATTTTTTTTTTTACACTGTACATATATCACTTTGGCTTATTGAAAGCTCCAATGTGCAGCATTTATTGTGGGCTGAGTTAGAAAAGCAAATCCAGTTAAGGGCTGGGGAGGGGGGTAGGTGTTGGGTGCATCGACGGTTAAAGGGAAGTAATTCTTGCATTAATTTCTGGGCGTTTTTTTCTTTTTTTCTTTTACACTGTAAATTGATTACTTTGGCTTATTGAAAGTTTCAATGTGCAGCATTTATGGTGGGCTGAGTTAGAAAAGCAAATCCAGTTAAGGGCTGGGGAGGAGGGGGGGGGGCTGCATCGACGGTTAAAGGGAAGTAATTCTTGCAAGGGGTTTGAAAAGGCCAAAACACGGTCTTCTGCGCCCCTATTTTCTTAAATATTTGCCCATTTTCAGTGAAATCTGGCAAGGACTGCACAGCAGCCTTTAAAGAAGACTTTAAATCCACTTTTATGCCGTTTTTTTCACTGTTTTTTTATCAATAAATTTTGGCGCCATTTTCAAGCGATTTTGAAGCTCTCTGATTGGCTGTTGAATTTCTTAAGTGTTATCTGATTGGCTGCTGGTATCCAATCTGATTTCCTTAGAGCTTCTCTGATTGGATAATTATTAACCTTTTACCACACAATGACGCCTTTTAAAGAAGGCTTTTGAAAATAATCTGATGAAAGGAGACAATGCAGGTTACCAGCATTTTCTCCTTTTCCCACAATGTTTTTTACCCTATCAAGGAAGCAATTGATTTTTAGTTATTCTTACATCTTATTGTGTCTTTATGGCCTACTTCCAAATTCTTCAAACAGGAACAAGATTTTTTTGTCAGAAAAAGTTTTGGCAACAGCAACAGGTTGCTTCTGAATTTTATATTTTGCGCAGCGATTAAACATAAAATTGACTTTTGACTCACGCGGTCGTCTAAATTGGTTCAATGTTTTCGTGACCCTGGTAAGAAAACAGGGAAAAATTTTGTTTACCTTTCTTTGATTTGTACGACAGGTATCAGTTGCCTCTGAAAGTGTCGAAGTTGATTTTACGATTTTATGCGCAGCACATAACAGTCACGTATGGGTTGGATGGTCATCGTAACCAAATCAATGGCCCTAGTGAGAGAAAAAGAAAAAGAAAAATCCCTACAATTGACTCAAGCAACAGTTCTCGTCTGCTATAAAATATTCCATAAGTCGATTTTTCATGTTTTTGCGGATACGGAAGTGGCACCTGCGAGACAATAGACAACCTAAAAGGGTTTGTTGTCATGGTAAATAAAGATTGCATAAATAAAAAACAGATATTAGAAATTAAATTCCCTATATTTGACCTATTAAGCAACAGGTGTCCTCTGCTATGAAATGTTCTGTTAGTCGATTTTTCGCATTTTCGCGGATACTTAACCGGCACCTTTTAGACGGCAGTCAACGTAAATGGATTTGTCGTCACGTTATAAAGAGATTGGAGAAAAAGATATACATTAAAAATTTAGTTCCTTTTGTTTGATTTATGCAATAAGAAGCAGTTGCTACTGAAAGAGCCTTCAGTCTTTTTTTAGCCACTTGTCACATTATTTTCTGGGGTTTTTGTACGAGCGTAAATGGCACATAGTCAACATAACTGAGTTTCTTGTTGCGGTTTGAAGAGATAAGAAAAATTACACTTCAGTTGCCTTTGTTTGATATATGCAATAGGAAGCAACTGAAAGAATTTTCAGTCTTTTTTTAGCCACTTGTCTCATTAATTTCTGGGTGTTTTCTTTTTTTTTTACACTGTACATTGATCACTTTGGCTTATTGAAAGTTTCAATGTGCAGCATTTATTGTGGGCTGAGTTAGAAAAGCAAATCCAGTTAAGGGCTGGGGAGGAGGGGGGGGTGCATCGACTGTTAAAGGGAAGTAATTCTTGCATTAATTTCTGGGCATTTTTTTTTTTACACTGTACATATATCACTTTGGCTTATTGAAAGCTCCAATGTGCAGCATTTATTGTGGGCTGAGTTAGAAAAGCAAATCCAGTTAAGGGCTGGGGAGGGGGGTAGGTGTTGGGTGCATCGACGGTTAAAGGGAAGTAATTCTTGCATTAATTTCTGGGCGTTTTTTTCTTTTTTTCTTTTACACTGTAAATTGATTACTTTGGCTTATTGAAAGTTTCAATGTGCAGCATTTATGGTGGGCTGAGTTAGAAAAGCAAATCCAGTTAAGGGCTGGGGAGGAGGGGGGGGGGGCTGCATCGACGGTTAAAGGGAAGTAATTCTTGCAAGGGGTTTGAAAAGGCCAAAACACGGTCTTCTGCGCCCCTATTTTCTTAAATATTTGCCCATTTTCAGTGAAATCTGGCAAGGACTGCACAGCAGCCTTTAAAGAAGACTTTAAATCCACTTTTATGCCGTTTTTTTCACTGTTTTTTTATCAATAAATTTTGGCGCCATTTTCAAGCGATTTTGAAGCTCTCTGATTGGCTGTTGAATTTCTTAAGTGTTATCTGATTGGCTGCTGGTATCCAATCTGATTTCCTTAGAGCTTCTCTGATTGGATAATTATTAACCTTTTACCACACAATGACGCCTTTTAAAGAAGGCTTTTGAAAATAATCTGATGAAAGGAGACAATGCAGGTTACCAGCATTTTCTCCTTTTCCCACAATGTTTTTTACCCTATCAAGGAAGCAATTGATTTTTAGTTATTCTTACATCTTATTGTGTCTTTATGGCCTACTTCCAAATTCTTCAAACAGGAACAAGATTTTTTTGTCAGAAAAAGTTTTGGCAACAGCAACAGGTTGCTTCTGAATTTTATATTTTGCGCAGCGATTAAACATAAAATTGACTTTTGACTCACGCGGTCGTCTAAATTGGTTCAATGTTTTCGTGACCCTGGTAAGAAAACAGGGAAAAATTTTGTTTACCTTTCTTTGATTTGTACGACAGGTATCAGTTGCCTCTGAAAGTGTCGAAGTTGATTTTACGATTTTATGCGCAGCACATAACAGTCACGTATGGGTTGGATGGTCATCGTAACCAAATCAATGGCCCTAGTGAGAGAAAAAGAAAAAGAAAAATCCCTACAATTGACTCAAGCAACAGTTCTCGTCTGCTATAAAATATTCCATAAGTCGATTTTTCATGTTTTTGCGGATACGGAAGTGGCACCTGCGAGACAATAGACAACCTAAAAGGGTTTGTTGTCATGGTAAATAAAGATTGCATAAATAAAAAACAGATATTAGAAATTAAATTCCCTATATTTGACCTATTAAGCAACAGGTGTCCTCTGCTATGAAATGTTCTGTTAGTCGATTTTTCGCATTTTCGCGGATACTTAACCGGCACCTTTTAGACGGCAGTCAACGTAAATGGATTTGTCGTCACGTTATAAAGAGATTGGAGAAAAAGATATACATTAAAAATTTAGTTCCTTTTGTTTGATTTATGCAATAAGAAGCAGTTGCTACTGAAAGAGCCTTCAGTCTTTTTTTAGCCACTTGTCACATTATTTTCTGGGGTTTTTGTACGAGCGTAAATGGCACATAGTCAACATAACTGAGTTTCTTGTTGCGGTTTGAAGAGATAAGAAAAATTACACTTCAGTTGCCTTTGTTTGATATATGCAATAGGAAGCAACTGAAAGAATTTTCAGTCTTTTTTTAGCCACTTGTCTCATTAATTTCTGGGTGTTTTCTTTTTTTTTACACTGTACATTGATCACTTTGGCTTATTGAAAGTTTCAATGTGCAGCATTTATTGTGGGCTGAGTTAGAAAAGCAAATCCAGTTAAGGGCTGGGGAGGAGGGGGGGGTGCATCGACTGTTAAAGGGAAGTAATTCTTGCATTAATTTCTGGGCATTTTTTTTTTTACACTGTACATATATCACTTTGGCTTATTGAAAGCTCCAATGTGCAGCATTTATTGTGGGCTGAGTTAGAAAAGCAAATCCAGTTAAGGGCTGGGGAGGGGGGTAGGTGTTGGGTGCATCGACGGTTAAAGGGAAGTAATTCTTGCATTAATTTCTGGGCGTTTTTTTCTTTTTTTCTTTTACACTGTAAATTGATTACTTTGGCTTATTGAAAGTTTCAATGTGCAGCATTTATGGTGGGCTGAGTTAGAAAAGCAAATCCAGTTAAGGGCTGGGGAGGAGGGGGGGGGCTGCATCGACGGTTAAAGGGAAGTAATTCTTGCAAGGGGTTTGAAAAGGCCAAAACACGGTCTTCTGCGCCCCTATTTTCTTAAATATTTGCCCATTTTCAGTGAAATCTGGCAAGGACTGCACAGCAGCCTTTAAAGAAGACTTTAAATCCACTTTTATGCCGTTTTTTTCACTGTTTTTTTATCAATAAATTTTGGCGCCATTTTCAAGCGATTTTGAAGCTCTCTGATTGGCTGTTGAATTTCTTAAGTGTTATCTGATTGGCTGCTGGTATCCAATCTGATTTCCTTAGAGCTTCTCTGATTGGATAATTATTAACCTTTTACCACACAATGACGCCTTTTAAAGAAGGCTTTTGAAAATAATCTGATGAAAGGAGACAATGCAGGTTACCAGCATTTTCTCCTTTTCCCACAATGTTTTTTACCCTATCAAGGAAGCAATTGATTTTTAGTTATTCTTACATCTTATTGTGTCTTTATGGCCTACTTCCAAATTCTTCAAACAGGAACAAGATTTTTTTGTCAGAAAAAGTTTTGGCAACAGCAACAGGTTGCTTCTGAATTTTATATTTTGCGCAGCGATTAAACATAAAATTGACTTTTGACTCACGCGGTCGTCTAAATTGGTTCAATGTTTTCGTGACCCTGGTAAGAAAACAGGGAAAAATTTTGTTTACCTTTCTTTGATTTGTACGACAGGTATCAGTTGCCTCTGAAAGTGTCGAAGTTGATTTTACGATTTTATGCGCAGCACATAACAGTCACGTATGGGTTGGATGGTCATCGTAACCAAATCAATGGCCCTAGTGAGAGAAAAAGAAAAAGAAAAATCCCTACAATTGACTCAAGCAACAGTTCTCGTCTGCTATAAAATATTCCATAAGTCGATTTTTCATGTTTTTGCGGATACGGAAGTGGCACCTGCGAGACAATAGACAACCTAAAAGGGTTTGTTGTCATGGTAAATAAAGATTGCATAAATAAAAAACAGATATTAGAAATTAAATTCCCTATATTTGACCTATTAAGCAACAGGTGTCCTCTGCTATGAAATGTTCTGTTAGTCGATTTTTCGCATTTTCGCGGATACTTAACCGGCACCTTTTAGACGGCAGTCAACGTAAATGGATTTGTCGTCACGTTATAAAGAGATTGGAGAAAAAGATATACATTAAAAATTTAGTTCCTTTTGTTTGATTTATGCAATAAGAAGCAGTTGCTACTGAAAGAGCCTTCAGTCTTTTTTTAGCCACTTGTCACATTATTTTCTGGGGTTTTTGTACGAGCGTAAATGGCACATAGTCAACATAACTGAGTTTCTTGTTGCGGTTTGAAGAGATAAGAAAAATTACACTTCAGTTGCCTTTGTTTGATATATGCAATAGGAAGCAACTGAAAGAATTTTCAGTCTTTTTTTAGCCACTTGTCTCATTAATTTCTGGGTGTTTTCTTTTTTTTTTACACTGTACATTGATCACTTTGGCTTATTGAAAGTTTCAATGTGCAGCATTTATTGTGGGCTGAGTTAGAAAAGCAAATCCAGTTAAGGGCTGGGGAGGAGGGGGGGGTGCATCGACTGTTAAAGGGAAGTAATTCTTGCATTAATTTCTGGGCATTTTTTTTTTTACACTGTACATATATCACTTTGGCTTATTGAAAGCTCCAATGTGCAGCATTTATTGTGGGCTGAGTTAGAAAAGCAAATCCAGTTAAGGGCTGGGGAGGGGGGTAGGTGTTGGGTGCATCGACGGTTAAAGGGAAGTAATTCTTGCATTAATTTCTGGGCGTTTTTTTCTTTTTTTCTTTTACACTGTAAATTGATTACTTTGGCTTATTGAAAGTTTCAATGTGCAGCATTTATGGTGGGCTGAGTTAGAAAAGCAAATCCAGTTAAGGGCTGGGGAGGAGGGGGGGGGCTGCATCGACGGTTAAAGGGAAGTAATTCTTGCAAGGGGTTTGAAAAGGCCAAAACACGGTCTTCTGCGCCCCTATTTTCTTAAATATTTGCCCATTTTCAGTGAAATCTGGCAAGGACTGCACAGCAGCCTTTAAAGAAGACTTTAAATCCACTTTTATGCCGTTTTTTTCACTGTTTTTTTATCAATAAATTTTGGCGCCATTTTCAAGCGATTTTGAAGCTCTCTGATTGGCTGTTGAATTTCTTAAGTGTTATCTGATTGGCTGCTGGTATCCAATCTGATTTCCTTAGAGCTTCTCTGATTGGATAATTATTAACCTTTTACCACACAATGACGCCTTTTAAAGAAGGCTTTTGAAAATAATCTGATGAAAGGAGACAATGCAGGTTACCAGCATTTTCTCCTTTTCCCACAATGTTTTTTACCCTATCAAGGAAGCAATTGATTTTTAGTTATTCTTACATCTTATTGTGTCTTTATGGCCTACTTCCAAATTCTTCAAACAGGAACAAGATTTTTTTGTCAGAAAAAGTTTTGGCAACAGCAACAGGTTGCTTCTGAATTTTATATTTTGCGCAGCGATTAAACATAAAATTGACTTTTGACTCACGCGGTCGTCTAAATTGGTTCAATGTTTTCGTGACCCTGGTAAGAAAACAGGGAAAAATTTTGTTTACCTTTCTTTGATTTGTACGACAGGTATCAGTTGCCTCTGAAAGTGTCGAAGTTGATTTTACGATTTTATGCGCAGCACATAACAGTCACGTATGGGTTGGATGGTCATCGTAACCAAATCAATGGCCCTAGTGAGAGAAAAAGAAAAAGAAAAATCCCTACAATTGACTCAAGCAACAGTTCTCGTCTGCTATAAAATATTCCATAAGTCGATTTTTCATGTTTTTGCGGATACGGAAGTGGCACCTGCGAGACAATAGACAACCTAAAAGGGTTTGTTGTCATGGTAAATAAAGATTGCATAAATAAAAAACAGATATTAGAAATTAAATTCCCTATATTTGACCTATTAAGCAACAGGTGTCCTCTGCTATGAAATGTTCTGTTAGTCGATTTTTCGCATTTTCGCGGATACTTAACCGGCACCTTTTAGACGGCAGTCAACGTAAATGGATTTGTCGTCACGTTATAAAGAGATTGGAGAAAAAGATATACATTAAAAATTTAGTTCCTTTTGTTTGATTTATGCAATAAGAAGCAGTTGCTACTGAAAGAGCCTTCAGTCTTTTTTTAGCCACTTGTCACATTATTTTCTGGGGTTTTTGTACGAGCGTAAATGGCACATAGTCAACATAACTGAGTTTCTTGTTGCGGTTTGAAGAGATAAGAAAAATTACACTTCAGTTGCCTTTGTTTGATATATGCAATAGGAAGCAACTGAAAGAATTTTCAGTCTTTTTTTAGCCACTTGTCTCATTAATTTCTGGGTGTTTTCTTTTTTTTTTACACTGTACATTGATCACTTTGGCTTATTGAAAGTTTCAATGTGCAGCATTTATTGTGGGCTGAGTTAGAAAAGCAAATCCAGTTAAGGGCTGGGGAGGAGGGGAGGGTGCATCGACTGTTAAAGGGAAGTAATTCTTGCATTAATTTCTGGGCATTTTTTTTTTTACACTGTACATATATCACTTTGGCTTATTGAAAGCTCCAATGTGCAGCATTTATTGTGGGCTGAGTTAGAAAAGCAAATCCAGTTAAGGGCTGGGGAGGGGGGTAGGTGTTGGGTGCATCGACGGTTAAAGGGAAGTAATTCTTGCATTAATTTCTGGGCGTTTTTTTCTTTTTTTCTTTTACACTGTAAATTGATTACTTTGGCTTATTGAAAGTTTCAATGTGCAGCATTTATGGTGGGCTGAGTTAGAAAAGCAAATCCAGTTAAGGGCTGGGGAGGAGGGGGGGGGCTGCATCGACGGTTAAAGGGAAGTAATTCTTGCAAGGGGTTTGAAAAGGCCAAAACACGGTCTTCTGCGCCCCTATTTTCTTAAATATTTGCCCATTTTCAGTGAAATCTGGCAAGGACTGCACAGCAGCCTTTAAAGAAGACTTTAAATCCACTTTTATGCCGTTTTTTTCACTGTTTTTTTATCAATAAATTTTGGCGCCATTTTCAAGCGATTTTGAAGCTCTCTGATTGGCTGTTGAATTTCTTAAGTGTTATCTGATTGGCTGCTGGTATCCAATCTGATTTCCTTAGAGCTTCTCTGATTGGATAATTATTAACCTTTTACCACACAATGACGCCTTTTAAAGAAGGCTTTTGAAAATAATCTGATGAAAGGAGACAATGCAGGTTACCAGCATTTTCTCCTTTTCCCACAATGTTTTTTACCCTATCAAGGAAGCAATTGATTTTTAGTTATTCTTACATCTTATTGTGTCTTTATGGCCTACTTCCAAATTCTTCAAACAGGAACAAGATTTTTTTGTCAGAAAAAGTTTTGGCAACAGCAACAGGTTGCTTCTGAATTTTATATTTTGCGCAGCGATTAAACATAAAATTGACTTTTGACTCACGCGGTCGTCTAAATTGGTTCAATGTTTTCGTGACCCTGGTAAGAAAACAGGGAAAAATTTTGTTTACCTTTCTTTGATTTGTACGACAGGTATCAGTTGCCTCTGAAAGTGTCGAAGTTGATTTTACGATTTTATGCGCAGCACATAACAGTCACGTATGGGTTGGATGGTCATCGTAACCAAATCAATGGCCCTAGTGAGAGAAAAAGAAAAAGAAAAATCCCTACAATTGACTCAAGCAACAGTTCTCGTCTGCTATAAAATATTCCATAAGTCGATTTTTCATGTTTTTGCGGATACGGAAGTGGCACCTGCGAGACAATAGACAACCTAAAAGGGTTTGTTGTCATGGTAAATAAAGATTGCATAAATAAAAAACAGATATTAGAAATTAAATTCCCTATATTTGACCTATTAAGCAACAGGTGTCCTCTGCTATGAAATGTTCTGTTAGTCGATTTTTCGCATTTTCGCGGATACTTAACCGGCACCTTTTAGACGGCAGTCAACGTAAATGGATTTGTCGTCACGTTATAAAGAGATTGGAGAAAAAGATATACATTAAAAATTTAGTTCCTTTTGTTTGATTTATGCAATAAGAAGCAGTTGCTACTGAAAGAGCCTTCAGTCTTTTTTTAGCCACTTGTCACATTATTTTCTGGGGTTTTTGTACGAGCGTAAATGGCACATAGTCAACATAACTGAGTTTCTTGTTGCGGTTTGAAGAGATAAGAAAAATTACACTTCAGTTGCCTTTGTTTGATATATGCAATAGGAAGCAACTGAAAGAATTTTCAGTCTTTTTTTAGCCACTTGTCTCATTAATTTCTGGGTGTTTTCTTTTTTTTTACACTGTACATTGATCACTTTGGCTTATTGAAAGTTTCAATGTGCAGCATTTATTGTGGGCTGAGTTAGAAAAGCAAATCCAGTTAAGGGCTGGGGAGGAGGGGGGGGTGCATCGACTGTTAAAGGGAAGTAATTCTTGCATTAATTTCTGGGCATTTTTTTTTTTACACTGTACATATATCACTTTGGCTTATTGAAAGCTCCAATGTGCAGCATTTATTGTGGGCTGAGTTAGAAAAGCAAATCCAGTTAAGGGCTGGGGAGGGGGGTAGGTGTTGGGTGCATCGACGGTTAAAGGGAAGTAATTCTTGCATTAATTTCTGGGCGTTTTTTTCTTTTTTTCTTTTACACTGTAAATTGATTACTTTGGCTTATTGAAAGTTTCAATGTGCAGCATTTATGGTGGGCTGAGTTAGAAAAGCAAATCCAGTTAAGGGCTGGGGAGGAGGGGGGGGGGCTGCATCGACGGTTAAAGGGAAGTAATTCTTGCAAGGGGTTTGAAAAGGCCAAAACACGGTCTTCTGCGCCCCTATTTTCTTAAATATTTGCCCATTTTCAGTGAAATCTGGCAAGGACTGCACAGCAGCCTTTAAAGAAGACTTTAAATCCACTTTTATGCCGTTTTTTTCACTGTTTTTTTATCAATAAATTTTGGCGCCATTTTCAAGCGATTTTGAAGCTCTCTGATTGGCTGTTGAATTTCTTAAGTGTTATCTGATTGGCTGCTGGTATCCAATCTGATTTCCTTAGAGCTTCTCTGATTGGATAATTATTAACCTTTTACCACACAATGACGCCTTTTAAAGAAGGCTTTTGAAAATAATCTGATGAAAGGAGACAATGCAGGTTACCAGCATTTTCTCCTTTTCCCACAATGTTTTTTACCCTATCAAGGAAGCAATTGATTTTTAGTTATTCTTACATCTTATTGTGTCTTTATGGCCTACTTCCAAATTCTTCAAACAGGAACAAGATTTTTTTGTCAGAAAAAGTTTTGGCAACAGCAACAGGTTGCTTCTGAATTTTATATTTTGCGCAGCGATTAAACATAAAATTGACTTTTGACTCACGCGGTCGTCTAAATTGGTTCAATGTTTTCGTGACCCTGGTAAGAAAACAGGGAAAAATTTTGTTTACCTTTCTTTGATTTGTACGACAGGTATCAGTTGCCTCTGAAAGTGTCGAAGTTGATTTTACGATTTTATGCGCAGCACATAACAGTCACGTATGGGTTGGATGGTCATCGTAACCAAATCAATGGCCCTAGTGAGAGAAAAAGAAAAAGAAAAATCCCTACAATTGACTCAAGCAACAGTTCTCGTCTGCTATAAAATATTCCATAAGTCGATTTTTCATGTTTTTGCGGATACGGAAGTGGCACCTGCGAGACAATAGACAACCTAAAAGGGTTTGTTGTCATGGTAAATAAAGATTGCATAAATAAAAAACAGATATTAGAAATTAAATTCCCTATATTTGACCTATTAAGCAACAGGTGTCCTCTGCTATGAAATGTTCTGTTAGTCGATTTTTCGCATTTTCGCGGATACTTAACCGGCACCTTTTAGACGGCAGTCAACGTAAATGGATTTGTCGTCACGTTATAAAGAGATTGGAGAAAAAGATATACATTAAAAATTTAGTTCCTTTTGTTTGATTTATGCAATAAGAAGCAGTTGCTACTGAAAGAGCCTTCAGTCTTTTTTTAGCCACTTGTCACATTATTTTCTGGGGTTTTTGTACGAGCGTAAATGGCACATAGTCAACATAACTGAGTTTCTTGTTGCGGTTTGAAGAGATAAGAAAAATTACACTTCAGTTGCCTTTGTTTGATATATGCAATAGGAAGCAACTGAAAGAATTTTCAGTCTTTTTTTAGCCACTTGTCTCATTAATTTCTGGGTGTTTTCTTTTTTTTTTACACTGTACATTGATCACTTTGGCTTATTGAAAGTTTCAATGTGCAGCATTTATTGTGGGCTGAGTTAGAAAAGCAAATCCAGTTAAGGGCTGGGGAGGAGGGGGGGGTGCATCGACTGTTAAAGGGAAGTAATTCTTGCATTAATTTCTGGGCATTTTTTTTTTTACACTGTACATATATCACTTTGGCTTATTGAAAGCTCCAATGTGCAGCATTTATTGTGGGCTGAGTTAGAAAAGCAAATCCAGTTAAGGGCTGGGGAGGGGGGTAGGTGTTGGGTGCATCGACGGTTAAAGGGAAGTAATTCTTGCATTAATTTCTGGGCGTTTTTTTCTTTTTTTCTTTTACACTGTAAATTGATTACTTTGGCTTATTGAAAGTTTCAATGTGCAGCATTTATGGTGGGCTGAGTTAGAAAAGCAAATCCAGTTAAGGGCTGGGGAGGAGGGGGGGGGCTGCATCGACGGTTAAAGGGAAGTAATTCTTGCAAGGGGTTTGAAAAGGCCAAAACACGGTCTTCTGCGCCCCTATTTTCTTAAATATTTGCCCATTTTCAGTGAAATCTGGCAAGGACTGCACAGCAGCCTTTAAAGAAGACTTTAAATCCACTTTTATGCCGTTTTTTTCACTGTTTTTTTATCAATAAATTTTGGCGCCATTTTCAAGCGATTTTGAAGCTCTCTGATTGGCTGTTGAATTTCTTAAGTGTTATCTGATTGGCTGCTGGTATCCAATCTGATTTCCTTAGAGCTTCTCTGATTGGATAATTATTAACCTTTTACCACACAATGACGCCTTTTAAAGAAGGCTTTTGAAAATAATCTGATGAAAGGAGACAATGCAGGTTACCAGCATTTTCTCCTTTTCCCACAATGTTTTTTACCCTATCAAGGAAGCAATTGATTTTTAGTTATTCTTACATCTTATTGTGTCTTTATGGCCTACTTCCAAATTCTTCAAACAGGAACAAGATTTTTTTGTCAGAAAAAGTTTTGGCAACAGCAACAGGTTGCTTCTGAATTTTATATTTTGCGCAGCGATTAAACATAAAATTGACTTTTGACTCACGCGGTCGTCTAAATTGGTTCAATGTTTTCGTGACCCTGGTAAGAAAACAGGGAAAAATTTTGTTTACCTTTCTTTGATTTGTACGACAGGTATCAGTTGCCTCTGAAAGTGTCGAAGTTGATTTTACGATTTTATGCGCAGCACATAACAGTCACGTATGGGTTGGATGGTCATCGTAACCAAATCAATGGCCCTAGTGAGAGAAAAAGAAAAAGAAAAATCCCTACAATTGACTCAAGCAACAGTTCTCGTCTGCTATAAAATATTCCATAAGTCGATTTTTCATGTTTTTGCGGATACGGAAGTGGCACCTGCGAGACAATAGACAACCTAAAAGGGTTTGTTGTCATGGTAAATAAAGATTGCATAAATAAAAAACAGATATTAGAAATTAAATTCCCTATATTTGACCTATTAAGCAACAGGTGTCCTCTGCTATGAAATGTTCTGTTAGTCGATTTTTCGCATTTTCGCGGATACTTAACCGGCACCTTTTAGACGGCAGTCAACGTAAATGGATTTGTCGTCACGTTATAAAGAGATTGGAGAAAAAGATATACATTAAAAATTTAGTTCCTTTTGTTTGATTTATGCAATAAGAAGCAGTTGCTACTGAAAGAGCCTTCAGTCTTTTTTTAGCCACTTGTCACATTATTTTCTGGGGTTTTTGTACGAGCGTAAATGGCACATAGTCAACATAACTGAGTTTCTTGTTGCGGTTTGAAGAGATAAGAAAAATTACACTTCAGTTGCCTTTGTTTGATATATGCAATAGGAAGCAACTGAAAGAATTTTCAGTCTTTTTTTAGCCACTTGTCTCATTAATTTCTGGGTGTTTTCTTTTTTTTTACACTGTACATTGATCACTTTGGCTTATTGAAAGTTTCAATGTGCAGCATTTATTGTGGGCTGAGTTAGAAAAGCAAATCCAGTTAAGGGCTGGGGAGGAGGGGGGGGTGCATCGACTGTTAAAGGGAAGTAATTCTTGCATTAATTTCTGGGCATTTTTTTTTTTACACTGTACATATATCACTTTGGCTTATTGAAAGCTCCAATGTGCAGCATTTATTGTGGGCTGAGTTAGAAAAGCAAATCCAGTTAAGGGCTGGGGAGGGGGGTAGGTGTTGGGTGCATCGACGGTTAAAGGGAAGTAATTCTTGCATTAATTTCTGGGCGTTTTTTTCTTTTTTTCTTTTACACTGTAAATTGATTACTTTGGCTTATTGAAAGTTTCAATGTGCAGCATTTATGGTGGGCTGAGTTAGAAAAGCAAATCCAGTTAAGGGCTGGGGAGGAGGGGGGGGGGGCTGCATCGACGGTTAAAGGGAAGTAATTCTTGCAAGGGGTTTGAAAAGGCCAAAACACGGTCTTCTGCGCCCCTATTTTCTTAAATATTTGCCCATTTTCAGTGAAATCTGGCAAGGACTGCACAGCAGCCTTTAAAGAAGACTTTAAATCCACTTTTATGCCGTTTTTTTCACTGTTTTTTTATCAATAAATTTTGGCGCCATTTTCAAGCGATTTTGAAGCTCTCTGATTGGCTGTTGAATTTCTTAAGTGTTATCTGATTGGCTGCTGGTATCCAATCTGATTTCCTTAGAGCTTCTCTGATTGGATAATTATTAACCTTTTACCACACAATGACGCCTTTTAAAGAAGGCTTTTGAAAATAATCTGATGAAAGGAGACAATGCAGGTTACCAGCATTTTCTCCTTTTCCCACAATGTTTTTTACCCTATCAAGGAAGCAATTGATTTTTAGTTATTCTTACATCTTATTGTGTCTTTATGGCCTACTTCCAAATTCTTCAAACAGGAACAAGATTTTTTTGTCAGAAAAAGTTTTGGCAACAGCAACAGGTTGCTTCTGAATTTTATATTTTGCGCAGCGATTAAACATAAAATTGACTTTTGACTCACGCGGTCGTCTAAATTGGTTCAATGTTTTCGTGACCCTGGTAAGAAAACAGGGAAAAATTTTGTTTACCTTTCTTTGATTTGTACGACAGGTATCAGTTGCCTCTGAAAGTGTCGAAGTTGATTTTACGATTTTATGCGCAGCACATAACAGTCACGTATGGGTTGGATGGTCATCGTAACCAAATCAATGGCCCTAGTGAGAGAAAAAGAAAAAGAAAAATCCCTACAATTGACTCAAGCAACAGTTCTCGTCTGCTATAAAATATTCCATAAGTCGATTTTTCATGTTTTTGCGGATACGGAAGTGGCACCTGCGAGACAATAGACAACCTAAAAGGGTTTGTTGTCATGGTAAATAAAGATTGCATAAATAAAAAACAGATATTAGAAATTAAATTCCCTATATTTGACCTATTAAGCAACAGGTGTCCTCTGCTATGAAATGTTCTGTTAGTCGATTTTTCGCATTTTCGCGGATACTTAACCGGCACCTTTTAGACGGCAGTCAACGTAAATGGATTTGTCGTCACGTTATAAAGAGATTGGAGAAAAAGATATACATTAAAAATTTAGTTCCTTTTGTTTGATTTATGCAATAAGAAGCAGTTGCTACTGAAAGAGCCTTCAGTCTTTTTTTAGCCACTTGTCACATTATTTTCTGGGGTTTTTGTACGAGCGTAAATGGCACATAGTCAACATAACTGAGTTTCTTGTTGCGGTTTGAAGAGATAAGAAAAATTACACTTCAGTTGCCTTTGTTTGATATATGCAATAGGAAGCAACTGAAAGAATTTTCAGTCTTTTTTTAGCCACTTGTCTCATTAATTTCTGGGTGTTTTCTTTTTTTTTACACTGTACATTGATCACTTTGGCTTATTGAAAGTTTCAATGTGCAGCATTTATTGTGGGCTGAGTTAGAAAAGCAAATCCAGTTAAGGGCTGGGGAGGAGGGGGGGGTGCATCGACTGTTAAAGGGAAGTAATTCTTGCATTAATTTCTGGGCATTTTTTTTTTTACACTGTACATATATCACTTTGGCTTATTGAAAGCTCCAATGTGCAGCATTTATTGTGGGCTGAGTTAGAAAAGCAAATCCAGTTAAGGGCTGGGGAGGGGGGTAGGTGTTGGGTGCATCGACGGTTAAAGGGAAGTAATTCTTGCATTAATTTCTGGGCGTTTTTTTCTTTTTTTCTTTTACACTGTAAATTGATTACTTTGGCTTATTGAAAGTTTCAATGTGCAGCATTTATGGTGGGCTGAGTTAGAAAAGCAAATCCAGTTAAGGGCTGGGGAGGAGGGGGGGGGGCTGCATCGACGGTTAAAGGGAAGTAATTCTTGCAAGGGGTTTGAAAAGGCCAAAACACGGTCTTCTGCGCCCCTATTTTCTTAAATATTTGCCCATTTTCAGTGAAATCTGGCAAGGACTGCACAGCAGCCTTTAAAGAAGACTTTAAATCCACTTTTATGCCGTTTTTTTCACTGTTTTTTTATCAATAAATTTTGGCGCCATTTTCAAGCGATTTTGAAGCTCTCTGATTGGCTGTTGAATTTCTTAAGTGTTATCTGATTGGCTGCTGGTATCCAATCTGATTTCCTTAGAGCTTCTCTGATTGGATAATTATTAACCTTTTACCACACAATGACGCCTTTTAAAGAAGGCTTTTGAAAATAATCTGATGAAAGGAGACAATGCAGGTTACCAGCATTTTCTCCTTTTCCCACAATGTTTTTTACCCTATCAAGGAAGCAATTGATTTTTAGTTATTCTTACATCTTATTGTGTCTTTATGGCCTACTTCCAAATTCTTCAAACAGGAACAAGATTTTTTTGTCAGAAAAAGTTTTGGCAACAGCAACAGGTTGCTTCTGAATTTTATATTTTGCGCAGCGATTAAACATAAAATTGACTTTTGACTCACGCGGTCGTCTAAATTGGTTCAATGTTTTCGTGACCCTGGTAAGAAAACAGGGAAAAATTTTGTTTACCTTTCTTTGATTTGTACGACAGGTATCAGTTGCCTCTGAAAGTGTCGAAGTTGATTTTACGATTTTATGCGCAGCACATAACAGTCACGTATGGGTTGGATGGTCATCGTAACCAAATCAATGGCCCTAGTGAGAGAAAAAGAAAAAGAAAAATCCCTACAATTGACTCAAGCAACAGTTCTCGTCTGCTATAAAATATTCCATAAGTCGATTTTTCATGTTTTTGCGGATACGGAAGTGGCACCTGCGAGACAATAGACAACCTAAAAGGGTTTGTTGTCATGGTAAATAAAGATTGCATAAATAAAAAACAGATATTAGAAATTAAATTCCCTATATTTGACCTATTAAGCAACAGGTGTCCTCTGCTATGAAATGTTCTGTTAGTCGATTTTTCGCATTTTCGCGGATACTTAACCGGCACCTTTTAGACGGCAGTCAACGTAAATGGATTTGTCGTCACGTTATAAAGAGATTGGAGAAAAAGATATACATTAAAAATTTAGTTCCTTTTGTTTGATTTATGCAATAAGAAGCAGTTGCTACTGAAAGAGCCTTCAGTCTTTTTTTAGCCACTTGTCACATTATTTTCTGGGGTTTTTGTACGAGCGTAAATGGCACATAGTCAACATAACTGAGTTTCTTGTTGCGGTTTGAAGAGATAAGAAAAATTACACTTCAGTTGCCTTTGTTTGATATATGCAATAGGAAGCAACTGAAAGAATTTTCAGTCTTTTTTTAGCCACTTGTCTCATTAATTTCTGGGTGTTTTCTTTTTTTTTTACACTGTACATTGATCACTTTGGCTTATTGAAAGTTTCAATGTGCAGCATTTATTGTGGGCTGAGTTAGAAAAGCAAATCCAGTTAAGGGCTGGGGAGGAGGGGGGGGTGCATCGACTGTTAAAGGGAAGTAATTCTTGCATTAATTTCTGGGCATTTTTTTTTTTACACTGTACATATATCACTTTGGCTTATTGAAAGCTCCAATGTGCAGCATTTATTGTGGGCTGAGTTAGAAAAGCAAATCCAGTTAAGGGCTGGGGAGGGGGGTAGGTGTTGGGTGCATCGACGGTTAAAGGGAAGTAATTCTTGCATTAATTTCTGGGCGTTTTTTTCTTTTTTTCTTTTACACTGTAAATTGATTACTTTGGCTTATTGAAAGTTTCAATGTGCAGCATTTATGGTGGGCTGAGTTAGAAAAGCAAATCCAGTTAAGGGCTGGGGAGGAGGGGGGGGGCTGCATCGACGGTTAAAGGGAAGTAATTCTTGCAAGGGGTTTGAAAAGGCCAAAACACGGTCTTCTGCGCCCCTATTTTCTTAAATATTTGCCCATTTTCAGTGAAATCTGGCAAGGACTGCACAGCAGCCTTTAAAGAAGACTTTAAATCCACTTTTATGCCGTTTTTTTCACTGTTTTTTTATCAATAAATTTTGGCGCCATTTTCAAGCGATTTTGAAGCTCTCTGATTGGCTGTTGAATTTCTTAAGTGTTATCTGATTGGCTGCTGGTATCCAATCTGATTTCCTTAGAGCTTCTCTGATTGGATAATTATTAACCTTTTACCACACAATGACGCCTTTTAAAGAAGGCTTTTGAAAATAATCTGATGAAAGGAGACAATGCAGGTTACCAGCATTTTCTCCTTTTCCCACAATGTTTTTTACCCTATCAAGGAAGCAATTGATTTTTAGTTATTCTTACATCTTATTGTGTCTTTATGGCCTACTTCCAAATTCTTCAAACAGGAACAAGATTTTTTTGTCAGAAAAAGTTTTGGCAACAGCAACAGGTTGCTTCTGAATTTTATATTTTGCGCAGCGATTAAACATAAAATTGACTTTTGACTCACGCGGTCGTCTAAATTGGTTCAATGTTTTCGTGACCCTGGTAAGAAAACAGGGAAAAATTTTGTTTACCTTTCTTTGATTTGTACGACAGGTATCAGTTGCCTCTGAAAGTGTCGAAGTTGATTTTACGATTTTATGCGCAGCACATAACAGTCACGTATGGGTTGGATGGTCATCGTAACCAAATCAATGGCCCTAGTGAGAGAAAAAGAAAAAGAAAAATCCCTACAATTGACTCAAGCAACAGTTCTCGTCTGCTATAAAATATTCCATAAGTCGATTTTTCATGTTTTTGCGGATACGGAAGTGGCACCTGCGAGACAATAGACAACCTAAAAGGGTTTGTTGTCATGGTAAATAAAGATTGCATAAATAAAAAACAGATATTAGAAATTAAATTCCCTATATTTGACCTATTAAGCAACAGGTGTCCTCTGCTATGAAATGTTCTGTTAGTCGATTTTTCGCATTTTCGCGGATACTTAACCGGCACCTTTTAGACGGCAGTCAACGTAAATGGATTTGTCGTCACGTTATAAAGAGATTGGAGAAAAAGATATACATTAAAAATTTAGTTCCTTTTGTTTGATTTATGCAATAAGAAGCAGTTGCTACTGAAAGAGCCTTCAGTCTTTTTTTAGCCACTTGTCACATTATTTTCTGGGGTTTTTGTACGAGCGTAAATGGCACATAGTCAACATAACTGAGTTTCTTGTTGCGGTTTGAAGAGATAAGAAAAATTACACTTCAGTTGCCTTTGTTTGATATATGCAATAGGAAGCAACTGAAAGAATTTTCAGTCTTTTTTTAGCCACTTGTCTCATTAATTTCTGGGTGTTTTCTTTTTTTTTTACACTGTACATTGATCACTTTGGCTTATTGAAAGTTTCAATGTGCAGCATTTATTGTGGGCTGAGTTAGAAAAGCAAATCCAGTTAAGGGCTGGGGAGGAGGGGGGGGGTGCATCGACTGTTAAAGGGAAGTAATTCTTGCATTAATTTCTGGGCATTTTTTTTTTTACACTGTACATATATCACTTTGGCTTATTGAAAGCTCCAATGTGCAGCATTTATTGTGGGCTGAGTTAGAAAAGCAAATCCAGTTAAGGGCTGGGGAGGGGGGTAGGTGTTGGGTGCATCGACGGTTAAAGGGAAGTAATTCTTGCATTAATTTCTGGGCGTTTTTTTCTTTTTTTCTTTTACACTGTAAATTGATTACTTTGGCTTATTGAAAGTTTCAATGTGCAGCATTTATGGTGGGCTGAGTTAGAAAAGCAAATCCAGTTAAGGGCTGGGGAGGAGGGGGGGGGGGCTGCATCGACGGTTAAAGGGAAGTAATTCTTGCAAGGGGTTTGAAAAGGCCAAAACACGGTCTTCTGCGCCCCTATTTTCTTAAATATTTGCCCATTTTCAGTGAAATCTGGCAAGGACTGCACAGCAGCCTTTAAAGAAGACTTTAAATCCACTTTTATGCCGTTTTTTTCACTGTTTTTTTATCAATAAATTTTGGCGCCATTTTCAAGCGATTTTGAAGCTCTCTGATTGGCTGTTGAATTTCTTAAGTGTTATCTGATTGGCTGCTGGTATCCAATCTGATTTCCTTAGAGCTTCTCTGATTGGATAATTATTAACCTTTTACCACACAATGACGCCTTTTAAAGAAGGCTTTTGAAAATAATCTGATGAAAGGAGACAATGCAGGTTACCAGCATTTTCTCCTTTTCCCACAATGTTTTTTACCCTATCAAGGAAGCAATTGATTTTTAGTTATTCTTACATCTTATTGTGTCTTTATGGCCTACTTCCAAATTCTTCAAACAGGAACAAGATTTTTTTGTCAGAAAAAGTTTTGGCAACAGCAACAGGTTGCTTCTGAATTTTATATTTTGCGCAGCGATTAAACATAAAATTGACTTTTGACTCACGCGGTCGTCTAAATTGGTTCAATGTTTTCGTGACCCTGGTAAGAAAACAGGGAAAAATTTTGTTTACCTTTCTTTGATTTGTACGACAGGTATCAGTTGCCTCTGAAAGTGTCGAAGTTGATTTTACGATTTTATGCGCAGCACATAACAGTCACGTATGGGTTGGATGGTCATCGTAACCAAATCAATGGCCCTAGTGAGAGAAAAAGAAAAAGAAAAATCCCTACAATTGACTCAAGCAACAGTTCTCGTCTGCTATAAAATATTCCATAAGTCGATTTTTCATGTTTTTGCGGATACGGAAGTGGCACCTGCGAGACAATAGACAACCTAAAAGGGTTTGTTGTCATGGTAAATAAAGATTGCATAAATAAAAAACAGATATTAGAAATTAAATTCCCTATATTTGACCTATTAAGCAACAGGTGTCCTCTGCTATGAAATGTTCTGTTAGTCGATTTTTCGCATTTTTGCGGATACTTAACCGGCACCTTTTAGACGGCAGTCAACGTAAATGGATTTGTCGTCACGTTATAAAGAGATTGGAGAAAAAGATATACATTAAAAATTTAGTTCCTTTTGTTTGATTTATGCAATAAGAAGCAGTTGCTACTGAAAGAGCCTTCAGTCTTTTTTTAGCCACTTGTCACATTATTTTCTGGGGTTTTTGTACGAGCGTAAATGGCACATAGTCAACATAACTGAGTTTCTTGTTGCGGTTTGAAGAGATAAGAAAAATTACACTTCAGTTGCCTTTGTTTGATATATGCAATAGGAAGCAACTGAAAGAATTTTCAGTCTTTTTTTAGCCACTTGTCTCATTAATTTCTGGGTGTTTTCTTTTTTTTTACACTGTACATTGATCACTTTGGCTTATTGAAAGTTTCAATGTGCAGCATTTATTGTGGGCTGAGTTAGAAAAGCAAATCCAGTTAAGGGCTGGGGAGGAGGGGGGGGTGCATCGACTGTTAAAGGGAAGTAATTCTTGCATTAATTTCTGGGCATTTTTTTTTTTACACTGTACATATATCACTTTGGCTTATTGAAAGCTCCAATGTGCAGCATTTATTGTGGGCTGAGTTAGAAAAGCAAATCCAGTTAAGGGCTGGGGAGGGGGGTAGGTGTTGGGTGCATCGACGGTTAAAGGGAAGTAATTCTTGCATTAATTTCTGGGCGTTTTTTTCTTTTTTTCTTTTACACTGTAAATTGATTACTTTGGCTTATTGAAAGTTTCAATGTGCAGCATTTATGGTGGGCTGAGTTAGAAAAGCAAATCCAGTTAAGGGCTGGGGAGGAGGGGGGGGGGGCTGCATCGACGGTTAAAGGGAAGTAATTCTTGCAAGGGGTTTGAAAAGGCCAAAACACGGTCTTCTGCGCCCCTATTTTCTTAAATATTTGCCCATTTTCAGTGAAATCTGGCAAGGACTGCACAGCAGCCTTTAAAGAAGACTTTAAATCCACTTTTATGCCGTTTTTTTCACTGTTTTTTTATCAATAAATTTTGGCGCCATTTTCAAGCGATTTTGAAGCTCTCTGATTGGCTGTTGAATTTCTTAAGTGTTATCTGATTGGCTGCTGGTATCCAATCTGATTTCCTTAGAGCTTCTCTGATTGGATAATTATTAACCTTTTACCACACAATGACGCCTTTTAAAGAAGGCTTTTGAAAATAATCTGATGAAAGGAGACAATGCAGGTTACCAGCATTTTCTCCTTTTCCCACAATGTTTTTTACCCTATCAAGGAAGCAATTGATTTTTAGTTATTCTTACATCTTATTGTGTCTTTATGGCCTACTTCCAAATTCTTCAAACAGGAACAAGATTTTTTTGTCAGAAAAAGTTTTGGCAACAGCAACAGGTTGCTTCTGAATTTTATATTTTGCGCAGCGATTAAACATAAAATTGACTTTTGACTCACGCGGTCGTCTAAATTGGTTCAATGTTTTCGTGACCCTGGTAAGAAAACAGGGAAAAATTTTGTTTACCTTTCTTTGATTTGTACGACAGGTATCAGTTGCCTCTGAAAGTGTCGAAGTTGATTTTACGATTTTATGCGCAGCACATAACAGTCACGTATGGGTTGGATGGTCATCGTAACCAAATCAATGGCCCTAGTGAGAGAAAAAGAAAAAGAAAAATCCCTACAATTGACTCAAGCAACAGTTCTCGTCTGCTATAAAATATTCCATAAGTCGATTTTTCATGTTTTTGCGGATACGGAAGTGGCACCTGCGAGACAATAGACAACCTAAAAGGGTTTGTTGTCATGGTAAATAAAGATTGCATAAATAAAAAACAGATATTAGAAATTAAATTCCCTATATTTGACCTATTAAGCAACAGGTGTCCTCTGCTATGAAATGTTCTGTTAGTCGATTTTTCGCATTTTCGCGGATACTTAACCGGCACCTTTTAGACGGCAGTCAACGTAAATGGATTTGTCGTCACGTTATAAAGAGATTGGAGAAAAAGATATACATTAAAAATTTAGTTCCTTTTGTTTGATTTATGCAATAAGAAGCAGTTGCTACTGAAAGAGCCTTCAGTCTTTTTTTAGCCACTTGTCACATTATTTTCTGGGGTTTTTGTACGAGCGTAAATGGCACATAGTCAACATAACTGAGTTTCTTGTTGCGGTTTGAAGAGATAAGAAAAATTACACTTCAGTTGCCTTTGTTTGATATATGCAATAGGAAGCAACTGAAAGAATTTTCAGTCTTTTTTTAGCCACTTGTCTCATTAATTTCTGGGTGTTTTCTTTTTTTTTTACACTGTACATTGATCACTTTGGCTTATTGAAAGTTTCAATGTGCAGCATTTATTGTGGGCTGAGTTAGAAAAGCAAATCCAGTTAAGGGCTGGGGAGGAGGGGGGGGTGCATCGACTGTTAAAGGGAAGTAATTCTTGCATTAATTTCTGGGCATTTTTTTTTTTACACTGTACATATATCACTTTGGCTTATTGAAAGCTCCAATGTGCAGCATTTATTGTGGGCTGAGTTAGAAAAGCAAATCCAGTTAAGGGCTGGGGAGGGGGGTAGGTGTTGGGTGCATCGACGGTTAAAGGGAAGTAATTCTTGCATTAATTTCTGGGCGTTTTTTTCTTTTTTTCTTTTACACTGTAAATTGATTACTTTGGCTTATTGAAAGTTTCAATGTGCAGCATTTATGGTGGGCTGAGTTAGAAAAGCAAATCCAGTTAAGGGCTGGGGAGGAGGGGGGGGGCTGCATCGACGGTTAAAGGGAAGTAATTCTTGCAAGGGGTTTGAAAAGGCCAAAACACGGTCTTCTGCGCCCCTATTTTCTTAAATATTTGCCCATTTTCAGTGAAATCTGGCAAGGACTGCACAGCAGCCTTTAAAGAAGACTTTAAATCCACTTTTATGCCGTTTTTTTCACTGTTTTTTTATCAATAAATTTTGGCGCCATTTTCAAGCGATTTTGAAGCTCTCTGATTGGCTGTTGAATTTCTTAAGTGTTATCTGATTGGCTGCTGGTATCCAATCTGATTTCCTTAGAGCTTCTCTGATTGGATAATTATTAACCTTTTACCACACAATGACGCCTTTTAAAGAAGGCTTTTGAAAATAATCTGATGAAAGGAGACAATGCAGGTTACCAGCATTTTCTCCTTTTCCCACAATGTTTTTTACCCTATCAAGGAAGCAATTGATTTTTAGTTATTCTTACATCTTATTGTGTCTTTATGGCCTACTTCCAAATTCTTCAAACAGGAACAAGATTTTTTTGTCAGAAAAAGTTTTGGCAACAGCAACAGGTTGCTTCTGAATTTTATATTTTGCGCAGCGATTAAACATAAAATTGACTTTTGACTCACGCGGTCGTCTAAATTGGTTCAATGTTTTCGTGACCCTGGTAAGAAAACAGGGAAAAATTTTGTTTACCTTTCTTTGATTTGTACGACAGGTATCAGTTGCCTCTGAAAGTGTCGAAGTTGATTTTACGATTTTATGCGCAGCACATAACAGTCACGTATGGGTTGGATGGTCATCGTAACCAAATCAATGGCCCTAGTGAGAGAAAAAGAAAAAGAAAAATCCCTACAATTGACTCAAGCAACAGTTCTCGTCTGCTATAAAATATTCCATAAGTCGATTTTTCATGTTTTTGCGGATACGGAAGTGGCACCTGCGAGACAATAGACAACCTAAAAGGGTTTGTTGTCATGGTAAATAAAGATTGCATAAATAAAAAACAGATATTAGAAATTAAATTCCCTATATTTGACCTATTAAGCAACAGGTGTCCTCTGCTATGAAATGTTCTGTTAGTCGATTTTTCGCATTTTCGCGGATACTTAACCGGCACCTTTTAGACGGCAGTCAACGTAAATGGATTTGTCGTCACGTTATAAAGAGATTGGAGAAAAAGATATACATTAAAAATTTAGTTCCTTTTGTTTGATTTATGCAATAAGAAGCAGTTGCTACTGAAAGAGCCTTCAGTCTTTTTTTAGCCACTTGTCACATTATTTTCTGGGGTTTTTGTACGAGCGTAAATGGCACATAGTCAACATAACTGAGTTTCTTGTTGCGGTTTGAAGAGATAAGAAAAATTACACTTCAGTTGCCTTTGTTTGATATATGCAATAGGAAGCAACTGAAAGAATTTTCAGTCTTTTTTTAGCCACTTGTCTCATTAATTTCTGGGTGTTTTCTTTTTTTTTACACTGTACATTGATCACTTTGGCTTATTGAAAGTTTCAATGTGCAGCATTTATTGTGGGCTGAGTTAGAAAAGCAAATCCAGTTAAGGGCTGGGGAGGAGGGGGGGGGTGCATCGACTGTTAAAGGGAAGTAATTCTTGCATTAATTTCTGGGCATTTTTTTTTTTACACTGTACATATATCACTTTGGCTTATTGAAAGCTCCAATGTGCAGCATTTATTGTGGGCTGAGTTAGAAAAGCAAATCCAGTTAAGGGCTGGGGAGGGGGGTAGGTGTTGGGTGCATCGACGGTTAAAGGGAAGTAATTCTTGCATTAATTTCTGGGCGTTTTTTTCTTTTTTTCTTTTACACTGTAAATTGATTACTTTGGCTTATTGAAAGTTTCAATGTGCAGCATTTATGGTGGGCTGAGTTAGAAAAGCAAATCCAGTTAAGGGCTGGGGAGGAGGGGGGGGGGGCTGCATCGACGGTTAAAGGGAAGTAATTCTTGCAAGGGGTTTGAAAAGGCCAAAACACGGTCTTCTGCGCCCCTATTTTCTTAAATATTTGCCCATTTTCAGTGAAATCTGGCAAGGACTGCACAGCAGCCTTTAAAGAAGACTTTAAATCCACTTTTATGCCGTTTTTTTCACTGTTTTTTTATCAATAAATTTTGGCGCCATTTTCAAGCGATTTTGAAGCTCTCTGATTGGCTGTTGAATTTCTTAAGTGTTATCTGATTGGCTGCTGGTATCCAATCTGATTTCCTTAGAGCTTCTCTGATTGGATAATTATTAACCTTTTACCACACAATGACGCCTTTTAAAGAAGGCTTTTGAAAATAATCTGATGAAAGGAGACAATGCAGGTTACCAGCATTTTCTCCTTTTCCCACAATGTTTTTTACCCTATCAAGGAAGCAATTGATTTTTAGTTATTCTTACATCTTATTGTGTCTTTATGGCCTACTTCCAAATTCTTCAAACAGGAACAAGATTTTTTTGTCAGAAAAAGTTTTGGCAACAGCAACAGGTTGCTTCTGAATTTTATATTTTGCGCAGCGATTAAACATAAAATTGACTTTTGACTCACGCGGTCGTCTAAATTGGTTCAATGTTTTCGTGACCCTGGTAAGAAAACAGGGAAAAATTTTGTTTACCTTTCTTTGATTTGTACGACAGGTATCAGTTGCCTCTGAAAGTGTCGAAGTTGATTTTACGATTTTATGCGCAGCACATAACAGTCACGTATGGGTTGGATGGTCATCGTAACCAAATCAATGGCCCTAGTGAGAGAAAAAGAAAAAGAAAAATCCCTACAATTGACTCAAGCAACAGTTCTCGTCTGCTATAAAATATTCCATAAGTCGATTTTTCATGTTTTTGCGGATACGGAAGTGGCACCTGCGAGACAATAGACAACCTAAAAGGGTTTGTTGTCATGGTAAATAAAGATTGCATAAATAAAAAACAGATATTAGAAATTAAATTCCCTATATTTGACCTATTAAGCAACAGGTGTCCTCTGCTATGAAATGTTCTGTTAGTCGATTTTTCGCATTTTTGCGGATACTTAACCGGCACCTTTTAGACGGCAGTCAACGTAAATGGATTTGTCGTCACGTTATAAAGAGATTGGAGAAAAAGATATACATTAAAAATTTAGTTCCTTTTGTTTGATTTATGCAATAAGAAGCAGTTGCTACTGAAAGAGCCTTCAGTCTTTTTTTAGCCACTTGTCACATTATTTTCTGGGGTTTTTGTACGAGCGTAAATGGCACATAGTCAACATAACTGAGTTTCTTGTTGCGGTTTGAAGAGATAAGAAAAATTACACTTCAGTTGCCTTTGTTTGATATATGCAATAGGAAGCAACTGAAAGAATTTTCAGTCTTTTTTTAGCCACTTGTCTCATTAATTTCTGGGTGTTTTCTTTTTTTTTACACTGTACATTGATCACTTTGGCTTATTGAAAGTTTCAATGTGCAGCATTTATTGTGGGCTGAGTTAGAAAAGCAAATCCAGTTAAGGGCTGGGGAGGAGGGGGGGGTGCATCGACTGTTAAAGGGAAGTAATTCTTGCATTAATTTCTGGGCATTTTTTTTTTTACACTGTACATATATCACTTTGGCTTATTGAAAGCTCCAATGTGCAGCATTTATTGTGGGCTGAGTTAGAAAAGCAAATCCAGTTAAGGGCTGGGGAGGGGGGTAGGTGTTGGGTGCATCGACGGTTAAAGGGAAGTAATTCTTGCATTAATTTCTGGGCGTTTTTTTCTTTTTTTCTTTTACACTGTAAATTGATTACTTTGGCTTATTGAAAGTTTCAATGTGCAGCATTTATGGTGGGCTGAGTTAGAAAAGCAAATCCAGTTAAGGGCTGGGGAGGAGGGGGGGGGGGCTGCATCGACGGTTAAAGGGAAGTAATTCTTGCAAGGGGTTTGAAAAGGCCAAAACACGGTCTTCTGCGCCCCTATTTTCTTAAATATTTGCCCATTTTCAGTGAAATCTGGCAAGGACTGCACAGCAGCCTTTAAAGAAGACTTTAAATCCACTTTTATGCCGTTTTTTTCACTGTTTTTTTATCAATAAATTTTGGCGCCATTTTCAAGCGATTTTGAAGCTCTCTGATTGGCTGTTGAATTTCTTAAGTGTTATCTGATTGGCTGCTGGTATCCAATCTGATTTCCTTAGAGCTTCTCTGATTGGATAATTATTAACCTTTTACCACACAATGACGCCTTTTAAAGAAGGCTTTTGAAAATAATCTGATGAAAGGAGACAATGCAGGTTACCAGCATTTTCTCCTTTTCCCACAATGTTTTTTACCCTATCAAGGAAGCAATTGATTTTTAGTTATTCTTACATCTTATTGTGTCTTTATGGCCTACTTCCAAATTCTTCAAACAGGAACAAGATTTTTTTGTCAGAAAAAGTTTTGGCAACAGCAACAGGTTGCTTCTGAATTTTATATTTTGCGCAGCGATTAAACATAAAATTGACTTTTGACTCACGCGGTCGTCTAAATTGGTTCAATGTTTTCGTGACCCTGGTAAGAAAACAGGGAAAAATTTTGTTTACCTTTCTTTGATTTGTACGACAGGTATCAGTTGCCTCTGAAAGTGTCGAAGTTGATTTTACGATTTTATGCGCAGCACATAACAGTCACGTATGGGTTGGATGGTCATCGTAACCAAATCAATGGCCCTAGTGAGAGAAAAAGAAAAAGAAAAATCCCTACAATTGACTCAAGCAACAGTTCTCGTCTGCTATAAAATATTCCATAAGTCGATTTTTCATGTTTTTGCGGATACGGAAGTGGCACCTGCGAGACAATAGACAACCTAAAAGGGTTTGTTGTCATGGTAAATAAAGATTGCATAAATAAAAAACAGATATTAGAAATTAAATTCCCTATATTTGACCTATTAAGCAACAGGTGTCCTCTGCTATGAAATGTTCTGTTAGTCGATTTTTCGCATTTTCGCGGATACTTAACCGGCACCTTTTAGACGGCAGTCAACGTAAATGGATTTGTCGTCACGTTATAAAGAGATTGGAGAAAAAGATATACATTAAAAATTTAGTTCCTTTTGTTTGATTTATGCAATAAGAAGCAGTTGCTACTGAAAGAGCCTTCAGTCTTTTTTTAGCCACTTGTCACATTATTTTCTGGGGTTTTTGTACGAGCGTAAATGGCACATAGTCAACATAACTGAGTTTCTTGTTGCGGTTTGAAGAGATAAGAAAAATTACACTTCAGTTGCCTTTGTTTGATATATGCAATAGGAAGCAACTGAAAGAATTTTCAGTCTTTTTTTAGCCACTTGTCTCATTAATTTCTGGGTGTTTTCTTTTTTTTTTACACTGTACATTGATCACTTTGGCTTATTGAAAGTTTCAATGTGCAGCATTTATTGTGGGCTGAGTTAGAAAAGCAAATCCAGTTAAGGGCTGGGGAGGAGGGGGGGGTGCATCGACTGTTAAAGGGAAGTAATTCTTGCATTAATTTCTGGGCATTTTTTTTTTTACACTGTACATATATCACTTTGGCTTATTGAAAGCTCCAATGTGCAGCATTTATTGTGGGCTGAGTTAGAAAAGCAAATCCAGTTAAGGGCTGGGGAGGGGGGTAGGTGTTGGGTGCATCGACGGTTAAAGGGAAGTAATTCTTGCATTAATTTCTGGGCGTTTTTTTCTTTTTTTCTTTTACACTGTAAATTGATTACTTTGGCTTATTGAAAGTTTCAATGTGCAGCATTTATGGTGGGCTGAGTTAGAAAAGCAAATCCAGTTAAGGGCTGGGGAGGAGGGGGGGGGCTGCATCGACGGTTAAAGGGAAGTAATTCTTGCAAGGGGTTTGAAAAGGCCAAAACACGGTCTTCTGCGCCCCTATTTTCTTAAATATTTGCCCATTTTCAGTGAAATCTGGCAAGGACTGCACAGCAGCCTTTAAAGAAGACTTTAAATCCACTTTTATGCCGTTTTTTTCACTGTTTTTTTATCAATAAATTTTGGCGCCATTTTCAAGCGATTTTGAAGCTCTCTGATTGGCTGTTGAATTTCTTAAGTGTTATCTGATTGGCTGCTGGTATCCAATCTGATTTCCTTAGAGCTTCTCTGATTGGATAATTATTAACCTTTTACCACACAATGACGCCTTTTAAAGAAGGCTTTTGAAAATAATCTGATGAAAGGAGACAATGCAGGTTACCAGCATTTTCTCCTTTTCCCACAATGTTTTTTACCCTATCAAGGAAGCAATTGATTTTTAGTTATTCTTACATCTTATTGTGTCTTTATGGCCTACTTCCAAATTCTTCAAACAGGAACAAGATTTTTTTGTCAGAAAAAGTTTTGGCAACAGCAACAGGTTGCTTCTGAATTTTATATTTTGCGCAGCGATTAAACATAAAATTGACTTTTGACTCACGCGGTCGTCTAAATTGGTTCAATGTTTTCGTGACCCTGGTAAGAAAACAGGGAAAAATTTTGTTTACCTTTCTTTGATTTGTACGACAGGTATCAGTTGCCTCTGAAAGTGTCGAAGTTGATTTTACGATTTTATGCGCAGCACATAACAGTCACGTATGGGTTGGATGGTCATCGTAACCAAATCAATGGCCCTAGTGAGAGAAAAAGAAAAAGAAAAATCCCTACAATTGACTCAAGCAACAGTTCTCGTCTGCTATAAAATATTCCATAAGTCGATTTTTCATGTTTTTGCGGATACGGAAGTGGCACCTGCGAGACAATAGACAACCTAAAAGGGTTTGTTGTCATGGTAAATAAAGATTGCATAAATAAAAAACAGATATTAGAAATTAAATTCCCTATATTTGACCTATTAAGCAACAGGTGTCCTCTGCTATGAAATGTTCTGTTAGTCGATTTTTCGCATTTTCGCGGATACTTAACCGGCACCTTTTAGACGGCAGTCAACGTAAATGGATTTGTCGTCACGTTATAAAGAGATTGGAGAAAAAGATATACATTAAAAATTTAGTTCCTTTTGTTTGATTTATGCAATAAGAAGCAGTTGCTACTGAAAGAGCCTTCAGTCTTTTTTTAGCCACTTGTCACATTATTTTCTGGGGTTTTTGTACGAGCGTAAATGGCACATAGTCAACATAACTGAGTTTCTTGTTGCGGTTTGAAGAGATAAGAAAAATTACACTTCAGTTGCCTTTGTTTGATATATGCAATAGGAAGCAACTGAAAGAATTTTCAGTCTTTTTTTAGCCACTTGTCTCATTAATTTCTGGGTGTTTTCTTTTTTTTTACACTGTACATTGATCACTTTGGCTTATTGAAAGTTTCAATGTGCAGCATTTATTGTGGGCTGAGTTAGAAAAGCAAATCCAGTTAAGGGCTGGGGAGGAGGGGGGGGTGCATCGACTGTTAAAGGGAAGTAATTCTTGCATTAATTTCTGGGCATTTTTTTTTTTACACTGTACATATATCACTTTGGCTTATTGAAAGCTCCAATGTGCAGCATTTATTGTGGGCTGAGTTAGAAAAGCAAATCCAGTTAAGGGCTGGGGAGGGGGGTAGGTGTTGGGTGCATCGACGGTTAAAGGGAAGTAATTCTTGCATTAATTTCTGGGCGTTTTTTTCTTTTTTTCTTTTACACTGTAAATTGATTACTTTGGCTTATTGAAAGTTTCAATGTGCAGCATTTATGGTGGGCTGAGTTAGAAAAGCAAATCCAGTTAAGGGCTGGGGAGGAGGGGGGGGGGGCTGCATCGACGGTTAAAGGGAAGTAATTCTTGCAAGGGGTTTGAAAAGGCCAAAACACGGTCTTCTGCGCCCCTATTTTCTTAAATATTTGCCCATTTTCAGTGAAATCTGGCAAGGACTGCACAGCAGCCTTTAAAGAAGACTTTAAATCCACTTTTATGCCGTTTTTTTCACTGTTTTTTTATCAATAAATTTTGGCGCCATTTTCAAGCGATTTTGAAGCTCTCTGATTGGCTGTTGAATTTCTTAAGTGTTATCTGATTGGCTGCTGGTATCCAATCTGATTTCCTTAGAGCTTCTCTGATTGGATAATTATTAACCTTTTACCACACAATGACGCCTTTTAAAGAAGGCTTTTGAAAATAATCTGATGAAAGGAGACAATGCAGGTTACCAGCATTTTCTCCTTTTCCCACAATGTTTTTTACCCTATCAAGGAAGCAATTGATTTTTAGTTATTCTTACATCTTATTGTGTCTTTATGGCCTACTTCCAAATTCTTCAAACAGGAACAAGATTTTTTTGTCAGAAAAAGTTTTGGCAACAGCAACAGGTTGCTTCTGAATTTTATATTTTGCGCAGCGATTAAACATAAAATTGACTTTTGACTCACGCGGTCGTCTAAATTGGTTCAATGTTTTCGTGACCCTGGTAAGAAAACAGGGAAAAATTTTGTTTACCTTTCTTTGATTTGTACGACAGGTATCAGTTGCCTCTGAAAGTGTCGAAGTTGATTTTACGATTTTATGCGCAGCACATAACAGTCACGTATGGGTTGGATGGTCATCGTAACCAAATCAATGGCCCTAGTGAGAGAAAAAGAAAAAGAAAAATCCCTACAATTGACTCAAGCAACAGTTCTCGTCTGCTATAAAATATTCCATAAGTCGATTTTTCATGTTTTTGCGGATACGGAAGTGGCACTTGCGAGACAATAGACAACCTAAAAGGGTTTGTTGTCATGGTAAATAAAGATTGCATAAATAAAAAACAGATATTAGAAATTAAATTCCCTATATTTGACCTATTAAGCAACAGGTGTCCTCTGCTATGAAATGTTCTGTTAGTCGATTTTTCGCATTTTCGCGGATACTTAACCGGCACCTTTTAGACGGCAGTCAACGTAAATGGATTTGTCGTCACGTTATAAAGAGATTGGAGAAAAAGATATACATTAAAAATTTAGTTCCTTTTGTTTGATTTATGCAATAAGAAGCAGTTGCTACTGAAAGAGCCTTCAGTCTTTTTTTAGCCACTTGTCACATTATTTTCTGGGGTTTTTGTACGAGCGTAAATGGCACATAGTCAACATAACTGAGTTTCTTGTTGCGGTTTGAAGAGATAAGAAAAATTACACTTCAGTTGCCTTTGTTTGATATATGCAATAGGAAGCAACTGAAAGAATTTTCAGTCTTTTTTTAGCCACTTGTCTCATTAATTTCTGGGTGTTTTCTTTTTTTTTACACTGTACATTGATCACTTTGGCTTATTGAAAGTTTCAATGTGCAGCATTTATTGTGGGCTGAGTTAGAAAAGCAAATCCAGTTAAGGGCTGGGGAGGAGGGGGGGGTGCATCGACTGTTAAAGGGAAGTAATTCTTGCATTAATTTCTGGGCATTTTTTTTTTTACACTGTACATATATCACTTTGGCTTATTGAAAGCTCCAATGTGCAGCATTTATTGTGGGCTGAGTTAGAAAAGCAAATCCAGTTAAGGGCTGGGGAGGGGGGTAGGTGTTGGGTGCATCGACGGTTAAAGGGAAGTAATTCTTGCATTAATTTCTGGGCGTTTTTTTCTTTTTTTCTTTTACACTGTAAATTGATTACTTTGGCTTATTGAAAGTTTCATGTGCAGCATTTATGGTGGGCTGAGTTAGAAAAGCAAATCCAGTTAAGGGCTGGGGAGGAGGGGGGGGGGGCTGCATCGACGGTTAAAGGGAAGTAATTCTTGCAAGGGGTTTGAAAAGGCCAAAACACGGTCTTCTGCGCCCCTATTTTCTTAAATATTTGCCCATTTTCAGTGAAATCTGGCAAGGACTGCACAGCAGCCTTTAAAGAAGACTTTAAATCCACTTTTATGCCGTTTTTTTCACTGTTTTTTTATCAATAAATTTTGGCGCCATTTTCAAGCGATTTTGAAGCTCTCTGATTGGCTGTTGAATTTCTTAAGTGTTATCTGATTGGCTGCTGGTATCCAATCTGATTTCCTTAGAGCTTCTCTGATTGGATAATTATTAACCTTTTACCACACAATGACGCCTTTTAAAGAAGGCTTTTGAAAATAATCTGATGAAAGGAGACAATGCAGGTTACCAGCATTTTCTCCTTTTCCCACAATGTTTTTTACCCTATCAAGGAAGCAATTGATTTTTAGTTATTCTTACATCTTATTGTGTCTTTATGGCCTACTTCCAAATTCTTCAAACAGGAACAAGATTTTTTTGTCAGAAAAAGTTTTGGCAACAGCAACAGGTTGCTTCTGAATTTTATATTTTGCGCAGCGATTAAACATAAAATTGACTTTTGACTCACGCGGTCGTCTAAATTGGTTCAATGTTTTCGTGACCCTGGTAAGAAAACAGGGAAAAATTTTGTTTACCTTTCTTTGATTTGTACGACAGGTATCAGTTGCCTCTGAAAGTGTCGAAGTTGATTTTACGATTTTATGCGCAGCACATAACAGTCACGTATGGGTTGGATGGTCATCGTAACCAAATCAATGGCCCTAGTGAGAGAAAAAGAAAAAGAAAAATCCCTACAATTGACTCAAGCAACAGTTCTCGTCTGCTATAAAATATTCCATAAGTCGATTTTTCATGTTTTTGCGGATACGGAAGTGGCACCTGCGAGACAATAGACAACCTAAAAGGGTTTGTTGTCATGGTAAATAAAGATTGCATAAATAAAAAACAGATATTAGAAATTAAATTCCCTATATTTGACCTATTAAGCAACAGGTGTCCTCTGCTATGAAATGTTCTGTTAGTCGATTTTTCGCATTTTTGCGGATACTTAACCGGCACCTTTTAGACGGCAGTCAACGTAAATGGATTTGTCGTCACGTTATAAAGAGATTGGAGAAAAAGATATACATTAAAAATTTAGTTCCTTTTGTTTGATTTATGCAATAAGAAGCAGTTGCTACTGAAAGAGCCTTCAGTCTTTTTTTAGCCACTTGTCACATTATTTTCTGGGGTTTTTGTACGAGCGTAAATGGCACATAGTCAACATAACTGAGTTTCTTGTTGCGGTTTGAAGAGATAAGAAAAATTACACTTCAGTTGCCTTTGTTTGATATATGCAATAGGAAGCAACTGAAAGAATTTTCAGTCTTTTTTTAGCCACTTGTCTCATTAATTTCTGGGTGTTTTCTTTTTTTTTACACTGTACATTGATCACTTTGGCTTATTGAAAGTTTCAATGTGCAGCATTTATTGTGGGCTGAGTTAGAAAAGCAAATCCAGTTAAGGGCTGGGGAGGAGGGGGGGGTGCATCGACTGTTAAAGGGAAGTAATTCTTGCATTAATTTCTGGGCATTTTTTTTTTTACACTGTACATATATCACTTTGGCTTATTGAAAGCTCCAATGTGCAGCATTTATTGTGGGCTGAGTTAGAAAAGCAAATCCAGTTAAGGGCTGGGGAGGGGGGTAGGTGTTGGGTGCATCGACGGTTAAAGGGAAGTAATTCTTGCATTAATTTCTGGGCGTTTTTTTCTTTTTTTCTTTTACACTGTAAATTGATTACTTTGGCTTATTGAAAGTTTCAATGTGCAGCATTTATGGTGGGCTGAGTTAGAAAAGCAAATCCAGTTAAGGGCTGGGGAGGAGGGGGGGGGGGCTGCATCGACGGTTAAAGGGAAGTAATTCTTGCAAGGGGTTTGAAAAGGCCAAAACACGGTCTTCTGCGCCCCTATTTTCTTAAATATTTGCCCATTTTCAGTGAAATCTGGCAAGGACTGCACAGCAGCCTTTAAAGAAGACTTTAAATCCACTTTTATGCCGTTTTTTTCACTGTTTTTTTATCAATAAATTTTGGCGCCATTTTCAAGCGATTTTGAAGCTCTCTGATTGGCTGTTGAATTTCTTAAGTGTTATCTGATTGGCTGCTGGTATCCAATCTGATTTCCTTAGAGCTTCTCTGATTGGATAATTATTAACCTTTTACCACACAATGACGCCTTTTAAAGAAGGCTTTTGAAAATAATCTGATGAAAGGAGACAATGCAGGTTACCAGCATTTTCTCCTTTTCCCACAATGTTTTTTACCCTATCAAGGAAGCAATTGATTTTTAGTTATTCTTACATCTTATTGTGTCTTTATGGCCTACTTCCAAATTCTTCAAACAGGAACAAGATTTTTTTGTCAGAAAAAGTTTTGGCAACAGCAACAGGTTGCTTCTGAATTTTATATTTTGCGCAGCGATTAAACATAAAATTGACTTTTGACTCACGCGGTCGTCTAAATTGGTTCAATGTTTTCGTGACCCTGGTAAGAAAACAGGGAAAAATTTTGTTTACCTTTCTTTGATTTGTACGACAGGTATCAGTTGCCTCTGAAAGTGTCGAAGTTGATTTTACGATTTTATGCGCAGCACATAACAGTCACGTATGGGTTGGATGGTCATCGTAACCAAATCAATGGCCCTAGTGAGAGAAAAAGAAAAAGAAAAATCCCTACAATTGACTCAAGCAACAGTTCTCGTCTGCTATAAAATATTCCATAAGTCGATTTTTCATGTTTTTGCGGATACGGAAGTGGCACCTGCGAGACAATAGACAACCTAAAAGGGTTTGTTGTCATGGTAAATAAAGATTGCATAAATAAAAAACAGATATTAGAAATTCAATTCCCTATATTTGACCTATTAAGCAACAGGTGTCCTCTGCTATGAAATGTTCTGTTAGTCGATTTTTCGCATTTTCGCGGATACTTAACCGGCACCTTTTAGACGGCAGTCAACGTAAATGGATTTGTCGTCACGTTATAAAGAGATTGGAGAAAAAGATATACATTAAAAATTTAGTTCCTTTTGTTTGATTTATGCAATAAGAAGCAGTTGCTACTGAAAGAGCCTTCAGTCTTTTTTTAGCCACTTGTCACATTATTTTCTGGGGTTTTTGTACGAGCGTAAATGGCACATAGTCAACATAACTGAGTTTCTTGTTGCGGTTTGAAGAGATAAGAAAAATTACACTTCAGTTGCCTTTGTTTGATATATGCAATAGGAAGCAACTGAAAGAATTTTCAGTCTTTTTTTAGCCACTTGTCTCATTAATTTCTGGGTGTTTTCTTTTTTTTTACACTGTACATTGATCACTTTGGCTTATTGAAAGTTTCAATGTGCAGCATTTATTGTGGGCTGAGTTAGAAAAGCAAATCCAGTTAAGGGCTGGGGAGGAGGGGGGGGTGCATCGACTGTTAAAGGGAAGTAATTCTTGCATTAATTTCTGGGCATTTTTTTTTTTACACTGTACATATATCACTTTGGCTTATTGAAAGCTCCAATGTGCAGCATTTATTGTGGGCTGAGTTAGAAAAGCAAATCCAGTTAAGGGCTGGGGAGGGGGGTAGGTGTTGGGTGCATCGACGGTTAAAGGGAAGTAATTCTTGCATTAATTTCTGGGCGTTTTTTTCTTTTTTTCTTTTACACTGTAAATTGATTACTTTGGCTTATTGAAAGTTTCAATGTGCAGCATTTATGGTGGGCTGAGTTAGAAAAGCAAATCCAGTTAAGGGCTGGGGAGGAGGGGGGGGGGCTGCATCGACGGTTAAAGGGAAGTAATTCTTGCAAGGGGTTTGAAAAGGCCAAAACACGGTCTTCTGCGCCCCTATTTTCTTAAATATTTGCCCATTTTCAGTGAAATCTGGCAAGGACTGCACAGCAGCCTTTAAAGAAGACTTTAAATCCACTTTTATGCCGTTTTTTTCACTGTTTTTTTATCAATAAATTTTGGCGCCATTTTCAAGCGATTTTGAAGCTCTCTGATTGGCTGTTGAATTTCTTAAGTGTTATCTGATTGGCTGCTGGTATCCAATCTGATTTCCTTAGAGCTTCTCTGATTGGATAATTATTAACCTTTTACCACACAATGACGCCTTTTAAAGAAGGCTTTTGAAAATAATCTGATGAAAGGAGACAATGCAGGTTACCAGCATTTTCTCCTTTTCCCACAATGTTTTTTACCCTATCAAGGAAGCAATTGATTTTTAGTTATTCTTACATCTTATTGTGTCTTTATGGCCTACTTCCAAATTCTTCAAACAGGAACAAGATTTTTTTGTCAGAAAAAGTTTTGGCAACAGCAACAGGTTGCTTCTGAATTTTATATTTTGCGCAGCGATTAAACATAAAATTGACTTTTGACTCACGCGGTCGTCTAAATTGGTTCAATGTTTTCGTGACCCTGGTAAGAAAACAGGGAAAAATTTTGTTTACCTTTCTTTGATTTGTACGACAGGTATCAGTTGCCTCTGAAAGTGTCGAAGTTGATTTTACGATTTTATGCGCAGCACATAACAGTCACGTATGGGTTGGATGGTCATCGTAACCAAATCAATGGCCCTAGTGAGAGAAAAAGAAAAAGAAAAATCCCTACAATTGACTCAAGCAACAGTTCTCGTCTGCTATAAAATATTCCATAAGTCGATTTTTCATGTTTTTGCGGATACGGAAGTGGCACCTGCGAGACAATAGACAACCTAAAAGGGTTTGTTGTCATGGTAAATAAAGATTGCATAAATAAAAAACAGATATTAGAAATTAAATTCCCTATATTTGACCTATTAAGCAACAGGTGTCCTCTGCTATGAAATGTTCTGTTAGTCGATTTTTCGCATTTTCGCGGATACTTAACCGGCACCTTTTAGACGGCAGTCAACGTAAATGGATTTGTCGTCACGTTATAAAGAGATTGGAGAAAAAGATATACATTAAAAATTTAGTTCCTTTTGTTTGATTTATGCAATAAGAAGCAGTTGCTACTGAAAGAGCCTTCAGTCTTTTTTTAGCCACTTGTCACATTATTTTCTGGGGTTTTTGTACGAGCGTAAATGGCACATAGTCAACATAACTGAGTTTCTTGTTGCGGTTTGAAGAGATAAGAAAAATTACACTTCAGTTGCCTTTGTTTGATATATGCAATAGGAAGCAACTGAAAGAATTTTCAGTCTTTTTTTAGCCACTTGTCTCATTAATTTCTGGGTGTTTTCTTTTTTTTTTACACTGTACATTGATCACTTTGGCTTATTGAAAGTTTCAATGTGCAGCATTTATTGTGGGCTGAGTTAGAAAAGCAAATCCAGTTAAGGGCTGGGGAGGAGGGGGGGGTGCATCGACTGTTAAAGGGAAGTAATTCTTGCATTAATTTCTGGGCATTTTTTTTTTTACACTGTACATATATCACTTTGGCTTATTGAAAGCTCCAATGTGCAGCATTTATTGTGGGCTGAGTTAGAAAAGCAAATCCAGTTAAGGGCTGGGGAGGGGGGTAGGTGTTGGGTGCATCGACGGTTAAAGGGAAGTAATTCTTGCATTAATTTCTGGGCGTTTTTTTCTTTTTTTCTTTTACACTGTAAATTGATTACTTTGGCTTATTGAAAGTTTCAATGTGCAGCATTTATGGTGGGCTGAGTTAGAAAAGCAAATCCAGTTAAGGGCTGGGGAGGAGGGGGGGGGCTGCATCGACGGTTAAAGGGAAGTAATTCTTGCAAGGGGTTTGAAAAGGCCAAAACACGGTCTTCTGCGCCCCTATTTTCTTAAATATTTGCCCATTTTCAGTGAAATCTGGCAAGGACTGCACAGCAGCCTTTAAAGAAGACTTTAAATCCACTTTTATGCCGTTTTTTTCACTGTTTTTTTATCAATAAATTTTGGCGCCATTTTCAAGCGATTTTGAAGCTCTCTGATTGGCTGTTGAATTTCTTAAGTGTTATCTGATTGGCTGCTGGTATCCAATCTGATTTCCTTAGAGCTTCTCTGATTGGATAATTATTAACCTTTTACCACACAATGACGCCTTTTAAAGAAGGCTTTTGAAAATAATCTGATGAAAGGAGACAATGCAGGTTACCAGCATTTTCTCCTTTTCCCACAATGTTTTTTACCCTATCAAGGAAGCAATTGATTTTTAGTTATTCTTACATCTTATTGTGTCTTTATGGCCTACTTCCAAATTCTTCAAACAGGAACAAGATTTTTTTGTCAGAAAAAGTTTTGGCAACAGCAACAGGTTGCTTCTGAATTTTATATTTTGCGCAGCGATTAAACATAAAATTGACTTTTGACTCACGCGGTCGTCTAAATTGGTTCAATGTTTTCGTGACCCTGGTAAGAAAACAGGGAAAAATTTTGTTTACCTTTCTTTGATTTGTACGACAGGTATCAGTTGCCTCTGAAAGTGTCGAAGTTGATTTTACGATTTTATGCGCAGCACATAACAGTCACGTATGGGTTGGATGGTCATCGTAACCAAATCAATGGCCCTAGTGAGAGAAAAAGAAAAAGAAAAATCCCTACAATTGACTCAAGCAACAGTTCTCGTCTGCTATAAAATATTCCATAAGTCGATTTTTCATGTTTTTGCGGATACGGAAGTGGCACCTGCGAGACAATAGACAACCTAAAAGGGTTTGTTGTCATGGTAAATAAAGATTGCATAAATAAAAAACAGATATTAGAAATTAAATTCCCTATATTTGACCTATTAAGCAACAGGTGTCCTCTGCTATGAAATGTTCTGTTAGTCGATTTTTCGCATTTTCGCGGATACTTAACCGGCACCTTTTAGACGGCAGTCAACGTAAATGGATTTGTCGTCACGTTATAAAGAGATTGGAGAAAAAGATATACATTAAAAATTTAGTTCCTTTTGTTTGATTTATGCAATAAGAAGCAGTTGCTACTGAAAGAGCCTTCAGTCTTTTTTTAGCCACTTGTCACATTATTTTCTGGGGTTTTTGTACGAGCGTAAATGGCACATAGTCAACATAACTGAGTTTCTTGTTGCGGTTTGAAGAGATAAGAAAAATTACACTTCAGTTGCCTTTGTTTGATATATGCAATAGGAAGCAACTGAAAGAATTTTCAGTCTTTTTTTAGCCACTTGTCTCATTAATTTCTGGGTGTTTTCTTTTTTTTTTACACTGTACATTGATCACTTTGGCTTATTGAAAGTTTCAATGTGCAGCATTTATTGTGGGCTGAGTTAGAAAAGCAAATCCAGTTAAGGGCTGGGGAGGAGGGGGGGGGTGCATCGACTGTTAAAGGGAAGTAATTCTTGCATTAATTTCTGGGCATTTTTTTTTTTACACTGTACATATATCACTTTGGCTTATTGAAAGCTCCAATGTGCAGCATTTATTGTGGGCTGAGTTAGAAAAGCAAATCCAGTTAAGGGCTGGGGAGGGGGGTAGGTGTTGGGTGCATCGACGGTTAAAGGGAAGTAATTCTTGCATTAATTTCTGGGCGTTTTTTTCTTTTTTTCTTTTACACTGTAAATTGATTACTTTGGCTTATTGAAAGTTTCAATGTGCAGCATTTATGGTGGGCTGAGTTAGAAAAGCAAATCCAGTTAAGGGCTGGGGAGGAGGGGGGGGGGGCTGCATCGACGGTTAAAGGGAAGTAATTCTTGCAAGGGGTTTGAAAAGGCCAAAACACGGTCTTCTGCGCCCCTATTTTCTTAAATATTTGCCCATTTTCAGTGAAATCTGGCAAGGACTGCACAGCAGCCTTTAAAGAAGACTTTAAATCCACTTTTATGCCGTTTTTTTCACTGTTTTTTTATCAATAAATTTTGGCGCCATTTTCAAGCGATTTTGAAGCTCTCTGATTGGCTGTTGAATTTCTTAAGTGTTATCTGATTGGCTGCTGGTATCCAATCTGATTTCCTTAGAGCTTCTCTGATTGGATAATTATTAACCTTTTACCACACAATGACGCCTTTTAAAGAAGGCTTTTGAAAATAATCTGATGAAAGGAGACAATGCAGGTTACCAGCATTTTCTCCTTTTCCCACAATGTTTTTTACCCTATCAAGGAAGCAATTGATTTTTAGTTATTCTTACATCTTATTGTGTCTTTATGGCCTACTTCCAAATTCTTCAAACAGGAACAAGATTTTTTTGTCAGAAAAAGTTTTGGCAACAGCAACAGGTTGCTTCTGAATTTTATATTTTGCGCAGCGATTAAACATAAAATTGACTTTTGACTCACGCGGTCGTCTAAATTGGTTCAATGTTTTCGTGACCCTGGTAAGAAAACAGGGAAAAATTTTGTTTACCTTTCTTTGATTTGTACGACAGGTATCAGTTGCCTCTGAAAGTGTCGAAGTTGATTTTACGATTTTATGCGCAGCACATAACAGTCACGTATGGGTTGGATGGTCATCGTAACCAAATCAATGGCCCTAGTGAGAGAAAAAGAAAAAGAAAAATCCCTACAATTGACTCAAGCAACAGTTCTCGTCTGCTATAAAATATTCCATAAGTCGATTTTTCATGTTTTTGCGGATACGGAAGTGGCACCTGCGAGACAATAGACAACCTAAAAGGGTTTGTTGTCATGGTAAATAAAGATTGCATAAATAAAAAACAGATATTAGAAATTAAATTCCCTATATTTGACCTATTAAGCAACAGGTGTCCTCTGCTATGAAATGTTCTGTTAGTCGATTTTTCGCATTTTTGCGGATACTTAACCGGCACCTTTTAGACGGCAGTCAACGTAAATGGATTTGTCGTCACGTTATAAAGAGATTGGAGAAAAAGATATACATTAAAAATTTAGTTCCTTTTGTTTGATTTATGCAATAAGAAGCAGTTGCTACTGAAAGAGCCTTCAGTCTTTTTTTAGCCACTTGTCACATTATTTTCTGGGGTTTTTGTACGAGCGTAAATGGCACATAGTCAACATAACTGAGTTTCTTGTTGCGGTTTGAAGAGATAAGAAAAATTACACTTCAGTTGCCTTTGTTTGATATATGCAATAGGAAGCAACTGAAAGAATTTTCAGTCTTTTTTTAGCCACTTGTCTCATTAATTTCTGGGTGTTTTCTTTTTTTTTACACTGTACATTGATCACTTTGGCTTATTGAAAGTTTCAATGTGCAGCATTTATTGTGGGCTGAGTTAGAAAAGCAAATCCAGTTAAGGGCTGGGGAGGAGGGGGGGGTGCATCGACTGTTAAAGGGAAGTAATTCTTGCATTAATTTCTGGGCATTTTTTTTTTTACACTGTACATATATCACTTTGGCTTATTGAAAGCTCCAATGTGCAGCATTTATTGTGGGCTGAGTTAGAAAAGCAAATCCAGTTAAGGGCTGGGGAGGGGGGTAGGTGTTGGGTGCATCGACGGTTAAAGGGAAGTAATTCTTGCATTAATTTCTGGGCGTTTTTTTCTTTTTTTCTTTTACACTGTAAATTGATTACTTTGGCTTATTGAAAGTTTCAATGTGCAGCATTTATGGTGGGCTGAGTTAGAAAAGCAAATCCAGTTAAGGGCTGGGGAGGAGGGGGGGGGGGCTGCATCGACGGTTAAAGGGAAGTAATTCTTGCAAGGGGTTTGAAAAGGCCAAAACACGGTCTTCTGCGCCCCTATTTTCTTAAATATTTGCCCATTTTCAGTGAAATCTGGCAAGGACTGCACAGCAGCCTTTAAAGAAGACTTTAAATCCACTTTTATGCCGTTTTTTTCACTGTTTTTTTATCAATAAATTTTGGCGCCATTTTCAAGCGATTTTGAAGCTCTCTGATTGGCTGTTGAATTTCTTAAGTGTTATCTGATTGGCTGCTGGTATCCAATCTGATTTCCTTAGAGCTTCTCTGATTGGATAATTATTAACCTTTTACCACACAATGACGCCTTTTAAAGAAGGCTTTTGAAAATAATCTGATGAAAGGAGACAATGCAGGTTACCAGCATTTTCTCCTTTTCCCACAATGTTTTTTACCCTATCAAGGAAGCAATTGATTTTTAGTTATTCTTACATCTTATTGTGTCTTTATGGCCTACTTCCAAATTCTTCAAACAGGAACAAGATTTTTTTGTCAGAAAAAGTTTTGGCAACAGCAACAGGTTGCTTCTGAATTTTATATTTTGCGCAGCGATTAAACATAAAATTGACTTTTGACTCACGCGGTCGTCTAAATTGGTTCAATGTTTTCGTGACCCTGGTAAGAAAACAGGGAAAAATTTTGTTTACCTTTCTTTGATTTGTACGACAGGTATCAGTTGCCTCTGAAAGTGTCGAAGTTGATTTTACGATTTTATGCGCAGCACATAACAGTCACGTATGGGTTGGATGGTCATCGTAACCAAATCAATGGCCCTAGTGAGAGAAAAAGAAAAAGAAAAATCCCTACAATTGACTCAAGCAACAGTTCTCGTCTGCTATAAAATATTCCATAAGTCGATTTTTCATGTTTTTGCGGATACGGAAGTGGCACCTGCGAGACAATAGACAACCTAAAAGGGTTTGTTGTCATGGTAAATAAAGATTGCATAAATAAAAAACAGATATTAGAAATTAAATTCCCTATATTTGACCTATTAAGCAACAGGTGTCCTCTGCTATGAAATGTTCTGTTAGTCGATTTTTCGCATTTTCGCGGATACTTAACCGGCACCTTTTAGACGGCAGTCAACGTAAATGGATTTGTCGTCACGTTATAAAGAGATTGGAGAAAAAGATATACATTAAAAATTTAGTTCCTTTTGTTTGATTTATGCAATAAGAAGCAGTTGCTACTGAAAGAGCCTTCAGTCTTTTTTTAGCCACTTGTCACATTATTTTCTGGGGTTTTTGTACGAGCGTAAATGGCACATAGTCAACATAACTGAGTTTCTTGTTGCGGTTTGAAGAGATAAGAAAAATTACACTTCAGTTGCCTTTGTTTGATATATGCAATAGGAAGCAACTGAAAGAATTTTCAGTCTTTTTTTAGCCACTTGTCTCATTAATTTCTGGGTGTTTTCTTTTTTTTTTACACTGTACATTGATCACTTTGGCTTATTGAAAGTTTCAATGTGCAGCATTTATTGTGGGCTGAGTTAGAAAAGCAAATCCAGTTAAGGGCTGGGGAGGAGGGGGGGGTGCATCGACTGTTAAAGGGAAGTAATTCTTGCATTAATTTCTGGGCATTTTTTTTTTTACACTGTACATATATCACTTTGGCTTATTGAAAGCTCCAATGTGCAGCATTTATTGTGGGCTGAGTTAGAAAAGCAAATCCAGTTAAGGGCTGGGGAGGGGGGTAGGTGTTGGGTGCATCGACGGTTAAAGGGAAGTAATTCTTGCATTAATTTCTGGGCGTTTTTTTCTTTTTTTCTTTTACACTGTAAATTGATTACTTTGGCTTATTGAAAGTTTCAATGTGCAGCATTTATGGTGGGCTGAGTTAGAAAAGCAAATCCAGTTAAGGGCTGGGGAGGAGGGGGGGGGCTGCATCGACGGTTAAAGGGAAGTAATTCTTGCAAGGGGTTTGAAAAGGCCAAAACACGGTCTTCTGCGCCCCTATTTTCTTAAATATTTGCCCATTTTCAGTGAAATCTGGCAAGGACTGCACAGCAGCCTTTAAAGAAGACTTTAAATCCACTTTTATGCCGTTTTTTTCACTGTTTTTTTATCAATAAATTTTGGCGCCATTTTCAAGCGATTTTGAAGCTCTCTGATTGGCTGTTGAATTTCTTAAGTGTTATCTGATTGGCTGCTGGTATCCAATCTGATTTCCTTAGAGCTTCTCTGATTGGATAATTATTAACCTTTTACCACACAATGACGCCTTTTAAAGAAGGCTTTTGAAAATAATCTGATGAAAGGAGACAATGCAGGTTACCAGCATTTTCTCCTTTTCCCACAATGTTTTTTACCCTATCAAGGAAGCAATTGATTTTTAGTTATTCTTACATCTTATTGTGTCTTTATGGCCTACTTCCAAATTCTTCAAACAGGAACAAGATTTTTTTGTCAGAAAAAGTTTTGGCAACAGCAACAGGTTGCTTCTGAATTTTATATTTTGCGCAGCGATTAAACATAAAATTGACTTTTGACTCACGCGGTCGTCTAAATTGGTTCAATGTTTTCGTGACCCTGGTAAGAAAACAGGGAAAAATTTTGTTTACCTTTCTTTGATTTGTACGACAGGTATCAGTTGCCTCTGAAAGTGTCGAAGTTGATTTTACGATTTTATGCGCAGCACATAACAGTCACGTATGGGTTGGATGGTCATCGTAACCAAATCAATGGCCCTAGTGAGAGAAAAAGAAAAAGAAAAATCCCTACAATTGACTCAAGCAACAGTTCTCGTCTGCTATAAAATATTCCATAAGTCGATTTTTCATGTTTTTGCGGATACGGAAGTGGCACCTGCGAGACAATAGACAACCTAAAAGGGTTTGTTGTCATGGTAAATAAAGATTGCATAAATAAAAAACAGATATTAGAAATTAAATTCCCTATATTTGACCTATTAAGCAACAGGTGTCCTCTGCTATGAAATGTTCTGTTAGTCGATTTTTCGCATTTTCGCGGATACTTAACCGGCACCTTTTAGACGGCAGTCAACGTAAATGGATTTGTCGTCACGTTATAAAGAGATTGGAGAAAAAGATATACATTAAAAATTTAGTTCCTTTTGTTTGATTTATGCAATAAGAAGCAGTTGCTACTGAAAGAGCCTTCAGTCTTTTTTTAGCCACTTGTCACATTATTTTCTGGGGTTTTTGTACGAGCGTAAATGGCACATAGTCAACATAACTGAGTTTCTTGTTGCGGTTTGAAGAGATAAGAAAAATTACACTTCAGTTGCCTTTGTTTGATATATGCAATAGGAAGCAACTGAAAGAATTTTCAGTCTTTTTTTAGCCACTTGTCTCATTAATTTCTGGGTGTTTTCTTTTTTTTTACACTGTACATTGATCACTTTGGCTTATTGAAAGTTTCAATGTGCAGCATTTATTGTGGGCTGAGTTAGAAAAGCAAATCCAGTTAAGGGCTGGGGAGGAGGGGGGGGTGCATCGACTGTTAAAGGGAAGTAATTCTTGCATTAATTTCTGGGCATTTTTTTTTTTACACTGTACATATATCACTTTGGCTTATTGAAAGCTCCAATGTGCAGCATTTATTGTGGGCTGAGTTAGAAAAGCAAATCCAGTTAAGGGCTGGGGAGGGGGGTAGGTGTTGGGTGCATCGACGGTTAAAGGGAAGTAATTCTTGCATTAATTTCTGGGCGTTTTTTTCTTTTTTTCTTTTACACTGTAAATTGATTACTTTGGCTTATTGAAAGTTTCAATGTGCAGCATTTATGGTGGGCTGAGTTAGAAAAGCAAATCCAGTTAAGGGCTGGGGAGGAGGGGGGGGGGGCTGCATCGACGGTTAAAGGGAAGTAATTCTTGCAAGGGGTTTGAAAAGGCCAAAACACGGTCTTCTGCGCCCCTATTTTCTTAAATATTTGCCCATTTTCAGTGAAATCTGGCAAGGACTGCACAGCAGCCTTTAAAGAAGACTTTAAATCCACTTTTATGCCGTTTTTTTCACTGTTTTTTTATCAATAAATTTTGGCGCCATTTTCAAGCGATTTTGAAGCTCTCTGATTGGCTGTTGAATTTCTTAAGTGTTATCTGATTGGCTGCTGGTATCCAATCTGATTTCCTTAGAGCTTCTCTGATTGGATAATTATTAACCTTTTACCACACAATGACGCCTTTTAAAGAAGGCTTTTGAAAATAATCTGATGAAAGGAGACAATGCAGGTTACCAGCATTTTCTCCTTTTCCCACAATGTTTTTTACCCTATCAAGGAAGCAATTGATTTTTAGTTATTCTTACATCTTATTGTGTCTTTATGGCCTACTTCCAAATTCTTCAAACAGGAACAAGATTTTTTTGTCAGAAAAAGTTTTGGCAACAGCAACAGGTTGCTTCTGAATTTTATATTTTGCGCAGCGATTAAACATAAAATTGACTTTTGACTCACGCGGTCGTCTAAATTGGTTCAATGTTTTCGTGACCCTGGTAAGAAAACAGGGAAAAATTTTGTTTACCTTTCTTTGATTTGTACGACAGGTATCAGTTGCCTCTGAAAGTGTCGAAGTTGATTTTACGATTTTATGCGCAGCACATAACAGTCACGTATGGGTTGGATGGTCATCGTAACCAAATCAATGGCCCTAGTGAGAGAAAAAGAAAAAGAAAAATCCCTACAATTGACTCAAGCAACAGTTCTCGTCTGCTATAAAATATTCCATAAGTCGATTTTTCATGTTTTTGCGGATACGGAAGTGGCACTTGCGAGACAATAGACAACCTAAAAGGGTTTGTTGTCATGGTAAATAAAGATTGCATAAATAAAAAACAGATATTAGAAATTAAATTCCCTATATTTGACCTATTAAGCAACAGGTGTCCTCTGCTATGAAATGTTCTGTTAGTCGATTTTTCGCATTTTCGCGGATACTTAACCGGCACCTTTTAGACGGCAGTCAACGTAAATGGATTTGTCGTCACGTTATAAAGAGATTGGAGAAAAAGATATACATTAAAAATTTAGTTCCTTTTGTTTGATTTATGCAATAAGAAGCAGTTGCTACTGAAAGAGCCTTCAGTCTTTTTTTAGCCACTTGTCACATTATTTTCTGGGGTTTTTGTACGAGCGTAAATGGCACATAGTCAACATAACTGAGTTTCTTGTTGCGGTTTGAAGAGATAAGAAAAATTACACTTCAGTTGCCTTTGTTTGATATATGCAATAGGAAGCAACTGAAAGAATTTTCAGTCTTTTTTTAGCCACTTGTCTCATTAATTTCTGGGTGTTTTCTTTTTTTTTACACTGTACATTGATCACTTTGGCTTATTGAAAGTTTCAATGTGCAGCATTTATTGTGGGCTGAGTTAGAAAAGCAAATCCAGTTAAGGGCTGGGGAGGAGGGGGGGGTGCATCGACTGTTAAAGGGAAGTAATTCTTGCATTAATTTCTGGGCATTTTTTTTTTTACACTGTACATATATCACTTTGGCTTATTGAAAGCTCCAATGTGCAGCATTTATTGTGGGCTGAGTTAGAAAAGCAAATCCAGTTAAGGGCTGGGGAGGGGGGTAGGTGTTGGGTGCATCGACGGTTAAAGGGAAGTAATTCTTGCATTAATTTCTGGGCGTTTTTTTCTTTTTTTCTTTTACACTGTAAATTGATTACTTTGGCTTATTGAAAGTTTCAATGTGCAGCATTTATGGTGGGCTGAGTTAGAAAAGCAAATCCAGTTAAGGGCTGGGGAGGAGGGGGGGGGCTGCATCGACGGTTAAAGGGAAGTAATTCTTGCAAGGGGTTTGAAAAGGCCAAAACACGGTCTTCTGCGCCCCTATTTTCTTAAATATTTGCCCATTTTCAGTGAAATCTGGCAAGGACTGCACAGCAGCCTTTAAAGAAGACTTTAAATCCACTTTTATGCCGTTTTTTTCACTGTTTTTTTATCAATAAATTTTGGCGCCATTTTCAAGCGATTTTGAAGCTCTCTGATTGGCTGTTGAATTTCTTAAGTGTTATCTGATTGGCTGCTGGTATCCAATCTGATTTCCTTAGAGCTTCTCTGATTGGATAATTATTAACCTTTTACCACACAATGACGCCTTTTAAAGAAGGCTTTTGAAAATAATCTGATGAAAGGAGACAATGCAGGTTACCAGCATTTTCTCCTTTTCCCACAATGTTTTTTACCCTATCAAGGAAGCAATTGATTTTTAGTTATTCTTACATCTTATTGTGTCTTTATGGCCTACTTCCAAATTCTTCAAACAGGAACAAGATTTTTTTGTCAGAAAAAGTTTTGGCAACAGCAACAGGTTGCTTCTGAATTTTATATTTTGCGCAGCGATTAAACATAAAATTGACTTTTGACTCACGCGGTCGTCTAAATTGGTTCAATGTTTTCGTGACCCTGGTAAGAAAACAGGGAAAAATTTTGTTTACCTTTCTTTGATTTGTACGACAGGTATCAGTTGCCTCTGAAAGTGTCGAAGTTGATTTTACGATTTTATGCGCAGCACATAACAGTCACGTATGGGTTGGATGGTCATCGTAACCAAATCAATGGCCCTAGTGAGAGAAAAAGAAAAAGAAAAATCCCTACAATTGACTCAAGCAACAGTTCTCGTCTGCTATAAAATATTCCATAAGTCGATTTTTCATGTTTTTGCGGATACGGAAGTGGCACCTGCGAGACAATAGACAACCTAAAAGGGTTTGTTGTCATGGTAAATAAAGATTGCATAAATAAAAAACAGATATTAGAAATTAAATTCCCTATATTTGACCTATTAAGCAACAGGTGTCCTCTGCTATGAAATGTTCTGTTAGTCGATTTTTCGCATTTTCGCGGATACTTAACCGGCACCTTTTAGACGGCAGTCAACGTAAATGGATTTGTCGTCACGTTATAAAGAGATTGGAGAAAAAGATATACATTAAAAATTTAGTTCCTTTTGTTTGATTTATGCAATAAGAAGCAGTTGCTACTGAAAGAGCCTTCAGTCTTTTTTTAGCCACTTGTCACATTATTTTCTGGGGTTTTTGTACGAGCGTAAATGGCACATAGTCAACATAACTGAGTTTCTTGTTGCGGTTTGAAGAGATAAGAAAAATTACACTTCAGTTGCCTTTGTTTGATATATGCAATAGGAAGCAACTGAAAGAATTTTCAGTCTTTTTTTAGCCACTTGTCTCATTAATTTCTGGGTGTTTTCTTTTTTTTTTACACTGTACATTGATCACTTTGGCTTATTGAAAGTTTCAATGTGCAGCATTTATTGTGGGCTGAGTTAGAAAAGCAAATCCAGTTAAGGGCTGGGGAGGAGGGGGGGGGTGCATCGACTGTTAAAGGGAAGTAATTCTTGCATTAATTTCTGGGCATTTTTTTTTTTACACTGTACATATATCACTTTGGCTTATTGAAAGCTCCAATGTGCAGCATTTATTGTGGGCTGAGTTAGAAAAGCAAATCCAGTTAAGGGCTGGGGAGGGGGGTAGGTGTTGGGTGCATCGACGGTTAAAGGGAAGTAATTCTTGCATTAATTTCTGGGCGTTTTTTTCTTTTTTTCTTTTACACTGTAAATTGATTACTTTGGCTTATTGAAAGTTTCAATGTGCAGCATTTATGGTGGGCTGAGTTAGAAAAGCAAATCCAGTTAAGGGCTGGGGAGGAGGGGGGGGGGGCTGCATCGACGGTTAAAGGGAAGTAATTCTTGCAAGGGGTTTGAAAAGGCCAAAACACGGTCTTCTGCGCCCCTATTTTCTTAAATATTTGCCCATTTTCAGTGAAATCTGGCAAGGACTGCACAGCAGCCTTTAAAGAAGACTTTAAATCCACTTTTATGCCGTTTTTTTCACTGTTTTTTTATCAATAAATTTTGGCGCCATTTTCAAGCGATTTTGAAGCTCTCTGATTGGCTGTTGAATTTCTTAAGTGTTATCTGATTGGCTGCTGGTATCCAATCTGATTTCCTTAGAGCTTCTCTGATTGGATAATTATTAACCTTTTACCACACAATGACGCCTTTTAAAGAAGGCTTTTGAAAATAATCTGATGAAAGGAGACAATGCAGGTTACCAGCATTTTCTCCTTTTCCCACAATGTTTTTTACCCTATCAAGGAAGCAATTGATTTTTAGTTATTCTTACATCTTATTGTGTCTTTATGGCCTACTTCCAAATTCTTCAAACAGGAACAAGATTTTTTTGTCAGAAAAAGTTTTGGCAACAGCAACAGGTTGCTTCTGAATTTTATATTTTGCGCAGCGATTAAACATAAAATTGACTTTTGACTCACGCGGTCGTCTAAATTGGTTCAATGTTTTCGTGACCCTGGTAAGAAAACAGGGAAAAATTTTGTTTACCTTTCTTTGATTTGTACGACAGGTATCAGTTGCCTCTGAAAGTGTCGAAGTTGATTTTACGATTTTATGCGCAGCACATAACAGTCACGTATGGGTTGGATGGTCATCGTAACCAAATCAATGGCCCTAGTGAGAGAAAAAGAAAAAGAAAAATCCCTACAATTGACTCAAGCAACAGTTCTCGTCTGCTATAAAATATTCCATAAGTCGATTTTTCATGTTTTTGCGGATACGGAAGTGGCACCTGCGAGACAATAGACAACCTAAAAGGGTTTGTTGTCATGGTAAATAAAGATTGCATAAATAAAAAACAGATATTAGAAATTAAATTCCCTATATTTGACCTATTAAGCAACAGGTGTCCTCTGCTATGAAATGTTCTGTTAGTCGATTTTTCGCATTTTTGCGGATACTTAACCGGCACCTTTTAGACGGCAGTCAACGTAAATGGATTTGTCGTCACGTTATAAAGAGATTGGAGAAAAAGATATACATTAAAAATTTAGTTCCTTTTGTTTGATTTATGCAATAAGAAGCAGTTGCTACTGAAAGAGCCTTCAGTCTTTTTTTAGCCACTTGTCACATTATTTTCTGGGGTTTTTGTACGAGCGTAAATGGCACATAGTCAACATAACTGAGTTTCTTGTTGCGGTTTGAAGAGATAAGAAAAATTACACTTCAGTTGCCTTTGTTTGATATATGCAATAGGAAGCAACTGAAAGAATTTTCAGTCTTTTTTTAGCCACTTGTCTCATTAATTTCTGGGTGTTTTCTTTTTTTTTACACTGTACATTGATCACTTTGGCTTATTGAAAGTTTCAATGTGCAGCATTTATTGTGGGCTGAGTTAGAAAAGCAAATCCAGTTAAGGGCTGGGGAGGAGGGGGGGGTGCATCGACTGTTAAAGGGAAGTAATTCTTGCATTAATTTCTGGGCATTTTTTTTTTTACACTGTACATATATCACTTTGGCTTATTGAAAGCTCCAATGTGCAGCATTTATTGTGGGCTGAGTTAGAAAAGCAAATCCAGTTAAGGGCTGGGGAGGGGGGTAGGTGTTGGGTGCATCGACGGTTAAAGGGAAGTAATTCTTGCATTAATTTCTGGGCGTTTTTTTCTTTTTTTCTTTTACACTGTAAATTGATTACTTTGGCTTATTGAAAGTTTCAATGTGCAGCATTTATGGTGGGCTGAGTTAGAAAAGCAAATCCAGTTAAGGGCTGGGGAGGAGGGGGGGGGGGCTGCATCGACGGTTAAAGGGAAGTAATTCTTGCAAGGGGTTTGAAAAGGCCAAAACACGGTCTTCTGCGCCCCTATTTTCTTAAATATTTGCCCATTTTCAGTGAAATCTGGCAAGGACTGCACAGCAGCCTTTAAAGAAGACTTTAAATCCACTTTTATGCCGTTTTTTTCACTGTTTTTTTATCAATAAATTTTGGCGCCATTTTCAAGCGATTTTGAAGCTCTCTGATTGGCTGTTGAATTTCTTAAGTGTTATCTGATTGGCTGCTGGTATCCAATCTGATTTCCTTAGAGCTTCTCTGATTGGATAATTATTAACCTTTTACCACACAATGACGCCTTTTAAAGAAGGCTTTTGAAAATAATCTGATGAAAGGAGACAATGCAGGTTACCAGCATTTTCTCCTTTTCCCACAATGTTTTTTACCCTATCAAGGAAGCAATTGATTTTTAGTTATTCTTACATCTTATTGTGTCTTTATGGCCTACTTCCAAATTCTTCAAACAGGAACAAGATTTTTTTGTCAGAAAAAGTTTTGGCAACAGCAACAGGTTGCTTCTGAATTTTATATTTTGCGCAGCGATTAAACATAAAATTGACTTTTGACTCACGCGGTCGTCTAAATTGGTTCAATGTTTTCGTGACCCTGGTAAGAAAACAGGGAAAAATTTTGTTTACCTTTCTTTGATTTGTACGACAGGTATCAGTTGCCTCTGAAAGTGTCGAAGTTGATTTTACGATTTTATGCGCAGCACATAACAGTCACGTATGGGTTGGATGGTCATCGTAACCAAATCAATGGCCCTAGTGAGAGAAAAAGAAAAAGAAAAATCCCTACAATTGACTCAAGCAACAGTTCTCGTCTGCTATAAAATATTCCATAAGTCGATTTTTCATGTTTTTGCGGATACGGAAGTGGCACCTGCGAGACAATAGACAACCTAAAAGGGTTTGTTGTCATGGTAAATAAAGATTGCATAAATAAAAAACAGATATTAGAAATTAAATTCCCTATATTTGACCTATTAAGCAACAGGTGTCCTCTGCTATGAAATGTTCTGTTAGTCGATTTTTCGCATTTTCGCGGATACTTAACCGGCACCTTTTAGACGGCAGTCAACGTAAATGGATTTGTCGTCACGTTATAAAGAGATTGGAGAAAAAGATATACATTAAAAATTTAGTTCCTTTTGTTTGATTTATGCAATAAGAAGCAGTTGCTACTGAAAGAGCCTTCAGTCTTTTTTTAGCCACTTGTCACATTATTTTCTGGGGTTTTTGTACGAGCGTAAATGGCACATAGTCAACATAACTGAGTTTCTTGTTGCGGTTTGAAGAGATAAGAAAAATTACACTTCAGTTGCCTTTGTTTGATATATGCAATAGGAAGCAACTGAAAGAATTTTCAGTCTTTTTTTAGCCACTTGTCTCATTAATTTCTGGGTGTTTTCTTTTTTTTTTACACTGTACATTGATCACTTTGGCTTATTGAAAGTTTCAATGTGCAGCATTTATTGTGGGCTGAGTTAGAAAAGCAAATCCAGTTAAGGGCTGGGGAGGAGGGGGGGGTGCATCGACTGTTAAAGGGAAGTAATTCTTGCATTAATTTCTGGGCATTTTTTTTTTTACACTGTACATATATCACTTTGGCTTATTGAAAGCTCCAATGTGCAGCATTTATTGTGGGCTGAGTTAGAAAAGCAAATCCAGTTAAGGGCTGGGGAGGGGGGTAGGTGTTGGGTGCATCGACGGTTAAAGGGAAGTAATTCTTGCATTAATTTCTGGGCGTTTTTTTCTTTTTTTCTTTTACACTGTAAATTGATTACTTTGGCTTATTGAAAGTTTCAATGTGCAGCATTTATGGTGGGCTGAGTTAGAAAAGCAAATCCAGTTAAGGGCTGGGGAGGAGGGGGGGGGCTGCATCGACGGTTAAAGGGAAGTAATTCTTGCAAGGGGTTTGAAAAGGCCAAAACACGGTCTTCTGCGCCCCTATTTTCTTAAATATTTGCCCATTTTCAGTGAAATCTGGCAAGGACTGCACAGCAGCCTTTAAAGAAGACTTTAAATCCACTTTTATGCCGTTTTTTTCACTGTTTTTTTATCAATAAATTTTGGCGCCATTTTCAAGCGATTTTGAAGCTCTCTGATTGGCTGTTGAATTTCTTAAGTGTTATCTGATTGGCTGCTGGTATCCAATCTGATTTCCTTAGAGCTTCTCTGATTGGATAATTATTAACCTTTTACCACACAATGACGCCTTTTAAAGAAGGCTTTTGAAAATAATCTGATGAAAGGAGACAATGCAGGTTACCAGCATTTTCTCCTTTTCCCACAATGTTTTTTACCCTATCAAGGAAGCAATTGATTTTTAGTTATTCTTACATCTTATTGTGTCTTTATGGCCTACTTCCAAATTCTTCAAACAGGAACAAGATTTTTTTGTCAGAAAAAGTTTTGGCAACAGCAACAGGTTGCTTCTGAATTTTATATTTTGCGCAGCGATTAAACATAAAATTGACTTTTGACTCACGCGGTCGTCTAAATTGGTTCAATGTTTTCGTGACCCTGGTAAGAAAACAGGGAAAAATTTTGTTTACCTTTCTTTGATTTGTACGACAGGTATCAGTTGCCTCTGAAAGTGTCGAAGTTGATTTTACGATTTTATGCGCAGCACATAACAGTCACGTATGGGTTGGATGGTCATCGTAACCAAATCAATGGCCCTAGTGAGAGAAAAAGAAAAAGAAAAATCCCTACAATTGACTCAAGCAACAGTTCTCGTCTGCTATAAAATATTCCATAAGTCGATTTTTCATGTTTTTGCGGATACGGAAGTGGCACCTGCGAGACAATAGACAACCTAAAAGGGTTTGTTGTCATGGTAAATAAAGATTGCATAAATAAAAAACAGATATTAGAAATTAAATTCCCTATATTTGACCTATTAAGCAACAGGTGTCCTCTGCTATGAAATGTTCTGTTAGTCGATTTTTCGCATTTTCGCGGATACTTAACCGGCACCTTTTAGACGGCAGTCAACGTAAATGGATTTGTCGTCACGTTATAAAGAGATTGGAGAAAAAGATATACATTAAAAATTTAGTTCCTTTTGTTTGATTTATGCAATAAGAAGCAGTTGCTACTGAAAGAGCCTTCAGTCTTTTTTTAGCCACTTGTCACATTATTTTCTGGGGTTTTTGTACGAGCGTAAATGGCACATAGTCAACATAACTGAGTTTCTTGTTGCGGTTTGAAGAGATAAGAAAAATTACACTTCAGTTGCCTTTGTTTGATATATGCAATAGGAAGCAACTGAAAGAATTTTCAGTCTTTTTTTAGCCACTTGTCTCATTAATTTCTGGGTGTTTTCTTTTTTTTTACACTGTACATTGATCACTTTGGCTTATTGAAAGTTTCAATGTGCAGCATTTATTGTGGGCTGAGTTAGAAAAGCAAATCCAGTTAAGGGCTGGGGAGGAGGGGGGGGGTGCATCGACTGTTAAAGGGAAGTAATTCTTGCATTAATTTCTGGGCATTTTTTTTTTTACACTGTACATATATCACTTTGGCTTATTGAAAGCTCCAATGTGCAGCATTTATTGTGGGCTGAGTTAGAAAAGCAAATCCAGTTAAGGGCTGGGGAGGGGGGTAGGTGTTGGGTGCATCGACGGTTAAAGGGAAGTAATTCTTGCATTAATTTCTGGGCGTTTTTTTCTTTTTTTCTTTTACACTGTAAATTGATTACTTTGGCTTATTGAAAGTTTCAATGTGCAGCATTTATGGTGGGCTGAGTTAGAAAAGCAAATCCAGTTAAGGGCTGGGGAGGAGGGGGGGGGGGCTGCATCGACGGTTAAAGGGAAGTAATTCTTGCAAGGGGTTTGAAAAGGCCAAAACACGGTCTTCTGCGCCCCTATTTTCTTAAATATTTGCCCATTTTCAGTGAAATCTGGCAAGGACTGCACAGCAGCCTTTAAAGAAGACTTTAAATCCACTTTTATGCCGTTTTTTTCACTGTTTTTTTATCAATAAATTTTGGCGCCATTTTCAAGCGATTTTGAAGCTCTCTGATTGGCTGTTGAATTTCTTAAGTGTTATCTGATTGGCTGCTGGTATCCAATCTGATTTCCTTAGAGCTTCTCTGATTGGATAATTATTAACCTTTTACCACACAATGACGCCTTTTAAAGAAGGCTTTTGAAAATAATCTGATGAAAGGAGACAATGCAGGTTACCAGCATTTTCTCCTTTTCCCACAATGTTTTTTACCCTATCAAGGAAGCAATTGATTTTTAGTTATTCTTACATCTTATTGTGTCTTTATGGCCTACTTCCAAATTCTTCAAACAGGAACAAGATTTTTTTGTCAGAAAAAGTTTTGGCAACAGCAACAGGTTGCTTCTGAATTTTATATTTTGCGCAGCGATTAAACATAAAATTGACTTTTGACTCACGCGGTCGTCTAAATTGGTTCAATGTTTTCGTGACCCTGGTAAGAAAACAGGGAAAAATTTTGTTTACCTTTCTTTGATTTGTACGACAGGTATCAGTTGCCTCTGAAAGTGTCGAAGTTGATTTTACGATTTTATGCGCAGCACATAACAGTCACGTATGGGTTGGATGGTCATCGTAACCAAATCAATGGCCCTAGTGAGAGAAAAAGAAAAAGAAAAATCCCTACAATTGACTCAAGCAACAGTTCTCGTCTGCTATAAAATATTCCATAAGTCGATTTTTCATGTTTTTGCGGATACGGAAGTGGCACCTGCGAGACAATAGACAACCTAAAAGGGTTTGTTGTCATGGTAAATAAAGATTGCATAAATAAAAAACAGATATTAGAAATTAAATTCCCTATATTTGACCTATTAAGCAACAGGTGTCCTCTGCTATGAAATGTTCTGTTAGTCGATTTTTCGCATTTTTGCGGATACTTAACCGGCACCTTTTAGACGGCAGTCAACGTAAATGGATTTGTCGTCACGTTATAAAGAGATTGGAGAAAAAGATATACATTAAAAATTTAGTTCCTTTTGTTTGATTTATGCAATAAGAAGCAGTTGCTACTGAAAGAGCCTTCAGTCTTTTTTTAGCCACTTGTCACATTATTTTCTGGGGTTTTTGTACGAGCGTAAATGGCACATAGTCAACATAACTGAGTTTCTTGTTGCGGTTTGAAGAGATAAGAAAAATTACACTTCAGTTGCCTTTGTTTGATATATGCAATAGGAAGCAACTGAAAGAATTTTCAGTCTTTTTTTAGCCACTTGTCTCATTAATTTCTGGGTGTTTTCTTTTTTTTTACACTGTACATTGATCACTTTGGCTTATTGAAAGTTTCAATGTGCAGCATTTATTGTGGGCTGAGTTAGAAAAGCAAATCCAGTTAAGGGCTGGGGAGGAGGGGGGGGTGCATCGACTGTTAAAGGGAAGTAATTCTTGCATTAATTTCTGGGCATTTTTTTTTTTACACTGTACATATATCACTTTGGCTTATTGAAAGCTCCAATGTGCAGCATTTATTGTGGGCTGAGTTAGAAAAGCAAATCCAGTTAAGGGCTGGGGAGGGGGGTAGGTGTTGGGTGCATCGACGGTTAAAGGGAAGTAATTCTTGCATTAATTTCTGGGCGTTTTTTTCTTTTTTTCTTTTACACTGTAAATTGATTACTTTGGCTTATTGAAAGTTTCAATGTGCAGCATTTATGGTGGGCTGAGTTAGAAAAGCAAATCCAGTTAAGGGCTGGGGAGGAGGGGGGGGGGGCTGCATCGACGGTTAAAGGGAAGTAATTCTTGCAAGGGGTTTGAAAAGGCCAAAACACGGTCTTCTGCGCCCCTATTTTCTTAAATATTTGCCCATTTTCAGTGAAATCTGGCAAGGACTGCACAGCAGCCTTTAAAGAAGACTTTAAATCCACTTTTATGCCGTTTTTTTCACTGTTTTTTTATCAATAAATTTTGGCGCCATTTTCAAGCGATTTTGAAGCTCTCTGATTGGCTGTTGAATTTCTTAAGTGTTATCTGATTGGCTGCTGGTATCCAATCTGATTTCCTTAGAGCTTCTCTGATTGGATAATTATTAACCTTTTACCACACAATGACGCCTTTTAAAGAAGGCTTTTGAAAATAATCTGATGAAAGGAGACAATGCAGGTTACCAGCATTTTCTCCTTTTCCCACAATGTTTTTTACCCTATCAAGGAAGCAATTGATTTTTAGTTATTCTTACATCTTATTGTGTCTTTATGGCCTACTTCCAAATTCTTCAAACAGGAACAAGATTTTTTTGTCAGAAAAAGTTTTGGCAACAGCAACAGGTTGCTTCTGAATTTTATATTTTGCGCAGCGATTAAACATAAAATTGACTTTTGACTCACGCGGTCGTCTAAATTGGTTCAATGTTTTCGTGACCCTGGTAAGAAAACAGGGAAAAATTTTGTTTACCTTTCTTTGATTTGTACGACAGGTATCAGTTGCCTCTGAAAGTGTCGAAGTTGATTTTACGATTTTATGCGCAGCACATAACAGTCACGTATGGGTTGGATGGTCATCGTAACCAAATCAATGGCCCTAGTGAGAGAAAAAGAAAAAGAAAAATCCCTACAATTGACTCAAGCAACAGTTCTCGTCTGCTATAAAATATTCCATAAGTCGATTTTTCATGTTTTTGCGGATACGGAAGTGGCACCTGCGAGACAATAGACAACCTAAAAGGGTTTGTTGTCATGGTAAATAAAGATTGCATAAATAAAAAACAGATATTAGAAATTAAATTCCCTATATTTGACCTATTAAGCAACAGGTGTCCTCTGCTATGAAATGTTCTGTTAGTCGATTTTTCGCATTTTCGCGGATACTTAACCGGCACCTTTTAGACGGCAGTCAACGTAAATGGATTTGTCGTCACGTTATAAAGAGATTGGAGAAAAAGATATACATTAAAAATTTAGTTCCTTTTGTTTGATTTATGCAATAAGAAGCAGTTGCTACTGAAAGAGCCTTCAGTCTTTTTTTAGCCACTTGTCACATTATTTTCTGGGGTTTTTGTACGAGCGTAAATGGCACATAGTCAACATAACTGAGTTTCTTGTTGCGGTTTGAAGAGATAAGAAAAATTACACTTCAGTTGCCTTTGTTTGATATATGCAATAGGAAGCAACTGAAAGAATTTTCAGTCTTTTTTTAGCCACTTGTCTCATTAATTTCTGGGTGTTTTCTTTTTTTTTTACACTGTACATTGATCACTTTGGCTTATTGAAAGTTTCAATGTGCAGCATTTATTGTGGGCTGAGTTAGAAAAGCAAATCCAGTTAAGGGCTGGGGAGGAGGGGGGGGTGCATCGACTGTTAAAGGGAAGTAATTCTTGCATTAATTTCTGGGCATTTTTTTTTTTACACTGTACATATATCACTTTGGCTTATTGAAAGCTCCAATGTGCAGCATTTATTGTGGGCTGAGTTAGAAAAGCAAATCCAGTTAAGGGCTGGGGAGGGGGGTAGGTGTTGGGTGCATCGACGGTTAAAGGGAAGTAATTCTTGCATTAATTTCTGGGCGTTTTTTTCTTTTTTTCTTTTACACTGTAAATTGATTACTTTGGCTTATTGAAAGTTTCAATGTGCAGCATTTATGGTGGGCTGAGTTAGAAAAGCAAATCCAGTTAAGGGCTGGGGAGGAGGGGGGGGGCTGCATCGACGGTTAAAGGGAAGTAATTCTTGCAAGGGGTTTGACCAAAACACGGTCTTCTGCGCCCCTATTTTCTTAAATATTTGCCCATTTTCAGTGAAATCTGGCAAGGACTGCACAGCAGCCTTTAAAGAAGACTTTAAATCCACTTTTATGCCGTTTTTTTCACTGTTTTTTTTATCAATAAATTTTGGCGCCATTTTCAAGCGATTTTGAAGCTCTCTGATTGGCTGTTGAATTTCTTAAGTGTTATCTGATTGGCTGCTGGTATCCAATCTGATTTCCTTAGAGCTTCTCTGATTGGATAATTATTAACCTTTTACCACACAATGACGCCTTTTAAAGAAGGCTTTTGAAAATAATCTGATGAAAGGAGACAATGCAGGTTACCAGCATTTTCTCCTTTTCCCACAATGTTTTTTACCCTATCAAGGAAGCAATTGATTTTTAGTTATTCTTACATCTTATTGTGTCTTTATGGCCTACTTCCAAATTCTTCAAACAGGAACAAGATTTTTTTGTCAGAAAAAGTTTTGGCAACAGCAACAGGTTGCTTCTGAATTTTATATTTTGCGCAGCGATTAAACATAAAATTGACTTTTGACTCACGCGGTCGTCTAAATTGGTTCAATGTTTTCGTGACCCTGGTAAGAAAACAGGGAAAAATTTTGTTTACCTTTCTTTGATTTGTACGACAGGTATCAGTTGCCTCTGAAAGTGTCGAAGTTGATTTTACGATTTTATGCGCAGCACATAACAGTCACGTATGGGTTGGATGGTCATCGTAACCAAATCAATGGCCCTAGTGAGAGAAAAAGAAAAAGAAAAATCCCTACAATTGACTCAAGCAACAGTTCTCGTCTGCTATAAAATATTCCATAAGTCGATTTTTCATGTTTTTGCGGATACGGAAGTGGCACCTGCGAGACAATAGACAACCTAAAAGGGTTTGTTGTCATGGTAAATAAAGATTGCATAAATAAAAAACAGATATTAGAAATTAAATTCCCTATATTTGACCTATTAAGCAACAGGTGTCCTCTGCTATGAAATGTTCTGTTAGTCGATTTTTCGCATTTTCGCGGATACTTAACCGGCACCTTTTAGACGGCAGTCAACGTAAATGGATTTGTCGTCACGTTATAAAGAGATTGGAGAAAAAGATATACATTAAAAATTTAGTTCCTTTTGTTTGATTTATGCAATAAGAAGCAGTTGCTACTGAAAGAGCCTTCAGTCTTTTTTTAGCCACTTGTCACATTATTTTCTGGGGTTTTTGTACGAGCGTAAATGGCACATAGTCAACATAACTGAGTTTCTTGTTGCGGTTTGAAGAGATAAGAAAAATTACACTTCAGTTGCCTTTGTTTGATATATGCAATAGGAAGCAACTGAAAGAATTTTCAGTCTTTTTTTAGCCACTTGTCTCATTAATTTCTGGGTGTTTTCTTTTTTTTTACACTGTACATTGATCACTTTGGCTTATTGAAAGTTTCAATGTGCAGCATTTATTGTGGGCTGAGTTAGAAAAGCAAATCCAGTTAAGGGCTGGGGAGGAGGGGGGGGTGCATCGACTGTTAAAGGGAAGTAATTCTTGCATTAATTTCTGGGCATTTTTTTTTTTACACTGTACATATATCACTTTGGCTTATTGAAAGCTCCAATGTGCAGCATTTATTGTGGGCTGAGTTAGAAAAGCAAATCCAGTTAAGGGCTGGGGAGGGGGGTAGGTGTTGGGTGCATCGACGGTTAAAGGGAAGTAATTCTTGCATTAATTTCTGGGCGTTTTTTTCTTTTTTTCTTTTACACTGTAAATTGATTACTTTGGCTTATTGAAAGTTTCAATGTGCAGCATTTATGGTGGGCTGAGTTAGAAAAGCAAATCCAGTTAAGGGCTGGGGAGGAGGGGGGGGGGGGCTGCATCGACGGTTAAAGGGAAGTAATTCTTGCAAGGGGTTTGAAAAGGCCAAAACACGGTCTTCTGCGCCCCTATTTTCTTAAATATTTGCCCATTTTCAGTGAAATCTGGCAAGGACTGCACAGCAGCCTTTAAAGAAGACTTTAAATCCACTTTTATGCCGTTTTTTTCACTGTTTTTTTATCAATAAATTTTGGCGCCATTTTCAAGCGATTTTGAAGCTCTCTGATTGGCTGTTGAATTTCTTAAGTGTTATCTGATTGGCTGCTGGTATCCAATCTGATTTCCTTAGAGCTTCTCTGATTGGATAATTATTAACCTTTTACCACACAATGACGCCTTTTAAAGAAGGCTTTTGAAAATAATCTGATGAAAGGAGACAATGCAGGTTACCAGCATTTTCTCCTTTTCCCACAATGTTTTTTACCCTATCAAGGAAGCAATTGATTTTTAGTTATTCTTACATCTTATTGTGTCTTTATGGCCTACTTCCAAATTCTTCAAACAGGAACAAGATTTTTTTGTCAGAAAAAGTTTTGGCAACAGCAACAGGTTGCTTCTGAATTTTATATTTTGCGCAGCGATTAAACATAAAATTGACTTTTGACTCACGCGGTCGTCTAAATTGGTTCAATGTTTTCGTGACCCTGGTAAGAAAACAGGGAAAAATTTTGTTTACCTTTCTTTGATTTGTACGACAGGTATCAGTTGCCTCTGAAAGTGTCGAAGTTGATTTTACGATTTTATGCGCAGCACATAACAGTCACGTATGGGTTGGATGGTCATCGTAACCAAATCAATGGCCCTAGTGAGAGAAAAAGAAAAAGAAAAATCCCTACAATTGACTCAAGCAACAGTTCTCGTCTGCTATAAAATATTCCATAAGTCGATTTTTCATGTTTTTGCGGATACGGAAGTGGCACTTGCGAGACAATAGACAACCTAAAAGGGTTTGTTGTCATGGTAAATAAAGATTGCATAAATAAAAAACAGATATTAGAAATTAAATTCCCTATATTTGACCTATTAAGCAACAGGTGTCCTCTGCTATGAAATGTTCTGTTAGTCGATTTTTCGCATTTTCGCGGATACTTAACCGGCACCTTTTAGACGGCAGTCAACGTAAATGGATTTGTCGTCACGTTATAAAGAGATTGGAGAAAAAGATATACATTAAAAATTTAGTTCCTTTTGTTTGATTTATGCAATAAGAAGCAGTTGCTACTGAAAGAGCCTTCAGTCTTTTTTTAGCCACTTGTCACATTATTTTCTGGGGTTTTTGTACGAGCGTAAATGGCACATAGTCAACATAACTGAGTTTCTTGTTGCGGTTTGAAGAGATAAGAAAAATTACACTTCAGTTGCCTTTGTTTGATATATGCAATAGGAAGCAACTGAAAGAATTTTCAGTCTTTTTTTAGCCACTTGTCTCATTAATTTCTGGGTGTTTTCTTTTTTTTTACACTGTACATTGATCACTTTGGCTTATTGAAAGTTTCAATGTGCAGCATTTATTGTGGGCTGAGTTAGAAAAGCAAATCCAGTTAAGGGCTGGGGAGGAGGGGGGGGTGCATCGACTGTTAAAGGGAAGTAATTCTTGCATTAATTTCTGGGCATTTTTTTTTTTACACTGTACATATATCACTTTGGCTTATTGAAAGCTCCAATGTGCAGCATTTATTGTGGGCTGAGTTAGAAAAGCAAATCCAGTTAAGGGCTGGGGAGGGGGGTAGGTGTTGGGTGCATCGACGGTTAAAGGGAAGTAATTCTTGCATTAATTTCTGGGCGTTTTTTTCTTTTTTTCTTTTACACTGTAAATTGATTACTTTGGCTTATTGAAAGTTTCAATGTGCAGCATTTATGGTGGGCTGAGTTAGAAAAGCAAATCCAGTTAAGGGCTGGGGAGGAGGGGGGGGGCTGCATCGACGGTTAAAGGGAAGTAATTCTTGCAAGGGGTTTGAAAAGGCCAAAACACGGTCTTCTGCGCCCCTATTTTCTTAAATATTTGCCCATTTTCAGTGAAATCTGGCAAGGACTGCACAGCAGCCTTTAAAGAAGACTTTAAATCCACTTTTATGCCGTTTTTTTCACTGTTTTTTTATCAATAAATTTTGGCGCCATTTTCAAGCGATTTTGAAGCTCTCTGATTGGCTGTTGAATTTCTTAAGTGTTATCTGATTGGCTGCTGGTATCCAATCTGATTTCCTTAGAGCTTCTCTGATTGGATAATTATTAACCTTTTACCACACAATGACGCCTTTTAAAGAAGGCTTTTGAAAATAATCTGATGAAAGGAGACAATGCAGGTTACCAGCATTTTCTCCTTTTCCCACAATGTTTTTTACCCTATCAAGGAAGCAATTGATTTTTAGTTATTCTTACATCTTATTGTGTCTTTATGGCCTACTTCCAAATTCTTCAAACAGGAACAAGATTTTTTTGTCAGAAAAAGTTTTGGCAACAGCAACAGGTTGCTTCTGAATTTTATATTTTGCGCAGCGATTAAACATAAAATTGACTTTTGACTCACGCGGTCGTCTAAATTGGTTCAATGTTTTCGTGACCCTGGTAAGAAAACAGGGAAAAATTTTGTTTACCTTTCTTTGATTTGTACGACAGGTATCAGTTGCCTCTGAAAGTGTCGAAGTTGATTTTACGATTTTATGCGCAGCACATAACAGTCACGTATGGGTTGGATGGTCATCGTAACCAAATCAATGGCCCTAGTGAGAGAAAAAGAAAAAGAAAAATCCCTACAATTGACTCAAGCAACAGTTCTCGTCTGCTATAAAATATTCCATAAGTCGATTTTTCATGTTTTTGCGGATACGGAAGTGGCACCTGCGAGACAATAGACAACCTAAAAGGGTTTGTTGTCATGGTAAATAAAGATTGCATAAATAAAAAACAGATATTAGAAATTAAATTCCCTATATTTGACCTATTAAGCAACAGGTGTCCTCTGCTATGAAATGTTCTGTTAGTCGATTTTTCGCATTTTCGCGGATACTTAACCGGCACCTTTTAGACGGCAGTCAACGTAAATGGATTTGTCGTCACGTTATAAAGAGATTGGAGAAAAAGATATACATTAAAAATTTAGTTCCTTTTGTTTGATTTATGCAATAAGAAGCAGTTGCTACTGAAAGAGCCTTCAGTCTTTTTTTAGCCACTTGTCACATTATTTTCTGGGGTTTTTGTACGAGCGTAAATGGCACATAGTCAACATAACTGAGTTTCTTGTTGCGGTTTGAAGAGATAAGAAAAATTACACTTCAGTTGCCTTTGTTTGATATATGCAATAGGAAGCAACTGAAAGAATTTTCAGTCTTTTTTTAGCCACTTGTCTCATTAATTTCTGGGTGTTTTCTTTTTTTTTTACACTGTACATTGATCACTTTGGCTTATTGAAAGTTTCAATGTGCAGCATTTATTGTGGGCTGAGTTAGAAAAGCAAATCCAGTTAAGGGCTGGGGAGGAGGGGGGGGGTGCATCGACTGTTAAAGGGAAGTAATTCTTGCATTAATTTCTGGGCATTTTTTTTTTTACACTGTACATATATCACTTTGGCTTATTGAAAGCTCCAATGTGCAGCATTTATTGTGGGCTGAGTTAGAAAAGCAAATCCAGTTAAGGGCTGGGGAGGGGGGTAGGTGTTGGGTGCATCGACGGTTAAAGGGAAGTAATTCTTGCATTAATTTCTGGGCGTTTTTTTCTTTTTTTCTTTTACACTGTAAATTGATTACTTTGGCTTATTGAAAGTTTCAATGTGCAGCATTTATGGTGGGCTGAGTTAGAAAAGCAAATCCAGTTAAGGGCTGGGGAGGAGGGGGGGGGGGCTGCATCGACGGTTAAAGGGAAGTAATTCTTGCAAGGGGTTTGAAAAGGCCAAAACACGGTCTTCTGCGCCCCTATTTTCTTAAATATTTGCCCATTTTCAGTGAAATCTGGCAAGGACTGCACAGCAGCCTTTAAAGAAGACTTTAAATCCACTTTTATGCCGTTTTTTTCACTGTTTTTTTATCAATAAATTTTGGCGCCATTTTCAAGCGATTTTGAAGCTCTCTGATTGGCTGTTGAATTTCTTAAGTGTTATCTGATTGGCTGCTGGTATCCAATCTGATTTCCTTAGAGCTTCTCTGATTGGATAATTATTAACCTTTTACCACACAATGACGCCTTTTAAAGAAGGCTTTTGAAAATAATCTGATGAAAGGAGACAATGCAGGTTACCAGCATTTTCTCCTTTTCCCACAATGTTTTTTACCCTATCAAGGAAGCAATTGATTTTTAGTTATTCTTACATCTTATTGTGTCTTTATGGCCTACTTCCAAATTCTTCAAACAGGAACAAGATTTTTTTGTCAGAAAAAGTTTTGGCAACAGCAACAGGTTGCTTCTGAATTTTATATTTTGCGCAGCGATTAAACATAAAATTGACTTTTGACTCACGCGGTCGTCTAAATTGGTTCAATGTTTTCGTGACCCTGGTAAGAAAACAGGGAAAAATTTTGTTTACCTTTCTTTGATTTGTACGACAGGTATCAGTTGCCTCTGAAAGTGTCGAAGTTGATTTTACGATTTTATGCGCAGCACATAACAGTCACGTATGGGTTGGATGGTCATCGTAACCAAATCAATGGCCCTAGTGAGAGAAAAAGAAAAAGAAAAATCCCTACAATTGACTCAAGCAACAGTTCTCGTCTGCTATAAAATATTCCATAAGTCGATTTTTCATGTTTTTGCGGATACGGAAGTGGCACCTGCGAGACAATAGACAACCTAAAAGGGTTTGTTGTCATGGTAAATAAAGATTGCATAAATAAAAAACAGATATTAGAAATTAAATTCCCTATATTTGACCTATTAAGCAACAGGTGTCCTCTGCTATGAAATGTTCTGTTAGTCGATTTTTCGCATTTTTGCGGATACTTAACCGGCACCTTTTAGACGGCAGTCAACGTAAATGGATTTGTCGTCACGTTATAAAGAGATTGGAGAAAAAGATATACATTAAAAATTTAGTTCCTTTTGTTTGATTTATGCAATAAGAAGCAGTTGCTACTGAAAGAGCCTTCAGTCTTTTTTTAGCCACTTGTCACATTATTTTCTGGGGTTTTTGTACGAGCGTAAATGGCACATAGTCAACATAACTGAGTTTCTTGTTGCGGTTTGAAGAGATAAGAAAAATTACACTTCAGTTGCCTTTGTTTGATATATGCAATAGGAAGCAACTGAAAGAATTTTCAGTCTTTTTTTAGCCACTTGTCTCATTAATTTCTGGGTGTTTTCTTTTTTTTTACACTGTACATTGATCACTTTGGCTTATTGAAAGTTTCAATGTGCAGCATTTATTGTGGGCTGAGTTAGAAAAGCAAATCCAGTTAAGGGCTGGGGAGGAGGGGGGGGTGCATCGACTGTTAAAGGGAAGTAATTCTTGCATTAATTTCTGGGCATTTTTTTTTTTACACTGTACATATATCACTTTGGCTTATTGAAAGCTCCAATGTGCAGCATTTATTGTGGGCTGAGTTAGAAAAGCAAATCCAGTTAAGGGCTGGGGAGGGGGGTAGGTGTTGGGTGCATCGACGGTTAAAGGGAAGTAATTCTTGCATTAATTTCTGGGCGTTTTTTTCTTTTTTTCTTTTACACTGTAAATTGATTACTTTGGCTTATTGAAAGTTTCAATGTGCAGCATTTATGGTGGGCTGAGTTAGAAAAGCAAATCCAGTTAAGGGCTGGGGAGGAGGGGGGGGGGGCTGCATCGACGGTTAAAGGGAAGTAATTCTTGCAAGGGGTTTGAAAAGGCCAAAACACGGTCTTCTGCGCCCCTATTTTCTTAAATATTTGCCCATTTTCAGTGAAATCTGGCAAGGACTGCACAGCAGCCTTTAAAGAAGACTTTAAATCCACTTTTATGCCGTTTTTTTCACTGTTTTTTTATCAATAAATTTTGGCGCCATTTTCAAGCGATTTTGAAGCTCTCTGATTGGCTGTTGAATTTCTTAAGTGTTATCTGATTGGCTGCTGGTATCCAATCTGATTTCCTTAGAGCTTCTCTGATTGGATAATTATTAACCTTTTACCACACAATGACGCCTTTTAAAGAAGGCTTTTGAAAATAATCTGATGAAAGGAGACAATGCAGGTTACCAGCATTTTCTCCTTTTCCCACAATGTTTTTTACCCTATCAAGGAAGCAATTGATTTTTAGTTATTCTTACATCTTATTGTGTCTTTATGGCCTACTTCCAAATTCTTCAAACAGGAACAAGATTTTTTTGTCAGAAAAAGTTTTGGCAACAGCAACAGGTTGCTTCTGAATTTTATATTTTGCGCAGCGATTAAACATAAAATTGACTTTTGACTCACGCGGTCGTCTAAATTGGTTCAATGTTTTCGTGACCCTGGTAAGAAAACAGGGAAAAATTTTGTTTACCTTTCTTTGATTTGTACGACAGGTATCAGTTGCCTCTGAAAGTGTCGAAGTTGATTTTACGATTTTATGCGCAGCACATAACAGTCACGTATGGGTTGGATGGTCATCGTAACCAAATCAATGGCCCTAGTGAGAGAAAAAGAAAAAGAAAAATCCCTACAATTGACTCAAGCAACAGTTCTCGTCTGCTATAAAATATTCCATAAGTCGATTTTTCATGTTTTTGCGGATACGGAAGTGGCACCTGCGAGACAATAGACAACCTAAAAGGGTTTGTTGTCATGGTAAATAAAGATTGCATAAATAAAAAACAGATATTAGAAATTAAATTCCCTATATTTGACCTATTAAGCAACAGGTGTCCTCTGCTATGAAATGTTCTGTTAGTCGATTTTTCGCATTTTCGCGGATACTTAACCGGCACCTTTTAGACGGCAGTCAACGTAAATGGATTTGTCGTCACGTTATAAAGAGATTGGAGAAAAAGATATACATTAAAAATTTAGTTCCTTTTGTTTGATTTATGCAATAAGAAGCAGTTGCTACTGAAAGAGCCTTCAGTCTTTTTTTAGCCACTTGTCACATTATTTTCTGGGGTTTTTGTACGAGCGTAAATGGCACATAGTCAACATAACTGAGTTTCTTGTTGCGGTTTGAAGAGATAAGAAAAATTACACTTCAGTTGCCTTTGTTTGATATATGCAATAGGAAGCAACTGAAAGAATTTTCAGTCTTTTTTTAGCCACTTGTCTCATTAATTTCTGGGTGTTTTCTTTTTTTTTTACACTGTACATTGATCACTTTGGCTTATTGAAAGTTTCAATGTGCAGCATTTATTGTGGGCTGAGTTAGAAAAGCAAATCCAGTTAAGGGCTGGGGAGGAGGGGGGGGTGCATCGACTGTTAAAGGGAAGTAATTCTTGCATTAATTTCTGGGCATTTTTTTTTTTACACTGTACATATATCACTTTGGCTTATTGAAAGCTCCAATGTGCAGCATTTATTGTGGGCTGAGTTAGAAAAGCAAATCCAGTTAAGGGCTGGGGAGGGGGGTAGGTGTTGGGTGCATCGACGGTTAAAGGGAAGTAATTCTTGCATTAATTTCTGGGCGTTTTTTTCTTTTTTTCTTTTACACTGTAAATTGATTACTTTGGCTTATTGAAAGTTTCAATGTGCAGCATTTATGGTGGGCTGAGTTAGAAAAGCAAATCCAGTTAAGGGCTGGGGAGGAGGGGGGGGGCTGCATCGACGGTTAAAGGGAAGTAATTCTTGCAAGGGGTTTGAAAAGGCCAAAACACGGTCTTCTGCGCCCCTATTTTCTTAAATATTTGCCCATTTTCAGTGAAATCTGGCAAGGACTGCACAGCAGCCTTTAAAGAAGACTTTAAATCCACTTTTATGCCGTTTTTTTCACTGTTTTTTTATCAATAAATTTTGGCGCCATTTTCAAGCGATTTTGAAGCTCTCTGATTGGCTGTTGAATTTCTTAAGTGTTATCTGATTGGCTGCTGGTATCCAATCTGATTTCCTTAGAGCTTCTCTGATTGGATAATTATTAACCTTTTACCACACAATGACGCCTTTTAAAGAAGGCTTTTGAAAATAATCTGATGAAAGGAGACAATGCAGGTTACCAGCATTTTCTCCTTTTCCCACAATGTTTTTTACCCTATCAAGGAAGCAATTGATTTTTAGTTATTCTTACATCTTATTGTGTCTTTATGGCCTACTTCCAAATTCTTCAAACAGGAACAAGATTTTTTTGTCAGAAAAAGTTTTGGCAACAGCAACAGGTTGCTTCTGAATTTTATATTTTGCGCAGCGATTAAACATAAAATTGACTTTTGACTCACGCGGTCGTCTAAATTGGTTCAATGTTTTCGTGACCCTGGTAAGAAAACAGGGAAAAATTTTGTTTACCTTTCTTTGATTTGTACGACAGGTATCAGTTGCCTCTGAAAGTGTCGAAGTTGATTTTACGATTTTATGCGCAGCACATAACAGTCACGTATGGGTTGGATGGTCATCGTAACCAAATCAATGGCCCTAGTGAGAGAAAAAGAAAAAGAAAAATCCCTACAATTGACTCAAGCAACAGTTCTCGTCTGCTATAAAATATTCCATAAGTCGATTTTTCATGTTTTTGCGGATACGGAAGTGGCACCTGCGAGACAATAGACAACCTAAAAGGGTTTGTTGTCATGGTAAATAAAGATTGCATAAATAAAAAACAGATATTAGAAATTAAATTCCCTATATTTGACCTATTAAGCAACAGGTGTCCTCTGCTATGAAATGTTCTGTTAGTCGATTTTTCGCATTTTCGCGGATACTTAACCGGCACCTTTTAGACGGCAGTCAACGTAAATGGATTTGTCGTCACGTTATAAAGAGATTGGAGAAAAAGATATACATTAAAAATTTAGTTCCTTTTGTTTGATTTATGCAATAAGAAGCAGTTGCTACTGAAAGAGCCTTCAGTCTTTTTTTAGCCACTTGTCACATTATTTTCTGGGGTTTTTGTACGAGCGTAAATGGCACATAGTCAACATAACTGAGTTTCTTGTTGCGGTTTGAAGAGATAAGAAAAATTACACTTCAGTTGCCTTTGTTTGATATATGCAATAGGAAGCAACTGAAAGAATTTTCAGTCTTTTTTTAGCCACTTGTCTCATTAATTTCTGGGTGTTTTCTTTTTTTTTACACTGTACATTGATCACTTTGGCTTATTGAAAGTTTCAATGTGCAGCATTTATTGTGGGCTGAGTTAGAAAAGCAAATCCAGTTAAGGGCTGGGGAGGAGGGGGGGGTGCATCGACTGTTAAAGGGAAGTAATTCTTGCATTAATTTCTGGGCATTTTTTTTTTTACACTGTACATATATCACTTTGGCTTATTGAAAGCTCCAATGTGCAGCATTTATTGTGGGCTGAGTTAGAAAAGCAAATCCAGTTAAGGGCTGGGGAGGGGGGTAGGTGTTGGGTGCATCGACGGTTAAAGGGAAGTAATTCTTGCATTAATTTCTGGGCGTTTTTTTCTTTTTTTCTTTTACACTGTAAATTGATTACTTTGGCTTATTGAAAGTTTCAATGTGCAGCATTTATGGTGGGCTGAGTTAGAAAAGCAAATCCAGTTAAGGGCTGGGGAGGAGGGGGGGGGGGCTGCATCGACGGTTAAAGGGAAGTAATTCTTGCAAGGGGTTTGAAAAGGCCAAAACACGGTCTTCTGCGCCCCTATTTTCTTAAATATTTGCCCATTTTCAGTGAAATCTGGCAAGGACTGCACAGCAGCCTTTAAAGAAGACTTTAAATCCACTTTTATGCCGTTTTTTTCACTGTTTTTTTATCAATAAATTTTGGCGCCATTTTCAAGCGATTTTGAAGCTCTCTGATTGGCTGTTGAATTTCTTAAGTGTTATCTGATTGGCTGCTGGTATCCAATCTGATTTCCTTAGAGCTTCTCTGATTGGATAATTATTAACCTTTTACCACACAATGACGCCTTTTAAAGAAGGCTTTTGAAAATAATCTGATGAAAGGAGACAATGCAGGTTACCAGCATTTTCTCCTTTTCCCACAATGTTTTTTACCCTATCAAGGAAGCAATTGATTTTTAGTTATTCTTACATCTTATTGTGTCTTTATGGCCTACTTCCAAATTCTTCAAACAGGAACAAGATTTTTTTGTCAGAAAAAGTTTTGGCAACAGCAACAGGTTGCTTCTGAATTTTATATTTTGCGCAGCGATTAAACATAAAATTGACTTTTGACTCACGCGGTCGTCTAAATTGGTTCAATGTTTTCGTGACCCTGGTAAGAAAACAGGGAAAAATTTTGTTTACCTTTCTTTGATTTGTACGACAGGTATCAGTTGCCTCTGAAAGTGTCGAAGTTGATTTTACGATTTTATGCGCAGCACATAACAGTCACGTATGGGTTGGATGGTCATCGTAACCAAATCAATGGCCCTAGTGAGAGAAAAAGAAAAAGAAAAATCCCTACAATTGACTCAAGCAACAGTTCTCGTCTGCTATAAAATATTCCATAAGTCGATTTTTCATGTTTTTGCGGATACGGAAGTGGCACTTGCGAGACAATAGACAACCTAAAAGGGTTTGTTGTCATGGTAAATAAAGATTGCATAAATAAAAAACAGATATTAGAAATTAAATTCCCTATATTTGACCTATTAAGCAACAGGTGTCCTCTGCTATGAAATGTTCTGTTAGTCGATTTTTCGCATTTTCGCGGATACTTAACCGGCACCTTTTAGACGGCAGTCAACGTAAATGGATTTGTCGTCACGTTATAAAGAGATTGGAGAAAAAGATATACATTAAAAATTTAGTTCCTTTTGTTTGATTTATGCAATAAGAAGCAGTTGCTACTGAAAGAGCCTTCAGTCTTTTTTTAGCCACTTGTCACATTATTTTCTGGGGTTTTTGTACGAGCGTAAATGGCACATAGTCAACATAACTGAGTTTCTTGTTGCGGTTTGAAGAGATAAGAAAAATTACACTTCAGTTGCCTTTGTTTGATATATGCAATAGGAAGCAACTGAAAGAATTTTCAGTCTTTTTTTAGCCACTTGTCTCATTAATTTCTGGGTGTTTTCTTTTTTTTTACACTGTACATTGATCACTTTGGCTTATTGAAAGTTTCAATGTGCAGCATTTATTGTGGGCTGAGTTAGAAAAGCAAATCCAGTTAAGGGCTGGGGAGGAGGGGGGGGTGCATCGACTGTTAAAGGGAAGTAATTCTTGCATTAATTTCTGGGCATTTTTTTTTTTACACTGTACATATATCACTTTGGCTTATTGAAAGCTCCAATGTGCAGCATTTATTGTGGGCTGAGTTAGAAAAGCAAATCCAGTTAAGGGCTGGGGAGGGGGGTAGGTGTTGGGTGCATCGACGGTTAAAGGGAAGTAATTCTTGCATTAATTTCTGGGCGTTTTTTTCTTTTTTTCTTTTACACTGTAAATTGATTACTTTGGCTTATTGAAAGTTTCAATGTGCAGCATTTATGGTGGGCTGAGTTAGAAAAGCAAATCCAGTTAAGGGCTGGGGAGGAGGGGGGGGGGCTGCATCGACGGTTAAAGGGAAGTAATTCTTGCAAGGGGTTTGAAAAGGCCAAAACACGGTCTTCTGCGCCCCTATTTTCTTAAATATTTGCCCATTTTCAGTGAAATCTGGCAAGGACTGCACAGCAGCCTTTAAAGAAGACTTTAAATCCACTTTTATGCCGTTTTTTTCACTGTTTTTTTATCAATAAATTTTGGCGCCATTTTCAAGCGATTTTGAAGCTCTCTGATTGGCTGTTGAATTTCTTAAGTGTTATCTGATTGGCTGCTGGTATCCAATCTGATTTCCTTAGAGCTTCTCTGATTGGATAATTATTAACCTTTTACCACACAATGACGCCTTTTAAAGAAGGCTTTTGAAAATAATCTGATGAAAGGAGACAATGCAGGTTACCAGCATTTTCTCCTTTTCCCACAATGTTTTTTACCCTATCAAGGAAGCAATTGATTTTTAGTTATTCTTACATCTTATTGTGTCTTTATGGCCTACTTCCAAATTCTTCAAACAGGAACAAGATTTTTTTGTCAGAAAAAGTTTTGGCAACAGCAACAGGTTGCTTCTGAATTTTATATTTTGCGCAGCGATTAAACATAAAATTGACTTTTGACTCACGCGGTCGTCTAAATTGGTTCAATGTTTTCGTGACCCTGGTAAGAAAACAGGGAAAAATTTTGTTTACCTTTCTTTGATTTGTACGACAGGTATCAGTTGCCTCTGAAAGTGTCGAAGTTGATTTTACGATTTTATGCGCAGCACATAACAGTCACGTATGGGTTGGATGGTCATCGTAACCAAATCAATGGCCCTAGTGAGAGAAAAAGAAAAAGAAAAATCCCTACAATTGACTCAAGCAACAGTTCTCGTCTGCTATAAAATATTCCATAAGTCGATTTTTCATGTTTTTGCGGATACGGAAGTGGCACCTGCGAGACAATAGACAACCTAAAAGGGTTTGTTGTCATGGTAAATAAAGATTGCATAAATAAAAAACAGATATTAGAAATTAAATTCCCTATATTTGACCTATTAAGCAACAGGTGTCCTCTGCTATGAAATGTTCTGTTAGTCGATTTTTCGCATTTTTGCGGATACTTAACCGGCACCTTTTAGACGGCAGTCAACGTAAATGGATTTGTCGTCACGTTATAAAGAGATTGGAGAAAAAGATATACATTAAAAATTTAGTTCCTTTTGTTTGATTTATGCAATAAGAAGCAGTTGCTACTGAAAGAGCCTTCAGTCTTTTTTTAGCCACTTGTCACATTATTTTCTGGGGTTTTTGTACGAGCGTAAATGGCACATAGTCAACATAACTGAGTTTCTTGTTGCGGTTTGAAGAGATAAGAAAAATTACACTTCAGTTGCCTTTGTTTGATATATGCAATAGGAAGCAACTGAAAGAATTTTCAGTCTTTTTTTAGCCACTTGTCTCATTAATTTCTGGGTGTTTTCTTTTTTTTTACACTGTACATTGATCACTTTGGCTTATTGAAAGTTTCAATGTGCAGCATTTATTGTGGGCTGAGTTAGAAAAGCAAATCCAGTTAAGGGCTGGGGAGGAGGGGGGGGTGCATCGACTGTTAAAGGGAAGTAATTCTTGCATTAATTTCTGGGCATTTTTTTTTTTACACTGTACATATATCACTTTGGCTTATTGAAAGCTCCAATGTGCAGCATTTATTGTGGGCTGAGTTAGAAAAGCAAATCCAGTTAAGGGCTGGGGAGGGGGGTAGGTGTTGGGTGCATCGACGGTTAAAGGGAAGTAATTCTTGCATTAATTTCTGGGCGTTTTTTTCTTTTTTTCTTTTACACTGTAAATTGATTACTTTGGCTTATTGAAAGTTTCAATGTGCAGCATTTATGGTGGGCTGAGTTAGAAAAGCAAATCCAGTTAAGGGCTGGGGAGGAGGGGGGGGGGGCTGCATCGACGGTTAAAGGGAAGTAATTCTTGCAAGGGGTTTGAAAAGGCCAAAACACGGTCTTCTGCGCCCCTATTTTCTTAAATATTTGCCCATTTTCAGTGAAATCTGGCAAGGACTGCACAGCAGCCTTTAAAGAAGACTTTAAATCCACTTTTATGCCGTTTTTTTCACTGTTTTTTTATCAATAAATTTTGGCGCCATTTTCAAGCGATTTTGAAGCTCTCTGATTGGCTGTTGAATTTCTTAAGTGTTATCTGATTGGCTGCTGGTATCCAATCTGATTTCCTTAGAGCTTCTCTGATTGGATAATTATTAACCTTTTACCACACAATGACGCCTTTTAAAGAAGGCTTTTGAAAATAATCTGATGAAAGGAGACAATGCAGGTTACCAGCATTTTCTCCTTTTCCCACAATGTTTTTTACCCTATCAAGGAAGCAATTGATTTTTAGTTATTCTTACATCTTATTGTGTCTTTATGGCCTACTTCCAAATTCTTCAAACAGGAACAAGATTTTTTTGTCAGAAAAAGTTTTGGCAACAGCAACAGGTTGCTTCTGAATTTTATATTTTGCGCAGCGATTAAACATAAAATTGACTTTTGACTCACGCGGTCGTCTAAATTGGTTCAATGTTTTCGTGACCCTGGTAAGAAAACAGGGAAAAATTTTGTTTACCTTTCTTTGATTTGTACGACAGGTATCAGTTGCCTCTGAAAGTGTCGAAGTTGATTTTACGATTTTATGCGCAGCACATAACAGTCACGTATGGGTTGGATGGTCATCGTAACCAAATCAATGGCCCTAGTGAGAGAAAAAGAAAAAGAAAAATCCCTACAATTGACTCAAGCAACAGTTCTCGTCTGCTATAAAATATTCCATAAGTCGATTTTTCATGTTTTTGCGGATACGGAAGTGGCACCTGCGAGACAATAGACAACCTAAAAGGGTTTGTTGTCATGGTAAATAAAGATTGCATAAATAAAAAACAGATATTAGAAATTAAATTCCCTATATTTGACCTATTAAGCAACAGGTGTCCTCTGCTATGAAATGTTCTGTTAGTCGATTTTTCGCATTTTCGCGGATACTTAACCGGCACCTTTTAGACGGCAGTCAACGTAAATGGATTTGTCGTCACGTTATAAAGAGATTGGAGAAAAAGATATACATTAAAAATTTAGTTCCTTTTGTTTGATTTATGCAATAAGAAGCAGTTGCTACTGAAAGAGCCTTCAGTCTTTTTTTAGCCACTTGTCACATTATTTTCTGGGGTTTTTGTACGAGCGTAAATGGCACATAGTCAACATAACTGAGTTTCTTGTTGCGGTTTGAAGAGATAAGAAAAATTACACTTCAGTTGCCTTTGTTTGATATATGCAATAGGAAGCAACTGAAAGAATTTTCAGTCTTTTTTTAGCCACTTGTCTCATTAATTTCTGGGTGTTTTCTTTTTTTTTACACTGTACATTGATCACTTTGGCTTATTGAAAGTTTCAATGTGCAGCATTTATTGTGGGCTGAGTTAGAAAAGCAAATCCAGTTAAGGGCTGGGGAGGAGGGGGGGGTGCATCGACTGTTAAAGGGAAGTAATTCTTGCATTAATTTCTGGGCATTTTTTTTTTTACACTGTACATATATCACTTTGGCTTATTGAAAGCTCCAATGTGCAGCATTTATTGTGGGCTGAGTTAGAAAAGCAAATCCAGTTAAGGGCTGGGGAGGGGGGTAGGTGTTGGGTGCATCGACGGTTAAAGGGAAGTAATTCTTGCATTAATTTCTGGGCGTTTTTTTCTTTTTTTCTTTTACACTGTAAATTGATTACTTTGGCTTATTGAAAGTTTCAATGTGCAGCATTTATGGTGGGCTGAGTTAGAAAAGCAAATCCAGTTAAGGGCTGGGGAGGAGGGGGGGGGCTGCATCGACGGTTAAAGGGAAGTAATTCTTGCAAGGGGTTTGAAAAGGCCAAAACACGGTCTTCTGCGCCCCTATTTTCTTAAATATTTGCCCATTTTCAGTGAAATCTGGCAAGGACTGCACAGCAGCCTTTAAAGAAGACTTTAAATCCACTTTTATGCCGTTTTTTTCACTGTTTTTTTATCAATAAATTTTGGCGCCATTTTCAAGCGATTTTGAAGCTCTCTGATTGGCTGTTGAATTTCTTAAGTGTTATCTGATTGGCTGCTGGTATCCAATCTGATTTCCTTAGAGCTTCTCTGATTGGATAATTATTAACCTTTTACCACACAATGACGCCTTTTAAAGAAGGCTTTTGAAAATAATCTGATGAAAGGAGACAATGCAGGTTACCAGCATTTTCTCCTTTTCCCACAATGTTTTTTACCCTATCAAGGAAGCATTAATTTCTGAGGTTTTCAGAGTTTTCAGTCCTGTTGCTTCAGAATTTTACATTTTTTTAAGGCATTAGGACTTAAGCAATAGGAAGTATTTCATTGGCCCTGTTCATCCTTGCATCTTATTTTTTATTTTGTTGTTATTTTTTTGACTTGGGATTTACTTTAGAAAGCAAGAGACAGAAAAGCCAATGGCCTGCAATTAATCAATCACTGAAGCTTCAAAGATAGTCGATTTTGCTTTATATTGTTGTGACAGCTACAGCCAAAGCCTTAACCTCCGTTTCGCATTTTGATTCAAACTTGGGAAGAAGGAACGGTAGAAATCACCATCTTGCACAATTTATGTATGTGTTTAGTTTTCTTCTTATCAGAATTGGATGAAAAAATTATCTTTCTATATTATTTATAATTTTGCCCCTGCCCAATTCGAAACTATAATCGAAACTATAAGGATATGTTTGCTCAAAGTGAAGAGAAGACGGATTCACAGAAGTTTGCACGAAACAGGTTTGACTTATTTCAGAAATTGTAGTTTGATTGTTTGATTGTTTAGAATTAATGGCCTTCTTAAGGGCTTATTTCATATGGCCGTGACTGTAATTATTACAAAATATTAGATTTTTTGGTGACATTTGAAAAAAGGTTTTGAAAATAGGTGAGAATTCCTGGCCGATTTCCTATCTGCATTTCCACCATTTTGTTCCATTGTATTCATTGAAACTAATACATGGATCCGTGGTGATAAGATAAACCGACTACCTTAGTTACTGTTGCCAAGGTCTCACAAACAAACGTAGTCAATACATATAAAGTATAGCAGATGGGCTACTTAACCCTTTAGCAAACGACAAAATTTTATACCGGTCCAGATCGAAAGCATTTGCAGAGGACCAAATAAAAGTAACTGAGAATTTGAAATTGTATTTGTGAAGGGTAGAAAACATTGTGGGAAAAGGAGAAAATGCTGGTTACCAGCATTTTCTCCTGTTCCCACAATGTTTTCTAAAGGCTTCTTTCTCAGGGCCATTAAAAGTAGGGATTGTGTGGTAATGGGTTAAATAGATTTTAATATCAGGTTAAGGGGAAAAGGGTTGTCTGATGGATTATAAAATGCGTTAAGTGTGTTGTCACTTAAGAAAATTGTTAATATCATTGACGGTAGTATATGATATACTGATGACAACGGGTGGTCAAGTAGATTAGAGCGGCAAATTGCTTTGCAATCAAACACACTTCAGGAACCTATTAAATTAACAGTTTACCAATACACCCTGTGTGCTAATGTGCAGATGTGCTAATCCATTTAAACTCATCACCAAATGACAACATTTTTAGAGCAATCCAATTTCAAATATTTGCAGACAACAAAATAAATGATTTAAAACTTGAAATTTGTTTTTGAAAGAGCGCAAAACACAATGAGAAAAAGATAAAATGAATGTTACAAGCATTTTTTTCTCCGCAATGCTTTTAAAAGCTTTCTACGGGTCGTTAAAACCCGCTATGTGGTAAACAGTTAAAACGGATAAGTCGAGAGAAAAATTTCCAAGTTCCACCAGATCAGAATTTAGACTTTTTTTTTTAAATTGAAATATACTCCTAGTGAGGAAGAACTACACGTCAAAGTGTTTATTGTAATCAGCAGGTACTTTAAATCCAAGACTAGTCATCATGTGATTTGCAATCTTATCTATATCTACACATCAGAGATCATATATATGATCCCATTACACATTCAGCATATTCTTCATGCACCATGGATTAAGATCAATGTCAAATTGAAACAATGGCCCAGTGACAAGTTACGCGGCCAGTTTTTGGATGTGCATAGGTTATTGAACAAGATTAGATATTCAAGTAAAAGTATTTTTTATTAATACTTCATATAGGACTATTTTTACCTTTGTTTTCCAGTTTTCTCTTTCAGAGGGGAAAATTATAGAATACTTTAAATTAATCCATTATCCAGTGCTGATCAGCTCTTTACATAAGTTCAAATTTTCAGTAATCATCACAATTTAAACTTGTCTATAGTCTCTGTGTGATCTCACGTCATCGGTACACGTTCGCAAAGTACATTTCTAACTTTTTTTTTTAAATTCAAATGTTAAAAACACAAGATAAATAAAGAGAACTGCATTCTTGCAACGTTAACAGTCGTTTATTTGTGAGCTGAAATAGCAGAAACCAAGGTAGGACATCGGGTAGAATAAATGCGATGTTCTAATTGGTTAAATATCGATTTCCACGGATCCATGTATAGAAAACCTTCCCCTAGTGGATTACCGATTGTGCCTCAAAATTCACTACTGCCGTATATTGAATGATAAACCATGATAGAATGATTATTTATAAAACAACAGTCTAAGACCAGATCTATAACGAATGTTGACCGGACTTTTGGTGACAAATATGTTGCATTAACTTCAAAGTGCTTAATTTTTCAAGTCATAAAAAGGAAAAAAATGTTTCTGTGGGCAAAAACTTTCAGTGGCCATTCCCATATTGTTGTTGTCCCAGGTAATTTCACACACTAGCACTGTGGCACTCCTTTTTTTTTTTGAAGGATATTCTTCTCGCGAATGAGAAGGATTTTTTTTTTTTTAAAGAGTCAGTGAGCTAGTAATGTAACATTTATCCTTCACCCTTTTTTTTGTGACATTTATGTACATGTGCTATGTTATCATTATATACACATATCTGACAGGCGTAGATTGGAGTAGAGAGAAAGAGTCAGATACAAGGAAATCCGGGTACCAGACCCTACCTCTTTTTCCTTAGTTCTTTTACATGCTCAGTGTATAGCACCGATGCATGCGAGGCTACCTCTTGGTTTCTAACCAATTCACCTCTTGTTGGGTGGGAGACAGGATGTGTCTCTGTAAAACATCCTACCAGACTGGGATTTGAACCCCAGACCTTCGGATTGGTAGTCCTACGTGTTAACCACTAGGCCACCGACCCACCCTAACTATGCCATGGTAACAGCATGACAATAAAAGTTTCTGTTTGGCTTTTGGACTTCTCTGACTAAAGGAATCAACTGCGCTACCTTTTTTTGGTATTCTGAAAAAGTCACTTATCACCATTTCTACAGGGCCTGCATGATTCTTGGGTAGAATGCTATTAAAATACTATATAAATTATGAAGCCATAGTACCAAAACATAACTCAATACAGTATTTACAAATTTCAACAACATGCTTATGCAACCCATGATTGCACTGCAAGAAAAACAGCACTGCTCCTTCCACAGCACTGTCCAACTATTAAAAAACAGGGCAACCTTTCAACAATCAATGGTGTCAAAGTCTGTCCTCAAAAAATATGCTCTAAAACTGAAAATCTCCAAAATAAAGCTTACCCCAGAACTCTTTCCAGCACTGCAGCACACTATTCAGGTATATCCCTTGCAAAAATACATGTCTAAAGATGCTTGCTGTCCCCTCAGTTTATAGCTTAACATGACTTGCTATCCCATGATTCACAGAATCCATGTGCCGATGCAACAGGCACAACCCTCCAAATAGATAACAAACACACACAGGACTCTTCACTCCAATAGAACATTTAAACATTTAATCCTTAACTACACAATTATGACTTTTGATGATCTTTGGAAAGAAGCCTTTTGAAAACATTGTGATCAAAGGAGAACATGCTGGTAACCAGCATTTTCTCCTTTTCCCACAATGTTTTCTACCTATCACTAAACAATTGCACCATTTGAGCCACATTGATTTGTCATCTTCAAAATTATGCTTTCAATTTGGATGGGGCTAAAATTTGTCATCTGTTAAAGGGTTAAACTTTTAAAGACTATATAATGTACACAGTCACTCTATCTGCCCTTCACATGACATTATGCATTACCTTTTACACTAAAACTACATTAACCCATTTCCAAACAGAGGTTTTTATGACTTTGATGAAGTAGCATTTTGATAACATTGTTGAAAAGGGAGAAAATGCTGGTTACAAGCATTTTCTCCTTTTTTCAGAATGTTTTCTACAATGTCAAAGATAGATATAATCTGTTGAGCTGCATTGGACTTGTTTCACAATAAAAGTAGAATAAACAGGTTATGAAGTGTATGAAGCTCAAATTTTTAGATTTTACCCTTTCCCACACAACAAAATTTTAGTAAAGTTTAGTTTAACTCTTTACCAAACAACAAAATTTTAGACTGATCCAAATCTAAAGCACAATTTAAGCACTTGCAGACTACAAAATAGACGTAACTCAAAAATTGGTAGCAAGGTACCAGCAAGGTAGAAAACAGTGTGGGAAAAGTAGAAAATACTAGTCACCAGCTTTTTCTCCTTTTCCCACAATGTTTTCAAAATTCTTCTATCTCAGGGTTGTTAAATCCAGGAATTGTTTGGTAAAGGGTTAAGCAAATTTATTATACACCATTGAGAAACAAGGTCTTACAAATTATATTAATCTTTCTCAATTCTGCTTCCTGGAAACTACACCAGTACTCACGCAGAATATGAGGGCCAATGAAAAATCCCAAAGTTGACACCTGCTCCCACATAAGATCTTGAGACCTTTGGCTTATGAGGCAGATGTTCTACCTCACAGACACCACAATAAAATTTTAAACTCATCCAAACTGAAATCATTTGCAGATGACAAATCCAACGTAGACTGTTTTCTTCAAAACTACAAAGAATTATGCAGAAATTTTCTAAAAATGGGATTTTTATGCTGAGCTGCAGATGCAAGAAAAACAGTTAAATCCAAGAAGTAAAATTTCTGAAAATTAACAGATTTGTATTTAATTCCATGCCAGATGATAAAGTGTTAGATTTTGTCGTTAGAAAGCAATAATATTGTAGATCAACCCTGAATGTTGCTTCAATAATGGGATTTGTCTCTGAAAAGGTAGAGAGCATTGTAAGAAAAGGAGTAAATGCTGGTTACCAGTATTTTTTTTCCTTTTTTAATAAGCCTTCTTCCTCAGGATCATTAAAACACAGGTTGTTTTGCAAGGGGTAAAGCAGCAGTTTTGAAGAGATGGTTTATAACTTGTTTATAAAATAATCAAGAATTTTCATAATTTTCTTTATTATCCTATTTATTTTTTCCACCTTACACACTGTTTTACAGATGATGACAGACTGTTGGTTTGGTATTGGAATGGTAGAATCCTGAAGGGCCCAGAGCTTATAAAATGCAACACAACCTGTAAACAGTATGTTCAACTGTAAACCTAGATATGACTCACACCAACTTGGGGAAGTAAGATCAACCTATATAATACTGTAGATCAAGATTAGACCACATAGAACGTGGATCCATAAAGTCCACTATTTCATATAAATGAGGCATGTTCTTGCAAAAGGAGATAAACCCTTTACCAACTGACAAAATTTTAGGGTGAAAGGTGAAAGCATTTGCAGATGACAAAAGAAACATGACTCAAAAATTGATTTTTTTTTTCCAACTGGGTAGAAAACATTGTGCAAAAAGGAGAAAATGCTGGTTACTAGCATTTTCTCCTTTTCCCATAAATGTTTTCAAAAGGCTTCAATCTCAGGTTCGTAAAAACCGGGGATTTATTGGTAAAGGAATAATGCAAATATCTGTATTCCATTATACCAGGCAAGCTATCACATGATTTTGGGATCCATAAAATTCATTTAGTCTAATGAATGATTGAATCTACAGGAAAAATGGTCCTTCGGCACACAGAAAATTGAATGATAGCAAAAAGTTTTGGCCCAGTTCAGTCTTCACATTTCGCAGAGGAATTAACCCATTACCACACAATCCCTACTTTTGACAACTCTGAGAAAGAAGCCTTTAGAAAACATTGTGGGAAAAGGAGAAAATGCTGGTAACCAGCATTTTCTCCTTTTCCTACAAAGTTTTCTACCCTATCAAAGCATAATTCCTTGGAGAGGTAGCATCAATGCAAGTTGCTTTTGCATATAGTTTAGGTCAAGATCAGATTGCATTGAACTTGTAATCTGATATTGAAACTGCACTGCCCACTATCTTTACATTTGTATGTGAACCATGATCTGACAAAATGGAGCTTAATGCATCTTGGTGATTCGTAGAATCAAGCAGGCCATCACATACAAACTTTTTACTACCAACTTAATCATGAGGTAGACTGAGCCTTTGACAGACAGGAAATTGACTAATAGGGAAAAGAATCAACCCAGGTCAGCCTGTGCAGATAGCACAGGCTAATCTGGATCAAAACTTAGTCAGCTGTAATAGGGTCAATTCTCTGCATCTAAATCACATTTGCCCACAAGGGTGGCTCAGTGGTGAGCGTGTTGGACTCATGACCTGGTGGTTGTGCATTTGATACCCGCTTGAGGCGAACTTTCTTTATGTTGTATTTTCACCTCTCACCTCTGCTGAAGCATACATGTGAGAAAAGTAGTTGGTGGCTTTGGAAAGAAAGTTGTGTTAGTACCGGTGTAAGAAAGTCAGGAAACACCTGAGTCACCAACTGCCATGATATGACCTTAGTTGTTAAAGTGGCGTTAAACCCCAATGCAACCAACCAACTAACTAATCTAAACCACATTTGTTATCAAATGAAATATGTTGTAATTACAGCAAACACCTGAGGTTCCAAACCAGGCACAATGCCAAGTCAGTGCATATGCCCAGGTATTGACAGAGATGAAGACAAGCTGTAATGTGGAATGGCACCCAGTTTCTGTGTTTGCATAAGACCAGTAAGTAAAGAGGAAAAAAAGAACTTATCAAAAGTGCTTTCTTGAAATTTACTCATCACAACGTCAAGCATAATTAAAGATCATGTAAACACAGTTTAAGTGTTTTTGTTTAACCCTTTCCCAAACAATCCCTGGTTTTTATGGGTCTGGAATAGTAGCCTTTTGAAAACATTGTGGGAAAAGGAGAAAATGCTAGTAACCAGCATTTTCTCCTTTTCCCACAATGTTTTCTACCTAGCTGGAAACAGATTTCAATTTTTAAGGTACATCTATTTTGTCGTCTACAAGCGCTTTCAATTTGGACCAGTCTAAAATCTTGTCGTGTGAGAAAGGGTTAACTCTTTATCACACAATCCCCACTTTTGACCACCCTTTGAAAGAATGCCTTGAAAAAATTGTGGGAAAAGGAGAAAATGCTGGTAACCAACATTTTTTACCAATGCTGGTAATCCAACATCAGACAGTATGCTCTATGCCTTCTTCACTGTAAAAAATGGTAACGCATGACGCGTTTCGAAAGTGTTCCATAGCGAAACATTGCCGTTTCGAGGTGTGCAATACCAAAACACATGACGTTCACTAATTAAACAGTCGTTTCAAACTGAAAGGGAGGTGTTCCATAATGAAACGCGTGTGTTTATTTCAGAACGCCGGCGTGCAAATATTAAACACCAGTGTTTTGGGCTAAAGTTTAAAAAATGTGAAGTAAACCACACTAACTTAATTTCTCATTAATTATATTGAAATTTCATTGTAATAAATAGCATCGAGTGAGTTCTGATGACTTCAAACACAAAACTGTGTTAGAGGTGTTTCATTCTGAAACGCTGGTGTTCTCTTGCCGGCGAATTATGCACACTTAGCCGTTTCAATCGAGAGTTACCGTCCGCTCATGCGTATTGACGATCAAGAGTTTTGATGCCCTTTACTACTACTCTATGATTAAAATTTATGTAAATAGAAACTTCTTAGAAATGAAAATGACTATGCTTCATCGCCATTGTTCTATCTTGTCAAAAATCTAAATCATTAGAGAGAAAAAAACAAACAGACAACATTTGCACAGGTCTATATCTAACTTTTGAAATAATGGGGAACTTTTTTATCAGACACAATGCTACTCTCTTCATTTTTGAAAAATCACTTTACAGTCATATGTTCACAGATGAGAACGTTATATTGACTGTTCATAGGTCTACCAGAATTTCACTCGGCTGTATAGGCCTATCTTACAACGTTCATCATCCGAATTGAAAGCACGAACATATGCTTTTTGAATGTGTGTGTGTGTGTGTGTTTTTTTTTTTATATTGTTCGATTTGTATCTGATTACATAATTAAGACACATTTTATCGTTGGTAGGATATTTGAAAATTCTATCTCCGAGTTCGCTTTCATTTGCTCACGATTCAGACGATAATTGTATAGACATTAAATATAGAATGAAACAGGAAAATTTAAAAGTTTCGATTTATGCATCGAACAAGAGTCCCACTACAAATGACTGACAATGGTGTTTAGACTATGGGTTTATTTTGTATGGGGCGAACTTGTAATGGGCCGAAATTTGAATTGGGCGATTTTATCGGGTCATACTATTTTGCGGACGCTAATTGCGGACAATATATACAAAGAAGGATTTTGCGGACAATATAGAACAAAGAGGGATTTTGCGGACGCATTGAATATAGAGTAATTATTGAAATTATTTAAAGCGAAAGACATGTTATTTTCAACGTTGAAATTTTTTATATAGTCTACTTTTTACATGAACTTATAATTATAACGAAAATTGCTTTTAGAAATTTGAATGTACACATGTAATTTATAAAAAATATCTACATTTTTTTTTCTTTCGTTATTTTTGATAATCTTATGGTGGCCCAAATCTAAAAGCATTTGCAGGCGACAAAATAAAATGACTAAAAATTTGAAATTTGTTTTGTGGAAAAAGTATTTTCTGCTTTTCCCATAATGTTTTCTAAAGGCTTCTTTCTCAGGGTCGTCAAAATTAGGGATTGTGTAGTAATGGGTTGAATCAAAATTCGAATAATATTATAATTTTCCTTTGAAGCTTATTTAATAGCTTAATAAATAGTTTATTGAGGAAAAATTACGGACACGTGTAAACTTGTGTATGATAGGAAACGTGCGGACGCTACGTGCGGACACTATACACAAAGAAGGAATTTGCGGACAATATAGAGTAAAGAGGGATTTTGCGGATGCATTCAGTATATATATAAAGTAGTGTTTTAGATGAAAAATCTATATTTTGTTCTGCGAAGTTTTCACATATTTATGTTCATAGCATTTCCAAATATAATGTCTGCTTTGAAAGTATTATATTTCGGAAATGCATGTAAAGTATAGGCCTGCCCTATTGAATGGTAAGAACCGTGCGGAGGAGCACTACGTGCAGACACTCTATATAAAGACAGAATTTGCGGATAATATACAGTGAAGAGGGAATTTGTGGAGTCTGCTTTAAAAGTATATTATTATGGAAACATTGAAATATTGTAACATCAAAATATTATGTAAGTCCACTCTTGTTCAAGTCTTTGAAACCCTTGTTTTATGGACAAATTAAGAAGAAACCTACACTTTTAATGTAAACGTGTGTGAATCATAAAGTATGGGAGAAAAATGCAGATGCTACGTGCGGACACTATACATAAAGAAGGAATTTGCGGACAATATAGAATATAGAGGGAATTTGCGGACAATATAGAATAAAGAGTGATTTTGCGGACGGATTGATTATAGAGTAGTAACTTGTAAAGTAGTGTTTTAAATGAAAAGTATATGTATTTTTCGGCGTAGTTTTCGCGTGGTTATGTTATAACATCGAAATACATGTACTATGTAAGTCTGCTCTTTCGTAAGTCTTTGAAACCATTGTTTTATGGACAAATTAGGAAGATACCTAACTATTAATGTAAACGTGTGTGAATCAAAAAGTATGGGAGGAAAATGCAGATACTACGTGCGGACACTATACATAAAGAAGGAATTTGCGGACGATATAGAATATAGAGGGAATTTGCGGACAATATAGATACAGAGGGACTTTGAGGACGGATTGATTATAGAGTAGTAACTTGTAAAGTAGTGTTTTAGATTAAAAATATATGTAATTTTTGCCGTAGTTTTCACGTACATGTATTTATGTTTATAACATGGAAATATCAGATAAGTCTGCTCTTTCGTAAGTCTTTGAAACTATTATTTTATGGACAAATTAGGAAGATACCTTCACTATTAATGTAAACGTTTTTGAATCTAAAGTATGTGAGAAAAAAGCGGATGCTACGTGCAGACAATATACATAAGTAATTTGCGGACAATATAGAATATAGAGTGATTTTGCGGACGGATTGATTATAGAGTAGTTTTTAAATGGAACTATGTATTTGTCGGAATTTTGTTGCGAATACATTAAACATACATGAAATTCCGGACAATAAATGATATTGAGGGAAATTGCTTACGGAATGAATATATACTACTTTACATGAAAACATATATTTGTCAGATGCAGGAAACATATGTATATTATATAGTATGGTAGGAAAGTGCGGATGCTACGTGCGGACACTATACATACAGAAGAAATTTTCGGACAAAATAGCATATAGAGGGAATTTGCGGACGTATCGATTATAGAGTAGTCTGCTCTTTCTTAAGTCTTTGAAACCATCGTTTTATGGAAAAATTAAGAAGATACCTACACTATTAATGTAAACCTGTGTGAATCATAAAGTATGGGAGAAAAATCAGATGCTACATACGTGCGGACACTATACATAAAGAAGGAATTTGCGGACAATATGGAATATGGAAGGAAATTGCTGACGATCGAACCCAGACCCTCAAGGAACTCGAAACATCACGTTCACGAGTCATACGCTCTACCTATTGAGCTATGTGGCCTGGTCATTGCGGACAATATACACAAAGAAGGATTTTGCGGACAATATACAGATACAGATACAGATATTTTATTGACAAGCACAGAGTACATAGTCATAGCAACATTCTAAATATGATAAAGAAAAATGTCAAACGTCAAGGTCTATAATAATTTATGGAAAACAAAAGAAAACAAAAGAAAACAGAGATAGGAAACAGAAATTTATCCTCACACACACACATCCAAACACACACCCACACCTACTCGCACACCCACACACACAATCTGAATTATGCTTTAAAGGAAACATTATGTGTTTGGTTTTAGAGACGAACTCTTAATCAGCAGTCAATTGATGCGTGTATGAAGTTCTTTCAAAGAGGGCGTTTTTCACATAGTTAGCCAAATTGAAAATCTCATTTTTATTTGTTGAATTTAAAAGTTCTAAAAGTTTATAGGTACTTGGTCTTATACGATAATATTCTTTAATATATTTTTTTCTTAACTGATCAAAAAACGGACATTTTAATACGAAATGAAATTCATCTTCCGTTTCTCCCGAGGTACAGAGGAGACATACTCGTTCATTTCTCGGAATTCTATTTTCACTAAAACGACAAGTTTGAATTCTTAAGGAATGAGAGGAAGTTCTAAGCCTAGTTATAAAGAATCTGAGATCAGGCGGCAGAATGTCCAAACATAATTCATATTGTAACGTATCTTTCAAATATTTATAGACTTGTAAGGAAGAAGCATTTGCAATCAAAGAAAAACAACTTTGGGTATAATTATCAATAAGTCGCTGTCTAAAATATTGTACAAAATATTTACCGTTAACTGAAAATGGATTTTCCCATATATTGGAAAAGCCATGCTCATTCAACATACTTTTAACGTCTGAAACCCAATTTCTGCAGCCTTTCTCACACTGTTCATAACTAAGCCTATACACTGTTTTCAAAATAATATTTTCTGTAGACTTTAACTTAAACCAGTACTTTAGAATTTGGACATATCTATTTATGAATAAAGGGTATCTACCAAGTTCTGCATATACAACTGCATTACATGTACTTTGCCTAACATTTAGAATCCTTTTACAAAATTTCATATGTATACGTTCAATAGATTTTGACTTCGTATAGCCCCAAATTGGTGCTGCGTAACTTAAAATTGATCCTACGAACGAATCAAATAGTTGGCATAATATTTTTGGTTTCATTTTATATTTGCTGCAATTTGTCAATAATACGTTTAGGGCCTTCAGTGCTTTACCAGTAATTTGTTCTTGATTGTTGCAAAAATTGCCTGTATATGAAAAAACAGTCCCTAAGTAATTAAAGTGATCCACGTTTTCAAGTACTATATTATTATATGTAAAACATTCATTGGGTAAAATTTTCCCTTTTTTGCGAAATACCATTACCTTAGTTTTTTGTGTATTTACTTCTAGTCCCCATGTTTGACAGTATTCATACAATTTATTTAAACTATTTTGTAGGTCCTTGGGGGAATTTCCAAATATGACTAGGTAGTCTGCAAAAAGTAACAATATTATTTCTAATTCATCAATTCGTATACCCGAGTTGAAATCACCCTGAAGGAAAAGTTCTAGGTCTTCAATGAAAAGGGCCCACAGCAAAGGTGACATTATCTCCCCCTGTTTTAAGCCTACAGGAATTTCAAATGAGTCAGACAAGCCGCCATGTAATCTAACGCAAGATTTAACCTTACTGTACATATCTTTTATTATCCTTAAACATTTCCCCCCCCAATCCCGCATTTATACAGCTTTAACCATAAAGCATTTCTATAGACACTATCAAACGCCTTTGTGAAATCAACAAAACTACAGTATAGTCGTTTTTTATCATTTAAACGAGATTGTATTATACTAAGTAAAATAAACATAGCGTCAACAGTTGATCGGCCTTTTACAAATGCAAATTGCGCATCAGTGATTGTATTATTTTCATTACAAAACTTTTCTATTCGTTTGTTCAATACAGAAGTAAATAATTTTGAAAGGCAGCTCACTAAAGTAATACCCCTATAATTATGCACGTTATTTACATCACCTTTTCTAAATAAAGGTACGATTATACCATCCATCCAGCTTTCTGGGAAAAAACCACTGTCTAGAATACAATTGAAAATATCACAAACATGAGCCCCAATTATGTCCATACTTTCAATAATATAGAACAATAGGGATTTTGCGGACGCATTGAATATAGAGTAATCAGTATCGCATTTAAGGAGACAGACATGTTATTCGCACGTTTGGAAAGGTGTGATAGTCTTAATTATGTACATTGATAATTACATTTAGTGTTGAATTAATATATATCATTTTAACCATTTGAAATAAATTGTAGAAATAGGTTGTAGCCTAATATTTTTAACCTTAATATGACTATATTCCATTATAGAATACTGAGCGAAATTTGGTACGTATTGAATATAGAATATTTCTTACATGAAAACATATATTTGCCAGATGCTACTTCAGATTCTACTTGCGGACACTATAAACATACAAGGAAATTGCAGACAATATAGAATTTAGAGGGAAATTGCGGACGGATTGAATATGGAGTAGTTTTTACATGAAAACAGATATTTGTCAGATGTTACTTGCGACCACTTTAAACAAACAGGGACTTTGCGGATGACTTGGGAATATTGAAGGAAATTGCGTAGGGATTGATTATAGAGTAGCTTTTACTTGATTCTTGATTTTCAAACATATTTGTCGGAAGCTACTTGCAGACACCATAAACATTGGAAGAAATTGCAGACAATGTATCGCAGTAGAAAGATAAGTTTAAAACGTCTTTCCCCCAATACTGGAAATCCTTTAGTAAACACTTTACCACACAATCCTGACTTTTAGCGACCCTGAGAAAGAAGCCTTTTGAAATGATTCTGGTAAAGGGCGAAAATGCTGGTAACCAGTTCTTTTCCACTTTTCCCGCAATGTTTTCTACTGTACGAATGAAAAATTACACCATATGAGCCAATATGTACGTAGAACCAAGATCAGACTTTACCCTTTGTGGTCACTTGAAATAAAAAAAAACCCAGCCGTGTCTAGCTTCTGTTAAGTACTGTCAATTAATGACACGTGTTATTTACTGATAAACTTTAATCCGTTTAGCAACTTCTTAACTAGTGAAGCGGGAATAATATATATGCGTTTCCAGCCTGCATCTGACAAATATATGTTTTCATGTAAAAACTATTCTATATTCAGTCCGTAAGCAATTTCCTTCAGTATCATTTTTTGTCCGCGAATTTCATGTATGTTTAATGTGTTCGCAAGAAAATTCCGACAAATACATAGTTCCATTTAAAAACTATTATATTATCAGTCCGTCCGCAATCTATATTGTTCGCAAATCCCCTCTACATTCTATATTGTCCGCAAATTCCTTAATATGTATAGTGTCTGCACGTAGCATCCGCATTTTACTCCCATACTTTATGATCCATCCACGTTTACATTAATAGTGCAGGTATCTTCTTAATTTGCCCATAAAACAATATTTTCAAATACTTACAAAAGAGTAGACTTACATAATATTTCGATTTTATAAACATAAATACGTGAAAACTACGCCGAAAAAATACATAATATATATTTCATCTAAAACACTACTTTAAAAATACTACTCTACAATCAGTCCGTCCGCAAAATCACTCTATATTCTACATTGTCAGCAAATTCCCTCTATATTCTATATTGTCCGCAAATTCCTTCTTTATGTATAGTGTCCGCACATAGCATCCGCATTTTTCTCCAATACTTTACGATTCACACACGTTTACATTAATAGTGTAGGTTTCTTCTAAATTTGTCCATAAAACAATTGTTTCAAAGACATAAGAAAAAGCAGACTTATGTAGTATTTTGATGTTATAAACATAAATACGTGAAAACTACGCCGAAAAATACATATATATTTCATTTAAAACACTACTTTATAATTGCTACTCTATAATCAATCCGTCAGCAAAATCACTCTATATTCTCCGCAAATTCGCTCTATATTCTATATCGTCCGCAAATTCCTTCTTTATGTATAGTGTCAGCACGTAGCATCCGCATTTTTCTCCCATACTTTATGATTCACACACGTTTACATTGATAGTGTAAGTTTCTTCTTAATTTGTCCATAAAACAATTGTTTCAAAGATTTACGAAAGAGCAGATTTACATAATTTTTCGATGCTATTAACATAAATACGTGAAAACTACGCCGAAAAACACACACGTTTTTCATCTAAAACATTATAAATACTCAATGCATCCGCAAAATCCCTCTTTACACTATATTGTCCGCAAATTCCTTCTTTGTATCAAATAATGTCTGCACGTAGCGTCCGTACGTTTCCTACCATACTTTTTAAGTTACACATGTCCGTAATTTTACTTCAGTAGGCTATTCTCTTTTCAGAACACCAAAGGATTCTGTAAAAAGTATAAATGTTACGAAGAGTTAGACTTATGACTTGTAATTACATTAAAAAAAAAAAAAGAAAAGAAAATAATATTAATAATATGCATGGTTTTTATAAATTACTTTCAACACTCTAAAAATAATTTTCGTTATAAATTAATATAAAAAGTATAAATAATCAGTATAAAAACCCATTTCAATGTTGAAAATAACAAGTTCATAGCCTTAATTGCAATGATTACTCTATATTCAATGCGTCCGCAAAATCCCTCTATGTTCTATATTGTCCGCAAAATCCTTCTTTGTGTATATTGTCCGCAATTAGCGTCCGCAAAATAGTATGACCCGATTTTATCCCAGGCCGAAACAACAACCGCCATTTTGAAGCCGAAAGATACACTACAGATGCGGGTAAGTTTAAAAAAAAAAAAGTCTTTTACTTAATTATGCATAGGGTCTACACAAGGAACACGGTGTAAAGACATTGTCAACAAACAAGACCTAGATCTAGTATTGTCAAAAGAGAATGTTTGAAAAGTGGATGCAGATGATCCACTAGATCTAAATGAAAAGTGCATTTTTTTAGGCGCCTTTCTTCAGTGCGTGTGCATAATAAAGTACAACGCTACTGAATAGATCTACGCAATGTCAGATTATTGAAAAAAAAAGTAATGTCTTGCAATTTGTGTTTATTTCATTGTTATCTATTTCCCTTTAACACGGAATAAATCGTTTTATACTAAATTTAGCCTTACTGCAAATAGATTTTGTCTATAATATTGATGACGTCAGATGATGTCATGTTTGACGTCATCTAAAATATGTCTGCCAGAGGTCATAATTTGACACACGAACATAAACAAACAATCCTGAATCTTTGTGAAAAATAGTAAAGTTATCTGGGAAAAGCTTTTAATTCAGTACTGTTAGGATTGCCCTCATCTAAAGGTATTTTATTTTTCTGTATTGCAATACATTTATAGCTTCTTTGGGATAAAATGACCCTGTTTAGTTGTGAGAGCCGAAGTTTTCATCGGCTGCATGACATGCTGATTCACATCAAATCTTACAGATCATGGCTGAATTTCAATGGTTGCTCATACTGAAAATGGATACAATCCAGTAACCTACTACCAGTTATGAAGAGGTTTGAGACCCTATTTGAAGCAGATACAAGATTGAGTAACATGGTAAATGTGAGTAAACTAAATTTTGTTTGGTTTCTGTAGGATACATCAGGGGCTTTCTTTGACTTTTATCCTCAGTTTACATGACTGAAGGACGGAAAATGATTAAATTTTGGGGGATAGATCTATATAGATCTATTAAAGAAAATTTGAGGGTATCAATTAAAAAAAAAAGGAGTAGGGGAAAACCCTGATCCATGTAGATTGTGAGGGTTTGACACTCAGTTTTAAAATTTTCAAGTTACAGGATATGGCAGAAGCAACTTTCACCACAGAAGCTTTCTTTTATACTTTGCGTGCTCCATTTACTTGGACCATTGTTTGGAAGTGTAAATAAGGAATTGAATTTGAGTGTTCAAGAATTTGAATTTAATTTTTTGTTCAGATTGTTAAGTCTCATTGCTGTCTTTTTTTTTTAATATAAAGGTTGAGCATAGAGAAAGGTACATGTAGCTGAAGATTACATTGTTGCAGCCTGTAGGTACATGTAGCTGAAGATTACATTGCTGTTTAGCATTAGAGTTAAAATTCTTTTGAAATCCACATTTTTGTTCTAGGTAAGATTCTAAATTGCAATCACAAGTTTCAACAGCCCTGCAAAAGAAACTTTTTAAAACATTGTTGGAAAAGGAAAAAAATGCTGGTAACAGAATTTTCTCCTTTTCCCACAATGTATTCTATCATCACAAAGACAAAATCATCAATGAGCTACTTTCAATATGTGGCATGCAAATGCTTTAAATTCAGACCAGTTTGGTAATGAGTTAACTTTTTACCAAACAACAAAATTTTAGATTGGTCCAAATTAAAAGCTTTTGCAGATGACATCATAAAAGTGAGTGAAAACTTGAAATATGTTTTGTGAAGGGTAGAAAACATTGTTGGAAAAGGAAAAAATTCTGGTTACCAGCCACAATGTTTTCCAACTTCTTCTTCTTCGGGTCTTTAAAATTTGTCATTGTGTGATAAAATGTAGGATTTCCCAGAATGCAAAGCATTTGCATAGGACAAATTAGATGAATTTCAAATGATGGGGCTACAAAAGATGGATGAATGGGTTACAAAAGACTGTGAGAAAAGTGGTAGCCAACATTTCTCCTTTTCTCATATTTTTTGTGGTTTTCCTCCCTAGGTGAAAACAACAGGTTATTTGACATGTGGATAACAATAAACCTTGTATAGGACAACACAGATTGTTTGGCTGTTCTGATCAAGCAATTGAGTCTGAACGGTTGCCTATAAACAGGGAAATTATCAGAAGACAAAGCCTTTTGCTAAGGTAGCAAGGTATGTGCTGTATTTTATCAAACCATTTTACAGCCAGGCTGCATAAAGTTTAAGCATTGTTATGTACTCTTTCCTATGTTGGTATTAAAGTATTGGTAGGGACAGCACTTTATGATTTACATCCAAACTTACGAGGCACATAGTAATTGTTCATTTACCATTAAAATTGAAGAAAAATATCTTGCAAAATTTGTGGTAGCTGAACTTGTCAACCCAAAGCTCAGAGTTTTTAACTTTTAACCACCATGAGAAAGAAGCCTTTCCAAATATAGTGGATGAAGGAGAAAATACTGGTAACTAGCATTTTGTCCTTTTCCTATGATGCTTTCTCTCCCTCAAGACCAATTTTCAATCTTCACAACCAATTTTATCTTTTTGACCTCACTCATTCTTTTTTTTTTAGTGGGGGTGGGGGGAGGTCTGTGAATGATTTTAATTTGGACATGTCTAGAATTTTGTTAAACTGGTAAAAGGGTAAATTATTTTCCGGCTAAAACAGTGTGGAGATTTTACAAAAATGTTTTCTGAGTCTCCATTTACCTAAAATTGCAGGAGTTAACAAGATGGCCACTACAGCTGAATATTGAAAACCCTATTAACAAATCTTCCTCTTGAAATAGATGGAGAGCTTTAAAATATTAGCAGACATGTTACTTGGGTGATCATATAACACCAAAGTTGCAAAAGTAGTTCAGCTTTGTGTACAGTAACACATTGTTCTCTATGGTTGTTTCAGATTTAAGAAGTGAGAAAACTTGAGCAGATTTTGAAATCTTTACCAGTCCCCACAGTGGGCACCCAGATTGGTAGCTGAAGAGAAACAGGTGCAAATTGAGAACATGGCAGTTGCTTTTGACAGTCAGTATTGGCTGTGGCCATTTTGATGGGTTTTATTATTTAACTGGTGTAGAATACCCGAAGGATTTTTACAGTAGACAGTGGTTCAAAAACAATGTGATAACTAAGTACAGTAATTATAATGGTTTGATTTTGGTGAATTACTGATATTATTTGTTAGACATATCTTTAATAAATGGGGAAAACGTTTTAATCATTCTATGTTACTGGTTTCTCCATTTTATTTTCAGGCCAAAAATACAGCCCTGGAATTGAAACACATGAAGTGTTCATCTGCAGAGGACTTAGGGTGTTGTAAAACGGCACACCATTTGTTTGAAACATGTTACGTGTTTCAATTTTGAAACATGTGACATGTTTAAAACTGGAACACTAATGTTTTCCTGCCTGAATGCCATGTGTTTCAAAAGGGAACACGTGAAACGCCGGACGCGTTTACCCGAAGTGTTCATGTGTTTAAAAAGTGTAACAAGGCATGTGTTTCGCTTTTAAACGCGTCACATGTTTCAGTTTTAAACATGTGAAGTGTTTAAAACTGGAACACTAATGTTTTCCCGTTTGAACGCCATGTGTTTCAGAAGTGAACATGTGACACGTACTATATTAATGTGTTTAAAAAGTGTAACAGAAAAAGTGTTTCAATATGTGTGCAAAGGTGAAACATCTGTTTTTACAGTGTTATGTTGATCTTCACTGTCTGCAAAAGAGCATTTATTCATACTAAGCAGGGTTCGAATTTCATTTTTTTATCCACTTGCAAATTTTAGCAAGTAGCTTTTATTTCCACTTGCAAAATCAAAATTGGACTCGCATTTTTTTTTCAATCTCAGGTTGCCAACCAATTAATTGTAAAGAACGAATGGCTGGTACAAACTGTTCAGTTCTATTCTGTTTTATAACCTGTCATCTCATAAACAACCGATCAAAAAAAGGAAAGTGAATTAATATTAAAACCCTCATTTAACAATCAATTCAATTGCAGTTGAATTTCTGTACAAAAACCAAGTTAAATTTCTAAAAACTTACAATGGTGGACGATTTTGTAAATGAAATACGGACGTATCACATCCAAATATCTGCGTGTCCTGTCACTGGTTTAGCGAGTCCACCATGTCCGACTTGCTTCTCATTGCTAGTTGTGTATAATAATTATCTTTTCATGAAAGATTGACAACTATTTTTTTGTTTTTTTTAGTCAGAGATTGAATTGGCCTACCATTTTGCGGTATAAAAAACGCAAAACTTCAGTATCGGCTGTGAGTGCAGACGGAGGCATTTTCCTCACGAAAGTCACAGATAATGAAAGACAACTCAGAGGCTTCAATGGCGTCATGTAAAATCATCAACAGCCATCAAACAGTATTCTCAGTGCAACATGACCAATGTTTATCCAGAACAAAAACAATTACCCTTTTTTTTTGTATTCACATATGAACTTTAGTACATTCTGTAACTGTTCTTCAAGAATTTGCATTTGCATTTTTTAGCAAGTGCTTGAAATTTCAACTCGCATTTTCCAATTCTGGCTTGCATTTCGCAAGTAAATATGTGGGAATTTCAAACCCTGCTAAATAGCGTAAGGGTTAATATTTTACCAGATGAGAAAAAGTTTCCTGAAAAAAGTATCACGATAAACTTAATATTTTTTTCCTAAAACATTTCAATCATGCTCGAAGCTGACATGGAGATAAAGTTATTGTGATAGCTCTTTTGTCATCAGCAAGTGCTATCAATTAAGACCAGTCTAAAATTTTGTTGTTACCACAAGGAGTTAATCAGTAAATTTAGATAAAACTCTATATGAACAGAGTTCTTTAAAATCACAAATACAAATCGAAATGCCTCCTTGGAACAACTTCAGAACTATTTGGGGAATAGGAGAATTCATAAGGTTCTTGATGAAGGTGCTCCGGAACCATATTTAATCATAGGTACTATTAGTGTAAGCTGTAGGCACACAATGTTGTAACCACACAATGACGACTTTTAATTCTTTACCACACGAAAAAAATTTAGACTGGTTCAAATTGAAAGCATCTGCAGACGACAAAATAAATGTGATTAAAAAATTGAAATTTGTTCTTGGAATGGTAGAAAACACTGTGGGAAAAGGAGAAAATGCTGGTCACCAGCATTTTCTCCTTTTGCTACAGTCTTTTCAAACGCTTTCTTTCTCATGGGCGTCAAAAGTAGGGATTGTGTGGTAATGGGTTAATGACCCTGAGGAAGAAGCTTTTGAAAATATTGTGGGAAAAGGAGAAAATGCCAGTAACCGGCATTTTACTCCTTTTCCAAAAAAGTTTTCTACCCTATAAAAGCAAAATTGCACCATTTGAGCCACTTTGAAACTGTGTTTTACAAATGCTTTCAATTCAGATGGGTCTAAAATTTTGCCATGTGGTCAAGGGTTAAATTATCGCAATAGCTACTCGCATCTTGTGGCAGAAATATGCCACCACAGGTTTGTCAACAAAAAGAAGCCTTGTTGACTACATGTACTACCAAGGGCCACGGTCTTTGCATAAAATATGACTGAGCTATTAAAATATTTGCTGTAATGGAAGAAAACATATTCAAACTGCAGGTAAAAGAGTTCATGAAAGGAGGAAGATAAAGAATGTTTTCTGGAGCACATTCAGTCACACCACGCACCTGGAATGAAAGACTACCTAGCTGCCATTGTACAAAGCAAGAAGAAGGGGACATGTCTCAAAAGAGCCCTTGGGAAACAATTATACAAGTGTGGAACATTACACAGAAATTAATAAAAAATGTGGAAGGATAGACTTTCCTGAATCTGTGTTAAACAAAAGTGTTTCCGGCAAAAGAAAGCTGCTTGTGCCTTAACGTTAAGGCACAAGCAGCTTTCTTTTGCCAGAAACACTTTTGTAGAAACAATGGTCAGCAGTGGGAGAGGAGAGGAATGAATCCTCTCTCAGTGACTATCATCAATCCTTGGAAAGAAACTGGCCGAGCCAGCGGTCATAACCAGGGATCGAACCCCGTACCCCGTATTCTCAAGTCCTGCTCATTACCGACTGAGCTACTATGGATTGGCAGCCAGAGAGGAAAAGCCTGTGAAAGTTGAAAATGTTTGAAATAGCTTAGAATTAGGTCAGATGTGTGACATAGGTGAATTGCCAATAAATATTAAAGAAGCTCGAGGGATATCCTCATTAAAATCAGATATGACCAGACCTCCAGATAGAGGGAGTGATTTTGATTATTCCCCACTAAATTCTATGTTGTAGGTACTCATTAGAATTGTCTCTTTGAGGCATTTCTAATGAGTACCTACAACATAGGGCTTCAGAGAGAAATAATGGATTTAGAATACAATCACTCCTTCTTATCTGGAGCTCTGTATGACAGCATAATTATGTTTACTTTATAAATGCAGCAGCGTTTGGTATTAATCCTTTCCCAAACCGCAAATTTTGGACCAGACCAAATTGAAAGCATTTCGCAGACGACAAATTAACAGTTGCTAAAAAGACGATTTATATATATATATGATAGGGTAGAAAACATTGTGGGAAAAGGAGAAAATGCTGGTTACCAGCATTTTCTTCTTTTCCCACCATGTTTTCGAAAGGCTTCTAATGACCTGACCAGTAAAAACCAGGAATTGTTTGGGAAAGGGTTAAGATGCAATTTGATCACAGTGTCATACAATTAAGATGAAATGGGTGATAAAATGACTGAAAACTGAATTTTTAATGACAGCGAGTACATGTATAGATGTATCATTAACTCTTTACCAAGCAATCCCTGGTTTTCACAAATTCTTGAAAGAAGCTCGATGGGAACATTGTTGGAAAAAGAGGAAATGATGGTACCGGTAACTAGAATTTTCTCCCTTTGCCACAATGTTTTTCACCATTCCCAGAACAGATTTCAATATTTGAGTCACATGAATTTTGTTGTCTGCAAATGCTTTCAATTTGGACTAGTCTAAGATTTGGTTGTTTGGTAAAGAGTTAATACTTATGAGTATAGATTATCTTTAAGACTTAATTCATTGACAACCATTTGACTGTTCAGTATCTGTCAGGCTGAAAAAGCAATCTTGTCAGCTATTCCTTTTCTTCTAAAAAAAAAAAGCAGGGAGACCATTTTAAATTGAAAAGAGTTTTGCAAAGGACAGTTCTGAATGTGGCAAAAACAGAAAAAAAAAATTAATGGTGGAAAACATGGTTAACTCTTTACCCCACAATCCCAATATTTAAAGATCCTGAGAAAGAAGCCTATAGAAAACCTTGTGGGAAAGGGAGAAAATGCTAGTAACCAGCATTTTCTCCTTTTTCCTCAATATTTTCTACCCTATCAAAGTCAGAAATCATCATATTACCAAGATTTGATTTGTTGTCAGCAGATGGTTTGAATTTGGTCCAGTACAAATATTTGTTGCTTGGTAAAGAGTTAACATGTTTCTACACAATCCCAAGTTTTACCACCCTTACGCCTGTAGGAGAAGGCTTTTAAAAACATTGTGGGAAAAGGGGTAAATGCCTGATTGATTGTATGGTGTTTAACACCGTTTTCAACATAATTTCAGTTTTATCACAGCAGCCAGTGCACCTATCTATGCTTCCCTGGAGTCTCTTTAATCAGTACTTTGCACAATTTTCTTTCCAAGCCACTGGCTGCTTTCCCACATTGTCATCGTCGAAAAAAAATGGAGAGACAAATGGGTCCTCTTGCAGTGACCATCATCAATCCTCGGAAAGAAACTGGCCAAGCCAGGGATCGTGACCAGGGAATGAACCCTGTTCTCAAGTCCTTCATGCTACCGACTCAGCTACTGGGGGCTCAGCTGGTAAAATACTGGTTACCAGCATGTTTTCCTTGTTCCACAATGTTTTCTTCCACATCCAAACCAAAAATCATCATCATGGTTACATTTAATTTGTTGTCTGCAAATCCTTTGAATTTCGAACAGTCTAAAATTTTGTTGTCTAGTAAAGAGTTAAGAAAAAAATGCTGACCATGTTTTCAAAAGTCATTTTCCTCCAGGGTAATAAATCCTAAGAACCTGCTTATTAATCCTGTACTACACAATCATGACTTTTAACGACCCTGGGAAAGAAACCTCTAGAGAACATTATGGGTAAAGGGGAAAATGCTGATTACCAGCATTTTCCCCTTTCCCCACAATGTTTTCTACCCTATCTAAAATAGAAAGCACCATTTTTGCCACAATGAAATTGTCGTCTGCAAACGCTTTTAATTTGGAGGAGGCTGAAATTTTGTTAATTTGTGAAAGAGCTTAAACATGTAATTGATATTATGAATCAGGAAAGAACAGGATGGTTATTAACCCTTTACCAAACAATTCCTGGTTTTTATGATCCCGAGATGGAAGCCTTTAGAAAATATTGTGGGAAAAGAAGAAAATGGTAACCAGCATTTTCTCCTTTTCCCACAATGTTTTCTACCCAGCTGGAAACAAATTTAAAATGTCCTCAAGTGCTTTCATTTTGGACCAGTCTAGAATTTTGTCGTTTGGGAAAGGGGTAAATTGCATCATTGTTCTTTTGTCAGATTACTCTATACACAATATGCAAATTACCTTTTTGAGACACTTTTGTAAGCAGAAATGTCTGCAAATTCATTTATTTGGTTGGTATGCTTGTGGTAAAATACTGAAAAAGAAAAGTCATCGACTTTTTCAAATTCACGAAATCACAAAAGAATTCCGTGTAGCAAAAATTTCCACTTATACAGTATCTGACTGTTTGATGAGCAGTAAAGACAGTATAGACACAGAATCAGGCTATAATTCTGCAGTCTGACATGATCAAAATGTCATGTATGACATGCTTTTTAGCTCATCTTAGCACAACAAGCTAAAGGTGAACTTTGTGGTCGCCCGATGTGTGGCGTCCAGCGTCCATCAACAATTTCTTTAAACATCTTATTCCCCTAAACCACCGGGCCAATCTTGGTGAAATTTGACAAGGATGTTCCTTGGGTGAAGCTCTACCTAAATTGTTCAAAAAATTGAATTCCACCCACAACTCTGGTTGCCTGTTATAAACAATCTTGGTAGAGGTCCACTAGGATATGCTACATACCAAATATCAAAGCTCTATGCCTTCTAGTTTCAGAGAAGATTTTTAAAGATTTTGCCATTTTTTTGCCTTTTGGTTGCCATGGGAACCAGAGTTATGGGTGGAATTCAATCTCTTGAACAACTTTGGTAGAGCTTCACCCAAGGAACATCCCTGCTAAGTTTCATCAAGATTGGCCCAGTGGTTTAGGAGGAGAAGATGTTTTAAAGAAATTGTGGACGACAGACATTGGACGATCACAAAAGCTCACCATGACCACTTCGTGCTCAGGTGAGCTAAAAATAAAGCGAGACAGTAGAAATTGGAAATATGGAAGAAAACATTTAAAATCTTTCACACACTGATAATTTTACATCACCACCCCTCTACTCAGTATAACTGTATCAGCTATAAATCTTCATATATTAACATGTACATTTCTTGAATCGATTTTTAGCTCCACTGGCCGAAGGCCAGCTGGCTTATGTCATGGCCCGTTGTCCGTCATGCGTCCGTCCGTCCTTGAGTCAACTTTTTCTTTAAACATCTTCTTCTCTGAAACTACCCATCCAATTTTGATGAAACTTCACAGAAATGATCCTGCCATGGTCCTCTTCAGAATTTCTTGAAAGAATTTAATTCCTTCAAAAACTCAGGTTGCCATGGCAACAAAACTGAAAAATTTTGAAAATCTTTGGAAATCTTCTTATCTGAAACCGTAAGGCCTAGAGCTACCAAATTTGGCATGTAGCTTTATCTAGTAGACCTCTACCAAGTTTCTTCAAATTATAGCCCTGGGATCAAAATTGGCCCCGCCCCGGGGGTCACAAGTTTTACATGGGCTTATTTAGGGAGAACTTTAAAACTCCTCTTCTACCTAGGCATTATAGGCCTAGGGCTACCAAATTTGGGATGTTATTTTATTTAGTGGACCTCTACCAAGAGTGTCTAAATTATAGCTCTGGGGTCAAAATTGGCCCCGCCCCGGGGGGTAATAAATTTTACATGGGCTTATATAGGGAAAATTTTCAAGATCTTGTCGCACCTAGCTATAAGGACTAGGGCTATCAAATTTTGCATGTAGCTTTATCTAGGAGGTCTCTACCAAGGGTGTCCCAAAGTATAGCCCTGGGGTCAAATTTAGCCCCCGTCATAGGGGATCACAAGTTTTGCATAGGCTTATATAGGGAAACTTTAATAATCTACTGGTACATAGCCATAAGGCCTCGGGCTACCAAATTGTGCATGTAGCTTTATCTAATGGGCTTCTACCAAGAGGGCCAAAATTTTAACTTTGGGGGTCAAGTTTGACCCCATCTCAGGGGTAACAAGTTTTACATTGGCTTTATAAACCTGTCTCATGGGTCACATATTTTACAGAGCCTTTTATTGAGCAAGCTTGTTGTACAGGGCTTTTTATTGGGCAAGATTCAAAAATCTTCGTGTTTATAACCACACATTCTAGTTTCATATTGTAGGTCTGGGGTCAAAATTGGCTCCATTCAGGGATCACAAGTTTAACAAGATATAGTCACTTTAATTTATACATTAATCAAGGGAAATAACTCTTTATGAAAGATAAAGTTTGGTACTATTTACCTCCTTTGATTATCAAACTGCATTGATACATGATTGGTGCTAGACATTAAGTTTTTTGATAGAAAATATTCTGTTTTCAAGTGTTATTCATTTTTTGATGCTAATAGTTATGCTCACATGAGGTGAATAATAAATTCAGAGTAAGGTTTCTATCATTCAGCTTATTTTTCCAAGGATTTTACCTTTCATGCTAATGAATTAACCTACTTGTACTGCCTGACAGCGTTTGATTGTTTTTGAAGGCCCTCTTTTTCATGGTCATGAACACTTCAATTTGTGTGGTAAAGGGTTAAAAAGCCAGTGGAGCGATACAGGGCCATCATGGCCGTCTTGTTTTTTATCACGACCCTTGTTTTCAGTATAAGTAATCAGTAAAGCGTCAAAATAGTTATGATTGATTTTCCTATCTTTTAACCCATTACCACACAATCCCTACTTTTGACGCCCCTAAGAAAGAGGCCTTTAGAAAACATTGTGGGAAAAGGAGAAAATGCTGGTAACCAGCATTTTCTCCTTTTCCCACAACGTTTTCTACCCTTCACAAAAGAAATTTTTAATTTTCAGTCACTTTTATTTGTCGTCTGCAAATGCTTTCAATTTGGACCAGTCTAAAATTTTGTCGTTTGGTAATGGGTTAAACAGAAGTTTGACATTGCATTATGTGACGTCATGGTTTACACTTATCAGAGAAGTGGATTGGGTTTCAGTATCCAAGGAACTCAGTGGAACGCTTCCAATAGTTTACATCTCGAGACCTTCAACTGTGAGTGTGAGATATTCTTTTGACAACAAGAATCTGGCATAAGCTGGCTTTTGAGAGAAAAGAAAATCATAATACAATAAAATGTTATTAGTCTCGCTAGAGGTTAGCATATTTTATCATCTTTGAAGCCTTGATTAATTGATTTGTATCTCAAATGCTAACTAATGTCAGATCATGTATGTATACATGTATGTACTATACATTTACACTTATCTAATATACAGCCAAAAGTTTCGAATTTTATGAATAAATCTAAAGCTGTTTCTTTGTGCCCTCATTTTTTCTTACCTGTCCAAAGAGGCCGGTGTTTCAAAACGTAGTTTGCCAAAATAAAAAGACTGCATTTAAAAGTATTTCATCGGTTGTCAGGGATATGTCGTACTAAAATAGCAGGCTGTGTAGATCCAAGTGTAGATCCTGGATCTATACTTTCCGATACCTTGTTCAGATTTCTATCATAGCAGCAACGAAAATTGTACATAGAGGCTCTAATTTTCTGACTGAACTTCTCAAACTTTTTCATTTAAGCTCTCTGAGAGCTTTCAAGAAAATTAAAGGTGCAATTGTGAATTAATTGCGCTAACCTCTCTTTGGGTCTTCAAGCTGTTTCCTTTTATCTTGTTCTGTATTATGCCTACCAAGGCAGCTTGACGGCAAAGCTTAGAAAAATATTCGTTGTTTAAAAACCGATGCTTTTCTAAAAGAATGATCTCAATGCTTTGCCAGCGACAAGGCTTACGAATACACAGACTCACTTGTCACAATTCGGCCGATTCCTGAAGGAAGTATGCATCTAATTTGATTAATCAAATAGTTACCCCAGTTTTGACGAATGGACTTGCCTTTGCTGCCCAATGTAGTTTTATCTTTTGAGTAGTGGTCACATGATAGTGCCTATCTTAACTGCGATATGAACTTTCATACATTTTATATAACTTTTGAGAATGACACTTGCTACATTCCTCTGTAATGCATCCTTATTTAACCCTTTACCAAACAATTCCTGGTTTATAAAACACTGATACAGAAGCCTTATGAAACCATTTCGGGAAAAGGAGAAAAATGCTTGTAACCAGCATTTTCTCCTTTCCCACAATGTTTTCTATCCTGCTGGAAACGAATTTCAATTTTTGATATACATGTACCTTTTTTTAGCTCACCTGAGCACAACGTGCTCAGGGGGAGCTATTGTGACCGGTCATCGTCCGGCGTCCGTCCGTCCGTCCGTCCGTCTGTCCGTCCGTCCGTCCGTCCATCTGTCCGTCCGTCCGTTAACAATTTCTTTAAAAATCTTCTCCTCCAAAACCAGAAGGCCAATCTTGATAAAACTTGGCAGGAATATTCCTTGGGTGAAGCTCTACAAAAATTGTTAAAAGAATTTAATTCCAACAAAAACTCTGGTTGCCATGGCAACAAAATGGCTGAAAATGGAAAAAATCTTTAAAAATCTTCTTGTGACAAACCATAAGGCCGGGAGCATTCATATTTTGTATGAAGCATCATTGGGTGACCCTTTACCAAAATTGTTAAAATTATTCCCCTGGGGTCATATTTGGGCTTTGCCCGGGCGCACCCTATTTTACATAGAAACAAAGAAGGAAAGCTTTAAAAAATCATCTTCTGACAAACCATAATGGCTAGAGCATTCATATTTGGTATGTAGCATTATCTGATGATCCTCTACCAAAATTGTTAAAAGTATTCCTCTGCTGTCATATTTGGGCTCTGCCCGGGCGCACCCTATTTTAAAATCTTTAAAAATCTTCTTGTTACAAAACATAAGGTTGGGAGCATTCATATTTTGTTTGAAACATCATTGGGTGACCCCTTACCAAATTGTTAAAATCATTCCCATGGGGTCATATTTGGGTTTTGCCCGGGCGCACTCTATTTTACATAGAAATTTAGAAGGAAATCTTTAAAACTTCTTCTGGTGACAAATCATAATGGCTAGAACATTCCTATTTAGTGTGTAGCATTAACTGATGATCTGCTACCAAAATTGTTGAAATTATCCTTCTGCGGTCATATTTGGGCTCTGCCCGGGCGCACCCTATTTTACAATCTTTAAAAATCTTCTTGTGACAAACCATAAGGCGGAGGGCATTCATATTTTGTTTGAAGCATCATTGGGTGACCCCTTACCAAAATTGTTAAAATTATTCCCCTTGGGTCATATTTGGGCTTTGCCCGGGGACACCCTATTTTACATAGAAACAAAGAAGGAAACCTTTAATAAATCTTTTTCAGACAAACTGTAATGGCTAGAGCATTCATATTTGCTATGTAGCAAAATCTGATAATCTTCTACCAAAATTGCTAGAATTATCCCTCTGCGGTCATATTTGGGCTCTGCCCGGGCGCACCCTATTTTACATAGAATCAAAGAAGGAAATGTTTTAAAAATCTACTTGTGACAAACCATAAAGGCTAGAACATTCATATTTTGCATGTAGCATCATCTAGTGACCCTTTATAAAAATAATTAAAATGATCCCCTTGGGGTCATATTTTGGCTGTGTGCCCTGGTGCACACTATTTCACATAGAATCATAGAAGGAAATCTTTTAAAATCAATTCCATCTAAAAAGGAGAAATTGTTTGTAACAAGCAATTTCTCCTTTCTCACAATCTTTTCTACCATATAGATCACTTATTTTTCATTTTAGATACATTTTAAAATGTCGTCTGCAATTTGTTTCAATTTGGAACGGTCTAAAATTTTGTCGTCTGGTAATGGCTAAACTACAAGTCAAAAAGGGAACAAGACACTATGAAGAGAAAAACTGATGATAAGCAGCAGCTTTTAGCTCCACTGGCCAAAGACAAAGAAGAAAATTTGTAAACATATTTTTGTGACAAACCCCAGGGTATGCCTTATTTGAAAAGAATTAATAGCCTGCCCTTGATAAACCATATAAGTTACAAATATACTCAGGTGAGCGATATAGGACCATCATGGTCCTCTTGTTTTTTTTAATCGTCTGCATTTGCTTTCTATTTGGGCCTGTCTAAAATTTTGTCGTTTGGTACAGTTAAGGATCCCATATGTAACGACTCCCAGGACTAATCTAAAAAATACATTGTGAGAAAGGTAGAAAGTTCTGGTAATCAGCGTTGTCTCTTTTCGCCATATTTTCAATTCTCTTGACAAGTTTCGAATTGTTTAAGCCACACTCAATTTGCCGGCTGCAAATTTTATGAGTGGGAAGACGCCTGCTTATTGTCTCATCTCCTAACCCTTTCTAGGCTGCACGATACCGAGTTTGAGGGGATGGGGACTTTTGAGAACATTGTGGGAAAAGGAAAAATACTGATAACCAACGTTTTCTACCCTGACCAAGAGTAAATGCATCATTTGAGCCACGAAGTTAATGTAGAACAAGACCAGATTGCACAGAAAATGCTGTCTTTTTATGGACCCACATTGGATAATGTTCAGAGAGATATTGAAGCCTACAAAACTTTAGCATTTTGTATCTGTACCAGACAACTTAACTTTGGTCCCCTTTCTATTGCAGGTAGGTTAATATGCCAACTACGATGGAAATGGTGGAAAATATTGTAGGAAAAGAGATGTTGGTTGCTGTTGTAATGCAGAGAAATTACCCTCCGCTTCAAAATGACCCATGAGTCATTTAATTACGTAGTGAAATGTAGGGAGGGTAATTTCTCTACATTACATCAGCATTGCTTCCTGTAATAACTACAAACTTTGTTTACAGGCATTTTCCCCAGGATCGTTATAACAAGGGATTGATTGCTACAGGACAAGATATTTTGTTGGTTGTTTTCACCTATGGTGTAAATTCGTATTAATCCCTTACGAAACCATCCCAGAATTCTTACGCACTAAGGTGAAAAGCCTTTGTATACATCTGAGGATTGTTTTCCTTCAATGGTATTTAACGGCGTTAGATTTTTTTTTTTTTTTCAAACTTTCCAGTGGTATCTTTAGCCAGAACTTATAATATTTTATTTTCTTAGCCACTAAGGGCTTTCCTATATGAACATCGTCGAAACAATTTTCAGTGGTTAGGGAGAGGTAAATCTTCTCGCAATCAACGACACCTCTGCTGTCCCTCACATTTAGGACTACGCTTTTGCGCAATTTATTACTGAAGTAAAGTTAGTAAAAACTAGTGGAAAAATGCTATCTAAATCGATATAGATATGGATAACTCTTTAGATGTTTGCCTTGTATAGCCATTTTTTTTTTTTTTTTTTTGAGGTATTGAAACACTGGAAATAAAATTATTATTTTGCCAAGCAATTTTCAAAAGGTCACCTGCAAAAGTCCTTTCAAAATCTGACCATCAGTTTCAGAAAAGAAGTATTTTAAGGAGTTTCTTAATTTCTGTACAGTGCAAGTAGTCCCCATTCAGCAGAGCCATGTTTCTTGATCTATCAAAATTTTGCGAACAATTGTTAAAAAGAGTCATTCAAGGAACATCTCTGTGAAATTATTTTACAATTTGACCAGCCCTTTCAGAGAAGAAGAATTTTCAAGAATTTCTTAATGTCCCTAAAGTGCAAGTAGCCCCCATTCACCAGAGCCATGTTTCTTGACGGATCAGAATTTCGCGAACAAATTTTGAAAAGGGTCACCTAAGAAACATTGTTGTGAAATAATTTTAAAATCTGACAACGGGTTTCAGAGAAGAAGAATTTTCAAGAATTTCTTCATTTCCACATAGTGCAAGTAGCCCCATTCACCAGAGCCATGTTTCTAGACGAATCCATATTTTATGAACAAATCTTTAATGGGGTCACCATAGGAACATCTCTGTAAAATTAATTCCAAATCTGACCAGCTGTTCGAGAGAAGCATTTTTACGAATTTCTTAATTTCTGTAAAGTGCAAGAAGCCCCAATTCACCAAACCCATGTTTCTTGACAAATCAAAATTTCGTGAACAATTTTTGAAAAGGATCACCCTAGAAACGTTTCTTTGAATTCATTTTAAAATCTGGCCAGCGGTTTCAGAGAAGAAGATTTTTTTAAAAATTCTTAGAAAATTCGATTTGGTTGCCATGGCAACCAGAGTTTTTGATGGAATCAAATTCTGTGAACATCTTTTAAAGTGGACCTCCCAAGGAACATTCCAGCCAAGTTTGGTCCAAGTTGGCCCAGCGATTCAAAGAATTGTTGACAACTGACGATGCATGATGGACGACAGACACTGGTTGATCCTATAAGTTCCCCTTGAGCATGTTGTGCTCAGGTGAGCTAAAAAATGGTGGCAACAATTTTCTCCTTTAGTTTTCATGAGCCTTTTTTTTCAAGTACAAGTAGGTAGTGAAAAGGCCTAAATGTTTGATAAAGGTTTATCGCTATGGTAAAAAAAAGACTCGGAAACTGCTCCTTTTGAGCAGTTTTCCTTTTGCCACTGTATTTCAGAAGTGCCTTAATACTTTGTTGCAGTAATCCCTTTATTCAGATGACAGAGACTGCAGAGGACAATTCATATATAGCTAGTTATCAGCATTTTCAAAATGTTTTCTTGCTTAAAACTTGGCATTTTATGGTGAAAAATTCAAAAGTTGCTGAAGTACACAGTAACTACAGGGACAAAATGTCTAGCTTTTCGGACAGTGACCACGCTGTCAAAACTCAAGAAAATACATGGATAGATAGATCTATTCTACAACCATTTTCTCCTCCCAGAAAGAACGAAAACCATTACATCACAGTCCAACTTTATTAAAAACATTTTGTTCTTCTAAATTTTCTGGAACTGAAAAAGCTAATAAATACTAAAGTACAACATTCAAGTCCTTTAGTGACTTAAGTTTCTCCATGTTTGTTGGTTTTTTGCTTGATCCATTGCATTGAAGTGATAGCAGCCTGTGCATTTATCAGTGCCTTATATGTTTCTATGCAAGTCATTAGCCACATTCCCACACTAACAGAAACAAGCAATGATCAGCAGACATCACCAATCAGCAGGGAGCATCGTGCATCCCATGAAATCATATTCACCACTCTTCAGACCGAGTTCAACATCTAACCAAGAACAGGGTCCGTATTCACCAACCGTTCTTAAGAACATTCTTAAGCTTAATTTTCAGAAATTTGACAGTGTGAAAGTAACAGAGCTTCTAATTAGCTAAACCAATTGGTTTAGCCAATCAGAAGCTCTGTTACTTTCATAGTCAGAAAATCTTGAAGATTAAGACCAAGAACGTTCTTAAGAATAGTTGGTGAATACGGGCCCTGATCCTACCACAAAAAAGTATTCTCGCACATGTATACTCTCGTCTACTAATTACAATTTCCTAATCCCTCTGGCAATCACAATATGAACACATTACGAAAGTATTTCTCCCACCTGCTTTCCTGCTTGCAAATACCATTTAAACAGAGTATTTTAAAACTATGTGGAAATGGAAAAACTGCATTTAGCCAATTCTCCATTGGTAATAAAATATACTGCTTATGTCTTTCCCACATGTCTGCATATCATGACTGCATATCAGGGCATAAACACAGAACAATAAAACTGGAAGAACATCCAAAATATTAAATATTTAATACGCAAATTTCTTTTTAGTCAATTCACTTTCATCAATTCTGAATTCAGGACCATAGTCTACAATTTGATCGAATTTATATTTTTCAAATATATAAACAAAGCTCGACAGTCTACTTTTGCATGAAGTTTTGTACACAAAAAAAATGCCCCTGCCATTTTTCGGTGTAGCGAGTAGGGTTCCTCTGCCGGTATGGTTCATCATAACGGGTATCAAGTTATGAATTCTCTCTGTTATTCTCTGAGATTCGAAATCAAATGCTCCCTCAACATGGAAAGCTTCTCCAAGTACCATTACAGATTCAACACGTGCTTTTTCCATTTCCTGAAAAACAAAAAAATCAGGTTCACCCTATTATAAAATATTCTTAATCTAAATTAATCAGGGCTCGTATTCCCCAACTATTCTTGAGAATATTCCAAGATTTTCTAAATTTGTGAGGAACATAGCTTCTGATTGGCTAAACCAAATGATTTAGCCAATCAGCAGTAGTGTTACTTTCAAATTTAGAAAACTCTGAAGAGAAAGATAAAGAACTTTCTTAAGAATGCTTGGTGAATACGAGCCCTGGTTTCAAACTATTGAATTTGTAGGTACTTCTTTAATCCTTTCCCAAACAAGCCCTGGTTTTTACGTGTCTGCAGTAAAAGTCTTTTGAAAACACTGTAGGAAAAGGAGAAATTGCTCATAACGAGCAATTTCTCCTTTTCCTACAGTGTTTTCTACCCTTTTTGAGAACTTTCTGCCTTTTTCTCCAAATCTAAAATTGTTGTCTGCAAACTCTTTCGGTTTGGAAGGGTCCAAAATTTGCCGTTTGGGAAAGGGTTAACCCATTACAACTCAATCCCTACTTTTGACGCCTTTGAGAAAGAGGCCTTTTGAAAACACTGTGGGAAAAGGAGAAAATGCTGGTAACCAGCATTTTCTCCTTTTCCCACAGTGTTTTCTACCCTTCCCAGAACAAATTTCAATTTTTCAGTCACCTTTATTTTGTTGTCTACAAATGCTTTCAATTTGGACCAGTCTAAAATTTTCTTGTGTGGTAAAGAGTTAAGAGTCTCAATAAATTGAGCTGTACTCTGGTGAAGGGGATTTAATGCATCTCTGTGACATGTCATACAGTGTGTCATACTACAACATCATCACATGACTTTGCATCCATGAAATTAATTTTTTTTTCAACTGACAAAATTTTAGACTAGTCCAAATTCAAAGCATTTGCAGACAACAAAATAAATGTGAATAAAAAATTGAAAGGTTTTCAAAAGCTTAATTTCTCAAGCTGATAAAAGGGTGGTAAAGGGTTAAAGGTGGGATTTTGATTTTTCGCATCATAGCAAATTAAACTTTATATGTGTCACTGAAATTTATTTAAAAAACAATACAAATCATCAGTAATTAAGAATAATAAAATTACATAAAAAAATTGGGGGTGGTATTCCCTTAAAAGGCTATGTAGCCTCTTAAGGTATTTTTAGATTTCTAGCCAAAAATGAAAACAAGAAGGCAAAGGTGGCCCTGGATCGCTCACCAGAATTTTTGAGACGGCCATAGCTTTTTTTTTTGTTTGATGAATTGAAATTTTGGAAACAAAATCATTATTTTGCCAAGCAATTTTCAAGAGGTTACCTATAAAAGTCATTTAAAAATCTGACTATCAGTTTCAGAAAAGAAGAATATTTATGAATTTCTTAATTTCCATATAGTGCAAGTTGCCCCCATTCACCAGAACCATGTTTCTTGATGGATCAAAATGTTGCAAACAACTTGTGAAAAGGGTTATTCAAGGAACATTGCTGTGAAATTATTCTGAAGTCTGACCAGCCGTTTCAGAGAAGAAGAATTTTCAAAAATTTCTTCATGTCTGTATAGTGCAAGTAGACCCCATTCACCAGAGCCATGTTTCGTGACGGATCAAAATTTCGCGAACAAGTATTTAAAAGGGTCACCCATGGAACATTGCTGTGAAATTATCCTAAAATCTGACCAGCTGTTTCAGAGAAGAAGAATTTTTAAGAATTTCTTCATGCCTTCGTATAGTGCAAGTAGCCCCATTCACCAGAGCCATGTTTCTTGATGGATCAAAATTTCGCGATCAAATTTGGAAAAGGGTCACCTAAGGAATAGCTCTGTGAAATTATTTCAAAATCTGACCAGCCGTTTCAGAGAAGAAGAATTTTCAAGAATTTCTTTATGTCCGTATATTGCATGTAGCCCCCATTCACCAGAGCCATGTCTCTTGACGGATCAAAATTTTGCGTACAATTTTTGAAAAGGGTCACTTAAAGAACATCTCTGGGAAATTATTTCAAAATCTGACCAGCGGTTTCAGAGAAGAAGAATCTTTAAGAATTTCTTCTTTGCACTATAGTGCAAGTAGCCCCCATTCACCAGAGCCACATTTCTTGACGGATCAAAATTTCGCGAACAATCTTTGAAAAGGATCACCCGAGGAACATCTCTGTGAAATTATTTTAAAATCTGGCCAGCGGTTTCAGAGAAGAAGATTTTTGACGAATTTTTTAGAAAATTCCATTTTTGAGTTTTTGACAGAATCAAATTCTGCGAACAATTTTTAAAGTGGACCTCCCAAGGAACATTCAAACCAAGTTTAGTCCAAATTGCCCCAGAGTTTAGGAGGAGTTGAGGTTTAAAGAATTGTTGATGACGTATGACGGACGACGCATGACGGACACAGGGTGATTCTATAAGCTCCCCTTGAGCATGTTGTGCTCAGGTGAGCTAAAAAGCATTGTGGGAATTTCAAGTGACTTGCAGAGACTAATAACGCTTAAATTCCCTTACATAACAAATATAAATAATGTCTTCTTCGGATGAGCACCATGTTTGAAGCTTCCTCTCTGTATTTCCTGTATGTAAATGAGGGAACTGCTCATGTAAAAATAGAACGTGTCTCCCGTTGGTGTCGACCTGGGTCGTAGTAAATCTCTAATTTCTCTTGTTGTCGAATGGTTTTCGTACTGGGGTTTTATGAATGCAAATGAAAAGGCTTTGGAAGTAGAAGGGTGGTTTTATTTTGCATTTTTGTAAAATTTTTGTCCTAAAATCTGAAGGGCCAACTTTAAACCTTATCCTGCTAGATAAATGAAAATTTCAACTGATATCAATAACCCAACTTTTGCTTTGTCGCAGGTATTTTTGGGGGAAACAAATAAGTCCTTATCATACAGTGTAGATCAAAGGTCAAACTGCAAATTCTGTGCAATCTGGTCCTGGTCTACTCTGTCCCCAAAAGGTCACAGAGCTGTGTATGAGGCTTAACAAAAGCCCTTCTCAAAACTTCTGTGCAGTATTCACCGCTAGTTCTAAATGTTGTTCCAATTTTAAATTAGCAAAGTAGCCATGTCATTGGTTTTGACAGCATATTTCTGCCTAGCCTGGGTTTAGGAAGTCATGATCTATTAATTACTTTGAAACACTTTCTCCTTATTCTTGGCCTGCTTTCACTCTTTGGAATACTGGGAACATTCGAGGGTCTCCCTATGCTTTTGAATTGAGCTGATAATCTATTATAGACTAGTTAGTTTATCTTGTGACATCATAATGTTGATAACCATGGTTTGGCACAGTTTTCATTTAACTAAAGTACAACAGGGACAAGATATTTTTCTGAACCAACTGTTTTATCAAAAATTCATGTCAACCTTCAACAAAACTAGTAACAGCATCCTTTTTGAAAAGCTTTCAGGGTCATACATATGAAGCCATAAGCAACTATTGTAAATTATCCCCCAAAATCATTGTGACTAACAGTTAGACTAACAGTTAGAGATTTTGTTCAGTATTTTCCAACGCTGCTGACAAACAGAAAGTGGCCAAACTGTTGGTTGGTTGTATTGGAGTTTAACGCCACTTTAACAGCTAAGGTCAATTTACGGCGGTCGGTGATGCACATGTGTTTCCTGGCTTTCTCACACCAGTACTAACACAACTTTTTTTCCAAAGCCACCGACTACTTTTCTTACATGCTTCAACAGGGGTGAGAGGCAGAAATACGCCGGAAAGAAAGTTCACCTCAACCGGGTATCAAACTCACATCCACCAGGTCATGAGTCCGACACGCTCATCACTGAGCCACCCAGGCGGGCGTGGCCAAACTGAGGCTATTAAAATTTCTGAATCTACTTTAAGTCATTTACACTGAAATCATTGCGACTACCCGTTACAGATTTTGTTCAGTATTTTCAAACACGGACCACAAAAAGAAATTGGCCAAACTGAGGCAAATGGAATTTCCGTATCTACTTGTAGTCATTTACATTTGAAAATGTTGCGATATCTACCAGTAATTTACCCCACTGTGAAATGGGATAAACTACATGTAGATATTGCTGCAATCAGTTTTCAAATGTCTCCAGGCCTTCATTTTTGACACAAAGTACATTGGAATGGTAGAAAAGCAAAAAGTGAACAGACTGGAACGAAGGCTAGTCTCTGCCAATTATTTTGCTAGTCTGAGAATTTAAGAGAAGAACTGAATCGAGAATTTTTCTGAGTCCGTTCCAGGTCCATTCCAGGTCCATCTGTTCATTCTGGTTATTAAATCCAATCCGGTTAAATTCAAATGGAGTTCAATTCATTGACTTTACTTGACGCTCTTGACTATTTTCTTCTCTAAACAAGAAATATTGCGAAAATCTCCAATTTGTTAACTTTCAATTTAGAACAGATTATTTTGAAATCTCCTGCCCCCAAAAAAAGATCTTCATATAGAAACAAATAAAAGGTAAATTATGTTTTGCATGTACACCTGGCCTTTTAGTTATTTCCATAATAGCATTTGAAAAGATAAAACAAATATGACTGCCTGTGGCCTATGACAATCAAAATGAATACGAAGTTTCATAAAATTTTAATAAATTTAAATGTGACTAAATTGGTAAAAACATATTCTAAAAGGTTTGAAAACGACATAAGAAAAGGGAAAAATCCATGTATCCAGCATTTTCTTCTTTCTTTTTCCGCATTGTTTTCAAAGGGCTTCTTCCCCACTTATATGAAACCTCAGGATTATGTGGTAAAGGGTTAATATAAATACATATTGTGTGTGTTGGGTGTGTGTGTTGGTGTGTGTGCGGAGGGGGTGGGGGGTTATGTGTTTGGGGTGTAATGCTTTTAAAAGCCTTCTTCGGCTGTCATTGCATATGATCTCATATAGAATCGAAAGTACATATCCAAGACCAGAATGCACGCTGTATGAAGTCTGATCTCGATCTACAGAGTCCACAAGAGTACCCTGTAATTTAGCTAAACGTGAAAAGATTACAGGTATCAAACGCAACAGAATATATTAAAATATTTCTATTTTTATCTTTCATGAAATTACATACATTTTATTACATATATGAAAAACTAACCATGGTGTCCGAATGCTAGTTAAATTTTAAAACAAACATTTTTCATGTATATAATATTTGGCATCAGGTAAACATACAGGTAAACAACGGAACAAGAAAAGAGAAAGAAAGGTAAATTCGTCCATAACTTGGATAGTAAAAAAATATATATACATTTTACCCCACGACACCGCTTTCTACCAGGGGACGTCACACCTCAACAAGAAGAACATCAAATTATCTTTTGTTTTATCCATAAATGTAGACTTATTTTAGACAAATGAAAATTACAACTACATGATAGTACAAACTTTTGTAGGGAAGAAAACGCCATTTACTCATACAACAAATAGTCATACTCTGGCAAAAGGTGCAAAATGTATTTGTGACCCATCACGCTAAAAGGAACCTTTTGGGAACTGCGAAAAGTGTCAACCCTGGTCAGACTGCGCGAATTGCGCAGTCTGACCAGGGTTAACTCTTTTCGCTTTAATGACATTTTCTTTTTGAAAAGTGGTTATTGTACCTTGTTATACAATTATCTTTGAATGATCAACTTCAACTGACCTGTACTATCGTTAATCTTTTTTCATGTAAATGATGTATAGAATTCCCAGATGGTCCCTCTTAGCGTGATGGGACACATTTCATTGATGCGTACATAGCAAATCATCAAATAATCAGGGATAAAAAACAATCGCAGGCTGCCATGGATTTATACTTTGTACATAAAAATCAGTTGCTTACAACCAGCATATTTCTTTATAGATATTTTACCCATGTTTCAGCATAAAAGTTTATATTTGTATGATAATGTGTGAGTTACCTCCCTTCCAACGATCATAAAGTAGCCATATTCTGAAAAGGTATAAATAAAACTACCTACAAGAAAAAAAAAATGCATAACATCGATGGCGCCGCAAATTTGCTGTTTTTGAAATAAGGCACATTACAGCATTTCAAATTGACCGAAGTAAACTTTTGCAACGATTGGTGAGAAATGAACTGAAAAGTCCTAAACAATCCTTAGAATGCAACTTAAATAGAAAAATAAATAAAAAAAGATGTAAGACACAATCATAGCCATTCTTCGGCAAAATTTTATATAATTTTAATTGGAGCTACGTACAAAAGCAGTTGTCACTCGAGAAACAACACAAGAAAATAGTATATATTAAAACTAGGTTCAAAAATCACCAAATTGATATTTAAAAACTGGGTATGAAATTAACAAAGTGGGTACGAAACGATCAAAGGGAGTATACCAAATGACCAAAATAAAAACAATATTTGGGTACATAATGACCAAAATTTTACGGAATGGCCTAGGTACAAAATGACTTAGTTACAAAATGACATGAAGCCAAGTAAACAATATGGCTGCCTGTGGGAGGTGTACGACTTATCCTGCTGTCAACAGTCACATATTGACCTGCAAGACACGAAAAGGGACATCCGGACATTTTCGTAAAGTGTCGTTTCGAATCAGCCTGCATAGTGCCCGCAGGCTAATCCGAAAAGCCACTTTATGTTTTTATATAATTTTCTGTTTTGCGCATGTCTACCGTAGCACAAAGTCAAATGTAGTCGTAAAGTGCCGTCTCGGATTAACCTGCACAGACTACGCAGGCTAATCCGGAGGGACACTTTACTCAAATGTCCGAAGGAGCCTTTTGGCATGTTGTAGGCCGTATTATACATATTAAATGTTCAGTGAGGAAAATTCGTTTTCCTTCTATATTTTCAACATATGTACTTCGTGACAAGTGGTATGACCAATTCCTCTTTCAATAAAGTGACAAAGTGGCCACATTCTAAAGAAATATATACGAAAATTGATGTCATGCAGACGTTTTAAGACACTGAGATATTTGACGTATTGCTGTGCAAGTCTGTGGCGGCCGTCCGTACAATCCGCTATACATAAGTGAAATTCCACGATCAGAAGTTTTACATTGTCCAACACGTGACCCTTGCTCATCTCGTCGAGAGAATCCCATTCTGCACCCTCGGTGTCTATCTTTAGGATATCTATGTTTTTCTGAAATAAAACGGAAAACAGTACAGTATCGTGCTACATGACAAATATCACACACCCAGACCCACACACACACAGACCCCCCATAACTTTACGATTTCAGTAATTATTTGCATAACGCCAGCTCATACCTTTGAGTAAAGCAAGGATCCTATGGGTGTACATGTTTATAAATCCCAAATAAATTGCGTAAAGCAGTCCTTGATCTAAAATTCTAGTTATGACATGTGAATTCTGCTCTTTCCACAAAGTGCAAGTGAAGCGTGGTAAAATCTACGTCATCCTATATAGAGGGACTTCATTCTATATGGCCTGCAACACGCAAAAAGGGGCATTCGGACATTTGCGCAAGGTGCCGTCTCGGATTAGCCTGAGCGGACTGCGCAGGCTGATCCGAGACCGCACCTTCCTTTTTTATGTCATTTTCTGTTTTACGCATGTCTACTGTGGCACAAAATCTAATGTAGTCGTGAAGTGCCGTCTCGGATGAGCCTGCGCGGACTGCGCGGACTGCGCAGGCTCATCCGAGACGACACTTTACGCAAATGTCCGAATGTCCCTTGTCGCGTTTTGCAAGCCAATTATGGAGTGACGTCATTCTATATAAAGTAAGTAAGTTAGTTATTCAATGGAATATAACCTGCATCCACATTTTCACTCGAATATGAACTTGTTTTCCTTTCATAAAGGTTGTAGACCCATAACACTTCTAGAGCAACATGGAAAAAAATTCTTGATAGCTGTTAAATTCGGATTTATAGAGATATAGATCTAATACTTTTGCACATTTTTAACCGACCAGAAATTCCTTTGATATCCATCTTAAAATTAAATGTTGATACTTTTGTTAGTTTTCAGGAAAGGGAGGTAATTGCTATCTCCCTTTATGATCAGAATATAGTATTTTTTTATTTATAAATGATAATTCTAAAGAACGAAAATAAAAGGAAAAATTGCCTCGGTTAAAGTAATACAATAATACTCATTTTTAACCGTAGCAAATTTTGTGGCATAATATAGTGGAAATCGCTGTTTTTTTTTTTATTCTGGGTCCATTACCTTGATAGCTGGTTTTGTTAGAATAAAAATGATCTTCTTTCTATACCGTTATGTATCGTTCATTCTAACATGACACGCGACTTTGGCTCTATAAACACAGTGCAAGGAAAACGTGGTAAAATCTGCGACAATCCATGTAGAGTGACGCCATTCAATGAGTGAGTTATTCAATGGAACATAATCTTCATCCGCGTTTTTACTCTAAGTTTGAACTTGTTTTCCTTTCATTAAGAATTGGCCATGTTAGAATCGAAATAATCTTCTTTCTATCGTGGTATATCGTCCAATAAACCACGTTGTTAGTTATGAGGCGCAATGAATAACCCACTCAGGCTATCGCCCTCGTGGATTATTTATTGTGCTTCATAACTCACAACTGTGGTTTATTGAACGATATACCACGATAGAACTAAGATTATTTCTTAGATAAACCATTGCCCTCGTTGATTATTTATTGTATCTCATACCTCACAACTATGGTTTATTGAACGATAAACCATGCTACAAAGAAGATTATTTCTTAAATCGTCACGAAGTGTATTTTCATTCAAGTAAAACATGTCGAAACCTTGGAGTGGGAAAAATAATAAATACCTTTGTATGGTTGAATTTATTTTTTATCGAATCCAAAGTTAAAATTTTCCCTTTTGGATTATCCTTGCCTCCTATCCCAAGTGAATGAAAGGTAACTTTGGAGGAATGCTGATGGTCTGCTTGCCCGTCACTGAAAGTAAACCAGTTTTTTTACCGACCATTCTGAACAAAACCGGAAACGTTCAAAGGTGTAACGTGACGTGCAATACGCAAGTACATACAGAGTTCCAAACAGAGGGAGTGATTTTAATTTCAAAATTGATAACATTAATTATTCTCAACTAAACCCTATGTTTGGGATACTCATTAGAATCGTCTCATCGAGACGATTCTAATGAGTACCCACAACATAGGGTTTAGAGGAGAAATAATAAATTTAGAATACGAACACTCCCTCTGATCTGGAACTTTGACGTAATATCGAAACAGAGTGATAAAATCTAGAATGTAGAAGTAAATCAGTGAACAGTGTAGACTCATACAGCACAGAACGTAAGAATGATCTTATATCTCAACAGTCCATCTATCCTTCTAGATAATACGTGTCTTCACAGGACTCTAGCAGGAAATATCAGTCTCGATTCGGGGAGCGCCATGCTTATAAAACCTTCGGTCCTATTCACGAACGATTCTTAACCCACTAATCCTGCTAAATTACTCAAATGAAATTTTAATTTCGATAGTAAAAAAATTGGGAATAATAGATCTAACTCTTAATCTGATAGTGCAGATCAAGATCAGACTGCACGTTCTGTGCAGTCTGATCTTGGTCTACACTGTCCGCAAAAGGTCAGTAAGTCGCGCTAAACAGTCCAAGGGTTAAAATCATTAGGAGTCTAATTCCCAAGAGTTTTCTCAATTTAAAAGTTTGACAACTATTTATAAGCTAAACCGTCGGCAAATGTTTTGTTTGTTTGCACTGGAGCTCACTATACGTTTTAACCCTTTCCCAAACGATAAATTTTAGACTCTTCCAAACTCAGAGTTTGCAGACGACAATTTCAAATTTGATAAAAATGGCAGAAAGTTCTCTAAATGGGAAGAAAACGCTGTGGGAAAAGGAGAAATTGCTCGATACGAGCAATTTCTCCTTTTCCCACAGTGTTTTCAAAAGACTTGTACTACAGACACGTAAAAACAAGGGCTTGTTTGGGAAAGGGTTAAAAGCTAACCTTATATCACTGTGGCCGGTAGACCTCATCTTCGCTAGCCAAGTTTACGATCACTACGTGGATCTTACCTTGGCTAATTGAGCCCGATTTCGAGATTCCTGCGATGCGCCCTCTATTGGATGCTGGTTATTACCCCCCTTTACATCATATTTCTGAAAGCCAATGAAATATCGCTTACGAATACAATTATTCAACATGAAGCGATAAGCAGACATTCATGTGGGTTTCCATGTTTACCTTCTATTCGAAAAGGTCGCGACCTTATTCTATTTTTATCAAAGATGAACTGCTACGAGCGATTTCATTCGTTGCAGTTAGAGCTGGCTGCATTCAATGAAAAAGCGCATCGGGGGAATGTAAAAATCAAGCTCGATCCGCCAAGGGTAGAGTAGCGTAGTGAATCGTCGGCCTTGGCTTGCAAAGACGGTAAACCTCCGCCTCTGTTTATTGGCTTTCTCACACCAGTACATACACAACTTTCTTTCAAAGCCACGGACTACTTTCTAACATGTATCAGAGGTGAAAGGCTAAGGTTTTCTGCGGCCAGGCATCAAACATGTAACCACAAGGTCATGGGTCGGATATGTTAACCCCTGAGTTGCCTTGTCGGTCCCAAATTAGAATTTGTGTTACTTTCTAGATCTATAATAAGACTTATGATGAGGCTAAGAATGGCTGATGAATACAGGCCATAGTTACGCGCTTGGAAGCTGGTAACGTTATATAATTAATATCTAATAAAATGTTTTCTACTTACAATGGATCGAACGAGTGAACCTCACATCCGTATTGCTTTGAGACACCGTCGTCAAATGAAAACTCCTTTCGGATTCTGAAAAAAAAAACGCAACTAACTATATATGAGTATCTAAGAGAGAAAAACAGAGCAAGAGAGAGAGAGAGAGAGAGGGAGAGAGAGAGAGAGAGAGAGAGAGACTCAGGGAAAGAGAGAGAATAGCTTGTCAAAAATACCTCCAGTTTCTGTCTTCCATTTAAACTGTCCACACCAATTTGCTTTTTTTTTGTTCTATTTTTTCTACGGATTTCCTTCATCATGTATCAAATCACCTCAATTAGTTTCTACGGTATGCATTATAATTAATCATTAACCGTGTACCTGGATCCTGGAGAAGAACCATATAAGTTGTACTTTCTTTCTAAGTTATTTTTCTTAATCTATTGATTTGTCTTCAAGGTAGTAACACTTCTGATGCAGCATAGAATAAAATTTCTTGATAGTTGATAAATACGGATTTATACAGATACTTTCCCACATTTTTAAGCGACCAGAAGTTCCTTTGATGTCTGTCTAAAAATTATTTATTAATACTTTTCTTGGTCTCCAGAAAAGGAAGGTAATTATTATCTCCCTTTGTAATGAAAATATAGTGGTTTTAGATTTATAAATCATAATTCTGTGGAGGATAATAAGGAGAAAAGAGGCTCGGTTAATGGACTACAATTCTACTCATTTTTAATCATAGCACATTTTGTAGGCTAATATTATGGTGGAAATACCTACTTTTTATTACGGGTTCACTACCTTAAACGTTTATAGCTAGTTGATGAACAAAGTATGTTTTAACTTAGAGGGAGACAGAGAGACACACATGAAATCACAAAAAAAGGTAACTTATTTCCAGACGATAAAGTTTTAGTCATTTGTGAACTCCCCCCCCCCCCACCCCCACCTTACTCCCCTATCCTCGATAAAATATACAATAGCAATCTTCCTAAGAATCGTAAACACATTGAACCGTTTGATAACGAGTTTAAAACTCTTTACCAAACGACAAAAATTTAGACTCGTCTAAATTAAAAGCACTTGCAGACGACAAACAAACGTAACTCAAAAATTGATACCTGTTTGCAGCAGGGTAGAATACAATGCAGGAGAAGGAAAATTTCTGGTTACCAGCATTTTCTCCTTTTCTCACAAAAGGCTTCTATCTAAGGGATTGATTGATAAAGGGATTTGAGACAGATTCTTTGCTTTGTATTGGTCGATATGAACCACATAACAGTACAGAAACTAGACATATTCAGCAGTGTCTTCCCCAAGATTGCATTCTATAAATACACATCTATCTAATTTGAGCATTGTGGTTACAGAACTTGACTACTTTTGTACCAACAGCGTAGAAAAGTAGTTTATTCAGCTATGATCAGCTAGCATGTAACCTATGCACCAGCCATTAGTTATTGAAACAGCCCAGTGTACAGGCTTGGTTAATAGCTTCGGTATAAGCCCTACTTTTCTCAAGTATTTTGGATTTGGTGATGCATCATCGCAGAGAGGTCGAATCTTCGAAGAATATGACATGCGCAGACAACGCATATTCAGAACATTTGCCTACGGAAAATAAATGAGCCAGAAAGGATCGAATATCACTTTTATTAGGTAGAAAAAAAGAAACTTGTTCTAGTCACAATATCTTCAAAAGTCTTTTGTCCTTAGGTTGATAAAGACATGAGATTTGCCGGGTAAAGTTTGAAAATGCATTGTTTATACGAAGGGAGCAAGCATACCCGAATGAATACATCAGACAAGGATCTCCGAGTTTCATCACGTCCTCACATATGTGGTAGCCGCCATCTTCTTCATTGCCAACGTGACGTTGTCGCACACACCGTATTTGGATGTTTTCTATATACCTGAGAATAAGACGTGGGAAAAATGTAAAAGAGCCATGTTCTGGAAAAAAGGGGGCTTAGTGCATCTCCGTGATGTATGATGCAAATATCACATAAACATCACATAATTTTGGATCCATAATGGCCACTTTTTTGACAACCGAATAAAACCTGAGGTAACTGGTCCTTCGACATACAGAAAATCGACCAATAGCGCAGGCTGACCCGAATCGATACTTTTCGCAGAGGGAACAAGACAATTCCCCGACACGACGGTTCCTGCAGACACATTAAGACATCTTTTCACAGTGTAAAGCTCGTATATAATCATCATTTAATTAATATATACCATGCTCCGTGGCAAACTTTTGTTTAATGTATTTGACCCAGGTCAGCTTGCGTAGTCCGACCTAAGTCGACATTTGACTTGCACGATGCATCACGGTGACTCAAACCCATGACTGGTAAATATCCTCGTGTTTCGATGTATAAAAAGACCAATTCCATGACTACTGCGCCAAAGAGATATATACTGCACTGGTCAGAATGGTCTCCCATAACACCAGGATCAGCCTGCACATTCTGTGCAGGCTGTTGTTCATCTATACTGTCCAAAAAGTACCTGTTTTCACTTATGGAATCTTAGGGGAAAAATCATGATTGCTGTGTACATTTATTGAATGTCTTACGAAAAGTAAAGTTCCTCCAGGTCCTGTCTTGACATATTCTGCAGTTTTGTTGATGAAGGGATGGTAATTCCCTTGCCTCGTTCTGTATTTGCCGTTTGGCCGACGTCATGATCGTATGATTTGTCCCAGGGACCAGTTAGAACCCTGTACAGTCTTGTTGTAGAATTCTTGTACCCAAATTTGTTGCTGTTTATCTCTGGACTGTTCTGATCAAACATAAGAATAGATAGACAGGAATGAATCGAAAAAGTAAATTTTTGCAAAGCTTAGAAGGAACAACCTGCACAAAATGGTACAGTCACTGTTTATGTAATTCACCATTAACATGAGCCATACTCTGGCAAAAGGGATTGGACCAGGTTGGTTTAACTCTTTCGCTGCCGTACTCAACTTCTCTAATCGTCTTTAAGTATCTCTCCCTTTTTCTGTGGTATTTGTCGAAGACAAGACCACTATGAGTTCAATATTGAATTTTGAAGATCATGTACCGTATTTTGTGCAAAGCCGAAGGAAATAAACCCAATCAAATTAATTTACTCTCGGACAATTGAATACTCGGTAGTACTCAGATATATAATTGGAAATGGCTTACTAAAATACACTGGGTGAGGCTGTCGATCGTGGAAGTACTATTCTTTTTATTTAAAATAGCTTCACACGCTCATACCCTCCTATTGGCGCAATGATACAACTCTTGGTCCTGGGCTTTTTCCTTCCAAAAACAGTTTGCCCCATGGCTTGTTCATCCTTTGACTGCGCGCCATTCCAATTGATTGGGCATGAATATTTATAAACCGAAATAATTTATTCTAATATTGGAAATTAAATATCACGGTCAAAGATATTTCAAATCATACTTTTCAAGTACAGATTAACTTTTTCATATATTTACATGGTTGCTTTCCCCATCCATCATGTATCCTACTGTCCAAGGACGTTACCCCTGGCTCCTCCTTGTGGTCAACGAAAGACCACTAATGCACAAATGATCCTAAGTTTGTCATGAGAACTCTCCCTTCAACCAAAAAGATATTCATTTACTTTGTAAGTTGACTTTCAAGCCAGTACTTGAAAAATATTTCTTTTTTTTTTTCTTTCAAATTATTAATTCCACACAATGGTTTCCTTCACAATTACCACTTCCACGTTCTCAACGCTTTGATTTCAATGTGTTATTTGATTACAGATTAGCATCAGATTGCGGGCCGTGTAGATGAAAGACCAGACGGCTCGTTTTGTGCAATCTATAAAAAGAGTTAACCCATTACCACACAATCCCTACTTTTGACGACCCTGAGAAAGAAGCTTGTAGAAAACATTATGGGAAAAGGAGAAAATGCTGGTAAACAGCATTTTCTCCTTTTCCCAAAATGTTTTCTACTCTTTTCAGTCACTTTTGTCATCTCCTACTTTTGACGACCATGAGAAAGAAGCCTGCAGAAAATATTGTGGGAAAAGAAGAAAATGCAGGTAAAAAGCATTTTCTCCTTTTCCCACAATGTTTTCTACTCTTTTCAGTCACTTTTGTCATCTCCTACTTTTGACGACCATGAGAAAGAAGCCTGTAGAAAATATTGTGGGAAAAGAAGAAAATGCAGGTAAAAAGCATTTTCTCCTTTTCCCACAATGTTTTCTACTCTTTTCAGTCACTCTTGTCATCTGCAAATGCTTTAAATTTGGACCAGTCCAAAAATTTATCGTTTGGTAAAGGGTTGAGGCAGATCTGGGATCCATTATCCCAAGCAAATTATTTCATAATTAGGGGTCCATAAAAGCCTTTTTTGTCGGCCGGTTGACTGAAGTTGGGGAAAGAGTGGTCCTTGGACATGCAAAAATATTGACCAATATCAAAAATTTTCGGCCTAGGTTAGTCTGCGCTTCAGAGACTGACCTTAGTCGATACTTTTTTGAAACGTCCCCATTTCAAAGAGCTTAGCTTATATATATGACAGGGTGGTAACCTGAACTTTCGTCTTTTTCCAAAAATGTTTTCAAACGGCATCTTTTGTAAGGTTCTTAAGTCATTACCAAACTACATTAGTGTAGGCTTGTCCAAATCGAAAGCATTGTAGAGGACAAAATAAATGAGACTGAAAATTTGAATTTTGTTTTGTGAAGAGAAGAAAACATTGTGAGAAAAGGAGAAAATGCTGGTAACCAGCATTTTCTCCTTTTCACACAATGTTTTTTAAAGACTTCTTTTCTCAGGGTCGTAAAAAGTAGGGATTGTGTGGTAATGGGTTAAAGCAAGGGATCGTTTGTTATAAGCTTGAAATGCATTTATACGATCTGTTTTTGAAACTGTATGGGGAACATTTAATCTGAATACAGGAGATGAGTGGAACGATTGACTAACCTGATTTTGGTAGGATCCTGTGTCGGAATACGAGACAGAGTTGATGATAATGATGATGATGACGATACCTGTCGCGCACACAGCTGCTTTCTTATATTTAAGAATGTCCATCTGAAATTAGAAACAGTCAAACTCGTGTATCAAGTGCCTTCATAGAAAAGGAACATTTAAACATACGTGCTAGCTTAACCTTTCCACACGTTGAATTTTGGACTCTTTATATCTAAGAAACATCTGCTGACAATAGATTCAAAACTGTTCTTGAGCCATCTGATGGGATTGAAAACATTCTGATTATCAGCATTTTCTCCTTTTCCCACAATGTTTTCAAAATCCTTCCTTTCCAGAGTAGTGAAAACCAGGGTTTGTTTGGCAAAGGGTTAATACAGGTTTTTTGTAGAATGGAGGTGGCCGGTAAGACCAGTTTTGCTGTGCTTACATTACAAAAGCAAATTCTGCATTTTACAGTTAGCCTATGTCTTTGAATGCAAACGAATAGCGGTTTTTTTTTTCATTTCACATTAAAGAAAAGGGCCCATGGACGCTAGAGCGCTTACTAGAATACAGTGATCTGAGATTTATGAAGTTGAAATAGTCATGGTAGTGATTATTAAAAGCACACACAGCATAAATTTAGTTTGAATAAAGAAAGACTTGTCTAAGTACGTTCTGTGCAGTCTGATCTCGATTAATGATGCTCCCAAATGTCAACATTATGTTCCATGGCGGTGAAAGTATGCAAGAAAAACTTTTAAATGAACACTGATTATACAAAACAAAATGGCAACACCAACCTTTGAGACAATGACCATATCCGTTTCTATCACGAAAATATTTTAACAGCGTGGGTAGAACCTTTCGAGACGATCTATTTTTAGAAACACCTGTCAACATATTGCCAGAGGGATTTGTAACGTCCGTCTATCACTTCCGCAAAGTTTTCACCAGGTATAAAACACGGACGTCCATTGGACAACGTTTATTGACCAGCCCGTATAGCTAAGGTGGTGGAGCATGTGACTCGTAAAAATCTAGTCTTGGGTCACTTGAAGGTGTAAGTTCGAGCCCCACGGCTGAGCATCTAAAATTATCAAAAGTTTTTCGGATGAGACGTTAAATTGAGTTATCGTGTGACGGTGTCATACAGAGTGACGTTGTTCAAAGATCCAGACGTAATTTAGGGTTGGTTTCTTCTCGTATATCCTGAACTATCCCCCGTAACAGTAATTACAGTCTGCATGGGGTGTCGTACATATGGGCAACCGGTAGCGGAGACAGAGAACGTGCAGTGTGATCTTTGATGAACGGTCCTATAAGGAAATCTTCATTATAAAAGAAAAAAAAAAAAAGAATTTGAAATAGCGGATTCAAACCAATGGTTACCAGCATTTTTTTCCACAATGTTTTCGGAGAACATCCTCTACAGGATAGTTTAACTCTTTACCAAACGACAAAATTTTAGACTGGTCCAAATTGAAAGCACTTGCAGACCACAAATTAAACACAACCCAAAAATTGAATTTTGTTTACAGTAGGGTAGAAAACATTGTGAGAAAAGGAGAAAATGCTGGTTTCCAGCATTTTCTCCTTTTCCACAATGTTTTCAGAAAGCTTTTATATCAGGGTCGTAAAAACCAGGGATTGTTTGGTGAAGGGTTAAACTCGTAATTGTGCGGTAAAAACTTAATAAATCAAAATTAAATTAATTCATAATGTTCCACCTCAAAAAGTAATCTGCAGATATAGGTTCACACTTGTACAACAAGAATGAGATTTTACTTGGATCATCTACCTTTCTCTCAAAATGAATGAAAAGACTTTTTTTCCCTTTTTTCTAACTCATTCCTCCTTCCACCTCTTCGTTTATTCTTGCAGCCTTAGACCATAATCCCTAGTTTTCTCGATCCTGAAGCAGCTAATTTGTTAATTTTGACAAATATCATGGCTAAAGGAGAAATGCTGGTAACATTGGAAATTTGTGGTTCATCATATAACACTTATACAGCTTTTAACCCTTAACCTTTTACCACACAGCAGAATTTTAGACCTAACCAAATTGAAAGCATTTACAGACGACAATTTCATAGTGGCTAAAATGACACACTTTTTCTTTGATAGGTTAGAAAACATTGTGGGAAAAGGAGCAAATGCTGGTTACCAGCATTTTCTCCTTTTCCCACTATGTTTTTAAAAGACTTCTTCCTCGGGGTCGTCAAAGGTCGTCATTGTGTGGTAAAGGTAGTTGAAGGGTTAAATTTCATTCTCATCTGACTTGAAGCAGGTAAAATAGTTTATAAGCACTGCTTCTGGCGTACATTAAGGTGGTTTTCGTCCTCTATCTCGCACTATCCTCCGTACCATGACCAACAGCCCTTTGTGGCTGTCACCTATATGACCTAAATAGGAAAATATACCTGAAGCATTGCTGTACCAATGTTTCTTTTTTTTGGCCAGAATATGAAACAAAACAGTGGACAGTGTAGATCAAAGATCAGACTGCACGTTCTGTGCAGTCTGATCTTGATCTACACTGTCCACAAAAACAAGTTGATTCCAGCGGTTGAAGGGTTAAATTTCATTCTCATCTGACTTGAAGCAGGTAAAATAGTTTATAAGCACTGCTTCTGGAGTACATTAAGGTGGTTTTCGTCCTCTATCTCGCACTATCCTCCGTACCATGACCAACAGCCCTTTGTGGCTGTCACCTATATGACCTAAATAGGAAAATATACCTGAAGCATTGCTGTACCAATGTTTCTTTTTTTTGGCCAGAATATGAAACAAAACAGTGGACAGTGTAGATCAAAGATCAGACTGCACGTTCTGTGCAGTCTGATCTTGATCTACACTGTCCACAAAAACAAGTTGATTCCAGCGGTTGAAGGGTTAAATTTCATTCTCATCTGACTTGAAGCAGGTAAAATAGTTTATAAGCACTGCTTCTGGAGTACATTAAGGTGGTTTTCGTCCTCTATCTCGCACTATCCTCCGTACCATGACCAACAGCCCTTTGTGGCTGTCACCTATATGACCTAAATAGGAAAATATACCTGAAGCATTGCTGTACCAATGTTTCTTTTTTTTGGCCAGAATATGAAACAAAACAGTGGACAGTGTAGATCAAAGATCAGACTGCACGTTCTGTGCAGTCTGATCTTGATCTACACTGTCCACAAAAACAAGTTGATTCCAGCGGTTGAAGGGTTAAATTTCATTCTCATCTGACTTGAAGCAGGTAAAATAGTTTATAAGCACTGCTTCTGGAGTACATTAAGGTGGTTTTCGTCCTCTATCTCGCACTATCCTCCGTACCATGACCAACAGCCCTTTGTGGCTGTCACCTATATGACTTGCAACACGTGAACAGGGGTATTCGGACATTTGCGTAAAAGTGTGGTCTCGGATCAGCCTGCACAGGCTAATCAGAAACGACACTTTCCGTTTTCATGTAATTTTCTGTTTTTCACGATTCTACTGTATCACAAAATCTAAGTAGTAGAAAAGTATCGTTTTGGATTAGCCTGCGCGGACTGCGCAGGCTGATCCGAGACGACGCTTTACGCAAATGTTCGCGCGTTGTAAGCCATATGGGAAACCGGTGGCGACGAGAAATAAACCAAAAGTCAGTCAATAATGATAATTTTATTCATATTATGAACATGGCAACTGTCAGACAGTCTCTTCAAAATTGAAACAAAAATTAAACAAGAAAGACATGGGACAAATGACAAGATCTTAATGAAATATCGGCATAAGTATTCCGTGAACCTACTTCGGTAATGCTCGTCTTCCGTTCTTACTCATTTACTCTGTTACAGTTCCTTTCTGACCCTAGTATCATAAAACAGTTCTTTACAGAAACCGGCGAGGGGTGTGACGTATTACAACTTGTCTCACGATTTACTTCTTACCACAAAACAAAATTATGGACAGGTCAAAATCCAAAGAATCTGCAGTCAACAAATTAAATGTGGTTCAAAACGGTGGGAATAGTTGGTATACTGAGGGCAGAAATTATTGTGGGAAAAGGGGAAAATGCTGGTTACCAGCATTTTCTCTCTTGCACCACAAACTTTTCAAGGGCTTTCCCCATAAAATCGGTGTGTTTTTTCCAATAATTTGGTGATTATGATGATTGTAATGACAGATTAATATAACTTAGTAGAAAATTAACTGAGATACATGTAATTCTGAAGTGTACCGACAATAAAGATTATCATGACTAAATTCTAACTTGACACGTGAATTCGGCACTATAAACACAGTGCAACGAAAGCGAGATAAAATCTACGTTATTCTATATAGAGTGACGTCATTTTGTAAATGTTAAGTGAAGTAAGTTATTTCATTGAATATAATCTTCATCCGCGTTTTTTCTCTAAATATGAATTTGTTTTCCTTTCATTAAGAGTCGGTCACGTTAGGATCAAAATAATCTTCTTTCTATCGTGGTTTATCGCTCAATAAACCACAGTTGTTAGTTATGAGGTGCAATAGATAATCCACGAGGGTGATAGCTATCGCCCTCGTGGATTATTTGATTGCACATCATAACTCACAACTGTGGTTTATTGAACGATAAACCACGATAGAAAGAAGATTGGTTCTTAATTCTAAAGTGACATGCAAATCTAGCTCCATAAAAATTGTGCAACGAAAGCGTGGTAAAATCTACGTTATTCCATATAGAGTAATGTCATTCTGTACCGAATGGAAAATGTAAATAAGTGAATTACTGAACAGAACATAATCTTCATCCGCCTGTTTACTCTAAGTTTGAGCTTTGAGCTTGTTTTCCTTTCATTAAGCATAGATGATGTCAAAATCGAATTCTAACATGACACCTGAATTCGGCTCTATAAACACGGTGCAATGAAAGCATGGTAAAATCAACCTTATTTATGTAGAATGACGTCATTCTATTAGGAATGACGTCATTGTGACGTCATTGTGTATGAAATAAGTATGTAGATTATTCAATGGAATATAATCTGCATCTTCGCTTCCACTCTAAGAATAACTTGTTTTCCTTCGATTACGAGTTGGTCTTGTTAGAATCGAAATAATCTTCGATCTAGCGTGATTTATTGTTCAATAATTGCACTCATGGTGTAAAATCGTTTTTTGATTGGTCAGAATCGGGTCATGTGATGAAAAAACCTGCATGTTATTTTTCGATGAAACGCAATAGCACTACTTTCGGTTTTTCCAAATTTTTGTTGGAATCTAATTTTAGATTTCATGCAAACTGTTTATGGGCTATATTTAGAGTTCCATCGCTGAATCAGTAACATGCAAAAAGACCGATTTCTTTCTCTGTAAAAAACTTGCAAAAAGGAAACTAACAAAATAAACCTTGACAAAATGATGCGTGTTTAACTTTATTTGCACCCTAAAAAAAATACACTATGCCAACTGTGAATAAAGAGTCTGAATAGTCGACGTCATCAGTTACATCATTCAATACGTCAGCGATCGATTTCTATGAAGCCAGGGTCGCGGAGTTAAATTTAGTACACTGTGTAAACGGAAAAATCACTCTTGCATAAATGAATTTGATTTGTTTCATGACGGAGTTAAACTTTTTTATTGCGGGGATTAGGTTAAAAAAATGCTATTGACCAGAAAAAAGTTATCGTGGATTTGATGGATTGTATATAGTGAAAGAACTGTTGGAGAAAGGATCGAAAGAAGTGACTACACTGTGTTAAGAATTTTTTAAATGTTGGCGTGATAGCAATGATATTAGAAACAAGCCTTGAACTGGGAAACCAAAAATACATATTGAAAAATTAACAGCTGCGACACCGTTTTTTATGTTCTAATAAGTGCGTCACAAAACGTTGGCGTCATTCGATTCATATCTTACAAGAAATTTAGGATAGACCAAGTCTTATATCGGCAACAGATACTTCTTCGAGAACAGATCTGCCGACGGTACGTACGCATATTCTTTACAAATTATCTATGAAAAGGTCACTCGAAAGAACACATCGTCCACCTAGCCTCAAGTTTAGATAGTTGATTGTATTGTTCATATGAATCTACATAATTATTTTATTCTTAAATTTTGTTCGATGAATCATCGAAAGTATGATTTCAATGCCAGCAAAATGGCCGCCTTCGACTAAGAAAAATGTTGAAAAGCTAAAAATAGATTGTGTATTCATGCCCGTTCTACCAAATATCCGCGAAGGAAACCAACTCGTATTTACTGTCGTATTTGTCCGTGATTTTTTTCTGTCTATCATTTTCGAAAAGTGATTGAAGTGAACAGCGAGTGCAATTATAAGGGTTGAGTGCATATTTTTGTGTTTTCATCGAGATATAAAATGCAATTGCCTTATTACATGGCTTAACATAACGCCCTTCGGGCGTTATTTGCCATGTAATTAGGCAATTGCATTTTATATCTCGATGAAAACACAAAAATATGCACTCAACCCTATAATAAACCACGTTGTGAATATGAGGCGCAATGAATAAAGCACTTGGGCTGTCGCCCTCGAAGATTATCGATTGTGCCTCATAACTCACAATCATGGTTTATGGAACGGTAAACCACGATAGAAAGATTATTGCTTAAATAATCTTCTTTCTATCATGGTTTACCAATCAATAAACTTCATTGTGAGTTATGAGTTGAAATGAATAAACCACTCAGGCTATCTCCCTCGTGTAATATTGATTGTGCCTCATATTTCACAACTGTGGTTTATCGAACAATAAACCACAATAGAAATTAGATTATTTCTTAAATAACATTTTTAGGTCTGATAATGCCACCAACCTATCTTGAAACTGTATCCATTACAGCTGTATACTTCACAGAATAGAGCATAATCAAATGAATTAAAAAAAAAAAGACTGCTAGATCTACTTACCAGCTGTAGAAAAACAGGGTTGGTATTCACCAACCATTCTTAAGAACATTCTTAGTCGTATTCTTCAGAATTTTCTCAATCTGAAAGTAACAGAACCTCTGATTGGCTGCACCGAATGGTTTAGCCAATCAGAAGTTCTGTTACTTTCACAGACAATCTTGAAGAGTAAGACAAAGAATGTTCTTAAGAATGGTTAATGAATATGGACCCAGGTATGTGTATTATTAACCCATTAGGCTGCTAAGCGCACCTCGCTGACCTTTTGCTGACAGTCTAGATCAAGATCAGACTGCACAAAATATGCAGTCTGATCTTGATCTACTCTATCTGATAAGGAAATATCTTACCTCCATTAATACCTTTTGAAAATAGGTAATTTTGGGTTGAATGATTTATTTCTTTTATTTACCAGTATGAGGTTTAAAGTAGTATTATTGCTCAAAATTGAATTTTTCAGCCGAAATACTGTTTTAATACGGTTCAATCGAAAATTTCTTTTAATTCCTATTCACCCAAGATAAAATCCGTCAGGATATTGCTGAAAAACAGCGTCTGAAAAGAACTGAAAAGAAATAAATTTATAGAGCCCCGAAATAATTTCTTCGGGAAATTAGAATATATTCAGAAGACCTGGACCGCGACCTCTGTATTGCACTTGCGCACTAACATTATCCGAACGTAAATAATAATGGAGTCCACGAAAATTGTCAAGCGACCGACCATAATTACACCTATCTCGAACGAAGTTATTTTGGGGAAATAGCTGTGTGATACATCTTGACCAAGAACTACATCGGCAACGAAGTAAATACATGGAGTGTTTTCAATGATCACCACGAAAGGAGAAAGGAAAGACGCTGCAACAATGAGCTGAACGGTCACTGACAGGACTCAGAGACTCAGGTGAGCGTTTTGAATATGATGGCAGGATCTCATGTATGTCGGTGTTTGCACGCTTTTTTGCACACACAGATTATTGATTTTGTATAGTTAGTATATAAGTTGGACTTGTTGTTAATGGGGTGTTTTTAATGGGCACGAATATACATGAACAATTTTGACTGCATTTTGTGGGGCCCCATAAGGGGGATTCACTTAGTAGCAACTACTAGCAATACTGCTGCATATAATCTGTTCGTTAATGGTCATGATAGAGAGTGGTAAATTACATTCAATTTATTCTGTTGGAGTTAAATATCAACAGTCTCTTTTCTTTCTTTCAGAACAACATAAGAGCTGGAATGCTTCTGTTGGTGTAAGCTTCTAGGAGGTTTTCTTTCACCCCACCAGTGTACTATGCTAAGATCTTTTTGGCTTCTTTTGACCATAATGAGCCCCTGCTGATCAAAGAAAGGTAAAATTGTTTGATAAATTCATTTTCATAGAAAAGAATAGACTAAGGTCATCAATGTGGCTGGTTAGCTGTTAGAAATGCTTTCATTTTGTTACAGCATTAAACCCATTATCAATGATTCTAAAGTTTGAATAGTGTATTTTAAATAAAAGTTTCTACATAGAAATTGTTCCAGGATCAGATCTTTGAGATGTTGATTTACAAATGAAATTCCTAGCCAAATGTTCAAGGTTTTAAACAGCATCGTTATTTGGGTCTCTAACTGACATGTACATTATATATCCAGATTATCAGCAGTTTTTGAGGATCTAACTTTTTAGGTTCAACAACATACCTCTACCACACAATCAAGAGGCTTAACAATCCTAACAGAAAAATAAAAACATGGTTGGAAAAGAAATACAAGCTAAAAATAAGCATTGTCTCCATCTCATGTGATTTTTTTTTTTAAATTCAATTTTTCTTAGATAAATTTCATTCTTGAGTTATCTGCAGTTGCTTTCCTTTTCCTAGTGGGTATTATCTTTTTCATTTTGTTATAGGTCAATCACTTACATGTAGATTACTGTACTATTTTGTTTTTAAATAGACCTTCTGATGATTGACAGTAGAAAGAGACAGAGGTGCACAGCCCACACCTGCAAGACACTTAGAAACTTTGTCTCAACAACAGGAAATGTGACTGCTCATTGGAAAATTGAAGATACAGTGAGGATGAAGAGGAAGTTTTTAATGAAGCCTGTGACCCAGGAATATTTTCTCCCATTGTTTGTCAATATCTATCCAGTTCTCTTCCATGGAAAGATATAGAGAGTTTAAAAAACTGGATTTTTATTTCCTGCAATCAGTCTATAAAACCATGAAACAAATTTACAGCAAAAAACATTGAAAGCATTTTTTATTAAATATTAGTAATCAGCAGCTTTATTTCATAAATAAAAGCAAAGGCATTTTGACAAAAGGAGTTGTTCATTATGTGTAATTTGTCCTTTTACCACAATGCTTTTGAAAATACATGTGGTTTATTATCCAAGTGTATTAGGCAGAAATCCAGTTTCACTTGTTTGGATATTGGATAGAGGATCTGCATGCTCATCTCTTATGGCCCATGAAAGCATGAAAACCACACAAGAACCTGCCAAGTGAACAAAGGCCAAATTTGAGGATGGCCATAGTTGTAAAGATAGCAAGTTCATATTGTGATTTCAACACAAAGCAGTTCCATAGATATTTAGGATAAACATGGACAACTTCTGCCAAAAATATGCATGTTTTTTCAGCAAAGTAAAATGAGCATTTGTTATGGACGTTACTACAATAGATTGGCCTAGTGAATCCTAATGTGATAGTAATGTTCCAAACCAGATACATACGTATACTTGTGTTATAAAATGGTTTTCTGTGTAGGTATTCAACTTCCTATTCTGGCTACCTTTGCATCAAATATGTTGGAAGAACAACTCTACTTGTATGGTTAACCTGTAAAATTAATGCTAAGAGGGCCTCTCTGCTTCTGAGTTTCAAAAGGAATTCTTTCACTGTATTGATTTTTGACAAAAAGGGTAACTCTTTGTGAACTTGAAATATGTACAATCTGATCTGACAACATATTGTTGGGCATCAGAATTTGGTATTAATTATTTGTTTTATGTCTTCAAGTTACATTTTATGGATTTAGATATAAACTCTCTCAACTTACAAGTGAAATGTCATTTTTTTTGTTTTCAAATTGGTCTGTGGCAAGAATTGGTCCAAATCCATGCTTGTTACCGAGCCTCATTATCTGCATTAGCATCAAAGATTGATTTTTGTCAAGCCCTATAAAGCAAGGATGGAAAGCTTTTGATATAAGATGGGCAAAAAAAGGGGAGAAATGTCTATAAAGCTTATTTTTAAATCCTTTTATTCAAACTTGAAAAGTAACAAACCTAATCAATTAACTTCTTATTAAACAATCATGAGTTTTAAAGACCACCAGGAAAAAATCTTTTGAAAATGATGTGGACAAAAGCAAAAATGCTGGTAATGAGCACTTTTCCATTTATGTTTTCTATCCTTTTTAAGACAAATGCCATCATTGTAGTTTTACTTGGTTTGTTATCTGCAACTATTTTCATTTTTGATTTTCTGGTACAGGTGGATGTGATTTTTTTTTTAAATTTTTTCTTGGACAATTTTAGAATTTTGTCATCTGATAAAGAATCGATTAAACGCAAAGTTCCTTAAGTACTGCATAGATTATAGAAGTTAAAAATTCATTAAAAGAAAGCATGTGAAAATTAAAACATCAGTATGAATATTTTGTTCCCTGTTTTGTGAATAAATTGTTTAAATCGTATTAAATACAGTTTTCAACATTGTTTCAGTTATTGATCTACTGCCACAGCCAGACCCCATTTTGCTTTTCTTTTTTTACCATTTACGTCATAATCTTCAAAACAATGATCATGCGATACAGAGGAATGAATCCTATCTGAATGACGATCATTAGTCCTGAAAAACCCAAAAGTCAGGTATTTGACCAGCATCCTATTTGCAGGCATAAAGCTGCCCTCATTTTAAATCTGCAATGACATTCAAGCTTTCAGATTGGGTTTAATTTTGTAGTAAATAAATAGTAAGTTATAGTGATGTGATTTCTTCTCTATTCCGATGAAGTCTTACTCCAACTAGTCTAATGCATCATGTAGATCCTATAACTTATTCTCTAACTACAAAGCTCCCATTCGTTGACACTTTTGACTTCGACATATATCCTTATAAACTCTGACTTCAATATCGCCCGTAGAACAAGATCTACTCCTTTCCCTATTGGACTGAAAATGAAATTAAGCATGCTGTATGTAAGCAAAGTAAACAGACAAAAAGCAATTTTGACTGATTTCAATTTGGGAAAAAATAAGCTTTGTGAGATGTGTATAATGAATACGCATTTACGATATATCAGGGATGATACACAAATTCCCCAATGGAACCCCCATGTCGTCGAAAGATTTACGCACCTTTCGGTAACGGACAAGTTCGGTAAATTAGACTTCTGTAGTAAATCTATCGTTGGATATTTAGGTTACAGGGTAAAATTTACGTAGTGTTAACGTGACGTATTCCACACCCAATACTTGACTCTGATTTGTTCAATAATATTATTTCTCACTCTCTAAATTTGTCATTTCTATTGGTTTTGAGGTATAACATTTTTGTTATATTGCTCCTTCCATGTTGAGTGAATTGAAATTAGTGATTTTTTTTTTTTATCACCATAACATTTTTTTCGATTTTCAACCACAGTTGATGAACTGAATACTAATTACACAGTCCTATTCTTGTTCCCTTAGACACCAAGAAATAAAATGTTTTCGGCCATTTTAGGGACATTAGAGTTAACAGTTTCTTCCGGAAATAAACTGCCATATTTCTAAACAAACCCTTGAATTCATAGAGTTACTTTTGTTGCATGCCACCGGTGGTGATAAAGATTAAATAGCACAAAGCACACAAATTGATCTTTTACCTATTCTGACTGCTTTTCTGAGACATTCTGGGCAAGGTCAACATTGAAATCGCTTATATCAAGGTTCTATTTGTATAGTGAAAACAGCCGTTGGATTTAATGTGGCTCTTCAAGGTTAAAACTTAAAAAAGTTATAAATGATCAACTTGAGAGCAGAAATTCACGTGAAAGTATACTGGTAAAAAAATTGCCACAAATGAAGAAATTAAGTGAGAGATAGAGGAAAAACCTTGAAAAAAACTGTGTTGCGTGTCTTGTAATTGTCATTTTGTACATTTGAACCTGTATAATAAGATAAAATATATGTTCTGTCCCTTTCCTCTTTCCAACTGTTTTTCAAATCTGGTTGGTGCAAGACACTATCGCTAGCAGATTATAATGTGCTAATAAATAGATCACAGACTTCATTTAGTAAATAGTCATATGGTTCCTGTTCATACTTACAAAGCTGAAAAGAATATGTATGGACGCATTTCTTTATCAATAATCTATTTTCACCCCCCCCCCCCCAATTACACGAAGGATAAAGAATTTTCCTACTAATCTGCTTTTCACAGCTTGTTACATGACATTTTGTTGAATCCTCAGTAAACCAGTCGCATTGTATAATCAAAACATATTAACACACGTAAAATCTAAAATTACCGAATTAAGAAAAACGAATTGGCATTTATATATCCACAGCAAGATTTTTCTAACAGGCAGATCTCTCACAATAGCTTGAATTGCTGATTATGAAATCACAGAAAGTGTGGCACAGGTTAAAATCATTTGATTCAAGAGGGTATAAAGGTTTTAAAATTAATTATCTTTTTTTTTTAATCAGAACAGGTATAGAAAAATTAAACTGATGATCCACGTACTTATGGCAACTTCTTTAAGTAAGACCTCAAACTCCTCCGCATAATATCAGGTGTCTTAGCAGACACAGAGACAGCGCAGCCTAATCCTGGATCTCCCAAAGTTGATGTAACTTGAGAGTTTTTAATAGTTCTTAAAAGAGTGAGGGTTACACACTGTATACCAAGCTTTTCGGGGAAAATAAAGCTAAAATGAGATGTGGTGGACAAGAATTATTAATTCCGGGTACTACTAGTATTTAGCATACCAATTGAGCAGCAACAGAAAAAAAATGTGCCTTAAAATGTGTTGAAATAAAAAAAGACCAAATAGTTTAACAAATCGATTTTAAGTATCGGATATTTAAAAAAAAAAACGTCAAAGTGTATCAACCATGAATAATTACTATGTTACCAAGCCATAGATTTACTATGGAAGTCCAATTTACTGAACCTGTCTGTTACCGAAATATCCGTCATCGTCTGCACTCTCTCGGAAATCGTGCCCATGCAAACAATGAGTGACTTCGTACATAAGGTTGCTAGTTTCTTTTTAGTTTATCCATTTTGTTAGTTCTTAACTTGTTTTATTGACACTGATTGCTGTAAATCATTAAACAGTTGAAAAATGTAACGAGGAATCCAGCGTCCTTAGCAACTTATATCGATCGTTGCAACTTCTAGCGCATGCCCATAGGCTGTCTATAACTGCAGACGAATATACACGAAGCAGTGTCGGAAATTAATGGTGTTGAGATGACCATCACACATTTAGAAGATTTTTACACTTGTATAAATCTCCCCATTACTGGTGACTAAGTGAAGAGTACTAATATTGTATATACTTTCGTAATACATCAGTTTCGCGGGGTAAAATACAATTGAATTTTGAGCAACAATATAGCTTTAATAATATACATCTCATTTATCATACATTTATCATGCATTTAATAATACACATCATATCTCTCTCTCGCATATATCTCGACACTCACAACAACAAATGAGCTATGCTCTGGAAAAAAGGGGGCTTAATGCATCACCAAGTCATCACATAATCATCACAAGTCATCACATAATTATGGATCGATAATAGCCAGTTTTTGAATTAACCAATTTAATCATGAGGTAGACTGGTCCTTTGACAAACAGGAAAAATGACCAAAAGCGAAAAGTATCGACCCACGTCAGCCTGCGCAGTCCGCGCAGGCTGACGTGGGTCGATACTTTTCGCAAATGCATTAAGCCTTCTTTTCATAGAGCATTGCTAAAATGTCATAAACAATACAGCAAAGTATTCTAGAAACAAATTAATGTATAGAGCCATTATGATTATATCGCACTTTCACTTCCTGATACATAAAATACACTTGACAGGCATATATTCAACTGCAAGAGTTTTATACTACAAAATAGCCCGATAGGAAAATTATGACTAGCGCGCTAGAAACTCATACTTTTTTCACATGCCAAGGTGATGTACACGCATACAAGTAGGTCGAATCAAATATCATTCGAACAAAATATAAATTGACTCCAAAAAAGCACCAACAAAAGTGACGAAATCAAACCATAATTTTTTTTCCTGTAAAATAGCTCGAGAGAAAATATGACTAGAGCCCCAAAAACTCAAATCTTTTTTATATGTGTAAATACACACAGAAGGCCTAATCAAAATATCAATCAAATCAAATATCAATACAGAGCTCCAGGTAGGGGGAGTGATTTTGATTTCAAAATTAAAAAATATCCATTATTACTCTCTACTTAACCCTATGTTATGGGTGCTTATTACAATCGTCTCATCGAGACGATTCTAATTAGTACCCACAACATAGGATTTGGAAGAGAAATAATGGATTTAGAATATCATCACTTACTCTTAACTGGAGCTCTGTCAATGCAGTCTAAAAAAGCACACTTTGATAAATCAAGAACCTTTTTTTTCAAAACTGTAGTGGTAGGAAAAAAAAAAATCTTTTCCATGGCCTAATGGTATATTGCAAAGTTTCGAAACAACAAGATGACTGACACATATTATAATCATTGTAAAATATTCACCATATCTGAGCAGACGTATTTAAATCAAAATCGTCAATATTTACCTTTTTAAATGTCCATCCCCCAAAAATTGTTCAAGATGCGAAACCTAACCATACATTTTGCGTAAGAGAGAGAGAGAGACAGAGAGAGAGAGAGAGAGAGAGAGAGAGAGAGACTGATCAAGGAAGATAAATGGAAAGAAATAATATTGGAAGTGTAAACATGAGTTCTTTCCCTTGATAGATTCCCCATACTCTCCCCCGTCCCCCGTCCAAAATCTTTCACGCGACCAAACTCTTTCACCAAATGTTGATGACACAAAAAAGCGTTTTCTGGATAGAGTCGATTGAGATCAGACGGCACATAACGTGCAACCTGATCTTTGATCTATAGTATCCACGTTTTTCTTTCATCTTGCTGCAGAACTGTATTCGTAGCAATAAAAAAGAATAGGCTGTTTAAGAGTAAAAAATTTACATACAGATTTAGAGCAGATTCCTTACCTAAACCCTGAGAGCACCTTTAAACACTGTAGTCGCCTTTGCAGTCAGTGAAGATCAAGATCCGACTGCACAAAATGTGCTGTCTGATCTTTGATCTTCGCTGTCCGAGTTTACCGAGCCATGCTGAACAAGCACAGCCATGATCTTGCAACTATTTTCGCATAATTTCTTGATATTAAATGTCCATTTTGTTTTATCTGGCACTTTAGGAGTTATTTCCATACCAGGGCCCGTATTCACCAACCCATCCTGAGAATACTCTTAGTCTTACATTCCAAGGTTTTCTAAATGTGTAAGTAACACAACCTCTGATTGGCTAAACCATTCGGTTTAGCCAATCAGAAGTTGTGTTACTTACAAAGGTCGAAAATTCTGGAGAATAAGGCAAAGGACGTTCTTAAGAATGGTTGCTGAATGTTTTCTAAATGTGTAAGTAACACAACCTCAGATTGGCTAAACCGAATGGCTTAGCCAATCAGAAGTTGTGTTACTTACAAAGGTAGAAAATTCTGGAAAATAAGGCAAAGAACGTTCTTAAAAATGGTTGGTGAATACGGACGCCGATGATAAAAATCTTTTGAGCCAAGGACCGGCAAAAAGGGGGCTTATTGCATCGCAGTCTTCTATTATACCAACAAAACCATCACATACAGAAAATTTACTAGTAGCGAAAAGTTTCGGCCCAGGCCAACCCAGGCAAAAACCCAGGCCAGACTTGGGTCGATACTTTTCGCAAATGTATAAAAGCCCCCCTCTTCACAGCGCATGACACATTACATTTTTACAATGTGCAGAATCTAGATAGCTGTGTAAAAATAGATCTAAAAAAAAAAATCGATATAAGGTGTATGTGATAAAGAAACGCCAGGAATTTGTCTTCGATTTAAACCTGAAACAGTAGTTATTGATTCTAGGACAATTGCTCCCTGGACAATTGCCCCAGGACTATTGCTCCTTGTCTATTGCCCCCCCGAGGACAATTCCCCCCCCCCCCGACCATTGCCCCCTTCTCCATCCCGAGCCCCCGAGGACAAGGAATTATTCTCGGGGGGGGGGGGAATAGTCAGGGCAATTGTCCGATGGGAAACTGTCCTGATAAGGTAGTTGTTATGTCTATGGCTAGCCACAATATAAAGAAATGCATACAAGAATTATTATTATAATGTTATTAATCAAGTGATTTCGTATTGGCCCAGTTACAGGTCCGAGGTCAGCCGTATTGGCCCGAGGCCGAAGGCCGAGGGTCAATACGGCTGACCTCGGACCTGTAACTGGGCCAATACGAAATCACTTGATTAGTGACAATTTTATTAATTAACGCTTTACCAAACAATCTCTGGTTTCTACGACCTTGAAAAAGAGGCCTTCTGAAAACATTGTGGGAAAAGGATAAAATGCTGGTAACCAGCATTTTCTTCTTTTTCCACAATGTTTTCTACCCTGCTGGAAACAAATATCAATTTTAGGGTTACGTTTACTTTGCCGCCTCCTGGAACGTGATTGGCTAAAAGTAAGCGCAGACGCTCACGCCACTGAACTTTTGACCAATCACGTTCAAGGATTTCTGTATTGGTCGCGGGTCATCAATACTGATACGAGGTCAACTGTATTGATCGGAGGTCAAGTCGTATTAAGCCGGGGTCACGACCTGTGTACTATACGAAGTCAGAAATGTGACTGGTATCGCGTGGACCGGTTTCCTTGTATAACTTCTATATATCCAATAGTTAATTTATAAAACTCAATAAAAACGGGTAAAGATGCATCTTTATGTAACAGTTCTGAAATATAGCCTTATCAGGCGGGGATTGAACCCTTGACCTCCAAGTCTCAAGAAGAACACTCTGCCACGTCGCTACAAAAGCTAGCTGTAAAGCAAAGCAGTATAAGTGTCCCCCATCTTCGCCAGCCAAGGTTGCGATCACCACGTGGATCTTACCATGGCTGATTGAGCCCGATTTCGAGATTCCTGCGATGCGCCCTCTATTGGGTGCTGCTTATTACCCCCCTTTATATCATATTTCTAAAAGCAAATGAAATATCGTTTTACAAACCGCTTACGAATACAAATGAAGCGATAAGCAGACATCCACGAGGGTTTCCATGTTTACCTCCTATTCGTAAAGTAGAGACCTTGTTTTATTTTTATCAAAGATGAAATGCTAAAAGCAATTTCATTCGTTGCAGTTAGAGCTGGCTGCATCCAATGTAAAAGCGTATCGGGGGAATATAAGAATTAAGCGCGATCCGCCAAGGGTGGAGTAGCGTAGTGAATCGTCGGCCTTGGCTTGCGAAGGTGAAGTGTCCCCTCATACAATCACATGCTACACATTTATATATATCTGTGGGTAAGACCACCATACTACAGTTAAAACCCTAATATAGCAATTTCAAAAAAATATTGTCGGGGGAACAATATCTCCTTCTCGGACACGGTAGCCCTAAGACTAGACTGCACGTTCTGTGCAGTCTGATCTTGATCTACATTGTCCGCAAAAGGTCACCGAGTCACGCTTAGCCTAGCAGTTTAAGAGTTTACTCTTTACTACACAACAAAAACTTTAGGTCTGTCCAAATAAAAATATTTGCTGACCACCATTAAATATTGTGCAAATTATGGAATGTGTTATCATGAAGATTGAAAAGAAAAAAATATGGACAAAGGAAAAAAAATGCTGGTAGATCTAGCCAGCCTTTTCTCCTTTTCCCGCAATGTTTTCATAAGGCTTCTTTCTCCAGGCCGTTAAGATTGGGATTTTTCAGTAAAGGGCTAACTCTTTGCCAAACGACAAAAATGCTGACTTGTCAAAATCGGAAGAAGTTGCAGACAACAATATGGCTTGCAATACGTGAAGGGGGGGGGGGGGGGGGGGGGGCTCGGACATTTGCGTAAAGTGTCGTTTTGAAAAACCTTTGAAACATTGCTGGAAAATGAGAAAATGATGGTAACCTGCATTTTTTTCCTTTCCCCACAATGTTTTCTACCCTTCCAAAATCAAGTTTCCTTATTTGAATCAAATCTATATTGTCGTCTGCAAATGCTTTTAATTGGACATGTCAACATAATTGACGTTTTGTAAAGATTTAACAATCCCCGGTTTTTACGACCCTGAGAGAGAAGTCTTTGGAAAACATTGTGTGAAAAGGGGAAAATGCTGGTTACCAGCATTTCCTCCTTTTCCCACAATGTTTTCTATCCTGCTGGAAATAAATTTCAATTTTTGAGTTGCATTTTTTTAGTGTGTCGTCTGCAATTGCTTTCAATTTGGCTCAGTCTAAAATTTTGTCGTTTTGTAATAAGTTAAACAGGTCACTTACATTCTATGCAAGACGACAAAATTTCTGACTTATTCATAATGAATGGAGATCTGCAGACGACAACTTAACCATTTACCAAACAATCCCTGGTTCTTACGACCCTGAGATAGAAGCCTTTTGAAAACATTGTGGAAAAAGGAGAAAATGCTGGTAACCAGTCTAAAATTTTGTCGTTTGGGAAAGGGTTAAATAATCCTGTCTGTCAATACATAGGTATAAATCTAACTCGATACAACCTGCCACTAATCCTCTATATTATTGCTTGTTTTTTTTGAAAATACAGCCTTTCCCCACAATGACGACTTGTGACGACCTTTGGAAAGAAGCCTTGAATAACGTTGTGTGAATAGGAGAAAATGCTGTTTACCAGTATTTTCTACTTTTTCCAAAATGTTTTCTACCATATCACTAAACAATTGCACCGTCTGAGCCACATTGGAACTGTCGTCTGCAAATGCTTTGAGTTTGAAAGGAACCAAAATTTTGTCGTCCGGTAAAGGGTTAAAACCTAGAATCGTGATGAGATACGGTAATTTATTTCATGCTTTCCGGTAGGATATCGAGAAATAGCAGTGAAAATATTTTTCGATCTTACACTGGTACCACCAGTGAAAATACCGATTTTCACGTTCTTGTCGCCTAGGTAAATTGCGCGTGCCTAACAACCAGATGGGAAATATGACGTCATATACCTTACATTTCTCGCGCTTGACGTAACGTTGCTATGCGGGAGGGGTACGCCACGGGGAATAAAGGAAAAGAACTGCACTGAATTTTGATAAAGCTCCTCCCAGAAAGGGTTAAAAGCATGAAATAAATAGAATATTCATTTTTTTCGGTGAAAGATCGAAATTTATTTCATCTCGTGAACACCATCGGTAATATTTTCACTCGTGGCTGCGCCACTCGTGAAAATATTACCGATGGTGTCCACTCAATGAAATAAATTTCGATCTTTTCCACCGAAAAAAACAAATATCCTCTATTTATTTCATGCTTACCGGTAGGATATCGAGAAATAGCAGTGAAAATATTTTTCGATCTTACACTGGTACCACCAGTGAAAATACCGATTTTGACGTTCTTGTCGCCTAGTAAATTGCGCGTGCCTAACAACTAGATGGGAAATATGACGTCATATACCTTACATAGAACTCGCGCTTGACGTAACGTTGCTATGCGGGAGGGGTACGCCACGGGGAATAACGGAAAAGAACTGTACTGAATTTTGATAAAGCTCCTCCCAGAAAGGGTTAAAAGCATGAAATAAATAGAATATTCGTTTTTTTCGGTGAAAGATCGAAATTTATTTCATCTCGTGAACACCATCGGTAATATTTTCACTCGTGGCTGCGCCTTTCGTGAAAATATTACCGATGGTGTCCACTCGATGAAATAAATTTCGATCTTTCACCGAAAAAAACAAATATCCTCAATATCACCATTATTTCACTGTATTCAGTATTTAAATTATTTCGTCACGGTACTTGATATTAAACTTATTTTCCGAAACACAAACAATAATATAACTTGGTACTGAAACATTTATCGAGAGGAGTAATGAAAGAAACATCGTTTGAATAGGAAAAATGGCGATTAGATCTACAAGAAAAAAAATCAACAAGCTATGGACTTCGCATCATATGAACTTCGTGGCAAGTAGTGTGAGTTACCCCATTTTCTACGAAATGACAATACGGCCACATTCTGAAGAAATAAACGCGAAAACCAATGTCATAAAGACGTTTCAACACACTTAGATACTGAACGTACTGCTCTTTTTTTCTGTGCCGACCGTCTAAACAATCTTGTATACATATATGAAACTCTACGATTAAAATTTTTACACTATCCAGCACGTGCCCGTTACACATCTCTGTCAAAGAATCCCACTCCGCACCCTCTACGTCGATTTTAATAATGTCTATTGTTTTCTGAAACAAAAAATAGGGATATTCCTTGTATCAGGGTTACTTTGTATTCATTCCCAAAAAAATTGCCTTCAGCATCTCTCAAAAATATGGATATGAGCAGTACTCTGTGAAAAAGGACGCTTAAAGCATCTGCGAAAAGTATCGACGCAGGTCAGCCTGCGCAGTCCGCGCAGGCTGACCTGGGCCGAAACTTTTCGCTACTGGTCAATTTTCTGTATGTCCAGAAACTATAGTCAACCTTAGGATTGTGTCGGCTCTTAAAAAAGTAGCTGTTATTCGAGTCCATAAGTATGGGATTGCTTGCACACCATGGTTCACGAAGATGCATTAAGCCCCCTTTTCACAGAGCATACTTCAGGCATATTAAGTATAACTGGGAGGGGGTTAACCCTTTACTCCATAGATACTCATTTCTACACATTCCTTGCAGGAGCCTTTGGAAAACATTGTGGCAAAAGGTGAAATTGCTCGTGACGACCAATTTCACCTTTTGCCACAATGTTTTCTACGCTATCAAAAGGTGTCATATACACATAAGAAACGGCTTCATCCTTGCTCTTATTTAGGGTCAATTAGAGATACCATAGAAAAGCCTTATGGGGTAAAAGGTTACCAAACTTATTATTCTTTTTTTACTGCTGATTTCGAGATACAGTTTCAGCAAGCTTTTTGTTAGATTTCTAGGAAACCAAATAAGTTTTTGTTTCATTCATCACAACGAGCAACATTAGGAATCAGTACTACAATTGGCTGCAACAGGCTAAAAAGGGGCATTTGGACATTTGCGTAAAGTGTCGTCCCGGATCAACCTGCGTAGTCTGCTCAGGCCAATCCGAAACGATGTAAATATTAACATGTTCAGCCTTATCTGACACTCCCTGTGAACCACGTCAAATAGTCACGTGGTTCACCACACTGTGTAACCAGGGCCCGTATTCACCAACTGTTCTTGAGAATATTCTTAGTCTTATTCTCCAAGGCTTTCTAAATTTGTAAGTAACACAACTTCTGATTGGCCAAACCGAGTAGTTTAGCCAATCAGAATTTGTGTTACTTACAAATGTAGAAAATTCTGGAGAATAAGACAAAGAACGCTCTTAAGAATGGTTGGTGAATACGGACCCAGTATTCTCTCCGTATCTCATGATGTAATTACAAGCTTTTTATTCTCGGGGTCTTAAAATATGGGATTGTTTGGCAAAGTGATAAGATATGACCCTCTTGACTGAGCAAACATTGGAGCAAGCCGGAACAGGTGGAAAAACTAAAGATGAAGGAAGTTAAACAATAGGCCCCTGAAACTCCATTGGTCTATCAAGGGATCGTTGTCTGCGCATGTCATATTCTTCGAAGATTCGACCTGTCTTATATGACGCATCACTATCCCCAATATTCGGGAGGTTGTAGCAATACGCTCTATAAAGTAGCAATGGAGAAAATGGCTTTTATCAATACGTTTTAGGAGAAAATCAGACCTGTTTTAGCTCCAGATTTCTCTAAACTGCTGATCATAGCTGAATGAATCGCACCAGGTAGGGTTTTATCGAGTAAACCTTTATTTCATTTTGAAATTCTAAGTAACGGTTGTCGCAAAGAAAAGTAGTCCTGTTCTGTACCCAGGATGCGGATGCCCAAATTATATAGATGAGTATTTGTAGAATGCCATCTAGCGGGGGATAATGATCAAGGGATAACGAGATTTTCATTATCGGACAGTGTTACTATAAATAGCACATTGGGAATTCCTTCTATATTTTATATAGAAAAACTATATACGATATAGAGGGAGTCACAGATGTGCTATTTATAGAAAATGAAAATTTGAGTATATTCTGTGATATACAGGCTTTCACCAATGTGCTATTTAAGTGTTAGACGATCGATCAAGGAAATATTTGGTGATCCGTGATAGACTGAAAAAGGCCCTGTGGTTAAACCGGTAAAGTACAAATCTCGGAATACTTGTCGGTTTGATTCTCAGGGCTGGCAGACCAAAACTAAAGTGCTAAATAAATGGCATTTCGCATAAGACACTCAACCTGGATCCCGTGTGACGATGCTATACACCAAGCAAATAAAACAACCAGGACCTGTGCTCACCTACTTTTCTTCAGAGCATTTCTAGTTTTATTCTCCAAGTTTTTCTACATTTGAAAGTAACATAACTTCTGATTGGCTAAACCATATGGTTTAGCCAATCAGAAATTGTGTTACTTTCAAATTTAGAAAAATCTGCCGAGTGAGACTAAAAATGTTCTAAGCAAAGTTGGTGAATTTCTACCAATGATTGGTTCAGTCCGGTCTTTAGGATAGATATCTTCCTGTATGTCGCACTGTCCCCATTTAGTATAATTGACAGCCTTTCTGGGGCGTCGCCCATGATATGGGCATAATTTATGGCAATGATGAAATAAACAAGAAATAATAGAAATCAGAGTAAGTAACATAAAAATACCTCTGAGTGGTTGAGATTATTTTTAATGGTATTCACAGTTAAAATTTTTCCTTGTGGATCATCCTTTCCTCCTATTCCAAGGGAATGAAAGGTAACTTTGGAGGAATGCTGATGGTCGACTTGCCCGTCACTGTAAATAAACCAAATGAGATTCGCTGTAGCAAAAGGCGGTTAAATGCACCTCCGTGATCAGTTATAACAAGCAAGTCATTTTTTTTTTCTTTTTTGTTTAGGACAATACATTGAAAGTCACTGGACTGTTAAATGCAGGAAAAAGGGTTCAACTTTGGTGTTCAAATAATGGATATGCTCTGTTTACTTTATTGCTTTAAAATATGCTATCATCAACAAAATGTGTATTATTTCTAAATTCTCATTCTTATATCGACAGGTGAGTGCAATACTTATCTAAGCGCCTGTACGTTGTGCATTCACCTATTGATATACCTTTGTGTAATCCTGGAAAGAAACCTGCCTGCCGGGGTTGCTTAGTGGTTACCTAATCCGACTTGCGACCTGTCGGTTGTGGCTATAATAACCGGTTGGGGGCAATCTTTCTTTCCAGTGACATTGTACTGCCTTTCACCTCTTTAGGCATGTGAGAAAAAGTCGTCAGTGGCATGAAAAGAAAGTTGTGCTAGAACTGGTGTGAGAACTAAAGCCGGGAAACATGTGTGTAGGTGCATTGTCTGCAATGAAATGACCTTAACTATTAACCCTTATCCTGCTAAATAATCAACTTGAAACTTTCAAGTCGATTGTAAAAACCCATATATTGCAAGATAAATTTTGCGGAAAAGTATATCCTACCGGACAGCGTAGATTCAAGATCAGACTGCACATTCTGTGCAGTCTGATCCTGATCTACACTGTCTGCAAAAAGTCAGTGAGTGGCGCTTAGCAGCCTAAGGGTTAAACTGGCATTAAACTCCAATACAAGCAAATGGCACGAAATCTAAAAAATTCTAAAGGGCTATCTAGCCCATTAGGGAAGGGGGTCATTTGTCTTACATTTATCTTCTTTCTTGGTGGTAAGTAGATCTTTTTGCTTTGCTGACATCAATTATTTCTAACTTCGTGAGATTGTGAAAATTTGAAATAGATCTATCGTGTATAATTTATAGGCATTTGATTGGTATGTAGCGCTGCTCGCCTTTAGGCTTTGCCTTTTTATATATTAGAGGACCTTACATGACGGTTTATGTAATATCATTTTTATCAAACGAGTTGACTAAAATTGTATGACACGAGCCTTGTCGAGCGTCAAAAACATTTTAGTCAACGAGTTTTATAAAAATGACAATTACATAAACACGAATGTGAGATTGTATCTATTACATACAACGAATGACAGACAGAAAAATATCCCGGTTTTATTTCATGCTTTCCGGTAGGATATCGATAAATAGCAGTGAAAATATTTTTCGGTCTTACACTGGTACAACCAGTGAAAAAACCGATTTTCACGTTCTTATTGCCTGGGCAAATTGCGCAATTTGCCTCCCGCACAGCAACGCATTACAATATTACGACAAGCGCGAGAAATGTACCGAGAAATGTACGTTGTTATGTACATACCCAGTTATTCCTAGCTTTGTTCATGTGTGTATCTATTTTTGAATGGTTTCCCCTGTTGCTATTTTTAGAACTGGATTCTCTCTTGTGGAATATTGTGCTGGAAGTTTCCAGGCCTTTATACAATCTGATTACTAGAAATTATGCAACTGATTTTAACATGAATTTTCTGGAAGTTTCCCTGTTATTATAAAAGGAAAAGCTTTTTGCGTCTCAGTGTTCACTAGTTAATACATGATTGCCAGACTACAGTGGGGATTATTTTGTGTTTGTGTCATAATTAGTGCTTGGATTACATTCAGTTTGGATTAGGATCAGACTAGACTAAAGTGGGGATTATTTCATGTGCTTGGATTACATTCAGTTTGGATCAGGATCAGATTGGAATTAAGACTGGAATAATTTGTCTTTTGAATTTAACGTCTAAGGTATTGTTTTGTACTATTGTATTATTGTCACTGTTTATTTTATATTTTTGTTAATAAATTCTGTTAATTGTTATCGTTTGTTGCTGGCTTCTTCTTTCTAGTTACGCCTGACTCGTAACAGAAATTGGGGGCTCGTCCGGGATTGGAAAATAGACTAACGTATTTGTTTTCCATTTTGGGATTAACCATCGATTGGAAACTAGACTAACGCATTCGTTTACTAATCAGTAATTATAATACAATTTTGTACTTGAATCCAGCAACAAACAAACATGTCTTTTGACTTAGATAAATTTACGGCTGAACCGTCTGTGGAGTTATTGAATTTGGGTAAAAAGACTGATTTGCTTAATCTTGCGAAGCACTATAAATTGTCTGAAATAAAATCTTCAATGCGTAAACATGAAATTAAGAACATTTTGGTACAATATTTTGTTGATGAGGAGATTTTTAATGAAAATGCTCTTTCCCTGATAGTTGATATTCAGTCAGTTTCAAGTTCGAAAGAACTTGAATTAAAATTTCAGATCAGACAATTAGAAATTCAGGAAAGAGAGAAGGAAAGAGAAAGGGAAAGAGAAAGGGAGAGAGAAGAAAGAGTAGAGAGAGAGAAGGAAAGAGAAAGAGAAAGGGAGAGAGAAGAAAGAGAAAGGGAGAGAGAAGAAAGGGAAAGGGAAGAGAGAAAGAAGGAAAGAGAATTTCAATTAAGAATGAGGGAAATAGAAATGCAAGAAAGAGCAAATCAACCCAAGCAAAAGATTGAATACAATTTCGATGTTACAAAACATATTAGGCTTGTTCCTCCATTTCAAGAAAAAGAAGTTGATAAATACTTCCTACACTTTGAAAAAGTTGCAGAAAACTTAAATTGGCCAAAAGAGCACTGGACTTTGCTTCTGCAAAGTGTTTTGATAGGCAAAGCTCGTGAAATTTATACACAACTAGGTGTTGAACAATGTCATCATTATGAGACTGTTAAAGAACTTATTCTCAAAGGTTATGAGCTGGTCCCAGAAGCATATAGACAAAAATTTAGAAATTGTAAAAAAGATTCTAACCAGACTCATGTTGAATTTGCTAGAAACAAAGAACAGTTATTTGATAGATGGTGCTGTTCTAAGAAAATAGACCAAAATTTTGATAAACTCAGACAACTTATGTTAGTTGAAGAATTCAAACGTTGTATTCAATTTGATGTTAAGACATTCTTAGACGAAAAACAAGTTGAAACTTTAGAAGAAGCAGCTCGTCTGGCTGATAATTACTACCTTACACATAAAGTTTCTTTCATTAATAAACCAAAACCTACTTCCTCACATCCCCAAAATAAATTTACGTCTGGTAATTCATCTGGCATGCCCAGTCAATCCAATACACCCAAACCCAATTCTACTAGTGAAACCAAAAGTCAATACCCCTTATCTCGACCCACTTGTAACTATTGTAAGAAACCTGGTCACCTTGTTTCTGAATGTTTGAAATTAAAAAGGAAGTTAGAAAGTGATGAAGCCAAACCAACAGGGCTCACCACTCTTAGGCCAAGGCCACAGTCTTCTATTAAAACCAATACAATTGACATAGTCACAAAACCCAAGTCTGATTCTACTATGGAGATTTTTGAACCATTTATGTTGAATGGTTTTGTATCACTTTCAGGTGATAATTGCCCACCTACCCCTATTAAAATTTTAAGAGACACAGGAGCTTCTCAATCTCTTATTTTAGCAGATATACTGCCTTTTTCTGAGAAGACTTCTTCCGGTACTAGTGTCCTTATTCAGGGTGTAGAGTGTGGAACTGTTAATATTCCTCTCCATTACGTTAATTTGTCATCAGATTTGGTTACTGGGCTTGTGGTTATTGGTATTAAACCTTCCTTACCATTTAAAGGTGTCCATTTACTGCTAGGCAATGACTTAGCTGGAGATAAGGTTGTGGTTAATCCACTTGTAACTGACACACCAAATATAGGTCAAACAGATGACCCTATCGAGCAGGAAATTCCTGACTTGTATCCTTCTTGTGCAGTTACCCGAGCTATGGCTAAAAAGGCCATTCTGAAAAACTCAAACTCTGACATTGACTTGACGGATACTTTTATCGGTCAATATTTTAATAATGAGATTAAAGAGTCTCTTGATCCCAGTTTGTCTGATACTCAGACAGACTCGTCAATGTCTTGTCATTCACCACCACGGTCTATTGACCAAGGTCATGACACGCTGTCAAAGTCACAGCTGATCCAGGAACAGCAAACTGATCCTGAGATTTCAAAATTAATTTTTAGGGCTTTACCTGAAGATGAAATTTCACAGGTCCCAATGTGTTACTATATAAAGCATGGGATTCTTATGAGAAAATGGCGACCATTTGATGTCCCAGCTGATGATGAATGGGCTGTTTACCACCAAATTGTGGTTCCAAAGTCATATCGTCATGAAATACTAAGTATAGCCCATGAAAGTCCTATGTCAGGTCATCTGGTATAAACAAGACCTATCATAAAATTATTAGTCATTTTTATTGGCCTGGTCTCAAATCAGATGTCTCTAAATATTGTAAAACTTGCCATACATGTCAAATGGTAGGTAAACCCAACCAAACCATTCCCAAAGCTCAATTACAACCTATTCCTGCTTTTGATGAACCTTTCAGTAGGATACTTATAGATTGTGTTGGTCCTTTACCTCGAACCAAGTCAGGAAATGAGTATCTCTTAACAATTATGTGTACTTCTACACTGTAAATTTTGAGAAACACGACACGTGTTTTTAGGGTATTACATACTAAAACACCGGTATTTTTAGAATAAATACTGGTGTTTTGTACGTGTTTTGGTGTCTTAGTGAGCGTGTTTTATACCATAACACCCGTCGTTTTGTTTGTTGACGGTCTTACAGAAGATGGCTTCGGATGCTTATTTCTATTCGAGGCACTGATTTGTGTAAGTATATTATGTTAAATGTTATGTTGTTAATTATTTAAAAGATAATGATGTAGAATAAAGTTATAACATATAAAATAGCATAAGTGAGCTGAGCTTCAAATGATTCTTGTCTCGATTACAGTGACTGTTTAAAGGGTTGCTCTCTCTCTGTTAAAATATATATAGATACCTCCTCATATACATCGAGCTAGGCGTTAAAAACGCTATAAATGCCCCAGAATCAATGGGCACATTTGGCATCTAAGTTTATAAAACGGGTCACTGTTTTTAACGTGTTGCACTTGTAAAACACGAGGGCGTTTTATTAGAGGTATGCAGTCACTTCGTTTTCTTCTTTAATAATGTCATGTCGAAAGTTTTCCTTTGTCAGTACTTTATAATAAGTACCAAAAAATGGTGTGGAATACTAAGACTATGGAAAGAAGTGGTAAGATTATTGTACGAAATAGTATTGTAGTAGGAAATGGTTCAAGTTGTGGTACGAAGTGCCTGGTGCGAAAGGGTTATGGCACGAAACGTCCGTAATTCTTTTTTTAGCACACTACGGCCTTTTTTTTCTCTCTCTCTCTCTTTTTCAATATTATTTTCAAAACAGCCATTTTCATGAAAGAAATGGTCATTTCGGAACCTATTTTAAATGAAAACTGTAAAATAATAGATTTTAAAGATATATTTATCAAATCATTCTAACTGAGACGCTTATTGACGACTGTAAAATTAACGATGACAAGCGCCTAAGAAAAAGCGGGCCTTTTGCAGACGCTTCTTCCTGGACGGCTTACTGAAAATTTCGGACAATAAATTTCAAAAATACTTGTATTTCCACGGTAAATTTGCATTCCTTTGCAATTCAGCATAAATTTCAAACTTATCCCCGTAATCTGAATGTGTATCAGGGTATTTTATATTTTACTGCCAGTTTATTCGTGATGATGTTTCTCCATTTCCAGTTGTCTACTGGAGATGATTGTGGGTGGGATAAAGTGTTTTTTCACACACAATAAAAACCAACTAAACAAGGCTGATAATGATGTTTCATGGTACTGCACATCCTGCATACAAGCATTTTTTTTTTTTTAAATACTTTGGCTACGTCCTTAGTCAAATCGAACAAATGAATGAACTTTTGTCCTTTAGCATAATTTTATCTCATTAGCAATTACGGATAAATCAAACTCGTTTACCAGCCTGAAAACTTGCAATGGTTGCTTCCCTTGTGATTGGTAAATGGCGGATAACTGTCAAAATCACATGTTTACAGTAATCTGCATCTTTTTTTTCAAAACAAAACAAGGGCGTCGAAATTACGATCCCCATGTCGAAATAAAGAACCATACCCTGGGTTATGTTTATATTGAAAATATCATACAGGAATGGCACAGGTGACAATTTGAAGCATAAAATGTGTCGGGATGTTATTGTTCTTTGTCAAGGTATGTCGAAATTAGGTCATCTACAAACGGTATCTCATACATGATAAAATTTTACTGTTAACCTGTCGAAATTTGGGTACTTTGCTCTATAAAGCATATCATACCCAATACTTTTGGGATTGGTTGGTTCGTTGTATTGGGGTTTAACGCCACTTTAACAGCTAAGGTCATATCATGGCAGTTGGTGACTCGCATATGTTTCCTGGCTTTCTCACACCAGTGCTAACACACCTATCTTTCCAAAGCCAACGACTACTTTTCTCACATGTGTCAGTAGAGGTGAGAGGTGAAAATATGCCGGAAAGAAGTTTGGCTTAACTGGGTATCGAACATGTCACGAGTTCACCAGGTCACGAGTCTGACATGCTTTGAGCCACTGAGGCGGGGCGATACTTTTGGGAAGTTTGGATTGCCAATTGTGGCTATTTTCTAAGCTTTCCAAACATCAATGTGACCTGTATGACATCTGTAAAAACAGAAGTGTATAGATGAGTAATCTCTTCACCCCTTTGGCCCTGAAATTGTAACTGCAACACTGAGTTGTCGTGTGTGTGCCTTTTTTGTATATCTAACACATAGTCTTTTTAAGAATTAGGTTAGCGATGCTATGGCTGTCCAGGGCTTTTTTTCCTTGTATTTTGAGTAGAAACTGACTAGAAATTTAAAATTTGTATTGTGAAGGGTAGAAAACATTGTTGGAAAAGGAGAAAATGCTGGTAACCAGCATTTTCTCCTTTTCCCACAATGTTTTCTAAAGGTTTCTTTCTCAGGGGTGTCAAAAGTAGGGATTGTGTAGTAATGGGTTAATGGAAGGAATTAATTTTTTGTAAGCATCATTCAATATCAAATCCATTGACATGTTATATAATTGTCTTTGGTAAAGACTTACAGGTGACAAAAAAAGGTTTTCTTAACACATTCAAACTCGGTTTTTAACAGTAGTGTTAAAAAGGGCTCTAAGCCTATATGTGCAAATTCTGTGAGATATTTGGCCAAAGTTTAAACAGTTAAAGTTTGAATGTTGAATCTGTTTCACTTGTTAATTAAATTGCTGCCCCTTCTATATACTGTATATACGTACACTGCCATTGTTTTATTGATGTACATTGAAGTCTGTCTAATTTCCCAATTGGGCCAAAATCATGCTTGAATTTCCCAAAATGAAAGGCTAAGGCCCCTTTCCAATTTTTGGAAAAAAAGCCCTGCTGTCATCTCATACAATATGTTTTATCGAATGAATACTCTTTAAAATGAAAGTTTAAGGAAGGGAAAACATTTATTCCATATGTCATTGTACTGATATATATTGTCTCAGTCCTATTAGAGATAATACCAAAATGCATTTTTGCTTATGTGTTCATTCTATAGTGTTTCTTTGCGGAAGTACACAAGACATATTGTGCGTCTTCATAATAATGATCCCAACTTCTTCATAGAGCGAGAGAGAGAGAGATTAAAGCAATAGGCAGGTATGATTAAAATATATTCTGTGCTGTGCTGCTTATATGAATTGGCTGACTGCATCTGATTTCAGATGATGATTGAAATAAGTACATCCTTGGTGTGGATCATTTAAATACTTGTGCTGACAGATAGACACAATTGTTTGAAGCAGTAAACTTGTTGAAGCCTGGTGGCAAGGAGGTAAGTTCATGAAGATTTTACTGCATAGTTTGTCATGAGAAAACCTGCTATTTGCACGTGTATGTGAAAACGAAGGTGCAGATCAGCTGTGTAGTAACTGTGCAGCCAATCAGTGCCTTTGTTTTTGCCACAATGATAATACAATCCATGTACTTTCTTCACTCAAAATTTTAAACATCTCAGATCTACCCATCTTTTGTGGCTGTACAGCCTTGTTTGTGTTTGGCCTGCCTTGAAACCCTGAAGACAGATTTTCTCCCAATGAAGCTCACATCCATACATTGTAAATAACAAAGAAGTTACATGTATGTTTCTGAAATACACAGTATGTAAAAGTTTCTGAATAAGTAATCATATTCCACACTTTCAACAATCTTCCATACAATGTTTGCAATAATATTGATAACAGTAATGATAATGGATATTGTTGTTTCAAGAGGCTAACATGATCCTAAAAATATGGACACATGGTGTCTCAATTAAGTTGCTGTCAGGGATTTTATGCCTCAAAACAAACAAAATATATTCATTCATAATAGTTCTGTAACTCATTACCACATAATCCCTACTTTTGACGCCCCTGAGAAAGAAGCCTTTAGAAAACATTGCTGGAAAAGGAGAAAATGCTGGTAACCAGCATTTTCTCCCTTTCCCACAATGTTTTCTACCCTTCACAAAACAAATTTCAAATTTTCAGTCACTTTTATTTTGTCATCTGCAAATGCTTTCAATTTGAATCAGTCTAAAATATTGTTGTTTGGTAATGGGTTAATTAAGAGCATCAAATTTCTAGTGAATGAGCCATGTTTGATAAAAAATCAGATGCATCAAAACTCAACCAATTGCAAACTGGAACCCCATAAAAGGATCAGAGAAATTGTGCATACCCAGATCAGACACTGTATGTTCATGGTCTACTCTTTAGTCTTTTTGCTTACAGAATTTTCCATCACAAATCGAAGAGAAATGAAAAAGTGCACTTGACAATCCTTAAACGACGTAATGACTTATCGAGCTTGTAATAGTAGAAGAGTCCTCAGGTACACAATTGGTAAATAGTCTTATTTGGTATTATTTTAACTCATTACAGTTTACTGTTAATTCAAAAAATAGGAAATAGGTGAACAGTGCAGACCCAGATCAGATGCCCCATATATCCCAACTTCTGATCAGGGTTTACACTCTTTGCAAACAGGAATTTCTGTTAAAAATAAAAGTAAAGAAAAAATTAGACCAGACATCCTTTTACTGCCTTGTATTTTAATACAGTATTGCCTTGCATCTCTTAACCCTTTACCAAACAATCCCTGGTTTTAACGACCCTGAGGAAGAGGCCTTCTGAAAACAATGTGGGAAATGGTAACCAACATTTTCTCCTTTTCCCGCAATGTTTTCTATCCTGCAAAAAACAAATTTCAATTCTTGATATATTTTTATTTTGTTGCAAGTGCTTCCAATTTGGACTGGTCTAAAATTTTGTTGTTTGGTAAAGAATTAAATGGGATGAAGTCAAACAGTGCACATCCAGATCAGACTTTGCATATACATGTATTGCAGCTTCTAATGGGAGTCTGCACTGTATCCTAACAAGAATTTCTAATAAAGATCAAAATTAGATTAAAATTAGACCAGACATCCCTTGATGGAAAATGGACTCCTTGAGTTTATTGTCATGGAGGAATCCATGGCATAAAATTAAATGGTTTAAACCTTTCAGTCAGGACCCATGAATCGACATGTATATTTTCAGGATGTTCAGGAGTCAGAAATTGAAAAGTTCTTGTCCTCTAAACCTATGGATCCACCTAATCTTGTTGCTGTCGGAATGTGGAATGAAGAAGTTGACAGAGTGTTCATCGTTGGTGATGATACCAGAATCTCCTTAACTACTAAGTCACTGAATGAGGCACTGTTTCTTTTTTTAGCTTGGTATTATATTACAGATTTGGAGTACCCAAGATGCTACTCACAACTGCTAGGTTTTTGCCAGCAACTGGTGATAAACAACCATTTCAATGCCAGAAATCTACAGCCCTTATTCAATTTCTGAATAAAGTGGAAAAAGCTGTGACTACAGTTAGAGACTATAGTCTATTGTTCTTTAATCCTAGTCAAAGACATTTTAATTTTGTGATTTACCAACTTCTGCATTTTGCACATTTTGTGCAAGAAAAATTAGAAATTACTCAACAAATTTTTGTCAGTGCGAACAGTTGATGCAGAGAAATATATAATGTATGGTATTTCTCCTCTGTAAAAGTTAAAGCTAAAATCAAACCAAATTCATTAGGATTGCTCAGACACTTACTGCCGCCCCTCATGAGGCTTACATGTTGGAAAATATGACAGTTCTATGCAGGAGCCTGCAGTTTTAAAAGTCACTAGCAAGATATTTCTAAGTTAATTGAATAGAGGATATTTGGTTTCTTTTGGTGAAAGGTTGAAATTTATTTCATAGAGTGAACACCATTGATAACATTTTCACAAGTGGCTGTGCCACTCATGAAAATATTACCAATGGTATTCACTTGATGAAATAAATTTCAATCTTTCACCAAAATACAAATATTCTATTTATTTCATGCTTTTAACCCTTTCTGGGAGGAGCTTTATCAAAATCCAGTTATTCCTTGTGGCATACCCCTCCAGCATAGTAACGCATTACAGTATTACTTCAAGGCGCGAGAAATGTAAGGCAAATAATGTAATATTTCCATCAGGTTGTGAGGCACGTGCCATTTACCTAAGCAACAAGAATATGAAAATCGGTATTTTTACTGGTCGTACCCATGTAGTATCGAAAATTATTTCTCTGCTATTTCTCGATATCCTACTGGAAAGCATGAAATAAAGTAAGTTCCTTTACATCAGAAAGTAACATCCTCATATTTTTGTGAATTTTTAAAACTCTGGCTGAAATATGTTACAGATTTTTAGTAGTTTGTTAGTTTTAGGGTTTCAAGTGACTTCTCTGATGAATTGGGGAGGTCACTTCTTTTCATATTTCACATGTAGTGGGGAAACAAATAGTCATGGTTTTTGTTAGGCAGATAAAAACTGTGGGCCCAGTTGCTCAAAGCTGAACACATCGTTAATTGAAGAGATGTTAGCATTTGTATCATGTAATACAAGAAAAGGTGATTTTTTTAATGAAAAAATGTGTGTAGATTTTTCAGTGCAAAGGCTGCTCACATTTTTTTCAGCAAAAAATACCAGTATATGCAATAATATCTTCATTAGAACACTTAACAAGCTTGTTTAGCTAACAAGGCTTTGAACAACTGGGCCCCGGTTGCTACTGCAACTTATAATTACTATAGACTTATAAGGGAAAAAGTGGAAATTGTTTCTAGAATATTGTCTTTCCTGTACTCACAGTGCCTCGTTTTGAAGAACAAAAAAATTGTAAATTTAGTCCTACTGTCTCCATTACCACACAATCCCTAATTTTGACGACCCTGAGAAGGAGCCTTTAGAAAACATTGTGGGAAACTGAGAAAATGCTAGTAACCAGCTATTTCTCCTTTTCCCACAATGTTTTCTACCATTCACAAAACAAATTTCAGATTTTCAATCACTTTTATTTTGTCCACTGCAAATGCTTTTGATTTGGACAAAACTAAAATATTGTGGTTTGGTAACGAGTTAATACATGTAACATTCCTCATTGCTACAGATTTAGAACGCATGGTTGTGGTTCTCAAAATCATTTTACTAATTCTGTTGAACACAGTTAAACTTTTTTTTTAACATGGTCCATTTCGTTTTTATATTTATTTCTACAACCAAGAAAAATAACTGTGTATATTACCATCATGGTCATTTTTGCGTTCATTTCTCAAATTCTGTAAAAGAATTTTTAACTCATTACCAAACAACAATATTTTAGGTTTGTCCAAATCGAAAGCATTTGCAGACGATAACATAAAAGTGACTGAAAATTTGAATTTTTTTTTTGTGAAGGGTAGAAAACATGAGAAAAGGAGAAAATGCTGGTTACCAGCATTTTCTCCTTTTCCTACAATGTTTTCTAAAGGCTTCTTTCTCAGGGGCGTCAAAAGTAGGGATTGTGTGGTAATGGGCTAAATGACAGTTCTTAAGCTTTTGCCATTGTTTCGTTGAATAAATATTCTTTAACTCTTTATCACACAATCCCTACTTTGGACGACTCTAAGAAAAACACCTTCTGAAAACATTGTGGGAAAAGGAGGAAATGGTGATAAACAGCATTATCTCCTTTTCCCACAATGTTTTCAACCCTTCACAAAACAAATTTCAAACTTTCAGTCATTTGTATTTTGTCGTCTGCAAATGCTTTGGATTTGGACAAACATAAAATAAGTTAACTCTTTACCACACAATCCCAACCTTTAATGACCCTGAAAAAGGAAGCCTTTGAAAACATTGTGGAAAAAGGAGAAAATGCTGGTTACCAGCATTTTCTCCTTTTCCCCACAAAGTTTTCTACATTCTACATTCTTCCATTTCAAGTTTAGAATTTCCATTTCTTGTTTATGCAATAAAGTCTGTATTTTTGGTCAGATTTCCATGAAATTTGCAGAGTTTGTTTATCTTATCAATAGCTTCAACCCTAGATTTTAAAAAAATTCCTACAAACAGTATGGGAAAAGTAGCCATTTCAAGTTGAAAACTGTTATTTCTTGTTTACACAATAAAGTCTTCATTTTTGGTCAGATTTCCGTGTTTCTTACACAGTTTGTTTATTTTATCAATAGCTTGAACCGTATTGATTTTGAAAAAAATCCGACAAACAGTATGGGAAAAGTAGCCATTTCAAGTTTAAAATTTCCATTTCTTGTTTATGCGATAAAGTCTTCATTTTTGGTCAAATTTTCTTGAAACTTGCATAGTTTGTTTATCTTATCAATAGCTTCAACCCTATTGATTTTGAAAAAGTTCCAGCAAACAGTATGGGAAAAGTAGCCATTTCAAGTTCAAAACTTTAATTTCTTGTTTACGCGATTAAGTCTTCATTTTTGGTCAGATTTCCGTGAAATGTGCACAGTTTGTTTATCTCATCAATAGCTTGAACCCTATTGATTTTAAAAAAAAATCCGACAAACAGTATGGGAAAAGTAGCCATTTCAAATTGAACAATTTCATTATCTGTTTACACGATAAAGTATTTATTTGTGATCAGATTTTTATGAATTTTTTTTTCAGCTTGTTTATCCCATCAATTGCTTTTTAACCCTGTTGAGTTTGAAAAAATTCAACAAACAGTAATGGAAAAGTAGCCATTTTGAGTTGAAAATGTCAATTTTTTGTCTTTTTGCTTTTTAATGAATTCCTATGTATGCTTTATTTAAAAGCAAACTCTCTACCAGTAGAGCATATTCAGGCCCTTCAGGACGTTCTAGTTTATTCAAATTTATTTTGTTGTCTGCACATGCTTTCGATTTGGACAAGTCCAAAATTTTGTCGTTTGGTACAGAGTTAATTTGTAAAATGTACTATTTTTAGCATGGAAATGCTAATCATTGAATTGTTATATGTATAAGTTGTTCTATTTTTTTATTCATTTGTTGTAATCACCACCAATGTGACTTTTATTACTGAAACATAGGGGAATACCAGCAACAGAGACAGCAATGTCTTTTTTGTACGGCCGTCAAAGACGGGACGTATTATGGGATCTCACATGGCGAACAGGCAGCTGGGTGGGCGGGTGGTGTCCAGTTCTTAGTCCAAAGCATAACTTTGTTATCTTCAGTCCGATTGACTTGAAACTTTGCATTTGTGTTTGTTGCAATAATACAGAGTGCAGTGTGATAGAACCATAATTATACCTTATGCTGTCTTTAAATTTTTTCCCTTTGATCGTTATTTTTACTGCATTTTCTGCTTGTAACTGTCATTTTTAGTGTGAACATCTTCAAATTTGGCATGCTTGATTGTTGAAAAATTACTGAGTGCAGTGCACAAGAAGCATAACTCTTTCTAGCATGAATTTTGACTTGTTCCCCCTTAGATCTTCACTTTTATAATTTTTCTTGCTTGTCCCTAGCATAATTTTGTTATCTTAAGTGGGAATGATTTGAAATACGGTTTGCTTATTTGTTGCAATATTTGGAAGTGCAGTGCACAAGAATTGTAACTCTACCTCATGCTGTCTTTGGATTATTTCCCTTTGATTGTCATTTTAAAAGCATTTAGTGCTTGTCTGGAATATAACTTTGTCATTTCAACTTAGAACAACTTCAAACTCGGTATGCATGTTTGTTGCAATATTACAGAGTACAGTGCGCAAGAACAGTAACTCTGCCTAACGTGGATTTTGAGTAATTCCATTTTGACATTCATTTTTACAGTATTTCTTACTTGTCCAGAAGGCAATTTTATCACCTCAAGTCAAATTCACTTGAGACTTGGTAAACATGTTTGTTGCACTTATGAAAAATGCAATCCACTAGAGACGTAACCTTACCTAATATCCTTTTGGAATTATTCCCTATTCATTATTTTTTTTACAGGTTTTCATGCTTCTCTACAATGTAACTTTGTCTTTTCATGTTGGAATGACCTGAAACTTTATATGCATGTTTTTTTAACATTAGAGGAGACATTCATGCCTATTTCAATCACTTACATGATATCTGCTGTACTGCTATTTTCGTCTATCTACCCTTTACGATTATTATTCCCCCTCGACAACTGGCGGTGGGATGGGCATATCTTGCGACAATTTGCCACTCTTGCTATATGATATGTTGCATATATTTTGAAAGAAGGGTATACCCAAGAAGGGTATACCATTGGAAGAACAGCACAACAAAAATGATTGGTCATGTTGTCCATTTCCATGGTATCCCTAGCAACACTAAAGTGATTTAGATTTTATTTATATAAATTGCTGGATTACTAATCTGCTGCTTGTGCAGTTATATAAAGTTAGATTTTCAAATTGTTGACTGTTAGTTTGAAGGATAGCAGATCTTATTTGAATCATGTCATGAAAACCTGTCCTGATTTTGAACAGGTGTGACACAAACCAGGCTGTCCAACCACAGAAAATGGTTAGAAGCTTGAAATCTAAAATTGAGGGTTAAGAGGGGTTGTGATATCAATGTAGCAAAAAACAAAGTCGCATATTAACTGTGTGGTTATCTGTGATTTTGTTTTTACATATGCAAAAACAGGTTTTCTCATGACGAGGCTTATTTTATTAGTATTAAAAGGCTTTAATCATAAGACTGCACGTTTGGTCCCAGACCACCAAGATGAGGAAAATCTTACTGACTAAAAGATCAACAGTGCTTTATGTTTCCTGAGAAAAAAATAAAATTAAATACAAATACTTATCTACCTGTTCTCAATTTACTGTGACAGTTCGTGTTAATAGTCGCAACATGAGAAAATGTGTATTCTGGTTTTGTCACCTGGCGATATTCGAATTAGGCTACACAAGTACATATGCTAGCTGCATTTATTGAAAATGGATATAATTATGATGTTACTGACGTCATCATCATATCCATTTTTAAACCTGTTTCTCTCTATGGAGAGTGAGACAAAACTATTATACTATATCAAGCCTGTTCAGTGTAGTATATTTGACGTTGAACTGTAAAACACCTGTTTCGAAATAAAACACCTTAGTCCTGAAAACACGTTTTCGTGTTTAAGAAGTGTAACAGGCTCGAAAACACCTGTTACCCATTTTCAAACAAAACACTGAAATAGGTGTTTTCACAAAACACTAATGTTTTCATCATGTTTAATTTTAAAACACTGGTGTTTTCTCAAAACACGAACGGGTGTTAAAAAAGTGTAACAGAAAAGTGTTTTCTATCGTGTTTGGATTTAAAACACCCGCTTTTACAGTGTACACGTTTTCCAGAAGCTATTCCTTTAAGGAACATCAAAACAAAATCAATAGTCAAAGCTCTTATAAAATTTTTCACATTTGTTGGTCTTCCAAAATCAGTTCAGTCTGATCAAGGGTCAAATTTTATGTCTGGTATATTCCAACAGGTTATGCATGAATTAGGAATCAAGCAATATAGGTCATCCGCCTATCACCCTGAAAGTCAAGGTGCTTTAGAAAGATTTCACCAGACATTAAAAAATATGATAAGATCATATTGCTTTGATACTGAAAAAGATTGGGATGAGGGCATCCATTTGTTACTATTTGCAGCCAGAGAATCTGTACAAGAATCTCTTGGTTTCAGTCCTTTTGAATTAGTTTTTGGCCATTCTGTTCGTGGACCTTTAAAACTTTTGAAAGAGAAATTTCTCTCAAATGATGAAACACCATTGAATTTACTACAGTATGTTTCTGACTTCAGAAATAGACTGTCTAGGGTATGTGAGGTTGCTAGGTCTAATCTTAAAACGTCTCAGGGCAAAATGAAAGCAAGATATGACAACCATGTTATAGATAGAAAATTTAAACCAGGTGACAAAGTCCTTGCTCTTTTGCCAATACCTGGCAGACCTTTACAGGCAAGATATTTTGGACCCTACACTATTGACAAGAAAACAAGTGATTTGAACTATATAATTAATACTCCAGGAAGGCGTAAAAACAAACAAATGTGTCATATAAATATGTTAAAGGGATACTTTGACAGAGATAGCTCTATTTCAAAACCAATTACAGTTGTAAACACTGTCCCACAAGAATCAAATGTATCTGATCTTGAAGTAAATTCGGACTTTATTGATAAATCTGATCCTGGTCCATCTAAACTTAAAAATTCTGATATTTTGAGAAACCTTGACAACAAACTTTCTCACTTGGAACCATCACAGCAGGAAGAGCTGAAACAGTTGATACATGAATATGAACATTTATTTCCTGATATCCCCACAAGAACTGATAAAATCTATCATGATGTCATTGTGGAAGATTCTAAACCAATAAAGCAACATCCATATAGAATGAATCCTTTGAAACAGAAATACCTCCAAGATGAAGTAAAATACTTACTGGAAAATGACTTTATTGAACCTAGCCAGAGTAATTACAGTTCACCATGTATATTAGTACCTAAATCAAATGGAACTTATAGAATGTGTACTGACTATCGTAAAGTGAACTCTGTGACAAAAACAGACTCTTTTCCAATACCAAGGATTGATGACTGTATTGACAAAGTTGGAAATTCTAAATATGTCACCAAATTTGACCTGCTAAAAGGATTCTGGCAAGTTCCACTGACTGATAGAGCAAAAGAAGTATCAGCCTTTGCTACTCCAAATGGTCTGTACCAATACAAAGTTATGCCGTTTGGGATGAAAAATTCTCCTGCAACGTTTCAGCGACTTATAAACAACGTTATATGTGGATTAGATGGTTGTGATGCATATATTGACGACGTCATCATCTACTCAGACAGTTGGAGTGACCACCTTCAAAGAATCAGGAAGTTCTTCGACAGACTCAGTAAAGCGAAACTGACTGTGAATCTTGCAAAAACTGAATTTTGTCATGCTACTGTAACATTTCTAGGACATCTTGTGGGACAGGGTCAAGTTAAACCTTTAGAAGCTAAAGTCAATGCTATCTCTGAGTTTCCTGTGCCTAAATGTAAAAGACAGCTGATGCGATTTCTTGGTATGGCTGGCTACTATAGGAAATTCTGTAAAAATTTCTCAGGTATTGCTGAACCTTTAACAAATTTACTTAAGAAAAGCACAAAGTTCAAATGGAATGACATATGTCAAGATGCATTTGATCGTCTGAAAGCCATACTAAAGAGCGCACCAGTTCTCTTGGCACCTGATTTTGACAAATGTTTCAAATTAGCTGTTGATGCAAGTGATGTTGGTATTGGTGCTGTTCTTTTACAGGAAGATAATAATGGTATTGATCACCCAGTTTGTTACTTTTCTAAGAAATTTAACAAACATCAGAAAAATTACTCTACCATAGAAAAAGAGTGTCTTGCTTTAATTCTGGCAATCCAGCAGTTTGAAGTTTATTTAACCTCTTCAGCTTCACCAATTGTTGTATTCAGTGATCATAACCCTTTAAGTTTTCTACACAAACTTAAGAATAAGAATCAAAGATTACTGAGGTGGAGTTTATTGCTTCAAGAGTTTAATCTTGACATAAGACACATAAAAGGGAAAGATAACATTATACCAGATGCTCTTTCAAGAGTTTGAAATTCCAATAGTCATTTTTCCCTTAATCAAGTTTAAACTGTTTTTTTTTTAAATTGTAATTTCATTACCTTGACTATTTTCATTAGTCTGAAAAAAATTAATATTTGAGTTTGTCATTTTTTTCTCTGTAATACTTCAGTTAAAGTATTATATACATGTATATAAATAATATTGCAAAAAAAGAAAGATTTATTTCATAAACCTTTCTTTTTCTTTTCAAGGGGGGAAGTGTTATGTACATACCCAGTTATTCCTAGCTTTGTTCATGTGTGTATCTATTTTTGAATGGTTTCCCCTGTTGCTATTTTTAGAACTGGATTCTCTCTTGTGGAATATTGTGCTGGAAGTTTCCAGGCCTTTATACAATCTGATTACTAGAAATTATGCAACTGATTTTAACATGAATTTTCTGGAAGTTTCCCTGTTATTATAAAAGGAAAAGCTTTTTGCGTCTCAGTGTTCACTAGTTAATACATGATTGCCAGACTACAGTGGGGATTATTTTGTGTTTGTGTCATAATTAGTGCTTGGATTACATTCAGTTTGGATTAGGATCAGACTAGACTAAAGTGGGGATTATTTCATGTGCTTGGATTACATTCAGTTTGGATCAGGATCAGATTGGAATTAAGACTGGAATAATTTGTCTTTTGAATTTAACGTCTAAGGTATTGTTTTGTACTATTGTATTATTGTCACTGTTTATTTTATATTTTTGTTAATAAATTCTGTTAATTGTTATCGTTTGTTGCTGGCTTCTTCTTTCTAGTTACGCCTGACTCGTAACAACGTTATATGACGTCATATGTCCATCGGGTTGTGAGGCACGCGCAATTTACCTAAGCAATAAGAACGTGAAAATCAGTATTTGCAACCACAAGTTTTTAATAAATTTTGTCACATTAAACCTCCTCCAGCCGTAAATTAAACCTATTTATTTTCACTTGTGGTTGCAACACGTGGAAAGGGGCATTCGGACATTTGCGTATAGTGTCGCCCCGGATCAACCTGCACAGTCCGCGCAGGCTAACCCGAGACTACACTTTACGTGTTTATGTAATTTTCTGTTTCATGCACAAAATCTAATGTAGCCATAAAGTGCCGTCTTGGATTACCCTGCAAGGACTGTGCAGGCTGATCCGAGACGACACTTTATGCAAATGTCCGAATGCCCCTTTTCGGGAGATGCAAGCCATGCAGTTAGCCATTATTTACAGCTGTTACCTGTTGCGTCATTCTGAAAACGATAACATCGAGGCTGACTCTGACTTAATTAATCCCACATTATTACGCTTTCATTAATATACATATTGATTTCCTCCTTAACCCTTTCCCAAACGACAAATTTTGGACCCTTCCAAACTGAAAGAGTTTGCAGACGACAATTTTTGATTAGGAGAAAATAGCAGAAAGTTCTCAAAAAGGGTAGAAAACACAGTGGGAAATGGAGAAATTGCTTGTTATGAGCAATTTCTTCTTTTCCCACAGTGTTTTCAAAAGACGTTTACTGCAGACACGTAAAAACCAGGCTTGTTTGGGAAAGGGTTAAATGTACAAAGAATCAAAGTACTGAAAGTACTGACAGACGAGCGAACGTAGAAAAAGTGTCCTTCATAAAGACATTACTCGGATGGTTCAAACAAAATAAAAGAAAAATGTTTTAAACTGGCTATCAAGTCCGTTCCATTCGACTACGGTCCAATCAAATCATTAAGTCCGCTCCGGTTCGGTTCCGTTGGATCTGGTTTGATCCGGCAACTTTAGCCACCGTTCATGGTCATTTACTTGTCACAATCGGAACTTCCATAAATAAACCTTCTCTTAATTGTTCTTTAACTGTTTTACTTATGAATAAATAAATCAAATTTCTCAAAGGCTAAAAATACACTTCTTCTGCAATATCAAAAGACAGTTTGGTCATGATCTAAAATATTGTAGTGGACAGTGCAGATCATAGATCAGACTGCACGTTCTGTGCAGTATGATCTTTATCTATACTGTCCACAAACGCTTCTAGTGTCGTCTGAAGTAAAAAAAGAATTAACTGGAAAAAAATGGCAAATGGCAAACATATCAATTTAATGATATGGCATTAGAATACCCCCTTCTTCACTTCTATTAGATGAATTACTCATTGGCTGGACTAATTTATTCCAAAACTAGACCTACGTCTCTTGCGAAAAAGCTTGTATTTGGATACGAGATCCTAAAGTGCAACTGCCCAAATTAGAAATGAAAATAAATCGGTCATTTTCTACATTTCAACATGTCTTAAAACCAAACATTTTCAAGAAAATATTTTTGTTTCCCTACAAAAAAGACGTTTCAATTTAGATTTCATTTTTTTACCATGTAACTGGGCCTTTCTCTGAATGTTAATAGAGTTATACGTATACCTCGAGTGGATTATAGCAAAGAGTACCAAAAGATGTAACACTCCTGCACTTCTGGATAGGGAAATAAAGATACTTACAAGGGATCAAACGAATGCACATGACATCCATACTGACTGGAAACACCGTCGTCAAAGGAAAAGTCTTTTCTGTTTCTGCAAATGTTGAGAAACTTAACCGTTACAGCAAATAATAAAAGAAATAAACTTGCTCAACTACGAAAAGGGACCCAAAGCATTGCCCTTTCAAGAGTATTTTTTCGTTAGATTATGTCATAAAAATACGAACTGTGTAAATCAAGGATCAAACAGCAGGTTCTGAGTAGATATTTAGACTAATTTTTGGTAGTACCTTCCTCATGGAAAATTGGTATTTCCACTATAACATTGTCCTACAAAATTTGCTATGATTAAAGATGGGTATTGTTTTACTACTGGAAACCATCATTTTCTCCTTTTCCCACAATGTTTTCTACCCTTCACAAAACAAATTTCAAATTTTCAGTCACTTTTATTTTGTCGTCTGCAAATGGTTTCGATTTGGACCAGTCTAAGATATTGTCGTTTATGATGCATCTTTGCTTGTTTTCATCCATTTGTAACCAATTTCATTTTTATTTTATGAAATCATAATCACTGTTGTACCTTCGGGCCTAGACTGGTGTCAGTCCGTTAAATAGAGCCTTTTCATTAAAACAAAGTCGTCAAATAAAAATGCAAAAACGAAAACTCTATGTTCTCTAAAATTATTCTGATGTCTGATTTAACTGTATTTCAGAAGAAGGGCAAGTAACAACACATATTTCTGTGACTTTGCTGTAGTTGTGTACCTTGTTAATTAGAATGACTTAAATGCAGGGTCTGAATGCCAGGCTACTTCGGGCCAAATATTGCTCCTAACTATTACAATCTTGCTTGATTACGGCGGATAGAAAAAATAGTTCAATCTATTGCAGCAAGCCGTAGACATAAAAACCACAGTTTCCGGTTTCCGGTTTAACCCGTTACCAAAAAAATTCCTGGTTTTCATGTCCCCGAGGAAGAAGCCTTTTTAAAACACTGTGGGAAAAGGAGAAAAATGCAGGTAGCCCGCATTTTCTCCTTTTCCCTCCACAATGTTTTCTACCCCATCCATATTAACCTTAGATTTTTGAGTAACAATGAATTTGTTTGCAAAAGCTTTCAATTTGGACAAGTCTAAAATCTTGTCCTTTGGTAAAGATTTAAATCGAAGATAAATCGCTGACGACTCTTTTCCTCACACGCTCTTTATTGACTTTTATCTACATTTACATGGCTATCTAAATTCTACAGGTTGTAAAGGTGTATTGTTAGCGTTTGTTTACTCTTTGACTGTAGGGTGCACCTTAAAGGTGGCCCTTCAGACTTTGGGACGAAAGTTTTACAAAAAAGCAAAAAGATCATCCTTATACTCCCAAAACCTTTTAATTTTCATTCATAAAACCCTAGTAGTCGAAAACCATCTCACAACACAAGAATTTAGAGATTTACTACGGCCCAGGTTGACACCAACGGGAGACACGTTCTATTTTTAGATGATCAATTCGCTCATTTACATTCAGGAATACACAGACGAAGTTTCAAACATAGCGTCCAAAGAAGACATTATGGAAAATAATTATTACATATTTGTTATGTAATGGAATTTAAGCGTCATCAGTCACGTGCCAGTCACTGACATTCCCAACATGCTTTATTGATTTTTGGCGCGAAATCTAAAAATACCTTAAGCGGTTGCATAGCCCTGTAAGGGTATACCATCACAACTTTTTTTTTGTCATTTTATGATTCTTAATTATTGATGATTTGTATTATTTTTTCATATGAATTTCAGTGATATATACTTTTTCTTTTAAATACCCACCTTTAAAGGTAGTGGACCAGTAATAGAAAACAGCTTCTTCCACTATAACATTATCCTACAAAATTTGCTAGAATTAAAAATGTGAATTATTGTACTAGTTAAACTGAGCCACATTTTTTTTTTAATCCTTCTAAGAATTATCATTTATAAACCAAAAACCACTATATTCTCATTACAAAGGGAGGTAATAAAAGTATCAACAAATAGTTTCAAGATAGACATTAAAGAAATTTCTGGTCGGTTAAATGCGCAAAAGTATTATATCTGTATAAATCTGTGTTTTTCGACTTTCAAGAAATTTATGCCATGCTGTACTAGAAGTATAACGGGTCCACCACCATAAGTCTAAACGAGAGAATTAAAACAGGCTTACCCGAAAGAATACATAAGACAAGGTTTACCCTCCTCCATTATATCTTCACAAATGTGGTAGCCGCCGTCTTTTTCGTTGCCAATGTGACGTTGTCGAACACACAGTTTTTGGATGTTTTCAATGTATCTGAAATCAAAACATTATTTTTTCCTTATCAGATTGTTTAACTCTTTACCAAACAGCAAAATATTAGACTAGTCCAAATTGAAAACATCTGCAGACGACAAAATTAGTGTGACTAGAAAAATGAAATTGGTTTTGGGAAAGGAAGAAAACATTGTGGAAAAAGGAGAAAATGCTGGTTTCCAGCATATTATCATTTTTCCACAATGTTCTCTGAGAATGCGTCTTTATAAAAACCAGGAATTGTTTGGAAAAGGGTTAACCATGTACCAAACAATCCCGATCTTAACCATTCTGCAGAAGATGCCTTTTGAAAACATTTTGGTACAAGGAAGAAATGGCGTTAACCATTATTTTCTTCTTCTCCCACAAAGATTTCTATTCTTTCCAATTCAAAATTCTCTTAAGGAGTCATACCTATATTGTCGTCTGCAAACGCTTTCAATTTGGACAAGTCCAAAATTTTGTCGTCTGGCATCAGTGAAATTTTCGTCTGCAAATGCCAGTTTGGACATGGCCAAAATTTTGTCGTCTGGTAAAGGGTTTATCATTATCAATATCTAATTTTTCTCCAAATTAATTCAAGTAGGTTGACCGTAGTTCAGAGCTCCAGATACAGGGATTGTTTTTTTTTTATTTCAAAATTGAAAATACTAATAATTCTCCACTAAACCCTATGTTGTGGGTACTCCTTAGAATCGTCTCATCGAGACGATTCTAATGAGTACCCACAACATAGGGTTTGGAACAGAAATAATTGATTTAGAATACCATCATTCCCTCTTATCTGGAGCTCTAGTAGTCGTATCGTTTGAAGTATGCTATATAATTATATTCAGCAAATCCCATAAATTCAGGGTCCGTATTCACTAACCATTCCAAAGGAACATTCTTAGTCTTATTCTTCAGGATTCTGTCAATGTGAAAGGAACAGACCTTCCAATTGGCTAAACCATTTGGTGTAGCCAATCAGAAGTTCTGTTACTTTAACAGTTTGAAAATCTTGAAGAACAATACAAAGAATGTTCTTAAGAATGGTTGGTGAATGCGGACTCAGGTATACAATCACAAATAAAATCAATATGGCAGGCTAAAAGTGACCAATTCTCAAATACTTACGAAAAGTACAGTTCCTCAAGCTCTTCTCTTTTCATGTTCTCCAGAATGGACGGCGTCGGAATGGTCACAGCACCTTGTTTTCGTATTTTGACGTCGGTTTGATTATTCTGGGATATCAGCTTAAACAGGCGAAGCAGCTTTTCTGTACTGCCAAGTTTTGAGTCATTTTCATCATTTTCAGAGATCTGCTGAACAAATAATATATGGAGGATATTTCTATTTTTCGGTGAAAGATCGAAATTTATTTCATCGAGTGAAAACCATCGGTAATATTTTCACACGTGGCGCATCCACGGGTGAAAAAATAACCGATGGTGTTAACGAGATGAAGTAAATTTTGATCTTTCACCGAAAAAGAAAAAATATTCTATTTATTTCATGCTTTTAACCCTTTCTGGAAGGAGCTTTATAAAAATCCAGTACAGTACTTTTCCGTTATTCCCCGTGGCGTACCCCTCCCGCATAACAACAAATTACAATATTACGTCAAGCGCGAGAAATGTAAGGTAAATGACGCCATATTTCCCATCTGGTTGTGAGGCACGCGCAATTTACTAGGCGACAAGGTGAAAATCGGTATTTTCTTTGGTGGTACCAGTGTAAGATCGAAATATATTTATACTGCTATTTCTCGATATCCTACCGGAAAGCATGAAATAATACCTCTTTACCAAACAATAAAACTATTGACTGGTCCAAACTGAAAGCATTTGCAAACGACAAAATAAATGTAAACCAAAAAAAAATGGAATTCTTTTTTGGAAAAGGTAGAAAATATTTAGGGAAAAGGAGAAAATGCTGGTTACCAGCATTTTCTCCTTTTCCCACAATGTTTTAAAAGCTTTCTTTCTCAGGGTCCTTAAAGTCGGGATTGTGTGGTAGAGAGTTAAACCGTTCACCCATAACCAGGAAAAAAAGTAGACTGGTCTTAGGTCAAACAATGGGATTTATCTGTAAAATATTAGTTAACTCAGGGTTTCATACTTTTACAAAGAGCCTTGACTCATTACCACACAATCCCTACTTTTTACGCCCCTGAGAAAGAAGCCTGAAGAAAACATTGTATGGAAAAGGAGAAAATGATGATAACCAGCATTTTCTCCTTTTCCCACAATGTTTTCTACCCTTCACAAAACAAATTTCAAATCTTCAGCCACTTTTATTTTGTCGTCTGCAAATGCTTTCGATTTGGACAAACCTAAAATGTTGTCGTTTGGTAATGAGTTAAATCGTGCTTAGCAGCGTAAGCGTTTAATGCAAACATCCAGGAGGAGTTATATTACTTAACACTATGGTCACAATGTGAAACTGCCGCCTGCCGATTTTTAGACATCGGTGGATTCTTAAAATTACATGCCGCCGGCCGATTTTTTACAAATCGGTGAGAGTGGTCATAAATAACTGCCAGTAAAAGGCCGCCTGGCGGGTTCCGGGCGGCGGCAGGCAGTTTCTTAAGTTCGAGGGGTGTGGGGTGTCATCAGGGTGTCGGCCGGTGGCAGTTAGGCGACAGTCCGGCAGCCGTCAGATTATACCTGCCACCGCCCGGCGGCCTGGCGGACACCGACCATTTATAACTGAAATCGGCCGGCGATCGGGCGTTCGAACTGCCACCGACAGGCGCCCGCTCGATAATCTGACGGTGGCAGGCTGGTTTACGGGGGATATATATAGCTAGATTGCTCTCGTATCACTACAAAGTGTTCATCATTATCATCAACCACAAGATAAGTAGATCTAATTTTTAAGAAATTTTTCCTTCCATCAAGTTGCCCCCTAAAGGCAAGGGGCAGGACAAAGCGCCAGCACCGAAGTGCAAGAGACCAGAGCCCAACCCAGCAATATGCAAGTCTCTGAGTCGCCCTGGTGCTGTTAGAATCGCCATGACGACAATTTCTTATTGTGAATAGCCTCGGATTTATATTCAGGGGCCGGGGAGTCTGCATTCGGCAGATCGCTATCCTGCCACCTACCAACACCGACAGCCGCCTTCCATCTGCTTTTCAATCTCCTCCTTGCCGCCGGCAGGTATTTTGAAATCGCACGGTGGCATGTCGGTAGCATAACGGTAGCAGGCCGGATGCTGGAAAGTGGCAGTTAGTTCCACCGATCGCCGGCCGAAGATTGAAGGCCCTCGAACCCCGTGACGATCAAGTAAAAATCGCGCTGCCGCCCGTCTGCCGCTTGATTGCCACCGCGCGACCACGAAATGCGCCCGGCCGGCGCCCTGACGACAGACACAATTGGAAAAAATCGGCCGGTGGCAGTCAGAATTTTAACTTTTTCTTAAAACTTCAGCGGCGTCCTAGCGGCATCTAAAATGCCGCCTGCCGCCTGCCGATTGTGCCTGCCACCGAGCTGCCACCGGGCTGCCACCGGCCGAATTTGAGTGAAAACTGGCAGTTACCACGCCGGCAGGCGGCATTTACTGATTTGTGACCGTACTATTAGTCTTTACCACACGATCCCGAATTTTAACGACCATGAGAAAGAAAGCCTTTGAAGACATTGGGGGAAAATGAGAAAATGCTGGTAACCAGCATTTTCTCCGTTTCCCACAATGTTTTCTACCCAGCTGGAAACAAATTTCATTTTTTGAGTTACCGTTATTTTGTCGTCTGCAAGTGCTTTCAATTTTGACCGGTCTGAAATTTTGTCGTTTGGTAAAGCGTTAACCCGTTACCACACAATCACTATTTTTGACGCCCTTGAGAAAGAAGCCTTTTGAAAAGACTATGGGACAAGAAGAAAATGCTGATAACAAATTTTTCTCCTTTTCCCACTGTATTTTCTACCCTTCCCAGAACAAATTTCCATTCTTTAGTCACCTTTATTTTATCGTCTGCAAATGCTTTCAATTTGGACCTGTCTGAAATTTTGTGGTTTGGTAAAGTGTTAATGATTGATCATTATGTCAATGAAAAGTTCCCTTGCATAATATATTTATGAGTTTCTTGGCTATGACCAGAAAACAAGTGCAGCTCTGAAGGGTCTTGTTTTCGGACACTGCAACGAAAATCCCGAGTGCCTCTGGAAAGAACTTAAGTCAACAAATATATCCAACGCTTAACCCTTTTACTCCATCGATACTCATTTCCTCACATTCCTTGAAGAAGCCCTTGGAAAACATTGTGGCAATAGGTGAAATTGCTCGTGACGAGCAATTTCACCTTTTTCCACAATGTTTTCTACACTATCAAAAGGTGTCATTACACACATAAGAAATGGGTTCACCTTTGCTGTTATTTAGGGTCAATTAGAGATACCATGGAAATGCCTTATGGGGTAAAAGGTTAACCCAATAAGTAATCCAGGGCCCATATTTACCAACCATTCTGAAGAACGCTCTTTGTCTTGTTCTCCAGTATTTTCCACATTTGCAAGTAACACAACTTCTGATTGGCTAAACCATTTGGTTTAGCCAATCAGAAGTTGTGTTACTCACAAATGTAGAAAACCTTGGAGAATAAGACTAAGAATATTTTCAAGAATGGTTGGTGAATACGGGTCCAGGATCCACAAAGACTGCAAAAACTTGCGTTTGGTATGATAAGAATGTTGCGACATTTGCCCGTATTTTACTAAAAAAACCAACTGAAATATAATTTTCAATTCGATAATAAAAAACCAAAATATTGCTAATTCAAACATATGTTTTGGGGAACAATATCTCCTTATCGGACAGTGTAGATTCAAGATCAGACTGCACGTCTGTGCACAGTCCGCCAAAAGGTCTGAGTCGAGTTTGGCATCCCATAGGTTAACACTTCACCAAACGACAAAAATTCAGACGGGTACAAATTGAAAGCAGTTGCAGACAACAAAATTAAAGTGACTGAAAATTTGAAAATAGAAAACATTGTGGGAAAAAGGAGAAAATGCTGGTTTACCAGCATTTTCTCCTTTTCCCACAAAGTTTTCATAAGGCTTCTTTCTCAGGTTCGTTAAAAGTTGGGATTGTGTGGTAAAGAGTTAAAATCCATTGGTGGACGTGCACACCTACATGTGCACAAAGACCTGCACCATTATACCAACAAACACATTCGTTCGGCCGGTGTATAATTTTTTTGTAAGATTGTAATTCACTCACCTGACTTTGGGCAGTCAGATATCCTGAAAATATCCCATAGTTCACGAGTACAATCAAGCACACAACAACTACTCCGGCCAGTGCCCTTTTATTAACGGCCATCTGGAATGAAATACGGGTTTTAATCTTCTACAACAGTCCAGATATCTACCCGTTCATATTAAACCTGACTTCATGCTCAATCGAGTTTTAACCTTAAAATTTTAACGCTTCAGTTAGTCAAAAAGTTTGAAAACAATATGTTTTATTTACTTATAAATCAAAGGACTGAAAGTCCTGAAAACCAGATATTGTTGGATTGTGAACTGAGCTGGATTAAGCAATGTTATTAAAGGATAATACATACGGTTTCAAAATATGTGGTGCTACAGAAACATGTAAATGGAATCTGAATTAATGTATGGAAGAAGTAGGGACAAGCTGGACTCTTCATAAATACAAAGCTCCAGATAGAGGAGTGATTTTGATTTCAAAATGGAAATATTGATAATCCTCCAGTAAACCCTATGGTGTGGGTTCTCATTAGAATCGTCTCATTGTGACGATTCTAATGAGTACGCATAACATAGGGTTTCATAGAGAAATAAAGGATTTCAAAAACCATCTCTACCTCTTACCTGGAGCTCTGTAAATACCTGTGCAGTTCTGTCCTAAACGCAAAGACTACGGTAAAATAGTAACCAGACATTCACAATATCTATAAATAGAAACGGTTTCGGACCATCCTATTCCCAGAAAAAAACACAGCACAAAAGAAAACGACCAAATGGTACAAATATTGTAAATGCAGCCCACACTCAAATGATTACAAGTGACGTATTCACCAACCATTCTTATAAGCATTCTAGATCTTATTCTCAAACACTTTCTAAAGTTCAAAGTAATAAAACTTTTGACAGGCTAAAGTCCCCTAAACTAAAAGAATTCTAAATAAGATTAAGAACAAAACTAAGAAACTGGTTGAAAACGGGCCAAAATCTTGTAGCTAACAGCTAGGTTACGTAAACTTTACAACCATATAGCTTGCAACAAGAGAAAAGGAGCATTCAGACATTTGCGTAAAGTGTCGCCTCGGATCAGCCTGCGCAGTCTGCGCAGGCAAATCCGAGACGGCACTTTACGACTACAATTAGATTTTGTACAACAGCAGACTTGCGCAAAACAGAAAATTAGATAAAAACGGCAAGTGCAGCCTCGGATTAGCCTGCGCGGACTGGCCTCGGATTAGCCTGCGCGGACTGCGCAGGCTGATCCGAGACGACACTTTACGCAAAAGTCCGAATGCCCCTTTTCACGTGTTGAAAGCCATAATGGAGTTTTACAAGGATTTTATGCAACACCCCGCACTCTATGCCAACTAAACATTTTCTGGCTACTTCACCATTGATGTTTACTGGTAGAGGTAACAAAAGAAGGTATTATATCACCATTTTTTCATCTACTTTTATCACCATCCTTAAATATTTCTAAATAAGTGCTTCCATTCTGTGACACTATTTATTCAGTTCAACAGAAACACCCATTGCGATTGCAGCTGCCCAAATCGGGTGTAGAGGGATCGTCTCAAGAAACTTGAAAAAAAATGTATGTTAAAATCTTGAACTATCATTCTTACTTTTGACTAGATAGTTTGGCCCTTTTTGTTCTTTTTACGATATCATACCCACCTGACGCATTTTTTTATGAAGAATTATTTCAGTTCTACTGTTAAAAGTGCGTCCTTTCTGACTCTTAGATTTAAACTTACTAAGAAATATCCCGAATTTAAGTGAGAGCTTTGTGCGACTAACGAGGCGACAACGTCACATTGGTAACGAAAATGGCGGCGACCACTAATTCGAATGTCAGTATGAACCGCGAAATTCAGCACAAGAGCAAAGGGACTCTTTCCTCATGAAATAGCCGTACGCACCAGTTATTAATTATTTTCTTAATTCCTTTAGCCCATGTCTAAGAAGCTGTATGACAAGAATGAAATAATAGTAATGGAAGTCTAGATTTCTTTTTCAGCGATACCCATAAAATTCTTACCAACTGCTTAATCCGAGTAAAGCCAGTCGGCGGTCTTGAATCTAAAAAAAATAAAGAAATTATCAGCGGTACGTATAAGGTACAGAAGTTGAGCGTTTCAATACTAGTAAAGACAGACGGATGAACGGATGGGCGAACATCGCCAATACTTCATTTCTCCGCCCTCAGTAAAGGAAAAAAAGAACGCACATCTTTCACAGTTGGAAAACAAAGCTTCTTGAATCATACCATCGTTAAGAGCATTTTGTCAATTTCAGTGTGATGTCTCCTATACTGTTACAACAATTTATTCACATAAATTGTGTTAAAGACCATTTTCAACATTATTTCAATTAAATTGTGACTGTGCAACTTTTTATTCTCTTCCAGATTCTTTTTCTAACATGTAACCTTCTCATACAACAGTTATCCCAAGCCAGCGGCTGCTTTCTTGACCGAACATCGTCGAAACAATAACTATTAGTAACATAAGAGTCGAGTCACTATCATCAGGCCCCGGAAAGGAAATGGTCGATGGGTACTCTAACTAGCGACATCCTGGTCTAAATCTCGCTCGTTTTCGGCTAAGCTACTGGGCTGGACCTATCAAATTGGTGTAATTAATCTTGATTCATGTCAAAAAACAACTTTGCAACGATATTCGTCGTTTATTCTTTAGAATCCAAGGAAGAATTTTAGACAGATATTTCAAAATCATAGTTTTCAGGAATAAACGTAATTTTATTCGATATATTCACATGTTTTTCTCTCTGTCCATCATGCATCCTACTGTCAATGAACGTATCTCCTGACTCCTGATGATCAAAGGCAGACCACAAATACACTTCCCACTCAATCAAAAGGTATTCATTCGCTTAGCAGGTCGACTTTCTAGCCAATATTTGAATAATATTTCTCTTTTTATTTCAAATCATTAATTTCACACTATGCGTTCCTTGACAAATACCACTTCAGCGTTCTCAACGATTTGATTTTTTTAAGGATCTCTACCTATTTAAAGGAAAATTGACGTGGTTTAACTTTTGGGGGGACTATTAAAGCGGTCAAATACAGTCCTCTATTACAGGAAGTGTTACAGGACTTTGAAATTGTGAAAATTATAAAAAAAAAAATTATCATTGTGGCAGCGCATGAAACACGGGCGGTAAACGGGGCAACTAGCTCCAAAAAGAGTCAATAGCATTTTGTTGCCTCGTAACATACGGGTATTTGTGTGCTAGTTGCATAGATAGAAAATTTGTCAACAAAGGTAGGTGTCGAATACTTTAATCTTTATTTATTTCCTTAGCGGAGACCTTTTGAAAAATCCGGCAATGCAGTGCGATATAGAAATGACTAAACTTTATTCACCGCTAGCATATGTCATAAGTGTGCAGCACTTAGATAAAATCTTGGCCAAACTTTCGAGCATCGAGCGGTAAAACTGTAAGTCGGAGATATGAAACCACGGATTTCCTCATTGAACGTCCAATACATAGCCACTACAATACCTGATGCACTTTCCCTATTAATTTCAAGCCCAGGGAATTACGAAATAACAAAAATTGAAAATTTTAGAAGTCGTGTATGTAGAATATTAACTGAATTTGTGTGCAGGCTAGTTGCCTAGCCAGGGGGGTAGTTGAATAGACAAGGAGCCAGCTTTTTATTCAGGTTTAGTAATATTTGTCGTCTGCCAGTGCTTATATTTTCGACTCTGTCTAAATTTGTCATTCGGTCATCGGATGACTAAATAATACTTTATATAATATTTTCAAGTGGGCGTGTCCGAGACACAGACACTGGGTTCCCCATGTTTGAACAACTCACAAATACTGAGATCAACAAAATACACAAAGTTCCGCAACTGCCATTTTTTTCTAGCAACGGAATTTTATACTGACATCACGTTCTGACTGCGTTCATTTCTATTAAGGTTTCTGCCATCTTTGGTACCCTTATTAGAAATTGGCACAGCCCAAACATGACGACAGTGTAAACTGAAAAAAAAGCAGCTGCAAAAACGTGTGTAGGCTACTTTATATACAGTCCTAAGAATTGGCAATTTGTTAAAAGATCGGAAAGCCGAGTGCCTGTTGTTCTAATGAAAAACTGCAGGGAATGGGTGGCATCCTGATCATGCATGTAACTGATGCATCCCCCTAAAGTACTTTAACTTGTGAAAGTTGATATCTTTTCAGAAACTAAGCAAGGATGACAAAAAAATCCAAATTCTTCACGGTACACATGTTCAGAGTGTCCAAAGAGCTACTCAGCCAAATCAAGACTAAAAGAACACTCGAAAAATGCTCACCAGAATCCATCATCGACAGTATCTAATATATGCCAAAGACATTTCAGCACAAAAACAACAATGTGGATTATGCACATTTAGGTGTTCGCAAATATCAATGCGACTGCTGTGGAAAGCAAGTAGCCACGAGAAAAAGAGTTTCAGATCACATGAGGCAGCATCACAGCGCCAAGAAGTTAACATGTGAAAGCTGCAGAAAAGGCTTCGTGCACCATATTTGAATGGGGTTTTATGCCGTTTCAAAGAATCTTTCAGTTATATCACGGCGAAGTTCACTAACTCGTGTGCATCCTGGGTATCAACAGTTCTACGCTGAGCCCCTGAGTACCTTCTCCATGGACATACCCACGTGACCAGCGGCGCGGCCGGGACTCGAACCCGCGACCCTCGACACCTTTCAGGTCACGAGTTAGCCGCTATGCCTATTTCAAGTATAGCATAGACATTCAATTACAAATGCCAAATTTTAGAGTGTGAATAGCACTTGCATATTACAAATTTTACTAAGCTCAAAATTCTGAAATGAAAAGAATATATACTAGTAAATCGTGAGTTTCAAAATATGTTCAGAATCCTAGATAAGTAAAATTACTTGTTAAATTACTCTGTACGGTGCTGATTTGGGGCAAATAGGTTAACTACCTCCTTGTCTATTCAACTACCCCCCTGGCTAGGCAACTAGCCCGCACACAAATTCAGTTAATATTCTACATACACGACTTCTAAAATTTTCAATTTTTGTTATTTCGTAATTCATTGGGCTTGAAATTAATTGGGAAAGTGCATCAGGTATTGTAGTGGCTATGTATTGGACGTTCAATGAGGAAATCCGTGGTTTCATATCTCCGACTTACAGTTTTACCGCTCGATGTTCGAAAGTTTGGCCAAGTTTTTATCTAAGCGCTGCACACTTATGTGACATATGCTAGCGGTGAATAAGTTTAGTCATTTCTATATCGCACTGCATTGCCGGATTTTTCAAAAGGTCTCCGCTAAGGAAATAAATAAAAATTAAAGTATTCGATACCTACCTTTGTTGACAAATTTTCTATCTATGCAACAAGCACGCAAATACCCGTATGTTACGAGGCAACAAAACACTATTGACTCTTTTTGGAGCTAGTTGCCCCGTTTACCACCCGTGATGAAAGGCGGCACTTTATTTTCTGAAAAGTCCTTTTGGAGGTAGCCATATTGTTTATATAAGGATTCCAGTCATCTTGTACCTAGGCCATTTCGTACGATTTTGGTCATTTCGTATATTCTTCTCATGATACCTTTTATTTTGGTCATTTCATACTCATTTTGATCATTTCCGTGATTGTTAGTTAGAGCGTCGGCGTCGTAATCATAGGGTCCCGAGTTCGATATCCGAGAGCGGGTGTCAACCTTGAAAGTTTCACTTGCCCACATATTCAGCGCGAATACTGTTGTAGTTTCCAGGAAGCAGAATCGATAGGATTTCAAGCTGATAGAACTTGCTTTTCAATCGATGTAAAATAAATATGTTCAAACGTTTTCCTACCCACACTGGTCATTTCATACCCAGTTTTAACATCAATTAAATAGTAATTTAGTACTAAGTTGCAATAGCCTACTGTTTTCTTCTGTTGTTTGCCGAATGAAAACGGCTTTTGTATATAGCTTCGATTGAAATTCTGTTAAGTTTCGCCGAAGAATGGCTATGATTTGTCTTACCATTATTGTTTTTCATTTTTAAGGTTTAATTTGCACCATAAAGATTGTTTTGGACTTTAAGTTCATTATTTTCCCCGGGTTCTACATAAATTTACAATGTTCAATTTGAAACGTGTCACAAGTTTTCTGGAGAGAAGCCACAATTTGGTTGTGTTCTTCATAAACCATGTTGCATAACCATGACTCTTTCTTAGACTTTAACCCTTTACCAACAACATAATCTTAGACTGTTGAGATCACTTGCAGAAAAGCTCCAGGTTGAACTCTTAGTCCGGGACTTAGTAAACTATATGGGCTGCTACACGCGAAAAGGAACCTTCGGTCGTCTGCGCAGGTTAATCCTAAACAACAGTGTCCGTTTTTTATGAAATTTTCTGTTTTCCCGAAAGAAAAATCGCAATTTTCTGACAGTTCTAAATATCAAAGCTCGGCCACTGGCGTTCCATTACTATTTAAAACTATTATTTATTATGTTACATATCGACCAACGATTAATTATTGGTCGCCCGGCAAAAGCCGGCGACCTTATATTTAATATAGTTCAGAAGAGATGTTCATGGAGAGTGTAGGTACTTCCGGTTGAAATCTTTCATCATATTCGCCAGCTTTAATTTGGTAAAATAGGTGTGAATGTTTGTGAAATTGTTGTGTGGGTTTTTCTTCACCTTTTTTGAGGTTGTTTACTTGTTTTTAAACCAATAAAGAATCGTGAAAGAATTATTAACGGTCTGCTGCGCAACATTTTGTAAAACAATTAATGTTCTTGTGCAGAATGCATCTATTTTTAACGCAAATGAACTCGTCCAGTCACATGATCTTAGGAACCAATGGAAATGCAGAACTGCTCCTATACTCTTTACCGTTGTCTGCGCATGTCATATTCTTCGATGATTCGAGTATTTATAGAATGGCAACTAGCGGGAGATAATGACTCTTTACCGGTAGGCCTATAGAGCGGAATGGAAATATTTTAGAGCAATGAACGGTATGGAAAAGAAAATACGCATGGAAATGTATCATGCCTGTTTATTAAATAGAATAACAATGATGATTTGAAACATGTTTTTTTTTTACCCATTAAAGGTAATTTACAAGTAAAAACCAAAAATTATGTTTTTGTACCGCTGAAAAAAATGTACTTGTAGTGATATTTTTCCTTTATGCCCGTATTCCTAGATGGCGAAATGAAAAATTCACCAACAGTATATTGTACCTAAAGTGTTACAGGTCTTTAATGTATTTTCTTTTGGGTAGTTAATTGAAGAAAATGATTAGAATTTCTTTATGTTTATAAGTACAAATGTTAAAACCTTTTAACCCTTTCCAAACGACAAACTTTTGGACTAGACCAAATTGAAAGCATTAGCAGACGAAATTTCAACTCTTGCTGAAAAGATGATTTCTGTCTATGATAGGGTAGAAAACATTGTGGGAAAATCAGAAAATGCTGGTTACCAGTATTTTCTTCTTTTCCCACAATGTTTTCAAAAGGCTACTATTCCACATCCGTAAAAACCAGGGATTGTTTGGAAAAGGGTTAAATTTCCTTTGTGCGGGACTGGCGCAATGGAAAAGAAAGTACGCAATAGACATTATACATTTGTTACTATATAAAGTAAATATGTATGATTTCAAACGTGTGTATTTGTACTCATATATCTTTCCTAGTGTATATCTACAGGAATATTGAAAAATTAAGTTTTTACGGTTAAAAAAATATATTTGTAGCAATATTTTCTTCTTTACGCAGGTAATCTCAGAAGGGGAAATGGAAAAATTACCAATTTCGAACATGTACAATATAATGCACCCAACACAGGTCTTAAAGGTGGGTATTTAGAATTTTTACATCTCACCAAATTAAAAAATATATATGTTACTGAAATTCATATGTAAAAATAATACAAATCATCAATATTTAAGATTCATAAAATTATACCAAAAAAAAAAAATTGATGGGGTTCCCTTAAAAGGCTACGTAGCCTCTTAAGGTATTGTTAGATTTCGCGCCAAAAATCAATAAAGCATTTTGGGAATGCCAAGTGACTGGCACGTGACTCATAACTCTTAAATTTCATTACTTAACAAACATGTAATAATTAGTTTCCATAATGTCTTCTTCGGACCCTATGTTTGAAACTTACTCTGTGTATTCCTGTATGTAAATGAGCGAATTGATCATCTAAAAATAGAATGTGTCTCCCGTCGGTGTCGACCTGGGCTGTAGTAAATCTCTGATTTCTCGTGTTGTCGGACCGTGTTCGACTACTGGCGTTTTATGAATGAAAATTAAAAGGCTTTGGGAGTATAAGGATGATTTTTTAGCGCTTTTGTACAATTTTCGTCCCAAAATCTGAAGGGCCACCTTTAAAGTTCAGATTGAATTTTAAAATGGATAATAACTTGATTTAAATATCAGCTTACATGCATTAGAGTGCGTGAATCTAGGATCAGACTTCAATTTTGGTAAGTCTGATCTCGATCTACACCCTCTTCAGATATTTCACTGATCGGCTTTGGTTACATGTATCATCTTATATACATTAGATTGCGTGAATCTAGGATCAGATTGTAATTTTGGTAAGTCTGATCTTGATCTACATCGTCCTCAGATATTTCACTGACTGGCTTTGCTTACATTAATCAGTTTACATGCCAGCTTACATGTTTAGCAATATCCGTAATTATTACTTATTTTGTCAGGTTATATATGAATTCATATACATGTACGTAGTTCAGCGTGTTGATCAGTGTATTGGACTGTGTAGATCTAGGATCAGAGAGCATTTCTTGTAAGACTGATCTTAATCTACACTGTCCTAAGAAACTTCACCTAGAGAATTCGGTTGCAATTATCAGTATACATGTATATGTTTTATCATTCGCAGTTGATTATTTGTATAAATATACATAGCACATGAAATCTTTTTTTTTTTAATTTCAGATATTCGAAATGTTATCAGACTTTCCTCGTATTTATGAATGTAATTGAAAATTTTTCAGGAAACAAAAGCTGAATATTGAGTTGTTCGAACCGTTAATTTTCAGACTTTGTGGATTAGCGATCAGAATGCACATTGCGTGCTGTCTGGTCCTGATGCACAACATTTGCAATACCATTTTTAGGCGCGCTCAGCAGCAGATAGTTTTGGTGATGTTTGAATTCTTGTATGTCAACGGTTTTTGGTTTTTCAACGTAAACAACGTAATTTGTAATTATCTTTTCCATTATTCCTTCGGAAAACATGAAGTATTTCATGTAATGCCGACACACACTTATTTTTTCCAAATTATACTGATATACATGCATTTTTGTCTTTTCTCATGTCTTGCATATCTTGTTAAACTGTATTTTGAATTGGCTATACATAGATAATACAAGAAATAAATGTGAAAAGGATCGGGACGAAAGCATATTGCTTATATAGTTCCCCTCCCCAAGCTAAATCACATGATACGCCAATACTATCAAATAATGTCAAGAAGAGAAAAGATTATCATAAAAAAAAACAGAAAGTAATGAATGTAAAGAACAAAAAGGCTTCATTATCTGAAAAAGTAAAAAGAAAAAAGGAATGGTGATTGGTGATTGAGTGATTGAGCAGAGTGGCAACAAAAGATACAAAATTATACTTGTACATGTTGTTATGTACATACCCAGTTATTCCTAGCTTTGTTCATGTGTGTATCTATTTTTGAATGGTTTTCCCCTGTTGCTATTTTTAGAACTGAACTCTCTGTTGTGGAATATTGTGCTGGAAGTTTCCAGGCCTTTATACAATCTGATTACTAGAAATTATGCAACTGATTTTAACATGAATTTTCTGGAAGTTTCTCTGTTATTATAAAAGGAAAAGCTTTTTACATCTCAGTGTTCACTAGTTAATACATGATTGCCAGACTACAGTGGGGATTATCTTGTGTTTGTGTCATAATTAGTGCCTGGATTACATTCAGTTTGGATTAGGATCAGACTAGACTAAAGTGAGGATTATTTCATGTGCTTGGATTACATTCAGTTTGGATCAGGATCAGATTGGAATTAAGACTGGAATAATTTGTCTTCTGTATTTAACATCTAAGGTACTGTTTTGTACTATTGTAATATTGTCACTGTTTATTTGATATTTTTGTTAATAAATTCTCTTAATTGTTATCGTTTGTTGCTGGCTTCTTCTTTCTAGTTACGCCTGACTCGTAACAGAAATTGGGGGCTCGTCCGGGATTGGAAAATAGACTAACGTATTTGTTTTCCATTTTGGACTATCCATCGATTGGAAACTAGACTAACGCATTCGTTTTCCTTTTGGGATTAACCATCGATTGGAAAATAAGACTAACGCATTCGTTTACTAATCAGTAATTATAATAATTTTGTACTTGAATCCAGCGGCAAACAAACATGTCTTTTGACTTAGATAAATTTACGGTCTGTACCAATACAAAGTTATGCCGTTTGGGATGAAAAATTCTCCTGCAACGTTTCAGCGGCTTATAAACAATGTTATATGTGGATTAGATGGCTGTGATGCATATATTGACGACGTCATCATCTACTCAGACAGTTGGAGTGACCACCTTCAAAGAATCAGGAAGTTCTTCGACAGACTCAGTAAAGCGAAACTGACTGTGAATCTTGCAAAAACTGAATTTTGTCATGCTACTGTAACATTTCTAGGACATCTTGTGGGACAGGGTCAAGTTAAACCTTTAGAAGCTAAAGTCAGTGCTATCTCTGAGTTTCCTGTGCCTAAATGTAAAAGACAGCTGATGCGATTTCTTGGTATGGCTGGCTACTACAGGAAATTCTGTAAAAATTTCTCGGGTATTGCTGAACCTTTAACAAATTTACTAAAGAAAAGCACAAAGTTCAAATGGAATGGCAAATGTCAAGATGCATTTGATCGTCTAAAAGCCATACTAAAGAGCGCACCAGTTCTCTTGGCACCTGATTTTGACAAATGTTTCAAATTAGCTGTTGATGCAAGTGATGTTGGTATTGGTGCTGTTCTTTTACAAGAAGACAATAATGGTATTGATCACCCAGTTTGTTACTTTTCTAAGAAATTTAACAAACATCAGAAAAATTACTCTACCATAGAAAAAGAGTGTCTTGCTTTAATTCTGGCAATCCAGCAGTTTGAAGTTTATTTAACCTCTTCAACTTCACCAATTGTTGTATTCAGTGATCATAACCCTTTAAGTTTTCTACACAAACTTAAGAATAAGAATCAAAGATTACTGAGGTGGAGTTTATTGCTTCAAGAGTTTAATCTTGACATAAGACACATAAAAGGGAAAGATAACATTATACCTGATGCTCTTTCAAGAGTTTGAAATTCCAATAGTCATTTTTCCCTAAATCAAGTTTAAACTGTTTTTCTTTTAAATTGTAATTTCATTACCTTGACTATTTTCATTAGTCTGAAATAATTATTATTTGAGTTTGTCATTTCCTATGTAATACTTCAGTTAAAGTATCATATACATGTATATAAATAATATTGAAAAAAAAGAAAGATTTATTTCATAAACCTTTCTTTTTCTTTTCAAGGAGGGAAGTGTTATGTACATACCCAGTTATTCCTAGCTTTGTTCATGTGTGTATCTATTTTTGAATGGTTTTCCCCTGTTGCTATTTTTAGAACTGAACTCTCTGTTGTGGAATATTGTGCTGGAAGTTTCCAGGCCTTTATACAATCTGATTACTAGAAATTATGCAACTGATTTTAACATGAATTTTCTGGAAGTTTCTCTGTTATTATAAAAGGAAAAGCTTTTTACATCTCAGTGTTCACTAGTTAATACATGATTGCCAGACTACAGTGGGGATTATCTTGTGTTTGTGTCATAATTAGTGCCTGGATTACATTCAGTTTGGATTAGGATCAGACTAGACTAAAGTGAGGATTATTTCATGTGCTTGGATTACATTCAGTTTGGATCAGGATCAGATTGGAATTAAGACTGGAATAATTTGTCTTCTGTATTTAACATCTAAGGTACTGTTTTGTACTATTGTAATATTGTCACTGTTTATTTGATATTTTTGTTAATAAATTCTCTTAATTGTTATCGTTTGTTGCTGGCTTCTTCTTTCTAGTTACGCCTGACTCGTAACAATGTATATAATTTATATGTTCTCGACAGTGACAAGTTACATTGTCAAAAAAGAGGACTTTTAATGTATTGGATTAAAACTAAGAGAATCTCTTGCTTTTATCAATGTATTCATGAACTGCATTGAAGATCTGTTTGTTTTCGACAAGGGAGAGTTCATTGTCTCCAAAAAGAACGTATCAATATTAAAAGCAGATTTTGCACTAATATGTTGTCCGAGTGTTGTTCGAATGATAAAATCTGCATTCAAAGAAGTAGTGTGTATTAGATTCAACTTCCCCGCAACGACAAAGAGGAGAAGCCACAATATTTTTCCAGAAGAGATGTTGTTTTAGATCGCTACATTTACATGTATTTCTAAGTCGAGTATGAATAATTTGCATTTTTCTTTCCCCATAAAAATACAGTTTACAGGAAGTGGGTTTGTCTATGTTCAGCAAACGTTTAAACGACGAGAGAGAGTCAGTTTCTCTTGTAGCTTGTGGCAAAGAGTTCCATGCGTTTACACCTGATTGCAGAAAGGAATTCATATAAACCCTAGTTCTACAAACTATGTTTGCCAAGTCATTATATAGAATTACGAAGATTATACGTCGTGTTACTTCCAATAGTGGGCGGGACAAGAGAGCACTATAGGTAGTTTGGACCATTGACCATTTTGAAAAAAAGAATGAGATTATGGTTGATAATATATATAATAAAGATGATATTACTTGATAAGTTATAAGTTAAATAAGCTGAAACCTTTTTCCCCATACCTATTGAGTACCCAGATCATTAAACGTCTTCTAAATTACCATTGCACGGGACCGGCGCAATGGAAAAAGAAACTTCACAAGGGAAATATAACTTGAATGTAAGTTGTAAAATAAACTATTTAGTAACCACATGTATATTTTGTAATCATTGACCAATTATAAGGTATACATGTATCTCCAATTATAAACGAAATACAATATTTTTGTACTCATGGCTGAAAAAAATGTATTTGTAGCACTTTTTTTTTAATTATGCAGTTATTCTCAGATGGCGAAATTGAATACTAGCATAAAAGTAGAATAAAATGTAAATCGGGCATTTGAACGTTTTGCAGTGCGAAAGCTCATACTTTATTTTGACAGTTGGTCATATGGCAAATTTATGACAGGTCACTATTGTCATGTCAATTTCATTGGAAAACAATAGATCTAGCTATTTTTATCACAAATGAAAAATTACTGAAAAAATTGGAGTCAGATCAATTCTGTTGTCTACATATTTCTCAGTTTAAAATGGAAAAAAAAATCATTTTCGGGCGACCTTGACGCCCTTGCGTCTTCTTTTTCTCTTGTTATATATTGGTTTACACATCGAGAAACGATTCTGAATAATAATTGAACGTCAGTGAGCACGGCATAATCTAAACACTAACCTTCCTGGATTTCTTTGGGTCTCATGAATAACGGTTAACCGATCGTCGTGTTTCAACGACACGTTACATCCAATGGAAATCCCAATTATGTTATGTTATCAACTTTCTACACATTACTTGTGTCTGCATGCATATGTACAGTGTATAAACCCAATAAGATAGCCTTTACACAATACCATAATACGGCCAAGTAGTACTGATTCACTTTTTAACCCTTGCGCTACAACGAGCGACTCGATGACCTTTTTGCGGACAATGTAGATCAAGATCAGACTGCACACAGTGATCTACACTGCTCGATTAGGAATCTCTTTCCCCCAAAAAATAACATTTTAAATACAAAAAAAAGGGGTCTTATTATCGGCTTTAAAGTTTTACTTCACTTGTACTGAGCAGGATCAGAGTTAACATCGATGGGAAACGTCGTTCTATTTTTAGAACTATTTTTACTCCTATCTCTTAAAAATACTAGTTAACGTATGGTGGCACATTTCTGCCACGAGATACGAGATAGATCTAGCTACATCATGATAATTTTAGTAGATTATTGCGATAAAATAAAAGAATCCTGGAAATCTTATCACGATCGTGAAAAGTTTCATGAGGAAAATATCACACTAAACTTAATATTTTAGCGCAAAATGTCTCCACCGAGCTCGAAGCTGACGTGCGAATATTTATAGAATTATTGTGATAGCTTTAATATCCGTTTCTTGATATCTATAAATAAAAAAAAAATCATCATCTGGATGAACTCGGTAGTTTTGACTTAAAGGTGGTCCTTCAGATATTGGGACGAAAATTTTACAGAAATACCAAAAAAACTACTCCCAAAGCCTTATAACTTTCATTCATAAAACTCCAGTAGTCGAAAACCAACCGACAACAAGAGAAATTAGATATTTACTACAGCCCAGATCGACACTGAAGGGAAACACCGTCTATTTTTACATAAGCAACTCGCTCATTTACATACCGGAAATACACAGGCGTAACTTCAAACATAGCGTCTAAAGTTCTAGACATTATGGAAAAAAATTACATGTTTGTTAGTTATGGAATTTAACAGTCATTAGTCACATGCCAGTCACTTAACATTCCCATAATGCTTTTTTTATTTTTGGCGGGAAATCTAAAAATAGCTTAAGAGGCTACGTAGCCTTTTAAGGGAATACCACCAAATCTTTTTCTTTTTGTAATCTTATGATTCCTAATTATTGATGATTTGTATTGTTTTTCATATAAATTTCAGTGATATATACTGTATATTTTTTTAATTTGATGTGATGTGAAAATTCTAAATACCCACCTTTAAAGGGTAACTGCAGCCAAAATCTTTTTTTTCGATATATAAGTCCTCAACCCATTACCACATAATCCCTACTTTTGACGACCCCGAGAAAGAAGCCAGCATTTTCTACATTTCCCACAATGTTTCCTACCCTTAATTTTTTGTCAATATACTCGCTTTATCCGATTTTTAAATGAAAATTTTGGTCTGGAATTACCCTTGTATAAGATTGCAGTTAGTAAAATTTTCAGTCATTGATTAGAGGTGGCCCTGCAGATTTTAGGAGGAAAATTTTACAAAAATGAAAAAAAATCATTCTTATACTCCCAGAGTCTTTTCATTTGCGTTCATAAAACGCCAGTAGTCGAAAACCATCCGACAACACGAGAAATTAGAGATTTACTACGGCCCAGGTTGACACAAACGGGAAACACGTTCTATTTTAAGATGATCAATTCTCTCATTTACATACAGGAATACACAGACGAAGTTTCAAACATAGCGTCCGAAGAAGACATTATGGAAAATAATTATTACATGTTAGTTATGTAATGGAATTTAAGCGTTATTAGTCACGTGTCAGTCACATGACATTCCCACAATACTTTATTGATTTTTGGCGCGAAATCTACAAATAGCTTAAGAGGCTACGCAGCCTTTTAAGGGAATACCATCAAAAACATTTTTTTTTGTAATTTTATGATTCGTAATTATTGAGGATTTGTATAGTTTTTTCATATAATTTTTTTTATATATATTTTTTTTAATTTGGTGTGATGTGAAAATTCTAAATACCCACCTTTAAAATTTGTAAGATGCACGACAGAAAATCAAAGTTTGTCATCTAGTCGTCACGTTTTCTTTTAAAGTGGTTGATCATTGATTGTCATAAAGAACAGAAGAGGATCTATTAAGTCAATAACAAGCACATCGTATCTGCGCGACTTCGTTGTCTGCGCATGTCATATTCTTCGAAGATTCGACCTGTCTTATGTGACGCATCACTCTCCCAGATATTCGGGAGACTGTAGTATTACGCCCTGTAAAGTAGCAATGGAGAAAATAGCTTTTATGAATACGTTTGAGGAAAAATCAGACCTCTTTTAGCTCCAGATTTCTCAAAACTGCTGATTATAGCTGAGTGAATCGCACCAGGTAGCGTTTTATTGCGTAAACGTTTACTTAAGTTTGAAATTCAAAGTGAGGGTTGTCGCGTAGAAATGTGGTACTTGTTCTGTACCCAGGATGCCCAATTTAGATATATGAGTATTTGTAGAATGCCATCTTGCGGGAGATAATGGCGCGAATTGACTAAGGGAAAGGATTAACTGAACCCCAATGTAATGGTGGCTATGGTAGCATATTTCTGCCACGAGATACCAGATAGCTATCATAATAATTTTAGACAACTATTGTGGTTAATTAAAGATTCCTTGAAATCTTATCGAGATAGTGAAAAGTTTCCTTCGAAAAGTATCACAATAAACTTAAATATTTAGAATCTATGGCGAAATTTCTTCATCGTGCTCCAGCTGACATTCGAGATAATATTATAATGATAGTTCTATCCGTTTCTCGATATCATGACCATCCTCGGGACCAATATTGCCCGGATCATTACAATTTTCACGATAAAAATATCGCGATAATTCCTACTATTATCATGATATTTTTTGCTTTAGTGTCCATGAATCACATTCACGATATCTATAATAAGATACGGTTTCGGAATGTCTTCGCCTTCACCTTTATGAATTGTTTTAAATATTAAATTTAAGTTGCGCGTAGACATTTCGAGTTATTTTAACGATTTTAAACATCTCTGCTCATTTCAAGTCTTGTCAAAATTTATAGAATAAGCTACAATTGTCAATGATTCGAATGATTCTTTACTGCAGTTTTGTGAAGTCAAATACTACCGAGTAGATCCAAATGATACATTTTCTCTTAATAGGTATCAAGCAATAGATAGAGCTACCACTACGATTTTCTCTCAAATGTCAACTCCGTGCACGATTGTGAAATTTTGCAATAAGATATTAATTTATCGTGATATTTATTTCAAAAATCTTTTCACTGTCCTGTTGATGTTTCCCGCTAACTTTAGTTTATCGAGATAGTTTTCCAAAATTGTCATGATAGCTATTTCGTATCTCGTGGTAGAAAATGTCACCATAGTACCATTAATGTCAGTGGTGGACACGAAAGAAAAAAAATATGATAACAATTAGAATTATCGCGATAGTTTTATCTTGATTTTTTGTTGCTTCATTACAATAGTTCTCTTTTGTTATCGCAATAGCTATCTCGTATGTCGTGGCAAAAATATGCCACCATATATTAGGGTTGAGAGTTGGGCACACTGCTAGTTACCTAGGCATGCAAACTATGCAAGGTGTTGTGTTACGCCTTTATCATGCTGATAAATATACGTTCAGAATTTCACATAGCTTTTCAAAATTAGGCGTCCTCCGAATGCAACCTTCAACAAGACACGTCTTTAACACTTGCAGCGCTATGGGCGAAAACATGGACTGTTGCGAACGGCAAAGATCAAGATCAGACTGCATCTTGGATCTATTACGTCCGCTTGTTTAGTCAGCCCTATAAGACATAGTTCCTTTTACGTCTCAGTGGATTCCGTTTTCAGGCATCGAAAAGGATCGAGTTTATTATATTTGCAACTGAAAGACTTTACTCATTACCAAACGACATAATTTTAGGTTTATCCAAATCGAAAGCATTTGCAGGGGACAAAATAAAAGTGACTGAAAATTTGAAATTTGTTTCGTGAAGGGTAGAAAACATTGTGGGAAAAGGAGAAAATGCTGGTTACCAGCATTTTCTCCTTTTCCCACAATGTTTTCGAACGGCTTCTTTCTCAGGGGCGTCAAAAGTAGGGGTTGTGTGGCAATGGTTTAAAACGACAGACGGTTCAAGAAATACATTTAAAAATGTGAATGCAGAAACTCGCTATTGTTTATTCTGAAGAGAAGTAGATGAAAAGTCTTACGAAGATGTTCCAAACAAATGGATAGCTGAAATACCAACCGCATCTGGCGGGACTCGAACCCATGTCGAACATATATCCTCGTTTTTCGAGGTTTAACCCTTTCCCAAACGACAAACTTTTGGACTAGACCAAATTGAAAGCATTTGCAGACGACATTTCAACTCTTGCTAAAAAGATTATTTCTGTCTATGATAGGGTAGAAAACATTGTGGGAAAAGGAGAAAATGCTGGTTACCATGTTTTCAAAAGGCTACCATTCCAGACCCGTAAAAACCAGGGATTGTTTGGGAAAGGGTTAATTCTTTACCACATGAGAAAATTTTGGACTGGTCCAAATGAAAAGCATTTGCAGGAAACAAAATAAAGGTGATTGAAAAATTTAAAATTTGATCTGAGAAGGGTAAAAAACACTGTGGGAAAAGGAGAAAATGCTGGTTACCAGCATTTTCTCCTTTTCCCACAGTGTTTTCAAAAGGTTTCTGTCTCAGGGGCGTCAAAAGTAGGGATTGTGTGGTTATGGGTTAAAAGACAAATAAAATAACCACCGAACATATCTCTCTAACGCAGTTGTTGGGTATTGCATTCAAATCGGGACGAAGCCATGCATGAAGGAGTGGTCTGCCATAACAAATCCCCTCTTAAAGTCATCATTTATTGATAAGTCAAAGCCTAATTAGGCAGAACGTCCGTTTTTGGACAACAAATGGCATTGATAGCTCAATGGCCAATCTCGGACGAGCCCCCGTCTTACGAACATGAAAGTTCGCAACAAATCATAGCTAAAATTCCAATCTCATTTGGCGGGGTTCGAACCCATAATGGACAAAGTAATATCCTCGTTTTTCGAGGTTAAAAAAACCAAAATCATAACATCTGAGCCAAAGAGATAAATTATTTCTCCAGTGCAGCAGTTAGGTGTTGTATTACAAGTGGGATGAAGCCATGCATGAAGGAGCAGCCTCCCGTAACGAGAATATCGCATCTTTTTTCTTATTGTTTTGTTGAAGATATTAAATTTTCAAGTTCATTTTTCAAGATCACATCTTAAACCAGATAATCTTAGCAAATGGAGCTGTTGCCGCTGAAAAACATTGTGTCTGAAAAACAAAACGCGTGTGGCTCTACAGAGGCCCGGAGAATAAACATACATGTATATTCACTAATAGCAAAACACTATTTGTTCATCAGGGTCTGTATTCACCAACTATATTCTTAAGAACGTTCTTTGTCTTATTCTGCAAGGTTTTCTGAATGTGAAAGTAACAGAATTACTGATTTGCTAAACCAAATGGTTTAGCCAATCAGAAGTTCTGTTACCTGTACTTTCACACTTACGGAATTCTTAAGAATAAGGCAAAGAACGTTCTAAGAATGGTTGGTGAATACGGCACCAGATTCCTATATCAAGAAGTAGGTCTGCCGAAAAATTCAACGAATGTTAAACTAAGAAATCTTGTGAACTAGGAAGTAATCCGAAAACTTTAATATAAATGAAAACTGGACATGATTCGCGGAAGAGCCTACTAAAATCAACGGTCATGTTGAAACCGTACGGCTTGCAACTCACGAACAGAGAAATTCAGACATGTATTGTGTCGTCTCGGATCAGACAGCGCATTTTTATGTATTTTCTGTTTTGCGCAAGTCTACCGTGAAAATGTCTAAATTGCCCCTTTTCACGTGCTGCAAGCTAAAACACTGTTCAAATACACTTTACTCAGATCTGTTTATGTAAAATGTGCTATGCAATATCTTCTGTGTAGGAGACGAGAAAGTATTGTATTGTATTGTATTGTATTGGTAACAGCTGTGCAATTATGCACGGATGCCATAAAATAATTAATAACGAATAGAAATCTTACTCGTGAAATAAAAGGCTTTGTCTGGCTTATTGACTGATATCACTTTATCCGAGACCGCTGTTTATAGTGTACCGGTGTAACGCAGAGAAATGACCCCCATTACAAAATGACCTACGGTCATTTCTCGACGTCGAAAAATGACCCATGGGTCATTCCTCTACGTCGAGAAATGACTCGGGGTCATTTTGCAATGGGGGTTATTTTTCTGCATTACACCGGCATCTGCGCAGCCACGAGTGAAAATATTACTGATGTTGTTCACGAGATGAAATAAATTTCGATCTTTCACCGAAAAAAACACTTTTTTTTTTATGCTTTTAACCCTTTCTGGGAGGAGCTTTATCAAAATCCAGTACAGTTCTTTTCTGTTATTCCCCGTGGCGTATCCCTCCCGCATAACAACGCACTACAATATTACATCAAGCGCGAGGAATGTAAGGTATATGATGTCATATTTCCCATCTCGTTGTGAGGCACGCGCGATTTACCTAGGCAACAAGAGTGTGAAAATCGATATTTTCACTGGTGGTACCAGTGTAAGATCGAAAAATATTTTCACTGCTATTTCTCGATATCCTACCTGAAAGCATGAAATAAAATGCGCAATGTATCTGAAGCAGGCTTGGTGGATTTTCTGTTCAGCGCTGCGTTCTGAAAATGGTGGAAGGGCCGCACCCAAATGCCTAGCGACCAAATGCAGTTCTCCAGAGAGTCGAGCTCGTCCACCATTATATAGCCGAATGTCGTCCTCATCTCTCTGGAAAACTATGCAAGCACCCTGACAGAAGATGCACTGTTGTTTCCAAATAATGTGTATTGCATTTTTCACATGTAGGTAGCATTGGTAAAATGATTCGACGGAGCCCAAACCTCATCTTCGCAAACCAAGGATACTAACTCCACTTTGTGCGTTACGTACCTTGGCCGCTCGCCTCTTTAAAAATCGAAACACCCGCTGCGCCACCTGTCGAATATCACGAGTTGCGTAACCTTTGCTGATGTTATTTCTGACAAATCAAAATGCTCGTAATAAAATTTGTTGGTTATGCAACAAATATGGCTGCGCTTTCGGATTCATCACACCAAAACAAGACGAACAGACGCAATCATTTGGCTATGGAACCCGTCCTAATACTTCACATAATTGATCGTAAACAAAAAAAAAACTCACTAAATATCGATCGTCTACTCTTTTTTGGCAAATTTCGTCACAAACACGACAACTTTCGTTTTTGATGGGCGCCGCCATTATTGTTTTCTGTTTTGCGAAAGATTTCTTGTTTCGGATGGTTTGATTGGACGCGATGGGTTTTGATCGCATCCAATGAAAAGGCGCAGCGGGAGCTTCGATTTTTAAAGAGGCGAGCGGCCAAGGGTACTACCCTAGTATCCTTGGCTTGCGAAGATGCCCAAACCTTGGCCATTGTTTTTTGAATAACTCTAAAACTACTTCGGTTTGAAAGTTTGTATAATATGCTTGGTTCAATTTCTGGCTGTAGCACTTGATAGAATGTAAATTCTTGGTTTGTGGATACCCGCACATCCCATAGGTTTTGTTTGCGCGCCTTTATTGCAGTTTTAACCGAGCGTTTCCATGTAAGTTTGCTGGGTAAAGCGTTGTTACAGAAGTAGTCATTTAACAACGATGTCAAATTGTATTTTACTGAATTGTAGTGCGACGTTTAAATCGGTATTGTCTTAAACGGCCGGTGTAACGTTGTAAAGTGACCCCCATAGAATAATGACCCCCCGGTCATTATTTTATATAGAATAATGACCCCTCTCTATAAAATACTGACCCCCCTTATAAAATAATGACCCTTCCTGATTTTATCTATAAAATATTGACCCCCACCTAACTTATTGCTAATTTAACATACTCTTCATGTATATCGATTCAAATCACTGTCGTGTTTATTTGTTGTTGTTATTGTTGTTGTTTTTTGTTGTTGTTGTTGTTGTTTCTCCTGGAGCTGATGCTGACATACATGTATATAACTCATTTCAACATTATTTTGTATGCTACTAATTTTGTTTTCAACTTAAAGGCAACATTTTTTTCTACTTCACCTCTGAACTGCAGCTTATCCGTCCTGTCAGTCGAAACAGCCATATTATCGAGCGCTGCATATTGAAGTGTCCATTGTGGTTGAACGGTTCCCTTTAACATCAAAGAAATAAAACTGCAACCACCGCACAGTATTGCGTGTATACTATACTATGAGGCGACTGAATGGACCCTAGCTATTGGAACCATTTTGACTCGTATAGCGCATTGTAAAAGTAGCAGAAATCGTTCTGTTGTAAAGCAAATTGTCGGGTACTTGTTTATTTAACACCAAATCTGAGTGTCATTATAGAAACCTAGATAACTATCTCGCTAAAGTGACTAAATGTCAACAGAATCACTCTAATATGCAACCGCCAAGTAGGACAGTGTGTATGCCAGACACCCATACACAACCCTGGTAGGCCTCGAACTCACAACGGTGAGGGGCAAGTGATTCTCGGTCGGAAACCTTAACCATTTGTTCTTTCCACACAAATAGGCATCGGTAGTAGTTCTTAATCCCTGAAACTACTGTACTGTACAGACGAATCAGAACCCATACAGATGCGGTGGAAGCGCCTAACCAGCCAGTTTGAATCGGTTCCGCCCAATAATGAATGGAGAGTTGCGGTCAAAAAATTCTGTACGTACGGACGGACGCATGCACGGACGGGTGCCATTACACCTCCGATGCCTATCGGTGGAGATAATTATGTTGTAAGTGTACCTTAGTTGGGTTAGGGTTAGAGTAAGAGTTTGGGTGTGTATGTGGGGGGTCGTTATTCTATAGGGGGTCACAATTCTACGTGAGGGGTCACTTTTCTTCGTGTGGGGATGTCATAATACTATGACCCCCCGGTCATAATATTATGACCGGGGAGTCGATATTCTATATAAAATAATGACCGGGGGGTCATTATTCTGTGGGGGTCACTTTACAACGTTACACCGGCCCAGGGAAAATGTTGAGGCAACATTTCCAATCGCTCATGCAGGCAATCAGAACTCTTGACACACTGTGTTCCAAGTGGTTAGTTAATTAATTATTCACATTATAATGTATGAAAAAAGAAAGTAAATTATTTTTTACAACAACAACAACAACAAAACAGTTATAACATTTTTATTCGGTTTTTCTGCATGTATAAAATGATACATAGAGGATCTGACATGACTTGACTTTTGAGAAATTTATTAAAAGAGTGTACAAAAATGTTATTAAGCAAGACTTTGGCAAGCTTAATAACATTTTTTTCTGTAGACGAGTTTAATAAAGTTTTACCTCAAAAGTCAACGAATTTCATATTCTTTTTATCACAGGACTTTACAACAAGAATTATATTCCATACTGTGTTAAAACAGGGGCATACGTGTATAATGTGTAATGAAATTTACATGAGATCTATGCCCATACTTTTATTTTGTTTTTCATGTAAAAGTGATGAAATCAAGATCAAGAAAGATTAGAGTGCACCTTGTGTGGTCTTTTCTTGGACGTACGATGTCCCATACAGTGAGATCTTAATTGCCAAAAAACTTTAAACCAAACGAAAAGACAGGTCGATAATTGAAAGCATTTGCAGATGACAAATTGAAAGTGTTTCATATTATGAAATTTGTCTCTGAAAGGATAGAAAGCTGGTTATCAGCATTTTGCCTCATTCCCACTAGGTTTTCAAAAGCTTTCCTTCTTTGAGTCTCGAAAACCAGTTTTTTTTGTGAAGCGTTAAGGTAGTAGACCCATAGCTCTTCTAGTTCAACATGGAATAAAATTTCTTGATGGTTGTTAAATGCGGATTTATACAGATAAATGCCTTTGCACAATTTTAACCTACCAGAATTCCTTTTATGTCTGTTTTGAAACTACATGTAATTGTTGATACTTTTGTTAGTTTCCAGAAAATTGATGTAATTATTATCTCCCTTTGTAATGAAAATATAGTGTGGTTTTAGATTTTTAAACGATAATTTTAAGAAGGAAAAAAAAGTGGCTCGGTTAAAGTAGTACAATAATACCCATTTTTAATCATAGCAAATTTTGTAGGATAATGTTACAATGGAAATAGCTGTTTTCTAATATGGGGTCCACTACCTTAACCCATTACCACACAATTCCTACTTTTGACGCCCCTGAGAAAGAAGCCTTTTGAAAACACTGTAGGAAAAGGAGAAAATGCTGGTAACCAGCATTTTCTCCTTTTCCCACAGTGTTTTCTACTCTTCCCAGATCAAATTTCAACTTTTCAGTCACCTTTATTTTGTCATCTGCAAATGCTTTCAATTTGAACCAGCCTAAAATTTTCTCGTGTGGTAAAGGGTTAAATTAGATTTGGTTGAACTATTCGATGGAACTTTTTTATTTTAATTTGTTTGATACTTTCATTCTTTCAGCGGAAAATATGGACACTTTTTTTTCGGACAGAGAGCAATACGCGAAGTTTAACTCAGATCCAATTCGGAAAGATCGATTGCACTTCGACGCCTTCGTCGTTTCCCCCACCAGCCACCACCTCCGCCTCCGGATTTTTTGCCGCTTGAACCTGAATCTTTCTTTCCTTCAAACCGAACTTTATCGGTAATCCTATCCTTCCCTTTCTTCGAGTTTGTCTTAAAGGTCTCTATAGTCGGCTTTCCACTTCCACTTTTATCCCGAACTGTAAATGTTCGGTCACCTACTTTACTTGTAAATCCTTTTACCTGAAATAAAAGGGAGGTAATTCTAATGTGTTTGTTTTGTTTGGCGTTTAGCTGAGCCATGCTCTGGCAAAACGGGGCTTAATGGAATACCATTGAGGAAGAAGCCTTTTGAAAACATTGTGGGAAAAGGAGACAATACTGGTAACCAGCATTATCTCCTTTTCCCCACAATGTTTTCAACCCTGTCAAGATTGAATTCCATGGTTTGAGTCACATTTAGATTGTCGTCTGCAAATGCTTTCAATTTGGACCAATCTAAAAAGTTGTCGTTTGGTAGAGAGTTAAAAAAACAGAATAAAGATCGAACCACTGCTCAGTGTTGAGAAACGAAATGGTCACTGTGGAAATGACAATCACCAATTGCCGTTTTGCTAATATTGCAAGAGAAAAGGGTTAGTAAGTTATATAATTTTGTAGATGTATTAACTACCCTACAGTCATAAAGGATTACCCTATACGTCAATAAATTCTATCAATCAGCCGGTCTGTTGGTTAATCGGTTGGTCGGTCGGTCGGTCACTCACTCACTCACTAACTCACTCACTTACTCATTCGCTCGTTTACTCACTCACTCGTTTACTCACTCACTCACTCACTCCCTAAATCACTCAACCACCCGCCTCTCACTCACTCACTCACTCACTCACTCGCCCATCCACCCACCCACCCACTCACTCACCCACTCACTCGCTCGCCCACTCACTCACTCACCCACTCACTCACCCACTCACTCACTCGCTCACTCGCTCACTCACTCACCCACTCACTCACCCACTCACTCACTCACCCACTCACTCGCTCGCTCACTCGCCCACCCACCCACTCACCCACTCACTCGCTCGCCCACCCGCCCACCCACCCACTCGCCCACTCACTCGCTCACTCACCCACTCACCCATTCACTCGCTCACCCACTCACTCACTCACTCACTCACTCACTCACTCACCCACTCACTCACTCACTCACTCACTCACCCACCCACTCACTCACTCACTCACTCACTCACTACATGTACTATTTTACAAGGACAAACTGTACCTTTCCTCCAGGGAGAGGTTTTGGATTTCCTCCCAACGATTTATGAAGGTCAACAGCGTCCTTCATGTCTCCATCTTTATAATGTTCTCGGGTCGTCTTACTGGCCTTGTTCTTACCAGGTTTTGTGCCTTTCAGCAGCTTGCCCATGGCTCTTGATCCTGTTAAGTGTAGAGGAAGTTAAATGCTCTGGTAAACGGGCATTAATGTATTTCCGTGAAAAAAGACCAATTGCGAAAAGTTTCGGTCCAGGCAGACTGCGCAGTCAGGCCTAAATCGATACTTTTCGAGGATGCATCAAGCAGATTTAAGCGCCCTATCATATATTATGGCTAAAATTTATTTTCCTGTAGGGAACAATAACATGTTTTTTACGACCCAAAGGAAGAAGAATTTTGGGGACAAATGTGGGTAAAGGAGAAACTGGTATATCTTTACTTAGTCACAATGTTTTTTTTCTCTTTCTAGGAACAAACCCTAATCTCCTGATATATACTGATGTTTCCTCTGCAACTGCATTCTGATTGGACTAATTTAAAATGTTGCCATCTTGTAACCAGAAAGGAACAGAACGGAACAGAAGTTTATTACAAGACATCTACGCAGTTGTACATGGTCACAAAAAGTATCATTTATAAACATGAAATAATACCAGATCTAGAGAGTATGACGGACGTTAAAAGGACCTACAATATACAATATGTGTGTCGCACTTTCAGCACAGTCAAAGGATATATGTCAGATAATTTAAGTTTTATTTGACAGTGCCGCACAAATACGAGTATCTGTCCACTGAACAGTAGGTACACAAAGCAAAATGAAACAAAGCAAACAAACATAAAAAGAAAAATACTATGGATATGTAATCTTAAAATGTTTTTTTTCCGAACATCAAGGGCATCTTTGGTGAATTTCGGCAACAATAATAATGATATGTTACAGTTTTAAAGCAAGTATGTCGGGCAGCATCCTCGGATACCCCGGGGTCTCCCTATTTGCTACGCTACATCGAGCCTGGGACAACTGACTGATAAAACTTTGAATCAGCCGCCGAAAATCGATACGAAACGCCATAGCGTACAGTCCACTCGCCCATCACAAAATGATGATGGAACCAATGAAAAGCCAAAATTCGGCCAGCGGTAAAGCGAGGGAAATTCAATTAATTGTCCCAGGGGTCGATGTAGCGTAGCAAATAGGGAGACCCCGGGGTATCCGAAGATGGTCGGGCAGAATGCCTTATGCGTGTAGTGCTTTCAACAAAACTATACAAATATATTTCATACAATTCAACTTTTAGTACAGAGCACGTGTGAGTTTCCAACAGAACGAAGGGAAAAATAACATAATGAATTAGGCATTCTTATTCATCAGAATTTCGTCATTTGGTTTAGCCCATCAGAAGTTTTGTTACCTTCACAGTCAGAAAATTTTGCACAATAAGACAAAGAACGTTCTTAAGAATGATTGGTGAGGAAGGACCTAGGCTGTCTTTATGGCAAAATTTTCCAGGTTTGTTTTGTACACTAAGTCCAAAGAGGAAACGTAGGCTAATAATAGTAATAATGAAGATGATAAATAATGATGATGATGATGATATTATTATTATATTATTATTAGACATTGAAAAAAATAAGTACACAAATAAATTATGACATGATTATCGTTGCAATTTTTTGAGTCACGTCTATTAGTCTGCAAATGATTTCAATTTAAAAAAATTTATCCTTTGGTAAAGAGTAATTAACTCTTTACCAAATAACAAAATCTTAGACAGAGCTCCAAAATTTCAAAACTGAAGATATTTTTTTTTTATTCTCAACTCAAACCTTATGTTACGTGTGCTCGTTAGAATCGTCTCATCGAGACAATTCTTATGAGTACCCATAACATAGGCTTTGGAAGAGAAACAATGGATTCAAAATACCATCACTCCCTTACCTGGAGCTCCGTTAGACTTGTTCAAGTTGAGAGCACAAAATATACATGACTCAAAAACTGAAACTTTATTTTAGAAGAGTAGAAAACATTGTGGGAAAAGGAGAAAATGCTGTTTACCAGCATTTTCTCCTTTTTCCACAATATTTTCAGAAGGCTTCTTCCTCAGGGTCGTAAAAACCAGGGACTGTTTGGTAAAAAGTTAAGGCTTACCTTTGGCAGCCTGAAGTACACGAGCAACAAGAGCTACCCAGCGCTTCTGTCGACTGTGGAAATCACCTGTAAAAACCCGCATAAAGGAACCATTTCTGGTTTTTGTACAATATACCTTTACTAAATGGCCTGAGACACGCGAAAACGGGCATTCGAACATTTGCGTAAAGTGTCATTTCGGATCAGCCTGCGCATGCAGTCCGCGCACTCGAAACAACTCGTTTTTTATGTAATTTTCTGTTTTACGGATGTTTACTGGGTGGACGAATTCTAATGTAGTACGAAAGTGCCGTCCCGGATTAGCTTCCGTGGTCAACACAGGCTTATCCGAGACGACACTTAAGGTAGTGTACCCGTAATACCTCTAGTGCAGCATGGCATAAATTTTCTTGAAAGTTGATAAGGACAGATTTATACAGATATGATACTTTTGCACATTTTTAACCGACCAGAAATTCCTTTGGTGTCTATCTTCAAATTATTTGTTGATACTTTTTTAGTTTCCAGAGAAGGGAGGTAATTATCACAGCTCTTTGTAATGAGAATATAGTAGTTTTATATTTATAAATGATAATTCCAGGAAGAACAAAAAAGAAAAAGTGGCTCAGTGCAATAAGTAGTACAATAATACTCATTTTTAATCTTAGCAATAAAATCCATTTTGTAAACAATCGACCGAATCATGAAGTAGACAGACCCTTTGGCATGCTATAAATTGACCATTAGCAAAAAGTTTCAGCCAAGATCAGCCTGGGCCAAATGCGCAGGCTGACCTTGGTTGATACTTATTGCAGATTAAACCCCCTTTTCACAAAACATACCTCATTTATGTGTTTAACAGAATTGCACGATAAAGGTCTTTTTTAAGTAAAGGTGGGGAAATAAAAGAGAAAAGGTTTATAACAAGCAAACAAGCTAGAGAAAGAGGGAGGGGAAGGAGACAGACAAACGGAAAGACAGAGGAACAGACAGACACACAGCCAGATATACGGATGGCAAAGCGATGGGAAGCTGCGAGGGGTTGAGCGCAGCAAGAGAGAAAGGAGGAGAAGGAGAGGGAGACCAACAGAAAGACAGAGGAAGAGACGGACTGACAGAGACAAACACTCACCATATTCTATATCGTTCAAAGGTGCCACAACCTCTATACTGTCGGCGACATTGTTATATGCGTTTTCCGCTTTCAGTTCACCTACGAGGGAGAGGGCACAGCCAAGAAGGGCAGCAATAGCTAAACTAAGCCTCATCTTTTATTTATACTGAAACAAAACAAAGTTGAAACTCGATTTTGCAAAGACATGAAAAATAGATTTTACCACGCTACCAATTTACCGTACAGTCTCAAGGTTTTAAGACCAAGAAAAAAAGTGGCTTTTGAAAACATTTAATGGAAAGGTGACTAACTTAGTAACCACTAGTTCTTACCTTTCTAAGACAAATTTAATCATAATTCATTAATTTTGATTCATTTAATGTGCATTTAATTTGGCTTCTGCAAAGACAAGTCAGATGTTTTGTCTTTTTGTAAACAGTTAATCCAAAGACTGGTCTTACACATAATGGTGATTTTCTTTTTCTTATTTCATGCCTTCTGGTAGGTTATCGAGAACTAACGGTGAAATATCTTTCAATATTTCATAGTAAAGACCAGTGAAAAATGCCGATTTTTATTTTCTGACTCTTAAAACTAAAAGCGGAAACAGTTGTACCCGTGCACTAGTTACTTAGGTAAAATCCGCGTGCCTCTCAATTAGATGGAACTATGACGTAATTTACCATACATTTCTCGCACGTGACGTAATATTTTAATGCGTTCTTATGCGGTTGGGGTACGCAACGGGGAGTACCCGAAAAGAACTGTTCAGGATTTTGATGTAAGTTCCCCTACCCCATCAATGATTAAAGCATCCAATAAATAGAATATCTGTTGTTTTCGGTGAAAGATCGAAATTAGACTAATTTCATCCGGTGAACATCATCGGTAATGTTAACGATGATGTTTACGAGATAAAATAAATTTCGGACCTTTCACCATAAAAATCTAATATTCTCTATTAGATGCTCGATACAGTCATCACATAATTATTGATCTATAATTACAAAGTTATTGACCTACATGTATACAAGCTACATAATCATCACATAATTATTGACTTATACCAGCCACGTTTTTTCAATAACTAACTCAGTCATAAGGTAGATTGATCCTTTGACACACAAAAAATCGACCAAAAGTGAAAAGTTTCGGCCCAGGCCAGCCTGTGCGGACTGCGCAGGCTGGCCTGGTTCGATACTTTTCGCAGCTGCATAAAGACCCCTTTTCACAGAGTATGGCTCATTTACGAATAAAATAAGACACCTATCTCTTACCTGTTTGTACTTCCCGACATTAATTAAAATAATAACAATAGGCGTATTAAAACTGGTGCGTATTTATAGTGCAACGTAAACAGGTTACGGGAAATTCCCCAGTACTTTTTCGTAAGTTTGCCGAAACGTTTAGGCGTCAATGCGACGATAGTTTGCTTTCGTGGTCTGCGTAGATCCAGATAAGACTGCACTTAACGGTCTGTCTGATCTTTGATCTAAACTCAACGATGTTTTACGCGGTATTCTAAACAGAAACAGACTAGAAATTTGGATATATAGGCCAATTTGGGAGATATTGTATACCTTATTTTCACATTTTTAGTGGTCAAAGGGTTATTTGACATAAATCAAACTCCATACAAGGATGTCTCAGGCTCCTAAATGTCACGTAACTCTTTAACCCTTTACCACACAATGCCGAATGTTGACGTTTCTGGAAAAGAAGCCTTTTGAAAACGTCGTGGGAAAGGGAGAAAATGCTGGTAACCAGCATTTTCTCCTTTTCCCACAATGTTTTCTACCCTGTAAAAGAAATTTGCACGATTTGAGCCACATTGAAATTGCCATCTGCAAATGCTTTCAGTTTGGAAAAGGCTAAAATTTTTGTCGTCTGTTAAAGGGTTAACAGAAGGCAAATTTTAGGCGTCCAAATTGAAAGATTTTGCAGACGACATATTCAATAAGGCTAGAATGATTCGAACTGTCTTCTGAACAGATAGAAGACAATGTGGGAAAAGGAGAAAATGCTGATTATTAGTATTTTCTCCTTTTCTCTAATTGTTTTTCACCCTTTTCCTACGGAAGGGCGAGGGATGGAGGGCAATGAAGTTACAGGATTGTTTGGTGAAGGACTTGTCAAGTTATTTCGAAACTTTTCATTTTCGGAAAACCCGCGGCTCTCTGTGGCCTGTGTCAATGCGTTCAAACGGTTTAAAAAAATTTGGATTGAATGAATGAACGAACGAACGAAAGAACGAACGAATAAATTAATTACTATTGTATTATTATGTTGAGGCCAAGAGGAACTGATTTAGCTTGATCATTTAACCTTTAACTTGCTCAATAGTATCATGAAACTTTCAAGCCGATAGTAAAACGCCGGAAGTTGATTTTTCAAACTTATTTATCGCGGAAAAATGTCTTCTCATCGATCTGACGGTGTCGATCCAAAGATCAGACTGCACGTTCTGTGCAGTCTGATCTTGATCTACACTGTCCACAAAAGTCCTTTGAATCGCGCCTAGCAGTCTAAGGCTTAAAGTAGGTATATGCATGTATAGCAAATTGACTAAAGCATAGATGTGCCCCTTTAACCCTTTACCCCATAAGGCATTTCTATGGTATCTCTAATTGACCCTAAATAACAGCAAGGATTAAACTGTTTCTTATGTGTATATGACACCTTCTAATAGCATAGAAAACATTGTGTCAAAAGGTGAAATTGCTCGTCACGAGCAATTTCACCTTTTGCCACAATGTTTTCCAAAGGCTCCTACAGGCAATGCGTAAAAATGAGTATCTGTGGAGTAAAGGGTTAACCAGCGCAAAGTTCATCAATTCAACAAATGAGACATTGTTATCAAGTTTATATTCATTCAGCGGTATATATACGAGTATGTACATTTGGGTTGTATTGTAAGTTTGTCTCTATGTAAAACAGAAACAAACCAATGCAAACCTGTAAGATGACATATTCAAGCAAGTCTTGAAAAAAGTTTAAAGGAGAAGCTTGATTTTGGTTTTGAACAGAGGGCGTGTGGTAATCAATTACAAATGGGGAAAACCCCAAGAAAGTTCACAGTAGTAGACCGCAAGCAAAAATGACATTGTTTATTGTGAGTGTAGTGGAAAAATTATTCGTGGAAAGAGAAAGTAGAAATTTAGTTGAATAATCTCCACGTAAACAGGTATTTTTTTTTCACACATCCATTAAGCCACAATAGTGACCGAAAATAAATAATGGAGATGTTAAAATGAATTTAAAGTCACTTCTACGGTGATATAGTTCCTGCGAGATAGCTATTGCGCTAATTTAAAAAAACTATCGTGATGACACAAATATTGTTATTGAAATTATGATGGAAACATTATCTAAATAATGAAAATTTTCATGATAAAAATATCGCAATATTTGGAACTGTTCTCATGATTTATTTCTTTGCTTTGGTGCCCTAAACCGACATTTACGGTTGCTTTAAATTTGAAATTATATATTAAAAATTTTAACCGTTTCAGCGCCTTTCAGACGAAAATAGGGACTTGTGCGGACAAAAATGGTCTAGGTCAGGGTCTGTAACAAACCATTTTGAAGAATATTTCTAGTCATGTTCTCGAGAATTTTCGAAATATAAAAGTAACACAACTTCTGATTGGCTAAACCAAATGCTTCAGCCAATCAGAGGTTTTGCTACTTTCTGAATCTAGGATAGGACTGAATGAAATAAAAAATCGTTGGTGGATACGGACATAGGCTGTAGAGATGATGCAATCTGGTCCGTATTCACCAACCATTCTTAAGAACATTCTTAGCCTTATTCTTCAAAATGTCTTCAACGTAAAAGTAACAGAACTTCCGATTGGCTAAACCAATTTGGTTTAGCCAATCAGACATTCTGTCACTTTCACGGTCAGAAAATCTTGAAGAATATGACAAAGAACAGTCTTAAGAATGGTTGATGAATACGGACCCAGATCTTGTATACACTGTCCACTGGTTAATTCAAAAGTACGAGATGTAAATCTGCCTGACCTAGAGTGGACTATATTTTCAGCCATCGAGAAAGATCAAGGTGTTATACTTAGCAGTAAAAAAAATAGCAATATCCATTCATCATTTTTAGGTTGGGATATTTCCTGGCCCGGTGGCTTAGTCAGTAAAGTACAGGAACCAGGAGTCGCTGACTCGAGGCCCTCGCTCGGCCAATTTCTTTCCGATGACCTACGAGAGGCATTTCGACAGCGTCCGGTCCTGGTGACGGTAACGTGGAAAAACAGCCATTGGTATAGGGAGAATATGGTGCGAAACACTGCTAAATAGAACTCAAGAAGTGCATGGACAGGTGAACTGGGGGCAGCCATATAAAACCACTCAAAATCAAAACAGTAAGTTGAGATTTTGTAATCCATAAACACGTGATGTTCAACGAGGTGTATCCAGTCACGAAATTTTTCCTCGTCTGAACCCTTTCCCCGCCCCCCCCCCCCCCCCCCCAAACACACACACGCATCGTTGATTGTGTAATTACGACATAATGAATGCGTTTTAATCTATTACGCCGGGTTTAATGTAACAATATCTGCCAAGAGTAAACAAAATGGGTGTTGAAATGCATAGATTTAAATAACATCGTTTTAAAGCATGGAAATCGTTGTAATGGTGACAATCTATTATTGTACGGTTTGTCCAAGTGGTAGTTACTGGCAGAGAAAGTAATTTCAAAACTAATTTAAAAGTTGCCAGGCCACTTTATCTTTTGTTTAATTTTTACATGATTTTACAGTTCTTTTACGAGTCAGCGACAAACACTTGGAAAGACTACACAATAACTCATTGGGGATCATCACTGCTTTTTTTCCATAATTTATGTCTAAATGGTATGGTTTGAATTTAGTTGCATTCTAAAATCCGTATTGGACCTTTAACCCTTAAAGTGCTGAATTAAAACATGAGACATTTTTAAATAGGAAAATCATCTTAAATATTGGTATACCAAGTTTTTTTGGCCAGAATATGTAACAAAATCGTGGACAGTGTTGATCTAAGATCAGAGTGCACGTTCTGTGCAGTCTGATCTTGATCTACACTGTCCACAAAAACAAGTTAAGTCGGTTCCAGCGCTTTAAGGGTTAATGGAATTTTTGAAAGGTATCGCAGAAACTCAGCCTGCGTAATTCAATTAGAACCGCCTGAATCGAAGCATTTGGGTATTGGTAACTTTCAGCAAGACAAAAGACCGACCTACTGATGATATAACCGTTTTTTTCTGATATTTGTCGAAGACAATGCCACTATGACTCCAATTATGAATGTTTAATATTGAATTTTGAGGGCTATCCATCGAAGACAATATACCCAATTAAACTCAATAGTTTCACCTTTTCATAGCCTTCAATTGGCGAAAAGATATCACAAAATTTGTCAACTAATCGCTTTGGTTCCGAGCTTGTTCTTTCAAAAACCAGTTTGTCCCTGTGCTTGTTTGTCCGATAGTTGTAGGCTACTCTATTTGATTGTTGATGCATACGAGCATTTACAAATCGAGAATTTTATTGCAATGTTGGGATTTAGATCCGGACAGCTAACGATATCTCAAATTATAGTATTAAGGAATAAACCTAATTTAATTAAATATATTTACATATATTCTCTTCTTTACCTCTATGCATCCTACCGTCAAGGGACATTACTCCTGACTCCTCCTGAATGATCAAAGGGAGACCACAAACTCGCACATGATGCAAATTTTTGAACCATTATCCTCCATTTAACTGAAAATATGTGTAAATTTGAAACTCAGTTTGCAAAGATGCAAGTGCTGTTTTATGCTGAATAAATGTTATGTGGTATGAGCCATGCCCTATGAAAAAGGATGATTATGCATCTGCAAAAAAGAGTCGACCCATATCAGCCTGCACGAACTGCGCAGGCTGATAATATAATGGGTCGGCTCTCTTTTGCAGATGCATAGATAAAAAAAGAAATTGATTTTTCTTTTGCACAATTTTCAAAGTATCACTCTACCTGAAAAAATCAGTCGATTGTTAGATAAACTGTATCTTATGGATCTGTGGTCTATGAGATGAATTGTATGGCATAAGACGTTACGGATATGGGTTTGACCCCTTTCTGCCAGAGGATGGCTTACAGGTATTGACAGTGAAAGAAAAGCTGTGGCAAAAGGGAGTTGAACAACATCTCCGTGATGCATTATACAAAACAAGTTGTCAAATAATTAACCCTTATCCTGCTGAATAACTAAAATAGAATTTTCAATTAAGTTGTAAAAACTCAAATATTGTTATTTCAAAGGTATGCTTTGGGGAATAACATCTTTTGATCTATGTTGTCCGCAAAAGATCTGCGAGTCGCGCTCAGCAGCCTAGGAGTTAAAGATCCATAGCATTCGTTTTGTCAAACAGCCTCATAAATCCCGAGTTAATTAGGTTTTAACTAAGGGAGTTAATCATCACATAGAAGTCATCTTTCAGAGTGAAATAGTCGTTTCCCCTGTCTTATTTTGGAATAGGGGTTTATGATTGAAATGATGTTGAAAACGACATTAAACGCCATTCATTTACTCAAAAGTGTATCTTACATTGGCCTCCTGCAAAGGTAACCTTTATATTCTGTCAGCCTCTTAAAATGTAGCTCTTAAGTTTTTGAAAACATTAGTAGACAAACAGACTTTTTTCTTCATCCTTACATAAGTATTTTTTTCCCATTCCTTAACACCATAAAGGATACAACGTGTTTTAACTAGGGTAAGTGTGGCTATATTATCCCATTTTGAAGGATGTTTAGAAAAACTTTCAAAACAACTTATCTAATTGGCTGAGCTTTATTTAGCTTTACTAGAAAGAAAGGTTTTTAGAAGGACCAGTGATGGTAGTTTTTATTTGAGATTATGCTTTAAGTCATATTGAAAATACCAACAGCTCACCCTAGGGTTTAAAAACATGTGAGTTTAAATACACTAAACATGATGACTATATTTTCCTTCACCTTAGCAATTTAAGCGTTCTAAAACCACAATAAATCATCGTAATGCAGGACACTTTTGAAATATTGAGACTTCTGTACTCAGATATCAAGGTTTTAATTTTCAAAACATCATTTTACAAACCTAGTCAGACTACAGCATGTATTTTTTAAAAATTTGTATGATTTAGTTTAAACCCTTACAAAACAATCCCGACTTTAAACGACCCTGAGAAAGAAAGCTTTAAAAACAATTTGGTAATATGAATAAATGATTGTTTTCTTTTTCCCACAATTTCTTCAGACCTTCGAAAAATAATATTCATAATTTGAGTCACACTGATTCTGTTATTGGCAAATGCTTTCCATTTGGACAAGCCTATAATTTTGTTGTGTGGTAAAAAATTAAAAACAACAACAAAAACAACAACAGAGCACTGAAATCCTCCTTGGGAAATAGATATAATGGCTTTTTGAATATAATTTCTTACTGAAAGCAATTTGTCCTTTCCATGACTTTTACACCTAGGAATTCCTTCAATGTTTCTTCCTTATTATTACACGAATAATAAAATGAAATACAAAATCAAACTAGAAACAACAATTTGATTGTTCATATACAATGATTTCTTCTTTCTTTTAAAAAGAAATGTTTTGGTTTTATTCCTGGTCTAAAAATGTTATGTAGTCTGAAAGGTTAAAACTAATTGGTGTGTTTAATATTCCTGAGTATTGAATATACCGTCCTACTGTTACTTAGATGAAAATTCACCTTCTATCATCATAAAGATACAAGTCCAGAAATAATGATTTCACACAAAAAAAGTATGGTTAACACATGCACTGGCACAAAACATGAAACTAATTGTAAGCTAACTACCTTCAAGAACCTTTATGATTGACTGATTTCAGGCGGTTACATTAGTTTCAACTCTGTTTCAGCGTTACAGTGGCAACAACCCATTTATTTGTGTATGGGTTGGATTTTATTTCAGCTGGGCTGGTTCTATGCAGTATCTTGTCGATAGGTACTCCTGCAAATTCCTGGCAACTGGGTGAGGATGAAATCCGGGATAACAAAATGGACACCTTCACAAATCGGCTACAGTCTCACAGAACCTCACTAAATAAATGAAAAGGATTATGTCATTTCACTAATATATTGGTTCAAATATAAAACAAAAAAAAAATTGGCTACACAGTCTGAGCTTAAAAAATGCAGGTGTGAATAAGTACAATGTAAACAGTGGACTTTAGTCTCACATAATATTTATAGTTATTGTTAACATGTGGTGATATTTTGGCATTTTGACAGTGATTAAATAAGTTTTATTCATTTACATACAGATGTAGATTCCTTTTTGAAGGTTTGAGCCACGTTTTTGTGAATTTGAGTCTTGAACCACTGCAGGGACATATGTAGAATAACATAATGTGATGAGATACTAGAAATTCAATATCAACACGGGTCTATTTGTTACTTCCAATGCAGTTTTGAGTGAATCAATTTCCATGGTCTGAAGAAAAGAATTCAAATCACAACTCGTCATATAGAAGAACATAGTCCAGATATTATTTGTTATTGATGTCTGCAAATCCCTACCCTTGGTGCAGCTGAAGCAGCCAATATGGACCAAGATCACACTCAGTGTGACAAATTGCCATGTAAAGTAAAAAAATGACCTTTACATAATCCGTGTCTACATACATCAAAGATTTCTTGTTAGCCGCAAGAAAATATATGAACCATGCGCTGTGAAAAGGGGTGATTATGCATCTGCAAAAACGAGTCGACCCATACCAGCCTGTGCGAACTGCGCAGGCTGATATAGGTCTAGTCTTTTTGAATTCTTTTGAATATCCAGGTACCATTCTATCTTAAAAATTCAGTCGATTGTTAGACAAAATGTTTTTCATGATTCTGTGTCTATGAGATGATTTGTATGCTGAAATACAATGCAGAGATTCATTTGACCCCTTTTACCAGAGGATGGTTTACAGATATTGGCAGTGTAGGAAAAGATGTGGCTAAAGGGAGTTGAAGAGCATCTCCAGGATGCATTATACAAACAAGTCGTTAAATAATGAAAGATCCTTAACAATCATTTAGTTAAACAGCCTCTTAAATCCCGTGTTAATAAGGGGGTTTTAACTAAGGGAGTTAATCCTCACATAAAAGTAATATTTTAGAGTGAAATAGTCTCTTCTCCTGTCTTATTTTGGAATAGGAGTTTTTGACTGAAATAATGTTGAAAGCGACATTAAACGCTATTCAATTGATCTAAAGTGGATCTAACATTCGGCTCCTGCAAAGGTAATCTTTATCTAACATTTCTGTCAGTCTCACAAAATGTAGCTCTTAAGTTTTTGAAAAGATTAGTAGACAAACAGACTTTTTTCTTCATTCTTACAAAAGTCATTTTTCCCATATCATAACACCATAAAGGATACAATAGGTTTCAACTAAGGTAAGTGTGGCTATATTATCCCATTTTGAAGAATGTTCAGAAAAACTTTCAAAACAACTTATCTAATTGGCTGAGCTTTTTTTGGCTTTACTAAAAATAAAAGGTTTTCAGAAGGACCAGTGATAGTGTTTTTTGTTTGAGATTATGCTTTAATTCATACCGAAAATATCAGCAGCTCACCCTAAGGTTTGAAAACATATGAGCTTAAATACACTAAACATGATGACTATATTTTCCTTTACCTTAGCATTTTAAGCATTTCTAAAATCATAATTTATCATCATAATGCACATCTTCGCGAGCCAAGGTTTCGATCACTTCGTGGATCTTACCTTGGCTGATTGAGCCCGATTTCGAAATTCCTTCGATGCGCCCTTTATTGGATGCTGGTCATTAACCCCCTATACATCATTTTTCTGAAAGCCAATAAAATATCGTTTTACAAACCGCTTACGAATACAATTATTCAACATGAAGCGGTAAACTGACATCCACGTGGGTTTCCATGTTTACCTTCTATTCGAAAGGTTGCGACCTTATTCTATCTTTATAAAAGATAAAATTCTACGGGCGATTTCATTCGTTGCAGTAAGAGCTGGCTGCATCCATCGGGGGAATGTAAAAATAATGCTCGATCCGCCAAGGGTAGAGTAGCGTAGTGAATCCTCAGCCTAGGCTTGCGAAGATGAAAAATGCAAGACTATTGAAATATTGAAAAATTGAAACTTCTGTACTCAGATATCAAGGATTTGATTTTCAAAACAGCATTTTACAAACCTAGTCAGACTATAAACACAACATTTTCTCAATTTTCATGTAGTGGGTATAATCAAATAGACTGCAAACAATTCAAACTAAAATAGTGTGCCTATAGGACTGGGATTTTACTATGTTAGGTGGTCTGAATTTAGTCTACTTGTGCTACAGATGAAATAAACTGTCCTCATTCTGAAGTACATGTATAAAGCATGCATTTCTTTTAAAATTAGTATGATTTAGTTTAAACCCTTACAAAACAATCCAGACTTTAAACAACCCTGAGAAAGAAAGCTTTTAAAAAGAATTTAAGAATATGAGAAAATGCTGGTAACCAGCAGTTTTCCTTTTTTCCACAATTTCTGCAGACCTACCAAAAATGACATTTATATTTTGAGTCACACTGATTCTGTTATCAGCAAATGCTTTCCATTTGGACAAGTCTAAAATTTGTTGTGTGGTAAAGAGTTAAAAAAAAAACACTGAAGTCCTCCCTGGGAAATTGAAACAATGACTTTTTGAATGTAATTTCCTACTGAAAGCACTTTGTCCTTTCCACGACTTTACCACCTAGGAATTTCTTAAAGGCTTCTTCCTTATTTCTACACAACTATTAAAATGAAATACAAAATCATACTAGAAACAACAATTTGATTGTTCATATACAATTATTTCTTCTTTCTTTTAAAACGAAAGTTCTTGGTTTTATTCCTGGTCTAAATCGACATGTAATAGTCTGAAAGGTTAAAACTAATTCATAAGTATTGAATATACCTTCCTTCTGTTACATAGATGAAAATTCACCTTGTATCATTATAAAGACACAAGTCAAGAATGAATGATATTACAAAAAAGGTAAGGTTAACTCATGCATTTGGACAAAGCATGAACATTTATTGGAACTACCTTCAAGAATAATCTGGTGATTGGCTGATTTCTGGTGGTTACATTAGTTTCAACACTGTTTCAGTCTTACAGTGACAACAATCCATGTATTTGTTTATGGCTTGGGTTTTATTTGGGCTAGGCTGGTTCCATGCAGTGTCTTGTCTAAAGGCACTCCTGCAAAATCCTGGCAACTGGGTGAGGATAAAATCCGGGATAACAACAGACACCTTCATCAATCAGCCAGTCTCACAGAACCTCCTTAAATAAATTAAAGGATTAAATGTCATTTCACTACTATATTGATGCAAATATAAAAGAAAAAATGGCTACTCAGTCTGAGCTTAAAAAATGCAGGTGTAAATAAGTACAATGTAAACAGTGGACTTAGGTCTCACATAATATTTATAGTTATTGTTAACGTGTGGTGGGATTTTGACATTTTGTCTGCGATTAGATAAGTTTTATTCATTTACATATGGATGTAGATTTCTTTTTGAAGTTTTGAGCCACGTCTTTGTGAATTTGAGTCTTGAACCACTGAAAGAACATGTGCAGAAATACAATGTAGCATGATGAGATACTTGAAATTCAATATTAACACTGGTAAAACGGCTATTTCTTACTTCCAATGCAGTTTTGAGTGAATCCATTTTCATAGGCTGAAGAAAAGAATTCAAATCATCAATCGCCATCTGGGAGAACATAGTCCAGATATTATTTGTCTTCTGATAACTGCAAATACCTGCCCTGGGCACAGCTGAAGCAGCCAGAATGGACCAAGATCACACTCAGTGTGACAAGTTGTCATGCAAAGTAAAAATTCAAGTCGATAGTGCAAATCCTAATACTTCTGTTTCAGTGTTAATTGGGAGAGGGGGGATACCCCCTTACCGAGCAGTATAGATCAAAGATCAGATTGCATTTCTGTGCAATCTGATCTTGACCTACATTGCCTTCAAAAGGTCATTGAGTAGCACTTAACAGCCTAAGAGTTAAAGGAATTAGTCCCTCTACATGAAACTTTAAAAACTATAGGCTTACTTTCATTCAGAAGTTTGAATTACTTGCTTTGTACATGTACGAGTACATGAAGCACAGTTATCGTCTCTAGTATGGGTTGATCAGCAGTTCATCATGAATTAGTACTTTATTGAATAAAGTACATATACTTCAATCTCCAAGCTTAAAGAAAGAATATATCAAAGAATTTAAATCTACATGTCTAAACCGTAAGATGAATATAACTAAACTTCTGTGTTGTTCGTCCCTAGGCTAACCATGCAAAATTGAAAGTGAGCGCGCATGCGTAGTGACACTTTTCGCCTTAATCACATTTTCTGTATGGTAAGTGGTCAATGTACTTTTTTATAGAATCATGTTTGAATTTTCAACTTAAACTGACCTGCACTATCGTTGATCTGTTTTCATCTACGTGATGTACAGAATTCCCAGATGGTACCTTTTTGCGTGATGGGTCACAAATTTCTGGTATATGAGAGACGAGAAAACGATAAATAATTATACGACATGAAGCGAAGTCTCTAGGCATTCTGTAACAATTAAGTAGTCCTGATTGCCTCTTTAAAGCATCCTCTGCAGTCGCCATTGCGTCTTGTAGCAGATCATCTTAGAAATCATGGTGACATCAGGAAAAGTTGCTGGTAACGACCCGTGTCTTCTATTACCACAATCTTTTCACATGTTCCTAATATATAGAGTTATTATTTATATTGACAATCCGTATTCTACGAGGATTTTTATCGTCTGCAGCAAATTTGTTATAGAACGAGTTAAATATCGCATCTCATTGGCTTCTTAACTCTGCACCAGACGACTTGTCCTAGTTAGCAGTACTTGCAGACGACAAATGAAGTGTGGCAAATGTTACGGAATTATTTGAATGGTAGAAAACCTTGTCTTGTCTCCATCATTTAAAAGGTTCTTGGTTAGCATTGCCGAAACATGGGGCTGTTTGGTAAATTTTGTGACACTCACCAAAAAAGAAACACAAAATGAACAGAAGGACTAGAAGGGCAGGAAATATCAACGAGTGTAAACGAAAACGTTTTCAGAACAGGACCAAACTGCTCTAGTTTGTGCACTTGGTACTTTCAAAAAATGATTTCATTAGACATTTTTATCTCTGGAGTCTTTACCAAACAACAAAATTTTAGTCTTGTCCGAACTGAAAGCATTTGCAGGCAACAAAATAAACGTGACTCAAACATTGAAATTCGGCTTTAGAAGAATAGAAAACATTGTTGGAAAAGGAGAAAATGCTGGTTGCCAGAGTTTTCTCCATTTCCTACAATGTTTTCGGAAGATTTCCTATTCTTTGTGGTAAAAACTAGGGATTGTTTGGTTAAAGGTTAAGGCGCGGAAAAAATGCCATACTTTAGTAACGATTTAACCCTTTATCACGACATCCTGAGTTTTAACGACTGTGAGAGAAAACAAAACCTTTTTGAAAATTTAAATGAAAAGCAGAAATGCTAGAAACCAGCATTTTCTCCTTTTCCCACAATGCCCTCTACCCTTAAAAAAAAACAAGATTTCTCTGTTCGAGTTCCATTCATTCTCTCGTCTGTAAATGCTTTGGTAAAGTCTGCAATACTGCTGTTAAGTAAAGGGTCAGTGAAACAAACGGTGACAGGAGCTCTATTGAATGCATTAGCCTCTGCTAATGAAGGCAGCGGCGATAACAGTTAATTACAGTGGACCTGACGCAATCTTGGTTTTTTATCTATCTTGTAAGTTCTGATCGCCTTTGATGCGGATTAGATCTTTGATGGTAGGCTTTTTGTCCATTTAGATAATTGGCCAACAGTTCACAAGGCCATGCGTCCCACAAGCTTGATCAGGTCATATTTTAAAAACCGACTAAATCATAAGGCAAAATGGTCTTTAAATATGCAGTAAACTTGTACGTAGAACCAAAAGTAAAGGAACCCTGCTATTTGTTAACAACTTCTGACACTGTGACTTAACCCATTACCACACAATCCCTACTTTTGATGCCCCTGAGAAAGAAGCCTTTTGAAAACACTGTAGGAAAAGGAGAAAATGCTGGTAACCAGCATTTTCTCCTTTTCCCACAGTGATTTCTACCCTTCACAGGTCAAATTCCATTTTTCAGTCACCTTTATTTTGCCGTCTGCAAATGCTTTCAATTTGAACCAGTCCAATTTTTTTTCATTTGGTAAAGAGTTAACCTTATACCAGTTCAGCAGATTTCAAACAAAACGGGTATTAGGACCGCTCCCAACATTTCTCACCAGTTATCGATGGGACCTAAAAAAAATCCTTAGTTCACAAACGGCCCCGATCAAGTACGAACCCCTGACGTGAATTTATACCGAGGATTTTCGATGCGAAATCGTGTCCTTCCCAGTGAACTGGACATCCACTAAACCTAACATCCTGGCCTTTAAGCCTCAGATACTCAATTATCTTCAAGGTGTAAAAGTTCATTCAGAGTCCTTCTAATATGCTTCAATTTCATTTTAAGTAAGAGTGCAGAATTTTCAGACAGGTGTTTGATTAGAGATCCACAGGAATACATCTTAGTTCACATATATTCGTCTTACGGTTTGGACTTGTAGATTTAAATTCTTCAATACATTCTTTAAGCTTGGAGATTGAAGTATATGTACTTTATTCAATAAAGTACTAATTTATAATGAACTGCTGCTCAACCCATACTAGAGACGGTAAGTGTGCTTCATGTACACAGCAAGTAATTCAAACCTCAGAATCTATGCCTATATTTTTGTTAGTTTTATAGAGGGACCAATTCCTTTTACCCTTAGGCTACTAAGCGCTACTCAAGGACCTTTTCCAGACAATGTAGATTAAGATCAGATTGCACCGAAAGTGCAGTCTGATCTTTGATCTATACTGCTCGTTAAGGAGGTATTCCTTCCCTCAAAACTAAGATATACCCCTCTTCCAAATAACATTGAAATAGAAGTATTAGGATTTCCACTATCGACTTGAACGTTTCATTTTAGTTATGTAAAGGTCATTTTTTTACTTTGCATGGCAACTTGTCACACTGAGTGAAATCTTGATCCATTCTGACTGCTTCAGCTGTACCCAGGGCAGGGATTTGCAGATATCAAAAACCAAATAATATCTGGACTATGTTCTTCCAGATGACGAGTGATGATTTTAATTCTTCTCTTCAGACCATGAAAATGGATTCACGCAAAACTGCATTGGAAGTAACAAATAGCTGTCTTAACAGTGTTAATATTGAATTTCAGGTATCTCATCACTTTATGGTTTTTTTTGCACATCCTGCAGTGGCTCAATTATGTAATAAGGCACAAATTCACAAAAACGTGGCTCAAAACTTTAAAAAGGAATCTACATCTATATATGTAAATGAATAAAAGTTATTTAATCACTGACAAAACGTCAAAATGCCACCACACGTTAACAATAACTTGAAATATTATGTGAGACTTAAGTCCACTGTTTACATTGTACTTATTCATACCTGCATTTTTCTAAGCTCAGACTGTGCAGCCATTCTTTTCATACTTACACCAATATAGCAGTGAAATTATATTTAATCTTTTTCACTTATTTTGTGAGGTTCTGTGAGACTGTGGCTGATTGTTGAAGGTGTCTGTTGTGTTATCCCTGATTTTATCCTCACCCAGTTGCCAGGGTTTTGTAGGAGTGCCTATAGATAAGACACTGGTTAGAATCAGCCTAGTCCAAATAAAACCCAAGCCATACACAAATAAATAGGTTGTTGTCACTGTAAGACTGAAACAGTGTTGAAACTAATGTAATCACCAAAAATCAGTCAATCATCAAATCATTCTTGAAGGTAGTTACGATCAATTTCATGTTTTGTGCCAGTGCATGAGTTAACCTCACTTTTTTTTGTGAAATCAATAATTCTTGAATTGTGTCTTTATAAAGATACAACGTGAATTTTCATCCTCGTATGTAACAGAAGGAATGTATATTCAATAATTAATATTTAATTAATTACACATGGCCTAAATCTTACACAACATTTTTAGACCAGGAATAAAACCAAGAATTTTCGTTTTGAAAGAAAGAAGAAATCATCGTATATGAAAAATCAAACTGTTGCTTCTATTTTGATTTTGTATTTCATTGTATTAGTTTTGTAGGAATACGGAAGAAGTCTTGAAGGAATTCCTAGGTGTTAAGGTCATGGAAAGGACAAAATGCTTTCAATAGGAAATTACATACAAAAAGCAATTGTTTCTATTTCCCAGGGTGGACTTCAGTGTTTCATTTTTAATTTTTTACCACACAACAAATTTTAGACTTGTCCAAATGGAAAGCATTTGCTGATAACAGAATCAACGGGACTCAAAATATGAATATTAGTTTTGGAAGGTATGAATACATTGTGGGAAAAAGAAAACTGCTAATTACCAGCATTTTCTCATATTCCCAAATTCTTTTTAAAAGCCTTCTTCCTAAAAGTCGTTTAAAGTCGGATTGTTTTGTAAGGGCTTAAACTAAATCATACTAGTTTTATAAAAAATACATGCTTTATACATGTACTTCAGAACGCGGACAGTCTGTTTCTTCTGTAGCACCAATAGATTGAAATCAGACCACCTAACATAGCAAAATCCCAGTCCGATAGGCACACTTCTTTAGTCTGAATTGTTTGCAGTCTATATGATTATACCCACTACATGAAAGTTGAGAAAATGTTGTGTTTATAGTCTGACTGGGTTTGCAAAATGCAGTTTTGAAAATGATATCTGAGTACAGACGTTTCAATATTTCAAAATAATCTTGCATTATGATTATTACTGATGATTTTATAAGTGCTTAAAATGCTAAGGTAAAGGAAAATATAGTCATCATGTTTAGTGTATCTATTTTAGCTCACATGTTTACTAACTCTAGAGCTGTTGATATTTTCAATATGAATAAAAGCATAATCTCAAACAAAAAACACCATCACTGGTCCTTCTGAAAACCTTTGATTTTTAGTAAACCCAAATAAAGCTAAGCCAATTAGATAAGTTGTTTAAAGGTTTTTCCTGAATGTCCTTCAAAATGGGATAATATAGCCACACTTAGCATAGTTGAAACATATTGTATCCTTATGGTGTTATCGAATGTGGAAAATACCTTTTGTAAGAATGAAGAAAAAAGCCTGTTTGTCTACTAATGTTTTGAAAAAAAAAACTTACGAGATACATTTCGTGAGGCTAACAGAAATTTTATATAAAGGTAACCTTTTCAGGAGGCAAATGTTAGATTCACTTTTGATTAATTGAATGACATTTAATGCCGCTTTCAACACTATTTCAGTCATTAAGTGCTATAACTAGCTTGATTATGTATGTCTGGGTTACAGCAGTACTAGGCTAGGTCTCTGAAGTGTCTTGGCTAAGGACAACCCCACAAAAACATTATGGCCATCATGTAACAAGTCCGGAACTTTACTAGTAAGCCATACAGGACCCCAGATCCACATTTAGAGGAGAGTTCAGTTTTGTAAGAATTTTCAAATTAGTCTATGTCCGACACCTACGCATAAATTACTTTTTTTTAAAGTAATTACATGTAAATGGATGCTATTTCGTTATTCATTTCTTCCCCATATGATAAGGTTTAGAATCTTTAAATGTACCGGCAGACAACAATTTAGAAACTAATACAAATCAGCTAAAGTTCAATCATATGATTGAAAATACAATTCAAGCAGGAGAATATTCCACCTACCAGAATTTTATCCTTGTCTAGTAATGCTTTCAGTTGCCTATTTCCTTCAGGTTTATTAACCGATGTCTTGCCGAATAACTCAAATGATACTTCAAGTCGATAGTCGAAGGTAATTTTGAGGACGATAAGTATCTCTTAAACGGACAGTGTAGATCAGAAATCAGACTGCACGTTCTGTGCAGTCTGATTCTAATCTCCACTGTCCGCAAAACGTCAGTGAGTCGTGCTTAGCAGCCTAAAGGCTAACATGAGTGTTCAGTAAAGAGTTAAAATGTACCCCAATCAAAATTTCCTCCATATCCAGATGTCAGATGCTAAGGTAACCTGAGATGAATCCATAATTGTGTTGTATACTGGTCTATCCCACAGATTGACATAAATGTATAGCTTGTGTTTGTATAAGGGTACACTTACCTGTCTTGCTATAGTGCTAGCTTTTGTAGCAATGTGGTAGAACGTTTGCCTACGTAGTTTGGGCCTGGAGGTTTCAGGTTCAATCCCAGCCTTTGAGGCTATTTAACAGAACTGTTACAGATACATGTATCTGTATTAAGAATATGGTTTGTCCAAACATGGTCTATATTTGACCTTTGAACTTTATGTTATACAAAGTTAAATTGGGAGATTTTTTTAGGAGTTTTCTTTTAGCCCTTTAACTCGCAATAAACCCTTAAAGGTGGGTACTTATAATTTTCACATCACACCAAATCAAAAAATATATATAGCACTGAAATTTATATGAAAAAGCAATCCAAATTATCAATAATTAAGAATAATAAAATTACCAAAAAAATTTTAAAAAAATTTTTTTGGGTGGTATTCCCTTAAAAGGCTACGTAGCCTCTTAAGCTATTTTTAGATTTCGCGCCAAAAATACAAAAATGCATTGTGGGAATGTAAAATGACCGGCACGTGACTGATGACGCTGAAATTGCATTACATAACAAACATGCAATTATTTTTCATAATATCTTCTTCGGACGCTATGTTTGAAACTTCGTCTGTGTATTTCCAGTATGTAAATAAGCGAGTTGTTCATGTAAAAATAGAACGTGTTTTCCGTCGATGTCGACCTTGGCCGTAGTAAATCTCTAATTTCTCTTGTTATCGGATGGTTTTCGACTACCGGTGTTTTATGAATGACAATTATAAGGCTTTGGGAGTATAAGGATGATATTTTTGTATTGTTGTAAAATTTTCGTCCCAAATTCTGAAGGGCCACCTTTAAGTCCTGTGTAATAGGGCTAATGAAAACAGTGTTGGAAGACAATTTCTTTTCTTCTTACAGAATTGTTTTCTGCCTTTTTCAAATATAAACCACATAAGCTGAGGGCTCTATATCTAATGAAATGTTTGTTTATGCTCTAATTAACAAGCTATTTAGTTTTTATGACACAAATCAGATTATTTCGTTGAAGGCAAATAAATACTACCAGATATATATTTGTTTTCATAATAAGTGTATGGTTAAATTCAGTAAAAATGATGCAATTTTGTGCATTTGATAATGGAATTGCTGGCTGCGTTAGCAATAGGTCACTCTTGATACTGATTTGAATATATAAATCTTTGTTGATGACATGTTATTGTTTAAGTACCATTCCCGCAAAGCTTTTCAAAACTGTGCCATGAAATCTAATAATATTATAATGTTCTATATATTTGCCAAATGACTTTCACTTATAAATTCATATTTTTCACTCCTACAGACCTAAATATAATACTAGCAGAAAAAAAGAAACATCAAATTTTTGGATCAAATTAACTCTAGTAAGTAGTAAAATAACAGTTGCTTCGCTGCACAATTGCTAGAATAACTTCGACTCCCATTTCCCCCATCGTACTCTACTTAGTACTTTCATAATATGCATGTGTTACATGTGATAAAATAAAATAGTTTTCATTGCATCAAATCATAGTTTAAAACTTCTACTAATCCGCTTTTTACATCTTCGCGGACCAAGTTTACGATCACTACGTGGATCTTACCTTGCCTGATTGAGCCCGATTTCGAGATTCCTGCGATGCGCCCTCTATTGGATGCTGGTTATTACCCCCCTTTACATCATATTTCTAAAAGCAAACGAAATATCGTTTAACAACCCGCTTACGAATACACATGAAGCGATAAGCAGACATCCACGCGGGTTTCCATGTTTACCTTCTATTCGAAAGGTAGCGACCTTGTTCTATTTTTATCAAAGATAAAATGCTACAAGCGATTTCATTCGTTGCAGCTGGAGCTGGCTGCATCCAATGAAAAAGCGTATCGGGTGAATGTAAAAAATCAAGCTCGATCTGCCAAGGGTAGAGTAGCGTAGTGAATCATCAGCCATGGCTTGCGAAGATTAAGGACTTTCAGTCCCTTGATTTTTTATCGCATCTACGAATATATATATGGGCGGGGTGTTCCTACAGTCAGATTTAATATAAAAACTATAAACATGTTAAATACTTGTATACCATATACGGTTTTCCATAGATTTGTTAAAAAAAAAGAATGAATACCAAAGTACTGACTGACAATGTGATATTCGTTTATTACGTAAGTTGCAATTACATAACAAAAATAGAGAGAAAGGTTTGGCTTCGAATTGTGGGTCACAGACCTGATCATCGTCGATAACACAAATGTTTAGTAACGCCTGTATTATTTTTACCTCCCTATTCACTGGTACACTATTTCAACCTCACCGGCAAAAAAAGGTTCTTTTGAGGACGACAAATGTCAAGATCAGACTACACAGAACTTGCAATCTTATCTTGGATCTGTCTTTAGAAAATTCTGGGAACATATTAAAAAAATCTTCCGCTCCACCATTTTCTTCAGATGCATAAGGTATGTACATTTTTGACACTATCTCTATAATTATCTCTCGCGAGTCCTGGTCAAATACGAAGGAAATCGGGCTTTTCCGTGTCTGTCTGGGATATGGAAAATTACGAATACAGAAATAATCATTACTGGAATCAATAAAGAAACTAAATCGTTTCTGATTAGCCAAACGATCTTTGTTCGGTAAGACGTTGTCTACGCATGTCGTATTCTTCAAAGATTCGACCTGTCTGATTTGACGAATCAATCTCCCCAAAACTGGGGGCAATGTAGTAATACGTGCTGTAAAGTAGCAATGAACAAAATGGCTTTTATTAAGACGTTTGAGGAGAAATCTTACCTGTTTTAGCTCCTGTTTCTCTAAACTACTGATGAATCGCACATGTAGCGTTTTGATGAGTAAACGTTGATTTAGTTTAAGATTCAAAGTAACGGTTGTCTTGTAGAAAAGTAGTCCGGGTCTGTACCCAGGATGTTCAAATTAGATAGATGAGTATTTGTAGAATGGAATCTAGCGGGAGAAAATGTGGTAAAGAAAGCGAAACAATTCTGCAAGTATACTTGTTCCAAGTCAACACGGCCCGAAAACCTTTGAAGTTGTTTAATCTCTGAACGGTAGATATTGACTGATTGACGAGTGTGTCTTTCATTTTGAACAGAATGTAATAAAAACCTATTTTCATCGAGATCTGGACTAAAAATGCTAAAAAAAAACAGTTATTTTTTCTCAGTTTAAAATAAAATTGTCCAGCCGGGGCAGTGGTTTTTCTTCATTTTCTTATTACAGAGGGTATTTGGTTTCAGTTATACTTTTTCTTGTTCTGAATTGGCTCTAGATGCCGAAATAATCATTATTGTTAAATATAAATCTAACATGAAGCGATAAGCAGACGTCCACGTGGGTTTCCATGTTTCACCTATTATTCGAAAGGTAGAGACCGTGTTCTATCTTTATCAAAGATGAAATGCTACGAGCGATTTTATTCGATGCAGCTAGAGCTAGCTGGCTGCATCCAATGAAAAAGTGTATCGGGGGGGTTGTAAAATCAAGCTCAATCCGCCAAGGTAAGATCCACGTAGTGATCGTAAACTTGGCTGGCGAAGATGTGTAACATGTGGAGTCAGAAGTTTAAACGTTTAGATTGGGGAAAAAAAGGGAGTATTCCCCAATGTATTTTCTCTAGAAGTGATATTTTGGTCGAAAGGATTCTTTTGCAAAATGATACAGCTTATCAATTTTTAAAGCTATTTTTGAATTTCCAGAATAAAATCTTGTAATAAGCCTTTTTTCACCCTTATTTTATTCTCATTTCAACAAATTTAAGCTTATTTCATTCAGGCAAAACCATTAGCTACATAGTCATCAAAAGCATACCAGCTTGATGACCTGACTGTTAAGAGTAAATTTATGGCAAAGTAACGGCAATGACTTGCTAGCCACTGAAATATCTTTTATGCAGATTCATTTTTGTGGGTGACTGTAATTTTTCCTATGTCAAGGCAAAGGATTTGTTTTCTTGAAATCCTGTTTCGAACCCTGATTGCCCCGCAAGTCATGTAGGTGTATCCTTGAGCAACACACACCATAGCCACAGGCTATGGGTGAAAGATTACTAAGTAAAAATGTTAATGACATTACGTAAGCTGAAATGCAATGGAAAATAACATAAAAGTCCATTCAAACAAATAAATACAAAGATACCTCTGAAAACTCTATGATTATCTTTCCTAGATTTACTTCCCTTTATCCATGCATGTTGTTTGTTGTTCGTAACTTTAATTGAGATATACACACACTGTGTTGTCAAAAACTAGTACGTGGACATGAATTCAGTGTAAATGCAAATATCAGATAAAATTATTTAAAAAAAGGATCATGATATTTAAGCAGCCTCCTTCGGCCTTACCTTGTTTTAGAACTAGGACTTTTTTTGATTGATCAACTGGTGTTCTGCTCCCTTTTCAAAGTCATTTCAATGGTATCAAGCTGAAGGGTTGTCCATGTTTGGGATGTGGCTTACTTTACCCACAGAAGCCTTCAATCCAATAAAAATTATCTCAGCTTATGGTCAAACCCAGGACCTTAAATTTACTGATTCAACACCGTTAGCACTATCCAACCCAAGACAACTCCAAACACTTTAGAGGTTGATCTTACATTTTCTGGAAATTTTATCTAGATGGTGAAAAGTCTTCCGTGAAGAAATCATGACAAATTTTGATATGAAGAACATTTTACAATTATCAGCTAATATTTTAACGCAAATTTCTCATTAGTGAAAATGTTGACATTCGAGATAAGATTATCGTGGTCGTTCTACCTGATTCTCGACATCTATAAATATATTAAATTCAACATTTGGATGAAGCTGGTAGTATCTGACTTCACAAGATGGCAGTAAGTAAGAATGAAAATAATTTACAATTGAAGCTTGATTGTTAAATTTTGACTACACATGAAATGAACTGAGGTCTGTTCAACAAAAATACGGCTTAAAATGTCTCTTACATACAACTTTAAAACCATACAAGGAAAAGGAGAAGTCATAAGGTTGGAAATGAAGATATTCTTATTATAATAGCATGAATATCAGTAGGCATAAAAGTAAAAAAAAAAACGTGACAACATTGAGAATTTCAATTATTTTTTTCATGAAAGTTTTTATTATTCGGATATTTCCAGGAAAACTTTTTTTTTAATCTATGTATTTTCTCAAACTATCGCTAAAATTATCTTGTATTTTGTGGCATAAATATGCCTCCGTACAGTTAAGTACAAGAAAAGGTGCAAAATTTGTGTTCAAATAATAGATGCAATATGTTACTCTGTTTACTGTTATGCTTTCAAATGCATCATCATCATACTAATTTGAATACGATCCTACAACATGGATGCGCATTATTGATCAGTTCACATTCCTTAATACCTGCAACAGTATTAGGTAAACTAAAATGTTCACTGCCAACTTATTTGACAAGACTTGCTTCCCGTGACAGATGGTCGATGATCTTCATTTAACATGCTGCTGTAACACGCTTGTTTTTGCCAACCCGGCAAACATGGTGTCAGAAGTGATCAGCAGGTGCTTTTAGCTACGCTCGCAAACCAGGTCTTTGATACATGGTTCAGACTGAATGCATAACCCAGAAATATGAAAACCAGTAGATACGAAACAGATAGTTCCCCACCCACCAGCGATCATGGCGGTTCCTTCGTTGATTCTATTCCACCAGAAATTAGACTTGGACTGAAATATTAGCTAAAGCTGGAAAAAATTCAAACGTACCCGGGACAATTATGAAATTGCTGGTGGTTGAAAGACCAAATTTTAAGCTAAGAACAGCAACTTTTCTGACATGCGCTGGATCAGAAACAATGGACGTATTTGATGGATTTCAGTTTGATAATCCTGAAGATAACAAGAACATTGACACCGTCTTTGAGAAACTTGAGTCACATTTCATTGGATAGACAAATGTCACGTATGAAAGATATCTATTCAATACTAGTGCACAAACGAAATCAGAAACTTTCCACTCGTACCTTTCTGCAATACATCAGTACTAAGATATTTCAATTCTAAACTCATATAGTACTACAATGTGATGCCTAAGAAACTGGTTTAGGTGCAACAATAATGCAAGAAGGTCAACCTGTCGCTTATGTAAGGAGGTCACTTACTCAAACGGCAAAACTTTGCTCAGATAGAAAAAGAACGTCTAGCTGTGGTCTTTTGGGTTTGATAGATTTGACCATTTCACTTACGGATGCAAAGCACTAGTTGAAAGCGACCACAACCTATTAGAAATTATCAGCAAGAAAGCACGTCACTAGCTCCTAAACACCTTGTTGAAATTACATCTATATGGGTTTGATATTGTTCACAAAAAAAGAAAAAGAAATGTTTATCACAGACACATTATCGCTGGCATATATAGACAAGAATACTGAAAGCACAAAGTTAGGTGAAGTACTTGTAATACAGTCTGACTTTGAAAAATAAATACAACCAGTGCACATGCCTGATTTCTTAGCTATTTCACCAAGTCGACAAGAAAAATATTCAGTTGGCTTCTTGAAATGGTCCAACTTTGTCACCAGTAATTCAATTGATCAAGGGTGGCTAGGATTACAAAGAAGCTCCAGCTGAAGAAAAACCCTATTAAAATATCATATATTTTTCGCGCAGATAGATGCATAATACCAAGATGTATGCGAAAAGAGATATTGAATCAAATACACACTCATATACATGTAGGTATATGGGTATATTGAAGTATGTTTGAAACATGCAAGACAAAGTGTCTATTGGCCAAATATGATATTAAAGAATTCATTGGAAAATGTGAAACCTGTCTATCATACACTGGGAAACAGTATAAAGAGCCCTTGATAAGCCATGAGGTACCTGACAGGCCATGGGCCCAAGTTGCTTCAGACATTTTTACTTTATATGGTTAGGACTATCTCATAATCATAGTAACTTCTTTGAAATGGACAGACTTGAAAATATGACATCCAAATGTGTCATTGGTAAACTGAAACAATATTTCACCCGTCATGGAAGAGCAACCCAAGTTGTATCCGACAATGCTCTAACTTATAAATCGGACAAATTTATACTATTTTAAAAGCAATGGGACTTTATACAAATTACTCCACCAGCCAGATACCCACAAGCTAATGGGAAAGTAAAAAATGCTGTGAAAAGAGTGAAAAACATAATGACTAAATGTAAACATTCACACTTACATCCTCTGCTAGCTTTGCTAGATCTCAGAAACACCCTATTAGAGTCTACAGGATTCAGTCCAGTTGAACAGCTCGTGTACGGAAGAACCATGACACTCTTACCAACAACAACAAAAAAAATCCTGTTAAAACCTAACAGTTTAAAGACAGAATAGGGTAAAATAACCAATCGCAATAGAAGACACCTGAGAAAGTCTCACGAAGAGCTCAACGAAAGAGACAATGAACAGTTAGATCTCTTTTAGACCAATCCATCACGAGGAGAACAAAGTTACAGGGATGATGACAACATTAACCGATCCAACATTCCACCCAAACAACAGATAGGTATGAAGCCAGCTCAGGCGAATGAATACAAATATTCCAGAAGTGGTTGGACTCTCAAATCCCCTATTCACTTGAAAGATTATGTTACATAAACAGTTTATGAACAGTTAGTTACTATTGTACAAACAAGAACAGTTGTCAGTGTTCAAATTCAAATTTCAATCATTATTAGACCTCAGATAAGTTCATTCATAAGTAAATATAGAACAGTATTGTACATTTGAAAGTAACTTTAAAAAAATGAAATCCAGTGGTTAAGTTTAATCTATAAATTAAGGTTAAACTATTTTAAGAGGACAGTGATTATCAGTAACAGTGATTATACTAGGTACATACTATAAAAAGACTTTTCCACAGATAACATCTGAAAAACTCCCAAAACTTTAAAGAAATAAGAAGACTGTTTACATGTATGTGTAATTGAAGCATGCCAAAACATATTTCATTTAAGTTAAGATTAAGTCAGGAAAGAATTCTAATTTTGTTAGACAATTAAGTAAGAAGTTGCATTATATTGAAATAACTTTGAAACAGTAATAGCCTTTTACATTTTAGAAATAGATTAACTTGTCTTCTTCTGTAAAAGGACGTAAACAGTATTAGGTAATTTGAAAACTATTTCATTGCCACCAAATTTGACAGGAGTTGCTTTCCTTCAGAGATGCATAACGAGTTTCATTAAGCATGCTGCTGTAACATGCTTGTTGTCTCAACTGGGTTAACCTATCATACTCAAGCCAACCCGGCAAACAATACCTTTGCCAAATTCTGAAATGAAACCTGCCCGGCCAGGTAGCTCGGTAGTTCCTCATCGTTCATGTATCTGACTCATGACCTGCTGGTTGTGGGCTGGATACCAAGCTGAGGCAAACCTTATTTTCAGCAACTCAAAGGTTAGCCTCTTACATCTGATGCATTTGAGAAAAGAAGTCAAAAGATTGAAAGAAAGTTTCTGATAAATTACCCAATAGCATGAAATCTTAAGTCGTTTTTACCAATCTGAATGGCATCCCTATTATCAAGAGTTGTCTGGTACAACCAAAATGATCTGGACAAGAAGAAAGCGTATAACTTTCTGCTATAAGAAAATGTAAAATGGTTTCAGGAATGTTTTCTGGATATAGGTCCAGATCTATTTATTGATTGAATTCGACTTGTTTTCTGCTCAGCATGAATGTTTTTTTGGCAAGTGAAGAGGTTGACGGTCTTTATTTAGAATGAAGTATCTGGGCCCGTATTCACCAACCATTATTAAGAACGTTCTTTGTCTTATTCTCCAGTATTTTCTACATTTGTAAGTAACACAACTCCTGATTGGCTAAACCGAATGGTTTAGCCAATCAGAAGTTGTAGTACTTACAAATTTAGAAACCCTTGGAGAATAAGACGAAGATTATTCTCCAGAATGGTTGGTGAATACGCGCCCAGGTGACAAAGATCATGATTAGGCTCCATGTTGGGTAGAATGTTATCTCATTCCATGTTGTTTGCGAAGGCAATCAAACTTGGCGTCGAAAAATATTCACACCATGCCAGTATGCACACATTGAGATATCGCGTATTTGTACACCACTACGAGGCTTGCAGAAGGTAAGGCGTCACTGCATTACAAATGACTCAAACACAAGTTTCATAAGTTCCTAGCGATGATTGGTTACTTGGCTGTTGTTCTGTATGCACAATACAACCTGAAAATATATACAAACTGCATTCACTTACATATTATTTATTATGTGAAAAAATCTACTCTTGTAAAAGTAACTGTGACCATGTCATACTGCCATAGCATAGAGTTTTCTAAAATGTTTCCTATATGAAGGAAAAAGTTGTCTGCTGAGGATAACGAGTAAATGTTATCGAATATGGCTGCGATATCATCATGAACCCTTTCCCACAGAACAAATGTCTGGATGCTGTAAATTGAAAGCATTTGAAGAGGACTATTTTGACATTAATACAAATGACCCAAATCTCACTGATAAGGTAGAAAACATTGTAGGAAACGGAGAAAATGCTGGTAACCAGCATTTTCTCCCGTTTCCTACAATGTTTTCAAAATATTCTCCTGTAAATGGTCTTTAAAACTCGAGGTTGTGTGGTAAAGGGTTAATATGTATTCTCCCTGGACAATGTGTCAATATTTATACACGCAAATGTAATGTTATACCGCAAGGCTATCAATATGTTTTGTGTCTTGCTGTCAGACTTACCAGTTTTCCGGCAGACGGACATAAACAAAAGTATGGCATTTTCAGCAGAAAGCGCTTCCTTTATCAATATGTCCGCACGAATATAAAATTTATGTTTTTAAAGGTGTATAAATATATGGGGCGATGCCTGGAAGCTCAATGTATTTAAGCCTGATATTCTCACAAGATAAAGACCAACGGTTACCAAATAACACTCTTGCTACTACACTCCTTTGTTTTTATCCCCCGCCGTAGGCGGAGGGATATAGTTTCAGCTTTGTCCGTCCATCCGTCCTTCCATCTGTCCGTCCGTCTGTCCGTCCGTGCGTCCGTCCGTCCCGGCAAATATCTCCAATACCATTGGACGGAATTTCATGAAACTTTATACACATGTACAATGACCCATTCTCCCGAGACACTTTTTTCGTTTTTTTTTTTTTTTATTCGATGCAAAATGGCCGACTGAGAGCGATTTAAGTTTCACTTAAGTTACACTTAAGTACACTTTTGATGTTTGGAGTATTCTCTTCAAATCTATACAAAGTTTTTACATTGAACTTGTCACATGTGTCAACCTCCATTAGGAAATGCAGGAAAAAAGTTTCACCTACATTGACCGTGCAACACCATAATTATTTGCCCTTGTTTTTTGTAATAAGGTGTCATGGAAAAAGGGGGTTTCATGTTATATTTCATTCCATTTCTTGTGAAGGCAACGCCTTCCACATTTCTTGACGGAATTGAATAGAATTTTGACAGAATATTTCTTGTCATATGACCTATTGCATATTGTCAACATTTTGCAATTTGTAGCTGCGTCATAAAAAAGGGGGCTTCACGTTTTATTTCATTTTATTTCTTGTGAATGCAACTCGTCCCATATTTCTTGACAGAATTGAAATGAATTTTCACAGAATGTTTCTCATCATTTGACTTATCGCACATTCTCAAGGTTTTACGATTTGTAGCTGCGTCATGAAAAAAGGGGGCTTCATGTTTTATTTCATTTTATTTCTTGTGTATGCAACTCGTCCTATATTTCTTGACAGAATTGAATAGAATTTTTACAGAATGTTTCTTATCATCTGACCTATCGCATATTCTGGAGGTTTTGCAATTTTTGGCTGCGTCATGAAAAAAGGGGGCTTCATATTTTATTTCATTCTATTTCTTGTGAAGGCAATTCCTCCCACATTTCTTGGCAGATTTGAATGGAATTTTTACATTATCATGTGACCTAACAACGCCTCCCACATTTCTTGGCAGATTTGGATGGAATTTTCACATGATCATGTGACCTACGGCATATTGTCAAGGTTTTGGGATTTGGAGCTGCATAATGGAATAAGGGGGCTTCATGCTATAATTTCATTTTTCACCTGTATCTCTTTAATTACTGGAAATATCTCAACAGATTTGGACGAGATTTTTACAGATCATGCGACCTAGCACATGTTGTCAGGTTTTCACTCTATCATGGAAAAAGGGGACTTCTTGTCAAATTTAATTTTTTATCAGTGTATCTACACTCCAACTTTTGCACATATTTTCATAGAACTTCATATTTTTATTGGTTGATCAAAGCCAGTGACCAATGAGTCAATTATGCATTCGTCTCTCCATGCACTGTTCGTAAACCTTTTATCACAAGTAATACCACATATCCATTCAGCTACCCAGGCAGGAGCTACAAATTTCAACATGTTAGTCTCTAGCTACCTGCTAAAAATGGCAGCAGTGTGGCGGCTTATATTCTGAAAGGGATATATTCTAAAGTCCTCGACAAAAATTGATGAAAGTTCATGCATGTTTTCCATTGGATAGTCCGTTGATACTTTTTTTTTTCATCACATATATGAAATCCTGAAATGAAAACAAATAAAGGAAATATACTTAAAACACCCTTTTTCCATGACATGTCATTATTGATGACATGTCATGCAAAAGGGGGTTTTGTGTATATTTCCTTTATTTGTTTTCATTTTATGAAATGCCAAGTTCTCCAAAAAGGGTACTTAATGTATAATCCTGTTATGGACCTCTTTTCTATTTTTTTATGTAATGAAATCCTGTGCCATGGAACAAGGGAGCTTAATGTATAATTTCATCATGGACCAATAACAAAAAGGCCACATGTACAGGCAAAACACAATACCTCTTATACGTTTTTATCAAAAAAGGTCTTTTTCGGCGGGGGATATCATTTCAACGAAATTGCTTGTTATCCTTGACTTCCCTAGGTATATAGCAATAGATATGATTTAATTTACGATATGTATTACAGGGCCACGTGTAATTCTAAAAGTGAATCCTGTACTCTTTGTCAGAGGTATGCGTATGTATAGATTTTTCAAACAATATAATAAGGTTAAAGTATTAACTCAGAAAGGCATCGGGATAGTGAATTAAAACTAAGAATAAAAACCAAACGATCCCGTCATTAGGACTAATGTAGTTTCGAGAGGAATCGATGAAAGCAATCCATTTTCTTTTCATGTAACCGATGTTAAAGCCAGATCTCGTAGTATGGTCATGGACAGCGAAAGGGACGCCCCAGTTTGGACCGAGTACCAACGCTTGGGCGTCGATGATTACCCCCAACTGCCCGGACATACATTATAATCTTTGAGAAAATTTCAACATAAAACTGTAAAATCTGAGATTGAGCTTCACTGTTCGACCACTTAGATCTAAAGTACTGTACAGATGATAACTCCCGAATCCGATTTTAGTTTTTGATATGTCGCATCCGGGTACAGAGACGACCGCCAAAATCTAATTAAAATCTTGGACTAGTTTTTGTGCACATGTTTAAATTTTGTTATTTTCACAAATTTACTACAAAACTAGACCTTGAACATACTAGTTGCTTGCGTATTTATAATCATTCGTTTCAAATACAAATAGTTTCTATCTTAACGCTTAACATAAGAAAAACAGACTTATTTATTTATTACTCTTGATGGTTACGTTCCCCAAAATAGACACAAAATGGATGCCAAACAGAAGTGGTTTTGAAAATATATGCGAGATTTAGACATCATAAACGACTTCTATAAGCGATTTAGGTAGTGAATTGTTTAATTATTTGCCTTTGGTCATGATTGTTACTAAATTCAACAAGATAGATTAAACCGACACAGAAAGTCAGTGCAGCGTTGTAACTTTGCTACTGGGAAGTTAACTTGAGACTGTGCTGTGCACAATAAATGTTCAAATATGAAAAGAAGCATATTTAAACGTCTCATTATTTGCAATATACATGTAGAGTAGTTCTCGGCATTTCCAGGTTTGATTTAGTATTATAAAAAACAACCCTTCCTTATTTTATCTAATCTCTTGGCAATTCTAAGTACAGTAACAGTTTCAATCTATTGGTGTAAGGATAAAACAAGATAATAGTTTACCACTCACAGTAAGTTCTCTACGCCGTCATTACCATGGTAAAAAATATCATTACAATTAACTTGCAATATAAAGCATGGATGGGAAGATCGAAAAACAAAATGGACTAGAACAGAGTTCTCTTATTTAGCTTTACACGTATAAACAATATATATAATTGAACACCTCATTTCATAATAATTATGATTTATATTCGATATTTAAATCTTTGCCATGTTATTTATCATGTTATAACATTTTCTATCTATCGCAAAAATAATAAAAGTCTTTTGAGGCCAAATTTCAGGCTAGATTATTTACTCGATCTATTTTTTATTAAAGAATTGTCTCTGCAAAAGTTTTTTTTTTCAATATATAATTTCTACATGACTGAACTGTCTATTCCCACAACGATAATAAACATATTACGGCTCTTCTTTCTATCCTTTACCTACGTTACAAACTCGCACAACATGAAAGTAGAATGTGATTTCCACATATTTTTTATAGATGGCGATCGATCTTTCTACAACGTCGATCAGACTTGTAGACTGTGATATTTCCTTTCCAATTAGTCTGCTCGAAAGCATTCAAATTAAATCCGGAAATTAGCTGAGTGGTTTGATCTAGAAACTCAATTTAAAGCCGCAAATTTATCTTGATATACTCCGTTCTGGGGAAGGAATTTAGGGATGACTTCTTTGGCTTCAAAATTCTGAAATCAATTTGAAATTGCATATCATTAAGATCTACGAAATGCAGATTTTTCAAATTACTATCCGAGAGCAAAAGAAGAGAGTGAAAATTGTCTGAACAACTATAATTAGCCCTTAGATAGCTAAGCGCGACTCACAGACCTGTTGCGGACAGTGTAGATCCAAGATCAGACTGCACAGACGTGCAGTCTGATCTTGGATCTACACTGTCCGATATGGAGATACTATTCTCCAAAAGGTGAACTTGAAATAGCAATATGTGGTTTTTTTTGCAATCAAATTAAACATTTAATAGTAATTATTTTGCAAGACAACTGTCAACAACCTTCAGCCGAAGCGTCAGCTGTATCAAGAAGTCTTTGCGCAGCGTACTGCGCTACCAGAGCTTGGCAACTCACCTTGAAGGCAATTTAGTTTATCCAGATTGGTACCGGAGCTGGAAACCAGACTGTGGCGCACGTTCACCATGGACGATCTTCTAGCGGACATGTAATCGTTGTAACCAGGATTAATGAGTTGTCGTTCTTGTATTTCGTAAAGTTTTTGACTGATGTCTTTGCCAATGATTTGACTGAATACGTGGGAGAGCACTGGATCTGTACTCAGGTGTTCTTTCAGGCGCTTGTATGACCACGTGAACAGTAAACTGTCTTCGCTGGCACTGATAGTAACCTGAAATGTAGATGCAATATTCGAAAAAGATGGAACGCATTTTATCGGATAGACCTCTCCGATTGTGGTGAGTTTAAAAGACAGACTCTCACTGAATTTGCTGTCTTAATCCATTTTTCTTGCGACATTGTTCTAAAACACAGTCTGTTGTCATCTGGTAAAGAGTATAAACTTTACAGTTTCTTATCATACACTATGGAATAATGATGCAGCAATTTCATTGTTCTAAAACACAGTCTGTTGTCACCCTGTAAAGAGTATAAACTTTACAGTTTCTTATTATTCATTCTGGAATAATGATACTGCAGTATTCATCTGAATATTTGTGCAGGCATAATAAAATGAAACAAATCATAAAATACAGAGGATGATGATAATTGTTGTAATGAAAGCAAATATATAGATCTACGTTTATTGAGAAGACAATAATATTAATAATTTACCTTAAAAACACGTAATTAAACACAGGAAAAACTCCCTAGCACGAGACTTGAGTATTTTTTGTGTGTTTGTATACCGGTAATAATTTTCGATCTTCGAGCAAAGCTTTGCTTTTTAAATTAAGCGAATTTCAAAGGACTGTTCCTGTTTTTAATTTCACAAACTTAAGCATGCTCGGGCGTCTATTCTTTTTTTTTTTTTATTTTGTTTTGTTTTTTCCTTTTTTTCCACCATAGTGTTATCAATTCTTGGTTCTACTTAAGTCGGACAAACTAAAAAGAGATGATATTCGTCCTCAATTTCATTTTTGACACAGCAAGTGCAGATACATGTACCTAAACTTGTTGACCCATCTTTATTCGTGTCTGGTGTTACGAAATAGAGGAAGTTGTCGCATTTGAACCAATTTTATCTACAATCGGGCTGACCTGTGAGATAAAATGATCTAATATGCAGAAAATTTACAAACAGCAAAAAAAATTGATCAAAGTCAGCCTGCGTGAAACTACGCAGGCTGACATGAGTCCATAGTCCCCTTAGATGCATCGCATCTACCTATCACAGGTAATTGCGTTCGTTTTATGACAACTTCGCAGTAATCTAGTCCAAAATGTTGACTGGTTCTCCAGTGTACTTATCCAATAGACTTCAGTATTGTACCCAAGCATGTTAAATAACCTCATATTATACGATGGCTTGCGTGATAGATTATATCAACCCTTAAAGTATGGAATTAATACAAGAGACTTTTTTAAATGGGAAAAACATCTGAAATATTGCTGTACCAAGGTTTTTTTTGGCCAGAATATGAAACAAAATAGTGGACAGTGTAGATCAAAGATCAGACTGCACGTTTTGTGCAGTCTGATCTTGATCCACACTATCCACAAAAACAAGATAAGTTGGTTCCAGCGCTTTAAGGGTTAATGTATCTTGGGAGTGCTCATACAACGCCGCTTGCTAAAGTGTTACATCAATATTTCTATCAGACAAAAGAGCATTACTTGTATGATTTATCAGGTTACAGTTTATCCCTGCCGATATTCGTAGAGTTTATCTAGACTATGTCGAAACTTCTATTATATTCAGCCAAATCATGTTTCATGACCATTATAGCTCTAAATTTCAACTGGCGGCTCCACTTATCGTTGTTTCAACGATGGTAAATAGCCAGTGGCTTAGGGTATATATGATGCAAAGTATTTGTAAATGCAGCTCTCCTTAAGCATGAAAGAGTGAGCTGTCTATCGCGCTATAAATGTATTTAGAATAATGTTGAAAACGGCTTTAAACAACATACAAACCAATCCATAAACAAAATACGATGACAAGAGCACATTATCTCCCGCTAGATGGCATTTTATAAATAGAAAGCTATCTAATATGGGCATTCTGGTTACAGAACCGGACTGCTTTTCTATGCGACAACCGTTACTTTGAATTTCAAACTACAAAGTTTACTTAAAAATGCAATCTGCATAATCTCCCGCTAGATGGCATTCTATAAATACTCATCTATCTAATTTGTGCATCCTGGGTACAGAACCGAACCACTTTCCTACGCGACAACCGTTACTTTGAAATTCAAAGTAAAATAAACGTTTAATCTATAAAACGCTACCTCGTGCAATTCGCTCAGCTATGATCAGCAGTCTAGAGAAACCTGCAGCTAAAGCAAGTCTCATTTCTCCTCAAACGTTTTGATCAAAGTTATTTTCTGCATTACTACTTTATAGAGTGTAATATTACAGTCAGCCCGCTTTTGGGGCTAAGTGATGCGTCATATAAGACAGTCGAATCTTCGAAGAATATGACATGCGCAGACAATGATGCAATCTGGTACGATTCATTCAGCTGTGATCAGCTAGCATGTAATCTATGCACCGGTCATTTATTAAAACAGTCCCTACAGCCTTGGGTAATAGCTTTGGTATAAGCTGTACTTTTCCAAAGCATATGGGGTCGGTGATGAGCCATAGCAGACAGGTCGAATTGTCGAAGAATATGACATGCGCAGACAACGCGACATCGCATAGCTTGAGTACTGTAAGCGGGAAACTGACCGCGCTGTGCGGCAATACAACAAATTTGTTTCAACCTTAACCCTTTCCCAAATAATCCCTGGTGTTTACGGATCAGGAATAGAAGCCTTTTGAAAACATTGTGGGAAAAGGAGAAAATGCTGGTAACCAGCATTTTCTCCTTTTCCCACAATGTTTTTTACCCTACAATATAGAAAAAAATCATCTTTTTAGCAACTGTTAATTTGTCACTTGCAAAATGCTTTCAATTTGGTCTGGTCCAAAATTTGCTGTTTGGGAAAGGCTTAACCCTCTATATTGCTACTGAAGTAAAGAAGAAATTTAAAGACCGATGGTAAAGATCCACATTTTGCTATTTCAAAGGTAACCTTTCAGGAAATAATATCTCCTTATCAGACAGTGTATATCAAAGATCAGACTGCACGTTCTGCGCAGGCTGATCAGAAACAACACTTTACCTAAATGCCCAAATGACCCTTTTTTTGCGCGTCGTAGGCCAGTTATAGTACATGTAAACTTTACGGTTGTTTTGCTGTGCCCACTCGTTTGTCATTTTCATGTCAACTATAATTCAATTTAACGTGCTCTTTCATCTTCTATGTCGTTTCCCGGATATGCATATTGATTAGAGCAATCGTTACCTACCGGACATGATAACCGTAAACCACAAGTCATTTACCCACAGATTTACTGCTATTTTGTCGTATTTTCCGAACGATCAACATAATCAGATATAATAGAGTTTTGACACGAAACCTTTATTAAAAGAAAAGCATTTCGATTTGTCCAAATTAAAAGTCTTTGCAGATTGGCCCAAAAGATTAAACGCTGGTCAAAATCTTAAGTTTTTCTTGGGAATAGTGGGAAAAAAATGAAAAGGAGAATAAGCTGGTTAGCAGCATTTTCTTTATTTTCCACATTTTAAACAAACTTACTTTCTTAGGGTCATTAAGAATCGGGATGGCTTGGCAGAGGATTAATTAAAGAAACCAGCTATCGAATTTTTACGGAGCCTTGTAGGCGTCATGCTACTTCGAGAAAACGAAATAGTAAATTTTGAAAACGAAATGCTATTTCAAGAAAACGTAATACAGACTTGCAATCACTCATCTAACATGGCCATGGCGGACGATGACAAGCAAGTGTTCCAAACATACCCATTTCGTTTTCTCCACATAGCATTTCGTTTTATCGAAATAGCATTTCGTTTTCACGATTTAGTATTTCGGTTTTTCGAAATAGTTTTTCGTTTGAACGATTTAGGAGTTCGTTATTTCGAAATGTGTAGAGCATGACACCTACGGGGCTGTCAGTTGCGACTTCATAAGAAATGTTTATCTAAATGATCTTAAATCTGTTTTTACCTTTAATTTCGCATAAATATAGAGAAATTACCTAACTAAAACGTTACTTTAAAATCCAATTATAAAAGCAGTGTTGTACATTTGGATATTGGTTCCATCCTGTCCGTTATGGAGAGATTTTTTCTCGCGAAACGAAATTCGAAGTCGCTACATTTCGTGTTTTGTTATCGGGTTGAAAGTTTCGTTTAATTCAATCATCAGTTTAATCCTTTACTGAAATACCTCGAGTATTATCGGCCCTGTGGAGGAAACCATTTCATTTAACTCTACTAAACAACAAAATTTTAGACTTGTCCAAATTGAAAGCATTTGCAGGCGACAAAATAAACGTGACTCAATAATATTAAAACTTGACTTTAGAAGAGTAGAAAATATTGTGGGAAAAGGAGAAAGTGCTGGTTACCAGCATTTTCTCCTTTTCCCACAAATTCTCAGAAGGCCTCCTCCTCAGGGTCGTAAAATCCAAAAATTGTTTGGTAAAGGGTTGACTCATCTGACAATTTACTTCATTCCAAAAACCATGACCTTAGTGTAAAAAAAAAGCCTTTGGTTACATTATGGAAAAAGAATACCCTGCGATGTTTTACTTTTGCAGAGAAAAATCCAGTAACATGATCCACAACAAATTTACCCTCTACAAAATGTTTTTAGGTAAATTACACGAGCCTAAAATTTTGTTGACTGTCTTACGAACGAAGTCGGTAACAAAGAAACAAATGAAAAAATGCAAAACAGAAATACAGGGGCCAGACAGGATTGGAAACTAGAACGCACGGACGAAAGGCCAACACCATAAACAATGGGTTAAAAAAAATTCTCCCTAACGCAGCTGTTAGGTATTGTATTTAAACCGGGTTGAAGCCATGCATGTAGGAGTGGTCTCCCGTAACACCTCTTAAAGTCATCATTTATTGATAATTTAAAGCCTTATTAGGCAGAAAGCCCGTTTTTGAACTACAAATTAATGGGATTAATGGCTCTATGGCCTATCCCGGACCAGCCCCATCTTACGAACAAAGTCCGAAATAAAGAAACAAACAAATGCATGACAGAAATACAAGGCCAACACCATTATCACTGAGCTTAGGAGAACTCAGTTAGTCGGTATTGTACTTAAATCGGGATAAAGCCATGCATAATAGAGGGGTCTCCCGTAACAACTGATAAAGGGTCAAGGGTATATACTATTCATTTTTGTGCCATCAGGGTTATCAAGAGACTCATTTATAATTCAATATATGGAAAGAACTAATTGAATCAAAAGTCAACGCGATGTATTGCAAATTGAATATATTTACATTGATACAGCATTCAGTAACAAAAGTAATTAATTAATGTTCACATAATTTAACAACAACGATGGAGTTTCCTCGTTCTTGAACATTCAAAAAATGGTAACTCAATTACCACCAGGAGTGACATTTCGGGGATTTTTTTTTTAACTAAGACCTATGTATGCAGTGTTACGTTTGGATCTGTATTCATCAGCATTTTCACCAGCATTCATTTCGAAAACTGTTTGAATTTCAAAGTAGCGAAACTTCTGATTGATTTATAAACTTCAGATGATTTAGCAACGAAATACTACGTTACTTTCTAAATCTAGAACAATAATAGGAATGCAGTTAAGGATTTCTGGTGAATAGTGGCCTAGCTATTTAAATAGAAAGGACAGGATTTCGTTAAGGTTATTTTGGGCGAGAAAATACCTGAAACCAGTCTGGGTCCGTATACACCAACTACATGTATTCTTAAGAATATTCTTAGTCTTACTCTTCAGAATTTTGTCAATGTGAAAGGAACAAAAGTTCTGATTGGCTAAACCAATTGGTTAGCCAACCAAAAATTCTTTTACTTTCATAGACTGAAATTCTTGAAGATTAAGACAAAGAACGTTCTGAAGAAAACGGCTTCTGCTGGTTTTTATTTTCAATTCATATTTTCAAGAAGTGCAAAGAATCCAGACTTATGTTTTCCATGCAGGATTTCGACGCCTTCCCCCACCCCACAAAAAAAATGGTTCTGGAGTATCTAACATCGCAATATCAATACCTGGCAAAACAGTAATGTTCAGAGTACACTATTCAGCAACACTTAAAAGAACGCAAAGAATAGGGAAAGTTACAAGACTTGCACGATAAACATGCCAAGAAATACAAAGAGACGTAACCTAGTTTAAAGTCAAGTGTTGAAGCAGCCTTCAACGATAAAAGGAAAAAAACAAGCGTAAAAATTTGCGTGTATGTACTGGTTTCACTAAAAAGCTATAAAAAGCTATTGAAAGACCAAAAAGCGTCAAGATAAGGATAAAAGGAACATTAAAAGTCTTAGCCTCATTTCATTGAACAATATTGGTTATAATCATAATGTCCATATAGTGTTCAATAAAATATTTTCACACTATTCATCCCAAATTTCTTTTGAAACATCCCAGGTAACAAGGATAAGCTCTCTTTAAATACAATTACATAACGTATAGATTTATAGCTATCGATATGCTTTATTTCGTGCCAGATAAAGATAGCCATGGAAGTATTTGAAGGACAAGAAAAATCAAATGAATAAGGGACTTTAATGCCTAAGACCCACGGGAGAAAAGATATAGGCAATGTAGAAACAAATAAGCTTTATTTCACGCCCCTCCCCCATGATAATGCAAAAGAATTAAGGCAATCCATTTAGAAAAAGGAAAAGACAATCCTTTTTGTAAAGAGAGAGAGAGAGAGAGAGAGAGAGAGAGAGAGAGAGAGAGAGAGAGAGAAAGAGAGAATAGAAAATAAAAAATGAAGAGGAAACGAAAAAATATTAATTGGACGAGAAGGCCATCACTGACCTGTACTGCTCTACTTCACAGGACATAAATGGGCCAAAATTGGCATAAACAGAGCATTAATCTGTAAAAAGACTGTATTACATTAAACTCTTTTAGAGACAAGAGCCGTCAGAGACGGGTTATGCTCCCCGAACAAGTGCTTGTCATAAAATATAAGAAATTGATATAAATTCACTTCTTTTATCCTAGAAGAAGCTGTCCATGCCCCCCCAAAATTTGAAGTGAAAAGGCAATTACTATCTTAGAGATAGCCAACATAAACTTGTAGAGGACAATAAGCCCAATAAGCCCCCTTTAAGCCTCCTTTTCCCATAAGACAGTATTGGATCATTGCAATAAATACAAAGGGTGTGTGGTTTGTAGCATTTTTTAATAATAATTAAAAATTCGAAATTTCATAAAATTTTGAGCAGTCATGTATTAAATATTACATAAAACAATTTTTTACATGAAGCCCCCTTTTTTCCGAGACGCAGCCTGAAATTGAGAAAAAGGAAGAGAGGTACCTGGGCAACGATCCAACAAGTTCAGATTTGAAATTTCACAAAGGTTTGAGCACTGATAAAGGAGAAACTAGTGAAAAACAATTTTTTCCATGAAGCCCCCTTTTTCCGTGATGCAGCCTTAATTTAAGAAACCAGGAAAGATGTATTTGCGCATTAATAATTCATAGATTGCAAAAACAAAGGGCACATGTTGAAACTTGTAAAACAAGATATAACCATGAAATGTTGACAAAAACTGAACAAGATATTAGTAAAAATTGCAATTTTGCATTAGGGCCCCTTTTTCATTTTACAAGAAACCACCTTTTTCCATGACAGAGGGTCAAATTGAAAAACACAGAGATAAAGAAAGAAGAGCACATGGTGAAACTCTTAAAAAACAATATAACCATGAAGTTTAATGAAATTTTGACCAAAACTGAATGAAATATTAGTAAAAATTGGAATCTTGCAAGAAGCCCCCTTTTTCCATGACAGAATGTCAACTTAAAAAATGCCCAGATTAAAAATAGCAAGGGCACATACTAAGACTTTCCATAAACAATATAACCATGAAGTTTCATGATATTCTGACCAAAACTGAATGAGATATTGGTAAAAATTGCAATTTTGCATTAAGCCCCTTTTTTCCATGACACGGGGTCAAATTGAAAATCCGGGAAAAGTATATCGGCGCATTACCCCAAGGAGTTCATATATGAAGTTTCATCCAATTTGGTCCAAGGGTTGTGGAGAAATCGCTTCGGACGGACGGACGGACGGACAGACGGACGGAAGGACGGACGGACGGACGGGCGGACGGACAGACGGACGGACAGACGAAGCGGCGACTATATGCTCGCCCTTCGGGGAGCATAAAAAACCAAGTCCCCCAAAAGTACCATTTTCTTTCCATTTGAAAATATCAATGGATAAAAAGGAGATTTCAAGGATCACTTGTACAGTTTTTAAACAAGTGTCAAAGCATTTTGCAAAATGAAGGCATAATTTATTTGGGAACAATTATAAAGTTTTGAAAAAGGAGAGAGTGGATGATACAAATCTTGCATCATGTGGACTATTCAATATGTCTGAGCTTAATCGTTAACATCGAAATCAAATACATGGTTCGTAATATTTTAGTTAAAACAAGAAACAAGGCTCTTTGTTAAACCCCGCACCCTCCCGAAGATCTGACTAGTTTGTGAAGCCTCCGTCTAGACTTACAGTAAACATATTCTGTGCAAAAAACTTGCATATGTCTTATTGGAAAAAAAACAGGGGGTAACCCCAATCAATAACAAGTTTAATATTATAGATAGATTAAAAAGTTTGAATATATCGTAAAACTGAAAAATATGCCAGAAATAATTAAATACAAGGGACTTGACATTTTATAAGCGTAAACTTAATTCATAAATCAGAGGATTTCAACACTATTTTGCATGTATGTATTTACTTCCTTGATGTCTTGTTAGTCCGTGTGTCTTATAAAATCCATACTGACGTCTGATTCAGCTTAACGTCAGTCTAGATTATTACATTTTTGTTTCAATAATAAAAGTTTTTTTCATATATAATTCAACACTTCTTACTCGGCATTGCTTATTTATATCTGTACATATCAGTTTGATTTCAACTTTAGTTGGATAAAACCCACCCGACCTCTATCATTGCTTCAAGTGCTTTGTTTTGATTGTGGCTTCATATGTAATCGCATCTGAAATAAAAGGAAGAAGGCTCGCTGCCATGCTGGCTCGCTGGGTGGGCTGGGCTCCAGACACGGCTGCACACAGCTAGATTCGGCTAGCTTCGGCAGGAATGATTGGTGTTTTGCACTACTTTCGACATTACTGTAGTCAAAAACTGTGCTTAAAAATTCCCCTTTCCATTTTATTTTACAGGTTATACTTCCTCAGTACCGTAAAGAGCTCGAGATTTTTGTTTAACGGTTGGCCCCCTACGGCATTATCACGAGTTTTAAAGATGGTGAAGGATGCTGGAGCTTTTGAAAACATTATTGGAAAAGAAGGGAATGCTTAAAACCAGTGTTTATTTCTTCTCCCACGCCGATTTCGACCCTTTTTACTGACACATGTCATAGAGTTCGGTTCAATTTACATGTCTGCACTTGCTTTCAACCTGAACCAGTCTGAAACCTTGACATGTGTTAAAGAGTTTAGTGGCAATGATATTTCAAGGGCCCGATATAAAACATATGGAACTAAACATAACCAGATTCAAATATCTTTAGATGGTTTTGACAATGTCAAATGACAGATATAAACCTGTTGTAATCTAAATAATTCCCGTAAGTCCCTTACAAAGACGAATTCTGATAGGAAAATAGATAGATCTTATTAAAATTACATTTTTTTTCTTTTCATGGTTAGAATTCAGATATCAAACATTTGCATTTTCTTAAAACTTTGCATAATAGATCGAATTATTTAGATCCAACGTTTTGTTCCTTGGGACAATCCTTTCCAAAACAATCCTGGTTTTCACTACCCTGAAAAGCCTTTTGAAACATCATGAGAAAAAACAGCATTTTCTTCTTTTCCACAATGTTTTCTACCCTCTCAGAAAAAAAAAATCAATTTTTGAGTCGTGTTGATTTTTGCCGTCATCAAAATCCTTCAATTTGGACCAGTCTAAATTTTGTCGTTTGATAAAGAATTAGAACAAAGCTGAGTCATGCTTTGTTTAACTCAATACCAAACAACATTATTTTAAGGTTGTCCAAATCGCAAGCATTTGCAGACGACAAAATAAAAGTGACTCGAAATTTGAAATTCATTTTGTGAATGCTGGTTACCAGCATTTTCTCCTTTGCCCACAATGTTTTCTAAAGGCTTCTTTCTCAGGGTCGTCAAAAGTAGGGATTGTGTGGTAATGAGTTAAAAAACGTTAAATATCTACAGAGGTATCGACTCAGGTCAGCTTGCACAGGCTGCGTAGGCTGACCTGGGTCGAACGTGTTCGCTATAGGTAATTTTTCTGTCTCATGATTTAGTTGGTTTTCAGACAAAATGGATCTATATCAGCCAAAGATTTGCTTGGTTTAATTTGTTGTAGAGTGCTGCTCACATTGTAAACAAAGTGGGGATTCCGTCATGAATTAACTCATTACCACACAATCCCTACTTTTGACGCCCTTGAGAAAGACGCCTTTAGAAAACATTGTGGGAAAAGGAGAAAATGCTGGTAACCAGCATTTTCTCCTTTTCCCACAGTGTTTTCTACCCTTCCCAGAACAAATTCAAATGTTTAAGTCACCTTTATTTTGTCGTCTGAAAATGCTTTTAATTTGGACCAACCTAAAATTTTGTTGTGTGGTAAAGAGTTAAGCAGCAAATAGTGTTGAACTTACGACGAATTGCAAGTTCCATGCACTTTACCTTAGAGTCAGAAAGGTCCATGCACTTAACCTTAAAGTCTGAAAGATTCCAATTTGCTTAACCTGACAGCCTGAGAGGTTTCATACACTTAACCCTAAAGTCTGAAAGGCGCCATAAACTTAACATTAAATTCTGGAAGGATCCATACACTTAACCTTAAGGTCTGAAAGATTCCATAACTTAACCTTAAAGTCTGAAAGGTTCCATAAACTTAACCTTAAAATATGGAAGGATTCATAAACTTAATCTGAAAGATACCCTTAACCTTAAAGTCTGAAAGATTCCATAAACTTAACCTTGAATTCTGAAAGGAACTGTACACTTAACCTTAAGGTCTAAAAGATTTCGTACACGTAACCCCAAAGTCTCGAAGCTTCCATACACTTAACCTTAAAGTCTCTAAAGTTCCATACACTTAACCTTATGGTCTGAAAGGGTCCATACACTTTACCTTTAAGTCTCAGAAGGTTCCATACACTTTTACTTAGAGTCTGGAAGGTTCCATACACTGAATCTTACAGTCTGAAAGGTTCCATACACTTTACTCTTAACCCTCTAGCTGAAAAACTAAAAGAAATGTTCAGTTCGATGGTAAAAACCCTATCATTGTTATTTTTAAGTTAGGTTTTGAAGAAAAAATATCTCGGACAGTGTAGATCTACGATCAGACTGTTCCCTTTGATACAGAAGGTAATTGATACAGAGGATATTCCAGTCGCTAAACTGTCCAGACAGTTGAAGAGCGTGTTTTCAAGTTTCAGATACCACGTAGTGTGGTCTTATCTGATCACTAATCTCGTCAAGAACATCTTCTGTCGGGCTTTGCATCCAGAGCTTTAAAACTACATATTATCATTGAATCTAATTTGAAAACTTCGCAGACAGTAGCATTAATGCATTTAGTGTATTAACGGATTGATTGATTGATTGATTTGATTGATTAATCCATCGATCGATCGATAGATACAGCTGATTGACGCAATCGCCTGATGCCGTTATTGTAAAAATTAAAAACGAAAATTGATTTTATAGACTCGTGTATCTGTTTTCAAAACTTTTTGAAGAAGAAACATAAGAAAAGCTAGTGTCTGAGAAATTCTAGTGTTTACGTCAGTGTCTGATTCAGATCATTTCAAGTTTGGTTAGTGTCTTTATCAGCAATTCTGTATCAATTAAGTGTCTGAAAGAGAAACTCCGCGTTCAGATGTTGTACGAGTAGGAACTTCCTTGTTTGATTCGCACTGTCTAAAAGAGAGATTCTACGCTCAGTTAGTACCTGAATGATGAACATTCTAAGTTTGATAAATGATTGAATAAGGAATTCTGCGTTCAGTTAGTGTTTAAATAGTTAATGTCGAAAAAAGGTCTTAGCTCAATTAGTGTCAAATTTTGTATGATCAACAGCATTATCTGCATTAATGATGAATCGCAGTAACTTAATTTAAATGATCACACGTGTACTGTCTGCATGAACGACCTACAGAAGTGGTATGAATGATCTACTGTAGTATCGCAATGAGTGATCGACAACAGTGTCTAAATGAAGGACCAACTTTAGTTTTTTAGGTAGATAATCAGCTGTGATGTGTAAATGAATTATTAACAGTAGTGTCTGCATGGATGATAAATAGTAGTGATTGAATGAATGATCAACAGTAGTGTCTTCATGAACGATCAACTGTAGTGCCTGAACGATCAGCTGTGGTGTGTGGTGTCTGTATGCATAATCCACAGTGTAATATCTACATGAATGATCACCTGTTGTGTCTGGAAGAACTATCAATAGTAGTGCCTGAATGAATGAACAACTGGAGTGTTGGATATATGTTTAATTGCAGTGTGTAAATGGATGATCGACAGTAGTGTCTGCATAAATGGTCAACTAACGTGTCTGCAGGTATTAACAACTACCGGTATAGTGCCTGAATTAATAATCAACGGACTTGTGTCTGCATGAATGAATGACAGTAAAGTGACTGCATGAATGACCGGCTGTAGTGACTGCATGAATGATCAACGATAGTGACCAAATTAATGATCAACTGTACTGTCTGGATAAATGTGTAACTGTAGTGTCTGAATGAATGATAGACAGACTTAGTCTCTGAATGAATGATCAACAGTAGTGTCTGAATCAGTGATCGAAGGCAGTATCTGATTGAATGATCAACTTGACTCTGTGGTATATATAACCAAATACAAAAAAAAATGATATAGTGAACACACCTTTACACATTGAACAGCTACAACAACTCAAGGATATTCTTAATCCAGTTGTTGTCGTCATTGAACATTGTTAGGTAACAAGCCTACCAGGTTATGGGCTAGTCCTTGAAATAATAGCATTGCGACCCACAGTAGAGTTTTATTAAATCTAATCAGGCTCGTGGTCTCTCTTCAAATTAGATGTCGTGGTTCAAGGGGAAAGTCTGTATTGTATTTTTCACTCTACAATTGGAGAATTTGATTAAATTTTCCAGCCGTAACGAAGCTTGTCGTGCATCGCATATTCTGCTTATTGGATTTTAGGATCGGTTTGAATCAGGATTCTGCATTTTGGCAAGGCCATGTCGGACGCGAAAATCCCACTTAAACCCACCATTATGCTATCTTTTTTTGACGAGCAACACTCGTACATTTGACAACATAGGAAACCGGGTATTTCCAGTAATTTATCGAGAATTGACTGCCAAATATTTTTCATTGTTTTCTTATTACGACTGGTAAAAAAAACGATTCGACTTTCTCTAACTCTACAACTGAAGATGGAAACAGGATTTCTAGCAGGATTTTGGATAATTGATTGTAAGCAACTAGTTTCATCTTTGATCTACAACAGTGCGAAATGTAGGAAATTGAGATGTCAATTCTGTATATAGAAAATGTCTGATTTGCCTGTGGAAAGAGCCAAACAAATAAACCCAATCACTTATGTATTTGGGCCGTTCTCAGTTGTATCAAGACGCACACGTGGTGGCCGAGCCCCCCTCCCCCCTCCCCCTACATTTTGAAATATCTCAAAAAATGCTTTAGCTGTTGTACTGAATATTTGTATAATTAACTGCATTACTTTTACTAAATCTGAGTATTTGATAGCTTAGTTTTGTCACAAATTTTTATTTGTGTTTTGTTTTAGCGATTCAGAATCAGAGATTTGCACGCACCTTTACACTTTTTTTGCCTAACCAGGGATGTTTTCCTAAAACTCAGTCAAATGTGCTTCGCATCAAAATCGTTGTGAGAGATTGTAATGTCATTTTAAAATCTCTGAAAGTGTCATAAAAAATTAATTGGGGATTTTTTAAGGTATTTCAATTTCGGGGGGGGGGGGGGGGGGGTGGGGGTCTTTGTGAACCTCAAACTACATGTACCTATAATGTATTGTTGTGTGGTGTGGAGGGGCTGCACCACGGGGAATTACCGAATGGAATACTGTACTTGATTTTGATGTAACCCCCCCCCAAAAAAAAAAGGGGGGGTTAAGAAGCATAAAAGGAATAGAAAATTTGTTTTTCAGTGAAAGACCAAAATTCATTTCATCTCGTGAATATCATTGCCCCTCGTGAAAATATAACCGATGGTGTTCATTCGATGAAATAGATTTTGATCTTTTGCCGAAAACAAACAAATATCCAAATACCCTCATTTTCTTCAGAAACAAGATTGAAGACGAAACATCCTAAAGAATATAATATATTACCTACTAAAATTAAGGTTAGATTAATCATGTCAGATTGACTTCGGAAAAAAAGCTGTTTTGTAAGACAAAAATTAACAAATTTTAACTCTTAATTTTGAAAAGAAATCTGGTTGAGCAATGTTTTAGAGTAGTATGATTACAAAATGTTGGCCAAACATTGCACCATTTGTTAGTCTTAAAAGTATGAAACAGAGAATATTTGGTGGGGTGTTGTTGTTTTTTTTTTTTTCGGTTAAAGCTCGAATTTTGTTTTCATTGAGTGAACATCATCGTTGATATTTTCATGAGTTGCGCAGCCAAGAGTGAAAATATTACCGATGGTGTTAAAGAAATGAAACAAATATCGATCTTTAACCGAAAAATTAAAAAAAAAAAGTATTCTATTCATTTTGTGCTTTTAACTCTTTCTTGGAGGAACTTTATCAAAATCCAATACAGTTCTTTTCATTCATTTCCTGTGGCATAGCCCCTCCAGATAGCAGCTCATTACAGTATTACGTCAAGTGCGAGAAATGTACGGTAAATGACGTCATATTTCTATCTGGTTGTGAGTTACGTTCATTTTACCTAGGTAAATGGATTATAAAAATCGGTATTTTCACTGTTTGTAACCATGAAATATTGAAAAATAGTTCACCGGTATTTCTCGATAATCTACCGGAAAGCATGAAATAAAAGAAGATTCGTAATGGCAGTTTGGCGCAGAAAATAAAGGTAGTTGAGAGATAAAAGCAACAACTTGCAGATTTTTTTTTCGCATGCTTGAGTTGATATATAGAGGAAACCTTCATATTTTGACAAGAATCTCATTTAACTTATGACGATGTGAATCCAGTTTTTCAATTTAAAATGGTTTTGCAAATCAATGAAGGGAATTTATCACCGTATCCACTGGGAAATTAAAATAAACTGTTCTCTGAATTGAAGTCATATCGCGTAACCATCCAAATTTGGTTTGGCAGTTAAGCCCTTAACCACGCTTTTGCAATGTTTTCATAAACATAATACAAAACTTTCTGAAAAAATTAATATTGTAGGGAAAAAATGTTGGTATCCGGCATTTTCTTCTTTTCTTCACAACGTTTTTCTTTTAGAAGCACATTCGACCATTTAAACTCCATTTATTTATCGTCTGCAAATGCTTTCAATTTGGACAAGTCTGAATCGCAGTCAAAATTGTGTAGCCATCACAATTTGATTGAGAACTTTTATTTGAAAAATTGGTCGTCATTGCAATTTATCTACGCGTCTACACTCCTACTAACTCCTACCGGATGTTGTGGAGGATGTCATATCACGCTACTTGATTGTTACAGGAATGTTCAAGCATTTTGTATGGAGGATAATCAAATCATTCGTGTAACATTGAAGGGCATGCCATTAGAAAGGGTTGTTAGCCGGTTGCAAAAACAGTTCGAAGAATTAGTTTGTTTAACTCCTCGTAACGCGCTCGAGTGACATGTCTTTAATATCACACTTTTTTTCTCTCTTTCTTTCTTTGTATTATAGTTTAACGCCATTTTAAAAGCCTCGGCCATATCATGATGGTCAGTAACACACCCATGTATTTCCTGACATTACTTCCCGCCAGATGGCACTCTACAAATAAACATCTATCTAACATGGGCATTCTGGGTACAGAGGAGGAGTAATTTTTCAAAACAACAACCGTTACTTTGAATTTCTGATCTTGATCTATGTCGTCTGCATACTTTTCGCAGATGCATTAACCCTTTCCCAAACGACAAACTCTTGGACTAGACCAAATTGAAAGCATTTGCAGACGACAATTCAAGTCTTGCTGAAAAGATGATTTCTGTCTATGATAGGGTAGAAAACATTGTGGGAAAAGGAGAAAATGCTGGTTACCAGCATTTTCTCCTTTTCCCACAATGTTTTCAAAAGGCTTATATTCCAGACCCGTAAAAACCAAGGATTGTTTTGGGAAAGGGTTAAGCCCCATTTTCGCATTCTTGGCACTGAAACAGTTAAATAGCCTACTTTTTCAGGGTGGTAGAAACGCAAGATTGTTCGGTGAAACGTAAGTGTCCCTCGTTTAATTCTTTTAGTTTAAGTGGTAACTTTAATAGATCTAGAATAAGATTAGACTCCAATGGCCAGTCTGATCTACGATCTACACCGTCTCCATTTGCTGCATAACTATGGCCAAAATCATATTCAGGTGCGTCGGAAATCTTTAAGAAAAAAAACTCATAAAATGAAATTGTATGTATTTACTTGGCAAAAATAAAAGTTTAAATCAATTACTCGCTCCTAAACAACAGTTGGTTGTGTTGGCTACACTTTATTTCAAGAGCGTTACAGTTTACCATATCGACAAGTATTCTAGACACGCTGTCCGCTGGGAGTACATGATTAGTTATTTTGTATTCTACATTTCTCCCAGCTCCCTCGTTTAGATCATAAATAAGCTATTGTTAAACTAGTTTACGTATGAAAATGAGATAATGGGTAATTATGTAGATGTAACTCAGCCAAATTGACCTCATCTTCCTTTGTATTCATGTTCTCGGTCTCAGCCTCCGTCTCTGTGTATCTGCGTCTGTGTGTGTGTGCGTCTATATCTATCTATCTATCTCTCTCTCTCTCTCTCTCTCTCTCTCTCTCTCCCTAAGGAAGAGAGACTGATACAGAAAGAGACAAAGAGGGACAGAGAGACTGAGATAAAGGGGGAGAATGAGGAAGGTGGAGAGGGAAATAAGAGAGAAGGAGAGAAAGGGACGGCAGACGGAGGGAGATGTAGATAAAAATACGACAGAGAAAGCGGGGAGGGGGGGAATCGTCGTTGTTCACCTTATGACAATTTAGATCAAGTGCATAGAGCGTGCAGTCCGATCTCTGTCTCTGATGTACACTGTCAGAGTTTTGAAATAAATGCAACGTAGACAGTTCCAGTCTTGCCTTCTTACTTAAAATAGTAGTTTCATTTATTAAACATCAGCTGTTATGCTGCAAAGAATGAAATGTTGTCGATTTAGTTCAAAAACCTCGTAACTGCAGCTTGAAACAAGCTGCAGTTACGAGGTTTTTGAAGTAAATCGACGATATGTATAAGTGCGCTTTCGTGGAGAGTGAAGATCAGGAGCATTAATCTACATCCACCTTTTTTTCTCTGTTCAGGCTCAAATAGCTTATATCTTGGGACTAATGTGGTCTATCAACTCAATAGAAATGTTATGTCTCATTTACAAAGTGATCTGAGAAACAAAAGATTTTTTTCGCCTATAAACAGTCAGCATTTCCAGAAGCAAACAATTCAGACGAGTTTTTATTCATAAATTATTCTTTAAAATATTTGTAATCTTATTCCGAAGAAATTTCTAAATTACAAGTGTTACAGTTTCTGACTGGCTAAACTAATTGTGTAAGCCAATCAGAATTTGTATTACTTTCTAATTCTATACTTCCACCAAGAATGTTGTTAACAGTAGTTGGTGAATACGATCTCAAAACTTGTTTTTGGTTTCACCTCTGTCGGGTGTGATCTCGAGTCTTTTCAGATGTTTGATCTTAAGACTATAATCAAAGGACTGAAAGTCATGAAAAGCGTATTTGTTGAACAGTTTTAAGCTATGAAAATGTAATGAAAACTTTTTTTTTTTATCACATGTAATAATCTGTAAGCAGTTAGAAATAAGCAAGGACATTGGGAGTCGAAGTTGTTCTACCAAGTGTGTTGCGCAGCAACTGTTATTTTACTACTTATTACAGTATTAATTTGATCCAACAATTTGATGTTTTTTTTCTGCTAGTATTATATTTTGGACGTTAAACACACATAGGACTGGGAAAAAAAACAAGATGGATCTATAAGTGAAAGTTATTTGACAAATATATAGAACACTTCAGTTGTTAATTTCTGGATGAGTAAGACTTAAAAAACTGTACAAAAACAAAGATGATGATATTTAATGATATTTCTGTAAAAACACAGGGTTAAGATCTACAGCTGTCAATCAATTTCAGCAATCATGAGAAATTTGAACAAAGAATACAATATATTGCTACTTACACGTGTATGCAATATGATATTTCTGTGCTTTCTTGTTGAACTTTTTACCAGCCTCTTTCACTGTATGGAAACTCTGTACGGGAAATTTCTTCGGTGAATTCAAGATGGCGGACACGTGTTATTGACAAAGTAAGTGTCGTTTAATTTTGGTCCAAACTTGTTTCAAATTGCATCCCCTACAACGAGTAAGGTACCAATCTAAAGAGCTTTGATTGAAAAATCAAGCGATAGCAGCTTATGAGAAAACGGGAGTGCCTCTTCTTCGTAATCCCGCGCTGAACATGATGTTTTGATGAAGTTGAAAAACTAAGCGGGAGACTGGAAGAAAACTGGCTTTCTTTGATCGAATAGAAAGTTAATGATAAAAGAATGTGCCTCGATCGGTGGGGAAAAGGAATATTCTTACAACTGTACCAAAATACGTTGCTTATATTTACTAATTTAGCTGTTATAAAGTTTTGAAATTTTGCATGGTGTACTCTTCGGTGCAAACCGAAACTAAACTACTGTACGGTTGGGTGATCGGAATTTCTGTACGGTTCGGTAACAAATATGAAGTCAAAAATCTGTTCGCTTCGGTGAAAACGATTAAGAGAGGAAAAAAGGAAATGTACGAACAACCTACATGGGTTATTTACTTGATGTTTTTATGTTGAACTCAAAGAAATGTGATGTATAAATCCGCAACTTCGTACACTAATATGGCTCGTTATTGAGAAGTGCTGAGCAACATGAACAGAAGCATCTTGTATACATGTATATGTGCCTTTAACATAAAAATTATAAACTTAAGGATTTTGTCTTGGTCTGACACCAAAATGTAGAAGCCATCCATAGTATAATCATCAAAGACGCATTATGTGAAAAGCGAAATATAGAACCGTACAGGTCTCCTCCATCTTCATTCACTGATCAGGGGTCCTCCGTTGCGCAGTATGTAATGTAGACTTTTAGTAACTTTTTGTGGATGGTGTTGGTTAGAATTCCACAAAGGACACTGGTTATGTTTGTATGTCTGTTGGCGACGCATTTTTAGAACCCAAGCCCAGTGCTGGTGAACACATGAAGCACTTTCAGCGCAAACTTTGTGTTGATCGGACCAGAACCAGTTGGAAAGAAATATAAAGCCCGAATCAAAAAATGACACATCTCTCAGCTTTGGCTGGACTTTTCAAACACTAAGAACCGGCAGTGAAAAATGCAATACAAAACTCCTTTGTGCACTGCCTTGTAGCTATAGCTCATTTTTAATTTACAATGATATCGCATAAGTGATCATTCTATTATTCTTTATACCTTAAGAGACCTTTTGAAAAAAATAATTGTATGCCTGTTGTTAAATTCACATTTAAGAGTTTTGCTTTACCACAAATTATGCGTCAATTTTCATACATTGATGGAACTGAGAAATTCAGCCTAGAAGAGCCATATGGCTCTCTTTTCATTTAGGGGAAAAAAAACACTAATTTCGACCTTAATTTTTTAAAGTATCAAATCCTTTGACTAGAAACTCTCGATGATTATACAACGCACTCATGCAACTGTGTCTTCATTACATCGTTATATGAGTTACGCCCCCTTTCTATCATCCTTTTGTAAGCATTTCCAAGGGACATTGTCCTTATTCCGTAGCTTTCATTTTAAAGCTTTTATAAACTTCCACTTTATGTTTCAGTTGCACGGATGAGGAACTACTTTAGTGATTTTTTTTTCTTCTGCTTTCAGTGTTCTACTAAAGAATTATATACATAGAACTTAAATTTTTTTGGTTACATTCTGTTAATAATATATTCTTATTTTGTTACACTCCGGTATTTAGTATACGATATCCGATTAAAAGGTCTTGATCGAGGACATCTGAATACGTTGATACATTGTAATTTTATCTGGGGATAGGTTTTTTTTTAATTCACACTAATTTTAAACACTTTCAAAATGACTCGTATTTTTCGTTTAGAAAATAGGAATAACAAAGAATTCTCTATCAAATCCTTACAAAGCCAGAAAACCCTGGCGTGACTCATTTTTGAGAAATTATACGGTTTTAACATAACAAACAAGATATAGAGTAATGACACAAATTGGTTTCATGTACTTGTATAAGGAATTCTCGCTGTGCGGGAAATACATGTAACAAGTACACTGTTCTAGCATTTTTCTCCTTTAATCGTTTTCACCAAAGCGTACAGATTTTTGACTTCGTATTTGTTACCGAAGCGTACAGAAATTCCGATCACCCAGCCGTACAGTAGTTTAGTTTCGGTTTACACCGAAGAGTACACCATGCAAAATTTCAAAACTTTATTACAGCTAAATCAGTAAATATAAGCAACGTAATTTGGTACAGATTTAAGCGTATGACATTTCCCCACCGATCGAGGCACATTCTTTTATCATTAGCTTTCTATTCGACGAAATAAAGCCAGTTTTCTTCCGGTCTCCCGCTTACTTTTTCAACTTCATCAAAACATCGTGTTCAGCGTGGGATTACGGACAAGAGGCACTCCCGTTTTTTCGTAAGCTATTATCGCTTAATTTTTCAACCAAAGCTCTTTAGATTGGTACCTTACTCGTTGTAGGGGATGCAATTTGAAACAAGTTTGGACCAAAATTAAACGACACTTACTTTGTCAATAACACGTGTCCGCCATCTTGAATTCACCGAAGAAATTTCCCGTACAGAGTTTCCATACAGTGTCTTTGAGAATTATTAGATTTCATGCCACAGTTTTGGAAAACTTTGAAGGAATGTTAATAATAATAACATGCCCCAAAAACAAGGATTTATATTATTCAAATCAGTATCAAGATATCATATCTGGTTAAATAAAAATAAACAGAATGACCTATTGCTACAGTAGCCTACAATTCTATTTTCAAATGCACAAAATTGCATCATGTTACTAATTTAACCACACCAATAATATGAAAAAAACTCTATCTGGTAGATTAGCATTTATTGGCCTTTCATGAAATAATTTGATTTGTGGCATAAAAACTAAATAGTTTACTATTTAGAGCATAAACAATTCAATAGATATGGAGCCCTCAGACTATGTGGTTTGCGTTTGTAAAGGATTGAAAAAATACTGGAAGATGAAAAGAAATACCGATGTCTTATTTCACTGTTTTCATAAGCCCTATAACACAGAACTCATGAAATATAGGATTTAATGTGTGTTAAAGGGCTAAAAAATTCCCTAAAAAAAAATCCCAATTTTACTTTGTCTTAAAACTCAAGGGTCAAATATAGGCCATGTGTGGACAAACCATAAGGTATTCTGATGCTGATTACATGCATCTGTAACAGTTCTGTTAAATAGCACCAAAGGCTGGGATTGAACCTAGAAACTTCAGGTCCAAATTCTGTAGACAAACTCTCTACCACGTTGCTACAAAAGCTAGCTCTTTAGTATCAACTAAAAGGTATCATTTGAGTTATTCAGCAGGACATGGGTTAATAACCCTGAAGGTAATAGGCAAATGAAAGAATCATTGGACAAGGACAAAGTTCTGGTAGGCAGTGTTTTCTACTATTCAGCTCATTTGTATCAGTTTCTGACTTGTTGTCTACATATACATTTAAAGAGCCTAATCCTCATCATATGGGAAAAGAATGAATGATGAAACAGTAGGTTCCATTTAAAATTATCATTCTTTATTGAATAACAAAAAGTTATTTATCCATAGATGGCGGACATAAACTAATCTAAACAATCTTACAAAAATTAGCTCTCCTCTAAATGTGGATCTGGGGTCCTGCACGGCTTACTGGTACAGTTTATGTCTTGTTACATGATGGACATATGTTTTTCTGTGGAAGTGTTCTTAGACAAGACACTTCAGAGCCTTACCCTAGTACTGCAGAAACCTAGAAATACATGAATAAGCTAGTTGTAGCAGATATAAAACTGAAATGTTGAAAGGGACATTAAACGTCATTCAACTAATCTAAAGTGGATCTGACACTGGCCTCCTGCAAGCTTAACCTTTCTGTCAGCCTCACAAAATGTAATTTTTAGGTTTTTGGAACCATTGGTAGACAAACAGATTTTTTTTATTCTTACCAATGTCATTTTTTTCCACATTCCATAACACCATAAAGGATACAACATGTTATAACCAAGGTAAGTGAGGCTATATAATCCCATTTTGAAGGATGTTCAGAAAAAAACTTTTGAAACAACTTTTCCAGCTGGCTGAGCTTTATTTGGCTGTACTAAAAATAAAGGGTTTTCAGGACTAGTGATGATGGCTTTTGTCTGAGATAATGCTTTAAGTCAGATTGAGAATATCAGCAGTTACCCATAGAGTTTGTAAACTTGTGAACTTAAATAGATACAATAAACATGGTGACAATATTTCCCTTTACCGTAGCATTTTAAGCATTTCTTCAACCATTATTAATCATCATAATGCAAGGCACTTTTGCAATATTGAAACTTCTGTACTCAGACATCACGGTTTTGATTTTAAAAGCAGCATTTTACAAACCTAGTCACACTATAAACGCAACAGTTTCTAAACTTTCACACAGTGGGTATCATCATATAGACTGCAAACAATTCAGATCTAAAATAGTATGCCTATTAAGATTCTACTTTGTTAGTGGTCTGATCTTAAACTACTCCTGCTACAAAGGAAACAAACTGTTCTCATTCTGCAGTATAAAGCATCTATTCTTATGAAACTAGTATGATTTAGTTTAAAGCCTTACAAAACAATCCCAGCTTTAAACGATCCTAAGGAAGAAAGCTTTTAAAAAGAATTTTGGAATATGAAAAAATGCTGGCATATTCCTATTCCCACAATGTCTTCAAACCTTCCAAAACTAAAAGTCATGTTTTGAGTCACATTGATTTGTGTTATCAGCAAATGCTTTCCGTTTGGACAAGTTTCAAATTTTGCTGTGTGATAAAGAGTTAAACGAAAAAAAAAAACTCTGTCCAGAGTCCTCTCAAAGAAATAGAAACAATGGCTTTTTGTATGTAATTTCGTCCCTGAAAGCTCATGGTCCTTTCCATGACTATAAAGCCTAGGAATTTCTTCAAGGGGCCTTCCTTATTACTGCACAGCTTGAAACTATTAATTTCAAAATGAAATACCAAATCAGAGTTAAGACGCAACAATTTGATTGGTGAGATACAATGATTTCTGTTTTCTTTTAAAAAGAACAAATCTTGGTTTTATTCCTGACCTAAAAAATGTTATTTAAGCTTTTACCATATAGTCCCTGGTTTTCCCGAGTCTGCGAAAAGAGCCTTCTGAAAATACTGTTTCTCCTTTTCCACAATATTTTCATCCCTTCCCAAATGTTTGGCTCACATTACTTTTGTCATCTGCAAATGCTTTTCAGTTTGGACAAGCCTAAAAATGTGTTGTTTGATAATGAGTTAATAGTCTGAAAGTTGAAAACTAGATGGTGTGTTTCATACCTTCTAGGATTTAGGCCGAGTGTAACTCCTGAGTATTGAAAATACCTTCCTTCTCTTACATAAATGAAAATTCACCTTGTATCCTCATAAAGAAACAGGTTCAGAAACTAATGATTTCAATGAAGAATAGAAAGGTCAACTCATGCAGTGCCATACATTATGAAATTGATTGTAACTACCTTCAAGAATAATTTGATGTTTGATTTCTTCTGGTTAAATTAGTATCAGCACTATTTCAGTCTTACAGTGACAACAGCCCATTTATTTGCGTATGGCTTGGGTTTTGATAGGGCTAGGCTGATTCTACGCGGTGTCTTGTCTATAAGCACTCCTACAAAATCATGGCAACTAGGTGAGGATAAAACCCGGGATAACTCAACCGACGCTTTCACTAATGAGCCACAGTCTCACAGAACCTCACTAAATAAATGAACATCACTGTTTGTCCAAATATAACAAAGAGTAAAACATAGGCTGTTTAGGTTCAAGCCTAGATCTCATATTTTGCACAGTCTGAACCTGTTATTCATAGTTTCAACAAAAATGGTGTTACACTTAATTATATAAAAAATGGACTAATACTTAATGATTTCAAGTTCATTTTATGAGTATCACATAAAACACAAGAGACCTACAAGTAATATGCAAACTCACATTCTTGTGTCTATTTCCATTCAGTTAAAAAAATGCAGGTATGAAGAAGTACAATATAAAAAGTGGAATTTAGTTTCATATATAATGAAAACTAATGTTATAGTGTGACGGGGTTTTGATATTTTGTCAGTGATTATGTAAGTTTTATCAATTTAAATGTAGATTTAGATTCAATTTTGAAGTCTGAGCCACGTCTTTGTGAATTTGAGTCAAATTACATTATTGAACCACTGCAGTACATGTGATGTATAGCATGACGAGATACTTGGAACTCAATATTAACACTGATAAAATGGCTATTTCTTACTTCCAATGAAGTTTTGAGTGAATCTATTTTCATGGCCGAGAAAAGAATTAAAATATCACTCATCACCTGGAAGAACATAGTCCAGATTATTACTTGCTTTTTGATATCTGCAAATATCTACAAATCCCCGCCCTGGGTACAGATGAAGCAGTCAGAATTGACCAAGATCACACTCAGTGTGACAAGTTGTCATGCAAAATAAAAATTGGCCTTTATACAACTAAAGTGAAACTTTCAAGTCAATAGTACAAATTCAACGTTATTTGGGGGAGTATAGATCAAAGATCAGAATACACTTCAGTGTGATCTGATCATGGCCTACACTGTCTACCAAAGGTCCTTGAGTACCACTTAGCAGCCTACGGGTTTAAGAAATTGGTCCCTCTACATAAAACTTTGAAACTTATGGGCTTACTTTCATTCTAAGGTTTGAACTACTTTCTGTTTACATTAATCACAAATTTTACCGTCTCTAGTATGGGTGGAGCAGCAATTCATTATAAATATGTACTTTCTTAAATACTTCCATCTCTAAGCATAATAAACATATCAAAGAATTTACATCTACACATGTCCAAATCGTTAAACATATAGATCTAGACTAAGATGTATTCCTGTGGATCCTTTATCAAACATCTGTCTGAAAATTCTGCATTCTGAATTCTTTTGCATAAAAGGTTACAAAAATAACATTCAAGCATATTAGAAGGACATGAATGGACTTTTACACTTTGAAGGTAATTGAGTATCTGAGGCTTAAAGTCCAGGATGTTAGGTTAAGTTAGTGGATGTTCTGTCACTGAGAAAGCCACGATTTCACATCGAAAAATCTCAGTATAAATCACGGGTCACGGGTTCGTACTTGATCGCGGCCGTTTGTGAACAAAGGATTTCTTAATGTCCCATCTATAACTGGAGAGAAATTTTGAAACAGTCTTGCTTAAATCAAATGTGTATTCGTTATCGAGAGGGTTGTTTTAAATTATTTACTGCCAAATTCTAGCACGCTATCTGAACAGTTAAATATATTTGATATAATACAGAATCTAAAAATGTAATATCAATCAAGAATTATTGCTTAATCCCCTCGCTTATTCCGACAGCGGACGACACAAGTTGAAAATGAACGTTTCTTCATTGAAAATGTGGACAGTCTGTGTAAACAATATCCATACGCATATGGCAACATTTCATAAAAAAAGAACAAACTTTGTTTAAGTATTAAGAGTATTTCAGACTGACAATTTTTGTAATTTTGACGAAATTTCGATAAAGAAATCAAACATAATTTGTATAATTTGTTCAGAGCTGAGTATCATTTGTAGATCTGTTTTTCGTCCCTACGCAAACCTGAAAGTGAGCGCGCATGCGTCGTTATGTATGATTTATTACGCATGATGTATTTGGTTCCAGCCAAAACGATCACAGTAAGCGGATCTGCTATTAAGCAAATCTGCTAAAACAGAAAAGGGAAACAGATATTTTTAATCAACAGGATAGACGACCGCACTTCAATTTCTGGGTTGTTTCATAAATTTGCTCGATTGTATGTTGGGTGGTAGTTGCCATCGTGCCTCTTTACCGTGAAAAGTCGCTTTCAACAGTACCTCTTTCATAGTGCGGTTACAGGTAATTCTTTGATGTATCCTAGATTTTACGACTACTACTGCACAGTAACTTCTAATGGACACTGCCTCTGTTAACTCTTTATAAAACGATAAAATTTTAGACCGGTCCAAATTAAAAGCATTTGCAGATGTCAAATAGAAGTGACTGAAAATCTGAAATTTGTATTGGGAAGGGTAGAAAACAGTGTGGGAAAAGGAGAAAATGCTGGTTCCCACGATATTTTCAAAAGGCTTCTTTCTTGGGGTCGTTAAAAGTCGTGAAAGGGTAAAGGGTTAACCAGCAGTTTTTCCCCTTCCCTTCTATGGTTTTTTCAAAGTTTTAGCTTCCTTTTTCTTTGTGAAGTTTTCGCCGGAGACGATTTGGAATTCATTTAAAGACAGAACCTACCTGGAATGTATCTTCGATGCCATTGTCACTAACACAGTCATATTCAGGCGAATCCACAAATTGATTGACTTCTATAGAGTGCAAGTATAACTCCTCATAAGACACTTTTAACCTGTAAAAGTCAATCAGAAAAATAGTTTTAGCTTTTTAACAGACCATATAGAAGTCTATAGTTTAGTGTAGATTTTTAACGGCAACTACTGCATCATTCATGTTCCCCCCCCCCCCCTCCCCCAAGATGTCCTTAGTACACAACCCGAAATAATATGCAAGAAAGGCTACTAGATTATAAGTATAATATGGCTTGCAACACACGAAAAGGGGCATTCGGACATTTGCGTAAAGTGTCGTCTCGGATCAGCCTGCGCAGTCCGCGCAGGCTAATCCGAGACGGCACTTTACGACTACATTGGATTTTTTGCTACAGAGGACTTGTGCAAAACAGAAAATACAATGAAAACGTGAAGTGTCGTCTCGGATTAGCCTGCGCGGACTGCGCAGGCTAATCCGAGACGACACTTTACGCAAATGTCCGAACGCCCCTTTTCGTGTGTTGCAAGCCAAATGTGACCCATAACGCAAAATGGGACCATCTGGGAATTATGTACATCAATTAGATGAAAACAGATCAACGATAGTGCAGGTCAGTTTTAGTTGATAATTCAAAAATGATTGTATAACAAGGTACAATGACCACTTTTCATACAGAAAATGTCATCATTTAAAGCGAAAAGTGTCAATCCTGTTCAGCTGCGCAATTGGAGTGGCCTGACCAGGGTTGACACTTTTTGCAATTCCTAGATAGTCGCTTTTTGCGTGATGGGAAACTTATCTTTTATGCGCCTCTAAGATGTCTTTCCATAATTTACAAGTCCAGTCAAACTCGTGGTAAGCTGTCGATCTAGCTTTATGGTGAAGAACAATCCTTTGTTTAGAACATAACAACGAAACATTGTCATCTAGTAAGATCTATCTACTTGCGCGGTATGAATTCACTCGTCACAAATTCGGCCGATTCCGTACCTAAATCTAACCTAGTTCGTATCAGCGAGCGTTTCCATTGGAACTGCGAATCACGTGATCTTATACATGGCGAGCGAATGTCAAGCGTTTAGCTATACGATATAAACAACCTCGATGAAGTTATTCACACCTGTCTATCTGTCGGTGAAAACTTCACTTGGAATTGATAAACCACGTTAAAAAATGAATGTACGACCTGTTTGTCAACTGAAACATGGTTAGAAAGATTTCGACGGACAAAAAACTCAAGTTTTCTTGTGTAAGAGGAGCCTGACAATTCAGAACGGTAAACAAGCGTATTTCCGGGCGATTCTGTCTCACAGAATATGGCTCATATATAATCGCCTTTTTTTGACGGCAGAAAGTACAACCAGCAAAACTTCAGAAACATTTTCATCTAACAGGCTTGACTGCAGTAGACGTTATAGATTCAAGATCAGACTGCACGGTCTGATCAACATCTATGCCGCCCGTTGATGCTGATAGGGTCAAAATGAAAGGTCAAAATACAGTTTACTTTTGATATAGGTTAATCCTTCACCATACAACAAAATTTTAGACTCGTTGAAATTGAAAGAACTTACCGGTGACAATTTAGATCTGGCTCAAAACATGCTATTTTTTCTTTGATAGAGCAGAAAACATTGTGGAAAACGGAGAAAATGCTGGTTACTAACATTTCCTCCTTTCCCACAACCCCAACCCTTGGAATGATTTAATAAAGCTTCTTCCTCAGGGTCGTTACAACTCGACATTGTGAGGTAAAGAGTTAACCCATTACCACACAATCCCTACTTTTGACACCCCTAAGAAAGAGTCCTTTTGAAAACACTATGGGAAAAGAAGAAAATGCTGGTAACCAGCATTTTCTCCTTTTCCCACAGTGTTTTCTACCCTTCCCAGAACAAATTTCTATTTTTTAGTCATCTCTATTTTGTCATCTGCAAATGCTTTCAGTTTGGACCAGTCTGAATTTTTCTCGTATGCTAAAGAGTTAAACTGTTCTGCGCATAAACTCTTTCCAAACCACTGGCTGCTTTTCTACGCTTTACCAAAAGAGATGATAACATTTTCTGTTGCACAATTGTTCACCATTAGGATATAAGATTAGACGATTTGATACAAGTAGAGATTGTTCCATCTTAAGACATGGCTGACGCGTAGTCCCAAACAGATAAAAAATCTGACATCCAATTTGCATTTAAATAAAGCTACGATCAATCTCTGAAAATGTCAGAGGATTCTTTCTTCTAACTAAACTGTATTGAGAAATATTCTGTCTTATTTATTTATTTATTTATTTATTTATCTATTTATATTTTACTCGTAGTATGAACTTGTTTCCCTTTGATTAAGAATTGGCCATGCTAGAATCGAAATAATCTTCTTTTTATCGTGGTTTATCGTTCAATTAACCAAGTTGCGAATAATGAGGCGCAATGAATAAGGCGCTCAGGCTATCGCCATCATGGATTATCTGTTGTGCGTCACAACTCAGAACTTTGGTTTATTGAACGATAAACCACGATAGAAAGAAGATTATTTCTTAATTCGAACATGTCACGTGAATTTGGTTTTATAACCACAGTGTAACGAACGCGTGATAACATAGATACGTCATTCCATATAAAATGACGTCATCCTATATAAACTAAGTGTGGTTTCGGAGTAGCCTGCGCGGACTGCAGAGGCTGATAAGAGACAACACTTTACGCAAATGTCCGAATGCACATTTTCGCGTTTTGCAGGCCTAAATGCAGTACTACCGATCTGGAGGTTGTAAGCTTGGTACCATTCGGCTTAGTCAATCAGAAATTGTGTTATTTTAAACTTAGAGAGCCTTGTAAAAAAAATGACTCAGAACGGTGAGAAACCCAGAGCCAGCCTATCAATTATGTTTTATACTGGACACGCCAAAATAGTCAAGGGGGTCTATTCAAAGAAGGGCTAGGGTAAACGAAAAGCCCGACAATCATCGTTTCTCTTCTTCCCACAATGTTTTACACACTCTTACGGACAAACCAGTATATGAGCGTTATCAAATTTATCATTTGCAAATGCGTTCTTTCTTGACAAGTATAGAAATCGCCTTGTCCAGTGTTTACCCTAAGTCCATTCTAGAAGTAATCTGCCTAGGGTATGGTGGAACCTACTCAGCACTACAAATTCATCACGAAGTCCCATTAAAATATTGTCGATCAAATAAGAACATTTTTGGCCTAACATCTCCGAAATTCCTCTATTTCCTGCCTGCGATAAAAAGCAAATTGAAAGTAATAAATGCTGAAATTGTGTTCCTCGACATCCCATTACTGAGGAATTTCACAACGGATCGCTAAGTTCCAAGACAAACAGACAGACAGACAGAGCATTGAACTGTGAGAACTGTGAAAGACTTATCTCCAGAAATGAAAATTTTATTGGTGTCAGATTTCATTTAAGTGAATCTTTTTTTAACTGTTTTCAATAATATGCTATAGATATCTATCATATTCTACGTCTCCGTCATGCAATGCATATGATAGAGGTATTGTACGGAATCCTGATGGGGCCACCTATAATCTCGCATGTCTTACTTGCGAGGTTTTGAAAATTTTAGGATTTAGGTGGCCCCAACAGAAGTCTGTAGTATTGGGCACTCCTGTGTTTATCAAACACGATCGCCCCTTTATTGCGACCAACGAAATGTTCAGGTCAAGAAAGAAATTTACAATGGCTCTGTGGTCGAGAGAATTAATTCTTTATTAGATCCAGAGAGAACATACAAAATGCTTTGAAAAATTGCATAAATGACAAACACTGAAAGAAAAAGGATAAATCGGTTCTTTTTAATGTTGAAAAAATTGCAATTGCGTGTTGGAACTTTCATTATAATTATAAGAATGCCTTGTGAGAAGGGGGCTTTGAGCATTTGTGAAAGTATCGACCCGTGTCAGCCTGCGCAATCCTTACAGGCTAACATGTTCCGAAACTTTTCGTTTATTTCAATTTTTTTGCATGTCAAAGGATAATTCTAACTTATGATTCAATTGGTTGTTAGACAAAGTTGATTTATGGATTTTAATAAATAAAATGTCCTGCCTAAACATTAAGGAGGCGCAGTAAGCCTTTTTTGAGCAGGGCTTATATGTTCCTTTCCTCAATGTTTGGAAACTTGTCCCCCTTAGGTCAGATAAACTCTTAGGGTGCTATGAGCGAGTAACTGAACTTTTGCAGACAGTGTAGATCAAGATCAGACTGCACAGTACGTGCAGTCTGATCTTGAATCTATACTGTCCGATAAGGAAATATTTGTCCCTAATGCATTATTTTGAAACAAAAAACATATTTGGGTTTTTACTATCCAATTAAATATTCCATTCAAGTTATTTAATAGGATAAGGGTTAACTGTCGTTGGTGAGACGGTTCTGCAGAGGTAGGGCGACAGTTTCTTATAGCTGATGTTCCAGGCTCGAATCCCTTGACACACAGGATTCAACATTCGGAGCTGCCTAAAGAGACAATAAGCATTGCTTGATGCAACTTTCAATACATGTTTCTTACAATGTGTCTACTGTAGATCCACCAGGAGTTGCATTTTTTGCACAGCAATAGATAAAATATCGTGGGGAAGGCAGTTGTGCAGAGACATGGGCCACGTGTATTTTCTGTTTTGTTATTTGGCGAATTTGCTGTATCGCAAACCCGCTTACTGTGGTCGTTTTGGCCGGAACCAAATTCATCATGCGTAACCACGTGCACGCATGCGCTCTCACTTTCAGTTTTGCGTGGCTAGCGAAGGGACGAACAACACATCTACATATGATATTCAGCTCTGACTTTGAACTTATCATACAAATGGTGTTTGATTTCTTTATCGAAATTTAGTCAAAACTATAAAGATTGTCAGTTTGAAATATTCTTAATAGTTAAACGAAGTTTTTTTTTTTTTTTTATTAAATGTTGCCATATATATGTGATTATTGTTTACACAGACTGCCCCCATTTTCATTCAAGAAATGTTTATTCACAACTTGTTTCGTCCGCTGTCAAATAAGCAAGGGGATTAAGCAATAATTCCTGATTAAAATTACATTTTTAAATTCTGTATTATATCAAATATCTTTAACGGTTCGGATAGCTAGGTAGAATTTGGATGTAAATAATTTAAAACCCTGTCGATAACGAATACACAGAACCCATAAAGTTGATTCAGAGCCTTGTTAGGCATTTCCATTCGTATAGCATTAACGATAAACTTCCGCATTGAACATTAGAAACATACCTGTGGTACGTTTAAGAAAATGAAGATCGTGTAGTCTATTAAGAAAAAACTACTTGACAGGATCTTGTAGGAGTGCACTAGACAAGACACTGCGTAGAATCAGTCTAGCCCTAGTAAAACCCAAGCCATACATAACTAAATGGGATGTTGTCTCTGTAACACTGAATTAGTGTTGAAACTTATGTAACCAAAAGAAATCAGCCAAACTTCAAATTTTTGTTGAAGGTGGTTACAATCCATTTCATGTTTTGTGGCACTGCATGATTTGACCTTACTTTTTTTCAGTGAAACCGTTATTTTCTGGACTTGTTTCTTTATGAAGAAACAATGTGAATTTTTATTTATGCTACAGAAGGAAGGAAATATTCAATACTCATGAAGTACACATGGCCTAAATCTTGGAAAATTCTAATTGCACCATTTAGTTTTCCCCTTTCAGACTATTACATAAGACTTTTTTTAGGTCGGGAAAAAACAAGAATGTTCTTTTTAAAAGAAAGAAGAAATCATTGTATCTGAACAATCAAATTGTTGCGTTCAGTTGATTTTGTATTCCATTTTGAAATTAATAGTTTCAAGTTGTGTAGTAATAAGGAAGAACCCTTGAAGAGATTCCTAGGCGTTAGAGTCATGGAAAGGATCTGCTTCAGTAAAAAATCATCACAGTTTCTATTTTCCTGAAAGGACTCCAGTGCATTTTTTTTTCTCTTTACCACACAACAAAATTTGAGACTTGTCCATATGGAAAGCATTTGCTGATAACAGAATCAGTGTGACTCAAAATATGAGTTTTATTTTTGGAAGGTATGAAAACATTCTGGGAAAAGGAAAAAATGATGGTCACCAGGATTTTCTCATATTCTGAAATTCTTTTGAAAAGCTTTCTTCCTCAGGACCGTTTAATCCATTACCACACAATCCCTACTTTTGACGCCCCTGAGAAAGAAGCCTTTTGAAAACACTGTGGGAAAAGGAGAAAATGCTGGTAACCAGCATTTTCTCCTTTTCACACACTGTTTTCTACCCTTCCCAGAACATATTTCAATTTTTCAGTCACCTTTATTTTGTGGTCTGCAAATGCTCTCAATTTGGACCAGTCTAAAATTTTGTCGTCTGGTAATGAGTTAAAATTGGGATTGTTTTGTAAGGGATTAAACTAAATCATACTAGTTTCACAACAGTACCTGTTTCATACTTCAGAATGAGGACAGTTTTTTTTTCCTTTGTAGCAAGAGTAGGTTAAGCTCAGACCACTAACATGGTATAATCGCACTTAGAACTTTGGGCACGCTATTTTAGATTTGAATTGTTTATAAACTATAATGAATATGGCCACTATGTGAAAGTTCAGAAAGTTTTGTGGTTATAGCCTGACTATAGGTTTGAAAGATGCTGTTTTGAAAATCATACCCTTGAGATCTGAGTACAGAAGTTTCAATATTTCAAAAGACAAGTGTTTTGCATCATGATGATTAATAATGGTTGTAGAAATGCTTAATATGCTATGGTAAAGGGAAATATAGTCACCATGTTTAGTCTATTTGTATAATTAAGCTCACATGTTTAAAAAAATCTAGGGTGAGCTGTTGATATTCTCAGTCTGACTCAAAGTATAATCTCAGAAAAAAGTCACCATTACTAGTCTTTCTAAAAACCCTTGAATTTTAGACCGCGAAATAAAGCCAGTTCGAAAAGTTGTTTCAAAAGTTTTTCTTAACATCCTTCTAAATGGGATAATATAGCCACACTTACCTTAGTGAAAACACATTGTATCATTTATGGTGTTATGGAATGGAGAGAAATGACCTCGGTAAGAATGAAAAAATCTGTCTACCAATGTTTTTAAAGACTTAAAAAATACATTTTGTGAGGCTGACAGAAATGTTACATAAAAGTTACCCTTGCAGGAGGCCAATGTAAGATCCACTTTTGATTAATTGAATGGCGTTTAACATTTCAGTAATATAACTCCTACAGCAAGCTTGTTTATGTACGTCTGGGTTTCAGCAGTATTAGGCTAGGGCTATGAAGTGTCATACCTAAGGACACTCTCACAGAAAAAAAAACATATGGCCATCATGTAACAAGTCCTGAGCTTTACTTGTAAGCCATGCAGGACCCCAGATCCACATTGAGAGGGGAGTTAATTTTCGTAAGATTGTCAAGATTAGTCTATGTCCACCATCTATGCATAAATTACTTTTTGTTTGTCAATAAAAAAGGTATTTCTTCCTCTAGAAAAGTTATGTATGGTGTCATTTCAACTAATCATCAGCAAGCTGGTAATTAAATGGATGCTAATAATTATTTCTTTATTCATTCCTTCCCCATATGACAGCGTTTAGGCTCTTTAAATGTATCTTCAGAAACTTATATAAATGAGCTAAAGTTCACTCTTATGATTGAAAACAATGTTGGAATTAGGAGAAATTACTATCTAAAAAAATTTTGTCCTTATCCCATGATGCTTTAAATTGCCTATTTCCTTCAGGGTTATTAACCCTTGTCCTATTGAATAACTCAAATGATATTTCAAGATGATACTAAAATTGAAAAGGTTGCTATTTCATGGTAATTCTGAGGACGATAAATATTTTCTTATTGGACCGTGTAGATCAAAGATCAGACTGCAGTTCTGCGCAGTCTGACCTTGATCTACACCCTCCGCAAAAGGTCAGTGAGTTACACTTTGCAGCCCAAGGGTTGACATAAGTGTTCAGTAATGTGTTAAAATAAACCTAAATCAAAATGTTCTCCAGATCCAGTTGTCAGATACCAAGGAAACCTGACATGGATCCGTATGTTGTATACTGGTCTATTCCACAGACTGATATAAATGTATAGCTGGTGTTTGTATAAGGGTACACTTATCTGTCTTGCTATAGAGCTAGATTTTGTAGCAATGTAGTAGAGCGTTTGCCTACAGAGTTTGGACTTGAAGTTTCCAGGTTCATCCCAGTCTTTGGGGCTATTCAACAGAACTATTACAGATACATGTAATAAGTATTCAGAATACCTTGTGGTTTGGCCAAACATGGCCTATATTTGGCCCTTGAATTTTATGTCAAAGTTAAATTGGGAAAATTTTTGAGGATTTTTCTTTTTTTTTTAGCCTTTACGTAACACACAATAAATCCTGTGTTTTATGAATCCTATCTAATAGGGCTGATGAAAACAGTCTTGGCAAATAGGAAACAGAACATAGCAAGAACAGATTTTTATTGCCACAAGAAATAACTATACTTCTAGCAAAAATAAATGAAAGATCAAGTCGTGAGAGATTAACAGCGAGAATCTATTTTGTACGTAATTGATATGGTGAAAATGTATTTTTTCTTTTATAGCAACCCACTTAAAAAACTGTTAAGAAATGTTTTCATTGCGGGTAGTGTAGGACCAGGATTCGACTGCACATTCAGCCTGATTCTACCAGCCACAAACTATATAATTCACTGATATCTTCTAGACGTTTTGCAGGTATAACTAAATAAAAAAGATGATAAACAGTTATAATCATATTGGGATTTGGTTCTAGGTGAGATATTTCTAAGTAGCGGGCAGTCTAGAATCAAGACAGAGTTACATATTCGTGTAGCACGATCTTGCTCCACACAGGGCGCACAGTGCAGCAGTATATGCAGCTATAAAGTATGTATAAAGACTGATGAGGTTTTGTTTTTAGTAATGTTTGACATACAAAAACAGTGTAGCGTCAAGATCAGACTGCATATTACTGCAATCCGATCATGCTCCACACTTCTTACAATATATATTTAAGATAATCTAAAATATGACATCAGTATTCTTTTCTTTTTTTTTCTTTCAGAATTTTTTCTACCCTATACAAACCACGAAATCTGAGGGCTCCATATCTATTGAATTATTTATTTATGCTCTAAATAGCAAGCTATTTAGTTTTTATGCCACAAATCAAATTATTTTGTAAAAGACCAATAAATATTACCAGATATATATTTCTTTTCATATAAAGTGTATGATTGAATTCAATAAAATGGTGCAATTTTGAACGTTTGATAATAGAATTGTAGGCTACTTTAGCAATAAGTCACTCTGTTTATTTTCATTAAATCAAATATGACGTCTTGATACTGATATGAATCTATAAATCCTTATTGATGGCGCATGTTGTTGAATAAGTGCCATTCCCTCAAAGCTTTCCAAAACTGTGGCATGGAATCTAATAATTCCAACAGAGGTTGAGTAGTGCATTACGGAAATATCAATTCAGATATCTTTTCTTTTTTCTAAATCTTAAAAGATTTAAAAAGAATTGTCCTCTGGTAAAGAGTGCAACAAAAAGACACAAAGCATTTCATATTGCATAAATGTGTAAGTAGCAATATATTGTACTCTTTCATCAAATTTGCTTATGATTGCTTAAGCTGATTGACAGCTGTAGACCTTAACACTGTGTTTTTACAGAAATATCATTATATATCACCATTGTATTTTGTACATTTTTTTAAAAGTCTTACTCATCAACAAATCAACAACTGAAGTGTTCTATATATTTGTCAAATAACTTTCACTTATAAATCCGTCTTGGTTTTTTTACCAGTCCTATGCGCGTTTACAGTCCTAAATATAGTACTAGCAGAAAAAGAAAAAACATCAAATTGTTGGTACAAATTAATACTTAATGAAGTAGTGAAATAACAGTTGCTGCGCAACACACTTGGCAGGACATTTTCGACTTCCATTGCTCTTGCTTACTCTACTAATTGCTTACATATTATTCATGTATTACATATGATAAAAAAGATTAATTTTCATTACATCATATCATAGCTTAAAACTGTTCAACAAATCTGCTTTTCAGGACTTTCAGTACTTTGATTTGATTTCACCTTATTTACAAAAGCATGACGAACCAGACTGTGTATCAGAACATTTTTGCAAGAGAAATAGATTTAGACAGAAAATTCTGTTGCAGTCTGCCTTTTAAACTCTGCACTGTTGGAGAGGTCTGATGACCTCTCCGATAAGGTTATTACACCATCAATATATAATAAACAGGTAAAAACTTACTATCTGTTTGATGTTAATTGGTGTAGCATTCGAACATGGTTATTTCATCAACCTGTCTATATTCCTATGATATCTAAATTTAGATTCATTAGAGCCAGTAAATCAGCGGACACTCACAATCAATAGACGAAGTGATTAGCTACATGACTGGGCTAGACAGTCACCGTAATCGTGTCCAAACCATAGACATCTTTTGTTGTTGATGTTGTTGCCTTTGTGCCATGGACAGTGTAAATTATGATCAGACTGCGCAGATCGTGTAGTCTAATCTTTAATATGCACTGTCCAATTTTGCCGTGGGATATTTTAAAAAATAAAGCACTAATGTACAATGAGTTTATACATCTATATGACAATAATAAATAGTGTTATATCTATTGTGAAGCTGAAAGGGCTAACGCCATGAGGTAACTAGCATTTCCTCCTTTCCAACATTTTTAATGAAGAAAGACTTCCTCATAAGAATAGTTGGAACTCAGGATGACGCATAAAGGGTTTGTTTCCCCCCGGGAAAAATTTATCATTCTAATCCTTTGGTCTTGTCTCGAGCTACAGCACACACTTTACCCCAGAGACTTTTAAGTCTAGAGGGATAAACATTTTATGTTACATAAATTGAATCATATTTTTAATACCATCAGATTTTCTGTCAGATTTTTTCATGATTTCTTTCTCTTTTTTTCTTTTATTATAATTATTATTATTTTCAAATAATTCTTTTCTTAATTGAGGTAGGGGCGAGAGGGAGTGGAAATCCTTTTTACTTACAGAGTGCTGATTATCTGGAAATCAAAAGAAATATTCGTGTCGGTAGAGAATATAAAACGTTGCAATTCTAGTGCTATACTCGTTGCTAACCTACCTCTAAAGATATGACACAGTGTAGATCTAAGTTCAAATTACACGCAGACTTTACCAACACAGTTTGAAAAATAAATTGTAGTCGTTTCCAGTCTTTTTGTGATCTAAAGCAGTAAAATACAGACATAAACATGGCTTGTTATTTGTCTGTTCTCCAACACTAAAGTAAGGGGTTGATCGATTGGCGCCGAGAGTTAACCAAATTTGTATAATGAACACTTATCAGAATCCCAGACTAATCTATTTATAAACTCACAAGTCTCTAAAACAAAAACAGGATCAGGTAAAATACAGGGGTTCCTTTTAAATGTTCACTGAAAAAAAATGACATATAACAGTGTCTAGTTTACGAGCTCTTTTATTGTTACATAAAAAATCAGGACAACTTGCATTTCCTATAAACCCTTATCCTGTTAAACAAAAGAAATTAAATGTTCAAGCCAATACTAAAAACCCGAATATTACTGTTTGAACCTATTTCTAGTAGAGGCAGGGTTCATTCATGAACACTCCCACGAGTGTATTCTCGTCCACAAACACGCCTGAAAGCTCGTCAGAGGCTCGCTTTACAACAACTTTCTAGACTCATATGATTAAATTGCAACTTATATCAAATCCTATATATCTGATTAAAAAAGATATGAAAAAAGGTAAGTGATATTGTGTTAATTCTATTATTCCATAATCTAAATCTGGTCAGAACAAACAGCCTCAGGAAGTAATAGTTCAATTACCTGACATTACTGTAAACACCGCAGGGTACGGCATGCTATGGTAGTGGGCAGAGTTTTGAATAAGATCCTTGAAGACACAAAGTTTGTTTCATGCATTCTACGAAATTACTTCGATAATACTCTTACTTGTTCAATAACATTATCATTTTATTAGTGAATAATAAGTAACAATTAATCCCAAATATTCTGAGCTAAATATGAAGTTTAGTTTGCAATACAAGATGCAATTAAAGGTTTTGCGAATCAAAGATGTGAAAATCTAAATTTCTCTCTTTAAAACAGTTTTAAACTGAAACATTCCATTTAGTTAATTTAAATTTTGAAAATTAACTTAGACATTTTAATGGGCTTAAGTATCTTATATCGTTCCAAGGAAAGGTCCCATCAGTTAAACCATATTTTGTCTTCCATAAGCAGAGTTACTGTGTAAGAGAATTCTGCTAAGCACAATAAAGCACAATGAGATGCATTCAACACTAGCTGTTCACGACAATCACTTTGATTCTAAGTTCATTACCATACAATGGAATATTTCATAACCCTGAGAAAGAAAGGATTTTTAACCATAGAAGGGGTGTGATGGCTGTCCAGTCTTACGTAGAAAAATCTTATCAATGGAGACATAGGTACCTAGCCGTCTGCTTTGATTTCAGTTTAGAAAAAAACACAAGACTCTGTCATGTAGTAGTAGTTATGCGTCTGCAGTAAAAGTCTGTGGGAAAAGGAGAAATTGCTCGTACAGAGAAATTGCTCCACAGTGTTTTCTACCCTTTTTGAGAACTTTCTGCCATTTTCTCAAAATTTAAAATTGTCGTCTGCAAATTCTTTCAGTTTCGAAGAGTCCAAAATGTGTTGTTTGGGAATGGGTTAAAGGGGGCTTAATGTACCAAAGATCACTACTGTCTTATCATTTCCTAATCCGTTATTCAATATCTCAATAGAAACAGCCGACTCAACCCAAATAATGTTCACAGCCCACGAATGTGGCAAATCATTTCCCAGACGACTTCACGGGTAAGAAATATTTCCAAATTAAAAAGTAAGATAGATCTTCAAATGATCGAATGAAAGATTTAACCATAGTTTAAGTCGTTATACTCTAGCGATGGTGTTCACTTATATATTATTCTTATCGATCTTACATCAAACTAAATATTTTTTGTCTGCATTTTTCCCCATCTGTTTGTAAAACAGGCTACGTAAAGGATCATTTAAATCCAGGATCTATGCTCATAAAACTTGAGCTTTTGCCCAAATAAAATCATTTTGAAGTGATTTTCATTCCTTTTTTAGATTATCAGAAAATTTCAAACAAATATTTTGATATGATGACGATAGAGAAGGGAAAGGAAAGCTCTAAGACTTAAAATAATACTCCGTGAGATATACAGTATATAATTATCAAATGCCAAAGTTGAGCATGAAGAAATTTTATAACCGTATGTACAGGTCTAAGCTTGTAGTCGTATCGATGCTCAACTCAAAGGATGGGAAATCATACCACTGTATGTAAGCAAAGAAACGACTGTAATGGAAGTAAATATAATTTGACTATCTATTATACATAAAATAAAATCATCAATGGTAATGAAACTTCAATAAGTTCTAAGACAGATTTTGCTTTCTCCCTTTTTTCCCCTCTTAGAAACACAGACTTGTCATTACTCTCGGTGCTTTGATTCCTTATTACGCACTTTTGTAGCATAAAGGAAACGATATGCTTGTTGAAGGGCGGAAGGTCATCTTCGTGACCGACATTGTCTAAATAGAGTCTTGGATAATGTTACTCTCCATTACATTTGATGTGCGATATTCTCTGTCTAGTCGTGATTATTACTATACTGTGAAGTTGCTCCGTTGTAGTCGACTGCTTTTACGGGAACGAAAAGATTTTGAGAACTGAAAAAAGAGCGATTGCTTGCGAAAGCCATGCCTCCTTTTCCTGAAATATCGCACATGCCATCTCAACAAAATACTTTCATTTCCTTCGAATACTTTTCCATTGGTTTGATTCCACAACAGTTTTCTGTAGGCCCGTGCATCAAATAAACGCTGGTCCAAATTGAAAGTATTTACAGAGAGAAAATTAGAAGCAACGAAAGGTGTTGGACTCGTTTCTCAGAGGGTAGAAAACATTGCGGAAAAAAGAGAAAGAACATAATGATGTAAAATCCACTGGCGGTAGGTCGAACAAAATAAAACACACACAATAGAACTGTAAGTTAAACGGGAAAAATAAACATATACTGGTTCAGTGTAATTTGGTCGTATACAGTGGCTTTGAATGGTCAACATCAACAACCGCACTGCACAAAGTGCATGTAAAGAAAGCAACAAATCAACGACAGAGATACCGCATAGTTTTGATCTTTACCATCTGGGTACATGTATATAGATGTCTTCTGGTCCAGTTATGAAGTATATACATAGAATATACTTTTGACAGTGACATAAATGGAAACACTTCGAGGACAAAAAATATTATTGTTGGTGCTATATTTGATGGAAATCTAGAATTTGTCTCGTAACACACAACAGAATGAGACATCCATCATTTTGCAAGATTCTATCCACACCCAAAAATTCTTCTTTTTGGGGTGCAACACTTTAAATATGTGCATATGCAATAGGTTAAGCCCATCCACAGCATCTCGTAGCCGTATATCGTCGTATTACTTAAAAAACCTCGTGGCTACAGCTTGAACAAGCTGTAGTTAGGACGTTTTTGAAGTAAACCGACGATATAATAACATCAGCTGTGCCTCAAGGCGCTGAAATAATAACACTGCGTGTGTTCTATCCAGATATAGAAACTAACCATTGAAATGACGCCGTATCACGAGGGACGTTTTGTTTCTGATACAAAGTTTGACTGACCAATCACATAAACGTAAAGAAAGAGGATGGTGGCGCGAAATTCACGTCCTCTTTCCTGCTGAATAATACAAAGAACACAGCAAATCATTGCCTAAGATCTACTGCTTAAATTTTTACGGGCTTTGCAAAATGGTCGACCTAGTATATGTTTTTTTACGCCACCTTTAACCCTTTACTCCATAGATACTCATTTCTACGCATTGCTTGTAGGAGCCTTTGGAAAACATTGTGGCAAAAGGTGAAATTGCTCGTAACGAGCAATTTCACCTTTTGCCACAATGTTTTCTATGCTATCAAAAGGGGTCATATACACGTAAGAAACAGCTTCATCATTGTTGTTACTAAGGGTCAATTAGTGATACTATAGAAATACCTTAGGGAGTAATGGGTTAATACTATGCCCATAAGATGACGGCGACAGCGTGTTCTGAATTTCACCTGTTTTAGGTTCGAGTCTGAAGTGTCTTCTACAGTTCTACCAGCCACTGCATGTGTGACTCTGATACCGCCGAAATACGAATGCTATACCTTTGCTGATCTACCTGGACCAGATAGCTTTGCAAGACGTTAAAAACTAATTGGATCGAGAAAAGGTGGACTAAGCTCAGACTACAAGGTCCTGCGCCTGCTATTTTCGGTCTACACTCTTTACAAAAGGTAAACAAGAGTCACAAAACATAAACCATCGGAAAACAAATACGACCGGATGAACATCACAATATCAGACAGCGAAACAAGAGAAAAGGTCAAGGAATAAATCATGTCAAGGGTCGTGTGTAAGCCGATTGGTTAGAGCTGTAATTCATTTCTTGCTCGGCGAAATCCTATTATAGAAACGGATCAGAGTGAAAAATCGAAATTTCCAAGAACAGAGGACGAGACGTTTGATACCTAAATTCAACAACGCGACAGCCATTCAAAACTTGAACTAACCTTAAACTAAGAAGTGATGTTGTACTTGAGCATACTTTTAAGGGCAACTTATTGTTGAAGGTGGCTATAGCCTATTGTGTATGTCAGGCTTCCTAAACATAAAAACAAATCCCGTAATCCCAAACGACGAATTTCATTAGCATATAATAATAGCGACGTTCCTAAAATAGTAGCAGGAACTGATATTTATTCGAAGAAAAAAATTGAGATGGCAATTTTACTGCTTATATATATTTGTTAAAATCGACAATGGTAATGATCTACATTATCTTAGATTAAGTAATGTCGTATTTCCTTGGTCTGTACTCAACAATTATTCTATATTTCATTCTTTGACTTTTTTCTAGAAAGTAGTGGAAATAAGACGACTTTTGATTGGCTAAATCGTTTAGTTTAGCCAATCAGAAGTTGTGTAATTTTCAAATTTAGCAAATTCTTAAGAATGAGGCTAAGAATGTTCTTTACAATGTCGGTGAGTGCCGGTATAATGCAGAGAAATGACCATCCCCTACGAAATGATTTCTCTGCAAAACTGTAAACAAGTATGTAAAGCGGTCCTTCGGTACATTATCCTCAAATTGTAAATCCTTAACTCGAAATAATTTTATAAGAAATTATGAAATATCCTTCGTTTTTTTCGTTATCTCGTAAAACACATATACTTATTCTTTTTTAAAAAAAATAGAAATTTTTCGTCAGCCTTGCATAAAGGTATTTCGTATCAATACATAAAGGGAAAATAAAGATATAGAAACTTAACAAAAAGAACTCATGGGTCATTTCTCTACGTAGTGAAATAATTTCTGAGGTCAATTCTCTACGTAGAAAAATGACCCGGGTCATTTTGTAGGGGAGGGTCATCTCTCTGCATTACACCGGCCTTGTGTAGCAGTTAGACTTGTCTTAGCTAAGATGTACATCACTTAGGCTTGATTATCTTCATCTTCAATACCACACTATTGACCAATCGGATACCAGACAGAAAATTCTGTTTTTGTAAGAGAAAAATGGCAGACGATTGGCACAAAGAATAATCTGGCAAGATGCTGGGGTACCATTACGAGGACGACCTTTCAATGTAAAGGCTGACAGTGATGGATGGAGATTGTCTTTCCTTATTAAATCCTTTTGAATAATAAGAGGTTACGCCAACCTGTCTAGAGTTGTTCCTTCTCTACGTATATTCACCCTTGTCCCTTTCAGCTCCAAATATATAAACTCGGTCTATTTCGACGCATTTAAAATCAATCAGCTGACACTCTGAGATTTCAAGGTCCTGAAAAAGAAGGCTTTTGAAAACATCGTGAGAAAAGGAGAAAATGCTGGTAACCAGCATTTTCTCCTTTTCCGATAATGTTTTCTACTCTTCCAGAGTCAAGTTCCAATTTTTTAATCACGTTAGTGTTGTTGTCTGCATATGCTTTCAATTTGGACCAGTCTAAAATTCTGCAGTTTGGTGAAGGGTTAACTAAACAAGCGGACCATATAAGTCGAAGATCGGACTGTACTTTCTGTGTCGTCTGATCTTGATCTATGTCGTCGGCAAAAAAGTCTGTGTTCGCCGAATAGGGTGAAAGGGTTAGACTGCAGAATTAAATAAGTTTCTGGTCGACACTGCATGAGACTGCGAAGATCCAGAATCAAATAGTAAAGCAATGTGCATACTCATCTCGATCTACACGGCCCGCAAAATGGCGCTTGGCGTTGCATAGAACCTTTGAAGATTTTAAGAATTCAATGCATTTCTTTTTGTTAAGTTTCTATAGGTTTCTTTTCCCTTTATGTATTGATACGAAATACCTTCATGCAAGGCTGACGAAAAATTTCTCTTTTTTTAAAAAAGAATAAGTATATGTGTTTACGAGATAACGAAAATAACGAAGGATAATTTTATATATTTCTTTAAAAAAATTATTTCAAGTTAAGGATCTACATTTTGCGAATAATGTACCGAAGGACCGCTTTACATACTTGTCTACAGTTTTTCGGAGCAATCACCGGTGCCAATATTTATTTACGCCGAAGAATAAAGGTGCTAATTACTTTCCTTGCTTTTTTTTAATCAAATAATGAAAATCAGATATGGGTCTATTTTATTTTAATAATTAGGGAGGAAAAGTCAATTTAGATTGCCGCAATGAGTGCATGAAAATGGTCCGAATATTCATACGCCAGTTTTTTTTATTATTATTATTATTCGAAAGAGAAAGGAAATCAAAGAAAAAGATGCATAGTAACCAAAATTAATATGTGGTGCCAACAACTGAATCCTTTTAGCAACATCGGGTTAAACGGCGGGTTTTACAGACAGTACAGATTAAGATCAGACTGCACAGAACGTGCAGTCTTATGCTAGATCTGTACCGTCCGCTGTCATAGGTAAGCGTTTTAGACAATGTTTGGGTTTTTTGTGGATTGCACTTTTGTCTGTCGAACGAGAGCAGAGTTTATTCATTTGGCGCCAAGACTGTTTATTACGTGTAGGATATCGACGATTTACTTCAAAAACCTGTAACTTCAGCTTGTTTCAAGCTGTAGTTACCAGGTTTTTGAAGTAAACTGACAACATTTTAATTTCATTACCACTGGGATTTCAAGGTGAACACGTAAACAGTTCAGTTTAATTGGTTATCCTTATTCGCAAGCGTCTTGTTTTAATCTTTGAATGGAACCAACTAATGTCGAGTTTCAACGATCCTGGTGAACAACGTTTATGAAAACATTGTGGGAAATGGAGAAAAATGGAACGAATTCTAGTAAACATCATTTTCTCCTTTTCCCACAGTATCTTCTATCATTTCAAGGATGATTTTCAACATTTGACCTATTTTTTTTTTACTTTTGTCGTCTGCAAATGCTTTGAATTTCGACAAATCCAAAATCTAGTCGTTTAGTCAAGAGTAAAATTATCTCATGTCGCAATGGCAATTTATTTCCAACAAGTGTAGATAGTAAGTCTTGCATATTTTTCATCGTTTTATTTTCAATAAACTTTTGGTTTAGCAAAAATGTATATAGATCTTTAATCTCATTGGCTAAACCTTTTGGTTTAACAAAGGTGTAGATTGCAAGTCTTGCATACATTTCTTCGGTTTATTTTCGATAAATCCGGCCAACTGCCGGTGCCAAACAAGTATGAGGTTTAAGGATTAAGACAGTAGTTTTCATTTGTGCTTCCATTTGAGTGTAAATAATTGTTAAAGCTTTTGAAATTGTGATTTGAGTTGCTCCATTTAAGCTCCAGAAACAATTTGATGATGCTCCAGTTGAGCGATATAAAAAAATTAGAGATTTACTGTATTTGAACAAGGGTTCACGCCCATTACTTGCTATATTTAAGTTAGCAAGAAAATAATGTTTTGAAAATTTTATTTAAGTGTTGGTTTGGTTCAAAAGCGTGCGATGTGGACCAAACGAGGAATGCTCTGTTCGTCGGCCCCTGACCTTAGTATCCAATTCGGTCCCTCAGTTCCTTGTTTGGTCCATGTCCTTTTGATTGCCTACAAAACAAACCCGTTTGGTAAATAAAAAAATTTTGATCGTGCGCCGTTCTCTGCGCATGTCATGTTCTTCGAAGATTCGACCTGTCTGCTATGACGCATCACCCACCTCCTTATATCTGGAAATAGTAGGGCGTATACCGAAGCTGTACCCTATATTACCCAAACACGTAGCGGCTGTTTTAATAAATGGCCGGTGCATAGGTGACATGCCATCTGATTATAGTTGAATGAGTCGCACCAGGTAGCCTGTAATTGAATAAACATTTATTTTGGATTGAAATTAAAAGTAACGATTGTCGCGTAGAAAATAAGCCCGGTTCTGTATCCAGAATGTCCAAATTTGGTAGATTTTTACCAGTATTTGCAGAATGCCATCAGGCGGCAGATAATATTCCTTCGCTTTATTTTCGATAGAACTTTTATTTTAACATAAGTGTAGATCACAACTTTTGCTTTATTCGCTTAAATGTCGGCTAACTTTAATCCCAGCCAACAATTATGCTCATTGCCTCTTGTATACCTGCATCTTGCAGCAGGCGGTATTGTAATGTACGGCGGCAAAAGAAGAAACAAACATTACTCCTCTTGTCATTACACTTCATTACGGTGTTGGCTATCTCTGTTTTGCGAAGAACTTTTTTTTTAAGAGTTAGGTCAAAGGTCAATGAGCGATGGGGGTATCATTATTTTTGCCTTAGTTTTTATGAGGCAAAACGCTGGAATAAAAGTGAAGAGAAATAATCAGTTGATTCAATTTTCCCTGTGGGCTTTTCCCAAGATAATCAGTATCTCTTCGGTATGGATCCATCTGTGAAATGGAAAAGGAAAACTTCGCTGAAAAGCAGCGTGCTAAAGCTAGAGTTTTTTTATTCAGTTTGAAAGTGCCATTGTGGTATTAGACCGCTGACCTAATCACCAACCTGCTGAGTAGCAAACCATATAGATCATTTACAGTCATTTAGAAGTAATCCGGAAAGAAATCGTTTTGTTAGCTTTGGGATCAGTGGTAAAGCCTTACACGATATAACTGACTCTTGTTGAATAAAATCAAATTAAGTCCTCAGGTATGATTAATACAGATTTGGACCTAAACATGAAACTGCAGAAATACTCAGGTGTTTAAAATTGAAGTGTAAAATGAGTAAATGAAGTGTGTATCATTGCTTTCAATATCATTACGGCGGCAGCTCACATATTCATGTGTTCCCTTGAGGCGTAAATATAAACGCCAAACAGAATTTTGAGGATGATGTGTTGCAAAGGTGACAACAATCTTTCGTGTTGCGTATTTGTATTGTATCTAGCATTGTTTTCAAGAGTTTTCATTTACTAGTATATCGCGGCAACCAGTGCAACTACCCATGCTTTCCTAGGTTTTTCTTCCTCCCCAGCCACTCGATTCTTCGACTTATAACGTCGAAACAATATTCAGTGGTTGGGAAGAAATAAGCCCTGCAAGTATCTTAACCCCTATTATACACAATTCCGACATTTAACGCCCCCGTGAAAGAAGCATTTTGAAAACATTGACGGAAAAGGAGAATTTTTTTCCTTTTCCACAATGTTTTCTTCCCTCCCTACAACAAATTTCAATTCTTCAGTCACATTTACTTTGTCGTCTGCGAAGGCTTTGATTTTGGACCAGTCTAAAATTTTGTCGTGTGGTAAAGAGTTAACTCATTACCAGACGACAATATTTTAGGTTTGTCCAAATCGAGAGCATTTGCAGACGACAAAATAAAAGTGACTGAAAATTTGAAACTTGTTTTGTGAAGGGTAGAAAACATTGTGGGAAAAGGAGAAAATGCTGGTTACCAGCATTTTCTCCTTTTCCCACAATGTTTTCTAAAGGCTTTTTTTTCAGGGGTGTCAAAAGTAGGGATTGTGTGGTAATGGGTTAATGGCTTCAATCAGTCCTCCGAGAGAAATAGACCGAACTGGAAATTCGAACAAGAAATAGTAGACTGAAATACCAGACATCGACCGAAATAGACCGAAAAATACCGAATAGTCCGAAACACCAGAAATAGACCGAAATAGACCAAAATTCCAGAAATAGACCGAAATACCAGAAATAGACCGAAATAGACCGAAAAAGACCGAAGTACATGTAGATCGAAATACCAGAAATAGACCCAACAGGGAATTCGAACCAGATAGCTCCCGATTTCAAGTCGACAATCTTTAGTAATCTCAATTACGATAAAGGTTAACTCTTAACCAAAGTACAAAAAAATAGAACGGTCCAATTTCAAAGGATTTGCAGACGACAAATTTTAACATAACTGAAATAACGATTTTTTTTTTTGTTTTGTTTTGTTTTGGATGGGGAAGAAAACATTGTTGGAAAAGGAGAAAATGCTGGTTACCAGCATTTTCTCCTTTTCCCACAATTGTTTCAAAAGGTTTATTATACAAGGGGGTGTTAAAAGTCGTGATTGTGTGGTAAAGAGTTACTATAAGCCAGAATTCTGATTGTTTGGCATATTGCCATCTTTCGTGTCTCACAGGTCCGAATTTCAAATGCCAAACAAGTGTACAGACATTTATTATATACCTAGCAGTGAAATCCTGGAATTTCCCAGTGTAATAAATTTTGATATCATCACTAGTGACGATATCAACTTTTACTTTCACTTCCTGCCGTAATTTAGGAACTACTTTTTTTACGCACAATTTAAGCACTTAAGGATAGTGTTAATTGTAAGTTCTATATTTTCAACCCGTAGTCTCGTTTTGTTGTTTTAAATTATGAATTCATCCGCACTATGCCCCTGATTTCTTCTCTCTATCCAATGTATTAATTTCGACTTTGAAACGAAAAATTGAAAATAATAATGTTAATAAGGTATATGATAAATAGAATAATCAGCTGGTTATTTTTGATATGAAAAATATCTCACTCGGATGCGTCGTAAGGCGTTAAAAAAAATCGTGATGCGCACTCGTTTTTTCAACGCGTAACAACGCATCCTCGTGAGATATTTTTCATATCAAAAATAACCAGTTGATTATCCTCTATTTCTATAACCTCAGAAGTATTTCTCATCGCTGTTGCAGACTATATATGTTAGAACCTCGTTTGTAATAAAACCGATAGCGAAGTGGAAAATTTTATTACAAATAGACGCGTTCTTGTTAAATTTTATTACAAATTTCCACATGAAATGGCCCTTTGAAATATATAATATATATTTTGTGGGGGGGGGACTTCTTATTATGAATCAGTTTATACATCACATTATTCATGAGGGAATCAATGATTTTGTAAAAAAGGGTTAACGAATCATATCTTTTTTTAACCTTTAGTCTTTAACTGCACAGGGAGATAATTTGATTTACGGGAATGGTCCATATTGCGCCCAAGATTTGGTGGTCGAAATAAAACGCAACATGAATATATTTGTAGGAAAATAAAATAACCTGTCTGAGATCATAAATATCAAGCAAACAAAAATACACATATATGTAAATAAAAGCCACTTTTTCAAGGCCATTTTCTTTAACTTATAGCGCGTGATTTAATAAACTTTGAAACGTCATGAATATTCATTCATCGTTCATCTATTCCTAGGGGGCTTTCTGTTTGCCTGTTCCTTACAATCCCGTACAACCTGTAAATGTCACAAAAGTATGGTGATCATAAATAAGTCATTTCCCAAGTCACATGACAAAACTGGAAGTAATTTTCTCTCTATGATCGACATCAATCACGTAGAGTAGGTTCCCCGACCAATGAAAGGAACATAAACAATGCTAACCCTTTCTAAGTCAAGTTAAACTCTTTACTAGGTGTTCAATCTGAGTTCTTCTTTATTGGAAGTATTTGTAAATGAATAATCAAACGTGTCCTAAGTGATGGGATGTGTCTTTGGAAGGCAAGAAAACATAATGGAGAAAGGAGAAAATGCTGCTTACCAGCAATTTCTCCTTTTTCCATATTGTTTTCCCCATTAAACTTCTTCATGGTTGTAAATACACGACATAGTTCGGTTGAGGGTAAATTTATCAAGATGCTGCATTTGCGATGCTATTTTGGCCATATCATCTCACAGAAAATGGACACTTTAGGCCCAGGATCAGCCTGCAACGTCTGTGCAGCTCAATCTTGATCTACAATATCCACATTCAAATGAAAACAAAGTTATATCTATTATCTCAAGGGTTAATGGCCCATTTACAGCCGCCCAGACTGGCACTCGGTGTCCCAGTAGGGCAAAAACAATAGATGTATGCAAATTTGAATTCCTTCAGATTGGACTCCTAGGAGTGCCGTTGTCTGACCCATATCTGAATCCATACAGTTTTTGAACTTGTTATCCTTTTATGTACTGGAACAGTGACATATTGTCTGTGAGTGTTGACAGAGATCAGCATGCATATTATTCGGCGTCTGATGATTGTGTGCACTCGCCAGTTTTCTAGAAGCTGTTTTAGTGGCAAATGTATTTGTAAATCCCTTGTGTAACAACGAACCGAGTTATGATTTAGAGTTTGGATGCAAAATTTTGACCTGACCGAAAGGCTAAAACTTCAGTACAGGTCAGCCTGTTCTGAATGCGCAGGCTAATCTGGTTAATACTTTTTGGCAGATATATTAAACCTGCATGCAGATAATAGCTCAAATGCCCGTTTATGTCTTTAAGAAATGTGAGAAAAATAGTTTGTGTAATGTAAAATAGTTCTAAGCAACAAAACCCTTTTTGCTGTCGTTTTTAACCAAAAGAGCAACAGAGACAGAGAGACAAAGCATCAGAGAAACAGAGTATCGAATGCAATTAACTTTTAGTATCTAGGTTTACGAAGAACAATTATATATTATCACTTTGTTCTACTTGAGAGAGGGAGAGAGAGAGAGAGAGAGAGAGAGAGAGAGAGAGAGAGAGAGAGAGTCTGGCAGACAGACATACAGACAGACTGACTGACAGAGCTGACAGACGGACAGCAAAGAAAGAGAGAGTTCACTTACGTTTCAAGTATCTAGAAAGAAGAAAACGAATCATGATATCTCATTTACTGCTGTATTTTGCTGATCTATAAAGTTCCGCCGAGATAAAGCAGTAGATCTAGACATTGTTAGATCTAAAACTCTGTTCAGTGAAGAGGAATCTTTGTCCAGTGGGAATCATACATATTGTTATATATAGAGACTGCATATCGTAAAATTGACTGTAATAAGCTTTTGAGAACTTTTCTTTTTTGTCTGCAGTATATTTCAGCCCCGACCCAACGGTGTCTACATGTCTCTGGTGAAGGGGTGCATGGCTGACTCCAGGGTCCCTGTTCGTCAACCATTCTTAAGAACATTCTTTGTCTTACTCTTTAAGATTTTCTAACTATGAAAGAAACAGAACTTCTGATTGGCTAAACCAAATGGTTTAGCCAATCAGAAGTTCTGTTACTTTCATTTTAACAATATTCTGAAGAATAAGACCAAGAATGCTCTCAAAAATGGCTGGTGAATACGGATCCTGATCTTGCGTCAGGTTCTTGTATCTCTACAAAATGTACCTCTCTATAATGTTGGTCATATCGTCGGTTTACTTCAAAAATGTTTTGAAATAAATCGACGATTTTGAAATTATGCGCTAGAGACATCTTCGCAAGCCAAGGCTGCCGATTCACCACGCTACTCGACCCTTGGCGGATCGAACTTGATTTTTACATTCCCCCGATACGCTTTTTCATTGGATACAGCCAGCTCTAACTGCAACGAATGAAATCGTTCGTAGCATTTCATCTTTGATAAAAATAGGATAAGGTGGCTATCTTTCGAATAGAAGGTAAACATGGAAACCCACGTGGATGTCTGCTTGTCGCTTCATGTGTATTTGTAAGCAGTTCGTAAAACGATATTTCAATGGCTTTTAGAAATATGATGTGAAGGGGGGTAATACCCTGCATCCAATAGAGGGCCCATTGCAGGAATCTCGGAAATCGGGCTCAATCAGCCAAGGTAAGATCCACGTAGTGATCGTAAACTTGTCTCGCGAAGATGCGCTAGAGACTGAATGCGACGATGTAGAGATGAGTTAGCAAAAACTGCAAGGAGAATGCCTACAGCACATGTTTAGGCATGCGTAAAATTATTTAGTTCCGATCAGAATTGATAACAGAAAGCGGGTCCGCAAAGCAACTCTACCAAAAACTACGTTTTCAAGTCGTCTTTTAAGCCAATGTTGTCCAGTAATCTATTTTCTATTGTAAGCTTTACTCTATCTTGACAGAATTGATACAAGGTTCATTTGTGGTCGTAAAACAGCACTCATTTCAAATTCCCCTGGGAGAGAGAGAGATGACGATTCCAATTCATTCTTGTCATTTAAGAGAGACGTTCAATCATATTATTTTTTACTTTTATGTACCTTTTTTAAATACATTTGAAAGCCATGAATAATTACCATCAATAACTGTTTAATGCATTACTTCATCTGCAAAAAAAATCTGGGTCCGTGTTCACCAACCATTCTTAAGAACATTCTAAGGCTCATATCACCATCAAAGTGCACTCATCAATGTTTCCTATATCATATATCATGCAGAAACTTTCAGAACGCTTCGGTAAAGGAAATTATCGGTGCAAAAATTAAATGTGCCAGACAACAAACTTTAAGACTTTACATACAAGGTGACAGTATTTAAACACATTTTTTATCACCTAAATTGTTGCATTTGAACGGAAAGTGTGCCTGGACAAGGACACCATGGTCTGCTCCAAATAAAGGTAGAACCCTGGACTACCTCTGGATGGACCGTACAGCGCTTTTGCTAAATAACCTTGACCCAGGGATCGTATTCACTAACCATTCTTTATATTATTCTTAGTCTTAATCTCCAAGATTTTCTAATTTTTTAAGTAATACAAATTCTAATTGGCTAAACCGAATGGTTTAGCCAATCAGCAGTTCTGTTACTTTCACAGTCAGAAATCCTGAAGAATAAGATCAAGAACGTTATTAAGGATGGCTCGTAAATACGGACCCAGTCACCCACTTTCTGGGTTGCACTTGGGCTGGGCTCAGGCCTTATCCAAGATCACTTTCACTATGTTCTGTACCAGAAACAAGTTTCCGTTTTCTGGGTCATGTACCTCGAACTGGATTTGGACCTTGACCCGAGTAGCTTTGACTATGTTCTGCACAAGTTACAGAACTCAGTTAACCGCCTTTCTGGAACATTTACCGTGTATCACTGGAGCTGGAATCGGACTTTGACCCAGGTCACCTCGACGATGTTATGAACCAGAAACTGAACTCAGTTCACCACTTTCTGACTGGAGGACCTTCATTCAAGTCACTTAGTCTACATTCTGCACAAATTAACAAAACTGAGCCGATCAATTTAAATCTAAGACACTCGCTTTCTGGATCATCTACCGTGCAGGACTTCCGCTGGAAGGGGTACCATGACTCAGGCCACGTTTTCCCGTGATTTCCTACAGTAGGAATAAAACTCGAGACACCGATTTCCCGGATCATCTTCAATGCTGCACTGGAACAGAGGGAAAGTCTTGACCCATGCCACTTCAACCATAGTTTGCTTCAGTACGATCAGATCCCACCAAGTTTCTGGATCTTTATGTTGTTATCTGACTCTGGTCTAATGAAATAACTTGGAAACTGGACACTCACTAATATTCAGCGTCATGGCAGTTGCAGTATCTTGACCTAGTACATCCAGACCATAATCTGCTCGAAAGGAGCAGAACTCAGGACATAAGCTTTGTGGATAATTTACCATGTATCACACAGATCTGGAGAGTACCTAGACCCATGAGCAACTCCATTATAGGAAGAACGTCTCAACCACGATCTCTTCCGGTATAGTTACTATAATTTTACCAAATTTACCCGCTTTCTGTATCATGTATATACCATCAGTTGAGATGGTGAAGTGCCTCTTCATGTGATACTTCCGCCATGATTTGCTCTAGTAGGATTACAACTCAACACACCAGCTTTCTGTGCCATCTACCATGCAGCACAAAGGCTTGAGAAAATCACTGACACCGGACACTTAGATTAAAATCATAGTGCAAACTGATCGTATGCTAGCTACATATTAGGACCGGGCACTTGTTGCCTTAATTAGTTGGGCGTTTCTGGATGAATCGAGAGAACACATAATCGTCGGTTTACTTCCAAAACCTCGTAACTACAGCTTGTTTCAAGCTGTATTTACGAGGTTTTGGACGTAAACGGACATAATGCATCATTGGCTTGCTTATTAATTTGAATTAGAGTTTACTGCATAATTATTGTACACAGTCAAAACGTGGACAAAGTTTATATAACTCTGTACAGAGACTAACATTGAGTTTTCGGCCGTATAAGGATTACCTTTGTTGGGAAAGCAGCCCAGCTCCTGCACACAGGTCTCTGAGAAAAAGTTACATGAAATTCAGCGTACGACTAAAATATTCAATAAAGTGTGGAAATTACGACACAAAAGCTGATAAGAGTACAAATCATGTTCCACATAGCAGCCTTATCATTATATACTTTCCATGGCAACAGAAATATCCCTGCATCTTTATGCTTCTTGTTGAGTCGAAAGAAATGTGCGGTTCAGTGCATTACGGACAAAATGCTTTTGTGCACAGAATAGATCAAAGATCAGACTGGACATATGTGCAGTCTGATCTTTGATCTATACAGTGCAATAACTATCTATGGTAACCTTGAAGCAATTTGGGCCCGTATACTTTCTAAGACGCCATTAAATATCGAGTACTCTATTTCAGGGTTGAAATGGATCGATTGGGAAAAGAGGCTTCGGGAGAATATGTGGAATTCCAAATTTAACCCAGTAACATTTAACCAAGGGAGTTTAGTCCGTGCAGGAGAAGTCGTAATAAATAGTTTAGGGGGAAGGAACAATTTGCCTGCGCAATCTGCGCGACTAACCTGGGTCGATACTTTTTGCTTTTGGTAAAGTTTTCACGTGGATTATAAGGACCATTCTACCTAATGATTCAGAAAATTGTTAAATAAAATGAAATTTATCGATCCATAGTTATATTGTTATTTTGCTCTGTGTCATGGATCGCGGATCGCGGAGACGCATTATATCGTCGGTTTACTTCAAAAACCTCGAAACTACAGCGGTGTCTTCCCAGTTCGCCAATTCCATTTCGCCCATACCCATTTCGCCAAACTTTTCTTCCCATTTCGCCCTTTGCCGTCTTGTCCCCTACCCATTTTGCTCTTTTTCATTTTGCCCCATTGCCATCTCGCCCAATCATCTTTTCGCCCAATTACCGTTTCGCCCTTTTGCCAATTCACCCTTTGCCGATTCGTCCAATGCTATCTCGCCCCTTCATCATTTCGCCCCTTCACCACTTCGCCCAATGCCATTTTGACCAGAATAAGGTCAATAAATTGAGGAATCAACTTATTAGAGAACTTTTCACTAATTTTTGGCCCAGATATCAGAAAAATGGCGTTTGGGCGAAATGGGAAAGGGCCTCGTGGGAAAAGGGCGAAATGGTAATTGAGCGAATTGGGATAGTTGGGCAAGATGGCTTCTGGGCGAAATGAAAAGTGGGCGAAAATGAATTTGGGCAAAACGGGAAAAGGGCAGGACAGATATTTGGCGAAATGGGAAAAGGGCGAAGTTGGAAAGGGCGAAAAAAGAATGGGCGAAACAGGAAAAATTCTGGCGAAATGGGAATGGGATAAGATGGGATTGGGCAAACTGCATGGGAATAAACCACTCCAGCTTGTTTTACGAGATTTTTGAAGTAAACCGACGATATGATTTATCATTTTTGAAAACGACACCCATCAATAAAACATGACCGTACTGAACGAAGATTCTGCGTCAACCCGTAAGCGGCTAACTGCGATTCACATACCTTTTGCGTACAGAGTAGATTAAGACCAGACTACACACTTTGCGCGGTCTGATCTTGGATCTATACTGTCCTTTAGAGAGAGATTTTTCTCCAAAAAAATATTTGAAATAACATATTTTTTGGGGTCTTACTGTAGCATAGCAATCCGCGCAGGCTGATATAGGTCGAAACATATTTTTTGCTTTTTGTATATTTTCTGCGTGTTCAAGGACCTCTCCATCCCCAGATTCAGTGTATTATAAAACAAAGCGGATTTTATTGATCTATAATCATGAGATGACCGGCTACGTATCATGTATCACGATAATGCTTTAACCCATTACCACACAATTTTGACGCCCCTGAGAAAGAAGCCTTTAGAAAACATTGTGGAAAAAGGAGAAAATGCTGGTAAGCAGCATTTTCTCCTTTTCCCACATTGTTTTCTACCCTTCACAAAACAAATTTAAAATTTTCAGTCACTTTTATTTTGTCGTCTGCAAATGCTTTCAATTTGGACCAGTCTAAAATTTTGTCGTTTGGTAATTGGTTAAGCCCCTGATTGCCAGCTATTGGCATCAAGTCAGATTTGGAGTGAGTGTTTACGTGCTCGAGGAAATATCAGCGTGGTGTATCACGTGTCTAAATATCGAGACTATAGTGCAAGACTATTGTAAATGCATAAACATTGTATATGCACTTACAATAGTCTTGCACTCAGCCCGTGATATCAGATAAGTAAACGTAATTGAGACTTTGCCATTACAATGCACCTGTAAACCGTTTGTCTGTTTGAAATGAAGTTTTACAGTCAACAAGATTATTTCATCTGATTAAACCGTAAATATCTCGATATTTATATTCCTTCCACCCAAATAAAAGATATTATTAGATCATTTGGCATACCTTGGATTATGGGAGCCATCAAATCCCTCGGCTGTATCTGGTGGATTGACATACTCCAGATCGGAACATTTCACCGCCGGTTTAATGCAGAGAAATGACCCTCCCATACAAAATGACCCTGTGTGGGTCATTTCTCAACGTAGAATAATGACCAGGGTCATACCTCTACGGAGTGAAATGACTTCTTGGGTCATTTCTCTACGTAGAATAATGAATCGGGTCATTTTGTAGGGGAGGGTAATTTCTCTGTATTACACCGGAAATATGCCGGTTTACCGCCCTAAAATTGTAAGGCTCTCTTAAAATAGAAAACTTGAGTTTAAATTTTCTATCGAAATCTTCTCGACTGTATTTCAGTTGACAAGCACTTCTGGGGTCATTTCTCAACGCAGAACAATGACCCGGGTCATTTTGTAGGGGAGGATCATTTCTCTGCATTACACCGGAAATATGCCGGTTTACCGTCCTAAAATTGTAAGGCTCCTCTTAATATAGAAAACTTGAGTTTAAATGATCTATCGAAATTTTTCTAACTATATTTCAGTTGACAAGTAGTTCGTACATTTATTTTTTAACGTGGTTTATATATTCCGATTGAAGTTTTCACCGAGAGACAGATACATCATGTCAATGTGAATAACTTCATCGAGGTTGTTTATATCGTTGCTAGACGACATACAGTGGCGCCGCCATGTATAAGATCACGTAATAGGCAGTTCAAATGGACACGATCTTTACACAGCCAAGGTTAGATATAGATACAGAATCGGCTGAGTTATGGCGAGTGACTGTTAGTCCATCTCCGCAAGCCAAGGCCGACGATTCACTATAGAACAAGGTATCTACCTTTCGAAAAAAAGGTAAAACATGGAAACCCATGTGGATGCCTGCTTATCGCTTCATGTGTATTTGGAAGCGGTTTGTAAAACGATATTTCATTTGCTTTTAGAAACATGATGTAAAGGGGAGTAATAACAAGCATCTAATAGAGGCGCATCACAGGAATCTCAATCAGCCAAGGTAAGATCCACGTAGTGATCGTAAACTTGGCTCGCGAAGATGCTGTTAGTCTTGACCTGCACTATCCGCAAACTGTAACCCGCGCATAGCGGCCCATGCTTAAAAAATCTGCAACATATTTATTGCATATTAAATTGTTTTACACACATATTGTAGACAAAAATCAAAATGCAAAGAAACTCCATTCTAATCTTAACCCTTATGGCGCTTACCGCGATCAAATGACCTTAAATCCTGTACTCCATAAGGCATTTCTATGGTATCTCTAATTGACCCTAAATAACAGCAAGTATGAATCCGTTTCTTATATGTATATGACACCTTTTGATAGCATAAAATACATTGTGACAAAAGGTGAAATTGCTCGTCACGAGCAATTTCACCTTTTGCCACAATGTTTTCAAAAGGCTCCTACAAGCAATGAGTAGAAATGAGTATCTGTGGAGTAATGGGTTAATAAGTAGTGTAGATCAAAATCAGACTGCTGAACGTGTGGTCTGACTGTGGAGCTATACTATCCGATAAAGGAAATATTTTACCCAAGAAATAACTTTGAAATAGTAACATTTTGGTCTCTTCTATCAGCTTAAACATTTCATTTTAGTTATTTAATAAGTTAAGAATTAAATGTACTTAGTTCGATATTTTACTAGATATCCAATCTCAACAGGCCCGCATTGGTGGCTCAGTGGTGAGCGTGTCGGACTCATGACCTGGTGGTTGTGAGTTCGATACCCGGTTGAGGCGAACTTTATTTCCGGCGTATTTTCGCCTCTCACCTCTGCTGAAGCATGTGAGAAAAGTATTCGGTGGCTTTGGAAAGAAAGTAGTGCAAGTACAGGTGTGAGAAAGCCAGGAAACACATGTGCGTCACCGACTGCCATGATATGACCTTAGCTGTTAAAGTGGCGTTAAACCCCAATAAAACCAACCAACCGATCTCAACAGCCTTGTTATATGCTAGGACGAAAAAAAAAACCGCAGGGTAACCTTTCAAGGCAGTTTTGAGGTGTATAGCTTGATTGAGAATTCTAAATTAGGATGTCATGTTTACCACTGATCAGTTTTGAATATTTTGACGAAATTTCATTTCTGTGTGACCAAAAGGAAATGAGAAATTGGCTTCTTATTGACAGTACCCCCTCCTCAGTGAAAACAAGTAGTGACCGATTGCATATGGAGACCGTCACAGCTTGCTCAATATCTCGTATACCTTTGTATAATTATGCTTGTTATTGAGTGTGGAAATCTGTATTAGTTATTCAGCTGTCTAATGGTTAAACTTCTCTAATAATTCATAGATCTATTTCCAATATCATTTCTTTTTTTTTTATTCGGTCTATTTGCAATTACCCTTTGAACTGTTTACTACGAAAGACCGCAGCATTTAACTGTATTTTTTGTCCTCCTAAAATCTAATACGATAAAAATTGGTCACAGTTTCGAAACTCAGGACGTAATGTGGATACGACAAATTGTTCACTCCGTCCATTGCGGAAGTCGAATCATCAACTCTTAGATACGAAGCATGCTCTAACAAAACGGGCTTAATGCATCTCCGTGTTGCATTATGCTATGCAAGAAGTCTATTGATCCTTTCAATCCCTTTTCTCCAATGAAAAACTGAGTCGTAAGATAAAATGACCCTTTGACATCCAATAAAAAAAAAAGATAAATAGCAAAAAGTTTCCACTCATGTCAGCCTGCGCGGACTTTTACGATCCTGAGATAGAAGGCTGTTGAAAGCATGTGGGAAAAGAAGAAAATGTTGGTAACCAGCATTTTCTCCTTTTCCCACGATGTTTTCTAAACTGCTGGAAAGAAATTTCAATTTTTGGGTAGCGTTTATTTTGCTGTCTGGATTTTGCTTTGAATTTGGACCAGTCTAAAAATGTCGTCTGGTAAAGAGTTGTCTACACAATAGAGATGTATCAAGCCCCTTTTTACCAGAGCATAGCTCAGTTTTACGTCACACAGAAAAGAATAGAAGACAAAAGGTTATTTCTACGTTTACGAGGCAGCGCTCGAGAATCAATTCTCCAAGCTCATTAAAGGTTTCCTTGGGAATAGATAATACGGTCTAGGTATTTGCTTACGGCTTACAATAACAAAATGTCACTTTCCATTTTCTCTTATTTCTGTGCGATTGTATACGATAAGCCGCCTAAACAAACCGATCAGTCGGGTTAAATACTATCTATCCACATGTGCAGTCGAAATTTACGACTGAACTGCAAATAGTGCGACTAAATGTGTAAAAAATGCATAACATGTTATAGATATTTCATTCTTTTTTATCCCCCGCCGAAGGCGGAGGGATACAGTTTTAGCGTTTACCGTCCGTCCGCCCGTTCGTCTGTCCGTCCGTGCGTCTGTCCGGGTGAGTCTCTCCAATACCATTGGAGGAATTTCGTGAAACTTTATACATGTGTACAATAACCTATTCTGCCAAGGCACTTTTGTGTGTGTGTGTGGTTTTTTTTTTATTCCATGCAAAATGGCCGACTGGGACGTCTAGGGCGAAGGATATCATTTCAACGAAATTGCCATCTTCGCAAGCCAAGGGTGACGATCCACTACACTACTCTACCCTTGGCGGATCGAGCTTGATTTCGACATTCCCCTGATACGCATTTTCATTGGTTGCAGCTAGCTCTAAACGCACGAATCAAATCGCTCGTAGCATTTCATATTTGATAAAAATAGAACAAGGTCGTGACCTTTCTGATAAAAAAAGAAAGTAACCATGAATACCTCCGTGGATGTGTGCAGGATCTGTAATGATTTATTACCGAAAAAGAACACAGACGAACAATATTTAAAAGAAAGCTTCAGTATCAGAGGTTTTAGCCTAATCCCAGCACCTGACCATGGAATGTCGAAGTACACTTGTGGTTATTGCTTCATGTTGAATTATTGTATTCGTAAGCGGTTTGTAAACCGATATTTCATTGTCTATAAGAAACATGGCGTAAAGGGCGATAATAAGCAGCATCCAATAGGGGGCGTATTGTGGGAATCTCGAAATCGGGCTCGATCCGCCAAGGTAAGATCCACGTATTGATCGTAACCTTGGCTCGCGAAGATGTTAAATTGCTTGTGGCTTAATCAACATATACCTGTGGTCTATTTCCATCAATGGCTTTCAAACATTAGGCCATTATGTGCACAACTCTGAATTGAGACTGCACGCTAGTCAGTTATGAATATGGTGCAATTCTATTCAATTCGAAAAGAATTTCTCACCTTAATCTTTTTTATTTATTTATTTTAAGCTTTTTTTTTTGTTTCTTCACGCACTTGCATATTTACAGAGTGCAACGCCTTGGCTTTAGACACTTATGCGAAATAAGTTTTGTTCATCAAAGACACAGATCGAAAATTCCAGTTTAACCCTTTCCAAAACAATCCCTGGCTTTCACGACAATGAGAGAGAAACCTTTTGAAAACATTGTGGGAAAAGGAGAAAATGGTGGTAACCAGCATTTTCTCCTTTTCTCTCAATGCTTTCTTCCCTCCAAAAATCAAATTTAAATTTTCGAGTTTCATTAATTTTGTTGTCTGAAAATACTTTCAATTTTGACTAGTCTAAATAATGTCGTTTGGTTAAAAGTTAGCGGGGTTTTTGTAGCTGATAGTTTAAAAATATAGCAGACGGTGTATGTCCAAAATCAGACCGCATGTTCGACACAGTCAGATCTTGCTCTACACTGTCCGTAAAAGACAATTAGATTTGGAAAAATGTTCAGTTTTCCTGAACAACTTAAAACTTTACCAAACGACAAAATTTTGGACTAGTCCAAATCGACAAAATAAGCTGACTGTAAATTTGAAATTTGTTTTGTGAAAAGTAGAAAACACTGTGGGAAAAGGAGAAAATGCTGGTTACTAGCATTTTCTCCTTTTCCCACAATGTTTTCTAAAGGCTTCTTGCTCAGGGGCGTCAAAAGTAGGGATTGTGTGGTAATGCGTTAAGTTGTACTCGTCACTATAAAGGCAACGAAGCAAAACGTTATATTCTTTTTTGACTAAGGTACGGTAGAAAAGCCCTAGAATCGCTTTTTGTTAGATTTGTCATCGTAGACCATAAGTAATTTACGGTTCAGAAGAAAAAAAAGGAGAAAAAAAAAATAGATGCGTGCCGCCTTTAAGCAGTAAACGTATCGATAATCGATCGGGAGTTTAACAAGAGGCTAAGCATTTTTTCTGTCCCGGCGATGTGGCATAACATGCAACCTTGTGTCAAACATAAACTATTTCCTTATGCTAACCCTTCCGGGATTTGTTCCAAACCTTTACAAGCACAAATTGGCTTCTTTTCAAAAGGAACCAGGAGAGGTCAGCATCGATTTTTTCAGTTATTTTATTAGGGCTTCTAGTTTAATCCGTATCCTGTTAACCCTATACCAAACAATCCCTAGTTTTTACGACCCGAGATAGAAGCCTTTTGAAAACATTGTGGGAAAAGGAGAAAATGCTGGTAACCAGCATTTTCTCCTTTTCCCACAATGTTTTCTACCCTGCTGGAAACAAATTTCAATTTTTGAGTTACCTTTATTTTGTCATCTGCAAGTGCTTTCAATTTGGACCAGTCTAAAATTTTGTCGTGTGGTAAAGGTTTAAATAACTAAAATGAAACTTTCAATTCGACGGTAAGAATCCAAATATTGTTGTTTCAAAGTTATTTGGGGGGGGGGGGGAATGATATCTTCCAATTGGACAGTGTAGATCCAAGATCAGACTGCACGTTCTGTGCAGTCTGATCTTGATCTACAATGTCCGCAAAAGTTCAGTAAGTCACGCTTAGCGGCTAAGGGGTTAATATATTTTGGTACATGTAAACAAAGAAGTAAAAAAGCCACCGCGTAGAAACCTCATATGCTTTACATGACAGTCACTTGACCTTCTTGTCGCATTTTCAAGTCTCAAGCTATAATATTGTACAGCAATCTTCTTTCTCCTTTTTTAACGAAATTCCTCTTCTGCTTAGATCTATTTGCTTTATGAAAAATTACAATTATTTGGGAAGTCATTTGCAGTCATGGCAAATTAACATAAATCTTTTCATAGAAAAAATAAACCACGTCTATTTCTTGTTTCGGTTGGGTTTTTTTTTTTCATTTCGCTTTATTTACAAGAATATAACGAAGCAGACTGTGTATCGAAACGATTTCGCAAGAAAAATGGATTTAGACAGCAAATTCTGTGGCAGTCTGCCTTTTAAATTCACCACTATTAGAGAGGTCTGATGACCTCTCCAATGAGGTGCGTTATTTTCTTTGCTCTCGCAAAAGGATCAGAAGGTACTGAACGAAAGAAAAATTATCTTGAATCTTTATTGTTGCCAATGTTTTTGTGGCAATTCCTAATGAAAACAACGACTTAAAGGTGGCCCTTTAGAATTCGAGACGAAAAGTTTACAGAAATACAAAAATATCATCCTTATACTCCCAAAGCCTTATAATCGTCATTCATATAACCCCAGTAGTCGAAAAACATCTGACAACACGAGAAATTAGAGATTTACTACGACCAAGGTCGACATCGACGGGAAACACGTTCTATTTTTACATGAACAACTCCTCATTTACATTCTAGAAATACACAGACGAAGCTTCAAACATAGCAACCGAAGAAGATGTTATGAAAAATAATTACATGTTTGTTATGTAATGGAATTTAAGCATCATTAGTCACGTGCCAGTCACTAAACATTCCCACAATGCATTTTTCTATTTTTGGCGCGAAATCTAAAAATAGCTTGAGAGGCTACGTAGCCTTTTAAGGAAATACCATCAATTTTTTTTTTTTTTTTGTAATTTTATGATTCTTAATTATTGATGACTTGTTTTGTTTTTTCATATAAATTTCAGTGATATCTACATCTTTTTATTTGGTGTGATGTGAAAATTCTAAGTACCCACGAAATTATATTAACAAATTTCCAACAGACTTAAAAATATCTATGTAAAGTAAAATTCAACACTTTGAGAAAGATATCTTGACCATGCTCCGTGATTAGGATTTTTAATGCATTTCCGAAAAGAATCGACTCAGGTCAGCCTGTACAATCCGCGCAGGCTGACCTGAGTCGATACTCTTCACTATTGGTCAGTTTTCTGCATCTTAACTCTTTACCACACGACAAAATTTTAGACTGGTTCAAAATGAAAGCATTTGCAACGACAAAATAAAGGTGACTGAAAAATTGAAATTGGTTCTGGGAAGGGTAGAAAACACTGTGGGAAAAGGAGAAAATGCTGGTTACCAGCATTTTCTCCTTTTCCTACAGTGTTTTCAAAAGGATTCTTTCTCAGAGGCGTCAAAAGTAGGGATTGTGTGGTAATGGGTTAAAGGACAATGTACGGAAATGTCAGATTGACGCTTTCCGCGTGTTGCAGGACATAATGATGTAACTCGTAGTTATATCAATGCTATTTAAAAACGAAAAGTGTCGTTTCGTATTAGCCTGCCAGGACTGCGCAGGCTGATCTGAGACGACATTTAAGACACATTTCCGAATATCCCTTTTCGCATGTAGCAGTCCTTATTGTGATGACTTGGTTGGTTGGTTGGTTGTGTTGGGGTTTAACGCCACTTTAATAGCTAAGGTCATATCATGGCGGTCGGTGACGCACATGTGTTTCCTGGCTTTCTCACACCGGTACTTACACTACTTTCTTTCCAAAGCCACCGACTACTTTTCTCACATGCTTCAGCAGAGGTGAGAGGCGAAAATACGCCGGAAAGAAAGTTCGCCTCAACCTGGTATCGAACTCAAAACCACCAGGTCATGAGTCCGACACGCTCACCACTGAGCCATCGGGCGGGTTGTGATGACTTGCTCGGGCTGATACATCACGGTGATGCGTTAAACGCCATGCTGTCAGAGCATGGTTCATTTGAAAAAAATATCGACCCGGGTCGATTTTTTTTTTGATTTGGGTAAATATTCTGCTTGTCAAAGAATCAGTCTGCCTCATATCTTGGTCGGTTTTCAATGGTATGGACTGATCATGGTTCAGAGCATGTCAGAGCATGGTTCATTTGAAAAAAATATCGACCCGGGTCGAATTTTTTTTTTTTGATTTGGGTAAATATTCTGCTTGTCAAAGAATCAGTCTGCCTCATATCTTAGTCGGTTTTCGATGGTATGGACTGATCGTGTAATGATTGTCTTGGTCAGATACATAATGAAGACACAATTAACTCCCTTTCCTAGAGCGTGACTGTTCTGTTTTCTTTTAACACTTTACCAAATAACAAAATTTTAGACTGGTTCAAATTGAAAATATTTGCAGATAACAAAGTTTTTATGTGGCTCGATGATTAAAATTTGTTTTGGGAAGAGTAGAAAACGTTAGTGGAAAAGGAGAAAGTGCTGTTTTCCAGCACTTTCTTCTTTTCCAACAATGTTTTTAAAAGGCTTCTCCCTAAGAGTCGTGAAAACCAGGGATCGTTTGTTAAAGAGTTAAGTACGCAGTTCGTAATTAATTTTGTCTGCAATAATGCGATTTTCTAGGTTTGGTGTATTATTTCAAATTAATTCGCTTCAATTTGTTTCTGAAAAGGAACGAATGCACGAAATGCTAAAATTATTGCACACACGATATATCGTCGGTGTATTTCCAAAACCTCGTAACTACAGCTTGTCACAAGCTGTAGTTACGAGGTTTTGGAAATACCCCGACGATAGGCTCATTTAGACTTCCAGCCCCTTTACCGGTTGGAAATCGGCATTTGGATGTTATTTTGGATGGCTATTTACGCGAGATAAAATACCATGAAAGAAGCAAAGAAAAAATACCTACCTGCCTTTTAGCAAAATTGAAAGTTTCTGGCCAATTTTGTGGCGCCCACGTTTGGCATATAACGCGCCTTTTGGCAATAACACCATGTTTCCGAATTCTACCAGATGTTTGAACTGCCTGCGTGTAATCCGTAATGGTTTAAAAGAATGGTTATAAACTTCGTCCAAAGTTTTCGTAAATCTGTCAGGCACAACTCTATAGCCAAGATGGAACAGATGCGTGATATTGGCGAGTAAAAACACGGCATTCCATGACAATACGTCCGTCATGCACATAAATAACGCTGACCATATAACTACCAATAGATAACCTATACAAAGCATTATACGTAAAAAGAAGCAGTGATGTTTGAAATTGCTGGGTGTTAGAAAAGCGATTAGAATACACAGATGGGCTAATTGAAATACCGCGTGTTGGGCATCCCGCCAGTCTTCACAGAAACGTTTTTGTAAAATTTCATCTGTGGTATTATATTGAATTTCTGTCACATTTTCAACCCTTCTATTAGAATCCGTTACAAATGAGCTGACTGACTTTATGAGGTTTTTTTCAGTAACCGTGCTAAAATCCAACTTTCCCAGCCCATTCTGCACCAACTCTGTGGTTGCATTGTTAAATACATAATCAGAATTGTTTAGAATCATTGTACAGTGTCTATTGCAGTTGAATTCAAATAGGTAACTAACTGTAATATCGATATGCAGTATAACACAACACTCATCACGAATTTTCTATATAACAAGCACAGTGTAACATCTCCCCACTTTCTCTAACAGCCAGTCGAACTATTAATAGCTTCGCTGCTAAGATCAACATTACATCGCATCGGTCTTCAACGGCGATTTTTCATTTTACAAATAAATGGCTTATTTCCGAATTTCCGATGTTGTCCCACATAAGGGGATTTTATTATACAAAACTAAAAACCTGTTTTGAAGAGACAGTGATATTTGGCTATGGCACCAGCCTCGGAATTCAAAGTTTTCTGTTTCAAATTTCGTCACTGAATTTCGTCACGAGATTTGTACTTTTACCTTCAAGAGTGAAATATTTTATGCGACAAATACATAGAGGATATTTGTTGTTGTTGTTTTTTCGAGTGGACACCATCGGTAATATTTTAACGAGTGGCTGCGCCACTCGTGAAAATATTACCGATGGTGTTCACGAGATGAAATAAATTTCGATCTTTCACAGAAAAAAAAAACAAATATTCTATTTATTTCATGCTTTAAACCCTTTTTGGTAGGAACTTTATCAAAATCCAGTAGTTCTTTTCCGTTATTCCCCGTGGTGTACCCATTCCGCATAGCAACGCTTTACAATATTACGTCAAGCGTGAGAAATGCAAGGTAAATGACGTCATATTTCCATCTGGTTGTGAGTCACGTGTAATTAACCTAGGCAACAAGAACATGAAAATCGGTATTTACACTGGTAGTACCAGTGTTAGATCGAAAAATATAGTTTCAATGCTACTTCTCAATATCCTACCGGAAAGCATGAAGTAAAAGGGAAGAGCCGTTTAGTGCGTTTACCAGAACATTGAATGACCAACGGAGAGCTAACAATGGGTTTTCTCGAACTTTCTGCGGCGTAACACTGTCTGATCTAAATAACAGGAAATAAATATTTCAGATTTTAATTGTAGAAAATCTCTCAGAACCTTCTGAAGTTTAACCCTTTACCAAACGACAAAATTTTAGATTGGTTCAAATTGAAAGCACTTGCAGAAAACAAAATAAATGTAACTGAATAATTGATTTTTTTTTTTTCCAGCAGAGTAGAAAACATTCTGGTAAACAGCATTTTCTCCTTTTCCCACAGTGTTTTCAAAAGGCTTGTATCTCAGGGTCGTAAAAACCAGGGATTGTTTTGTAAAGGGTTAAACGCCAATTTCTGTCTCTCTGAAAATCTCTCAATGCGTGTATTCACCAACCAATTGAAACTATATTCTTAATTCTATTCTACATTTGGAAAGAATTGCAATTTCTAATTGGCCTAACCATTTAGTTTAGCCAATCGAAAATTGTGTTTCTTTAAAAATCTAAAAATTTCTTGAGAGTTGGATAAATATATCACTGAAAATAGTTGGTGGAAATGGCCCATTTCGCATGTCTGAAAACCTTTTATATCCGACAGGTAGAAAAATTGCCTAGGTGAACCTGGGTTACCAGCATAATAAGTGTACTCTCCTTTTCTTACTGTGTTTTCAAATCCTCTTTCCCAGCATCGCAAAAACCAGATATTGTTTAGGAAAAGGATAACAAACAAATCTAACTGGCTTGAAATCTCTTAAATTAATTCTTTACCACACAATCCCGACTTTTAACGACCCTGAGAAAGATGCCTTTTGATAACATTGTGGGAAAAAGGAGAAAATGCTGGTAACCAGCATTTTGTCCTTTTCCCACAATGTTTTCTACCCTTCCCAAACGAAATTTCAATTTTTTGAGTCACATTTATTTTTTCGTCTGCAAATGCTTTTATATTTGGACCAGTCTAAAACTTTGTCGTTTGGTATTGTGTTAATGCCGCTATCAGGGGTTACAGATCAAGTTTTTCAGTCCTCGCGTTATATATAAAAGCGAGTGGGTCTCACCGTAATATGTACCAATTGAGATTTACCTTGCCTTTAATGGTATTCCTGCGTACAATTATCAGCAATAATGTATCAATTTCCTCTCCGTCCTTATTTATTAACCCTTTATCCAACGACATCTGTTTTTCAGACATTTACCCTTTACCCCATAAGGCGTTTCTATGGTATTTCTGACTGACTCTAAATAACAGCAAGGATGAAGCTGTTTCTTATGTGCATATCACACCTATTGATAGCATAGAAAACATTGTGGCAAAAGGTGAAATTGCTCTTGACGAGCAATTTCACATTTTACCACAATGTTTTCCAAAGGCTCCTACAAGCAATACGTAGAAATCATTATCTACGGAGTAAAGGGTTAAGGAATGTAATATCGTGAAGAAAGGAAAATCAGGAAAAAAATGCATTTTTTTTCCCGCCTTGCGGTCTTAAATCTTTCACCTTTAGCGAACAGCGTAGATCAAGAACAGACTGCACAATCGTGCAGTCTGATCTTTGATCTACATGTCTGATACGACGAGCTTTCTTCAGCTGGCAAAGTTTGAAATGGGGAGTTCACCATTGACTGGAAATATAGAGAAAGTCAACATGAATTCTGGTCCATAGCACTTTACGAATTGTCCTTCGCCAAGCAATCCTTATAGTTTTAACAACCCGAGGAAGCCATTATCTTCCGCTAGATGGCATTCTACAAATACACATCTATCTAATTTGGGCATTCTGGGTACGGAAGCAGACTACTTTTCTACGCGACAATTCGTTACTGTGAATTTCAAACTTAAATAAACGTTTACTCAATAAAAATCTACACCTGGTACGATTCATTCAGCAACAGTCAGTAGTTTAAAGAAATCTTGGAGCTAAAAACAGGCCTTATTTCTCCTCAAACGTGTTGATAAAAGCCATTTTCTCCATTACTACTTCATGGCGCATATTATTACGCGCCATAAAGTACCGTAATAATACGCGCCATAAAGTCACTTCGAAGAATATGACATGCGTAGACAACGCATAGCAGAACAGGTCGAATCTTCCAAGAATATGACATGCGCAGAAAACCCCCAGAGTAGGTTTCTAAAAACATTTTCGTAGAAAAAGAGACATGCTGGTCGCAAGCATTTTCACGTTTTCCAACAAGGCCCCTATCCTTTAGGAGACATTTCAAATAAATAGAGACACGTTCAATTTGTCGTTTTCAATTGCTTACAGAAATGTGAGCCTTAAAAATATTTGTGTGTGATAAAGAGCGAATACCCTCCTCCTTACAACTGAACCATGCTGTATGAAAAACGGGGTTACCAGACGACACAATTTTAGACTCGTCTAAATTGAAAGCCTTTGCGGACGACAATTTCATTGTACCTTAAATGATGCAATTTTTTCATTGATAGGGTAGAAACATTGTTGGAAAAGGATAAAATGCCGGTTACCAGCATTTTCTCCTTTTCCCACAATGTTTTCAAAAGGCTTCTTTCTCAGGGTCTTTTAAAGTCGGCATTGTGTGGTAAAGGGTTAATGCATCTGCTGAAAGTATCAACGAATGTCAGCTTGCTCAGTACGTGCAGCCTAGCATGGATCGAAATCTTTGGCCATCTATAAGTTTTCTGCATTTCCAAGGGCCAGTCTACGCCATAATCTGGTCGTTTGCTTAACAGAATGGATTGTCAAAGTGTGCAAGTAGTCCAGAGCTCCAGATTAGAAGGAGTGTAGTACAGATAACTGTTCCCAAAGGCGATGTTACTTTTCGACTGGTCGCCTCTGGGTACAGAGACAATCCGGACAAAATCAGTTGAAAGTTCCGCACAGATTTTGTGCGCAAGTTTGAACTCTTATAATTTCCCAAATAGAGCACAAAACTAGGATTTAAACATACCTGTGGCTTGCGTATTCAATACTCTTTCATTTGAAATACAAATATTTTCAATTCAAACGCTGATCGTGAGAAAATATCGTGCATTTCATCAGTGACTCGACCTGTTTACGTTCCCGAAAACATTCAAAATGGCCGCCACGCACGATAAATTTCGTCGGTGATTTTTCCGAGATAAACAGGTTGTAAACGACTTCTATATACAAGCTTTTTATGTAATGAAATGTTTAACAATCTGTTTTTGGTCATGATTAGTACTAAAATTTAATTGCATTTCACTGCAATACAGATAAAACCAACAAAACCGAAAGTCGGTATAGCGCTCTATATTTACTACGGGAAAATTTACGATGGATTTGAGACGGTACGGTGTACAGCATCCTCGGATACCCCGGGGTCTCCCTATTTGCTACGCTATATCGACCCCTGGGACAATTGACTAATAAAACTTTGAATCAGCCGCCGAAAATCGATACGAAACGTCATAGCGTACAGTCCACTCGCCCATCACAAAATGATGATGGAACCAATGAAAAGCCAGCATTCGGCCAGCGGTAAAGCGAGGGAAATTCAGTTAATTGTCCCAGGGGTCGATGTAGCGTAGCAAATAGGGAGACCCCGGGGTATCCGAGGATGGGTGTACAGTAAATGTCCAAATATGAAAAAGATCACCGGGGCGTCTCATAATTGAGACTAAGAAGGAGTGATGACATTCTAAAGTCATTGTTTCTCTTCAATACACCTATGTTGTGGGTACTCATTAGAATCGTCTCGATGAGACGATTCTAATGAGTACCCACAACATAAGGTTTAGTGGAGAATAATTAATATTTTCAATTCTGAAATCAAAATCACTCCTCCTATCTGGAGATTCTATTATGTATGATAAATACCTTCCTTTCTTAGTTACCAGCATTTTTCTTCTTCCAGTTATCAATGTCGTCTCATTTTCGTTCAAATGAACTCGATACTGTTTATTGCTAAAGTGTTTGTAATTGAGATATTATCACATAACTCTCCTTGTTTTCAATGTAAGACAAACATTTCGAATTTACTTGTCTCACACAAGTTTGCAGGTAAAAAAATAGTGCTGTATTTGGTCAACGCTAGATGTAATTATGTGTGTCATTTCTAAAACATTGCTGACCTAAGTTCCTGATGGAAATTAGTGGTCAAAATTCTTATGATTAAGTTGTTAATTCAATCACTTTCAGACTAAAAAAATCAATATATGCATTTAATTAGAATCATTTTCGCTCGTAATGTACATGTACCCGTCAAAGTAAGCGTACAGGCTTCATGTAAATTTCACTACACAAGAAACATGTATGCCTCTGGTCTAACATATTTTAGACCATATTTTTTTAATCAGTAACTTGATAAAAACAGTCCGATGCTCGTTGGCTTTTCAGGAAAGAATTTATTAAACTCGTCCACAAAAATTTTATTAGGCTCGCAAAAGGCTCGCTTAATAACATTTTTTTTTTGTAGACTCGTTTAATGAATTTTTATCTCAACACCAATACGTGTTAGATCCTATATATCGTAAAAACCACGCTAACAAACAACCAGGCAAGAAGGTTGTAGGCTAGATAAACCATCTGTGATTCTTATTAAGTTTATCTGGGATTACTCCCCTTTAAAAAGTTTTTTCTCTCATACGCAGATCTCCACAGTACGTTATTCGATAAGACACGAAACAACGGAGTCGGGGTTGGACTCCGAGTTCGACAAAATTTGTTTCGTAGAGTAAATGGGGACAAATGATGCTGACATGATTTATTTCGCTGAACATTGTGTTGACGATATGAGCGTGGGAAAGCAACCAATGGGTTGGAAAAAATGGACGGAAGGTATACGGGGTTAACGTTCCACAGAACAGTTTGTTATTCGTTAACAATTATATACACGTACATATAATTTACTATGTTTGAGGAAGAAATGAAAGGAAATTATTTTCTCTTTTCGATGACGCTTCGATATGTACCTGTAAGGTATGAAATATACTGTATGATTTGTGATAAGCATGTGGTACAAGGTTCGATCAGCTTTGAGACGGCAACATATAGAGACGTTTTTCTCTTTTGTGAAAGTAAGCGTGCGAACCTAGCTGAACATGGTTTAGCACTGTAACTCTGAAGCACTGTCGTTAATTCCTTGATATGGTTGTACCATTTCCAAAAGAAATCACTTGTTTTCCACAGGCGTTGTTATTGTAATGTACAATTCATTTGCTATCTCTACCTTAAATCCAATTCATTGAATGAGGCCCAACATTCCATGACACTAGACGTTAACAAATGGACACAGGTTTCCAGAGTTTGTTTTTACTACGTGCAGTTTTTATCTCAGGTTTTTTCCAGGGTTAGTCGGCCATAGAATAATTCATAAGTGTAATGAACAAAGCTCAAATTATCAAACTGCTGTTGAAAGCGATTGAAATCACCATTTTCATCATTAAGGTATTACATATAGATATGTATTGTTCATACTGGATTGAGATGTAAATCGAATGATATTCATGTGCCATATGTGTTCATATGTTTGTGTCGCAGCCGTACTAGCATTACTGTTTGCAAAACAAAGGCTTTTGTCGTTGGTTGTTGTTGTTGTAGACAACATTTAGATTTAGACATCTCTAGTCCTTCAAGTTCGGTAAGTTAAACAAGAGTCAGTGTATCACCACATATATGTTTTTTATAGATAGTTATGATGTATGTAATGTACTGGTAGGTATATACGCTTACTCTCTCAAGTGCTCCATACCACGTTATCATTTCAAATAAGTCTGTGCAAGTTAATCAGAGACGACACTTTACGACTACAAGATTTCGTACTTGTGCAAAATAGAAATTACATAAAAACGGAAAGTGTCGTCCTGGGTTAGCCTGCGCGGAATGCGAGACAAGGCTGATCCGAGACGACACTTTACGCAAACGTCGGAATGCCTTTTTTCGCGTGTTGCAGGCAGTAAATAGTTTTCCAAGTTATGATTGTTGCTCAGCCTTCGTCGGTTTCGCAAGTCTCTGCTATAACAGCAGGTCTTGGAAAAATTATGTCTTATGCTAGCAGGAATCTTAAGTCTAAATTTAGGCTCTAAATTTCAAGAAGATGTTTTTAATAAAAAACTGTTTCAAAATATTCATTGACCTCATTACCAGCTCTATAAGTTGGTCTGTTCATTGTAAATAAAGGCACTGTTGTCACCTTAAAGTTCATCAATGAACTGACACAGTTATCATTCGTCCCTACAAGGAGTACAGAATGTTGTGGTCTAAATCTGGAACAGTTAACTCTATGCCAGCCGAGAAAAATTAGGTTTATCTTTACTAAATAAAAGCTATTCAAGGCTTTGGCTGCTTACCAGTTCCAGAATGATTAGAATCGTCAACAGAACCTGACAAATGTATGTATCAGAAACTTCATCATTTGGTCCACAATGTTGTCAAAAAAATTCTTTCCCGAAGTCGTAAAACAAGGGATTGTTTAGTAAAAGATTAAGGTCGAAATATTTGCTTTGCATTTGTGACCCGTCACGCAAAAAGGAACCATCTGAGAACTGCGAAAAGTATCGACCCTGGTCAGACTGCGCAGATTGCGCAGGCTGACCAGGGTCGATACTTTTCGCTTTTATGCTATTTTCTGTACGAAAAGTGGTTATTCTACCTTATTATATATTCATTTTTGAATTATCAACTTAAACTGACCTGCACTATCTTTGATCTGTTTCCATGTAATTGATGTACGGAATTCCCAGATTGTCCATTTTTGCGTGATGGGTCACATATTAATGTTAGTAGTGCAATAGCAAAACGGGGGTTGAATGCATCTTCGTAATATATTATACAAAGCGAGTCCTGGCATAATATGGAACTATTTTGTTAACAAACCGGCTGAATCCGCGCAGGCTGACATCGGTCAGGGTTCCTCTAGTTTGTTAACATGCAGCTTGTCTGAAGAGCATTCTGCCTTATGACTTAGTCAATTTTTGGACAAAATGGATAAATTAATTTATACTAGTGATTAGGTGATAATTTACTAGGTATAATCTAGCACAGAGATGCTTTAACCCCCTTTTTTCCCAGGCGCGGCTTTCAGTTCTATTTAAAATTCAAAAGCTAGCTATCTAATTGGCTGAGACGTGAACATGGATTGTTAGCCTTAAAATGTATAATAAGACAAGTCGATGGAAGTCGGTAATCCGGCTTTTGAGATAACCGCCAGCTATCATTGTCTGTGCATGTTACATGTATATTCTTCGCATATTCGACCTATCATCTATGACGCATAACCCATCCCCCGAATACCTGGGAAAAGTAGGGCTTACACCGAAGCTGTTAGCCTGTTACCAAGCGTGTAGGGGCTGATATAACAAATGACCGATGCATAGGCTACATGCTAGTCGATCATAGCTGAATGAATCGCACCGGTAGCGTTTAATTGATGAAACTTTTATACCATTTTGAAATTGAAAGTAACGGTTGTTGTTATGAAAAATTACTCCGCTTCTGTACCCAGGATGCCCAAATTAGATGTGTATTTGAAGAATGCCAATTAGCGGGAGATAATGAAAGCTATTGAAAGTAGTATTGACCAATCAAATTCGTTGATTTCATTCACCGTTATTTTAGATTTCCATGATACCTTGTCTACGCATGTCATATTCTTTGAATATTCGACATGTCCTATACGACACATCACTTCCCCAATATTAGTTGGGGGGAGGATTGTAGTAATACGCGCTATAAAGTAGCAATTGGGAAATGGCTTTTATTAATACGTTTGAGGAAAAATCAGGCCTGTTTTAGCTCCAGATTTCTCTAAACTGCTGATCATAGCTGAATGAATCGCACCATGTAGTGTTTTAATTAGTAAACGTTTATTTTAGTGTGAAATTCAAAGTAACGTTTGTCGCGTAGAAAAGTAGTCTGGTTCTATAGCCAGTATGCCCAAATTAGATAGATGTGTATTAATTTTGTAGAATGCCATCCAGCGGGAGATAATGTTCCATGGTAGGCAGACAGAGGCTATCCTTCAACGTTACACCATTTGTTACTCTTTATATTTTTATATCTTTTTATATTTATATATCTTTATATCATTTATACGTTCCTTTATATTAAAGTAGATCCAAGAACAGACTGCACCTTCTGTGCAATCTGATCTTGATCTACACTGTTCCTAAAAGGTCAATGAGTCGACCGTAGTAGCTTTAGCTACAGAGGGTAACTTTTTTTTAAGATGTGGAGTGCCTGTGTGAGTGCTGGATAAATTTTATGTTCAAGCACGCTTATCTAACGTGACTTTGCAAACAGAACCGAATAAATATATCAAATATTCTCTGCAACGATAGTACACCCTTCTAAACCCCCCCCCCCCCTCCTCGACATCTTTTTGTGTGCCTAGGTCTTCAAGGACTGCAACAATATTTTGACGCTATTTTTAAAAAACCCTTAACCAAACGATAAAATTTTAGACTGGTCCAAATCCAAAGCACTTGCAGACAACAGAATTAACTCAAAAAACTGACATTTGTTTCCAGCAGAGTCGAGAACATTGTGGGAAAAGAAGAAAATGCTGGTTACCAGCATTTTCTCCTTTTCCCACAATGTTTTCCAACGGCTTCTATCTCAGGATCGTAACAACAAGGGGTTTTTTGGTAAAGCGGTAACTCTTCAAAGGAGAAAAATACCTTCATTGATAGTATATGCAGCCGATAAAAAGGGGACTCAAATGCAGGAATTTATCTTCAAAACAGCAATATACAATGTGGGAAAAGGAGGAGATGTTGATGATCAACATTTTCTCCTTTTTGCACAATCTTTTCAAAGCTTAGCTTCCTAGGGCCATCAAACCTCAGGAATCTCAGGGAAAGTAAAAGGGTCATGCAAAATAAAAAAGAGTGTTTTTCATTATAAAGTAATTACTATTATATTTGGCTGGATTTCGCTAGAACATAAAGTGCTTTTTAAGAATCAGCGATTACGTAGTCCATGTTTGAAAAGAAATATCACTTACTTTTTCCACTATGTTCAACTTTCGGTTTTAGTTTCAACTTGCCTGACTTCCTGATTTAAATATTTACACAAACTAAATCTTGTCTGCCATTAGTCCCATTTGTTGTCCGAAAACGTACCCTCTGCCTATTAACCCATTACCACACAATCCCTACTTTTGACGCCCCTCAGAATGAAGCCTTTAGAAAATATTGTGGGAAAAGGAGAAAATGCTGGTAGCATTTTCTCCTTTTCCCACGATGTTTTCTATCCTTCACAAAACAAATTTCAAATTTTCAGTCACTTTTATTTTGTCGTCTGCAAATGCTTTCAATTTGGACCAGTCTAAAATTCTATTGCTTTGGTAATGGGTTAAGGCTCTGAGTCATCAATAAATAATGGGCGTATTCCTTTCACCTGTTCTGGCACAATGTTCTGTGTTCTAGAATGCTGTTCTGGAATGTTCGAAAGGAATATACCAGAACACAATACACTGTTCCGGAAGTATGTTCTGAATGGAGCATGTTCGGAGCATTGTTCTAAACCATATCAAAATGAAATAACATTGCCATGATGGTTGTTGAAAGAGCTACTGTCTTAGCTGTGTTAGTAGAGGTTATAATTAGCTGCCGGGAGGGAGTAGAGCCGAGTCTACAATACCCTATCTATGGCGTTCACACTTAAAAAAAAAACAATTGCAAATTTGGCCATGAAGAGGTTAATTGTCCGTCTTTCAGTCACCTTGTATCACCTAGCAACCGTTAAGCAGGTGCGCTGCACCTCGATTGAATTAGAACAGTCAGAACATGTTCTGAAGAACATGGTACAGTGTTCCGAAATACTCCATTGACCTGGAACATGTTCGGAGTAGCGAAAGGAATACGCCCGATGACTTTAAGAGGGCGTGTGTAACGGGAGACTACTCCTTCATGCATGGCTTAATCCCGGTTGAAATACAATATCTAACCACTGCGTTGGCTCAGTGGTTATGAAGTTTGCCTTTCGTCCGGGTGTTCTAGCTTGCTGTAAATATTTGGTTAAATTACGACCCGGAAACAGTTCTCAGAGGTGCAGCTACTGTAATGTATGCTGAGTGGGAAAGACTAGAAATACGAAAAATTGTTGGTGAATGTGGTCTCTAGGGACCATATATATACCAACTAGTTAAGTAACATTCTTTATCTTATTTTCGAAAAACTCTTTGAATTTCCATGTCACGCAGTCTATGATTGGCTGACACCGTATGGGTTGATCCAATCAAAAGCCGTGGTTCTTTCAACATCTACAACTGGACGAAGGACGCAATTTCAAAGGCTTTGGTTATGAATATGACCAGAGAAATATACGACGTCATTTTAGTTATGGTCCTCAACATGCATGAAAAGGGGCATTCGGACATTTGCGTGAAGTGTCGTTGCCGATCAGCCTGCGCGGTCCGCACCATACTTTCCGATCGTGTTTGATTTTCGGTTACATGCAAGTCCACTGTAGGACAAAATCTGATATTGACATAAGGTGCAGTGTCGGATCAGCTTGCGCGAACTGCGCAGGCTGTTACGCAAATGTCCGAAAGCCCCTTTTCGCATTTTGTAGACCAATGTATTATATATTCCAGAAGTAGTGAAACAAGTTCAAAGATTTTTATGGGGTGATTTGCCATTTTTGTGGTATTTGTCGAAGACAATACCACTATGAGTTCAAGATTGAATTTTGATAACCATGTATCTTATTTCGTGCAAAGCCGAAGGAAATAACACCCAGTTAAATTCATTTTTTCTCAGGCAAATGAGCTTTACGGTGGCACTCAGATATATAATCTGAAATGGCATATTAAAATACATTTGGCGAGGCCATCGATCGTTGAGATACTTATTTTTGATTGAAAATAGCTTCTCTCGCTCATAGCATTTTATTGACGCAATGATACAAATTTGCCAACTGACCCTGGGCTTTTTCGTTCAAAAACCAAATCGCTCCATGGCTTTTTCGTCCTATGATTGCGCGTTACTCCATTTAATTGCTCATGAATATTTATAGACCGAGGTAATTGATTGTAATGTTGCAAATTAATTGTAAAAGGCTAGAGATATTTCAAAATAGTAGTTTTCAGGATGTAAACTTAATTCTGTTCGATAGATCAACAGGATTTTTCTCTCTATTCGTCATTCGTCATGCATCCTACTGTCAAGAGGCGTTACTCCTGCTTCCTCCTAATGATTACAGGGAGACCATGTTCACGAAATTAAACCAAGCTTTGTCATGAGTACTCACACTTCAACCAAAAAGGTATCTATTGCTTAGTGGGTTGACTTTTAAGCCAATATTTGAACAATATGTTTCTATTTCTTTCAAACTATTAATTCCACACAATGGGTTACCTTGACAAATACCACTTCAGCGTTCTAAACACTTTGATTTTAAATTCATCTGTTTAACTCATTACCAAACGACAAAATCTTTGGCTTGTCCAAATTAAGAGTGAATGAAAATTTGAAATTTGTCTTGTGAAGCGTAGAAAACATTGCGGGAAAAGGCGAAAATGCTGGTTACCAGCATTTTCTCTTTTTCCCACAAAGTTTTCTAAAGGCTTCTTTCTCAGGGTCGTCAAAAGTAAGGATTGTATGGTAATGGGTTAATTTGCACATGGTACACCTGGGAACACTTACCAGTATTTTGCGCGTTATCTCGCTGACAAGCTCTCGAAAATCTATAAAGGCCAAGATTTCATTCATAAACGAGTAACAACCTGGTAATGTTCAAATTGTCACTTGTATCCATATAAAGGTAGTGCCGCGTCGTGAATATACTAGTAGAGAAACCCGATGTAAATATAGGTCTCAAAGTATAATCTTGCATTTCAAGAAAGTCTTGTGCATATAGAGCATAAATTCGCATCATAAACTGGACTTATTTTGGTTGTTTTTTTTTTTCTATTCATTATATCTTTAATTTACAAGTATGTTTTTTTTTTCCTATATTCGGCAAAGTATTAACTAAACTAAACTTAATGTAATATTATCAGGGTATTTTTTTTTTATTCCGGAAAGAAGATTGTAACATTTTTTTGAAATGTGTAAAATCACTTAAAATTTATTGACATGAAATGATACTTATGAATTATAAAGGTTAGGTAGGCGCTCTGAAGTGTTTGTAACAAACTGTGTGGCACGTACAAAAATGTATGCCAAGGACTTCAGATTTTGAGAGTAAAAAGAATCTTATATGGCTTTTGGATATTTGCGTAAAATGTCGTCTCGGATTAGCCTGTGCAATTCGCGCAGGCTAATCCGAGACGACACTTTACGTCTAGATTAGATTTTGTGCTACAGTAGACTTGTGCAAAACAGAAAAGTACATAAAGACGGAAGGTGTGGCTTCGGCTTGGCCTGCGTGGACTGCACAGGCTGATCCGAGACGACACTTTACGCAAATGTCCGAATGCTCCCTTTCATCGTGTTGCATGTCACATAGTATGTAGTTATATTAATGCGTCTTTGTTACACCATCTCTCAGTCTGAATCCGAGATCAGACTGCACTTTCTGTTATATTCTAATCTCGACCTACCCTATCCTCAAGCACAATTTTGGTTTAGCCAGGCAGTTCGCGATTTGAGATTCCTTTCATTTATCGGTCAATACATTCATGACAGCAAAGTTAGGGGGTCATGTGATTATTTACCAATTCAATCCCGAATAGGTGACTGAACTGAAAACTCTACTGGCCTACTTCTGCATTATCGCAAAACAAAACTTGATGCTTCTTTTTTAAGTTCTACTAAAATCACGTTATCTTCCGTTTTTTTCTTTATCGTCGGTTTACTTCAAAAACCTCGTAACTACAGCTTGTTGCAAGCTGTAGTTACGAGGTTTTCGAAGTAAACTGACGATATACACCCTCGATTACTAAATGACAAAAATAATTTCAGCTGAACCCTGGGAAAGGGGGGTTTTATGCATATTTGCAAAGCATAATTCCAAGCAATTGTCGTTGCATAGTACGGTCCGCACAAGTTAATCTGAGATGACACCTTTACGGCTACATTAGATTTTTTTGTGCTACAGTAGTGCCACAGTAGACTTGCGCGAAACAGAAATTTACATAAAAACGGAAAGTGCCGTCTGGTACAAGACTTTATGCAAATGTCCGAATGCCCTTTTACGCTTGTTGCAGGCCAGTTATTGATAAATGATACAAAGGTACCTCTACTACTTACAATAAGGGTGATAATAGTATATTTATGTATGTATTCATTTAATCCATTTTCCCCTTCCTTTTGGAAATTAAAGAACAGTGCTCAAATACAACCTCCATCCAACACCGAAACATGGACTTAAATCTTTACCACACGACAAAATTTTAGACTAGTTCAAATTGAAAGCATTTGCAGACGACAAAATAAAAGTGACTGAAAATTTGAAATTTGTTTTGTGAAGGGTAGAAAACATGGTGGGAAAAGGAGAAAATGCTGGTTACCAGCATTTTCTCCTTTTCCCACTATGTTTTCTAAAGGCTTCTTTCTCAGGGGCGTCAAAAGTAGGGATTGAGTGGTAATGGGTTAAGAGGGAAAGAGAGAATGGGTGGGGGAGGGGATAATAATGATGATAATCAATGTTATTTACCCGACAGAAAATATGTTTCTTTAATAATTTCGTAGTCGTTGTTCTTTTCACCGTGTCTATAAGATTAAAAATGTAATCACAGAAATTATTCATATGTTAATTTACCATAGCCCTGCGTTCTTCTGACATTAATCGAAAACTGGTTAAGAAGAAAAGAAACAGCAGACCAGAAAAGAGACGAAGAAAATGCGAATCGCAGATCTTATCCTGAAGAAGAGACATGGAGAGTCTCTTACAAAAGAAGAAATTGACTTTTTTGTCAAAGCTGTCGTGGATCAAACTATAGAAGAATCACAGCTTGGTAAGTTTATCGATCTCCTTTTATTCCAAAATCCTTACAAACCTTGAAGTTTTGGTATGAGACACCGTGGCTTATTATGGATGTAGAATTATATGAGAACTTGAAAATGGAAGGAACGTTTTAAATCATGTTTCTAATGTTGACGATAATTTCAGTGGAAACTGAGTCCAAGTTTGCTATATCTTTGGAAATTGTTTTGTGCACACATAAGGGAACAGGGTCTATCACGTGGTTTTCCAATGGTAGTTTTGTTTAGCCCATCACTATACAATCCCTACTTTTGACGATCTTGAGAAAGAAGCCTTTAGAAAACATTGTGGGAAAAAGGAGAAAATGCTGGTAACCACAACGTTTTCTATCCTTTACAAAATAAATTTCAAATTTACAGTCAAATTTTCAGTCCCTTTTATTTTGTCGTCTGCGAATGCTTTCGATTTGGACAAACCTAATTTTTTGTCGTTTGGTAATGAGTTTATTTGAATAACAAGAAAAGGACCATCGGTCGAGATATATATTTTTAGAAAAATATATGTATGTTAGAGGCTTTTAGACATATAATTGATAGAAGCAAACAACAAACAGGAAGATTCAACAATAAAGTACAACACTGGGTCAAAACTGGTGAATTTCACGATGTTTTCAGTGTACCAAATAACACATTGGTATGACACAGTGAGCGGAGGGTAAAAGCATCGGATCGAACCGAAATCTTTCTTGATATCCAGATTTGATAACCGGTTTAGGCTATTTTTCTTCAATATTATATTTAACCCTTTCCCAAACAATCCCTGGTTTTTACGGGTCAGGAATAGAAGCCTTTTGAAAACATTGTGGGAAAAGGAGAAAATGCTGGTAACCAGCATTTTCTCCTTTTCCCACAATGTTTTCTACCCTATCATATAGAAAAATCATCTTTTTAGCAACTGTTAATTTGTGATGTGCAAAATGCTTTGAATTTGGTCTGGTCCAAAATTTGCCATTTGGGAAAGGGTTAATGTGTCTATTTCTAGAAATGTTACGGGTAAAGAAATTTCGTAATTTAAGCTGGGGGAAGGGGATTATTTCCCCGTCACAGTGAATATATTCCTCCTGCCGAAAATCTAGAACTACTTTTTTTTTGTTCCACTGTTAAACGTATTAGAAATGGCATTCGTTGACAAAATAATCAGAGGAAATATAGGCCTAATACATAATTCATTTCATCAGCTTGTGGTTAATATCGGGAAATATTTGCCTCAAAAGGGAAAGGTCCGCGAAAATGACCCGTGCCTTACGGCACTCGTTATTTTCGCATACCTTTCCCATTTTCGGCAAATAGTCCCCCATATTAACCACAAGCTGATGAAATAAACTGTATCTTGTATGGACCAACCAGTTGTTGTAGTGATTTTTACGAGGCACTCAAAAGGGAAACTGATTTTACGTGGTTTTTGCCAGGGAATATGATATATGTTCCCGGCATGTTAACCAATCAGATCACGAGAAATTTCTTTGCAGTATAATGATACAAATTCCCGTACTAACTGTGGTTGGTTTCTCTAGCTTTACGCGCTCCTGACTGAAAACTGATCATTACCGGGACCAGAAACGATAATACGTTGGTGTATTATCGAAAATAAGTCATGGGTTTAATACACTGGTGGCATCCTCGGATACCCCGGGTCTCCCTATCTGCTATGCTACATCGACCCCTGGGACAATTGACTAATAAAACTTTGAATCAGCCGCCGAACATCGATACGAAACGTCAAAGCGTACAGTCCACTCGCCCATCACAAAATGATGATGGAACCAATGAAAAGCCAGCATTCGGCCAGCGGTAAAGCGAGGGAAATTCAATTAATTGTCCCAGGGGTCGATGTAGCGTAGCAAATAGGGAGATCCCGGGGTATCCGAGGATGCACTGGTGGAGGAGTAAAATAACTCTGGACAAAATTTGAGGTAAATACGTATGACACAGGGATATCACGTATCCTGACCGACTTCCTGTGAATCGTGATCTCGTTTCTTTTGTCACTGGTGAGGACTAAGATCGGCTTGAGCATCCTATCAGTCTGATTTAAGTTGGCATTCTAAGGTATCTCGTTTATTTTATATAAGCTCCACAGTACCCGTCTATGTTTTATAAATAGGGCCATGACTGCATCCATTGACAGTTCGATATCATCATGAAAAGTTCAGAGAGAACGTCTCTAAACCCTCAACTTTACAATCCTGAGTTTTATAACCCTAAGTATGAAGCCTTTTGATAACATTGTGGAAAAAGGAGAAAATGCTGGTAACCAGCATTTTCACCTTTTCCCGCAATGTTTTCTGGCCTATCAAAGCGAAGTTACATCAATTGAGTCATAGTTATTATCTACAAATGCTTTCAGTTTAGACAAGTCTACACCTTTTTCCATGCGGTTAAGGGTTGAGACACGGAAAGCTTAGAAAAATGACACATAAGTGGGTCGATGTCTAAAAATATAACAAACTTGAAAGGCTTACCGCTTCCTTACACGACAAAACTTATAGACGTGTCAAGATTCAAAGTGTTTGCAGTTGACAATTTAAAGCTAGCACAAATGACGGAACTTGCCTTTGATAGGTCAGAAAACATTGTGGGACAAAAGGAGAAAATGCTGGTTACCAGCATTTATTTTCTCCTTTTTCCACAATGTTTTCTAAAGCTTTCTTCCTAAGGATTGTGTGGTTAAGGATTTCGATAATTACCAGGAAACCAGAGCTTGCACTCCTGATGTGAAACTACAAAACATACGAGGGAAGTTCACGAAGTTGGTGCGTGGAAACATGTCGTCATGTATTTAGATATTAGGAGCCAACCGTGGTAGGGCCAGCCTGTATATTCCAGTTGGTAGAGCGTAGGACTCGTGTTCATGAGGGTGTGGCTCGATCCCCACGGCTGGCCATCGGAAATTTCTAACAGTCTTTCGGATGAGACGTTAAAACGATGTCCCCTGTGACAGTGCTATACACCGAGTGCTAGGATGGGTTACGTCCTGTATCTGCACTATCCTTCGTAACAATACTAACAGCCTTCAGGGGCGTCACCCATATGGAAAACTAGTGCCGACGATAAATAAAAGCAAATTCAATCAATCAGCTCCGTCAGCTCAGTCGGTTACATACAGGAGTTGAAAACAACTCATTACCACACAATCCTTACTTTTGACGATCCTGAAAAAAAAAAGCATGTAGAAAACTCTGTGGGAAAAGGAGAAAATGCCGATAACCAGCATTTTCTCCTTTTCCCGCAATGTTTTCCACCCTTCACAAAACAAATTTCAAATTTTCAGTCATTTTTATTTTGTGGTCTGCAGACACTTTCGATTTGCTTAAACCTAAAATGATGTCGCTTGGTAATGAGTTAAAAGCAGCCAGCGGCTGGGGAATTTCCTTACCTTACGTAAATTTCATTTTCGGAGCCAATGGCTCTGACGAGAAAAACGAAAAAACAAACACAGGCAAGGTCATCATGATCTGGAATCATGTGTTCTGATTTCTTTGAAATTCAAAAAAAGGAGAATGTCATGCGATGCTCTGGTTTTTCATCGTGTTTTGTACACTAAGGAGGTTGTAACAAGTGTACGACGTTGTCTGAATCATTTTTGTGGCGTGGGTTTAACCGTAAACGAAATTATACGTCGCGGACTTAAATTCAGTCTATTATTGCCACTTAAATGGCAAGTAAGAAAGAGTCTTCATAACCCAAAAGCGTGAATTGAATTAATGTCTAGTCTGAAATGTTACATTCACTGCTGCTAAAGAGCTAAAAAACAAACAGCATAAAGATGATTTTAAAAAAAAGGGGGAGGCTCCGATTATGTGAACCGGCTCTGAATTTGTAAAACGGCACCGATTGATGAGGGCTTTATTTCAGAAATTAGTTTTCTGTAAAGAACATTCTAAGGAAATAGGCTTTGTTTGTCATTTAATATCAGTCTTTCAGTCCAAAATTTAGTAAATCTGTTGGATGGAACATGGCCGAATTTATAAAGATACAAATTAACATCCTGTTTATATCTTACCAAAAAAACTGACATTTTTTCAATGTTTTGTGGAAGAATGTCTTAGAAAGCAACGTATCCAGCATTTTCTACTTTTTCAAGTATGATTCCTTTCCTTTTGAAGCACAAACTTAGTCAGTAAAGGCTCGTTGACTTTTTCGTCCACGAACTCTTTTCATTTAGATGTCTGACATCCTCGGAACCCAGGTGTAAGCATTACGTTACTCATGAATCGAAACTGTGTCAACGAGGATGGATGTCTGCTAGATTTAATAAAGCGCACGAAACCATCCCGATATTATAAAAAAAGTATTTCAGCTATTATCTTCTCGTGAAGAAGTTCAGTCACAGCTCGCAAAGTTATGTCGGAAAGTCACGTGATCAATAGCACCCGTCCATATTAAAATAAGTACGATGACGCAAGATGTTATATAATTAAAAACAGGCCGTTTTATCTAGCAAAATAGGACCGTACCGTTGCTTGTCCATCAAATTTTACCTTTAACCATTTTAATGTGTGTAGCTGTCCAATTTATTCTCGTTTGCAGAGAAGAGTATGTTTTGTGATACTTATCGGTGTTTAATAAACAAGAGGGCCAAATTGGCCCTGGATCGCTCACCTGAATTTTTAAGAGGACCATAGCCACTTTTTTGAGGTATTGAGACTTTGGAAACAAAATCATTATTTTTCCAGGTAATTTTGAAAAGGTCACATGTAAAAGTAATTTCAAAATCTGTCACCAACCCTACAATGAACAGAATTCTGCAAATTAACTTTTAGATAGATCACCCGAGGCCAATTTCTTGGAGAAGAGCACATGTTCGATAGTGACTAAAAACATAAGTCGAACAAGAGCACCACATGCAGGTGCCAACAATTGGCTGTTGTTTTCTACGAATAAAAATTTCCCTCGCAATTTTGTGAACAGTTTTCGAAACGAGGCACCCAAGGAATATTTCTGTGATATTATTTCAAAATCTGATAAGCCGTTTCAGAGAAGAAGAATTTTTGAGAATTTCTTCATGTCCATATAATGTAAATAGCCCAAACCATAAGAGCCATGTTTCTTAATGGATCAAAATTTCTCTGAAAAAAGGGTCACACAGGGAAACATTTTTGTGATTTTTTTCAAAATCTGACCAGCCGTTTCAGAGAAGAAGAATTTTTAAAAATTTCTTCATGTCCATAAGATGCAAGTGCTTCCGTTTCCCCCCCCCCCCCCTTTCCTCCCACCCCCAATCACAGCTATGTTTTTTGACGAATCAGCATTTTGAGATCTTTTTTTGAAAATGGTCACCAAAGGAACATTGCTATGAAATAATTTCCAAACCTGACGAGCGGTTTAAGAGAAGTATTTTTTAAGAATTTCTTCATGGCCATATAGTGCAAGAAGTCCCCAGTCACCAGAGCCATGTTTTTGAAGGATCAAAATTTCCCGAGTTGTGCTTGAAAATAGTCATCCAAGGACCATTTCTGTGAAATTATTTCAAAATCTGACCAGCGTGTTCTGATAATTTTTTTTTTTTTTTTAATTTCTTCATTTCAATATAGTCGCCCCCATTCACCAGAGCCATGTTTCTTGGCAGATCAAAATTTCGCGAACAAGTTTCAAAGAAGATCACCCCAGGACATCTCTGTGAAATTATTTCAAAATCTAACCATTGGTTTCAGAGAAGAAGACTTTTTAAAAATTTCTTCATTTCTGTATAATGCAAATAGCCCCCATTCAACAGAGCCATGTTTCCCTACAGATCAAAATTTCGCGAGCACTTTTTGAAAAAGGTCCTCCAAGGAACATCCTTTTGAAACTATTTAAAGATTTGACCTGCTGTTTCAGAGAAGAATTTTTTTTTAAGGATTTCTTTATTTCTGTATAGTGTAAGTAGCTTGCATTCACCAGACCCATGTTTCTTGACGGATCAAAATTTCACGATTTTTTTAAAGGGTTATCCAAGGAACATCTCTGTGAAATCATTTTAAAAATCTGATCAGCGGTTTCAGAGGAGACGACTTTAAAATAATTTCTTAGAAAATTCCATTTGGTTGCCATGGCAACCGGAGGTTTTTAACAAATTTTAAAGAGGACCTTCCAAGGAACATTCCAGCCAAGGGTAGTCCAAATTGGCCGAGTGGAGGAGTCGATGTTTAAAGAACTGTTGCCGACGCAAGACGGACGAAGCACGACGGGCACAAAGTGATCCTAAAAGCTCCCCTTGGCTCCCCTTGAGCACGTTGTCCTCAGGTGAGCTAAATGATACGATTTGCAGCAAAAAGAAAAGTCGGAGATGGTCCAATTTAAATGAGGTTTTGATACACGGTAAAAATATCTTAACATGGCGTTGTAGTAAATAATTACATGTTTGTTATGTTATGGAATTTGAGCTTCATTAGTCACGTGCCAGTCAGTAGACATTCCCACAGTGCTTTTTTACGTCTGGCGCGAAATCTAAAAATACCGTACAAAGCTAAGTAGCCTTTAAAGGGAGCACTATCAAAAAAAATGTTGGGTTTTTTTTTTGTAATTTTATGATTCTTTATAATTGATGATCTGTATTGTTTTTTTTTTTCATGTAAATTATATATTTTTTTTTAATCTGGTGAGATGAATAAGAACAAAGAAAAAAAAACACCTTTAAACCCAGCTTTTAACGAATAAAAGTCCACGTCAACAATGAGGACCAACGTCTTTTATCGCTTTCTTTATTTATTTATTTCGCATATAATGGGTGAACGTTTGGTTATTATGTGCAAAACAATGCATTATAATATTATGTTATTTTCTGTAATCCCCAGACAGTAAAAAAATCATGAATGGGGATGGGAAATAAACAAACGAAATGACAATCTTTTCATTGTAATTTTGATAGCCTTTCAACACTTTTTGTTACAATAATTTCTGTATAGATTATATAACGTGAATTAATTGAATAAACACTCACTCACTAACACTCTAAGTTGTATTTTGAATATTTTTTAGTGTGTGAATTATCAGCTGTTTACATGAAGCACAGTTTCTAATTCATCACAAAAAAAATATTAAATAAAGTGTAAATATTTTAAATTTGCTCTCTACATGTACTTCATACTCCAGTCATCAGTACTCAGAGAATTAAAATCTACTTGTCAAAACAGTAAAAACGTATCTGGGTATATTCCTTTACCATAAATCAACATTCAAATTCTGCATTCATAATCTTAATTATTCTGTTGCATGAAAGGTAACAAAGTGAAATTCAAGTATATTAGAAGGACTTTTACACTTTGATGAAAATTGTAAGTCTCTGAGGCTTAAGTCCAAGATATTGTGTTAAGTTAGTGGATGTCTAGTTCACTGAGGTGGACACGAATCCTCAGTATAAATTCATGTCACAGATTCGTACTTGATCGGGGCCGTTTGCAAACTAATGATTTCTTCATGTTCTTTCGATGCAATCTTGAATAAATCAAACGTAAAATAAAATTTCTTTTGGTAGGCCATATGACCTCCATTTCTTTAAACATTTCACAGAATCTTTCAAACAATTCGGAAATTCATTGATCTATACGAAGGGCGGTAAAAAGGTGCCGAATTGACTTCATGGGTTATCGAAATGGTTTTAAATTGTTTACGGTCGATTTCTAGCTAGCTATCTGAACAGTTACAGATATTGATGTAATGAATAGTTGAAAATGTAGTTTCAAAAATTAAGTGCTTAAAATCTCCTTGTTTATTTTGACAGTGGACGACACAAGTTGTGAATAAATGTTTCTTGAATGAAAACGAGGGCAGTCTGTGTAAACAATGTTCATGCGCATATGGAAAAAAAAGTATCGATAGTATTTCTGACTGGTAGATTTTTAGTTTTAACGAAATTTCGATAGAAAAAAAATCATACATGATTTATATGAATTGTTTAAAGTCAGAGCTGAATATCATTTGTAGATCTGTGTTGTTCGACCCGTTAATCAGCTACACAAAACTAAAGGTGAGTGCGCTTGCGTCGATACGCTATATAGCAAATCCCCTAAAATGTTTTTTTTTTTTTAATTCGAAACTAACCGTATCACAACAATTTCGCAATAAAAATAAACTAGGACGGTAAATTCTGTGGCAGTCCGCCTTTTGAAATCACCGCTGTTGGAGAGGTCTCCAATAAAAGCTAACGTCTACTGAAATTATTGAGCCTCTCATGTACGGAAAAGATAATCAGATTTGTCCGAAAATACCAGAGAGAAATGATGTGTACTCTAGACTGACGTAAATGTTTCTAATACGAAACTTATCTCCAGACCAAAACAGAGACAGGCAAACAAATAATCGACCGACCTATTAAAGTCGACTGGTCAGTTGAACTTCTCGTTGCAGGGGCTAGCCTTTAAAGTATACTGTACAAAATAAAGACACGGTCAATTTATAAAGTTGAAATATGTAGCAGTATATATGGACGTCTTCTCCTTTTGACAGATTTGGGTGAGTGTGGCAGATATCTGGTGGGTGTAGTAGAGTTGCTTTCTCGATGATCTATAAAGCTTAATAATAGGATTCTCTTACACCCCCTTGTACTTATTGTGGCGCCGCATGAGAGGCGGCACTATATTTTAATCGCTTTTGAAAAGTACCTATGGAGGCAGCCATATTATTTACTTGGCTTCCAGTCATTTCGTGATAAGATCACGCCGAACCTTGGCCATTTCGTACAATCTTGGTCATATCGTACCCACCTATACATTTTTTGGTCATTTCGTACTCACTCTGATCATTTCATACCAACTTTGGTCATTTCATACGTTTTGGTAATGTAGAACCTACTCTTACAACTATTTTCATGTGATGTTTACCGAATGGCAACTGCTTTTGTGCATAGCTCCGATTGTACCGATTAAACGATTGAAGTCACGTTAAAATTCGCCAAAGAATGACTATGAGTGTGTCCTACCATTATTACTTCATTCGTTTTTAAGTTTTTATTTGGATTCTATGGATTGTTTATGGCTTCTCAGTTCATTTCTTACCGATTTCTGTATAAATTTACTTTGGACATTTTGAAATGCTTTAATGTGCCTTATTTCAGAAACAACTGATTTGCGGTGCCATTGATGTTATGCGTCAATTTTTCTTGTCAGGTTATTTGCCGAACTTGAAAGTATTTCACTTACTGTTTTGCATCTCAAATCTTGGAGCAACAAGGGTAGCCTTGGTCAAGGAAGCCTACAATTTTTAAATCACTCCCAATCGAAGTCTCTTTGATACGTTCTAAACAGATCTACGGCTATAAATTGTTCATATTATATTTCACGTGTCTATTTTTAGAAAGTTTATGGGTAAAGAAATGACGTAATTCAATGTGGGGGGATTATTTCCCCGTCACAGTGAATAATGTCCTCCTACCGAAAATCTGGTTTATTGATTTGAGATCACTAGTATTAAAAGTGGCATTCGTTGACAAAATAACCAGAGGAAATATGATATATAATATATAATTTATTTCATCAGCATATGATTAATATGGGGAAATATTTGCCGAAAAGGGAAAGGTCTGCGAAAATAACTTTACGGCACTCGTTATTTTCGCATACCTTTCCCTTTTTCGGCAAATAATTCCCCATATTAACCACGAGCTGATGAATATTTTGAATTTGATAACCTCTATTTAAGGTAAGACCTGTGTAATGGAAAACAGCTATTTCCACTAAAATATCATCCTGCAAAATTAGCTATAATTAAAAATGAGTATGATTGAACTACTTTCACTGTTTCATTTTTTCCATTTTTCATTTTTTGAATTATCATGTATAAATCTAAAACCACTATACTCTCAATTAAAAAAGAAATAATAATTACCTCCCTTTCAGAAAACTAACAAAAGTATCAAAAAATAATTTCAAAACAGACATAAACGGATATTCTGATCCGTTAGAAATGTGCAAAAATATTATTTCTACATAATCCCTATTAATTTTATCAACCAATTAGAATTTTTGTCCTGAGTTCACCGAAAGTGCATTACACAGATCTCACCTTAAAACAAAAACATGTTTCGGCTAATGCCTCATCAGTGTTTGAGTAACTCTTCTGTCTCTGTCTGTCTGTCTGTCTGTCTCTCTCTCTCCCTCTCTCTGTGGCCGCTTACCCGAATTATCCTGTTTATGTAGTTGAGTTAAAGGCTAGGCGTTTTATGCTATCTCTTTCAATAACCTTTATTCACGTGACCACTCAAGACGTTTCTTTTTTTGATAAGTGTACAAAGATGTGTCGAACGCTTTCCCACAGGTCATATATATTTAAAAATATTTCTGTGACGCTTCTGTAGACCTATAAACATGGGACCTTACGAGAAAGGGGAGAACGGTGAAATTAAAATGGTTGCTAACGGACTGGTAAACTTTAATGTTCCGGAACTGATAATAAAGAAAAGAGATGGCAAAAAACTTTCTGAGGAAGAAATAGAATGGTTTATTGAGCATATGGTGGCTGGAAAAGTGGAAGAAGTACAACTGGGTAATAGTTTATTATTATTATTATTATTATTATTATTAAGTTGTGTTATGTTGTGTTCTGAAGGCAAGCAGCTTTTGTCGAAATAAATTATAACTGATTTCATATTCTGTGGCTTATAGAATCTTGGTTAGATCAAAGCAGTTGAGTACCCTTTGGTATGACACTGCATTAACCAACAGAGGTCCAGATAAGAGGGGGGTGATGGTATTCTAAATCCATTATTTCTCTTCGAAACCCTATGTTGTGGGTACTCATTAGAATCCTCTCAACGAGACGATTCTATTGAGTACCCACAACATAGGTTTTGGTGGAGAATAATAAATATTTTCAATTTTGAAATTAAAATCTCTGGGAGTCTCCCTCTATCTGGAGTACTGACCCTGGCCTAACCTAATCCTTTTACATCCAAAGAAACTCTTGGATAAGCGATATGTCGCAACTATGAAATTAGTCGTTGCTCTGTGGAAAAGGAGTTTAGTTCATCTGAAAATACTACAGTATAGATGCAGGTCAGATTGTATAGTCAGCACAAACTGATCTGTGTCGAAACATGTTTTTGCTTTTTTGTCACTTTTCTGCATGGCAAAGGACCATTGGTGATTCTACCTCCAGATTTAGCCTGTTATCCGACAAAACAGATAATATGGATACATAATTATGTGATGACTTGTATGGTAAAAAAAAAACACACATTACAGGAGATGCATTAAAGCCCTCTTTGACAGAGTGTGGCTCAATGAAAAGTCTTTATTCTTCATTAAATAAAAGACCTGTCCAAGTCAAAGTGAGGCAGTAAATATGCCCTATCTGCATTACTTCCTAACGAGCCGGACATTGTGAGGTTACGATTAAGTGTACATTTAGTCTCTATGGGGTTCATTCCGTCCATCTGGTAGATATGGGGTTAGGGTTAGGGCTAGTGGGGTTGAAAAAATGCTCTTATGGGGTTGCATTGGGTTGCATTGAATAAAGAGCAATTCGACCCTACAAGGTCCGTCTCGTAAGACCGTACGCTCTGAATTGAACATAATAACTTGACGTTCTGCATCAGATTAACTCTTTACCAAATGACAATATTTTGGATTGATTTAAATTGAGGTAGACTAGTGTGGGGTAGACTAGTACTTTGACATACTGAAAAACTGACCAATAGCGAAAAGGTTCAGCCCAGGTCAGCCTGCTCAGGTTGACCTGAGTCAGTTCTTTTCACAGATGCATTCAGTCCCCTTTTCTCAGATCATGGCTCATAAACACGATGAGAGAGGTAACAGTATATTGGAAGAAAGGTAAGGATAATAATAATGGAAGATAGGTCAGGGGAATAACGAAAAATGAGCCAGAGTAATAATGGAAGATAGGCCAGAGTCATGGTGACAGATAGGCAATAGTAATGATGGAAGATAGGTCAGAGTAATAATGGCAGACAGGTAAAAGTAAAGATGGGAGATAGGCCGGGGTAATAATACAAAAAACGTCAGTGTAATAACAGAAGATAGGCCACAGAGTAACGATGAAAGATGAGCCATAGTTCTAATGGAAGATAAGGCAGAGCAATGTTGGCAGATTGGCTGGAATAATTCTGGAAGAGGGACCATAATAATGATGGAAGATGGACCAGAGTGATAATGGTAGATAGGCCGGAGTAATAATGGGAGAAAGGTCAAAGTAATGATGGTAGATAAGCCAGAGTAATAACGGGAGAAAGGCCAGAGTAATAGAAGAAAGGCCAGAGTAATAATGGAAAATGGGCCAGAGAAATATCGGGAGATAGTCCAGAGAAATATTGGGAGATAGTCCAGACTAATAATGGGAGAAAGGCCAGAGTAATAATGGGAGAAAGGCCAAAGTAATTATGGTAGATTGGCCAGAGTAATGTTGGGAGAAAGGCCAGAGTAATAATGGTAGATAGGCCACAATAATAGTAATAATGGGTGAAAGGCCAGAGTAATAATGGGAAAAAGGCCAGAATAATAATGGGAGAAAGGCCAGAGTAATAATGGAAAATGGACCAGTGTAATAATGGTAGATAGGCCAGAGTAATAATGGGAGATAGGCCAAAGTGATGATGGAAAATGGGCCAGTGTAATGATGGTATTTAGGCCAAAGTAATGATGGAAGATGAGTCAGAGTAATAATGGGAGAAAGGCCAAATAATGATGGTAGATAGGCCAGAGTAATAACTGGAGAAAGGCCAGAGTAATAATGGAAAATGGGCCAGAGTAATAATGGAAAATGGGTCAGAGTAATGATGGAAGATGGACCACAGGAATGATAGGAGATAGGCCAAAGTCATATTGGGAGAAAGGCCAGAGTAATGATGGTAGATAGGCAAGAGTAATAATGGGCGATAGGCAAAGTAATGATGGTAGATGGCCCAGAGTGATGATGGACGATAGTTCAGTGTAATAATAGAAGATGGACCAGAGAAATAATGGTAGATGGTCCAGAGTAATTATGGGAGATAGACCAGAGAAATAATGTAATATGGGTCAGAGTAATGGAAGATGGGCCAGAGTAATGATAGAATATGGGTCAGAGTAATGATGGTAGACGGGCCAGAATAATGATTGAAGATGGGCCAGACTGATGATGGTAGAGGGGCCAAGGTGATGGTGGTAGATGTGCTAGAGTAATGATAGAAGATGGGCCAGAGTGATGATAGAAGATGGGCCAGAGTAATGATGGTAGATGGGCCAGAGTGATGATGGAAGATGGGCCAAGGTGATGATGGTAGATGTGCTAGAGTAATAATAGAAGATGGGTCATGTAATAATGGTAGATGGGGCAGAGTAATGGTTGTAGATGGGCCAGAGTGATGATGGAAGGTGGACCAGAGTGATAATGGAAGATTGGCCATAGTAATGATGGAAGATGGGCCAGAGTGATGATGGAAGATTGGCCATAGTGATGATGGAAGATGGGCCAGAGTAATGATGGTAGATGGGCCAGAGTGATGATGGAAGATGGGCCAAGGTGATGATGGTAGATGTGCTAGAGTAATAATAGAAGATGGGTCATGTAATAATGGTAGATGGGGCAGAGTAATGGTTGTAGATGGGCCAGAGTGATGATGGAAGGTGGACCAGGGTGATAATGGAAGATTGGCCATAGTAATGATGGAAGATGGGCCAGAGTGATGATGGAAGATGGGCCAGAGTGATGATGGAAGATTTGCCATAGTGATGATGGAAGATGGGCCAGAGTGATGATGGAAGATGGGCCAGAGTAATAATGGAAGATGGGCCATAGTAATGATGGAAGTTGGGCCAGAGTATTGATGGAAGATAGGCCATAGTAATGATGGAAGATAGGTCAGGGTCATCCTCGGATACCCCGGCGTCTCCCTATTTGCTACGCTACATCGACCCCTGGGACAATTAATTGAATTTCCCTCGCTTTACCGCTGGCCGAATGCTGGCTTTTTATTGGTTCCATCATCATTTTGTGATGGGCTAGTGGACTGTACGCTATGACGTTTCGTATCGATTTTCGGTGGCTGATTCAAAGTTTTATTAGTCAATTGTCCCAGGGGTCGATGTAGCGTAGCAAATAGGGAGACCCCGGGGTATCCGAGGATGGGTCAGGGTAGTAATTGCAGATAGGACAGCGTCATAATGACAGATAGGCAAGAGTAATGACTGATTGATTGTATGGTGTTTAACGCCGTTCACAACATGATTTTTGTTATATCGCGGGAGCAGTGCAGGCTTTCCTGGAATCTCTTTTACCAATATTCCGCACAATTTACTTTCCAAGCCACTGACTGCTTTCTCACATAACCATCGTCGAAACAATGGTCAGCGGTGAGGGAGGAATGAATCCTGTCGCAATGACTTTCATCAATCCTAGAAAAGAAATTGGCCGAGCCATGGATCGAACCCACAACCCCGTGTTCTCAAGTCCTGCACACTACTGACTGAGCTACCGGGGCTCGGCATTAGGCAAGAGTAATATTAATGGAAGATAGGCAAGAGTGATATATATAGAGTTTTTTCATCAGCTTTTTGGTTAATATGGGGAAATATTTGCCGAAAAAGGGAAAGGTCTGCGAAAATAACGGGTGCCGTAAGGCACGAGTTATTTTCGCAGACCTTTCCCTTTTTCGGCAAATATTTCCCCATATTAACCACAAGCTGATGTAATAATTTATATATTATATTTCATCTGATTATTTGGTCAACGAATGCCACTTTTAAAACTAGTAACCTCAAGTCAATAAACCAGATTTTCGGTAGGAGGAAATTATTCACTGTGGCGGGAAATAATTTCCCCCACCTTAAATTACGTCATTTCTTTATCAGTGAAATTTCTAAAAATAGACACATGAAATATAATATTAGCAGATATCCCAGAGTAATAATGGAAGATTGGCAAGAAAAATAATAGCAGATACGCCAGAGTAATAATGGCAGATATGCAAGACTGATAATGGCAGATAGGCCAGAATAATAATGGAAGATAGGCAAGAGTAATAATGCCAGAGTAATAATGGAAGATAGGCAAGAGTGACAATGCCAGAGTAATAATGGAAGCCAGGCAAGCATGATTATGCCAGATAGGCAAGATCGACAATGTAAGATATGCCAAAGTAATAATGGAAGATAGGCAAGAGTAATAATGGTAAACAGGCCCGATTACGATTGGACCCCTAACGCTTCTAGTGCAATATGGAATTAAATTTCTTGTTAGTTGATGAATAAGGATTTATACCGATAAACATCCTCGGAACCCAGTCATCCCGTTATTGTCCATGCATCATCCCTGGGAAAATTGACAAGTAAATCGTTGTTTGTAATAAATATTTATTTGGTCTAGAATTACCCTAGTAGCAAATAGAAAAATCGATAACATCATGATACTCTTTTGTAGAGATGATAATTTTATATCATCCGTGACTAAAATTAACCCTTGAAAATACCAGAGGCTGTCAACAAATATGGCGCCCGTTACGTATGCTTGTCTCGTATGAGATTTGCCATTTATCAATCTTTGTGTACGATTTTAACTGATAATCTTTCGATATTACACTGAAAACCTCTTTGAAACGCTTTTCGATTGTCGTATTGATGGGCGCCGCCACATTTATAGTACCACTCGTCATATTTAAAGTGTCGCTAAGGTTAATTTACAACGAATGATGTGATTGGATATCCACAAGTAAAAAATGGAAATGATGGAGTATTGTTGGTGATATTAGTTTCATTTTTTTTTTTCAAAACAAACTGACATGACCCATCAAAAAGCCTCATAACTAATTCATGAGAACAGGGAAACGCCAGCGAAATAGTACAGGGGCGATTACAGAATGAATCGAAACTGAGTTACCGAGGATGACTGATATGATTCTTTTGTACATTTTAACCGACCGGAAATTCCGTTGATGTCTATCTTGAAATTATTTGTTGATACTAATGGTAGTCTCCTGAAAAGGGAGGTAATTACTATCTCCCTTTGTAATAAGAATACGGTGGTTTTAGATTTGTAAATGATAATTCTTAGAAGGAAAAAAAGGGAAAAGTTGGCTAGGTTCAACTAGGATAATTATAGTCATTTTTAATTATATCAATTTTTGTATGATAATATCATAGTGGAAATATCTGTTTTCCATTAGGGGTGTACTACCTTGAAAATGGCAGATAGGACATATTGATAATAGAAGATAGGCCAGATAAGTAATGGCATGTAATTAGTCAAGACTTTCCTCAGTATCATACGCCTACGCAAGTTTCAGTTTTCCTGCTTTCAAAGTCATGTAGCTGTAGAACATGTCGACAGATTTTGACTGTCTGTCATCTAATAAAGTATCTACTGAATGGAAACAAAGACATTTTAAGTTCCGTTTGAACATTGTAATGAATGTCAGTCCGGATGTTTCAGTAAATTTCAGTAGATGTTTGACTATAATAACATTTTTGTGGCAATTTATTGAAACAAAGCAAGGTTTGACATGTATTTTTTCTAATTATTCTTTCCCATATGAAACCAAATAAATTTCAAATAGTCGCCATTTCCAAGTTCTTTAATTTCTATAAATGTCAATAGGGTTTGAAATACAGGTTTCTTTACTCCGATAAACAGTTCAAATATTGGAACTTGTTGTTTAACTCTTTACCAAACTACAAAATTATTAGAATAGTAAACTGATGGGCTTTAATATTCAGAATGCCGTTTCTGAACCCTAGCATGGCATAATGTCCAAAACCTTATGGGGTCCCTTGACCATGATACTGCAACTGTATCTTTGTGGGGTTAAATTACCAAATTATTAGAACTGTAAACTTGTGGGCTTTAGTGTCCAGAATGCCGTTTCTGAACCGTGTTCCGAATTGAAAGCATTTGCAGACGACAAAATAAAAGTGATTGGAAATTTTAAATTTCCTTTGAGAAGGGAAGAAAACATTGTGGGAAAAAGGAGAAAATGCTGGTTATCAGCATTTTCTCCTTTTTCCCACAATGTTTTCAGAAGATTTCTTCCTCAGTGTCGTTAAAAATGGATTTTTGAGGTTTCGCCAGCACTTAAACTGAAATAAACAATGTATTACTTTGTTCACCATGTCAGGACAGTCAAATGCACGTAGATGTTCCGGTGTCAATAATTGAAGATACCTGAGTGAACCTGATTCATTGAAAAACGTATTGTATCTTGTTACGGGAGACTACTCATTCATGCATGGCTTCTTCCAGTATTAAATACAATACCTAACAACTCATCTTCGCAAGCCAAGGTTGACTATTCACTACGCTACTCTACCCTTGGCGGATCGAGCCTGATCTTTACATTTCCCAGATACGCTTTTTCATTGGATGCAGCCAGCTCTAGCTGCGACGAATGAAATCGCTCGTAGCATTTCATCTTTGATAAAAATAGAATAAGGTCGCGACCTTTCGAATAGAAGGTAAACATGGAAACCCACGTGCATGTCTGCTTATCGCTTCATGTGTGCATTGGTAAACGGTTTGTAAAACCATATTTCATTAGCTTTCAGAAATATGATGTAAAGAGGGGTAATAACCAGTATCCAATAGAGGGCGCATCGCAGGAATCTTGAAATAGGGTTCGATCAGCCAAGGTAAGATCCACGTAGTGATCGTAACCTTGGCTCACGAAGATGCTCACAACTGCGTTAGGGAGATTTCTATTTAGCTCAGGGGTTATGGTGTTGGCCTTTCGTCCGGGCGTTCTAGCTTCGAATTCTACACAGTGCATGTTTCTTTGTTACGAATTTTGTTCGCACGAAGCTAACGATTCGTTTTTTGTTTTTTTTTTTTAATTCTTAAACGATATTTTTATGAATGTCAGCATACTCTCAGTCTCACAATCATGCAAGCATAATGCAAAAACCTTTCTACACATAGGCAGATGATTTATATGGACGACAATTCTCAATTGTAAGAGGAAAACGACAAGTAAAGCCGCTCCCCTACACAAGTCTACTTACAAAGAATTGATTCTCTGTGATGCATGATACTAAGAAAGTCATTGCATGATTATGTTTCCATAAAATCCTCAAAATTACTTAACTTTAGTACCTGGTGATTTTCATTGACGCTGAGAGCATTTACGCTGATAGAGGTAACAGCAATGTCTATCAAGAGCAGTTTGGTCATGGTTCTGTAAAGTGTAAGGTTTAGATGTATAAAAATATACTAGATACTTTGTTTGTTGATTGCAAGAAAGGCATCTACATGTATTCAAATTAAGAAATTATCTAGTGTCGTCCTTGAAATTCAATCTCGAGGTCCGACTGTTTTCCGAAATGGCAATAACTACATGCACGAAGTCATAACAGGACAATTTAGATAGGTTTTTCTTTACTTCAATCCTGTCTATGACATGCTTGATCGAGGACAAGGCTTAGATTGGCAACCAAAATTTAGGAGTACTAATAGGACTGGTTGCATCACAACCGCTGAGAAAATCGAGGAGGCCCTCAAAGGTAGCACTGAATAAGCAACATGAAACTCCTTGACTTTCCCAACTTATGGAAAGCCACTGTGTGACTCATACACATATTCTGTATATATTTCATAGATTAGTACTGGCATAATTGAAAAAATATAATATTAGAATCATTGTAAAATGGTATGTCAGGTTGAAAAGTACAGATTTGTTTTCAGTAACGTAGTAACTAGAACGCTTTTCCTAAGGGCACTCCAATGACGAACGATTTCATCATTTAGACCCCATTGAGAGACACTATCACAACACTATGGAATGTAAACGTAACTTGAAAACCTTGTACAAATTTTTAAAGAAAATTCTGTTATCAATATACAAAGCATGGCTTGAATGAAGGACACTTTTTCAATGGCTGTCGCCCAGCGTACCAACTTTTGATTCAAAGTTAGCCTTGACCGCGCTTGCAAATGACAATCTGAATGGTGATGGAAAATACCTGAGCATGTTCTATATAAGGCTATCATTTCAAGTCACGTGTGCGTTCAGTGTTAAGTAAGCAACACCTACTTCATCTCTTTACCAGATGAAAGAATTTAGACCTTGCAAAATATAAAGCAACTGCAAACGACACAGTAGATGAGACTGAAATAATGGAAATTGTCTTAGAAAGGGTACAAAACATAGTAGGCAAAGAACAAAAAACTGGTTACCAGTATTTTCTTCTTTCTCGCCATAATTTCTAAATCTAAATTATTTTAGGGTCCTTATCTTATGGTAAAACATACTTGAACTAAACTCCCCCCCCCCTCCAAGTTTTAAGTAATAACGCATTTGAAACATCTGTAAACATTTTGAAAATCTAGGTCATGGCAAGTTTTGTATGTTTACATCTATAAGTTACCGCCACAACTTCTGCTTATCGCTTGGCGGGAAACCAGGTCTTATCGTTTGTCAAATGTCATTGGGAATTGTTTGATAACGAATGTTTGGTTTTTGAATCACGTGTGTAACTTACAGAAGGGTTATGATAATGACATTGTATTGTATAGATAATGTTTGATAAGAAATTATTAAAATTAAAATTTTGGTTAAATATTTTGGCAAATACTCAAACTGTTCGTTTTTTTCTGCGTGGGAATGTTCTACTTCACTGAAGTCTTCAAGCCTAGAACGGTGGAACACAGCGAGCGTTCTCTAAAATGTCGAGATACTGCAGGCGGCGTAAAGTAAGCACACATTCAGTGATTACTGTCACATACATGTACATATGAACAGAATCTGTTATGTCATCTCTAGGTTTTCTGATTTAGATACTTATCAGACCTCTCCAACAGCGGTGAGCTTAAAAGGCATGCTGTTGTTATATTTAAATTAAAAGCCAATAAACTATTTGAAAACCTTAATGCTGACCTCTCCTGGCTTCTTTTGTAAAGAAGCCAACTGGTGCACAGAAATATTTGGCATGCATCTTTGGAGTAAATTTTAATGCGTTGATAATTTCTATATAGTGTCAGATTGATATTGCCGTTGCTATTTATAGACGCCGAGTACGAGTGTCCGTTTGAAGATGACGTTTACAGTTTGAAAACTGGACTTTACGATTCTCTTTGCCATCACATGGTTTCTCAAATTCTCATGTGATTTCAATGTGACAACCAAGATCTTATCTGACATGAAAACAAGGTAGCTTGCACGTAAACTTACCATTTTTACACCGAGTAAATCGTATCTCTGTCCTGGTGGTCACGTGGTAATGAAGATGCAAGTGAGATAGTTGTTGTTTTCCCATTTTCAGTTTTGCATTTATATGCAAAGATCTGGAGAACAAATGTGTCATGGCACATAGTATTCCTTTAAGGAAACTGAAAATTTTCGGGTTTGTGTCCTTCGCTTATGACGAAGTCAGCTATGACAGAAAATTTGTTGCGGTATTTCATATCATCCATCGCTGATACTTTGTTTTTTATATCGTATATTCGTTTCGACTATTCAGTTACTAGAATTTGCTCATTGTAGTATTGTCTATGCTTTTTATAATTTGTTTCTTTAATTTTTTGTATAGTTTAATCAAGAACGACGGGTTATCATTCCCTTTGGCGAGACTTTTTTACAAAGACCATGCACACTGTCCGCTTTAAGGAAGTGGACCCGTAATACTTCTAGTGCAGCATGGCATAAAATTTCTTAACAGTTGAAAGGCAGATTTATACAGATATTATATTTTTGCACAATTTTAACCCACCAGGAATTCCTTTGATGTCAATCTTGACGTTATTTGTAGATACTTTTCTTAGTTTCCAGAAAAGGGAGGTAATTATATATCGCTTTGTAATGAGAATATAGTGGTTTTACATTTTTAAATGATAATTCTAGGAAGGACGAACAGGAAAAAAATGGCTCGGTGAAAGTAGTACAATAATAACTCATGTTTGATCTTAGTAAATTTTCCCTATTTTGCTCTTTATCTGTGATAGTTGGTCAATGGAAAAATTAGTCTAAAAATATAATTCATCAGTGATAATGATAAGAGAAACACATTTTCAACTAAAGTTAGATAAAATTCGTTTGGTGCAGAGTGATGAAACTTTGATAATAAATGTTCAAAGGTCAAGGTCATTTTTGGATTTGTGGATCATATCAGTACGCGTGACAAGTGCATTAGTGTCATCTTATTCACATCTGTTGGAGAGCGAAATCTCAAAATGGCTTCAATAGATTTAAGTCAGTTATTTGCGTATGGCATATTCTTCGAAAATTCGACCTGTCTGCTATGACGCATCACTCCCCCCAGTAATGGCGGGGGCGGGGGCTTGGGTTGTAGTAATGCGCGCTATAAAGAAGCAACTGGGCCTATTTTAGCTCCAGATTTCTCTAGACTGCCGATTATAGATAAATGAATCGCACCAGGTAGCGTTTTATTGAATAAACATTTAGTTAAATATGAAATTCAAAGTAACGGTTGTCAGGTAGAAAAGTAGTCCGGTTGTGTACCCAGCCTGAATGCCCAAATTAGATAGATGTGTATCATTGTAGAATGCCATCTAGCGGGTGATAATGGATACAAGTCCGGTATTTACCAACATTCTTAGCTTTCTAAATTCTAGATTTAGAAAGTAGCATAAATTGTGATTTGCTTAAATGATTCACCTGGTTTAGCCAATCAGAAATTGTTTTACTCTATTTCAGAAAATTCTTGAGAATCAGACTAAGAATGAAATTTAGACACGGTTGGTGCAAAGGATTTTTACCTACATGTTGCAAACTTCATCTTCTATATAACGCTTATGGCTTATTTTTTTTTATTCAGATATGGCTGGCAACACGCGAGAAGGGACATTCGGACATTTCCGTAAAGTGTCGTCTCGGGTTTGCCAATCCGAGACGGCACTTTATGTCAACATTAGATTTTGTCCTACAATATACTTGCATGAAACAGAAAATCACACGCGAGCGGAAAATGTCGTCTCGGATCAGCCAGCGCGGATTGCGCTGGCTGATCCGAGACGACACTTTACGCAATTGTCCGAATATCCTTGTCCGCGTGTTGCACGCCAATTATGACGATCATGAGCCCTCAGAGCATTTTGTACCATTCGTATTGCATTTCCGGATAGCGGATTGTATGTTCATTATCAGACTGTGCAGAAACGTGCCGCCTCATCTTGAATCTATACTGTCAGCTTCCTTACAGCAAAATCTGGCTTAAAAAGCATTGAAAGTGACACACTTTGGCTGATTTCTCCATTCAAAAACATCCATTTCATTAATTTAGTGTTCTTAGGCTTTAGGTCGTAGGTTTGTAACCCGGAAATACCAAATAAAAAGGCCCCAGGCGACGCTTGTCGGAAACAGGGATCACTGGCCAAGAAACTGCAAAGGCCCAGCCTCACAGATGAAACACAAAAGAATAAGAAATAACTTTTCATTCGGAGATGTATGACATACTATTGAAATTGGCATAAACCAGGTTTAAATCTTAAGAAGAATGGACCAAAAAAGCGGGTTTAATGCAGTATTTCATGAAACTTGTATAAGAAAAACTCACTCCGCATAAAGAAATAACAGTACCACGCGGTATAGTAAGTAGAGTGGTCCTTACAGAAAAGGAAAATTTACCTATAATAAAATTTTTCAACCCATGCCAGTTTGAGGATTCAACGCAGGCCGACATAGGCTGATACTTTTTGCAAATGCCTTAAGCCCCCTTTTCATCGAGCAAAGCTGAAATGCTTTATTTAGTCAGCCCATGTCAAAAATAGCATACAATGACGCAACACAGATAAAAACAAGCATGACCCATATACTAAACTTAACATTCGCCCTTCAGGTACCCATTTTACCACACATGGGTTTCACAACCCGCGGGAAAACTCTCATTGACGCAGTTTCATGTACATATCAATAGAGAGCAAATCTCGGTTATCTAACTTGGGTACTGGCCATGCCTGCTATCAGAAAATAATCAAATACGAGCGTGACTTTTATGTAGATTTCATGAGTGACACGGCTGCTGTCATGAAATGACTGAACTATTTTGCAGGCGGCATAAAACAACCAGTTATCCCCTGTTTTACAAAGCAAATAGAAAAACAAATTTCAAATTTTCAATCACTTTTATTTTGTCGTCTGCAAAAGCTTTCGATTTGGGCAAGCCTAAAATATTGTCGTTTGGTAATGAGTCAAACATATCCTCGACAAAAAATAGAGTTGTTTATTTTGATTTCCCAAAGAAATTTTCTCCTTTTCCTGCAACGTTTTCTATCCTTTCTGATACATATTCCATCATTTGACCCAGATTTAATTTGTCGTTTGCAGTTTGATTTCAAGTTGAACAAGTCTACGGGTTTTTTTATGAGTGTTTAGTAAAGGTGATGGCATTTAAATGTGATGTATGACATAATTCCGACCCATTAAAATCCTCTTTTTTTCTGAAAACCGATTAAATCATGTAGTAAACTGGTCCTTTAACAAGGAATTGCGCAGTTTAATATGTGTCTATACCTCTAACAGATGAGTTGCACCCCCTTCTCATAGAGCATGTGTCATAGATATTTTTGTGAGCCGGATGTAACGATAAGATTCATTCTACTTTATGACTTCGTGTGTCTGAAAACAACTACTATAGACCCATTCCTAGCTAATAAGATGATCTGATCATTGTCTTTTGGGAAAAGCATGCAATAAGATCAGACTGCACGGCCGTTCAGCCTAGTCTTGTAGAACACTTTTCGCCTAAAAATATACTTGGAAGCTTCAAATCTTACTATAAACAGATCTTACTTAATAAATGGTTCGTTTGATGAATTTGAATTCAGAGTGATAAAGGTTAAATCTTTACCAAACGACAAAATGTTAGACTGGTCCAAGTTGAAAGCACATGCAGAAGACAAAATAAATTTAACTCAAAAATTGAAATTTGTTATAGCAGGATAGAAAACATTGTGGAAAAAGGAGAAAATGCTGGTTACCAGCATTTTCTCCTTTTTCCCAATATGTTTTCAAAATGCTTCTATCGTTAGCAGTAAAAAAAACAGGGATTGTTTTGGAAAAGGTTAAAATGTGCTATCACAGCCCATCGAGGTCACTGGGTCACAACCATGTTTGCAAACAAATCGGGAGTCGGTCATTAACTCTGAATGTAAATAATGATACAATACTGCGAGTTTCACCGTAACGCCATCAGTTATGAAAGGTTTCAATTCAAACTGATAACAAGACGAGCCAATGTCCTTTTACCTATTTAGACCCGTTACCGGACAACCTCTTTTTAACACCCCCCTCCCCCCCATCCCGAACTAGGATGGGCACCTTTCTTTTTATGCTCCCCGAAGGGCGAGCATATAGTCGCCGCTTCGTCTGTCCGTCCGTCTGTCCGTCCGTCCGTCCGTCCGTCCTTCCGTCCGTCTGTCCGTCCGTCCGTCCGAAGCCATTTCTCCACAACCCTTGGACCAAATTGGATAAAACTTCATATATGAACTCCTTAGGGTAACGTGCCGATATACTTTTCTCGGATTTCCAATTTGACCCCGTGTCATGGAAAAAAGGGGCTTAATGCAAAGTTCCAATTTTTGCCAATATCTCATTCAGTTTTTGTCAGAATATCATGAAACTTCATGGTTATATTGTTTATGGAAAGTTTTAGCATGTGCCCTTGCTATTTTTAATCTAGGCATTTTTTAAGTTGACGTTCTGTCATGGAAAAAGGGGGCTTCTTGCAAAAATCCAATTTTTACTAATATTTCATTCAGTTTTGGTCAAAATTTCATTAAACTTCATGGTTATATTGTTTTTTCAAAGTTTCACTATCTGCTCTTGTTTCTTTATCTATGTGTTTTTCAATTTGACCCTCTGTCATGGAAAAAGGGGGTTTCTTGTGAAATGAAAAAGGGGCCCTAATGCAAAATTGCAATTTTTACTAATATCTTGTTCAGTTTCTGTCAACATTTCATGGTTATATCTTGTTTTACAAGTTTCAATCTGTGCCCTTTGTTTTTGCAATCTGTGAATTATTAATGCACAAATACGTTTTTCCTGGTTTCTCAAATTAAGGCTGCATCACGGAAAAAGGGGACTTCATGAAAAAAATTGTTTTTCACTAGGTTCTCCTTTATCACTGCTCAAAACTTTGTGAAATTTCAAATCTGAACTTGTTGGAACGTTGCCCAGGTACTTCTCTTCCTTTTTCTCAATTTCAGGCTGCGTCTCGGAAAAAGGAGGCTTCATGTAAACAATTGTTTTATATAATATTTAATACATGACTGCTCAAAATTTTATGAAATTTCGAATTTTGAATTATTGTTAAAAAATGCCACAAACCACACACCCGTTGTATTTATTGCAATGATCCAATATTGTCTTATGGGAAAAGGGGCTTAAAGGGGGCTTATTGGGCTTATTGTCCTCTACAAGTTTGTGTTGGCTATCTCTAAGATAGTAATTGCCTTTTCACTTCAAATTTTGGGGGGCATGAACAGGTTCTTCTAGGATAAAAGAAGTGAATTTATATCAGTTTCTTATATTTTATGACAAGCACTTGTTCGGGGAGCATAATCCGTCTCTGACGGCTCTTGTCTTTTTCGATCATTTACTGCTTGTCTATTTTCGATAATGGTATTGTGCGCTGCTTTCTAATTTTGTTTCACAAGTACGATCCACGGTTCTGCAGACCTTTGGACACTTTTTTCCTGTAAAATTTCGTTTCTATTGACCCTTGGAAAGAGTAGCCTACTTCTGAAAATCTTTGATAAAGACGCTGTCACACTCTAGCGTATAGAGCCAGCGTATGAGGAACGTATGGACTTTTAGGGCATACGCTGAAACACGCTAGAGTACGCTGGAGTACGTTTCTAGTACGCCGGGGTACGTCTGTGTACGCTGATGTACGTGGTGAAGGCTTTGTTTTTGAAATCGGTCAGTATTGATTCGAATCCCACTGGCAGAGCCGATGAAACGCTGCTTGTTGGCAATGAACAGCCATAGTCTAGTGCTAACCTAAAATAACAAAGCTGTCGCCGTGAAATAATATCGATAATGACATAAAATGCCATTCAAAATTTTACCAATAATTACGCTTTACTTGTTATCTATATTTCCAGGTGCTATGTTAATGGCAATTTTCCTGAAAGATTTAGACAACGATGAAACAACGAACCTTACAAAGGCAATGACTCACTCTGGAGATGTTCTAAACTGGCGAGAAGAGTGGAAAGGAAAAATTGTGGATAAACATAGCACCGGTGGTGTCGGTGATAAAGTCAGTATAGTTCTGGCTCCAGCACTTGCCGCCTGTGGTATGAAGGTAGGCCAGTTAGTTGACTCTGGAGTTCCATGTTTAACGCCATATTCAATAGCAGTTCAGTATATCTAGGCAAAGGATGCAAAAGAGGATGCGTTCGTTACATTTTTTTTTTTTTGCCCGAACCCACTTATTTATGCCACTGCCTGCTTTACATAAAAAAAGAAATTCAAAGCGTATATTAAGCTGTAAGAGACTATGACTTGTATCCTTTATCGAAGTTTGCGTTCATCTGATGTACGTTGTTACCAGGCAGGCTTAAAGATTTTGTTGTTGAGTGCAACGATCGCCGGTCATTTAGCGTTGTCTGCGCATGTCATATTCTTTGAAGATTCAACCGGTCAGCTATGACGCATCACCCATCCAATAATTATATTGGGGAAAAGTAGGCCGGCCTATATCCAAGCTATTACCGAAGCCTGTAGAGGCTGTTTTAGAAAATGGCCGGTGCATAGGTTACATGCTGGCTGAACGTTGTGTTGAGTAAAGGTTTATTTTATTTCAAAATTCAAAGTAATGATTGTCTTTTTGAACATAAAGAAGTCAGGTTCTGTACCCAAACTGCCCAAATAAGACAGATGTGCATTTGAAGAATGCCACAAAGTGGAAGATATTGTTGTATTTAGTAGCGAAAACTCGCGTACATCTGTTTGATCCTTACACCCAGTCTTTAGGTTGTTTTATGGTAATTAGAAAGGTCGAAAAAGAAATAAGCTTGATCTATATGACCCACATTTCTAGTTCCAACAGCTATAAAGTGATTAGCTGAGAGTTCTATTTCAGAGATATCTTGATCAATAAATCAGTATTCAATAATGTCTCAAAATATACAGTATTATGAGGTAAAACCAGTGCGTAGAAATGCAGAAAATTGACCAATAGAAAGATAATCCGGCTGAGGTCAGCCTGCGTGGACTGCACAGGCTCATCTGGGTTGATATGTTTTGCAAAAGCATTAAGCCTTTTTTTGTAAAAGAGTATAGTTGATATAGTTTCGCTTCAATTGATATGATTCCTCGGAGTACAATCGTTTTCTTGTGGTGAACAATTATACACCAAAAGTCCATACAGAGGGAGTCATTTTGATCTCAAAATTGAAAATATTAACCTTTCTCCACTAAACCTTATATTGTGGGTACGAGACGATTCTAATGAGTACCCACAACATAAGGTTTCAGACAGAAATAAGGGATTTAGAATACCATCACTCCCGCTTATCTGGGGCTCCGATATGGCACGCTCTATTTTAGGTTCCAATGGTGTCAGGCCGAGGTCTTGCCCATACTGGAGGAACACTGGACAAACTGGAATCCATTGCCGGGTTTAAAGTCTCCCTGTCCTCGAGAGAAATGGACACACTTCTCAATGATGTTGGTTGTTTTATCGCGGGCCAGACATCCAATCTAGTACCAGCAGACAAGATAATGTATGCGACACGTGATGTGACAGGAACAACGGATCATATTCCCTTGATTACTTGTAAGTTGAAATGATGTCTTTTGTCTATCAGAGCGGCTCTTCATCTCTGCAGGGGTTATCTTGTCTTGGTTCGGATGGGCGTACGTGGGGCAGTGCTGAAGATGCATGATTCTCTTCCTGAAGGTTCCCGGTTCTAGGAGTGTTCTTGAGCAAGACGCTCAATGCCTCTGACTGAGTTCTTGCAAAACTAGCCCACTCAATTAGCCAACAAATTAAGAAATGTCTCATTGAAGAAGTTTGATTATGTACACGTGCCTTCATTGTTAGCTTAACCCCGGGCCAACAGGATAAAAAACTAAAGTAGACAAGTTTCGCCTAGTTCTCTTTCTCTGATAGTGGCGACTTGAGTAGAATTTGTGGACGATATAGATAAAGATAAGAGTGCACAGAACGGTTATTCAGACCCTGGCCTTGCACTGCCCCCACCCAATTATAAAAAATATGACAAAAGTTGCTTTTAAAAGCAGTGGAAATCTAAAAACGTCATAGGTTACTAATAAAGTGCCAATGTAATTAAAGTGTATTGCTGCCAACAGAGTTTTGACATAATGAATACGGTTTGTGAAAGAGATGTACAAAAATATAGCGATTACAATTTTTGCGTATTTCAACCGCTGAATTTTCTTTTATTATATTGAATCATAAAAAAAATCAATCTTTGGGATTTGTTAATTTTCACCTTAAGGGAGGTAATCTCGCACTGCAGCTGCAATGAAAGTAAAGGGCATTTATAGATCCTTTTAGTCACTAGTTCTTTTTTAGACTATCCTGCATAATTCAGTTGGTAGAGCCTAGACTCGTGATTATATTATAAGCGTGTGGGTTTGATCCCCAAGGCTAGCCATCTAAAATTACTAATTGTCTTTCGGATGAGACGTTAAACCGAGGTCCCGTGTGACGGTGCTATACACCGAGCACGCTAAAGAACCAGGCATAACTGAGGATGGGTTTCGTCCTTTATCTGCACCATCCCCGGTAACAATACCAACAGCCTTCAGGGGGCGTCGCCCATATGGGCAATCGGTGGCGACGATAAATAAACGCACAAACCAAATCAAAATAATACAAATTAAGACATGTGGCTCGGTTGCGTTGCTTTTTTATTTTTCCAAAATATCATATTCATGGGGATGCAATTGCTGTCCACTATCACCTACTTCCTTTAATCAAATATTTGATAGATACATAGACAAAAGATCTGAAATTGAAAATAAGAAATGAACCCCCTACCAGATGATAAGATTTTGGACTCCACCAGATTGAAAGCCCTTACAGACAACAAGTTAGATGTCTCTCAAATAATAAGACTTACCCTTGGAAGACTACAGCATTTGCTCCTTTTCCCGAAATGTCTATGAAAGTTTTCTTATTCAAGGTCTTTAACCCATTACCACACAATCACTACTTATGACGACCCTGAGAAAGAAACCTTTAGAAAACATTGTGGGAAAAGGAGAAAATGCTGGTAACAAGCATTTTCTCCGTTTCCCACAATGTTTTCTACCTTTCACTAGAACAATTTAAAATTTTCAGTCATTTTTATCTTGTCGTCTGCAAATGCTTTCAATTTGGACAAGCCTTAAATATTGTCGTTTGGTAGTGAGTTAAAACTCGGGATTGTGTGGTACAGGGTAGGTCAACCATTCTACTGGTTAGCAAAGCTCCAGATTGAGGGAGTGATTTTGATTTTAGAATTAAAAATATAATTTATTATGTACTGAACCCTATGTTATGGGTACTCATAAGAATCATCTCGTTGATACCACAACATAGGGTTTGAAAGTGAAATAATGGATGTAGAATACCATCACTTCCTTTTATCTGGGGCTTTGCTCATGAGTACAAGAGATTTCTATACTTTTTGTGGTATATCTTGAAGACAATACCACTGTGAGTTCAATATTGAAATTTCACGACCATGGCTCGTATTTTGTGCAAAGCCGAATGAAATAAACCCAATTGAACTCCATTTTTCTCAGGTAATGAAGTTTTTCGGTAGCACTCAGGTAAAGTGTATGTAATTGGAAATGGCATGTTAAAATACGCTGGTTGAAATACTAGTTTTTGATAGAAAATAGCTTCTCCCTCTCATAGCCTTCTATTGACGCAATGATACAAAATTTATCCACCGATTGCTTGGTACTGAGTTTTTTCGTTCCGAAACCAGTTCGTCCAATGGCATGCTCATCCCATGATTGCGCGCTACTCCATTCGATTGGCCATATAAATCCGAATAAGTGATTGTAATGTTGGGAAATAAATGTTAATGATCAAAGATATGTCAAAATCATAGTTTTCAGGCACAAACTTAGTTTTTGATATATTTACATGGTTTCCCTCTCTACCCATCATTCAACTTACTGTCAAGGGACGTTACTCTCGACTTCTTATAAACAAAGGGGGACCACCACCAAACTTTGTCATGAGTACTCACCCTCAGACAAAAAGGTTTTCATTTGCCTAGCAGGTTGACTTTCAAGCTAATATTTGAATAAGATTTATCTTTTTCTCTCTAATTATTAATTCCAAACAATGGCTTCCTTGATAAATACCACTGTAACGTTCTCAACGCTTTGGTTAACATTGCAGCCTCCATCATATCGAAGAAGGTAGCAGAAAGTTTAGACTCGCTGGTTCTCGATGTCAAAGTTGGTAAAGGAGCGTTCCTTAAACACGAGAAAGATGCCAGAGAACTTGCCAGCAGAATGGTACCTAGTCATTAGATTTCACTTTTCATCTCCCTGTTAACTCTTAACTCTTTACCACACGAAAACAAATTAAGACTTTCCCAACTTTAAAATATTTGTTAACGACAAATAAAACGGGCCTCCAATGAGGGAGCTTCGCTGTGATAGTGAAGAAAACATTGTTGGAAAAAAGAGAAAATGCTGGTCACCAACATTTTCTCTTTTTTCCCACGATGTTTCCAGAAGGCTACTTCTGTAGGGTAGTTAAAAACTGGGAATGTGTGGGTTAGGGTTAATCAGCTTACATTAGCACTAGCCAAAATTTTGAATAATAGACTGATAAAACACTTTGAATTTAAATAGGGTTTCAAAGTTCTCTAAAAGGTAATAGCCGAAATACTGAACAAAAGCGGGTGATAAAACATTAATGATTAAATAGTGTTTCAAAAGCATTGAAAAACTACATGTAATAGCAAAACTTTTGAACAATAGTCTAATAAAGTGCTATAAATTAAAGAAGAGTTTCAATACTTAACACATTATTTTTCCAAAGCCACTGGCTGCTTTTCCACAGAATTATCGTGAAAATAATGATCAGCATTGAGAGGAGAATCATTCCTGTCGCAACGACTATCATCAATCTTCGGATAGAAATTTGCCCAGTGTGGGCTCCGAACCGGTGACCCTTTGATTAAAGTACTGTGCACTACCGACTGCTATACTTAACTCTTTACCAAACGAAAAAGTTTTAGACTGGGCTAAATTGAAAGTATTTGCAGACGACAATTTCATAGTGGCTCACATGACACAATTTTCCTTTGATGGGGTAGAAAACTTTGTTGGAAAAGAAGAAAATGCTGGCTACCAGCATTTTCTCCTTTTCCCACAATTTTTTCTAACAGATTCTTATTCGGGGTTGTCAAAAGTCGTCATTGTGTGATTACCTCCCTTTGAAGGTCACCGCCGGGAATGGATCTGGAGTGAAAACTGTGGCATTACTAACAAACATGGACGCGCCCCTTGGTAACATGGTTGGTAACGCCCTAGAAGTCGCAGAAGCCATATTCTGTCTCCATGGAAACGGACCACCAGACTTAATGGAGCTGGTGATAAGCCTTGGTACCTTATTACTTTTTTATTTAATCTTTTCCTGAATAGGAAATTGACCTTATTGTATCGAAATCATTTACATACGGGGTTTAAATATAGTGAGTAGTTCAAGTATTTAGTACAGAATGCCGACTTCTTATGCTCTTCAGAAAGAATGCTTTTGAAAGCATTGTTGGAAAAGGAGAAAATGCTGGTAACCAGCATTTTCTCCTTTTTCCACAATGTTTTCTATCCTTCCCAAATCAAATTTCAAACTTGATTCACATTGACCTTGTCATCTGCAAATCCTTTCAATTTGGACCAGTCTAAAATTTTGTCGTTTGGTAAAGAGTTAAGTGTTATCCTGCTACATCAGTGCTACAAAAGTTGGCTGACATGAGTCGAAACTTTTTGATATTTGTAATCTTTCTGCAAGTCAAAAGACCACTGTACCGCGTTATTCAGTCTTTTATTAGACAAAATGGATTTAATAGATTCATAATTATATAATGATTTGCTTTCGTACAATGCTCCAAAAAGATGCATTAAGCCCCCTTTTGCCAGAGCAGAGCTTAATGTTTTGCCTCGCCTAACCCATCCAAACGGGATTACAGCCGGTTTACATGGGCCTGGAGTAAGATGACTGACAAATGAAATTCTTTTATCTCATAACCTCCCTTGTTTTCAGTGTAATAATACCCATTAAGAATTTTCTTTTATTATATACTTAGCAGTGAAATCCTGGAATTTCCCAGTGTAATAAATTTTGATATCATCACTAGTGACGATATCAACTTTCACTTCCACTTCCTGCCGTAATTTAGGAACTACTTTTTTTTCCATTAAGCACTTATAGATAGTGTTGATTGTAAGTTCTATATTTTCAACCAGACAATTCAGCTACTTTTCTCAGTCTCGTTTTGTTCTTTTAAACTATGTATTCATCCGCACTATGTCCCTGATTTCTTCTTTCTATCCAAAGTACTGATTTAGATTTTCAAGCGAAAAATTTAAAAATAATAATGTTAATAAGGTATATGATAAATAGAATAATCAACTGGTTATTTCTACATGAAAAATATCTCACTCGGATGCGTCGTAAGGCGTTGAAAAAACTCGTGTTGCGCACTCGTTTTTTCAACGCCTAACAACGCATCCTCGTGAGATATTTTTCATATCAAATATAACTGGTTGATTATCCTCTATATCTTACACACGTGTAATATCACTATTGTATGACGTTATTTTTGATGTCATTTTTAACGTTTTTCATAGATGTGAACGAGGTTTACGGATATAAGTGCGGATGCATCTATTGGTGACTTTGCATCTTCTGATCTATAATGTGTGAAATATCGTTATGTGATAAAAAGAATCCGATATTCGGTGGCATTTAAAATGAAATTTTATTAAACTCGTCAAGGAAAAATGTTATTAAGCTCGCCAAAGGCTCGCTTAATAACATTTTTGTAGACTCGTTTGATAATTTCTTATCTTACCAACCAACTCTTGTCAGATCCCATATATCTGTTGCAGGTGGACAACTTCTTTACCATAGTGGACAAACCAGCGCTCTTGAAGAAGCCAAGGACAAAATAAAGGAATCGCTGGACGGTGGGGCAGCCCTGAATAAGTTTGTAGAGATGATCAAAGGTCAGGGTGTTGCTTCAGATCTAGCTAATGCTCTGTGTAAGAAAGAAGCAGATGTTTTCACCATTCTTCCAACAGCCAAATACAAAACCAATATTAAATCCGACCGTGCAGGTATGAGCCTAGTAGTTTAACCCGTTACCATACAATCCCCAGTTTTAACGACCCTAAGAAAGCGAACTTTTGAAAAACATGTGAGAAAAGAAGAAAATAATGATATACATCTATATCCAGCATTTTCTCCTTTTCCCAAAGTGGCGTAGTCTTAATTAAGAGCAAGTTCCTCTTTTTTATCAAAACATCACAATTCATTCCATTCAGCTGGGTAATGGATTTGTCCAGAGAGGAAAAGATAGAGGATATTTGTTTCTTTTTTAATGCTGAAAGATCAAAATTTATTTCACCGAATGAACATCATCGATAATATTTTCACGAGTGGCGCACCAAAAAAACATATTCTATCTATTTCCAGCTTCTAACCCTTTCCCTTAAAATTATTTTCGAAGATTAGTCATGGCTAAACATCTGCAGATAACAACGCATTGCATTAATTTACGCAAAGGACGAGAATGGTACCTAGAATACGGGACGTTTCTATCGGGTAGAGTGTCACACGCATTTTACTCAGGCAACTAATACGCGGGAACTAGAGTTTCCGCCCAAAATTGAAGAGTTAGAAGATAATATCGTTTGTTTGTTTATTCACTGGTCGTAACAATGAAATATTGTAAAATATTTCACCGTTATTTCTCGATAAGCTGCCGGAAATCATGAAATAATGTATGCTTTTATTTATCATATAAATTTTACAATGCTATGCTGTGTTCATGACCGCCGAATGAATTTTCAGGTTATGTTCACTCCATCGATGCCATGAAATGTGCCACAGTAACATGTAAACTTGGTGCTGGACGTAGCAAGGCGGGCGAGACTGTCAACTATGCTGTGGGTCTACAGATTATGAAACATGTTGGCGAGCAAGTTGACGAAGGTACTTTTTTCAGAAATCCCAGAGCTGCGCTTGGTTAAAGGGATTTTCATAAGTTTTTTTAATCCACTATGCAAAGCAAAATTTTGCAAAAAAAAAATGGCCCATTTTTGTCCTATAGTCTTAGTTATTCTGGTAGAGTAGTCCTTCGCCGTGCAGAAAATATAAATAATAACGTTAGCAAAGTGTTTCGACCTGTGTCAGCCTTGGCTGAAGGTGGTGCAGTCCGCAGATGCCTGATATGTCTGGTGTCCCCTCTATATAGAGGGTTTCACAAGTATGATACAAGACATGTCAGGCACCTGTGGTGCAGTCTGTCATGAGTCATTACTTGTGACAGATGCGGTAATTTGATCTAAGTGAATTAAGAAATTAAATTGGCTGCCAGGCTCCTCTGTGACTAAATAGTGATAGTGTATAATTCGATACCTTGAAACCAAGGGTTCCATCCTTGATTGAAGCCAAGCGTTTTTAGAAAGAGTTTCGTTAGGCACGAGCGTATTACAAGACCATAGAGGACTTTGACAAAAATGCCAAAAAAGATGATGAACAGCTAAGTGCAAATTGATTAACTAATACACAAAAACTGACAGGGCAATTAAGCCACTTGGCTGCTTGACAGGACAACTAAGCCACTTGGCTGCTTGAAAGGGCAATTAAGCCACTTGGCTGCTCGACAGGGCAATTAAGCCACTTGACTGCTTGACTCCCCTCCATATGCACTTTTTCGGACAATGTATAGTAAGATAAGACTGCACAGAACGTGCAAACTGATCTTGATCTACGTCATCTGAGCAGGAGACATGTTTCCACCAAAAATAACTTCAAAATTGCAAATTTGGGGCTTTGACTATCGGTTATTTGTTTATTAGAAGTTAACTTAAGCGCGACTCAATGACCTTTTGCGGATAGCGTAGATCAAGATCAGACTGCACTGAACGTGCAGTCTGATCTTGGATCTATACTGTCCATTAAAGAGATATCATTCCTCAAAAAAATAACTTTGAAATAGCAGTATTTGACTTTTTTACTATCGAAATGAAAGTTTCATTTTAGTGATTCAGCAGGATAAGGGTTAACTCTTTACCACACGACAAAATTTTAGACTGGTTCAAATTGAAAGCTTATGTAGACGACAATATAAAGGTGACTAAAAAATTGAAATTTGTTCTGGGAAGGTAAAAAACACTGTGGGAAAAGGAGAAAATGCACCAGCATTTTCTCCTTTTCCCACAGTGTTTTCAAAAGGCTTCTTTCGCAGGGACGTCTAAAGTAGGGATTGTGTGGTAATGGGTTAAATAGCTACGATCTCATTTTTTTACCCTCCAGGTGATACTTGGATCATAGTCCACCACGAGGAAGAAAACTTGTCAGACGAATTCAAGTCTCTCCTGACCGAGGCTGTAGTTGTCAAACCGGAACTGCTCACCAGAAAAGACAGTGTCAAGCGTGTCATTGACGTCATTTCCTGAATTCAGGATTGGTCTCTTACCGTCGGACTTTTTTTTAACCACCTGTTTACGACGTTTTTCATCTTGCAGCACATTGATAAAAATTGTGGTAAATTAATGGTTTAAAGGCAGTTTCCATTGTTTCGTTGTGTTAAAGACGTGTTCTCATTTATATTTATTATCATTTCATAATTAGTATCAATTACTGTTGCTCGTTCACATGTCACAAGAATGTTTTCGAATTCGTCTGCTGCAGCTCTTTTTGAGGTGGTAAATATGTAGCTTAACATATCAAGACAATATTTGTGATGACAATCATTTAAAGCTCAAAACTACACAGAAACCGAAGTTTGATTTTGGATCCAGGGATTTCCTCTCCGTCTGTCACTTCGAGCATAGGGCCTTTGAACAATGGACATGTAATATCGATCTACTATGCCCAAGTCTGTCAAACGTAGAAATTTGCAGGTAGTAGGATGCAATTAGTCACCTATTTTCCAGCTTGAAAAAAGCAGTATAGATCTACTTAAAGCAAGAAGCATTGAAATAAGTCTATATATATTCCAAGATCGAATAAAGATTGTTTGAATGCAGACTTTTTTTTTCAGAGTATGTAATACCGAAAATCATTCAAAATAGCGATAAAATTCAAAATTAACAATTCCCAAAATAGCAGGAATAGCTTACCTTTAAAGGTGGTCCTTAGGATTTTGGGACGAAAATTTTACAAAAATACAAAAAAATCACCCTTATTCTCCCAAAGCCTTTTTATTTTCATTCATAAAATCCCAGTATTTGAAAACCATCTGACAACAAGAGAAATTAGAGATTTACCAGGCCAAGGCCGACACCGACGGGAGACACGTTGTATTTTTACACAAGCAACTCGCTCATTTATATACCAGAAATACACAGACAAAGATTCAAACATAGCGTCCGAAGAAGACATCATGTAAAATAATAACATGTTTGTTATGTTTTGGAATTTAAGCGTTATTTAAGCGTGACAGTAACTCGACATTCCCACAATGATTTTTTTTTTTTATATCTAACGTGAAATCTAAAAATACCTTAATAGGCTATGTAGTCTTTTAAGGGAATACCTTCATTTTTTCTTGTAATTCTATGATTCTTAATTAATGATTGATGTGTATTGTTTTTTCATATAGAATTCAGTGATATATATAATGTATATTTTTTAATTTAGTGAGATGTGAAAAATCTAAATACCCACCTTTAACCTCGGGCGTATTTATGATATAACCAAATACTAGAAAGCTGTCCAATGTAACCCGAAATAAGTCAAAAATTGAAACTGAAATTTGTGCCAAGATATTTACTAATATTTCGGGAATTTAAGCCATAGATAAAACTGGGGAAAAGTTCTCCTGTTTGGAAAGTTCATCGGGCTCACATTTGGAGCCAATTTTGAGGGAGGAAAATCCCTGGAATCTACCCTATTTGTTATAAAATTTCTTGTAAGAACTTTTAGTTTCTTCCAAATTAAAAGCACTAGCAGACGACTATTTCTATGGTGTAAAATTTGATTGAAAGAACAGGAAACGTTGTGAGAAAAGGAGAAAATGCTGGTTACAGCATTTTCTCCTTTTCCCACAATGTTTTTTTTCTTTCTCAGGATCATTAAAAGTCGGCATTGTGTGGTACAGAGTTTACCTCTCATCTCCAATTCTCCAGATTTGGGGAGTCAGCTAGGAAATTACAACTGCAGAAAAAAATATGTACCATTACATTTGCTAATAATTTTATGTGTTATTGAATTAGGTGATCGATATACGACCACCATGGTCCTCTTGTTATCATGTTTAATCATCTGTTAGTATTGTTAAATTTGTTAAATATCTTCTATTTATTTATCTGTTAGTCTCGTGCCATTTTTTACGGCCAATAGGTTCTATGCCAAAGGTTATGCCTATTTTACAATGCAGCTTTGTTTTTACATGCCACTATATGTCAGTCAGATGACATATAGTGTATTATATTCTATGTTTTGTTTGTCGTTGATTTGTTTGTTAATTAGATGATAATATTCTAGACAATCTTGTTGAAAACTGACTTATTTTAGTAAAAAAAAATAGATATAGAAAAAAGTTGCTTTTTTGTCTGGATTTTTCTGTTGCGACGCGTGAATGCTTGTAACTTTACTATGATGGTATCTTTTCTGTCGGAAAAATATCTGGTGTTTATTTCATGTTTTCCGGTAGGATATCGAGAAATAGCAGTGAAAATATTTTTCGATATTCCACGGATACGACCGGTGAAAATACCAATTTTTATATTCTAGTTACTTAGGTAAACTGCGCGTGACTTCACAACCACATGGAAATATGACGTCATTTATCCTTGAATTTCTCGCGCTTCCCTTCCAGAAAGGGTTCAAAACGTGAAATAAATAGAATATTTGGGGTTTTTTCGGTGAAATATCGAAATTTCTTTCATCTCGTGAACACCATCGGTATTATTTTCACGAGGATCATCGGAAATAAAATGAATTTCGATCTTTCACCGAAAAAAAACAAATACCCTCTATATATTTTAATTCCTTCAAGCTTTCATTTCTCACTTAAAAGTTTACAGGAATAAACCCTTATCACACAGTTCCGTGTTTTAAGGAATCTGGAGAACACAGCTACTATAAGACAGCACTGTGGAGAAAGAAGAAAACACAACACTGGTAACCAGTATTTTCTCCTTTTTCCCAATGTTTTCAATCTATCAAAGCGAAATTTCAAACAACTTAGCCTCATTTAATTTGTCATCTGCGGAATGCTTTTGATCTGGGCAAGTCCAAAGTTTTGATCTTTAGTAAGTCCGTTGCTAAAATATGTGGCTATTATGTATCCATTAGTATGTGAAAACTTGCTTGGTACATTGTACCATCGAGATTCAATAAGTCCCCTTTGGCCGGAGCACAGCTTTTACTTTTGTATCGAATATAATGAAATCGGTGTTGAGTGAAAGCTTATATTATAGCTTTCTGATGGTATATAGAAACTTAGGGTTTCATTATGAAATTTGAGATAAAAGCGTTTGAACTTTTTTTCTTTTCCTTTGTTTTTTTTTTTTTTTTTAATGTTTCAAAATTTTTGAAATATAGAATCCGGCTCCAATATTTCAAACTTCATTTTTGTTTTAATTTGCAGAAAAAAGTGAAAAAGGATGGTAATAAACTGCTTAATTTAAGCTTTATACGAACACTTCTAAATTAAACTTGACGCATGCATTGTTGAGTGATCAGCATTTTAATTTCATCCATTTCCAGTGAAAATTATTTTGAAACTGAATCGAGTTAGATATCCAGCCCCAATACATGTATTACAGTTCAATGATGCATCAAACCTAGAAAATCTTGACATAAATTCAAAGTTCATTAAGAAAGCTCTTTGATGGTATATAGAAATCAAATATTGGTGCAGGTTTTTTCTCTCTTTTTTGTGCTATAACGTTTCAGATTTTATTGATTCTTGGACAAATGTTCATGGCATTAAAAAAATATATATTAACATATCCAACTCCTATGTTTCAGACTTTATTATGTATATAATATATAATTTTTAATATAGATATAAAAATACAAGCTTTTGAAAGAAAGCCAAAATCTTAAATAATTAGGCCTAGTCTCATTTAGAAATATTTGTCGGGACGCTTTTGATGGAACAAAGGATTTAACATAAGGGCTGGATTTGTGAGGTAAGTCATTAAACTCAACAGGGGTCGATCATTTCAAAGACCTATTATTCTATTGGTTTTGTCGAAATCTTTTTATTTTCATAATTTTGGACAGCTTAAACCACACACTTTCATTTAGAAATAGTTTCCGTATGTTTTCTGTCAAATAAAGGATTGAGCAAAGGGGCCAGTATTTATAATTGAAATATCTCAAAGAAAATACGGAAATCTTCCTGTTTCTGATCAACAATATTTCAAGAACGTATTTCGATTATCATAATGTACCTTATATCATATGAAAGATTGATATCTAGACTTTCATACATGATACATATTTCAGCAGAATCAAATAATGAGTAAAAGATTTCGATAGGGGGTCGTTAGGGTCGGGAATTCTGCCTTATTTTTTCGATTGGAGCCGGGGAATACACTTTGCCCATATTTGACCGGGATATCTTTCGGGTTACTTCCCTTGGTCAGCGAAACATGAGAACGTGTCGGTCATAAAAATTCTTTTGATTTGCGGAGTTCATACCGATAACCACAAAAGATGTCTTCACTGAAGAATGCACATAAAGCTCGAGCCAAATCCCACCGAGAACGGAGTCAGGTAAAGGAGAATTGCGACTAAAATTTAAGTAAAACTAAGAAAATAACTTGCAGGCAAATCGGATACGAACTGTATTCCGGATAATGCCCCCCACCCCCTCCCGATTTTTTTCACTGTAAAGCAAACAACAAAACTGCTTTACCTTTTCAACTGTTTCTTTGTGAGACCTTGTCACAGCCTTTCTTTTTGTGCTACTGGAATAAGTAGTTATACAATTAACTAAACAGGCTGGGTTGTTACTAGTACAGATAATTGTCCCCAAAGGCGATGTTACTTTTTGACTGGTCGCCTCTGGGCACAGAGACAATCCGGACAAAATCAGTTGAAAGTTCCGCACAGATTTTGTGCACAAGTTTGAACTCTTATAATTTCGCAAATAGAGCACAAAACCAGGATTTAAACATACCTGTTGCTTGTGTATTCAATATTCCTTCGTTTGAAATACAAATACTTTCAATTTAATTGCTGAATGTGAGAAAAACACTATTTTCATCAGTTAGTCGACTTGTTTACGTTCCCGAAAACATACAAAATGGCGACCACGCATGACAAATTTCATCAGTGATTTTTCGGAGATAAACATGTTTTAAACGACTCCTACAAGCTCTTTATGTAATGTATGGTTTAACAATTTACTTTTAGTCATGTTTATTACTAAAAGTTAAATATATTTCGCTGCAATGCCGATAAAACTGACGAAACAGAAAGTCAGTATAGCGCTCTATATTTGCTTCTGGAAAATTTAATATGGACTTGATACGGTACGGTGTACAATAAATGTCAAAATATCAAAAATATCATAGGAGCGTCTCTATATTGAGACTAGGTTGTTACAAGCTCAGTAGACTTTACCTTCAGCCTGTAGGTTTGCCCCGATGCTAATTTTATTATTGGTCTCCACAAACCTTCACAGCAACCTTCATCAAAAGTATCTGGAATGCATGCATACAATTTTACTGGCGTCTTCTCAAATGACTCTCTGCAGCAAAATTTCCAGTTACAGCTAATAAAATGGGCATAGAAAGAAAGATAAATGATTAATCTTTACAAAAAAACTGATGTTAGTTAATATCATCTTACCTTCGTGCAAATCTGTGCTTTTCAACTTATATAATTGTTGACTTACTTCACCGGAAATCAAAACATGGTGATACAATCAATGCACAGAAATCGCAGTATCTCTTGACATGCTTCAGGACGTTTCATTTGGAAATGACGTTTCATTTGGAAATTGACAAAGGTACCTTGTACGAAAATGGTTGTTAGGGTTAGAGAACCAGACTGTACAAAATTCAAATACTGTTGAGTGTGCATATCTTAAATGGAAGCCGCCATGTGAGTTGTTTACAAATAATAGTAGATTTATTTACATTGGGGAAAAAAAGTAAATTTCTGTTGATTTAATTGGTATTTTGCTGCACAGTGTGTGTGATGTTAAATATTAAACATTTATCTAACAATATGCCCACTATATTAGCTGCTATTTGAAATTTTGTCGCATAGAGAGCCATTTGAAAAGATGCTGGTAAAATTGTAGCTGTAGTAAGCATTTTTATTTTTACAAAGTGACTATTTACCCGACCGCCGTGTACACACTGAAGAAAATTCATGCTGCGAGGACGACTGGTGTGTACTCAATGAAGGAAAACTTCTTGGGTGCCCGACTGTTGTGCCCGGATTGATGAAATATCGTCTTGAAGGCACGACTTTCGTGCGCGCTATTTCCGATTTCTTCACTCAGTATATGATGCGGTCGTGTCCGCACTAAAGAAGCGGGATCTTACGTACACTGTGTTAATGGGTTGGACCAAAACACAGACTGGTATGTGAATCATACACAGTGTACGTTAGAGTCTGATTCTTATGTGCGGACACAACCGCATTGTGTTCTGAATGAAGAAATTGGAAGTAGCGCGCACGCAAGTCGTGCCTACAAGACAATATTTCATCAGTCCGGGCACAACTGTCGGGCACTCAACGAGTTTTCCTTCATCGAGTACACGACAGTCGGCCTGGCAGTATGAATTTTCTTCAGTGTGTACACGACAGGCAGGTAAATATCATCGGCCTTATTTTTATTGTCTGCTAATAATAAGGTCCATTCTCTGATAGAGTAACAATTGCTTTTCACAAGAAAACCAAAACACTAACAAAGTGTATCTGTTTCCTTGAATCCTTGAATTTAGACCCCCAAATTTTTAAAATGAGACCCAAAATTTGTATGCGTGCTTTCTTTCATTCATTTGAAGGGAGTCTAATTATCTGTACACCAGAAAGCTCTTGGAAGACCCTGGATCATGTGGATGCATGTCTATGTTTTTATCTCTGACAAGCAGTTTAACTCTGTACCATATGGCAAAATTTTAGACTGGTCCAAATTCAAAGCTGTTGCAGACAACAATTTTAATGTAGATCCAATTGGATTTTCTGTCTGTGATAATGTAGAGAACATTGTTGGAAAAGGAGAAAATGCTGGTTTCCAGCTTTTTCTCCTTTTCCAACATAGTTTTCAAAAGGCTTTTTTCTCAGGGCTGTTAAAACTCGGGATTGTGTTGTAAAGGGTTAAAGACCCATACAACTGGCAGAAAGATTACAGATAAAATTTTGAAATTTCCGTAACCACTAAAAAGAAATGACACAAAGGTGTGCAAAATCAGCCTTGATTTCAAAAGTACATGATTGTATTATGTGACTTTCAATAAATACACAATAGGTTCTGTCCAATACTTTCAGTGAGTGAGAGAAAGATGAAGAGAGAGCAAGCTAAATCACACAGCATTATCCAGTAATCTGTTCTTTTCAGCCATCCAGTAGAAAACATCTAGGAATTCTGGAGAAAAAGAAGGACTACAAGCTGAGAGCCATGTGAGTCTTTTTCTTTGTTATATCCCTGCAAAACGAAAAATGTTTTTTCTACTAGAATTAGCATTTCTGTCCGTTTGTCCGTCCGTGTGTCTGTCTGTGAACAAAATATTACAATTGCCTGTTTCTGTCAAAGCGCTGGCAGCGGTATTAATTCTTTACCACACGAGAAAATTTTAGACTGGTCCAAATTGAAAGCATTTGCAGACGACAAAATAAAGGTGGCTCAAAAATAGAAATTTGTTCTGGGAAGGGTAGAAAACACTGTGGGAAAAGGAGAAAATGCTTGTTACCAGCATTTTCTCCTTTTCCCACAGTGTTCTCAGAAGACCTCTTTCTCATGGGCGTCAAAAGTAGGGATTGTGTTGTAATGGGTTAAGTCACATTCAGTGACAGCTTTAGTTATAAATGTATTGCTTTATACATCCAGCCTTCATTTACCATTTACACTACTTGAGGAGTCACCAAGTCATGGTAGCTCTCTAATAGGTAGCTTACATGACTCGATAAAAAGGCCACTTGTTCAATCCCTGGCTCGTACAATTTCTTTACAAGAATTAACCCTGTTCCAGATGACATTTTCAGAGGACAATTTCAATGTGACTCAAAAATGGTGCAATTTTTCTTTTAATAGTCAAAAGCATTGTGGGAAAAGGAAAAAATGCTGATTACCAGCATTTTCTCCTTTTCCCACAATGTTTTCAAAAGGTTTCTTTCCCAGGGTCATTTAAGTCGGCATTTTGTGTGTGGTAAAGGGTTAATGATAGTCATTGAAAAAGATTTCATTCTCCTCTCACCACTGACCATTGTTTCAGTGATGGTTAAGTGCCAAAAAAAGGTAGTGCCTTGACAAGAATATTATCTTGAGAATTGGTAAAAAATAATCCAGAAAAGCATGGAGAGATGCACTGGCCACTGTAATGTATTTGAAATAATGTTGAAAAAGGCATTAAACACCATACAGTAAATTTTAAACTTTATGGGTTCTCCTTGGCGTAGTATTATATTTGTTATCGCCGCAAGGTTGGCAAAAAGCCGGTCAATATGAGTATTGACCGGACCGGTTAAAACCGGTCAATACTGGTCGATTGGTGGTCAATTGAAGTGGCTGATTGGGTCGATTGAATCACTGACAGTGACTTAGATACCTGTCCTGTTTCTAAGCTAGTCTTGAAAGCTCTCCTAAATCCTGTACTGAAGATATATTACATATTATCATCAGTATCATAGTTTTTATCAGTAAGGTCCCTTTTTTATTTGATCATAATTCAAAAGACATTACTGCTGGTCAACTGAAGAGGTTGTTTGGATTGACCTTCCTCTTTGTACTTACATGGAGGTCAGTTCTTTTCAACCAAAGAACTTTAGAAGTTTTATTTATCATCATTCCTTATACATGTAGGTTAGATATCTATTTATAGTACTGCATCTTCTCTCTTTTTCTCTTCCCCACTACCAGCACAAATATACTTAGGTTTTAGATTATTTAAAAGTTCAAAGATAGCATAAAAAAGCAGCTAATTTGAAACTTTCATGTAAAATTGAAGAAAACAGTGTCACCCATGTGTAAACCATTGTGAAATTTACATGTCACTAATCTATAGGCATATTGAGTACCCATAAAGAAGCTGTGACTGATTAACTAAACAATAGTTAGGGATACATTAATGTCAATGTCTGAAGGATATTCAAGTGTCTACCTATACCTTTACATTGTTGTCAAAACACATTAAAAGGTGTAAAAGTTGCCCCTTTCTATCCCAATGGGTGTGGCTTAAATTACAAAAAGGACCAATCATGTATCCCTATTTGGGGTAGAATACTTGACACCAGGCCTTATTCCTAAAGTGTGAAATACTGATTTATATGCAATCAAGTTAATATCTTATCATCATGCAGTTACTTAAGGTGTCAAAAATGAAACCTAAAGACCTTATTAGGAACTTATATAGAGTTTTGGAAAAATGGCAAAAGCCAGCTGATAAGTAACCTTGGCAGGGACAAAACATTCTTTCCACTAAAGTTAACTCCCATATTGGTGAATTCAACCAACCTTGGAACCAAAATAGGAAAAAAACCCACAATAAATATCAACTAAATAGCATCACTATCCACTTAAAATGCATCTGACCAGTAAAATTTCCAAATGACCACTACAAATATCCAATCGACCAGTATTGACCAGTATTGACCACTTTGGGAGTATTGACCGGGGCGGTTTTAACCGGTTAAAACCACCCCTGGATTCGACCGCCCAACCTTGGTTATCGGGATTACTGATTAATCCAATTTTTGCTGGAGGTATTGATCATGCAGGATTGTCTTTAGGCAAGAGACAGACGAGTCCCCAGCTTTCTTCTGTTGAAGCTTGGGAGGTGAATGAGCTATCATCATGGTATGACTCATTGGGAACTGAGATTCATGGGCAACTGAGACTCATGGGCAACTGAGACTCATGGGCAACTGACTTTAATTTCCGATGATTACCAACATTATCCCCTTTTTGTTTGCAATGCCTTCTGCTTTGAAGACAACCTCAAATTCTCTCCTAATTTTTATTCTCTGCAAGTACTATTAACCTTTTACCACACAGCAGAATTATAGACCTGTCCAGATCGAAAGCATTTGCAGATGCTAATTTCACAGTGGTTCAAATGATTCAATTTTTCTTTGATAGAGAAGAAAACTTTGTGAGAAAAGGAGAAAATGCTGGTTGCCAGCATTTTCTCCGTTTCCCTCAAAGGTTTCAGAAGGCCTCTTCCTCAGGGTCATTAAAAGTCAGGATTGTGTGGAAAAGGGTTAATCTTGACTCGTCTTTAGACTTAGTTCAGCTGTACATTTCATTTTACTTGTATTTTTAGCTTGATCATTTCCCATTGCGCTTTTCCCATCAAGTTATTGGTAGGCCTTTGTCACGGTGATAAAAGTGAAAGTATACATACAGCTTTTTAACATTTTCAGAGATGCACAGAAAAAAAAGAATACATTGAAATACCTTGAAAGACAGGCACTGAACAGAAATCCAGATGAGTTTTACTTCAAAATGGTGAACACAGTGAAAAAGGTATGAAGTGCGTAAAAATGTTCTAATTTTTTTTCTCAAAACAAGTTATAAAACTCTTTACCACATATTAATCGTGAGTTTTAACAGCCCAAAATTTGTTTTCAACATTATTTCAGTCATATCACCGGTCAGCTCACATACTCATGTTTCTTGGATTGCACCTGTAGTAGGCAAGGCTCTGAAGTGTCTTGCCCAAAGACACTCCAGTGAAAAAAAACAAAACAGTGAAGCCAAGAGGCTCGAACCCGGGACCTCCAGGTCATGAGTCCTACACTTTACCACTGAGCTACACAGGACCCTTTTAACAGCCCAAAAAGAGAAGGCTTTTGAAAACCTTGAGGCAAAAGGAGAGTACAGTTAGTGTACCTCAATTACTCCATAGACAGAATGAAGAAATTTGAAGGTTAATCTAAACTATGTGGAAAAGTAGACTTACGGAAAAAAAGTAAACAAGAAAATTATTTTTTACCCTTTACAAAACAATCCTGAGTTTAAACAACCCTGACAGAGAAAACATTGTGGGAAAAGGAGAAAATGCTGGTAATCTGCATTTTCTCAATTTCCCAAAATGTTTTCTACCCTTCAAATTTCAGTTTTTAGTTACATTTTTTCTGTTTCAATCTTGACCTGTCTAAAATTTTGTAGTTTGGAAAAAGGTTGATCATTAATTCTTTACCAAATGACTAAACTTTGTACCAAACCAAATTGAAAATATTTGCAGTCAACAATTTAACCCTTTACCAAACAATCCCTGGTTTTTACGACCCTGAGCTAGAAGCCTTTAGAAAATATTGTGGGAAAAGAAGAAAATGCTGGTAACCAGCATTTTCTCCTTTTCCCACAATGTTGTCTACTCTTCATGTTACAAATTTGAAATTTTCAGTCACTTTTATTTTGTCCTCTGCAAATGCTTTCAATTTGTACCAGTGTCATATTTTGTCGTTTGGTTAAGGGTTAAATGTAGCTCAAATGATGATTTCTGTCTTTGATACAGCAGATAATATTGTGGGAAAAGGAGAAAATGCTTGTTACCAGCATTTTCTCCTTTTCCCACAATGTTTTCAAAAGGCTTTTATCTCGGGGTCTTAACCCTTTCCCAAACAATCCCTGGTTTTTACAGATCTAGAATAGTAGCCTTTTGAAAACATTGTGGGAAAAGGAGAAAATGCTCTTAACCAGCATTTTCTCCTTTTCACACAATGTTTTCTACCCTATCATAGACAGAAATCATCTTTTCAGCAAGAGTTGAATTGTCGTATGCAAATGTTCTCAATTTGGTCTAGTCCAAAATTTTGTCTTTTGGGAAAGAGTTAAATACCAGGGAGTGTTTGGTAAAGGGTTAACAAATTTTATAGGATGGGGAGCATCAGCTGCGTGAGACCTCAAAGACAGACCATACAGATGACCAGATAAAACTGATATACACTCAGGATCAGAACTACATCAACATGAAAAGATCTTCAGAGATGAAGGTAATGTTTGATTTCTTATTTATTGAAAGCAATTTACTGTCCAATGGTTCTCTATGGTTCTCCATGATTAAGTCATTATGGAATTTAACTCTTTACCAAATGACAAAATTTTGGACTAGTCCAAATTAAAAACACTTGCAAACGACAAAGTAAATGTGAATCAAAAATTGAATTTTGAATTGGAAAAGGTAGAAAACATTGTGGGAAAAGGAGAAAATGCTTATTATTACCAGCATTTTCTCCTTTTCCCACAATGTTTTCAAAAGCTTTCTTTCTCTGGGCCATTAAAAGTCGGGATTGTGTGGTAAAGAGTTAATTTGTGGTTGAGAAATCCTGGTTTAATCCCTGCTTGTGCCACTTGCCATTTTGGAGAATGTATGGGCAAGGTGCTGCTAAACTTAAGCCTTGTATTTGTAAAAATGTGGTGGACATGAATAAATAGCGTAATATTTTGATATGTCTGTGATACTGTTAAAAGTGGGGTAAAATACAATTCACAAACCTTGACTATCTTGAGTAACCCATCCATAGCAACTATTTACCAACCTTTTTTACCAAAAATTTGTAGTCTTATTCTCAAAAAATTTTGCATGGTTTAACCAATCAAAGTTGAAGTTCTTTCTAAATTTTGATAGAGACTTCAAACAAGATTCAGGATAAACAAAGGTTTATTTTTATCTCATTACTGGACAACAATTTTTTTTCTGTATTTCTTTTTGCAGAAAATTGAAAGACTGAAGTCATCCCTGCATTTGATAGAAGCTGATGAAAAACCAGAAAACTCGCACATCATTTTTGTGGATTCAAAGAAAGAAGGTATCCAGTGTTCTGTATTAATCCTTTCCCAAACAGGCCAAGGTTTTTACGTGTCTGCAGTGAAAGACTTTTGAAAAGACTGTGGGAAAAGGAGAAATTGCTCGTAACGAGCAATTTCTCCTTTTACCACAGTGTTTTCTACCCTTTTTGAGAACTTTCTGCCATTTTCTCAAAATCTGAAATTGTCATCTGCAAACTGTTTCATTTTGGAAGAGCCCAAACTTTGTTGTTAGGGAAAGGGTTAACTTAAAGGCCAATACAGTATTTATTATAATACTGCAAAGAAATTTCTCTTGATCTGATTGGATAATATATCCTAGAACATATATATCGCACTGGCAAAACCAGGGAACCCTGTATGCATGACCACACTATCCACACAACATCCAAAATGGCAGCATAGATTAAGATTAACATCAAGATTATGGGCCAAGCTGCATGTTTTAGCACATATTACCAAGGTTTCAGTGACGTCAGTTCCCAGTGACGTCAGTTTTCATTGAATTTGGGCATTCAGAAGGGAAATTTGACTTTGTCAGCATATTCACATTTAAACCAAAGATCAGGTGAATTTCTCTGAACAAAATTAATGTTACAATGTAGAATTTCACAGTATAATAAATTCGTTGCAGGGTCAGGTGGCAGGGCACTTGGAAACTTGTTCACAGCTGTGGTGAATCAAGAAGTCACCTCACCTTCAGCTTGGGGCGACATGATTAAACACAGCTATGAACAAGTCTCCAAGTCCCCTGCCACCTGACCGTACAAATAATAATGTTCCACTGTATTAGTGTCAAGCCCAGTGGCTCTGTCAGTAATGTACGGGCTTAATTTCAGCTGATTGTTGTTTTAACTTTTTGAAATAACAAACTCTTAGACTTCTTGAAATTGAAAGTATTAGCAGATGAAAAAATAAATAAAATCTGGTTCAAAAATTGAAATTAGTTGTGAGAATAGTAGGAAATAGTGCGAAAAAAGTAGGAAATGCTGGTAATCAGCATTTTCTCCTTTTTTTCAGCAATGTCTTCAAAAGTCTTGTATTTCAGGATCGGGATACTGTCTTAAAGAGTTAATTCACAGCATAACCAAATAAGATTGATGATAGTCATTGTGACAGAGACTTGAAAATTGTCTTAATGATTTTCAGTCGAACTTGTTGGAACAAAACCAGTGGCTAAAAACCAGAAGTAAATCTAGAAAACCAGGGATAAGTTTACGGGGGATAAGTTTACTGTTTGCAGCTATATAATTGAAATAATGTTGAAACAGTGTGTAAAACTGCCCAATCAAGGTCTTATTTAACTATCATTCTAAATGCATTCTTAGTGATATCCGCAAGAATTTTCCTTAATAACAGTATAAGGTTGGGCTACAAGGAGCTATTTACTGTTACATGCAGTTGCTGGTATGCTTACTGTTTTCTTGTGAGATGTCAACTGTGTGGGCCTTCGCTGCTCAGTTACTGGATTTGTATTTTTGACAGGTAACAATGAGAAAGAAATTTTTGTGAATGAGATTGGATATTCATATTCCATTGCAGCTAAAGATTTTAGTGCAGCTAAGCATTTCCAGACGCACCCAGCCCTGTTAGGACGTAGATATAACCGACCAACTCTCGACAGTTTAAAGAGAGGAGATTTTGTAGATATGGAGATGGAAATGGACGAGGTATTCTAGCTTTGAATCCAGGCCTTGTATTCAACAACCATTTTTTAATCCATTCTTAGTCTAATGCTAAATCAAGAATGTAAAACAAATTTTGATTGGCTAAACGAAACGGTTAAGCCAAGTATAAGTTATGTTACTTTTAAATTTAGAAAATTCTTTAGAAAAGACTGAGAATGTTCTTAAGAATGGTTGCTGAATACGAACCCAGGTTTGTTTTCCTGTTGCTGTTGGTGCGGATTTGTGCAGAAAGTATTACCATCATGTTGTGGTATACAACGTCTCTCACAAAAAGTTGGATTTGTCTTAATTGAAAGCTTGCACAAACAACGATTAAGGTGTGGCTCAAATGGTGAGATTTTTCTTTTCGTAGGGTAGAAAATATGTGGGAAAAAGGAGAAAATGCATTTTCTCCTTTTCCCAAAGTGTTTTCAAAAGCCTTCTTCATTTAGGGTCATTAAAAGTTGGCCATTTCCATAGTGACCGTTTAGGCGCTCAGACCAATCAGCACTGTCATGTACAGTAGACTCAAGTCTCTGAGAAAGTCGATACCGCCGAGAACTTTCCTGTATTCTTCTCATCTTTTCCCCTTTAAATCTTTTTGCAAAATGTCCGTTAAGTCGATATTGTAAACTCATTCTTCGCTTCGAAATTCAAGGTATTGTCTGAACGATATACAAGTATCTTCTTTGAGAAGAGTTACTGTCTGTTATTGTCTCCCTTGAAATCGCCAAAGTGATGTGCAGAAATTGCTACCGAAAATGTCCTTAAGGGACTTAATTTTAGACTTGACCAAATAATAATGAGTTACATACAGTGCATTGCTGAAACGATGTTTTGCTCATACAACAGGATTAGTCTTTGAAGGGGTGGTAAACATTGTGAAAAAAGGAGAAAATGATGGTTACCAGCATTTCCTGCTTTTCCCAGTGTTTTCAAGAGCCTCTCTCCAAAGATTTATTAAAACAAGGGATTGTTGGATGAAAAGCATAGGGAATGTGTAGAGTTAGGAATTAAAACATATTCTGTAGTTAATTTGACCATGTTTGATAAACACTTAGACAGTCTGCTTTTGAAAACATACATGTAGTTAAAAAAATTTTGAACGTGTTGTCTGCAGATTTTTTGAATTTGGGAAAGTCTAAAATTTTGTGTGGGGGGGAAAACAGGTAAACAAATGTGACACAGTATTATGCTTTTTATAAATGAAGGAAGCAGAGGCTATGAAAAGAACTAAATACAACGAGCTGAAAAAAAGAATTGAGAGAGAACAACAACTGACAGTCACAGCTCAGAAAATGGAGAGAAAGAAACAACTCCTGGTAAAATATATTATATAAGTACTATGTTGCATTAGCTTTCCTGGTGCTGGTATCCTGTAAGCTGATTGAGAAAATAATACATCTCCTGCGGCAAGAAGCAAAAGCCCAAGGAAAACAAATTTCAACAACTGATCACCCCATCCTCGTTGACCCAGTTTCGATTTATAATGTAATTGACCCTGGCTTATTTGGCAGGAGTTTTCTAGTTCTCATGAATTATTCATTAAGCATTTTGATTGGTAATCTCAGTTTTTCTTTGAGAAAATTTGAACTATTTTTATCACAAATATGCCATCATTTCTATTTTTAGTAACTAACGAAATTAAGTTGCCCTCCCCACAAGACAGAATGAATATTTTATTGATCTTTCGATTGGCTATTAGGATACTTTTTAACCATATGAAAATGCTTTCAATTTTGATGAGTCTAAAATTTTGTCATTTTGGTAGAGGGTCAAACCAAGAGATCAAACAATGGCATCAACAGTCAATCTACTCTTTAAAGTTATTAATAAAAAAGTTTTATGATGGCAAAGTTTCAGGTCATAGATTAGAGGTATCAGCTTGAGGCTGCTAGATATACCTGTAAATTTTTTGGCCCAAATTTTTGCATTTCATGCAGAAAAAATAGACACAATAGAGGAAACTAGAGCTGTCAATGAATGTGACTTAATACTCCCGCCAGCACTTTGACAGAAACAGGCAATCATTTGTACACAGACAGACACACCGACAGACAAATGAACATACAGACTGATTCCAGTATACCACCGAAAGCATTCGTTTTGCAGGGGTATAAAAAACATATGTATATTCAGTAGAACCTGCTAATAAACGGTCTGAAAACAAATGAGCTTTGTTTAGTATAAAACTGACAACACGATAGTAATGAACCCGAATTTACACACAGTGTTCCAATATATAGGAAGTTATGCATGTGCAATTTTCAGGACCCTGCTGTGATTCGTTGCAAAATTATCTCCCCTTGAACTTTTAGTGATCACGTTTAGTGATAGCTCTAGTCTGGTAAAGGATAAAAGGACTTGAAGGCCAATGTTCCATTTGTGGTCCGTATTTTTTTTGAAAAAAAAAATACATGTATCCTCTTTAGCAAGAGATCCATGCCCTAGCAAAAGGGGATTTAGTAGGTCTCTGGTGCATTTACCAAGCAAGTCAGCGTTGTATTATGGATCCATAAATTCATTTCATGTAGCAGCAGACTGAGTCATGAGGTAGAGTGGTTGTTTGACATGCAGAAAAACCCATAAGCAAAATATTTCAACACAGGTTAACTTGCTTAGGGTGACCTAGATCGGTAGTCTTTGTAGATGTATTAAACCTCCTTTTCTCAAAGCATGGCTCATTTACTATCAAAACGCGATAACTGTGGCCTTTGTTTACAAACACTAGATCACTTTAAAACATTCAAATAGGGAATACCAGGGACGAATCAGTTACTTATTGGTAACTTTCAACAAGGACGTGCAGGTAATGCTGTGGTGCAATGGTCAAAGGGACTCTGCTACCGCCCAAACGGATCGAGTTCGAGTCACAGAGATTTTTTTTTTTTTCAGTAAAGCAACTGTTTTTTTTTTTTTTTTTAAGCCAAGTCAATGGTTACATTATTTTTATGACATCATAGTGAATATTTTTACTTTTACTTTGTAGTTTCATTCATATTTAATTGACATGACACGAGATTGCACATTGATCCTTCGAAAGTTGGGAAAAATGAACCAATACATTTCTTGTACAGGAATTGATGCTAGAAATAGCCTCGTGATTTAGACTTCTAAGATGACTAAAGCCACAAATTTCTGGCTACTAGTTTTCTTCCTGTTTCATGGCTTTTACAGAAGAGACATGTCTATAGACTCACTACAGTTGGGAACTTACGCATCTCGGAAGCTTGACTGCACAAGGATTTAAATTGAAACACCAGTGGAACGGAACCACTTGTGAACTAAAGCAACCTGAGTGGAAAAGTTACTGTAGATGTGCGGTCTTAGCAGAATATTTTTTTTAAAAAAAGCAGACATTGCAGTTCAAGAAACCTGTGAGCAGTTCAGCGACGAGGAAGCAACAAATAATGAATGTTAAGAGGGTTAGGGTACCGATAAGGCCAGTGAAAATGAAGCAAGTTCCGATACTGCCAGAGCACGGGATGAGAGTTGTACACTTATCATTTTATTGTTGAGTCAGTCATATAGATGCTTTAAAAAACGAAGAATAAAATGCATAAGAATAAAATGTAACAAAAGAATATCAATGACAAAAAAAAAAGATGTAAACGTCTAAAAAAGGAAGAAGAAAGGATAAAGAAAAGAAACATAAAAGACATTCGAACAAGGAAAAGAAAAGTACGGAGAGGAAAAAAAGAAAAGTTAAGCGAAAACCGAAAAAAGAAATGCAACATGCTTCCTTAAAAAAAAAAAGTAGGTCTGACGGCTCGAACGAGGATCGCCGGCTTTAGAGGTAGTGATGTTATCCATTACACCACTGCTCGCTTAGTACAATAGAGAACTTGTAAAAGTTTTAAGCCTTTTCAATTTACATTTATACTGAAATTATCGGATAATTTACCTGTCCTTCCCGTATACGAAAATAGAATGGTCTGAATTATTGTAAACCAGGGCCACGGTTATCGCGTTCCATTAATACTTTTCATTTCGCTAGAGTCAAATATTTGTTAATGTATATTTTTGTTTATATGACTGTAAGTGTGCATGAAAACACTGGCGAAAGGAGAAATTGCCTGATGTGAGGCAATTCTCCTATTGCTTCATCGTTTCAAAACGGATCAGCTGCATGAAAATAAGGATGTCTGCAGAGTAAGTAACTTGTCATTTTGTCATTTTCTTTTGATTTCATTTTTTTCTTTCTTTCTTTTTTTTTTCAACAGCAAGATCACGGAGTTAAAAAAGTACAGGTTGCCAAGGAAACCAAAGACAGTGCAGCACAGTACAAATGGAAATTTAAAAGAAAACGATAGAAAATGTCATATTTGTGATGTTCGCTTGATATTATTTTCTGAAATAAAGAATGAAATGAACAATTATAAGACAATTAGTATCTTTTAATGTCCTGAAATAGTAAAATTTACCTTCTTTTTTTAGCGTAATTGTTAACATGAAGTGCATTGACTCCTTTATTACTGAATTACTAAATTGGATTTTCCTCATAGGCCACTGAAACTCCATTGGTGTCAAGGGATAACGAAATATCAATTATCGGGCACTGTTGCTATAAATAGTACATTGGAGATTCCCTCTGTATCGTAAATAGAAGTCGCAAATGTGCTATTTATAGAAACGGTGCTAACGAAATTTGAATAGATTGTCTGTGATATGAGGCGATGCACCAAAGTCCTACAAGTGTTCTATGATGGACCAAGGAGAATTTTAGTGTTCGTGATAGACCAATTGAGCTTTAAAGGCCTGTTTCTCAAAGGCTACAATTAAAGTTTCGTCCCACAATGTTTACTACCCGTTCCGAGAAATAACAATTAGAAATTCTGCTGTATTTCTTTTAGAAACATAGAACAGATTAAGCCTAAACTTTTACCAAACAATCCTATGAAAGTTGACCCTGAGGAACGGCTGTCGAAAACATTGTTTGGAAAGGAGGATGACCAGCAACTTCTTCTTTTCCCACAATGTTATATCCTCATTGATACTGATTATCACTGTATTATCTGCATGATTTATTCTTTTTTTTGAGCGCGTAATATTTGTCACTTGGGAAAGCGTAAATAAAATATCCTTATTTTCATTCTAGATAGTAATCTGACATTTATTGGAACGCTGTAATACAACTGTTCCAGTTAAGCACGTTTGGTCATAAAGCCTTGATGAAATACTCCGAAATATTTTCATTTAAGACCAGTCATTAAGTAGACCACAATACATGTATGTACAATAAAGTATTTATGACCATGGATTATTACATTGGTCAATATCGCACAGCTGCCAAGGTTCGACCATTGAGGCAGGTGGTATTTCTAGGGGGAGGGGGTGGGGAACAGTTAAGGTTGGTTGCTGATACATTAAAAAGTTCAATGAATTGTATCCGGACATGTAATCTTATTTACTAATAGAATAGGCAATGGACAACATGAATAATTGTATTGTTTTTGAAATCACGCAATATTTTTGCATTGGAGAAACTGTCGATAACCATACTTTTTTTTCCTTTTCACACAATGGTATTGTATGTATCCATTTTGCAACACTTTCAGAGAAAAATAGGCTCTTCTATTGCAAATTTATTAAGGTAGAGAACGAGTAGGATGAAAAAGGTAACCTAAATACGTTTGTGACGTATATGCTATATGAATTCTGACCTTCAACTTTTCTTCTGATATTTGATAAAGTACTTCATCTGTAAGACACGGTTGCCGTTAGGAGCTTGTGAAGGGGTATGTTTTTTTTTTTCCCAATTAAAAATTCTATGAAACATGTAAGATAATGGTAGTTAAGCAGAACTATTGTCATATTTTTTTCCCATTATATGAAGTAAAGTAGCCTAGTCCTGGGCCCGTATTCACAACCATTCTTGAGAATATTCTTAGTCTTATTCTCCAAGGTTTTCTAAATTGGTTGCGTTATTTACAAATGTAGAAAAAGTTTGGAGACTAAGACAAAGAACATTCTTAAGAATGGTTGGTGAATAAAAAGATTATTTGGTTCATTTTATTTTGTCTGTGACTTAGCCCTGTGCCAACAAATGACTGGGGGAAAAATAAGTATTCCGAAAGCATTGATTGGAAAGAAGAAATTGTGGGTTGGTAGCATTTTCACTTCTCACATAGTTTGTACTCTCAAAGGCAAACCCCATCGTTCATTTTTCATCTGCACATGATTTGGATTTGGACAAAGCTAAAATTTTGTTGTTTGGTAGATAAAGAATCAATGCTTAAATTTTAGAATTAGATCTAGCTCTAGTTCCTTTCGGTCTTTTTACATTGCCTATACACATAGATGAGCCGCACACTGGCAAAAGGGGTTTAATGAGCCTCTTCAATACACTGTATAAGATAATTTAAATTACCACATAATTATGGACTCATAAAATCCATTTTTCTTACACCCGACTAAACTGAGGTAAAATGGACTTTCGACATGCAGTGCATCGATCAAAAGCAAAAACTTTCGACCTTTGGCGGTCTGCGCGGACTGCGTATTCTTACATGGGTCTATACTTCTTGCAGATGCATTACAGCCCGTTTTCATATAATAAAATCATTCAACTTTTATAGATGACACATTAAAGGAGTACCTCATGACGCCAACAGCCAACATTGTTTCATGGAAATACTATTCTTGAAAACACTGTTGTAAATAGACTAAATGATCGTGATAAAGGCCTTTTCCGTTTGCCAGAATGTTTTTACACACTTTTAAGTATTAAACTCTCTTTTTTTTTTGACAATAATGTTTTCAAAATCTTTCGCTTCAAATATCAGGTAAAATAAATCTTGAGCCCAAATTTTACTATTTTCTAAACAGATTGAGATCGACGTCTTTATTTGCTGAAAATGCTCTTGAAAAACATAGGGCTTGTTTGTGTCTTGATTTCTGGAACACTGGGGACAGAAGTTTTCGATTGTAAGTCTCTCTCTCTCTCTCTCTCTCTCTCTCTCTCTCTCTCTCTCTCAAAGATGTCACGATTTCCTAGTTGAAGAAGTATAATGCATAACCCATGAGATAAAACTGTACAAGTTATTTGATTAAATGCTTTATCAAACTATCTTACTTCTGAAGGGGCAAAATAATAAATAATGGTCTCTTTGAGCACTTGTTTTAAATGCAAATGATGTACGAAATGAAGAACAGACATCAGAGAAAATGTAATGGATCCCATACTCTGCAATATTCTTTCAACATTTAGCCGATCTGACATCTCACCTCTCCATAACATGCAGTACGTACTTAGAGTGTTTCTGACAACTGGCACTTTTCGATGATGGTCATGAAGGAAAGCTGGCAGTGGCTTAGGTAAAATAATTTACGAGACAATGGCAAGAGAAACGCAAGGAAAACGTTTTAAGGTTACAACCCAGTGAAAACTATCGATTTCTTATTTTCTAACTCTGCAAGTGAACGCAGAAATCTAGATCTAGTTCCCGTGCACAAGTTACGTAGGTAAACAGCTTGTGCCATTCTTCAGAGGGAAATATATGACGTAATTGACTCAAAGTTTACCCGACATTTCTCACGCTTAACTCTTTACCACACGATAAAATTCTAGACTGGTCCAAATTCAAAGCATTTGCAGACGACAAAATAAAGGTGCCTGAAAAATTGAAATTTGTTCTGGGAAGGTTAGAAAACACTGTGGGAAAAGGAGAAAATGCTGGTTACCAGCATTTTCTCCTTTTCCTACAGTGTTTTCAAAAGGCTTCTTTCTCAGGGCGTCAAAAGTAGGGATTGTGTGGTACTGGGTAAATAAGGTTATATTGCAATACATTTTTATGTGGAGGCGCGCCACATAGTAATTACCGAAAATCTTTTGCACTAGATTTTGACGAAATTACCAACATTTGGTAAGCAGCATGAAATAAATCGAATATTTGTCTTGAATTTGGTGAAAGATCGAATTTTTTCTCATCTTGTGGACACTATCGGTCAGATTTTCACTCGTGGCTGCGCCATTTGTGAAAGCAGTACCGATTTTATTAGACTGCAAATAAATTTTTCGCGATCTGATTGGATAAGTATGTTCATTAAATACAAACTATGTACACTGGAAAAATTCACGTACGTGCAGTTTCCCTTTTACGTGCAGTTTCCCTTTTGAAGGCCCCCGTATACATGAGTACATTTTCAACACAACATCCCAAATGGCGGCTTCGACCGATACGAGCCGCTAGCAAGACAAAGATAACAAGCAGCTTTCACCAGAATAATGAATAATTTTTGAAAATAAATGAATATAGATCTAGTTAGATTTTACAAAATTATCGTTCCTTGCCATTATATGAAACAATTACACGGGGTTAAAACGAGCTATCCATTCGTCAGGTAAGCAAGTTGTGAAGTATTATTAAAACTCATTCATTGTAACGTTAAAAGGATAAATAAATTGTCGTTTGTGGTAACTAGATCTAGATAATAGTTTTTTTACTTTATGAAAACAGGTGATTAAAAAACACAGTTACTTACCTTGAAGGTTTTTAAATCCACGATTGAATAAAAAATAAGAGAAATTTCTACCGCAGTGACATCACCAAGCCCATCCACCAATCTGCACGTTTTACCAAGGTTTCGGTGACGTAGGTTCTCAGTGACGTCAGTTTTTATTGAATTGGGGAACTCGGAATAGATGTCGTCAGCGTACTCACTTCATGAACTCGAACATAAATGAGAAATTTCTCTGAAATCGCATTGGAATGGCAAAACTTTGCAGTACGATAAATTAGTTGTATATGGCCGTACAATTAAATGCTGTTCATTAGCTGAAATAGATTTCGTTCTTTCACCGAAGGAAACCCCGAATATTCCCTTTATGTATTTGGAGCTCAAAGATTAGGGAAAAAAAAAAACGTTTCTTTGTAGACACGAACGAATGCTACTTGAACCCATGTACTCACGGGAATTGTGTAGACGGAGATCAAATTTATACCTGTGATTGTGACCCTGGATACACAGGTAGAAGGTGTTGTACAAGTAGGTGAACTTTTTGGCGCTTTGGTAACATACATGGATACATGCTTGCTTCCTTTCACTTTTGATTGCATTCATCCATCCATGCTGATCATTTATGCAAACGATTTCAATTATGCCATTCAAAATTTTATTTAAAGCTAATGTTTTGGTCTTAAACTGTTGCCTTTTGTTTCCATCTCCGCTTGTTGGAATACTTTGCGTCAGAATATAGAACTAGTCTATAAGAAATGCTTGGATTCATTGATTTTTGAAAATATGTAATCACATTGATAGACCGTCAATACTTCATCTAGATTGTGGGTGTAACTTTTTGATAAAGGTGAATCTTGAAAATCTTACTACATCGATTGAGAAAAAAGTTCTTACAACTTAAACTAATCTCTCTCGATTCTGCTTCCTGAGAACTACACCAGTGCTTGCGCCGATCGTGTGGGCCTATGAAAAATCCCAAAGTTGACCCCCACAACCGGTTATTGAACTCGGGACCTTATGGTCCATGGACAACCGTGGACACCACTACAGAGACATAACATTCAGTGATTCAGCCTGTCAACTTGAATGTTTGATTATGTTCCGATGCTTAGTTCCTTGATAGTTCTTTGCAGTACTTGTGACGACGTAAAGACCTCTGAAATATGTCCCAGACATGTTCGGACATTCCATTTAGATTCGTGGTTCTGGCAGAGCCCCACGTCACCCATCATTCACTATGTCAGGTTTTTATCATCACAATGTCCAGAAATACCAGACTGTCAGTGTATACATACAACTGGTCGATAACCATGACTTACCAGATCGCAAGACCTCACTTCAGCAAAAGACATTTGGGACATGCCTCAAAAAGTCCTAATAGTGCTGTGGATTGTGTTGCGTCAAACATTTTTCTCCATGTACTGGTAGAACTCATCTTCGCAAGCCAAGGGTGACGATCCACTACGTTACGCTACCCTTGGCGGATCGAGCTGGATTTCGACGTTCCCCCGATACGCATTTTCATTGGTTGCAGCTAGCTCTAACTGCACGAAATCAAATCGCTTGTAGCATTTCATCTTTGATAAAAAATAGAATAAGGTCGCGAACTTTCGGATAAAAATAGAAGGTAGATCTAAACATGAAAACCTCCGTGGATATGTGCAGGATCTGTAATGATTTATTACCGAAAAATACACAGACGAACAATATTTACAAAAAATTCAGTGTGACCAATCAATTATCAGAGGTTTTAGGCTACATCCCAGCAGGCTATTTGCAGATGATAGTTCCTTTTATTATTCAGCATCATCCATCAGTGATATCGAAGGTATAATAAACCATGACCTCAATCTAATATCTTCATGGGCAAAACAATGGCTCGTAACATTTAATCCACAAAAGACCGAAGCTATCCTTTTCTCTTTGAAAAAAGTTGACGAACTACCTAAGCTAATATTCCAAAACACCAATGTTACCTTTGTTGAAAATCATAAGCACTTAGGGATAACTTTTAGCCTAAATGGTCAATGGAGCGCACATATTGATACTATTTTAAAATCTTCTTCTAAAGTACTTGGAATTATGAGAAAGCTGAAATTTACACTGAATAGGAAATCATTAAACCAAATTTATTTGTCTTATGTAGCACCATTACTAGAATACGCGTCAATTGTTTGGGATGGTTGTTCTGATTCCTGTGCAAATTCTCTACAAAAAATTCAAAACGAAGCTGCCAGAATTGTAACTGGTCTCACCCGTTCTGTTTCCTTAGAAAACTTGTTCTTAGAATGTGGATGGCAATCTTTGAAAGATAGGCGGGAAACCCAAAAAATGTTTTTTATGTATAAAGCAACCCATCAGATGGTTCCCGAATACATTGCAGACTTGATTCCGCCACTTATAGCAGACACAACGCAATATGCTCTTAGAAACATTACTGATTTAAGAAACATATCTACTCGCACTACAATTTCTCAAAAATCTTGTATCCCTTCTTCAATATATATTTGGAACAATTTAAATGAAAACCAGAAAAATGTTTATTCGTTTTCGACTTTTAAAAAATTAATTTCAAGTAGGTTCCCAATAACCCCTGTCCCCGCCTATTACCTTGAAGGCAATCGTTTCTTATCAGTTATGCATGCCCGGATTAGGAATAAATGCAGTGAACTAAATCACGGCGGGGAATCACGTGACACAACAACAACAACAATGACCGTTATTTTAAAAAATTCCCCAACTTCAGGAAAGAAAATCTTCAATAATTCCGTTAATACGTGACCGATTGGAATTTGGTTTGAACCAGAGAAGGCGGAAGGACTCCGGGGATTTGCTTGATGTGTTAGAATTTTTAAACAACACCTGATAAAAAAGTTATTGACGAGCAAACAAATCATCCAGGGTAAAAAATTTGTTTGCTCGTCAATAACTTTTTTATCAGGTGTTGTTTGAAAAATCTAACACATCAAGCAAATCCCTGGAGTCCTTCCGCCTTCTCTGCTTCAAACCAAATTCCAATCGGTCATGTATTAACGGAATTATTGAAGATTTTCTTACCTGAAGTCGGGGAATTTTTTCAAATAACGGTCATTGTTGTTGTTGTTGTGTCACGTGATTCCCAGCCGTGTAAATAGTGATTTGTTTCATAATTATCTTCGTAACAGTCAGCTTTGCACGTGCTCGGTGGAATCTGAAGACGCCGAACACTATTTTTTCAGATGCAATCTTTTTGTTATCCAAAGACTGCACTTATTTAACTCTATTCAGCACCTTAATCCATTGAATGTAGATGATCTTCTTTTTGGCAAACCATCCCTAACAGATCGAGAAAATTCAGAATTATTTGTATCAGTCCAGGAGTATATTCAACAAACTGGCCGATTTACTTGATATAAGCATACTGTCGTATGATCTGACTTTTCCTTTTGACTATAGTGAGCAAATGGACAAAATCTCTGTCTGTCTGTCTGTTTGTATGTTTGTCTGTCTGTCGTTCTGACTCTCTGTCTGTCTGTTTATCTGTCTGTCTATCTGTCTGTCTCTCCTTCTCTCTATATCTCTTTCTTGTGTATTATAATTAGTTGTGGAACACTTGTAAATTCATTATATTGTAGGGGGAGGGTCGATTTCTAAGTTGTTATAACTTGTGACCCAACCCCATTTCCATGTAAATTTGAGGGAAAATAAATATGTTTAAACTAAACTACATCCCAGCACCTGACCATGAAATGTCGAAGTACGTTTGTGGTCATTGCTTCATGTTGAATTATTGCATTCGTAAGCGGTTTGTAAAACGGTATTTCATTGGCCATAAGAAATATGATGTAAAGGGCGATAATAAGCAACATGCAATAGGGAGCGTATCGCGGAAATCTTGAAATGGGCTCGATCCGCCAAGGTAAGATCCTCGTAGTGAACGTAACCTTGGCTCGCGAAGATGTGGTGGAACTGAGCGTTATGTACAGCAGGTTCAAAGTGACTGTATCGGATGCTTCAAAGCTCCAGATAAGAGGGAGTGATTGTATTCTAAGTCCATCATTTCTCTTTCAAACCCTATGTTGTGGGTACTCATTACAATCGTCTCGATGAGACGATTCTAATGAGTACCCACAACATAAGTTTTAGTGGAGAATGATTAATATCTTTGAAATCATAGTCGCTCCGTCCATCCGTACCCCTGTACATGTTAGCGCCAATGTGATTCTTATTGCAGTTTTTTGTTGTTATTCATTGTATAATTAGCATTGATATCTTAATGATAGACATCGATGAATGTGAGACCAATCTGTGTGTGAATGGTACGTGTTCTGATGCTGTCAATGGATACACATGTATCTGTAACGCAGGCTTCGAGGGAACATACTGTGACAAAAGTAAGTGTAGTTTTTGGGTACTTCATGCTATCGATTAGTGAAATATATCGTAACGAGATAATTTTTGTGGTATTTGTCGAAGACAATACCACTATGAATTCAAGATTGAATTTTGAGGACCATGTGTCGTAGTTTGTGCAAAGCCGAAGGAAATAAACCTATAATATAAATTAAACTCAATTTTTTTCAGGCAAATGAGTTTTTCGGTAGCAATCAGATATGTTATTTGATATGTGATGTTGAAATACACTGGGTGAGGCTATCAATCGTTGAAATACCTATTTATGATTGAAAATAGCTCACTCGCTCATAGCCTTTTATTGGCGCAATGATACAAAATTTGCCTATTGACCCTGGGCTTTTTCGTTCCAAAACCAGTTCGTCCCATGGCTTGTTCATCCTATGAATGCACATTACTCTATTTAATTGCTCATGAATATCTATAGATCGAAAAAAATTATTGTAATGTTGGGAATTAAATGTTAACGGCTAAAGATATTTCAAAATTATAGCTTCCAGCCACAAACTTAATTTTATTCGATATATGCACATGGTTTTTCTCTCTATCCATCATGCATTCTACTGTCAAAGGGCGTTCTCATAATTCCTCCTAATGACCAAGGAACATCAGTAATACACAATAATCCAGACTTTGTCATGAGTATTCTCCCATCAGCCGAAAAGGTATTCATTGGCCTAGTGGGTTGACTTTTATGCCAATATTTGGTTGACTTTTAAGCCAGTATTTGAACAAAATGTCTCTTTTTCTTTCAAACTATCAATTTCACACAATGGGTTCCTTGACGAATACCACTTCAGCGTTCTCAACACTTTGATTCTAATATCACAATCATTTTAAAGACGAACAAGTGGTATTCAGTTTATATTTCGACTTTTTTAAACATGATAAACATGATATACGAAAGCCTTGTACGTTTCTGTTGGCAACTGAGTAAATAATACAGCACCAGTGTAAACATTCAGAAACCGATGAGTGTTTAGCACGCGTTTAAACGTTTAAAAGGTTCTCTATGGAACGCCATAGCTGCCATAAGTTACTGCAATTTGAGGTGTTTTGTTGGTATGAATTTTCACTTTGTCGAACCATTATTTTAATATGTCTACCTGGCATGTGGTATGCTAAATACATGAAGTTATGGGGTTGAAAGCAATGTTGACTGGTTATACCGTTGTATTATTATGTCTTCATATGTTGTTGCTATGTCAAGGAGACATGATGACTTGTCGATTCTTTGTGTTGTTTGGTCAGAAAAGAATGGTGACTTGTCATACAGTTGAATCATTATGTTTACACCTTATGTTATTGCGTGAATTAGCAATGCTGACTGGTCGGTAATTTGTGTTGGACGGTTAAAAAACAGTGTTGGTTGGTCAAATGGTTTTATTGCTATATCTACATGACATTTTGTTGTGTTCATTTGAGGTGTTGCCATGTCGACCCTCTGTGTTGTTGGCTTAAAAAACAAAGTTAAGTGGTCAAATGGTCAAGTCACCAATTCTACTCGACACGTTATTGTGTCCGTTGGAAAGGCTGTGTGGTGGACTATTTGTGTTGCCGTGTTCAAATACAAGTTATTATGTCTGTGTCCTTCGTTACTGTTTACATTGGACATGTTGGTTGGTCGATTCTTATTTTTGTTGGATTTAAAAACAGTGTAAGCTTGTTAAACAGTTGTATTATTATGTCTACAAGTCGTGTTATTGCTTTAGTACACTAAGTTGACTGGTTGATCTTCATGTTGTTTGGTTGAGAAATAAAGGTATTATGTCTAAGTGCTACGTTGTTGTGTTCACGTGACACATTGATTGGTCACTAGTTGTGTTTTTGTGTCACAAAACTAAGCTAGTATGCCTGCATGCGGCGTTATTATAATTATATCCTATTAACACGATGACATGCTTTGTAGACATATAAGTACAACTATTCCACAACTCAGAATTGCTTTTAACAAATCAAAACAGAAAGTCCACCAGTCAACTTGTCCAGTGAACGCAACAACATGGCGCGTAGACGTAATAATACATCTTTTTGATAATTTAACTTTGTTGTTTGACCACACAACACTATCAGTCGATCAGTCAACATGTCAAATGAACACAATAAAAAGCTATGTGAACATAGTAATTCAACCATTAGAGAACCCAAAATTGTTTGGTAACCCAAAGGTATATAGACTAGACTAGGCAACATGGCTTATGAACACAATAACATGGCGTAAAGACTAAGTCTTGTTAATTTAACTATCTGACTCGTTAATTTTGTATACTAACCATACAACACCAAAAATCCACCTATTAACATGTCTCATAAACACAACAACGCAGCAACAACGCAGCACGCAGACACAACAACTCAATCTTTTAACTCAGCAATGCAAATAGTCGACCAGTGAGTATGCTAAATGAACATAATAAGGCAGCATGCAAACATAACAACTTTGATTTTTAACCCAACAACACAAGGACTCAGCCATTCAAGATGTCAAATAAAGACAATAAATTGGCGTGTAGACATCATAATACAGCTGTCTGATGAACTGACATTGTTCACAGACCAACCAACACAAAGAATCAACCAGTTAACATTTCTTTTGAACGCAATAGGATGACATGTAGACATAATGATCTAACTGTTGACAACTCAACTTTGTTTCTTAACCTAAAAACACAAAGGGACGACCGGTCAACATGCTCGCAAAATCTGAAGGGCCACCTTTAACCTAACAGCGCAAATAATCTACCGGTCAACATGTTATATCAAAACAACAACAACATGGTGTATAGACATAACGACACAACTGATTGACAAGCTAACCGTGTTTTTTTAACTCAACGACCTGAATAGTAGTCCAGTCAACATAGTTTACGCACAAACAGAAGTAGTAAGGAGACATATATTTACCTTTGTTTTTAACCCAACGAAACAAATAGTTGACCTATCAATATGGCCTATGAACAGATCAACATGGTAATGTAACTCTTGGTACCACGCTAACGCAACAACACGTCTGATTGACATAGTAAAAAGTTTCGTGTGTTGGACACAATAACACAGCGCATCGACCAAACAGTAACAGAATTTGACAAGTCATCTTTGTCTTTCAACATAACAACGCAAAGAAGCAAGCAGATCTCTCATTCCATTAACATTATAAGATAGTGTTGAGGTATAATAAGTATAGATGTCGACAACTTAGCATTTATTTCAAACAAATTAAATCATGTATTGAGAAAAGTACTATCTTAGCTGACGAGATAATGCATTTCATGACACAAAAAAAGTTTGTTTAAATACTACAACTCGAAATGTATCAACATATGACAGCTATGGCGTTCCATAGTTCTTGTAACATAAAGGTTGTTGAATCGTATTCGGAGGTATCGAGAGGGCTATATGAAAAACGCATGTTCAAAAACCACTTGATTGAATCGTTACTTCGAACATACTATATGGTTTCAATTGTTCATATCCAGATATCGACGACTGCGCGAACAACACCTGTATAAACGCTACTTGCGTGGATGGGTTGAATGACTTTACCTGTCTGTGTCCTGCTAACCATTCTGGAAGCTGCGATTGGAGAAGTGAGTGTCACATTTCTTTACCTATTTCTTTTTTTTTTTGACACAGATTTTTAAACAATAATAGCCTTGTAAACCTGGAAAATCTGTGGAAATCCACGTGCTGTACAAAGAATTTTTCTACACATTGTCAAATCTCACAATTCTCTGAGAGGCCCTTCAAGTTTTACTGAAGAGAAACGTTTGAAGGGGAAAAAGAATCTATCACCATACTTAGTGATTTTAAATGGCAAGAAAAGTAAGCTAGAACAAAATAGCAATTTCTTGTTATATCTGCTTGTCTTTTGCTTCCTGCTTAGAAAGTCTTATAGAACGATTAAGTTGGAAGTTGTATATTAGATATCATAGTAGATTTCGCTGACCTCTTCAAACTTATTACTCGGGCATGTGACTAGAGATGCAAAACAAAAAGATCAAGACGGCACTACAACAGAGAGAGATAATTATTCGTTTTTTTTTTCTCGGGTTAAGAATTTGATACAATATTACGGGCAGAAAACCATTATTAAACATCCATTCTAAACTGCAGTTCTAGTCTCATTTATATTACGAGGATAGAGCAGAGCTCAAGAGTTAGGGATTGATTTTGATTTTAAAATTGAAAATGTCATTAATTTTCTACTCTACCTTAAGTTATTGGTACTCATTAGGATAGTCTCATTGAGACGATTCTAATGAGTACCCACAACATAGGACTTGGAAGAGAGATAATGGATTAAGAATTCCATCAATTTCTCTTACCTAGAGCTCTGGTAAGACAACGCTTAACTCATTACCACACGAGAAAATTTTGGACTGGTCCAAATTGAAAGCATTTGCAGACGACAAAATAAAAGTGACCGAAAAATAGAAATTTGTTCTGGGAAGGATAGAAAACACTGTGGGAAAAGGAGAAAATGCTGGTTACCAGCATTTTCTCCTTTTCATACAGTGTTTTCAAAAGGCTTCTTTCTCAGGGCGTCAAAAGTAGGGATTGAGTGGTAATGGGTTAATTGGGTAGCCCTTTACCACACTGACACTAGTTTTAAAGGCCTGAAAGGAAAACTTCTGTAGAGAACATTGTCGGAAAAGAAGCAAATGTTGGTAACAACCAGCGTTCTCTTCCTTTCCGACAGTGTTTTCTAACCTTTTCAAAAACAGATTTCAGTTTTTGTGTCGCGTTTATTTTTTCATCTGTAAATGCTTTTTATTTAAACTAGTCCTTCTTTGTAAGGAGTTTGGTTAGTATTTGCTTTAGCCAATCCGAATAAACGTTACTTAGAGTTTTACAAACTATTTCAGAACTAGGCGAAGACTGTAAATGCGAATGGTTGCTTAATACATGCCCTGGTTCCATATTCACCGACTATTCTTAAGAACATTTTTAGTCTTATTCTGAAGATTTGTCTAAATTTGAGAGTAATACAACGTCTGATATCCTGAAGTAACTGGTTTAACCAATTCGACGTCGTTACTCTCTACATCTAGATAAGATTTGTAAATTAGTCGATGGGTCTAAAATGTCCACTGCTCTGACAGCGTTTTTGTTTTTTTTATCTTGCACATGTAGCCTACGACTTAACGGAAGGATATTTGAGTGTGGAGGCTTCGACTTCCGGTTGGGGCGGTGCCCCACAGTATGCGCTAAATGGCATTAAGGATGGGCGTCATAACGTCAACCGGTGTTATCATAACGGAAATGACAGAAACCCCTGGTGGAAGGTCACTTTAAAAGAATCCTACAACATCCGTAGAATTGTCGTGACAAATAGATTAGAGGGATTGTGTATGTAAAATTCTTCTTTGGTCTGTTTCCGTGGAAATTTTCTGTTCTATTATTGTTATCGAAAAGTCACTTGCATTGCATGTAATACTACATTTTGTTAATTTTTGTGGTATTTCTCAAAGACAATACCACCATGAGTTCAGTACTGAACTTTGAAGACCATGTATCGTATTTTGTGCAAAGCCGAAGGGAATAAACCGAATTATACTCAATTTTTCTCAGGCAAATGAGTTTTTCGGTAGTACTCGGATATGTAATTAGAAATGCCATGTTAAGATATAATAAGATATAATCGATCGTGGAAATACTAATTTTTTTATTGAAAATAGCTTCACTCGCTCATAGCCTTCTTTTGGTGCAGTGATACATAATTTGTCTACCGATAGCTTGGTCCTCGGCTTTTTCTTTCCAAAACCAGTTCATCCCATGGCTTGTTTATCTCATGATTACGCGCTGTTCCATTTAATTGGGCATGAATATTTAATAGATCGAAATAATTTATAGTAATGTCACAAATTAAATTTCAACGACCAAAGATATTTCAAAATTATAGACTTCAACAAACTTAATTTCATATTCACATGGTTTTTCTTTCTATCCATCATGCAACCTACTGTCAAGGGACGTTACTTCTTACTCCTCATAATGATCGAAGGGAGACCACTAATACACAAATAATCCTAACTGTGTCATGAAAACTCTCCCTTAACCAAAATTAAAAGGTATTCATTTGCCAAGTAGGTTCAGGTTGGATTTCAAGCCAATATCTGAATACTTCATGTATTTCTCTTTTAGTTCAAATCATTAATTCCACACAATGGTTTCCTTGAAAAATACCTCAACAGCGTTCTCAACGCTTTGATTTGTAATCTTGTAGATGGCTATCAAAGCCGTAAAGCAGACGTTGTTATAAAGTTTCCCTTTCTTTACCTATGTTCAGTTCTTGTTTATAGACTGCTTATGAAGTCATCTTAAATATGCTATACTACAATCAAGCTCTGAGCCAAAATGTTTGTCAAAGTCTGACCGACGTTTTACGGTACGGTGATTCGAAATTCGAATTTTATCCATACTGTTTGCTGTAGACCTCTCAAATCACATTTTATCATTAGTGTCTTTCTGTTTAAGCCTAAATTGTACTGTTTGCCTAATTATTTAACAAACGACAAAATTTTGGACGAGTCCAAATTGAAAGCCTCTGCAGACGACAAAATTAATGTGACTAAAGAATTGAAATTTGATTTAGGAAGGGAAGAAAACAATGTGGGAAAAGGAGAAAATACTGGTAACCAGCATTTTCTCCTTTTCCCTCAATGTTTTCAAAAGGCTTCTTTCACGGGGGTGTTGAAAATCGGGATTGTGTGATAAACGGTTAAGGCACTGCTGATTCAGTTACAGCATGCTGTGCAAGAGTCTTCTACAATCATTCTCAACTACATGTTCGATTTTTTAAACCTGTACTCTTTTTTTAATGTTATTTCTTTATTCATTTTTTTTATCAGCCAGGCGATTCAAAGATATCACAGTCTACGTTGACGACGAGGTCTGTGCAGTTTATCCCGGCCCAGCCAACTGGGAACAGCTGACGGTAGAGATACCGTGTGAGAGAGACGACCTTGTCGGTCAGACTGTCAAAATAATGCACGAGGGCACCATTCTTACTCTTTGTGAGGTCGAAATTTACATGTATTGATTGTGTCATTGAATAAATAGAAATGAGAGACTTTATGTGAAGGTATTTCTTTCTCCCAATCCTGAATCTGAGAAAACCCATCACAAAGCAAAAAAAGAGCTTGATGCATCTGTGTCATCACAGGCCTTTTGAATTTCCATTGATCCATCACAAAATACTAAAATTTTCTTTGGTCGATCATTGAACACGTATTTATATAAAATCATGTTGGTGCCTCGCCTGTATGTATTACGGAGTGGTGAAATTTTCAACACCGTTACTTTGAATAGCACAGTGGTGACTACCTCTATATGCATGTTAGTATAAAGGATAAAGAGGGAATCACTTATGTGCTGTTTATAGTAACGGTGTCCGATAATGAAAAACTCTTAATCCTGTGATAGACCAATGGAATTTCAGAGGCCTAGGGTGTGATGCATAATACCAAGCAAGTGATCGCATGATCATGACCCTTAATACTCTTTTTTAATTACAAAAGACTGAATCATGGGGTCACATGGTCCTTGGACATGTAGAAAATTGACCGATAGCAAAACTTTTTGGTCCAGGTCAGCTTGCACAAAATGCACTGGCTGATTTACTTCGGTACTTTTTTTGTAGATGCAATCAGCCACCTTTAAACAGAGCATGGGTGAAATACCTCTGTAACTTCTTTGAAGGTTTAACTGTCGGCAAAACAAATTTACTGAGCACCAAAGTTCAAATGATTTTACCCATTACCGAACAATTCTTTGTTTCAATGACCCTGAAGAAATAGGCTACCAAATACATTGTTAGAAAAGGAAAAAATGTTTGTACCCGACGTTTTCTCTTTTTCTGACAATGTGCTCTACCCTTCGGAATTAAAATCTAATAATTCAAGCAACAATGATTTTCTGCCTAAAAAGTCTTTAAAGCCTTTGGTTTTGTAGTTTGACAAAGAGTTCAGTTAGAACTAAAGCAATTTCAAAATCTATTTTTCGTAATGTTACAAAGTGTGCCCCTTCACTACATAATCCCGACTTTAAACAACACTGAGGAAGAAGACTTTTTAGCTCTTCACCAGACGACAAAATTGTAGATTGGCACAAACTGAAAGCACTTGTAGACGTCAAAATTTTAGACTGGTACAAACTGAAAGCACCTGCAGACGTCAAAATTTTAGACTAGTACAAACTGAAAGCATTTGCAGACGACAAAATAAACGTAACTCAAGAATTGAAATTTGTTTTCAGCGGGGTAGAAAACATTGTGGGAAAAGGAGAAAATGCTGGTAAACAGCAGTTTCTCCTTTTCCCACAGTGTTTTAAAAGGGCTTCTATCTCAGGGTCGTAAAAACCAGGGATTGTTTGGTAAGAGGTTAAACTACTGTGGTAACCAGTATTTTATCTTTTTCCCACAATACTTTCTACGCCATCAAGATAAAGTTTCGTCACTTTGGCCACGTATAATTTGTCGTCTGTAGACGCTTTCAGTTTGGACCAGTCTAAAATTTTGTCGTTTGATAAAGAATTTAGATTACTTCTGATGTTACGGACACAGCTTTGATGGATTTTCGGAAAACAAAATGGTTTCATGGGCTATAATTGTAACTTAAAAAACATTAAAAAGTCTACAAAAAAAATCCTTTTATTTTTCACTGCAATTTTTCAACAAAACACCAACAATAGCAACAAAGTAAAATGAGGTATATCTGTACACCCGTCAAACAACACTGTAAACTTGAGTGAATGAAATTACAAATATTTCCGGAAATACCAATCAAAACCCAACTGTCATATTCTTGAAATATTTGGGTGCAAGAACATATATAGTTTTTTTTTAAGTCACTGAACCCAAACTTAGTTTGGTCGCAAAAATAGGGTAAACGAATTGTTTTTTTTTTTTTAAACAAATAGTCCAGGGCCTGTATTCACCAACCGTCCTTAAGAACGTTCTTTGTCTTATTCTCCAGGATTTTCTACATTTGTAAGTAACACAACTTCTGATTGGCTAAACCATTTGGTTTAGCCAATCAGAAGTTGTGTTACTTACATATTTAGAAAACCTTGGAGAATAAGACTAAGAATATTCTCAAGAATGGTTGGTGAATACGGGCCCTGGAAATTACTTTTCATAGAATCAATGAAGGCTATTGTTCAACTAATTCCCTTGATTCCTCACCAGTACTACATTCGTCCTGACATGAGGCTTACTTGGTTTTTGTCCTTGATTTTCTTGCACTATACAGTCATGGCAATGAGGTAATATCTCAACTAAGTCTGACTGGATTTGTTAACAAATCGATATATACGTATTTTCTGCTGATTCAGACCGGAATTTGATTTTAAACTACAAGGGCACCGTTCGCATACCGTAAATCTTGATATATTTATCGCAACATCCCCAATAGAATCAAGGATAAAAACAAAGGAAAACAGGTGACAGAACCAATCTGTTATTTGGTTACCTTTAGTCTTTGTCTGGCAAGGCAGATTATTTAACTAACAGGAATGGTCTTCATTGATTTTGTAGCTAGTATATGTAAAAAGATACTTCTTGTACATAATGGCAGTCATAAGCATAGCAAAGTATCTGATATCCAAATATTATATTTGTTCATGTATATTCATTTTTTCTCTTTTGATCATTTATATGGGTGCCATAGATAACATATACATGTATAGTTTTCTGTATATCACTGATGTTGTCTTAAACGATGAAAAAATTGAGTTTTTTTTTTATTATTTTAAAAGCTTACTTTAATATTATCCCCAATCATTCTCCTCGATGAAAAAGTAAACAAACTTGGGTGTCAGAATGTGATCAGATCTACGTTTTTCATGAACTTCTTAACAGAGATCTGCCTGCAAACGACTTTTTTTCCCGTCTAAAACGGTAAACTTTAAACAATTAAGGTGGCTAAAAAGAAATTAAAAATGTCATCCATTTGAAATAATGCGTGTAACAACATTAATTATCTTACGTGTATAACAGGAAGTGAAAACAACATGGCCAGTCCATTTGGATTGGTCTCCACTATCTGTCAGTAAGCGATATCTGTACAGTACCGATGAAATCGACAAAACAAATATACAATAATATCTCAATAAAAAAAAAAATTAACAAATAAATATCTTTCCTAAAACAGAATTTACATGAAGACGTAAAGTGCCGTCTCGGGTTCACCTGCGCGGACTGCGCAGACTGATCCGAGACGACACTTTACGCAAATGTCCGAATGCTGCTGATACGGAGACATTTTCCCTATAATAAATATTTGAAATAAAAAGACTTTGGGTTTTTCTAGCAACTTGAAAGTTTCATTTCAGTTTTTTTTTAGTTCATCTATGAACTAGAAATGGCCTGCAACACTCGAAAAAGGGCAGTCGGACATTTGCGTACAGTGTTATTTCGGATCAGCCTGCGCAGTCCACGCAGGATACTCCGAGACGACGACACTTTCCGTGCTTATGTATTTTTCTGTTTAGTTCAAGTCTACTGTAGGAAAAAATCGAATGTAGTCGTAAAGTTTAGTCTCGGATTAGCCTGCGCGGACCGCGCAGGCTAATCCGAGACGACACTTTACGCAAAAGTCCGAATGCCCCTTTTCGTGTGTTGCAGGTCAACTGTAATACGCTTAGCAAGTAAGTCGTCGAATGGTACGGCTATTGTACTATTATCGAGAAACAGATTGATGCATGAGCTAGAGTGGTCTTTTGACAAGTAAAAGATTTGACAACAGCCATTAGTTTTGATCTTAGTCTGCACAGACTAATATGGATCATAACTTTTTGCAGACGCTGTTGGACACCTTCCCCAGAATATGACTGAAAAATAAATACAAAAAAAAATACAAGATTGGAAACAGATTTAAGCTAAGGAAAAGAAAATGTTAATTTTCAATTACATAGAAAAAAAACTGCACTTCTTTCCAAACGAAGTTTTCAGATGCTGATTACTGCTTGTTAAAAAAAAAAACCCTAGTATGTATGCCAATAGGCAGGCACATGAAACGGATAAAAAAGGAAAACCGAGAGATTTATATAAAGTGGAGTTAATTCAGCATACAATTTGTTGACATATCATTTACATAAGAGATTTTATATTCTTCGGACAAACACCTTTGGCCTCGTCCCTCGTAAACATGTACACAGCCTTCCGCCACTTAGAAGAGAAACCCATTTGTAAACGGTGCACTTAGAGGTGACATTATAGTAAATACTTATTAAAGGTACATTCATTCCCATTTTCAAAAAAAAAAATCTAAATTTTGTTTTGATCTCTAAACAATACAGTTATGTGCATTATGAAGAAACGCAACGAATTTTGTAGACTTCTAAAAAGTTTTTAAAAAAAGAAAGAAACTGTGAGATAAGGTACGGTATCATTCGGCACTCGTCACAACTCGACCGATTCCGTACCAACATGTAATCTCGTCCATACTATGATCGTTTCCATCTGAAATGGAAATCACGTGATCTTATCAATGGTGCGCCAATGTCGTCGTTTAGCAACGACAAAAACAACCTTAATGAAGTTATTCACATCTATCTATCTGTCGGTGAAAACTTCAATCGGAAGTGATAAAAAATGAATATGCCAACTGCTTCTCAATTGAAATATAGTTGGAAAGATTTCGATAGAAAATTAAAACTCAAGGTTTCTTTTGTAAGAGGAGCCTGACAATTTTCAGAACGGTAAACCGGTGCATTTCCGGGCGATGAATGTACCGATCTGCTGCTTATCAATCCACCAGATACCAGAGATTTGATGGCTCCTATCATCCGAGGTATATACCTCGGATGATGGGAGTCATCAAATTCCTCGGCTGTATCTGGTAGCTTGATACGCACCCCCGCGGTGCATTTCATCGCCGGTTTACTGTTCTTAAAATTATAAGGCTCCTTTTAAAGAAATCTCGAGACAGCCTGCGGGAACTGCACAGGCTGACCTAGGTGGATACTTTTTGCCGATCCAAAATGGATTTTTACGGTTTTATAATTACGTGACGACATGCTGAGTATCATGCATCACGCTAATACGTTAACCTCCCAATTGCCAGAGAAATAGAGGATATTTGTTTTGTACGATTAGCGCGGCCACGAGTGAAAATATTACCGATGGTGTTCACGAGATGAAATAAATTTCGATCTTTCATCGAAAAAAAAAATATTCTACTTATTTCATGCTGTTAACCCTTTCTGTGAGAAGCTTTATCAAAATCCACTACAGTTCTTTTCCGTTATTCCCCGTGGCGTACCCCTCCCGCGTAACAACGTATTACAATATTACGTCAAGCGCGAGAAATGTAAGGTATATGACGTCATATTTCCCATCTGGTTGTCAGGCACGCACAATTCACCTAGGCAACAAGAACGTGAAAATTGGTATTTTCACTGGTGGTACCATGGCGTGTAAGATCGAAAATTATTTCATGCTTTCTGGTAGGATATCGAGAAATAGCAGTGAAAATATTTTTCGATCTTACACTGGTATCATCAGTGAAAATACCGATTTTCACGTTCTTGTCGCCTAGGTAAATTGCGCGTGCCTAACAACCAGATGGGAAATATGACGTCACATACCTTAGATTTCTCGCGCTTGAGGTAACGTTGCTATGCGGTAGGGGTACGCCACGGGGAATAAAGAAAAAGAACTGTACTGAATTTTGATAAAGCTCCTCCCAGAAAGGGTTAAAAGCATAAAATAAATAGAATATTTGTTTGTTTTTTTTTTTTCGGTGAAAGATCGAAATTTATTTCATCTCGTGAACACCATCGGTAATATTTTCACTCGTGGCTGTGCCACTCGTGAAAATATTATCGATGGTGTCCACTCGATGAAATAAATTTCGATCTTTCACCGAAAAAAATAAATATCCTCTAAATATTTTCACTGCTATTTCTCGATATCCTAACGGAAACCATGAAATAATAGTTCATATTTTGTGTAGCTTTACGGCAAATTTCATATATAAACAGCGGAAGACAATGACGAATGAGCATCTGAAAATTCTATAGATAGATAAAACGCTACATAAATCAACGTTTAACTTTGTTCTTCCCCGCATCGTCTGATGTTTACGCTAGAAATAGAAGCAGTAAACAATTTACCATAACGTGAAGAACTGGGTTTTTTGTGTGTGTGTGTTTGTGTCTGTATCAGCTCTGACCTCAATACTTACTAAAAGAGTCTTTTTTTAAGCCTGGTAACAGACCTTTCTTTAAAACTATTGTAGGAAAAAAGAAATTGCTCATAATGAGTTTCGACTTTTAACATATACTTTTCATGTAAATTCTAATCCGCAAATTCAATTTATACTGATAACCCTGAATTTATATACATATTTGTATATATACAGAGCCCCGGATCAGACAGAGTGATGGTTTTTCTAAATCCATTATTTCTCTTCCAAACCCTATGTTGTGGGTATTCATTAGAATTGTCTCGATGAGACGATTCTAATGAGTACCAACAACATAGGGTTTGGTGGAGAATAACAAATATTTTCAATTTAGAAATCAACCCCCCCCCCTCTCTCTGGAGCTCAGTATATAAATAGTTTTTTTCGAAGTCGTTGGATGGTTGGCGAATCCAGCGCCTAAGTAAGTCTCATAGTCATCATAGTCATGTGATATCAACCAGATCCCCGTCTATGGAGTCATTTCAGTCAATCCAAAAAAACAGGAAACTAAGGAAAATATAATACCTTGAATCGGACCTTGAACAAGTTCTTGATCTTGACAAGACAGGCTATAATTCTGTCCTATATCTAGAAGGGGAAAGCAAAAGTCCCAGCAACCATTCTGTCCTTTATCTGTATTTATCTATATGGCCTAATCCTGGTTCTAATTACGTCCTATATCTAGAATAGAAGAGCCTATTCTAGCAAAAATTCTGCCCAGCTATCTAAAATGAAAAGGCACCACCCTTGCAAATATTCTTTCCTACGTATACTTTAGGATGGCAAGGCATAATCCAACAAATAATTCTTGTCTATATCTATTCTGTTCTATATCCGGAATGGAAAGGCATAACCCTGGCGATAATTATGTCCCATATCTAAAATGGAAAAGTATATAATGCTGGCCATAATCTGTCCTACATCTAAAGTGGAAAGGCATAATCCCAGCATTAATTCTGTCCTATGTCTAACATGGAAAGGCCTAATACTGCGATAGTTCTGTCCTATATATAAAATGAAAAGGTCTAATCCTGGTGACAATTCTGTCCTATATCTATAAAGAAAGGTATAATTCTGGCCATAGTTCTGTCATATTGAAAGGCGTAATACCGGCGATAATTCAGTCCTATATCTAAACTGGAAAGGCATAATCCTGGCTATAATTCTATCTTACAGCTAAAACAGAATGGCATAATCCAGGCGATAATTTTATCTTTTGTACAGAATGAAAAAGAAATAACCCTCGCAATGATTTTTGTTTTATATTCGGATTGCAAAGGTAGGATTCTAGCGATCATTCAGAGCTATATCTACACAGAAAAGGTATAATCCTAGCAATAATTTTTTCTATCTCTAAAATGGAAAGGCATAATCCTGGGGGTAATTCTATCTTTTGTATAGAATCAAAAGCCACAACCCTTTCGACAATCTTTGAGCTGTATCCGGATTGCGAAGGTAGGATTTTAGTGATTGTTTTGAACTATATCTAAAAAGGAAAGGCATAATCCTAGCATTGATTCTGTCCTATATCTAAAATGGAAAGGCCTAATCTTGGGGGTAATTCTGTCCTATTCTTACATGGAAAGCGATAATTCTGTCCTATATCTAAAATTGAAAGGCAAAATCCAGGCGATAATTCTGTCTGTCTTTTGTACAGAAAGAAAAGCTATAACCCTAGCGATGTTTTTTGTCCTATATCCGAATTACGAATGTAGGATTGTAGCAATAATTCTGACCTATATCTAAAACGGAAAGGTATAATTCTAGCAATAATTCTGTCCTATATCTAAAATGGAAAGGCATAATCCTGGGGGTAATTCTGTCTGTTGTATAAAAAGAAGAGCCATAACCTCTGCGATAATCTTTGTGCTGTATCCGATCATTCTGACCTATATCTAAAAGGGAAAGGCATAATCCTAGCAATAATTATTTCCTATATCTGAAATGGAAAGGCCTAATCCAGGGGGTAATTCTGTCCTATATCTTAAATGGAAAGGCATAATCCTGCCGATAATTCTTTCTTTTGTACAGAATGAAAAAGCCCTAACCCTACTGATATATTTTTGTCCTATATCCGGATTTTGCAAAAGTAGGATTGCAGCCATCATTCTGCATGAACTAAATCTAAAACGGAAAGCCATTTATCATTCTAGCAATAACTATGGCTTTTATCTGAAATGATTAGCCATAAAGACTTTGTTTTGTAAACTTCGGATATAAATAATTTAAAAGTTTTTTTTTGTAATCTTCGTTTCCTTTTAACGCTTTCATTTTCTTAATCCTCAAAGTGTATCCAGACTAATCCTAAACGACACTTTCCGTTTTCTGTAATTTTCTGTTCTGCACAAGTCTTCTGTAGAACAAAATCTAATGCAGTAAAAAACTGCCGACTCGGATTAGACGACACTTTACGCAATAACCGAATGCCCATTTTCGCGTATCATCCCGTGTTTCATGAATCGCGGAAAAGGCATTTGAAAAACATTGTCAGATAACGAGAAAATGCCAGTTATCAGCTGAGTGTTTTGGGTTTTTTTCTTTAATGTCATATGTAAAGGGTAAACGGGATTGCTTAAATAAAGGGTTTAACTGTAAATTAAAAAAAAAATCAACGCCATCTATATAACGTAACCGACTTGTAGATAATGCAAGGAGTAATCGATCGGTTTAGTTGAAATAAAGCTTGGCACCAACATAATACCTTAGATAATGTGGGTTGTGCACATGATCCACTGCTCCAGTTGGTGCAATCATCTGTACCACATGAACAAGTTTACAATGTCAAACTTCACCAACGACCAAGAAGAGCACAACCATTCATTTGTTGCCCGTATGAAAAAGTACCAAGAAGGGCACAGCTATTCATTTGTAGCCCGTATGACAAAATATTTACATCATATTATAATAATATTATCTGTTTTCCTGAGTATAAACTTCCCAAATTTTCGGTCCTCACGTCACTCTGACATATAGCGGTTCTGTTACGACCTTGAATCCTGACCTTGCTTCGCACAAGTACCGACCCTGATCAGATTTAGAAATGTTCTGCAATAGGGCGACCTGAGCCGAATCATAACGTCCGATGTTAAACAAGTGACCAGGAATCTTTCGTTTCCTCCCGCTATAATCCAGTTTGTAAATGGCCGTTTGAGGTACAGGGTTTCCGAAAGCGTAACACCAGATGGCGCCAATAGGTTTCTTGGTTATAATAATGGATCCTGTATTACTATAAAGCGGTAAAATAGCCAGGCTACCTTCTTGAAATGGCGCCTTAGATAACCCGGGTACATGCGGCACCACATACATAGTCTTTCCAACATGAATCTGAAGCACGGCACCGGCCATTTTTTGCTCAACTGTCCGTAAAGATACCATTCCACCAATCCTGACTAATGATCTATCGAGTTCCACAGTCCAACGAAATCCCCGAGTTGTATTCACAATATTGTTTTGAATCCTGTCGTCTGAGAGTTGTAAATCGAGTAATAAATTTGGAAGTGTCGACGTATTTATTCCAATAAAATTCACAAATGTTGTAAGTTTATCTATATTTGTATCTATATAAGTGGTTATTGTAGCATTTTCCAAAGGACTTGCGATCAACATTTCCGGTTTAGGATCCTCACTGAATAGTTTCATCGGTGACAACTGAGCGCTTTCTCCCTTTAAAACAGCCTCCTTGTTGAACAGTAAGGTCACTTCAGAGAATTCAGAGAGAATTTTCAAATAAAGAAGTTCGATTTTAGATAAATTATCTGCAGCTATATACAGATGAGTTGTGAATTTTTCGTCTTCTTTTTCCGTTCTGACTGAGGAGTATGGGTCACCGTCTGTAAAAGAAGGCAAAACTTATTTCCCATAAAAATACCTGTTACATAGCTGTAGACAGAGGGAGTGATTTTGATTTCAGAATTGAAAAATGTTAATTATTCTTTGCTAAACCCTATGTTGTGGGTACTCATTAGAATCGTGTCTTCGAGACGATTCTAATGAGTACCCACATCATAGGGTTTCGAAGAGAAATAAAGACTTTAGGATACCACCACTCCTTCCTATCTGGAGCTCTGCCTGTAACAACTAAAGTTGCTTTTGCAACCAGTAAAGATCAAGATCAGGCTGTAAAAAACGCAAAACCTTTACCTACAAAGTAACTTAACATCTGAAGTTTCTCTTGCTTGCAAATGTATATCAAGATCAGACTGCACAAAACTCGCAGTTTGATCTAAGTTACACATTGTCGGTTTTGCTGAGACATTTTGGACAAAAATCAACCTTGATACTGCTCTAGCTGAGGTTTTTAACCGTTTTCCAGCTAAATAACTTAAAATGAAACTTTCACCCATCACGGAAAAAAGAGACCATCTGGGAATTCTGTAAATCAATTAGATGAAAACAGATGATACAGTGCAGTTCAGTTTAAGTTGAGAATTAAAAAAATGATTGTATAACAAGGCACAATGGCCACTTTTCAAACAGAAAATGTCATTAAAGCGAAAAGTGTCGACCCTGGTCAGCCTGCGCAATTCGCGCACTCTGACCAGGTTTTAATACTTTTTGCAGTCCCCAGAAGGTCCATTTTTGCAAGATGTGTCACAACTTTCAAGGGAAAACTCAAGTTTTGCTATTTCAAAGGCAGTTTTTGAGGAAAGATACGTACTTATCGTCATCGTCAATGTATATCCATTATTAGACTGCACGTTTGTGCAGTCTGATCTTGGTCTACAGTGTCTACAAAAAGTCAGTGAGTCGCGCTTAGGAACCTAAAGGTTAAACTAGACTAAAATTGCGTTGAGTTTATTTGCCGGCCTACAGGTGGAGAAAATACAACAGAAAATCGCTTATTAACCTTTCACGAAACATTCCCAAGTTCTTAAGACCCTGAGGTAAAGGCATTTGAAAACACTGTGAAAAAAGAAGAAATGCTGATAACCAGCATTTTCTCCTTTACCCATTTTTACACAAAACTGATCATTTGAGTCATACCTATAATTGGTATGCAAAACTCGAAATGGGGCATTCGGACATTTGCATAAAGTGTCGTCTCGGATGAGCCTGCGCAGTCCGCGCAGGCTTATCCGAGACGGCACTTTACGATTACATTAGATTTTGTGCTACAGTGGACTTGTGCAAAACAGAAAATACCATGAAAACGTAAAGTGCCGTCTCGGATCAGCCTGCGCGGACTGCGCAGGCTGATCCGAGACGACACTTTACGCAAATGTCCGAATGCCCCTTTTCGTGTGTTGCAGGCCATATGTCGTCTGCAAATGCTTTGAATTTGGGCAAGTCTAAAATCTAGTCGTTTATTAACAGTAAAGCTTAAGACTTGTAGATTATGCAGGCGACTTTCACAAAAAGAGATTTTCGAAAGTCCCTTAATTTTTGTCCTTAAAGTTTGCAAAGGCATCAGGAAATGTCAAATGATCGATAACAATTATGAAGGGCCTCATACGCAAAGGAAGGATGACGTCAGATCTGGTATCATTGAAAAAGACGTTGGTATATATCTTAATTACGACCATCTTAGCTCAAGGTTGCAAACCCTAACGCTTCACGTGTAACATGGAGTAAAATTTCTTTTTTTATTTCTAATTGCATCTGATGAGAGTTATAAAATTAAAAAACAAAGAGAGGAAAAAGGGGTAGATTAAGATCAGACAGCACGCGACTAACGGCTGATCTCGGTCGCCACTCTCTCTATACATCCTTCGGCGCCTATGGTAGGTTCAGTATCAACTTTACACAAAACGCTAAAATGGACTCAAACTAAAAGCATTTTTAGGCGATAAATCAAATCAGGCCCGAAACAAGATATTTGTCATTAAAATGATAGAAGTCATTGAGGGAAAAGGAGAAAATGCGGGTTCTCAGCGTTTTCTCCTTTTTCCACAACGTTTTCAGAAGGGCGTCTTCTTTCGTGTCATTAAAAGATGCGGTTGTGATGTAACAAATGGAATAATTCATGCAACATTAACTGAACTGTTATTGACGTAGATTGGCAATGAATAGATTGTACTTTTAACTCGATTCTCATAAATCTATCGCAGCCAACCTAATAAATTCGGCTATTGTGGAGATCTACAGGTTTTGATTTACAATCAGAGACAATTTTGTTAAAAGAAATAATTAGGTCGAAACTTTTTGCTATTTGAAAATTTTGTGCTTGTCCAAGGATCGTACTACCCGATGTTTTAATCGTTTTTTGGACAGATTTTTCTTTCAACCCATTACCACACAATCCCTACTTTTGACGCCCCTGAGAAAGAAGCCTTTTGAAAACAGTGTGGGAAAAGGAGAAAATGCTGGTAACCAGCATTTTCTCCTTTTCCCACAGTGTTTTCTACCCTTCCCAGAACAAATTTCAATTTTTCAGTCACTTTTATTTTGTCGTCTGCAAATGCTTTCAATTTGGATCAGTCTAAAATTTTCTCGTGTGGTAAAGAGTTAAATATACTCAGTGCCATAAATAATTGTGCACTTACGAGTAAATTTTCTTTTACTTTTCGTCGCATGTTTTTCTGAAGACCAACAAATTTGATATCATACTTTAGTTCAGAGTCTGTAGAAAATGCCAGGCTAATCAGATTTTGACTAACAGAAAATTTTAAATGAAGGTGGTACTAAAATCAAAGTTGCAAAAGTACCCAAATACTAAGGTAGAGTTAAAGTTGGGTTTTTCAGAAAATTTTTGTAATTTTTCAATCAATATCTTGTATGGACACCTCTGCTGTCAATTATTTGACGTCGCATAGACCTTACATAACGTAAAATCATTGCATCAGGAATGTTATTCCATTCCTGAACGAGAGCTGTGGCCAAGTCCATGAGATTGTTGATGTTTCGCTGTGATCGAACCTTTCTTCCTCTCGTTCACACATGTACATACTTAAACTTCTCCAAAATAACATATTTCAGACTGATCGAAATTCAAAACATTTGCAGATGGCAAATTCGCAGCTGATACAGACATACTTATCTTCTCTGAGAGAGAAGGAAACATTGTGAGGAAATCGTATATAGGTGTCACTGAACCAACGTATGGTGTAAGATGTTTATCTGTTTACCAAACAATCCCGACTTTTAACGACCTTGAAGCAAAAGATTAGCTCTAAAAAAACACTATACCTAAAAAGATTGATTGGTTGATTGTTTGGTTTTAAAGCCTTTTTCAACATTGTTTCAGTTATATCGCGGCGGCCAGTGCACCTATCCATGCCTTTCAGGAGTCTGTTATACCAACAGTATTCGGCACTTTTTTCTTTCCGAGCCACTGGCTGCTTTCCCACATAACCATTATGGAAACAATGGTCAGTGGTGGGAGAAGAATGAATCCTGTCGCAATGACTATCATCAATCCTTGGAAAGAAATTGGCCGAGCCGGGGATCAAATCCATGGCTTAAAAGAGCAAATGTCGGAAACTAGCATATCAGCATTTTCTCCTTTTCAAAAAGTGTGTTTTGCCTGTTTAAATCCAAAAAAAAAATTATCATTGAGCAACAATTATTATGTCGTCTGCAAACCCTTCAATTTTGACTTGTCTTATTATTTGTCGTCTGGTAAACAGTCAAAATCCTGCGTTCGTTGTAAACAGAAGGGTATAACTCTTTACAAAATGACAAAATTTTAGACTGGTCCACATCGAAAGCATTTGCAGACGACAAAATAAAAGTGACTGAAAATTTGAAATTTCTTTTAGGAAAGGAAGAAAGCATTGTGGAAAAGGAGTAAATGCTGGTTATCAGCATTTTCTCCTTTTCCTACAATGTTTTCAGAAGGCTTCTTTCTCAGGGTCGTTAAAAGTTGGGATTGTGTGGTCAAGAAATTTTTTTTTGGTTACCAGCATTTTCTCCTTTTCCCACAATGTTTTCAGAAGGCTTTTTTCTCAGGGTCGTTAAAAGTCGGGATTGTGTGGCGAAGAAATTTCTTTTAGGAAAGGAAGAAATCATTGTGGGAAAAGGAGATATACTGCTGGTTACCAGCATTTTCTCCTTTTCCCACAATGTTTTCAGAAGGCTTCTTTCTCAAGGTCGTTAAAAGTCGGGATTGTGTGGTAAAGGGTAAAAGAAAACACTACAGAGTCGACATGAACTGTCAACAAAATATAGTTTTGAAATTGATTAATACGCCGGACAAAATTTGTAAAATCATGAGGTCCTCAACGTTTTTGTTTTTTTCCACATTATTTTCTTTTTTGCACAGCAGACAAAGACATGTGATAAAAATGACAGTGACAAATTCAAAAATAATAACATCTGCTCCGTCATTCGTGTCACAAACTTCCATTTTGAAACACGTTTTGGTCTATTTTCGTAAATCGTTTCCCGTCTTTCACAGATTTTAGTTTCACGTCGGTAGAATCACACAACGATATTGTGTCCGCCCATCTATCTTTTTTTTTTTGCTTTATGATAAATGGAAATATTATGTTTTGTTCTGCGATAAGGTATCATTGTTATATCAAATACGTACAGCAATGTTTACTGAAGAAATAATGTTCTTTCTATCGTGGTTCATCTTTCATTCTAACATGACACGCGACTTTGGCTCTATAAACACAGTGCAAGGAAAACGTGGTAAAATCTGCAACAATCCATGTAGAGTGACGTCATTCAATGAATGAGTTATTCAATGGAACATAATCTTCATCCGCGTTTTTACTCCAAGTTTGAACTTGTTTTCATTTCACTAAGAATTGGCCATGTTAGAATCGAAATAATCTTCTTTCTATCGTGGTATATCGTTCAATAAACCACAGTTGTGAGTTATGAGGCGCAATAAATAATCCACGAGGGCGATAGCACGATAGAAAGAAGATTATTTCTTAAATAAACCACAGTTGTGAGTTATGAGGCATAATAAATAATCCACGAGGGCGATAGTCCGAGTGAGTTATTCATTGCGCCTCATACCTCACAACGTGGTTTATTGAACGATAAACCGGATAGACTGAAGATTATTTCGATTCTAACATGACCAACTCTTCATGAAAGGAAAACTAATTCATACTTAGAGTAACCACGCGGATGCAAGGTTTTTCTCCCATAAGAAAGAGATTAGTAGAACGTTGCATAGAGCAAACGACAGAAAAATTAAGTGTTTTTATAAAAAAAAAAAGGTGCTTCTAAGGCAGGTCTGTAGAAGAACATTACCAACTATTGCTCCTATACAGGGCTATCAGTCCTAAATCTTCGATGTCCGAAGATCCCTTAATATTTGCGCTTAAAGTTTGCAAAGCCCCCCCCCCCCCCCGTCCCAGAAAATGTCAAAATATCGATAACAATTATGAGGGACCTTATACAAAAAGCTAGGATGACGTCAGATCTGATATCACTGAAATAGACGTTGGTATCTGAATACAATACGACCATCTTAGCTTAAAGGTTGGTATTTAGATTTTTCACATCACACCAAATTAAAATATATATATATCACTGAAATTAATATGAAAAAACAATACAAATCATCAATAACTACGAATCATAAAATTACAAATAAAAAATAGGGTGGTATTCCCTTAAAAGGCTACATAGCCTCTAAAGCTATTTTTAGATTTCCCGCCAAAATTAAAATAGCATTGTGGGAATGTTGAGTGATTGGCACGTGACTAATGACTCTTAAATTCCATAATAACAAACATATTATTATTTTCCATAATGTCTAGAACTTCGGGCTCTATGTTAAAAGCTTCGCCTGTATATTTCCGGTATGTAAATGAGCGAGTTGCTGATGTTAAAATAGACCATGTTTCCCTTTGTTGTCGACCTGAGCTGTAGTAAATCTCAAATTTCTAATGTTGTCGAATGGCTTTTGACTACTGGAGCTTTATGAATGGAAATTATAAGGTATTTGGGATTATAAGGATGATTTTTTGTCTTTTTGTAAAATTTTCGTCCCAAAGTCTGAAGGGCCACCTTTAAGGTAGTAAAACCCTAACACTTCACGTGCTACATGGAATAAAATATCTTATTGGTTTATGAATATGGATTTATACTGATACAATATTTTTGCACATTGTCAACCGACCAGAGATTCCTTTGATATTTATATTGAAATTATTTGTTGATACTTTTGTTAATTTCCTGAAAAGGGGAGGTAATTATTATCTCCCCTCGTAACGAGAATATAGTGGTTTTAGATTTATAAATGATAATTCCAAGAAGGAAACAAAAAAGAAAAAGTGGCTCGGTTAAAGTAAAACAATGGTAATCATTTTAAATCGAAGCAAATTTTGTCGGACAATATTCTAACGTAAACAGCTGTTTTGCATTATGGGTCTACAACCATAAAAACCAAATCTGCAACTGAGAATGTAACTGCGTAGTTTCTTAATCCTCACCCTGCTATTTAACTCTTTACCACACCATCCCGACATTTAACGACCCTGAGAAAGAAGCCTGTGGAAAACATTGTGGGAAAAGGAGAAAATGCTGGTAACCAGCATTTTCTCCTTTTCCCACAATATTTTCCACCCGATACTAGCATTTTCTCCCTTTTCCCACAATATTTCCACCCTATCAAAGTAAAAAATCATCATATTAACAAGATTAACAAAAAGTTGTCGTTTGCTAAAGAGATAATTGAAATGAAACTTTCAAACTGATGAAGAAAAAACATTAACTTTTCCACTTTCAGAGGTATTTGTGGAAAAAGAAACTCTTCACCGAACAGTGTAGATCCAAGATCAGTCTGATCTTGGTCTACATTGTCCAAAAAGGCCCTTGAGTCGCACTTAGCTTAGTAGCTTATGGATTAAATCTTGCAAAGGCAAACAAGTTCAGAAGGATCAGTCAGTCTTTTACAAGAATTTTAAATCACGAAAAAAATATGATGACTCATCTTCGCTAGCCAAGGTGACGATCACCACGTAGTGATAGTCACCTTGGCTAGCGAAGATGATATGAATACTTAAACAACGGAATATTGTTCATAATCTAAAGCAGTGTGTAATGGTGTCCGTCATCAGCTACAAGGATAAGTTTGAATATTTCATTCTCATTTAAGAAAAAAAGTCATCCAGCTATCAAAGGTGACAAAACAAACTAAAAAGTTATTTTTAGCCATGCAGTTTTAAAGCAGAATACAACAAGATTTGGTTTCCCACGTTTTTTAAGAAAATTTTACATTAATTAATTATTTATTTACATTCACCTGAACAGACATTGACATATATTTGTAAAAAAAAAAAGGGGGGGGCTCTCTTTTCTTTTAGATATACGTTTTTTGCTTGGTAGAATGTCTTATTCTGCTCCCCATGGGTGGTCATTACTGTGTAACAATAGGTGAGTGCGTGTCAAAAACGCATAGAGTCACTGGGCTAAGTTTTCGGCGAAGCAGGTTTGAATCTCAGCAGCAGTAATTAGTTTCTGTGGTATTTTTGCCACCCTCCTTCCCATGTATATTCAAATATTTAAGAACTAATTATCTTTCCTCAAATAAGATCGGGGTTTGTATTCACCAACCATTCTTAAGAACATTCTTAGTCTTATTCTTCAAAATTTTGTCATCGTGAAAACAACAGAACTTATGATTGGCTAAACCATTCGGTTTAGCCAGTTAGAAGTTCTGTTACTTTCACAGTCAGGCAATCTTGCTAAATAAGGCAAAGAACGTTCTTAAGAACAGTTGGTGAATAAAGACACAGATTTCTTTTAAAACACACACACACACGAGCACCACATTCAGGACTGTTTCTACTTGACTTTGAGTGCAAATTGTAAGTCGAAAAAATAACATAACTGTGACAAACATACTAAGCTAGTTACCTGTCCTTGTTTTATAGGTACCCTTTTCGATAGTTAACATCTTGTCCAGTTTTGAAGCAAATGCCTTCAATAATGATAGAGATATTATATCTTCGGTCGGCCGGTGTAATGCAGAGAAATGACCGCCATTATAAAATGACCCCTGGTCATTTCTCGACGTAGAGAAATGACCCATGGGTCATTTCTCTACGTCGAGAAATGACCCGTGGGTCATTCCTCTACGTCGAGAAATGACCCGTGGGTCATTTTTTAATGGGGGTCATTTCTCTGCATTACACCGGCTTTAAGTACAACCCATAATGTGATTTTGGTCAGTTTTTATATATATATAAGATCTTTCCAAAAACATCTCCCCACGTAGATTCAAATACAAAGCTTAACCATATAAGACTTGCTTCTATATCGCGACCTCTTTGCATAATGTAAAGTCTTGTAATCGAGCTTCAACACGCAAAAAAGAGGCATTCGGACATTTGCGTAAAGTGTCGTCTCGAAACCGCGCAGGCTAATCCGAGACGACACTTTCCGTTTTTATGTAATTTTCTGTCTCGTGCAAGTTAACTGTAGCACAGTGTAGTCGTGAAGTGCCATCACGGATCAGCCTGCGCGGACTGCGCAGACTGATCCGAGACGACACTTTACGCAAATGTCCGAATGTCGTCTCGGATCAGCCTGCGCGGACTGATTCGAAACAACATTTTCCGTTTTTATGTAAAAATTTTCTGTTTTGCACAAGTCTACTGAAGCACAAAATCTAATGTAGTCGTAATGTGCTGTCTTGTATTAGCCTGCATGCGCCTTTTCGCGTGTGTTGTAAGCTGTATGATATTTTATGTTACCTTAACGTCATTTCGAGATAGACTGCGTGAAAGTTTCAAGACAACTTACTCGTATAAAAAAGAAAATTGAAGCATTGGCTACTGAATAACTCTCACGCGGAAGCATTGGCACACGACTTTTTCACTCGTCACAACTCGGCCGATTTCGTAACTAAACCTAACCCCGTCCGTATCAATTCTGAAGTTCTGTCTCACACGTCACAACTTATTCCGATTCCGTACCAACATCTAATCTCATCCGTATAACGGTCATTTTCATTTGAACTGCCAATCACGTGATCCTATACATGGCAGCACCACTTAAGTCGTTTAGCAACGATAAAAAAAAAAAACCTTGATGAAATTATTCACATTTATCTGATGAAATTATTCACATTTATCTAATTGTCGTTGAAAAACTTCAATCGGAATTGATAAGCAACGCTAAGAAAATGAATGTACTAACTGTTTGTCAACTGAAATATAGTTACAAAGATTTCGTATGAAAAGGAACCAATCTGGTGTGTTTCAATCCACTGTGGCACTTCATGCTACCACAGTTAAAAGAACTCCAGGAAATAAATAAGTCGCGTTGTGTTCTGGTTTCTATAGTTTAATAATAACGTCTCATAGTTTCCATACTTCTAGGTTAAATAACCCAAATCAAAACTTCAAATTCAAGAATTCTTTTCTAAAGATTCTTTTCAAAAATATCCTCTTTAATTCTCTCCGAAATTCTTTTTCAAGAAAAATCCCATCCCGAGCGGTTCAGGCGGCTATTTTATGCTATAGTTGAATCATGGGATACGCCGCCCCGTCAGCCCAAATAAGTCAAAACGATTCCGGATCTTCTTGATCTCGTATCGTATGATTTACCTGACCTGTACTCATTCTCAGACAAGCTGGATCAGACACAATGAAATTTACTATGGAATTTACGATATAGATATTTATGACCCGAGCGTGAGAATCTGTGGCTGTTAGCTTTTATGTTACACCACCAGATACCACCAGATCATCCGAAGTATGCCTAATGGTTCTGTCTGTCACATGACCTTAAATAGGGCGGAGCCACATCGTAATACAGCAAAGGGATTTAATCAACAGATCAAGCAGAGTTTTCCGAATGACTACTTCGTGCAACTGACAGCCGACAATTTCTAATGATATTGTAAGAAAATGAAACAATATGGCATGTAACACACAAAAAGGGGCATTCGGCTATTTGCAAAATGTATTATTAAACCGCAAAGAAATTTCCCGTAATCTGGTTGGATAATATGACCCGAACTTAAATATCATGTAAACTGGCAAAACGCAGTTTCCCTTTTGGGAGCCCAGTATACATGAATGCACTGTCAACGCAACATTAAAAGTGGTGGCGTTGATCAAGATAAACCTCGAGACTATGCACCAAGCTGACGTATTACCAAGGTTTCAGTGACGTCATTTCCCAGTGACGTCCGGTTTTTTTTTAATTGGGGAACTCAGAAGGGAAATTCTTCTTCGTCAGAGTACTCAATTTTTTAAACCAAAACACTTCAGTTTCCATTAGAAAACATTGGAATGTTAAAACTTTGCAGTTTAATAAACTTGTTGCACGGTCAGGTGACAGGGGACTTGGAAACTTGTTCACGGCTGATGTAAATCATGTCGCCCCGAGCCGAAAACAACTAATAACTTTGACATAAAGTGCTGTCTCGGATTAGCTATTAAAATTTCCTTTTCTTTGCAATGTCTCAAAAAGACAGAAATGGAAATTGTATTTTGATCGAAAGGCCAGCTATTGTGGCCCTTAAAGAGATAGATATTTTCATGTAAATTTTTGAAAGCCAATTAACCAGACCTACAAAAAATGTTATTTCTAGGTTATTTTTATCCAGTATGACTAAGCAGAACTGACAATATAGATCAAAGATCAGAATGTACAGAGTTAATTGTATGCAAACTGATCTTAATCTATAATGAACGCAAGGCACTTTTACAAATAATCCTTATATCAATTAAATGTCAATTCAAACATGACATACTTTTATACATGTTGACTGTACAGTGTATAACTGGTGGCCTACTTTACGAAGTGTCTGTGTTTACTGCATATTATGTGCAGCAGCCCTGTCCACCTCAACAATCTCTATAGCATCCTGGCCTAACCATTAGAAAAAAAATCTGTGTAAAAACGCAATTTCTGATTGGTTAAAAACGAATGGTTTATCCTAATACTTTAGCCAATCAAAATTCGCGTTACTATCCCCGTTCAAAATTAGACCAAATATGCATTTTTTTAACAAAGGTTTGTGAATACGGACCCTGGACTAAATATACACTGACCGCAAAAAGCCACTTCTAAAGGCCCAGTAAAGGCCAAAATATAAACGCAGGTGTTATAATACATTCAGATTTAAATTATACCATTTAAAAGTGTGGAATATATTGTGGAGACAACAGTCCTTAATCGTGTGGTCGAGCCATATGTTGCTCGCTGGCGGATAAGAAGAACTTTTCAATCAGGCAAAAAGTAAACAAAAGACAGCAACATGGCAGGTTTTAATCTAATTTTGAAATTAATGAATCTGTCAGCGATTTGTACTTGGGCCGACCGTATAATGACAGATTGTCATCTTTACAATAATTAACATACTATGAATGGTACGGTATAAATTCAAATCCATTTCAACACCAGCTTTGTTTACATTTAGCCTTTATGATTATTTTTAGATAAAAAGTTTGTTTGTGGAAGATAAGGGTTAGATCTGCAGAGAAGACGACACTTTTGGCACTTTAATGATTGTAACGTTCTTGACACTCTTAGACACTTAAATTTACCGTTTTTTGCCCACTTAAGGTTGACTTAACTTATCTCTACAAGGCCTACATATTTTGCAAATAAGCAGGCCTACATTCCGATGCACCATTATTTGTGTGAAAAGCTGTGAGGCAACCGAATTGAGCAAGCTGGAAAACTGGCCGGTAACGCTCAACACATATTTTTATTTCGAAATAACGAAATCCCAAATCGTTCAAACGAAATGCTATTTCGAGAAAACTTAATACTAAATCGTTAAAGTGAAATGCTATTTCGAGAGAACGAAAAACTCAATCGTTAAAACGAAATGCTTTTTCGATTAAACTGAATGCTATTTCGAGAAAACGAAATTGGTATGTTCGGAATACTTGATCGTCATCGTATACAGACTGTGTGGTCACTCATCTCACATGACACTCAAGTGTTCCGAACATATCTATTTCGTTTTCTCGAAATAGCATTTCGTTTTATCGAAATAGTATGTTGTTTTAACGATTTAGTATTTCGTTTTCTCGAAAAAACATTTCGTATGAACGATTTAGGATTTCGTTATTTCGAAATAAAAACTGTGTAGAGCATGACACCTACCGGCATCCGTACTTTTAATACACGGTGATGCACTTTTCTGACATTATGGCATTTTAGAGTGACAACTGTAAACCATTTACCAAAAATTTATCGGAAGTTCAACGAACCTTAGACAAGAGATCCTTGGAAACACTGCTGGAAAAGTAGAAAGTGTAAGTAACCAGATTCTTTTCCGCACTACGAGTACCTTCCCTACCCTTTAACTCTTTACCAAACAATTCCTGGTTTTCACAACCCTAGGAAAGAAAGCATTTTGAAAACATTGCGCGAAAAGGAGAACATGCTGGTAACCAGAATTTTCTCCTTTTCACAAAATGTTTTTTCTAGACTATCTGATTCAAATCCCAAAATTTGTGTCCTTTGAATGTTGTCGTCTGCAGATGCTTTCAAATTGGACTCGTCAAAAATATTGTCTCTTGGGAAAGAACCCATTACCAAACAATCCCTTCTTTTAACGACCCTGAGAAAGAAGCCTTTAGAAAACATTGTAGGAAAAGGAGAAAATGCTGGTAACCAGCATTTTCTCCTTTTCCCACAATGTTTTCTATCCTTTAAAATACAAATTTCAAATTTTCAGTCACTTTTGTTTTGTCGTCTGCATATGCTTTCGATTTGGACAAGCCTTAAATATTGTCGTTTGGTAATGAGGTTTAAGAAATACATCCGATCGTTTTGAGCAAAATTTAATTTGTCGTCTACAAATACTTTCAACTGGGACAAGTCTAAAGTTTTGTCGTCTGATAATGAGTTAAAAGGAACAGAATAAATCTATACAGGCAAATCAGTGCTTAAAAGTGCATAAATGTCACTTAGTAAATTCTTTCTTTGCTTTTAATTTCATACATTTATAAAAGTCATAAATCTTTATTTCCGGGATATCTCTGCCTACGTTTACCTTTCTCAAACAAAAAAATCTAAATTAAAGAAAGTTAAATTCTGGTAGAGTAGAAAACATGTTGGGAAAAGGAGAAAATGCTATTAACCAGCATTATCATTTTCATTTTCTTTTCCCAACCGGCATTTTCTCCCTTTCCTACAATGCTTTCAAAACGTTCCTTCTCAGGGTTCCCAAACGCTCAAGCTTGCTTTTTAAGTCTTAGCCAAACGACAAAATTTTAGAATTGTCCAAATTGAAAGCACTTGCAGACGACAAAATAAATATGACTTAAAAAAATGATTTTTTTTTTCCAGCATGGTGGAAAACATTGTGGGATAAGGAGAAAATGCTGGTTACCAGCATTTTCTCCTTTTCCCACAATGTTCTCAGAAGGCTCCTTCCTCGGAGTCGTAAAAACCAGAGATTATTTGGTAAAGGGTTAGATAGTTAAGAGTAAGTTTTACTTTAAAATTTCAAAATGTTGTTTTACGTGCTTCTTTTTCTATTGCTTACCGTTTTCTTTCTTAACCCATTACCATCAAAATCCCTCCTTTTGACGACCCTAGGAGAGTAAACCTTTAGAAAACATTGTAAGAAAAGGAGAAAATGCTGGTAACCAGCATTTTCTCCTTTTTCCAACAATGTTTTCTACCCTTCTCAAACTGCGACAATTTCAAAATTTACAGTCGCTTTTATTTTGTCGTCTGCTATGGCGTGACAAACGTTGCAATATTCGATGTCAAAATATTCATTCCAAAACGGAAAAAAATTGTTCGATAAAAAAAATATTTGTTCCCAAAACTAAAATTATCGAATAAATAATTTTTTTCGCACACATATTTTTTGTTTTGTAGCAAATATATAGGATTATTGAACCAATATTTTTTTTTTCGAATCATTATTTTTTTTTTCGAATGAAAATATTGGTATCGAATATTGCAACGTTTGTCATGACACAAATGTTGCAATAAAAAAAAAATTCATTCGATACTGGTTAAAGACCATTTTGCAACAGTGCATTTGATTGGACGACAGTTTCAAGGGATTTCCAACATGGCGATGCTTTATCAGGACGGCGCAAGTTCGGGAAAAACTCTTGCCAGTTAGCTGGATTGCCGGTAAGTTGAATTTTAAAGGAAATGGGCAACTTGACTTTCTGTATTTGTTTGTACACATACACTTGAACGTTGACCACGATGTTTCCAAGTTAAAAGTAGAGAGAATGGACCGAGTGACCTCCTTATGATTAGGGCTCGTCGAGAACACCGGAGTGCACCGAATGTTAATTCAAAGTACCAGAATGCACAATTGTCTCTGAAATAAAGTATAATTGTGCGAAAGAAATGTGAATTTTATCTCCAATGTAAGGCGAGTGGATACAGTTTTCTCGTTTTCTGTCTGTCTGAACAGATTACTTCTCTGACTTGGTGCAGTGTCTTGGCAAAAGGGGGCTAAACGTCTGTCAGTAGGGGAATGATTTGTGGATTGTCACAAGGGCTTGCCAATATGGGCATATAGGCAACGACCCTGAAGACTGCTAGTTTCGTTACTAGGAATAGTACAGATTGAAATCCATCCTAATCAAGTTACACCCGTTTCTTGAATACATTACTAAACAATCAGGGTTTTTACAGCCCCGAGAAACAGGCCTCTGAGAATGTTGTGGGAAAAGGGGAAAATGCTAGTTACCAGCATTTTCTCCTCTTCCCACAGTGTTTTTTGCCCTTCTATACATAAATTTTGATTTTTAAGTCACAGCACTTTTGTCATCTGCAAAAGCTTTCAATTTTGATTATGATAAGTTTAAAATTCTGTCATTTGGGAAAGGGTTAACACGCTCCATATGTCACATGGAACAGCGGTTTAACATCTTTTCAGAAAGACTGTAAGTAATTTGAGATGGTCAGTCTGAAATTTTGAAATTTGATAGAGAGTTAGCCATAGGCGGATCCAGAGGGGGGGACCGGGGGTCCGGACCCCCCCCTGGAATTTTGGCAAAAATGTGGTCATCGGATTCGTGAAATGGTACTGGTTTGATATTGCACTGCATTTATGTAAAATACAGTCATAAATTTAAAAATAAAATGCTCTAAATGTGGAGACCTCCTCATGGTTAGAACTGGAAACTTTGACTTTTCTTGTAAACGGCTTACATCCACTGAAATCCGGAAACCAAAGTATCATATAATAAGACCAGTGCGTTTTCAGTGAGACCCCCCTTGAGAAAGATATCTGGATCCGCCCATGTTAGCTCTTTACCGAACGACAAAATTCTGGATGGGTCAAAATTGAAAACACTTGCACAAAAAAAAGAATGTTATTCAGATATAGATATTTTGGTAAAGATAAAAACCATAGGGGGAAAAAGAGAAAATACTGGTTATCAGTATTTTCTCGCGTTCTCCTTTTTTTTTTTACAATGTTTTCAAAAGCTGTCTTTCATAGGGTTGATAAAAGTCAGGATTCTGTGGTAACTAAAGAGTTCGATTTAAACTCCATTTTCAGAAAGGCTGAGCATAACTTTGGGTTATTGTTATTTTTCAGAACATGGTGTTTGCACATTAGCTTCTTTTCCAACTTTTTGCAGTCCCATGATAGTGCTTGGGCATTCCTAAATGTTAGTAACATGTGTGGCGAAAGCTGAAATAACAGATTATGATGAACAAATATTCAGTGGGTATGTATTTGCACAATATCAGAATAAATTCTAGATTACCATGCAGGCCATTTAAGGTTGCCCAAAAGTACATCAAAAGACAACACTCCCCTAGATCTATTTACCAGAAAACAATATTTTTCCTTAACTCTCAACCACACAACCAAATTTTAGATATACACGCATCTAACTTTTTAAAGCATTTGCAGAGTAAAACATGAAATTGTATATATAGCTCAAATTACAAAGTTTGTCTCAGAAAGGGTAGAAAACAATGATGGAATAGTAGAGAATGTCTGTAACCAGCATTTCCCTTTTAACCATGTTTTAAAAATCCTCCATTCACTTTAGGGATTATGTGTGGTAAAGGGCTAATTTTTATTGATCAAAGTTGTCAAAGGCAATGAAGCTGTGGTTCAGACTTGGAAATTTGTCTAAAAATGTTAAAAAACATTGTGTGGAAAAGGAGGAACTTTGGTTATTGGTATTTTCTCCCTTTTCAATGTTTTGAAAAGCCTTCTTACCGAGGATGGTTGAAAAAAACAAAGCTGATGGATTTGAACAGAAAAGAAAGGACTTTACATCGCACTTTGTAATGTCAAAACTTTGGGTGTCATTGCAACAAAATTGAAAATTATTGAAAATCTTTGAAAATCCTCTAGTCAGAAGCCATAACCTGAGGGGACTGTGCTCGCTGATCAGGGTCAATATTGTTTGCAGATGCCTCAACTCTTTACTGAAGGACAAAAGGACAGGCCCAGATAGCTCCACATCTGCTATCCAGCAACCATTTGGCAGGGGATGGTCATGTCAACATTGCTCTTTTTAAAACATTGTGGGAAAAGGAGAAAATGCAGATGATCAGCATTTTTGGCTTTTCCCATGATATTTTCTACTCTATCAAAGAGAAATCCATCAATTGAGCCACATTTAGGTTATTTGCATGAATTATTTATGCATATTTCTATAGTTTCAGAAGCTGAAACTGAATGACCTCAGATTCCATATTGTGAAGAAAGAAATGGATATGCAAGGGAAATGTTTGAAGATTTCTTCTTAAGTCTGACTAAGCTGATTACTTTCAATATATGGAAGAAAGAAGAGGACCATTGAGGAGACTGGTTTCATTGCTGGAAATCCTATTCATAACTCCAGGGTAGAGCGTCTTTGGAGAGATGTCTACTATGCAGTCATACAGATGATGATATTCAGCTTCATGGAAGTGATAGGCTTTAAGTTGAACAAGATATTTTAACTCTTTACCAAACGCCAACATTTTGGACTAGTCCAAATTGAAACCATTTGCAGATGACAAAATAAATGTGTATCCAAATTTGAAATTTGATTTGGATAGGGTAGAAAACATTGTGGGAAAAGGAGAAAATGCTGGTTACCAGCATTTTCTCCTTTTCCTAAAATGTTTTCAAAAGCTTTCTTTCTCAGGGTCGTTAAAAGTCGGGATTGTGTGGTAAAGAGTTAAACCAGTTGAGAGTCTGTTTTGATCCTCTTGCAGCTAGTAATGATATTAGAGTAGACATTTACACAGGGGTGAAAGCAGTATTGAATGCTTTGCTAAATATGAATAAATGACTTTTAATGACTTGTACAAAGCAAGGTATAAACAAGCCTGCAGAATTTCCTGCCAAAACAGATAGTCATATATGGCTTCCGTCCAGGCCGCAGTCATATATGGCTTCCGTCCAGACTGTCTGTAATCTCATGCTGCCTGTAGAGACTCTAACCTTTGAAAAATTGTGGTCTGCCATGACTGTCATTATTCTGCCAGCTGCCTACCTTAGGCAGAAAGCAGAATCACTGGGACAGTCTCGGGAGGAAGCCATTTTCATGCATAGGAAGCAAGAGATCATGGATGGTCTGGGTAGAAGCCAAATATGACAGTCTCGGCATGAAGTGAAAACTGACAGACTAGTCTGTGCCCTGTATACAATGCTGGAATCTATCATATTAACCCATTGCCACACAATCCCTACTTTTGACTACCCCGAGAAAGAAGCCTATAGAAAACATTGTTGGAAAAGGAGAAAATGCTGGTAACCAGCATTTTCTCCTTTTCCCACAATGTTTTCCACCCTTCACAATACAAATTTCAAATTTTCAGTCATTTTTATTTTGTCGTCTGCAAATGCTCCATTTGGATAAGCCAAAAATTATGTTGTTTGGTAAGGAGTTAAAAAACAACAAATCATTCCAGATAAATATATTTCAATATGGCATAAAAGATTTGTCTTTGAAAGAGTAGAAAACTGTAGGAAAACGATGCTGGAAACCAGCAATTTTGTTTTTTTTCCACAATGTTTTCAAAAGTCTTTTGTCCTCAAGGCCATTTAAACCTGGGATTGTGTAGTAAAGGGGCATTTTAAAATTAAGATGTTAAAAAAAAAACCAGGAAACTTTATAACAGTGTAGTCCTAAGTTTTCCAGTAAAGCATTGTAGATTGGAGATTAGGGTCCATTTACACCAACCATAAAGAATTTCTTTGTCATATTCTACAAAATTTTCAAAATTTGCAAGTAACAAGACTTCTGATGGGCTAAAAAAATGGTTTTAGCGGATCAGAAGCTATGTTACTTTCAAATGTGGAAAAATCTGGAGAACAAAACTGAGTATGTTCTCGTGAATGGTTGTTGAATAAGGTCCCTGAGTGCATGTTTTTTTTGCAGTCTAATTTTGATCAACACTGACTGCTAAAGCTCTTATAGTTGTGAGTCATATGTATTTAGAAGGGGTTCATATGCTGATACATCGTCAAAATCTGCATTTCTTCCTCCAAAAAGATGAAGAAATGGCTGTATTCTACAAAAAGTTACAATTTGGATAACACTGTAACTTGTAGGAGTGTGCATATCACAAGTTGAAGCACATCATTTATGTGTAGAATTATGTCAAGTAAACTTTAGAAATTCAATCCAGTCAACAGTGTATTATATGTCAAGAGGGCTGTGCTTGCCCTATTTTACTCCACTGCATTTTTCTGCCTGTACCATGAAATCGTGGGAAGGACATAGGCATCTTTTCAACAGCTTCCAATTGCATCCAAAATTATTCGCATAAATGATGTTCATGGACAGACGACCTGTCTATTGCAACTGTGTCATCAGTTTAAAGGTCAAGGTCACATTGTTATGATGAAATTTGTCAATAGTTGAAACTATTAAAGTGATTACAAGTGTTTCTGTCTGCCCAGTCAAGTCACTTAGCTCAGTCTTTAGCATGGAGGACTTGAGAACAGGTCACTGGTTTGATCCTTAGCTTGGACAATTTCTTCTTGAGGATTAATGATTGCGACAGGATCCATTCCTTTCTCACTGCTGTCCACTCTTTTAACAATGGTTATGTGGGGAAGCAGCCAGTGGCCTGGAAATCAGATTGTGCGGAGTACTGGTGAAAGAAGCTCCACGAAAACATGGATAGAAGCAGTGGCTGCCACGATAAAACTTAATTAATGTTGAAAACGGTGTTTAAACACAACACAATCAATCAGTCAATCTGTCCGTCCAATGAATCAGTATTAATTTCCATCAATACTGACAAGTTCTGTAAGTTCCGTTTGGCTATTTCTTTTTCATAGCTTCACAAATTGAAAAAAAAAAATCTTTTGCTGTCAAACTTAAATAAATATGTGTTTACGACATTACATAATGTTTTTTTCTGTCTAAACATGACAGAAGATAAAAATTTATCCCTTGTTCATCTTATTAGTTTTGCAGGTTACCTTCTTTTTTTTTGCTCCTTGGGCCAAAGCCCAGGAGCTTATGTTATAGTCATTTGTCCATCTTTCAACTTGCGAGGTGGAAGGTTGCTCCTTGAAGTAAGTTTTTCTGCCAGCAACTGGATATGACAGGACTTTCTCCACAATAAAGGCCTCAGCTCATCCTCGCCTTTAGTGGAGAATATATTACTGCTCAGGTATAACTCAATAAATGACAACTCATGTTTAAGCATGTACTGACAGGAATAAATAAACAAACTATCACAAAATTACGGTAGTTTCTTAATATTTATTTGTTATCGTATTGTCGACATAATTATTTCTAATGTGCATTAAAACTAAAAATGAGAAACAATCTTTAAACAGACTAGAATGATTTGTATCACAAACAAAACCTGACCCACATACAGGATAGCTTGCCTGCCCATCACCAAAAAAATATATCTTGACTTAACTCATTACCAAACGACAATATTTTAGGTTTATCCAACTCAAAAGCATTTGCAGACTACAAAATAAAAGTTACTGAAAATTTGAAATTTGAAGGGTTTTAGAAAACATTTTTTAGGAAAAGGAGAAAATGCTGGTTACCAGCATTTTCTCCTTTTTCCCACAATATTTTCTGAGGGCTTCTTTCTCAGGGTCGTTAAAAGTAGGGATTGTGTGGTAATGGGTTAAAGATAAGCTATCTGGTTGGGGAAGTCTTGTTGAAGATAAAACTAATTAACCCATTACCACCCAATCCCAAGTTATAACAACCCTGATTTACAGAAAGAAGGCTTCTGAAAGCATTTTGGGAAAATGATGAGGTGCTGCTTACTGCCACTTTTCCCCTATCTCCCCATGTTTTGTACCCAATCTGAGACAAAAAGCATGAATCTGTTGTCCATAAATGTTTTAGATTTTGTTTTGTCTAAATTTTTTTCCTGTGGTAAAAAGTTATGTAAAAACAAAATCTACCAAAGCATTTGATTCAACCCCAAACTCAAGGTATGACCTTGACCTCAAGGTCAATGAGTGGGTTTGGTGGTAATTAGTAAAGTCCAGACTTGTATCTAAAAGGGGTTCAAGTATCAACTGATATAGACTTAAAAAAAAAAATTACCCAACACTTTAAGATGGCAAAGCAACCCTAATGGCCCTAAAATCTTTCACCTGAGCATTTTGACCAAGCATGACTTATTTCCATTATCGTCTGATGCGATTTATTGTGACATGCACACACTAATAAACTCTCATAAGTATCTGACTGAAATGTGGCCATTAGAGTATGTACAAGTTGTTGCTAGAATTTGTCTCAGTGACCTTTTTAGTTCAACATGCCCCATTTTCAAGACTAACATTCTGACCAACTTTTATGGATATTGCACAGAAAACTAGAGCCATCACTAAATGTGATGAATACCCTCAACAGCTCCATGTCAAGAAATAAATCTTTGATACTGAAATGTATATAGCCTTAGTCCAGAATACATCTTGACTCTTTACCACATGACAAAATTTTAGACTGGTCCAAATTAAAAGCATTTTGTAGACAAGAAAAAATAACTGCAACTAAAATATTGAAATTTTTTTCCAGCAGAGTAGAAAATATTGTGGGAAAAGGAGAAAATTATGGTTTCCAGCATTTTCTCCTTATTCCACAATGTTTTCAAAAGGCTTCTTTCTCGGGGTTCTTAAAGGTCTGGATTGTGTGGTGAAGAGTTAAATAGTAACAAAAAGATAAACTTTGCACAGCAACCTGAATAAAAACTTGAGAAAATAGAAGCTTTTGCCAATACATAAAGAAGCAATAACTTCATTTTTCTGATATACATGTACGGTACTTCGAATTGGCTATGAACGGAAATCACTATATGTGCCACATATCCCCTAAGCACAATATTTGAGTTAACTTGAAGATAGACAGGTATTCTTGTGCAAATTTCATTCTTGTTTTTCAGAGCCTTTGACTAGCTTAAGGCCTGAATAAAAACAGTAATAAATTCCAAACAATGTTCAGTGTCTGTACTTATACATGTTTTCATCTGGTTTAAAAAAACACACACACACAAAAGCCTACTTAGGCTTTTAAGCCTTTACCACACAACAATATTTTAGACTGTACCAAAATGATAACATTAATTTTGCAGACAACATAATAAATAATTATGGCAGATGTTATGGGATTTATTGTGTAACCAGCATTTTGTCCTGTTCCAAAAAGGTTTTCAAAGGATTTCATTTTCAGGGTCGATTGTGTGGTGAAAGGCTAAGGTTTCTTATTCATTACCAAATTGGTCTAAAAGTATTTAACTCGCAGACCAAAAAGTTTAAGGCTAAACCTTTTGCCATGTGGACTTAATATATGAAAATCAACAGAACTTAATAAGAAAAAATGATATTGTGAAATCTTGACTAAAATACCCACACCTCCCTTCAACCCTTTCCCTGGTTATGGCATCTTTGACTTTTTTTAATTTGAGAGCCACTAAGGAGTTAGATAAGGAACTGGGTGCCCTTTTACTACAGTAGTTATAAACAAAATTTGCCTAAGTAATACAGTATACTGGCATTAATCTGCCACGAAATACAAGATAGCTTTCATGATTATTTTAGAAAACTACATGTATTGCGATATATCAAAGTTTCTTGGGAATATTATCTTTTCATTTTAACTTGATGAAATTTCTAGGAAACTATGATTAATCACAATAGTGTTCTAAAATAATCATGATAGTCACATGTATATTGTATCTTATGGCTAAAATATGCCACCATGTTATAGTAATGTAAAATTTTGAAAATCATTAACTTGTTGCCAAATTATAATATGCACATCTTAGCTTCATATATAAACTTCCCATAAAGTTTGACTGCAATCCATCTGATAGATACTGAGTAATGGACCGGAGAAAAAAATCAAGAAAGGGCCATAACTCGTTTAGAAATTATTCAACTGTAACAAAATTATAATATGCACATCTTCACTTCATGATAAAACTTCCTATTAACCCTTTCCCAAACAATCCCTGGTTTTTACAGGAAAGGTATAGAAGCCTTTTGGAAACATTGTGGGAAAAGGAGAAAATGCTGGTAACCAGCATTTTCTCCTTTTCCCACAATGTTTTCTACCCTATCATATAGAAAAATCATCTTTTAAGCAACTGTTAATTTGTCATCGGCAAAATGCTTTGAATTTGGTCTGGTCCCAAATTTGCTGTCTGGGAAAGGGTTAAGTCTGATTGACTGAAATCTATCCTGTAGTTATTGAGAAATAGAGCCGACAAAAGAAAAATCATGGAAGGGCCATAACTCCTTTGAAAATCATTGAACTGTAGCCAAATTATAATATGCACATCTTGACTTCATAATGGAACTTCCCATGAACTTTGACTAAAATCCATCCAGTAGATACTGATACTTTTTGACCTTGTGACCTTTCTTTTGACACAATGTGTGCCAAGCACCCATAGCTCGGTTGATAGCCTGCAAGCTTGAGAACAGGGAGTCACTGATTTGATCACTGGCTTGGCCAATTCAGACTTTTTCTTTTCAGAAACAAGAGGGCCATGATGGCCCTGAAGTTGCTCACCTGAGCCTTTTTGACCACACATGCCCCATTTCCAATCACTTCCAAGACATGAGTATCAGACTGAAAAAGTGGCCATTAGAGTGTATACAAGGTTTTTCTAGGACTTGACTTAGTGACAGTTTTTTTAACCCAACATGACCCACTTTAAACTCATCTAGGATATCATTAACCCTTTGCAACACGATGAGTACTTTTAACACCCCCTGAAAGAGAAGGCTTTTGAAAACATTGTGGGAAAAGGAGAAAATGCTGGTTACCAGCATTTTCTCCTTTTCTCACAATGTTTTCTACCCTATCAAAGAAAAATCATTTCATATGAGCCATGTTAAAACTCTTATCTACAAATGCTTTTAATTTCGACAGATCTAAAATTTTGTTGTGTGGTAAAGGGTTAAGGAAAATATTCTGACAAAGTTACATGAGAATAAGATTGACAATGTGGCCTGTAGAGTGTACACAAAGTTTTCCCGAGATTAGACCCAGTTACCTATTTTCTGATTGGTGGCTTTACCAATTCAACAAGAGATATTTGTAAAACATGTATGCCCCCCTAATGGCATCCAATGTGATTATAAACTCTTACATTCAAAGTGTAAAAACGAACAAAGGGTAATTACTCAAAATGATAAATTAACAATTCTTGGGCACTGTACTTCCCATTTATGTGAACTATCAACTTTTAAAGTTTCATGACTTTACCTCGCATACTTTTTGAGTTATGCTCCGGAAAAAAAATAAGTACGAAAATCAACAAAGGGCAGTAATTGCAAAAATATAATGGGCAGAGTTATGGTTCTTGTGCAATGCACTTCTCCTGAATAAGATCTATCCACATATAAAGTTTCAAGATTATACCTGAAAAACCTTTTGAGTTATGCTCTGGACAAAAATTAAGCATGAAAATCAACAAAGGGCAAAAGCTCCAAAAATATAATGGGCAGAGTTATGGTTCTTGTGCACTGCACTTCTCCTTAATAAGGTTAATCCACCTATGAGGTTTCAAGGTGATCCCTGAAATACTTTTTGAGTTATGCTCCAGACAAAAATTAAGTATGAAAATCAACAAAGGGCAATAACTCCAAAAATATGATGGGCAGAGTTATGGTACTTGTGCACTGCACTTCTCCTTAGTGAGATCTATCCACCTATGAGGTTTTAAGATAATACCTGAAATACTTTTAGATTTATGCTCCGGACAAAAATTAAGTATGAAAATCAACAAAAGGCAATAACTCCATAAATATGATGGGTAGAGTTGTTGTTCTTGTGCACTGCACTTTTCTTTAATGAGATCTATCCACCTATGTAGTTTCAAGATGATACCTGAAATACTTTTTGAGTTATGCTCTGGACAAAAATTAAGTCTGAAAATCAACAAAGAGCAATAACTCCAAAAATATGACAGGCAGAGTTATGGTTCTTGTGCACTGCACTTCTCCTTAATAAGATCTTTTCAAATATAAGGTTTCAAGGTGATACCTGAAATACTTTTTGAGTTATGCTACGGACAAAAATTAAGTATGAAAATCAACAAAGGGCAATAACTCCAAAAATATGATGGGCAGAGTTATGGTACTTGTGCACTGCACTTCTCCTTAATGAGATCTATCCACCTATGAAGTTTCAAGGTGATACCTAAAATACTTTTTGAGTTATGCTCTGGACAAAAATTAAGTATGAAAATCAACAAAGGGCAATAACTCCAAAAATATGATGGGCAGAGTTGTTGTTCTTGTGCACTGCACTTCTCCTTACTGAGATCTATCCACCTATGTAGTTTCAAGATGATACCTGAAATACTTTTTGAGTTATGCTCCGGACAAAAATTAAGTATGAAAATCAACAAAGGGCAATAACTCCAAAAATATGATGGGCAGAGTTATGGTTCTTGTGCACTGCACTTCTCCTTAATGAGATCTATCTACCTATGAAGTTTCAAGATGATACCTGAAATGATTTTTGAGTTATGCTTCGGACAAACTTGGTCTACGGACCGACCGACCTACCGACCGACAAGTGCAAAGCAATATACCCCCATTTCTTCGAAAGGGGGGCATAATTACATGTACATGTAAAACTTACACTACAATAAGCAATCCCATATTTCAAAGACCCTGAGGTAGCCATCTTTTGAAACATTGTGGGATAAGAAAGAAAGGCAAATAAACAGCATTTTCATTTTCCTCCCAACACGACATACTTTCTCCTGGGTTGTTAAAACATGGGATTCTGTTGTATAGGCTGATTAAACTCTGCACAAATAACAAAGAAATGATCTATGCTCTAGCAAAGGGAAATTAGAGCATCCGAGAGATCAAATGTGCCAAACAAGTAATCACATATTTATGGGCCCATGATAAAGGATCCATATAATCATTTTTTTCCAATAACTGAGTGCACCATGAGGTGGAGTGGTCCATGAGCGTGCAGAAAAAAACACAAATAATGAAATGCTCCGACCCATGCTTAGATACACAGACTGACATGTCTCATTGCTTTTTTGCTAGTGCATCAAGCCTTTTTCACAGAGGATGGCTATTTTTATTTAACTCATTATGTTCAGTTATGACCCAAATATTGATTGTTACAGGTGAACAGTCATTCAAAACATCAACAAAAAATAATCTGCCCAGCCAAAGAGAAACAGCCTTTTCCGAGTATGGACAGAAGGTTTTTCAAGAGTCCATCTCAGTGACCTAGTTTTTGACCCTATGTGACCCATTTTATATCTCGTTAGAGTTCTCATTAACTCTTTACTGAATAACAAAATTCTAGACTGGTTCAATTGGAAAGCATTTGCAGATGATAAAATAAATATTAAACAAAAAGGGAAATTTGTCTTGTCTCTTGTGAAGACTAGGAAACATTGTGGAAAGGGAAAAATGCCGGTTACAAGCATTTTCTCCTTTTCTCACTACACTGCCAAATGCCTTCTCTCTCAGTGCTGTAAAAAGGTGGGATTGTGTGATAAGGAGTCAAGACGTATATTCTTACCAACTTTCATAAGTATTGAACATAACACTTGGTATCTAGGATATACAGAGTTTATCTAAAATTTAACCAGGTGACCTAGTTTCTAATCCTTTCCCAAACAACAAAATTCTAGACTGGTCCAACTTGAAAGCATTTGCAGATAACAAAATTCATGTGACTCAAAAACTGAAAATTGTTTAGGAAAGGGTAGAAAACACTGTTGGAAAAGGAGAAAATGCTGGTTACCAGTTTTTTCTCCTTTTCCCACAATGTTTACAAAATGTCTCTAACTCCGGGCCATGAAAAACCGGGAAAAGGGTTGGGAGAGGGGATAACCCTGTCTTGTAAGTCTGTTTTTCTGTACCAGGTGAAAATCTCCATCCAAAATTAAAGCCATTTTCATCTTCTAGTAAAAAGTTCCTGTATTGACTCTCCAGGTTATGGCCAAAGTGTGAGTCACAAGCAATCAATCAATATAGTTGATGAAATTTATTTCTAATCTTTTATGAAATCCCATGCCTGTCCAGAAAGTCAGTAGGTTGTTCCATCGATACATCTCCAGTAGCATCTACAATAGAAATGAAAGTACATTGACATTACTTTTTAGATAGTGCCAGCATAATGTGGAGAGTATTTTACCACATGACAATCTACCGGTATATTTAATCCATTTTATACCATTGTCCAGGTAAAGAATCACCAGACTGACTTTCTTCAGATACATTTATTTTCACCCGAATGAAAAGCACAAGGTTTGCTGCCTAAGAGCATGCCATAAAAATCACAATTAAGCCATCATATATAATTTCAAAAATGTCAAATTCAAATACCTGAAATTACACAATGAATAGCTCAATTTGACAATTCGCAAAATTTCTATTACATTTCAAAGACAAGGGTTTTGCAAAGCAGCCCATAGTACACCGCAAGGGGCTTGTCAGTCAAATTGTTAATTTCAGAATTAAAGGGCAGATAACTCTAGACCTCATGAACAGAACGAAAAGAAAAAAGTCCCATGCACAACTACACATCATAGACTCATACTGCTATGTTTAAACTTATTCCAATGGAAACTGTTGGAGTTGTGCTCACAAGAAATTGCTCCTGGAAGGACAGATGGGCAGAAGGATGACTGGTGCCATAACATACATGCGCGGATCCAGATATCTTTCTCAGGGGGGATCCCACCGAAAACGCACTCATCTTATCATATGATACTTTGATTTCCGGATTTCAGTGGATGTAAGCTGTTAACTCTTTACCACACGAGAAAATTTTAGACTGGTCCAAATTGAAAGCATTTGCAGACGACAAAATAAAGGTGACTGAAAAATTGAAATTTGTTCTGGGAAGAGTAGAAAACATTGTGGGAAAAGGAGAAAATGCTGGTTACCAGCATTTTCTCCTTTTCCCACAGTGTTTTTAAAAGGCTTCTTTCTCAGGGGCGTCAAAAGTAGGGATTGTGTGGTAATGGGTTAACAAGAAAAGTCAACATTTCGAGTTCTAACCATGAGGAGGTCTCCACATTCAGAACTTTTTTTTTTAAATTTATGACTCTATTTTACATAAATGCTGTGCAATATCAAACCAGCACCATTTCATAAATCTGATAACCACATTTTTGCCAAAATTCCGGGGGTCCAGACCCCCGGTCCCCCAGTCTGGATCCGCCCATGACATAATAAGACTCTTTTACAGTTTTCTTCACAAAAGTATGGTACACAATCGCGACAAAAAGTACACTTGGAAATTGAAAATAGCATGGCATCTTACCAACAGTTCTATCACAACAAGTCCCTCAACATTTTCAGGAATGGCAAAATTGGTTCCAGTTGAATGGACTGCAACCCTATCTACACCTTCAATATATTTCAGTCCTGTTGCATTTCTGAATTGCAACTGTACCGTCTTTGTCCAGCATACCACCACATATTTCAATGAAAACACCCCGATTATTTAGTGCAGAATCTACATAAATGCATCTACCTGCAAGAGCAAAAATATAAATGAAATACATCTGTGTGTGTCCATATACAGATATATATACATGTATATGAACCATGCTTTTGCAGAAAGGGACCTAATGCATCTACAAAATGTCTTGACCTAGGCTTACCTGGTCTGAAAAATTTTGCCATTTGTCAAATTTTCTGTGTGTTCAAGGACCAGTCTACCTTGTGATAAACTCTTTACCAAACAACAAAATTTTACACAGGTCCAAACTGAAAGCATTTGCAGACAGCAAATTAAATGTTGTTAAAATGGTGATTTGTTTTTCCAATGGGTAGAAACTGTGGGGAAAGGAGAAAACGCTGGTTTCTAGCATTTTCTCCTTGTAGCACAAAGTTGGGATTGTGTTGTAAAGGATAAAAATGTTGTTAAATAAGGACGGATATTACTGATTCACAATTATGTGATGACTTGCTGGGTATCATGCATGGATCATAGAGATACCTTTAGCTCCTTTTTGCTTGATCATGGCTCATGTATACATGTTTAACCCTTTTCCAAACAACAAAATTTAACCTAGACCAAATAAAAAGAGTCTACAGATGACAAAATAAATGTGACTCAAAAATTGCAAATTGTTTTGGGAAGGATAGAGAACATTGTGGTACATGTAATTGGAGAAAAAAACTGGTTAACAGTATTTCTTCTTTTCCCACATTTCAAATGTCTTTTTGCTTTGGGTCACTAAAACTTGGGATTGTGCAGTAAAGAATTAAAGTTTTTCTAAACAATGGGTGTTTACACAGCATCATATTCAACCAACAAAAACTAAACTGGTTAGACTTTAAGTAGCCACCAAAAATTTGAAGGTGAACAAATCCCTGAAAAATGCTGGCGAGTTGAACTCCTTAAGATCACTTTAAAGTATGGCAGTCATTGGGTTAAAAGTTTCCAAATCTTTAATTGTACTTGAGATTTGGCTGTTCTAGCACTGACTGGACTGGTACAGAGACAATCAAGACAAAATCAGTTGAAAGTTCGGCACAGATTTTGTGTACAAGTTTGAACTCTTAAAAAATGCTGAACATAAGAGAAAACCCTGCATTTAATCAGTTAAATTTACGATGGACTTGAGATGGTACAGTGTACAATAAATGTCCAAATATGAAAAAGATCACTGTAGCATCTCATTATTGAGAGTACACACAATCCCTACTTTGGAAAACATTGCGGAAAAAGAAGAAAATGCTGTTAACCAGCATTTTCTCCTCTTCACACAATGTTTTCTACCATTTACAAAACAAATTTCAAAGTTTCAGTCTACAAATGCTTTCGATTTGGACAAGCCTAAAATATTGTCGGTTAGTAAATGAGATAAAGCTTGGAAATATTTCTACAAAATTTAAAGTACTTTTATAGAATCAATTCTTTAACAGAACATAGCTTTGTACATTCATTAAGTCCCATTTTGCAAGAGCATAACTCATGTGATTTAGAAGGTGTTCAGAATTCAATGCAACTTCTAATGCAAGTGCATTCCGAATTTCTGTCCGTCGCGGTAGGTAGATGTTTCAATTAAATCCAGTAACTTAAATGGTTTCCGGTGCATTCCGGTGAACTTTCGCCGCTCTAATTCTTATGGCGAAAAGTAAATGCCACTGCTTCCACAACAAACGTTCATGTCATACATTAGCATTTATGTCATCCATTTGAAATAATTCAACAATTACAACTTTTCTACAGAAATTAAATGAAATAAATAATTTTCCACTTACTGAATAGATCTATATTCTGGTGGGCAGCTAGCGTCTGTTGCGTAGCCATGTTGGAAATCTAACAACAGCATTGTCCAATCAAATAAGCCGTTACTAGATGGGCTTTCCCAAATCTCATTGGTCAATTATCGAATGAATATTTTTTCAACTGCAGTCTGTAAATTTTTATATGTTGCAAAATTTTTTTTTTCATTGGATAATTTTTTTTTTTCATTGGATAATTTTTTTTTTGTATTCGATATTTATCTTTTATTGAATGTATATAATTTAAGTTTAGAACAAATATATTTTTATCCAATGAATATTTTTTTGTTTTCGAATGAAAATTTTTTTTTCGAATGAATATTTTTTCGTTTTAGAATGTAAATTTTGATATCGAATATTGCAACGTTTGTCACGCCATAGTCTGCAAATGTTTTCGACTTGGACAAGCCAATTTTTTTTTGTATGCTAGAGTTAAGGATATATCTTTACAACAGGAGAGAAAAAAAAACTCATTAAAACTTGAAATTGTGAAGAATGGCTAAGCTTTGAAAATACACTGAAACGAACTTCTAAACGGCCACTTTAAAGGACGTTTTCGGTAGTAATTTCTGCACATCACTTTGGCGATTTCAAGGGAGACAATAACAGACAGTAACTCTTCTGAAAGAAGGTACTTGCATATCGTTCGGACAATACCTTGAATCAGATTACTATTTCATTCATACAGAATCAAGAAATAATACATTAAAATGGAAAATAATATTTGCATTCTATAATAGACTTTCTATCACTGTATTACTGTCTTTTATCAAGATATAGTAATTTTAGATGTTTTGATACTAACGGTTACCATAGAAACTGCCATTTTGCAGAAAATCTAACTCGCCAACATACCTTTTTTCTTTTTATTTTTGAGTTTGCCATTAAATTTTACCCAACATATGAAAGAATTAGAAAATTCTATGAAAGGATTAAATTTTCACAAAACTGTAGAAAACGTCTTTAAGCTGTAATTTCCCATACACCTTTTCTCGCGACCGCTGCATACACAAAGGACAACTTTGTTGGTTTCATTTTTTTGCAGAATGATTGACGAGTTCGAAAACATACCTGAGCAAAAATCTAAAGAGAATCCATTCAATTTCTATCGCGAAAAAAAAAAACTTATTTGTCGTTTATTCACTCAACAGTGTAAATTGAAAAATAGTTTTGAAAAGCTTGTTATTTTTTTTTATTACATTTTTTTCAAAGAAAATAATTTTCAAGTTTTTCTTATGGCTTACAAAATTCAGTATTTTACGCTTCTCTTTTTCAAACTATTTTGCCTGGCACACACCACGCATGCGCAAACAACCAGTTTTTCTTTTTTTTTTTTCCTTGTTTTTTTTTTTCCAAAAAGAGAGTCCTTCTGTTGGCAGATCGAGAATTTTTTCATCACAATTCCATGCTTAAGGTCCAGATATATGTCACAATTTGTTTTTATCAATATTTCGTTTACTTGCTCCAATTTACAGGAGAAACAAAAGTGACCATTCAGAAGTTTGTTATAGCGTATCAGATCAATTACCAATGTGTGCTGTGTAAAGGATTGAAAAACTTGTGGGATCTGTCCTCATTTAAAAACCGGAAACCACAACATATATAGACTTCTTGGAAGGGTTGAAAAACATGAAATGCATTTACAATCTGTCGTGTTCTGTGAAACGTTGCAGCCGTTGAAAACTGGCTGTAAACGAGTTTGACCCATTACCACACAATCCCTACTTTTGACGCCCCTGAGAAAGAAACCTTTAGAAAACATTGTGGGAAAAGGAGAAAATGCTGGTAAACAGCATTTTCCCCTTTTCCCACAATGTTTTCTATCCTTCACAAAACAAATTTCGAATTTTCAGTCATTTTTATTTTGTCGTCTGCAAATACTTTCAATTTGGACAAGCCTAAAATATTGTTGTTTGGTAATGAGTTAAATAAGACCAGTCACGCGAAAAGGGGCAATCTGGGGATTCTGTACATCATTTAGATGATAACAGATCAAAGATAGTCCAGGCCAATTTCAGTTGATAGTTAAAAAATGGTTGTATAACAAGGTAAAGTGACCACTTACAGAAAATATCATAGACGAAAAGTGTCGACCTGGTTAGCCTGCGCAATACCCGCGGTCTGACTAGGGTTGACACTTTTCGCAGTTTCCAGATGGTCCTTTTGTTGCGTGGTGGGTCACAAATTTATCTTTAAGAGTACATTTTGCACTTAAAATTTGTTCGTTTCGAAACGTTGTAACACCTGTTTTTCTTTTGTTTTTTGTTTTTTTAATTATTAGATCTATTAATTTTTACGTCTGTTCCACATGTTTAACTGTATAATTATGTGAAGGACGAAAAACACTTTTGTGCTGTCAAAAACGAAAATAAAAAGAAAGCATTTTTTGTTTAAAAAAAAAATAAACAACGTAAGTGGTGTTGCAATATAAAAAAAAATGAAACTCTTGTGCGACTCAAGAAAAACAATTTTTTAAGAGAAAACCCATTACAAACAAGGTAGTTGGTTAAAAAAGATTAGACGGCTTACGAGGCATCTGAATATGAATATTAAAAAACTTAAATGGTCACAGTTTCAAAGCAACCTAGCCAGCAGTTGCCTCTATTTTCTGATTGTTGTAGACATAGTTGAGAAGTATTTTAGTTTTTTCAATTAGATATGGCCGATCCTCTCCTTGGAAAACAAGCCCGTTTAGCGTTCTAAAAATTGTAAGGCTCCTCGAAAAGAGAAAACTTGAGTCTAAATTTTCTATCGAAAGCTTTTTAACTATATTACAGCTGACCAGCAGTTCGTACATTCATTTTTTAAAATGGTTTGTGATTTGTGATTGAAATTTTCACCGACAGATAGAAAGATCTTCATTGAGGTTTTTTTTTATGTCGTTTCTAAACGACTAGCATAGGCGCCAACATGTATAAGATTACATGTACTTGATTGACAGTTCAAATGGAAACGACCGTTATACAGACGAGGTTATAGGTACGGAATCGGCCGAGTTGTAACGAGCGATATGTCCGCATGTAGTCTGGGTTCCCGTCCCATCTTTTTCTCCCTTTTTTTTATATATTAAGATAATACTAGATCGGTTATCATAAGTGACATAATAATAACAGAATCGAGGCTAGCAAAAGTAGCTCTAGATCAAAATTCAGCTCTATCAGTGATGCACAAAAATTAAATCTCGTTTGAAAAATTGTACGAAATAGGGAAAATGCTGGTAACAAGCTGTCTTTTCAAAGAACAGAAATAAATCATTACTTGTTAAACATTCGTTTTGCTTCGAATTTGAAATAAGACGAAGTTTTATCCATTTAGTACGGTTAACCCTTTACCAGACGACATTTTGGACACGACCATATTGAAAGCATTTGCAGACAACAAAAGAAACGTAACTAAAATGGAGTTTTTTGTCTTTTAAAGAGTTGAAAACAATGTAGGAAAAACATTGTGGGAAAAGAAAAAATGCTGGTTACCAGCATTTTTTCCTTTTCCCACCATGTTTTCAAAGACCATCTTCTTCGGGATCGTTAGCAAGATTTTTAGAATAAAACTGTACCTTGAACTTTGATCATATGTCCCAGGACATTGTAAGCCCAGATGACCTCGTGTGTCTCGGCGGTACTGTAGCGGACGGACAGCTGAACGACAGAGGTAACACCAAGGTGAGAGATGATTGTTTCCACGGAGTGGGCAGTGATACCTGATACTGTTGGACGGATTGCCTTCAGCGGCGTGGCGATGGGTGTGAATGGCTCATACACGCTCTTGTGCAGTTGAAGAGTCCGGCAGAGCACATCGAGTCCCTGAAATATCTGAAATGTCAGTTCATGTCGGTAAGATAAGCAAGAGAGAAATATCTTATGTCTTTCAGTAAGTGTTTATTTTTGGATCAGGTGACTCATATACTATAGTATAGGATAGGACAGGATCTTTTGCGTTTTTGTGGTAGACCGCTTTTGCAGACAATAACTCTCTAAAGCCCCCGTCACATAAAACTAGATCTTAGAACACCAAAGTAGATCTTAGAACGTCTTACCCCGTCCTGACATGATTTAAAAACGGGTTGCGATCGGGGTAGAACGTGTAATTTTGGCGGGAAAATGGCTGAAACCCCTGTCTCACCAAACCTGTTCATAGAAATTCTTACCCTAGACAACAAAATAGTTAAACAGGCTGCGGTGGGGATAGAACGTGTAATTTTGGCCGGTAAAATGCAAACGCACAGACAATTGATGCCCGACTGCACTACGTTTCTAAAGGGATCAAAGTACGGAAGTTCCTTTTGTAGTGCGTTCATCTTGTTTTAAGTACGTTGTCACTCCGTCTGATTATAAGACATGATGGACGGCAAAAGATTTTGAGCAGTTTCAAAGTTCTGGAGCAGTTTTCCCGCTTTAACCTTCAGCAAAAGTTCTCGGAACGGAGTGTGAATGAGTTTGGTGTGACGGGGTATAACGTAACGTAATTTCTCTTTCAGTCATATTTTTCATGTATTCACGTACATGGCAGCTCTTAGCACATGTTTTTCCCTTGCCGAGCTCAGTTATTTGCATACAAGATTTAAAAACCAAGGGATCACTGGTTAAAATCCCATGCTCTGTCAATGTCCTTGCAAGGATTGATGATAGTCATTGCAATAGGATTCGTTCATCTCTCACCGTTAACTCATTTCCACACAATCCCTCCTCCATTTGACGACCCTGAGAAAGAAGCCTTTAAAAATACTGTGGGAGAAGGAGAAAATGCAACGAAAATTAGCCATGTCAGACGTTCATGTTTAATGGCTCATTGCCCACAATTTCTTGAGAATCAATTGAATAGTTTATCTCAAATCAAAAGCCTGAATTTGTGTGGTCAAAAATTGAAATTATAAGTTAATATTGAGTGTGACCACCTTGAACATCATAAGATGCTTTGAATGTGTGTGGTACTCCAGTTCGTTAATCTTGAAATGAGATCCAACTCCCGTCAGGCACTGATTCAACAGAAGTGTATAAAAATAGCAGGCCAAAAGTTGTTTATGCGGCGGCAATGTCAATATGCAACGGGGTGGTCACACCATTAACTTTGTGAATTTCAATGTTTGACTACACAGATTCAGACTTTTTATTTGATATGAATTATTCATTAGATTTTAATGAAATTTTGGGCACTGAGAAATCATTTATGATCAACTGACATGGTGATTTTTTTCTTGTCGAGGATTCGTTTTTGTCCCAGATGTTCATTTAAAACCAATGTGTGCGTTTTAAATGTACTCAGTGTATAATTAGATGTTCAACCTCTTTCAACGGCTACCATTACAATCCGCTGAAAATTAGACTTTTGTTTTATTTTACAGCCTCCACAAGACTGATATATCAAGATCCTGGTTCGCATTTACCAACCATTCTTGAGAACATTTTCAGTATTATTATCCAAATTTGTCTAAACTTGTAAGTGACACAACTTCTGATTGGCTTCACCGAATGGTTTAGCCAATCAGAAATTGTGTTACTTTCAAAGTTAGAAAAATTATAGAGAATAAGACTGAGACTGTTCTTAAGAATGGTTGGTAAATACGCATCCTGATTATCCTTTGCAGTCTGAATTTGACCTATGCTGTCAACGGAAATCCTCTGTTTCTGACGTACGGACAAAGGAAGCCACGCCATGACACAAGCTCTGCTTGCTTTCGGCAGGTACAGCTAAAAATCAAAGGTACGACTTACTTTTTGATAGTGCGATATTTCTCTTTCAAGTTCCCGCATTCTGTCTTTACCTTTGTTGTGTAAAAGTCGAAGTTTTGATAATTCTGTCTCTAAACTATGTATCTGTCTGTCTGTCTGCGAATCAAAACGTATCTGAAAATACAACAGTGGTTTGGTACAGCATTTGCTCATCTGGCATAGAAGAAACACGTGGCTCATTAGTCAAATTTCTACAATACGTTTTGCTCTATCGTCGCCAAATTTATCCATAGACTGCGAAAGACGCATGTAAAGTTTTATGAAATGAGGGAGCTTGAACAATCCCCACTGCTCGAATGCGATCGAGAAAGTACCTATATCTAATCCTTGCAATAATGCGTTGAACAAACAGTTGGATATGCGCTCATGGAACGAACCTGAAAATGGGTTGTTTGTTGGAAGAAGTAAATATTGAGTTTTTGTGCAAGTGCAAAACTGTCCGACTCTCTGACCGAATAACGACATACGCGAATGTGCTGCAACGACCTTCAAATGGTGAGCTAACGAACTACACCGTATGCCAGCGAATGCAACAAAATCTGCATATTCTGGCATACGCTTGCACAATACATTAAATATACCTTAATCTCGACTCATCACAGACGGTGAAGTCGGATCGACAATGTAGATTACATGCACATTTATTTTAATTTACAAAATTACGTAAGGTTTTCCTTTTATTTATTAAGAATTGTACGAGTTAGGTGATTCTGTTATAAATTTGTATAGTTTTGGGCGGCTAAACTACGATCCCGTTGCGAATGAATTCAAAAATTCAAAAATAGAATTCTGAAAAACTCGAAGGAAGATTGAATACGGTAAAGTACAAACGCAGTGAGCCGAAAATCTTACGTTTCCGGGCTCATTAATAAAGCAAATTTCTTCTTTATCTTTCTTTCCTCGTGTGATAGATACGTGTCATGGTCACGTGCCGTTGAAGCGGTTGTCACAAAAATATTTGTCAGCCTGTCAACTTTCTGCCAGTTGTATAAACAGCAAGATTGACTAGATGATTGATTAGAACCAAGATTGTTTCCTATGTTAAGCCCCGATACGGTAATCAAAGTACTGGATATCGGTAACTTCCGGTGTATTGAACCGGAAGTCACCTTGCCTAAACATGCCAAACCGTGTCAACCATTGTGGTCCATTAAATTAAATGTATGAACTCCGATGAAACGGCTTGAATTCCATGTTCTATCGAATATTTAAAATGCAAGTTGTTGTCCCTTGGGAGTAAATTAAAACCGGCTAAAATTTGGGCTACATTGGGGCGAAGCCGTGGTTATTATTAATATTGTTACATATCAGGATAGGACCGACTTTTAAGGTAAGACCTGTGTAATGGAAAACAGCTATTTCTACTAAAATATCGTCCTGCAAAATTAGCTGTAATTAAAAAGCTGAACTACTTTCACCTATTCATTTTTTCCATCTTTTTCCTTCTTTGAATCATAATTTATAAATCTAAAACCACTATATTCTCCATTCAAAAAGAGATAATAATTAGCCCTCTTTTAAGAAAACTAACAGAAGTATCAGAAGATAATTTAAAGATAGACATAAACGGAATTTCTGATCCTTTAGAAATGTGCAAAAATATCATTTCTGCATAAACCCCTATTTATCCTTATTTATCAACCAATTAGAATTTTTGCCCCATGTTCACCGGAAGTGCATTGCACGGGTCTTACCTTAAACAAGAAGTACCGTAGCTCTAACCCTTGTCATCAGAAGTCAGTTTTCGATCTTTCTATGGTCGGAAGGCTACAGAGATACTATGGATACCAGTTTAGTTACTGGCACTATATTGGCATGTTTATACTCCATTTGGATAACTCTGTAACCTAGCGTATCACCTAGTCATGAGTGTACTTAGACAGGGTGATGCGGGCGATAATCTACACGACCATAATAATTGGTCATACAAAACTGATTCGGCATAAACCGTTGAGCATGAAAACTTAAGTACTCATTTCATAAACAACACTTTATCTGGATATAAAGTCAAAAAAAAAATGGCCCTGGATCCCGACGAAAAGAAGCCAGTGAGCCGCAAGAATCTTTTACTGTGGACAGTCTATGTTGCCCTCGTTTGGGACGGAGTGCGCACGGTTACCCGTCGTTGTCGAGCCGATGATTGCCGGTATCGTCGGTTTACCACGGTTGTGTGTCAGAGACAATATTGACGCACACCGGCGTTACCCAGATATTACAACAGTGTGCATAACCCAAGACAACACAGTTCAAAGGTAGATTATCAAGCTTTATGATGGTCTGAACCCCGGTTCCTCCCAGCTAAAAATGTGGCACTGTCTTGGGATGCACATACAGACACACATTTGCCTCTATAAAGTCTGGGTTGGGCTCTTTTTGATAACCTCTCGGTGAACCCCGGGAATCTCTGTGATTGCCGGTTGTATACCAAAACCAAGCAAAATTATTTCAAAACGAGGCTCCTATCCGTATTATTAATATTCGTCTAAATTTGTATCGTTTGCTGTGGTGATTCGCAGCATAGCACGATTTTTTCTACTGGTTTGGCACGTTTGTACATGTTTATTTCTGGGTTGGTCACTAGTGCTACGTTTGCATCATGTTCCCTGCAACCGAAATGTTGCGTGCCGTGGGTTTTTGGTAGTTGTGTTCTCCATGTACCAAGTTTACTTAGGTCTAATTAGGTTTCATTACGGTACCTCAATGTATCTGTTATAAACCTTGGGGGAAGGGGTTACTCAATTCCATGGTTTATAAAGATCTACTATGGTTCCACCTGCGTTTTACCATGGATGTGTATACGTTCCATCCCGACCAATTAGGTTCTGAACAGCACCCTCACGCTTCAAACTTTCCTATCAAGGTCTAACACGTTCATCACATCCTAAGTTTTCCTGGGATGGAACGCAGTATACGCGCATTTTAAAGCACGTTTGTGTCCACGGTTTAAAAAGAAGGCCTCCCAAGCGTTCATTATCATTAAATCTAGTACCTCGCTTTATCACCATGATATGCAAGTGTTACGGGAGACCACTCCTTCCTGCATGGCATATACTCCCGATTTAAATACAATACCTGGCTACTGCGTCAGGGAGATATCTCTTTGGCTCAGTGGTTAGGTTATTGGCTTTGCGTCCGGGAGTTCGGAGTTCGAATCCCGCTCCGATCCTTATTTCTGCCATGCATTTATTCATTTGTTTCTTTGTTACGGACTTCGTTCGTAAGATGGGGGCTCGTCCGGGATTGGCCATTGAGCCATTAATCCCATTTGTTGTCCAAAATCGGACTTCCTGCCTAATAAGGCTTTGAGTCATCAATAAATGATGACTTTAAGAGGGGGTGTGTTACGGGAGACCACTCCTTCCTGCATGGCATATACTCCCGATTTAAATACAATACCTGGCTACTGCGTCAGGGAGATATCTCTTTGGCTCAGTGGTTAGGTTATTGGCTTTGCGTCCGGGAGTTCGGAGTTCGAATCCCGCTCCGATCCTTATTTCTGCCATGCATTTATTCATTTGTTTCTTTGTTACGGACTTCGTTCGTAAGACAAAGATGAAGGTTTTGCTTGTGTCTTTGCTTAGTGAATACAATCTTTGTTTCAGAGAAATAAAAATTTGCAGCAAAATCGGAATGCCACAATGCAGTAGGCAAGATGCACGAGATGAAGGAAAACGAGAAATCAAGGCCCATATGAGTGTGCGAATGGATGTAGAACAACGGACGCAACATCTCAGCCACTAATCTGCCATTTTCACCAGAAAGCTTTGCTGCACTGAAAACATCAACAAATTACAAAAGTATCTAAGTATGCCTCCAGAGTTTCTTCGATGAATTCCTCGAAAAGGTAACAGCATTCATTGAGAGGCAGGACACGAGGTAGCACTTTGCCTCATAAACTTACCGGAAATTATTCCCGACTCTTAAACATAACAGTGACTTTAAAGGACAATTAATCGTCACATTTATGTGCATTCCAGTGTTATAAAAGCAACTAAATCTGCCAAATGGTGGAAGATATGTGCAGTGTGTTGTAGAAGCATACAATGATGAAGTACGAGTGTATTTGCTGTTCTTGTGGCTCCAGTTGAATGGTGAGACCTGGCTTATATATAGGAGTATGAGAAAAATTAGAACCTCGAGGATCATCAGGTTGAATCTGGCCCCCCAGTGGTGGCATTGGTGATGGTGCAGTTGAGACGGACCTGTTCTTCTTTTGTTGCCAGCACAATGCCAACTTGACTTTCTGAGCTCATTTTCATATCGCAACTTTTATTTGCTATGAGACCAAGCACGTCTGGTAACACTGTATTAGAGAACAACGCCCATTGGCACGCCGGATCCTTTAACCCCCCACTTGCCGGGGTATTCTTTGGTGGAACGCGATAAAACTGCTAGGATATAGCTGAGCTTGCCGGAAAATGCAAAGAAACGCGATACAACCTGACAGTACTTGAAAGAACCGTGAGACAGTTCACCCACGTCCCAACAAGGATCGTCTTTGAGTCTTGTTACGGCTTACTCCGTGATGGGTAGTTCTATTGCGATCAACCCGACGATCTGGCAAGTTTTTCATCTGCAAATTTTTTATTGTCAGAAAATCTGGCACAGCAACGATGGCAATCAAATTCTGACAAGTTTGCTCTTTCTGTTCCTCTGCGTTGTATTACGACAATCCCCTTTAGTCTACGGTTATCTGAATCGTTGCTGTCGTGACTCAAGGAAACATGTTTAAACACAGCATAAGCTGCTACTCACTGGAATCCATTAATGTGCCTTTGAGATCGGTGAATACCATAGGCTTGTATTTAATGAACTGGTTGCTTGTCGCACAGAGAACGTGACAGATGTGAGAATACGCACAACCATTTAGAGTGAAAATCATCCGGTTGTAACCGGTTATACCGGCATAAGCTTCTATTCGGTAACAAGAAGTCTCGACCAATACTGTGACAATATGACCTACACGGATTATGTTCCGCAGACTGTTGCAGGCCAAGCCCCTGTAGCTGAGCTGTAAAATTTGAGGCCGGTATCACGGTTTTCAGTTCGATACCCGGCTTCTCATGCCTGCTGAAAGTCGTTGCGATAGAATCTGAACCTTTCTTGCTGTTGAAGATTGTGTTCCAACTTTTTTTCCAAAAACAGTCAGTGGCTTGGAACGGATGCAATACTGTAACTAGTAAAGTTGGCTCCTGTACGCATGGAAAATGTACTTTCCACATAACAGAAAAAAAATGTTCCACTAGTAAATCATGTGAAGCCTTAAGCATACCAGATCCGCTGTAGTCGTCTTTTAGCAGAGTATTTTCTAAGCCCGTCACTTTCGGGGCCATTACATATATTTGACTATCTCACTTAAATTTGAATATTGCCCAAATAAATTATAAGTTTCACTTGACATCGTATTTACTACGGGACATAATAAAAAACGTTTTAATGGGTTTTACACTTCTTTCGAAAATATAACGGTCAATATGCGGGAAAATCCAAATAAATAATATATTACTCGATTTTACCAGCTCTAGGCTAGACGCACAATGGTCGCCTTCAACCTTAATCAAATATTCCATGTTTTAGCGAACAAGAGGATGCAACATTTTATAAAACAAAGGGAGATTTTTTTCTAACAATATCTTCTACTCATTTAAGGACAGGAATTGTGATCTAAGGTATGTTTAAATTGTCTTCTACAAATGCAGTGAAGTTTGGACGAGTATATCGCATTGACTTGTAAGTGGTAAACCTGACATACAAAGCCATCGTATTTCCTAGGCATAAGCGTTGTCTTGTTAGTGGTAAACCTGGCAAAAACGGCCATACTTTCGTATTTCCTAGGCATAAGCGTTGTCTTGTAAGTGGTGAACATGACATACACGGCCATATTTTCGTATTTCCTAGGCATAGACGTTGTCTTGTTAGTGGTAAACCTGGCATATACGGCCATACTTTTGTATTTCCTAGGCATAGCTGTTGTTTTGTAAGTGGTCATAGGCCTTGTCTTGTAAGTGGAAACTCTGATGTATACAGGGCAATCTTTTCGTGTTTCCTAGGCATGAGCGTTGTCTTGTAAATGGTAAACCTGATATACACGGCCACATTTTCGTATTTCCTAGGCAGCTTGCGTTGATTTGTAAGTGGTAAAAGTCGTAATTCCTAGGCATAAGCGTTGTTTTGTAAGTTGTAAACCTGTCAAGCACGGCCATATTTTCGTATTTCCTAGGCATAAGTGTTGTCTTGTAAGTGGTAAACCTGACATTCCCGGCCATATTTTCGTATTTCCTTGGCATAAGCGTAGTTTGTAAGTGGTGGTAAACCTGACGTACACGGCCATATTTTCGTACTTATTAGGCATAAGCGTTGTCTTTTAAGTTGTAAACCTGACATATGCGGCCATATTTTCGTATTTCCTTGGCAGAAGAGTAGTTTGTAAGTGGCGGTGAACCTGATGTACACGGTCATATTTTCGTACTTATTGGGCATAAGCTTTGTCTGTTAAGCTGTAAACCTGCCATACGCGGCCATGTTTTCGTATTGCCTAGGCAGCTTGCGTTGTTTTGTAAATGGTAAACCTGACATTCCCGGCCATATTTTCGTATTTCCTTGGCATAAGCGTAGTTTGAAAGTGGTAAACCTGACATACACGGCCATATTTTCGTCTTTCCTAGGCAGCTTGCGTTGTTTTGTAAGTAGTAAACCTGACGTACACGGCCATATTTTCGTGTGTCCTAGGCATAAACGTTGTCTTGTGAATGGTAAACCTGACGTGCACGGCCATATTTTCGTAGTTATTAGGCATAAGCGTCGTCTTGTAAGTGGTAAACCTGACATTCCCGGCCATATTTTCGTATTTCCTAGGCATAAGCGTCGTCTTGTAAGTGGTAAACCTGACATTCCCGGCCATATTTTCGTATTTCCTAGGCATAAGCGTTGTTTTGTAAGTGGCAAACCTGACATCCCGGCCATATTTTCGTATTTTCTAGGCATAAACGTTGTTTTGTAAGTGGTAAACCTGACATACACGGCAATACTTTCGTATTTCCTGGGCATAAGCGTTGTCTTTTAAGTGGTAAACCTGAAATAGACGGCCATATTTTCATATTTCTTTTATATTCTGGCCACAGCTCACATATTTATGTATGCCCTAGGTTCACCCAATACAAGTCTATGGCTCTAAAGTGTCTTGCCCAGTGAGACTCTCATGAAACTCAAGTGCTTCGAAAGAGAGTCGATACCGAGGCTTCCAGGGCCTGTATTCACTAACCAATCTTAAGAATATTCTCAGTCCTAATCTCCATGATTTTTCTACATTTGTAAGTAACATAACTTCTGATTGGCTAAACCGAGTGGTTTAGCCAATCAGAAGTTGTGTTACTTTCAAATATAGAAAATCCTGGATAATAAGACACAGAACGTTATTCAGAACGATTGGTGAATACGAGCCCGTGTTACAAATCCTACACTTTACAATTGAGCCAGGCAGAACTAATCAATAAAGAAAATATCTTACCTGTCCGCTTGTTTGAGCTAGAGTTGACAACAAAAATCCCAAACAAATCAGACTTTGACTTCTTTCCATCGTTATCTGAAAAATAAAAGTTGAATTTTTCCGAGTGTCATTTATCCTAGAATATCACAGGATCAAATAATCTTCTTTTACAATGTGACAAATACTGTATGAGCCATCCTCTGGCAAAAATAGATTTAATGCATCTTCGTTAAGCTTGATATCAAGCAAGTAATCACGTGATCATGGATCCCTGTGAAGTCCATGTTGTCTACAAACCGACTGAACCATGAGGTTAACTTGTCCTAGGACATGCATAAAACATTAACCAAAAAGTAAAATGTTTCGGCCTGGGTCGACCTGCGTCGATACTTTTTGCAGATGCGTTGAAGACCCCTTCACACATAGCTTAATTCATGCATAAATAGTAACTGGCATAAGACTGCAGTTAACCTTAGGCTACTACGCGCGACTCGTTGATTTTTTTGCGGACAATGTAGATCGAGATCACACTGCACAGAACGTGTAGTCTGAACTTGGATCTACACCATCTGATAAGGAGATATTTTTGTTTAAAACATAGTCTTACATGACACTTTTTTCACACTTAGGATGGAGAACGCTTTTAGACTAGTATTAAAACTAGATTCTACATTACGTTAACAAATTCATATTCAAAAAAGGATATGAAATGACAAAAGTGGGTACGAAATGATCAAAGTGAGTACGAAATGATCAAAGTGAGTACGAAATGACTAGAATAAAATGCATAGGTGGGTATGACTGGAAGCAAAGTAAACAATATCCATGTTTGCCCACTTTTCAAAAGCGAATATCAAGAAAACATTGATGCATAACATCAATGGCGCCGCAAATCACTTGTTTCTGAGATAAGGCACATTATTGCATTTCAAATTGACCAAAGTAGTAAGAGAAATAAACTGAAAAGTCCAGAACAATTCGTGCAATGCAACTTGAATTTAAAAAAAGAATTGATGGTAAGACACAATAATAGCCATTCTTCGGTGACGAAAATTAACATAATTTCAATTATTATGTACAAAAGCAGTTATCATTGGAGAAACAACACAAGAAAATATTTCCAAATTACCAAATCAAAATTATTAAAAACTGGGTATGGCATGAGCAAGGTGGATACGAAATAATCGAAGAGAGTGCGAAATGACCAAAATAAAAAGAAAACGTGGGTACGAAATGACAAAAATAGTACGAAATGACCTAGGTACGAAATGACCTAGTCAAGAAATGACTTGAAGCCGAGTAAACAATACGGCTGCCTCCATGGGTACTTTTCAAAGCAGAATAAAAAAGATATTGCCGCCCCTCATGCGGCGCAACAAAAATACAATGTCGCCCCTCAGGCAGCGCCACAATAAGTTATCAAGATAGAGCTATCTCGTATCGCGTGGCAGAAATATGCCGCCATAGAATTCAAACACTCAACATTTCAACATCATTTCGATATTTACAACATGAGGGATGCTCTGGCAAAAGAGGCGTGGTTTAATGCATGTGCATCATGCATTGCTCTCGTGATACGCAAAAGTTATCACATAATTTTGAATCCATAATAGACCTGTTTTCTCTGAAAAACGATTTATTGAAAAAAAGCCATTTCCATCAACATTTTTTCTCGTATATATCTATGTATATGAGCCACGCTCATGTCTCCGTGATAAGTACATAGCAGGCAAGTCATCACATAATTACGTCATCACGTTTTCTCACAATTGACTTAATCATGAGACAGACTGGTATTTGAAGATACAGAAAACTGATAAATAGCGAAAAGTTTCGGCCCAGGTCAGCCTGCGCGGACTGCGCAGGCTGACCTAGGCCGAAACTTTTCGCAAATGCATTAAACCCTCTTTTCACAGAGCATGGCTCATATACATGACAACAGATTATAAAATTAAAATTTCAGCCAAACATCTGAAAAATTTACAATAAAAACCGCTGCATTTAAAAATGAAAGAGAAACGGATTCTCAGGGTCACCTAGGAACTTCAACCATATATCTTTTTTTCTCTTGCTAGGTTTTATTTATATATTTCCATCCACAAAAAAGAGATATATCATTTAGGGCATACTGACATGGAATTATGTCAACTTAGCATACCGTTGCTGAAATGATAACACGTGAGCAAATTTGCCCTTGCATCGCTGAACTGCCTGTTACTTTATTAGTTGTACGATTCAAAGGTGGCAGGGGACTTTGAAACTTGTCCACGGCTGTGGTGAACCATGTCGACCCGAGCCAAAGACAAAGTGGCGACATGTAAACCACAACCGTGAACAAGTTACCAAGTCCCCTGCCACCTGACTGTACAACGAATTCACTATTCTGCAAAGTTATGCCATTTCAACGTTTGTTAAGCAAATTTTACTTGTTTTTGGTTTCAAAAGTTGAGTTCGCTGACAAAATGGAATTTCCCCTCTGAATGCCCCAAGTCAATGAAAACTGACGTCACTCGGAACTGACGTCATTGAAACTTTGGTAATATCCGCTAGAACATGCAGCTTGGCGCATAATCTTGGTGTTAATCTTGATCGATTCCGCCATGTACACGGGGCTCCCGAAAGGGAAACTACTTTTACGTTGGTTTCGCTAGTATACATGATGCATGAAGGGCATATTATCCAATCATATCACGAGAAATTTCTTTGCAGTATAAGAACCTTAACTAACAGAGGTCCTCTCAAAATCTACATTGCAATATCAACAAAAGGTATGAACCATGCTTTAGCAAAAGGGCGCTTAATGCATATCCGTGGCCCATGATACCAAGCAAGTCATCGTGCAATTTCGGATACATACAACCCATTTTCTCCAACATCCCGCTGAATCATGAGGTACACTAGTCCTTGGACATGCAGAAATGAGACAAAAGCAAAAGGTTTCAGCCCAGATCAGCCTGCACAGGCTGACCTGAGTCGATCCTTTTTCAGGTGCAGTAAGACTCTCTTCAGTTGGGCATCGCTAAACATTTTTTTTCTGTCCATAAGGAAGATCTACTCATGGCAACTTTCAGTGAAGTCTGATATTTCTTTAATCATGAAAAATAAAATTCTGTCGATGCTGGTGTTTAACCCGTTGGTTGCTAAGTATGACTTACTGTCCTTTTGCGGACAGTATAGATCAAGATCAGACTGCACAGTACGTGCAGTCTGATCTTGGATCTACACTGTCCGATCAGGAGATATCATTCCTTTAGACATAGCTTTGAAATGATGATATTTGGGTTTTTTAATATCGAATTGAAAATTTCATTTTAGTTTTTTAGCAGGGTAAGGGTTAAAACCCAGATTTATTCAAGTATTACCATCGTCATTTCGTTAACTTATCCTCGGCGTGGCTGAACGTCCCTGCTTTTGACCTATCTGTTTATGCAGCGGCCTTCTGTTTGCATCTTTTGCTTGTACATTTATGAAACCGCTATTTACAAACAATGCTAATGCTAATCGATTGTCAAGGGCTTTGATTCCTACCAGCAAACTAATGTAGTAGAGAATGGTTATTGTCATGTGCTAGTTGGAAATTTTGCATTTTTATAAGCTACCCAAATATCCAAAAGGCCTACTATTCTTTAACTAAATCAAAATCCACGAGGAAAAAGAGGCAATTACTCGTCAGGTTGATTTTCATTATTTTACTCTATACTGAATGTTAAATGACATTCAAATTTTACAGAAACCATCCAATACCATTTATAATCTCTTAGCAATATTGTCTTGTACGTATATAGCCTATTTCTAACATTTCTTGTATGAACGACACACATAGGCCTAATTACTGGAGTCAAGTAATTGCACATTGCCTTATTTGGCTGCAGAATAAAAGTTGGTCTCAAATTTTTCTTATAGATCCGAACATTACATAATCCTGAATACTGGGCCCGGTTTTGACTCCTTCACAAATACAGGACGGTAGACCTACTCTCTACAATGGAGAGTATCTAATTTTGGTGTAATTAAGCGGACGATTTATCGTTTTCTGGTCGATCATTCGATACAGTGATCGCAGAATCACGAAAACAATTCATTTGTCCGTCTTTTCAATCAAAAACAGATATGCAGAAAAATAACGAACTTACTTTTTAACTTTAAGCACGAACAGTCTCTTGTTCAAAACTACTGGGCGAAATTCGGACGAAAACGAAGCCATTCTAAAAATAGAATTAATCGCTTGACTAACAAACCAAGGTAAATCGCTTGATTAGAACAATCAAAGTACAAAGATACAGTCGTATGTGTTTAAGGTTTATGTGCAAATTATGTAGATCTGTCATCTGTGGTTACAGTTTTAGAACTCTTTTAAAAGTACAGATTGTAATAAGGGAATGCCAAAAGCTGGATGTTGCATGAACACGAAATTTCGTATCTGTGAGCCCTTTTTTCCCATATGTTACGGGAGACCACTCCTTCATAAATGGCTTCGTCACGATTTAATACAATACCTAAGTACTGCGTTAAGAAGAATTCTCTTTAGCTCAGTGGTTATGGTGTTGGCCTTACGTCCGGGCCTTCTAGGTTCGAATCCTGCCCGGTCCCTCTATTTCAGCTATGGATTTATTGCGAACTATCATGTGCGTAAGATGGGGGCTCGTTCGCGATTGACCTTTGAGCCATTAACCCCAGTTGTTGTCCAGGACGTTCTGCCTAATTAGGCTTTGAGTCATCAATAAATGATGACTGTAAGAGGGTGAGGGGTGTTATGGGTGACTACTCCTTCATATATGGCTTCGTCCCGATTTAAATACAATACCTAACAACTGCGTTAGGGAAATATCTGTAGCTAAATGGTTATAGTATTGGTCTTTTGAACCACGAAAAACGAGGATATTTCTCTGCATGGGTTCGAATCCCGCCAGATGTGGTTTGTATTTCAGCTATGGATTTGTTGCGAGCTTTCATGTTCGTAAAACATATGAGAGGAATTCAGACTCATTTATATATGATTGTACTTGTAATTGAAGGAGACAGAAATTATTGTCAGAATAGTAGAGAATACTACGGTGGCACAAAAGTGACATGGAAGATATATTTTATACTACGTGCGCACGCAGTAGCTAATACGTGCGCACGTAATAAGTAATACGTGCCCACGCAGTAATATTACGTGCGCACGCAGTAGCTAATACGTGCGCACGTAATAACTAATACGTGCGCACGTAATACTATTGCGTGCACACGTATTAGCTAATACGTGCGCACTTAATAGTTTAGTTATTACGTGCGCACGCATTAGCTATTGCGTGCGCACGTAATACTACTGCGTGCGCACGTATTACTTATTACGTGCACACGTAATAACTAATACGTGCGCACGTATTAGCTACTGCGTGCGCACGTAGTATAAAATATATCGTCCATGTCACTTTTGTGCCACCGTAGAATACTGTTAACCAAGTTATGCTTTTTATATCCCCCCCACCCCGAAGAAACGCTTCTTTAGAATAATGTATAGAAACTGTTTGAAAACAGGGTAAATAAGGCAACTTTTCATATACCAAATGGTTTCCTTTTTTCGCGGCCAAACTGAAAGAAATTGCAGACAATACATCAAATGTGGCATAACTCTTTACCAAAAAACCAAATTTTAGTCTGGTCCTAATTGAAAGCACTTGCAGACGACAAAATAAACGTAACTCAAAAGTTGATTTTTAGCTCCACTGGCCGAAGGCCTGCAGCCTTATGTCATGGCCCGATGACCGTCGTGCGTGCGTCCGTCCGTCCGTGTGTGCGTGCGTTAACTTTTATTTCAAACATATTCTTCTCGGAAACTACTCATCCAATTTTGATGAAACTCCACAGAAATAATCCTGACATGGTCCTCTTTAGAGTTCCTTGAAAGAATTTTATTCCTTCAAAAACTCTGGTTGCCATTGCAGCAAAACTAAAAAAATGAAATTTTTTACAAATTTTCTTCTCCTGAAACCACAAGCCCTAGGGCCACCGAATTTGGCATGTAGCTTTATCTAGTGAACCTCTACCAAGTTCCTTCAAATAATAGCCCTGGGTTCAAATTTGGCCCCGCCACAGGGGTCACAAGTTTTATATGGGCTTATATAGGGAAAACTTTAAAAGTCTTCTCGTACCAGGCCATAAGGCCTAGGGCTACTCAATGTTTGCATCTAGTGGTTGTCTACCAAAGGTATCCAAATGATAGCCCTGGGTTTAAAGTTGACCCTTTTCTGGGGATCACAAGTTTAACATGGGCTCATATTGGGAATTTTTTAAAAATCTACTTGTACCTAGCCATAAGGCCTAGGGCTACCAAATTTGGCATTTATCTTTATCAAGTGATTGTCTTATAAGAGTGCCCAAATGATAGCCCAGGGGTCAAATATTGGCCCGGCCTCAGGGGTTACAAGTTTTATTTGGGCTTATATATGAAAAACTTTAAAAGTCTTCTCGTACCAAGCCATAAGGCCTAGGGCTACTTAATTTTGCATCTAGTGGTTGTCTACCAAAGGTGTCCAAATGATAGCCCTGGGATTAAAGTTGGCCCTGTCCTGAGGATCACAAGTTTAACATGGGCTCATATTGGGAATTTTTTAAAAATCTACTTGTACCTAGCCATAAGGCCTAGGGCAACCAAATTTTGCATGTAGCTTTGTCTAGTGGGCCTCTACCAGGAGGGCTCAAATTACAGCTTTTGGGTCAAGTTTGTCCCCACTCCAGGGGTTACAAGTTTAACAGTTTGCTTTTGTGGTGAAAACTTGTTAGTAACCATAAGAAAGAGTAGGGCTACTAAAATTAGCCCTGTCTCATTGGTTTCATGTTTTACAGGGCCTTTTTATAGAAAAAATTTTGTATGTCCCCTAGTTTGAAACCAAACATTGTAATGTTTGGTTTGTAATGTTTTTACTTATTAGCAATACAGGGCCATCATGGCCCTCTTATTTTTCTAGCAAGGTAGAAAACAAAGTGGGAAAAGGAGAAAATGCTTGTTAACATCATTTTCTCCTTTTCCCGCTATGTTTTCAAAAGGCTTCTTTATGCGGATCGTAAAAACCAGGGATTGTTTGGTAAAGGGAAAATTGATGGTATCTTTCTCAGGATGGTAGGAAAGCATAATAATTTTTTTCTTTCGCCCTCCATGATTCCAATAGCATTCTTGAGCAAGGTCGTTTAAACTCAGATTGTTTAGTAAACTGCTATGTAGGTCTGGTTTCCTGTTTTTCCTATAACGCAGGTTGTTGGCAAAATAACAAAAAAAAAAGAGGGAAAAAATATTTGAACTTTACTACAATGTTATTCCGACGACTTCTAAAACCACATAAAATAATCTGTCGAGATCTCATATTTTTACTTAAATGCAAATTATTCGTTTCTATTACACTGGTATACCGTCACGTGTTAAAACCTTTACCAAACAGTGCTGCGTTTAAACGATCCTGATATAAAAAAAACAAAAAGCTCTTTGCTAAATATTGTGGGAAAAAGGAAAAAACCCATCCAACAATATTTTCCACCTTTTCGACGACAGATGTCATCATTTGTGCCACGTTTATTTTGTCGTCTGCAAATGCTTTTTGTGCAGACGCGTCTATGATTTTGACATCTGTAAAAGAAGTAACCCCTCCGGGCCTGAAGGTGCTTTTAACTGCCTTAGCAGACGCTATAGATCAAAACGACACTTCACAGATTAAGTATCCTTTTTTTATTTCGACGAAAACAGTCCGATATATTTGTCAAATACTCTATCAACCCTTTACCACACAATGACGACTTTTGACGACCCTGAGGTAGACGCCTTTTGAAAACATTGTTGGAAAAGGAGAAAATGCTGGTAACCAGCATTTTCTCCTTTTCCCACAATGTTTTTACCCTTCCATAATCAAATTTCGATTTTTCAGTCACGTTTATTTTGTCGTCTGCAAACGCTTTCAATTTGGACCAGTCTATAAATTTGTCGTTTGGTAAAGAGTTAAATAAAAGCAGTCCATTGGAAAATCCAAATTCTATTTTAATTAGATCAATAATGCCCTCTTCAATAATTGTCCTGCAACATGCGAAAAGGCGCATTCGGACATTTGCGTAAAATGTCGTCTCGGATTAGCCAGCGCAGTCCGCGCTGGCTAATCCGAAACGACACTTTCCGATTTTTAAGTAGTTTTCTGTTTTGCACAAGTCTACTGTAGGACGAAATTTAATATAGTCATAAAGTGTCGTCTCAGATTAGCCTGTGTGGATTGCACAGGCTAATCCGAGACGACACTTTACGCAAGCGTCTGAATGCTCCTTTTCGCGTATTGCAGGCCATATTATTGTTTGGCCGTCCTGAGTTTGCTCAAAAGTTTAAGCTTGTACCAAACATTCCTGAGTTTTACTGACCATGTGGATAAAGGCTTTTAGAAACCATTGTGAGAAAAAGAGAACTGCTGGTAACCAGCACTTTCTCTTCATTCCATAATATTTTTTCTCTTTTTCTCCCTTTTAGAAGACAAATCCGTTGTTTGGGCGGTTTTATAACATTTTTACTCTTTATCAAACGACAAAATTTTTGACTAGTCCTATTTGAAAGTACTTGCAGACGAAAAAAAAAAGACGTAACTCAAAACTTGAAATTTGTTTCCAGCAGGGTAGAAAACATTGTGGGAAAAGGAGAAAATGCTGGTTACCAGCATTTTCTCATTTTCCCACAATGTTTTCAAAAGGCTTCTATCTCAGGGTTGTAAAAACCAGGGATTGTTTGGTAAAAGGTTAACTCTTTATCAAAGGACAAAATTTTTGACTGGTCTATTTTGAAAGCACTTGCAAACGGGAAAAAAAAAGACTTAAGGTTAGACCTGTGTAATGCACTTCCGGTGAACATTTGCCAAAAATTCTAATTGGTTGTTAAATAAGGATAAATAAGGATTTATGCAGAAATAATATTTTTGCACATTTCTAACGGATCAGAAATTCCGTTTATGTCTATCTTGAAACTATTTTTTGATACTTTTGTTTGTTTTCCAAAAAGGGGGGTAATTATTATCTCTTTTTCAATTGAGAATATAGCGGTTTTAGATTAATAAATGATAATTCAAAGAAGGAAAAAATGGAAAAATGAAAAGGTGAAAGTAGTTCAAAAATACTCATTGTTAATTATAGCTAATTCTGCATGATGATAATTTAGTGGAAATAGCTGTTTTCCATTACACAGGTCTTACCTTAACTCAAAAATTGAAATATGTTTCCTGCAGGGTAGAAAACATTGTAGGAAAAGGAGAAAATTCAGGTGATCAGGGCCTGTATTCACCAACCGTTCTTGAGAATATTCTTAGTCTTATTCTCAAAAAAAAAATCTACATCTGTAAGTAACACAACTTCTGATTGGCTAAACCGAATCGTTTAGCCAATCAGAGGCCGTGTTACTTACAAAAGCCGAAAATTATGGATAATAAGAAAAAGAACGTTCCTAAGAATGGTTGGTGAATACAGGCCCAGGGTCGTAAAATCCAGGGATTGTTTGGTAAAGGGTCAACTGTCATCTACTCTCGCTTTTAAAGTGTACAGTTTTGTTGTTTGGTATAGAATAAAGTCAAATCCGTCGGAAGCTAAGAAAATTAATTACAATCTAAATCTGTCGCAAAATTATGCCGACACTACAAGGCTATTACACCAACAGGGTTATTTATGATCTATTTACAGGCAGTTAAATGCAAAAAGCAACCCAGGTGAGAAAAAAGAAAACAAAATGTCAATGGATGACATAACAAACACGTAAAAAAAAGTGTTACGTAATATCATTTATACTTTCAGGCTTTCCCCCACTTCTAGACTTTGTTTAATTCATTACCAAACGACAAAAATTTTGGCTTGTCTAAATCGAAAGCATTTGCAGAGGACAAAATAAAAGAGACTGAAAATTTGAAATTTGTTCTCTGAAGGGTAGAAAATATTGTGGGAAAATGAAAAAATGCTGGTTACCAGCATTTTCTCTTTTTCGCACAATGTTTTCTAAAGGCTTCTTTCTCAGGGGCGTCAAAAGTAGGGATTGTGTGGTAATGAGTTAAACATATTTATTGTACATCGATTGAGAAACAAGTTCTTACAACGTCTGCTAATCTCTCTCGATTCTGCTTTCCTGGGAACTACACATACACCAGTCCTCGCGCCGAACCTGTGGGCGAGTCAAAAATCCCAAAGTTGACACCCGCTCCCAGGTATCGAATTCAGGAACTTATGGTTACGAGCCCGACGCTCTACTCCACAACCACGGACACCACACACTACTAGACTTGTCCAGATTGACAGCAAAAGGCAAAACAGGCGAGGAACAGGAAAACAAAATCAATGGATGAAATAAGAAACATGTAAAAAAAAGTGTTATGCAGTATCGCTTTAGCTCTTTATCAATCAACCCTGTATTTTATTACTCTCAGAAAGAATCCTTTCACAAACATTGCGGGAAAAGGAGAAAATGCTGGTAACCAGAAGAAGACAATGGCTCTTTCTTTTGGAAATTTTGAAAGAAATTAATTTCGAGCAAGGCTCCACAGGAGAACTTGCAGCACGGATAAAGTATTATTCGCTTGTTATAGGTATAAACTCTTTATCGTGTTATCCATGGTTGTGAGGCAGAGTGTCGGCCTCGTAACCATAAGGTCTGAGTTCGATACCCGGGATCGGGTGCAAATTTGGGGATTTTTCATAGGCTCACACATCCGTCGCGGGTACTGGTGTAGTTTCCAGGAAGCAGAATTGAGAGAGATTAGTATAAATTGCTAGAAATTGTTTGTCAATCGATGTAAAATAGGTGCATTTAACTCTTTACCATTCAGTCCTGACTTTTTACGACCCAGAGGAAGAAGCCTTTTGAAAACATTGGGAGAAAAGGAGAAAATGCTGGTAACCAGCATTTTCTCCTAATCCCACAATGTTTTCTGATCTACCAAGGGAAAATTGTGGGGGTTTTTGCCACCTTTAATTTGTCGTCTGCAGTTGCTTTCAATTTGGACAAGTCTAAAATTTCGTCGTTTGGTAACGAGTTAAACTATTAACCCTTGCTCACACAATTCGTACTGTAAATAACACAGTCTAACGAATAGACATTTTGAAAATATTGTGGGAAAAGGTGGAAAATGCTGGTTACCAGGATTTTCCACCTTTTCCTGCAATATTTTCTACCTTGTCGAAGACAAAAGTGCTCATTTGAGCCAAGTAAAAATTCTCGTCTGCAACTGATCTCAGTTAATAGAGGTATAATTTTTTTCTTGCCTGGTAGTGGTTACCCCTTGATAAGGAATTGATTGATTGATTGATTGATTATGTTTTCTTAAATACAAATAAAACTGCACAAAAAATGCAGTCTGATCGTGGATCTACACTGTCAGATAAGCAGACATCTTTCCCCAAGAAATACATTTAAAATAACAGAGTTTGGGTTTTTAATATCGCCTTAAGGGTTTGAATTCACTTATTCGGCAAGATAAGAGTAAGAATTACGTAATTGAAGCCAGCGACAAATTTCAACAATACAACAATACGCCTACGCGAAGCCATAAAGCATTCGAGTGCCAAATAAGTTCAGTCAATCTTAACTTTTTAACTTTGATGGCCGTTTTGGTCAAGCCATGCTAAAGTAGTCGACAATGTGGGGTATAAGATCAGAATGAATGAGTTTTCTTGTTTGATCTTTATCTACTCTGTCTTCGAAAGTGCCGTATGTGTTGATCAGCAGTTTTTTTACAGACGACAAAATTTAAGAACGGCTTAAATTCAAAACATACGCAGACGACATTCAAATTTGATTTTAAATGATGGTAATTGCTTTGGGTGCTGTAGAAAACACTGTGGGAAAAGGAGAAAATGCTGGTTACCAGCATTTTCTCCTTTTTCCACAATGTTTTCAACAGCCCTTAATCCTCATGATCGTATAAAACTCGGGATTAATCGATAAAGGATTAAGGATGAAGACGGAACGGCGACTTAAGGAAGGAAATATTCCAAATTCTCAAATAGGGTTGTGGCATCCATGTGACAAGCAGACAGTGTCATTCAGGCAGATTGTATACACTTTGAATATATCACTTTGCGGTCAACCCTTCATTAAATTCAGTCAAAACAAATTCGTGAACAATCAGAGAAACTGCTCCGTATATCTGGGATTCCCTTTTCTTCCCCCGCCGAATGACGCAATTTGTTTTAATACCAAAAAAAAAAAACATACATCTCTTAAATTTCTTATTGTAAATATGATCATATTTATTTGTCAACGAAATATGAAAAAAAAAAATCTTATAATGGACGGTGGGTGTAAGTAATTTGTTTCAAACTCTTTCCAAACAATACTGTGTTCTCCGACGTGTCAACATAAGACAGCTTTTTAAAACACTGTTGGAAAAACGAGAAGTTGCTTGCCACAAGCAATGTTCCCCTCTTTTCCCACACTCTTTTCTAGCTACACCACACAAAATTAGCTCAGTATTGCAGATCTCAAATTTGTCGTCTACAAAATACTGTCAGTTTGGTCCGAAGTTTGTCTTTTGGGAGAGATTTAAAATTTTATGATACGAACGAAACAGAACATTTTCAGTTTTGAAGAAAATAAATTCGAATTTAAAAAAGGTGACTCAAAGAGCAATCGCTAGTCTCAGACTAGATCATACGTTTGCAACAGACAAAATGAACGTGATTTAAAGATGAAATTCGTCTTTGAGAGAGAAAAAAGAAACAAACACATTTTTGCAATATAAAAAAAAAATAGTGGATACATGTACTTATTCTTTTCCCACAATGTTTTCCAACTCATTCTTCGTCACGGTCATAATAATCAGGTTTTTGCTATACGCATGATACTCTTGATACAAAGTCTACCTAGCACGTCCTGAAACAAATTTGCTGGAGGCGACGTCGAAAACACTGTTCCAAAATAATTGGAAGATCAACAAAAATAAAAATTCGATCGATCTGTTGTGCAAAACGAATTTGAAAACACTGAAGCAAACAGAGAAATTGCTCGTCACGAGCAATTTCTCTGTTTGCTTCAATGTTTGCTAGAACTGATGAGGAAGTACAAAATGCAAAATTATAGTGCAAAAACTAATATTCGTTTTAATTATCAAACGATAAGTGGAAATAGATTAAAATTATAAACTTACCACAGTGTTATAAATCAAGCTTTCCGATAACTACAAATTTCTTTCACTGACAGGTTGTGGGAACAAATGAATAATCACAAGGACACGAGAAATATCACCTGTCCCCTCTCTGTCACTCACCTAAAATAGTACGGAGTGAAAATAAATAGCAATTGTAACAAATCTATGTCTAAAAATAGACTGCGCGATTTTCGTCCTTCTTTTAACGGTCGTGAACGCTTGCCACCGGTAGGGATATTACTGTTATACTTTGAGGTACAGCTTCGATGGTAACAACATGAAAAAGTTCGAATATGCCTTTCAAATTATTCATTATCGAAAAACAATTGACCAGCTCTCATAGTTCAGCTGGTAGAGCGAGGGACTTGTGGACGTCGTGTCAGTTGAAGATGTGAGTCTGATTCCCTCGGCGGACTATCTAAAATTACTAATAGCCTCTCGGATGAGGCATTAGACCGAGATACCCTGTGACGGTCCTATAGACCAAACACGTAAAATAACCAGGCGTATCTTAGATTAGTTTCGTCCTGTATCTGCAATATCCACTGTAACAATACCAAAAGGCTTCGGGGAGAGGGTGGGGGAGGGGGGCGTCGCCCATATGGGAAACCTTTGGCCACAATAGATAAACGCAAGTTCAATCAATCAAGCGACAAAAAATTTAACCATGACTTTGAATGAAAACTGCAACTAGCTGAAAGTAAATCTTAAAAATACATCTTTGCTCATTAACAGCTAGTTTTTGTTTACCATTTCATCATTATTCTATGAAACTATTATCATCCTAGTATCTTCATACAAATGTTGCTCCTGACGGTTGCAAGATGGCCCAGGTTACGATCGATAGAAAATGCATTTTATTCTCTTGAGGTTATCAAAAGAAGCATTGCTGTCGTTTTAGGTTTTAAATCAAAGACAAATTCCATTAGTTTGTTTATGTCGTATACACCATATCTATTGATTATTAAATAAATAATGTTTACAGGCCTTACCGACATCTAAATCATTCTGAACGCTACCAAATTTAAACAGAGTGTTGTAAGTACATACATGTATCTTTAAGAATCTTGGGTTTTCCTATATAAGAGAGTGAAAAGGTAAACTATTTTTAGAGAAAAAATCTAAAATGTTTGGCTAATTCATAGTAATATGATAATACGATCATATTTCTCACTTATCCGATTAATTTTTGGTTCCCTCAGTTTTTACTGAACGTGATTTTTTAGTGTTCATCTAGCTTCGTGTTCCACATTCTTCACCTAGTACCGATTGTAAGTATTTCTGTTCGGTATATCTCATAAACCTAGAAGTAAATGACAATCTACGAATATTAAAATTACACAAATGTAACTTTTTGTAGTGTCCTTCCGGATAATAAGACGCCGTTTCGCATGTTTTTTTTTTATTTGACAGGCACTTTTTACTCATTCTAGAAAACGAGGACTAGAAAAAATCGTATTTAATGTGCGGTCTCGACAGAATGCTGGCGCATTGGTTTATCTGGCAGGGAGCAAAAGACGTACGTAAAGCCAATGTGGTCAATCCCAATCGGTGAACCTTACTCATCACAGCACATCCAGTAATTTGCCCTCAAAGCTTCCAATTCTGGTACTATGTGTCTGAACCTATGGTTGTGGCGCAAAACAGGGCTGATACGTGAGGCTTGAGGGTTGCAAAACTGGTATTGTGAGTCCAAATCTGTGGTTATGATGTCAAACGAATGCGATAGGAGGCGCTAGAGGCTTGCAGTACTTCTCTTGTGGGTCTGAATCTATGGTTGTGGTTTAAAACATCTGGTAGAAGGCCCTGCAGTGCTGGTGTTGTGTGCCAGAGGCTATGATTGTGTTGTGAAATACAAGCGTTAGGTGGCACCAAAGTTTGTTATACTGGTGCTGTTAGTCCGATTCCATAGTTATGTAGCAACACTCATCTGGAAGGTGGTGCTTGAGGCTTGCAACTCTAGTATTGTGGGTTCGAATCGTATGGTTTTTGTACGAGGTAGATATGGTTGAGAGGGCTGAAGGCTGACAATACTAGTGTTTTGAGTCCGATTTTGGGTTTGGCGCACGACAGATCCAGTATCTTATGTTCGAATCTTGCAAAACTGGTGCTCTGGTTCCGAATCTATACGGTTTTGCGTAATATTCCTCGTGTAGGTAGTGTTCTCATGTCTCTGGGCTTGCAATACTGATGTGGCTTTAATATTAAAGATGGTGCTCTCGCCAGATCTAGTTTATATAGCTCTCCTGGCTTGCAATACCGGTGGTGGAATCTGTGTTTGTGCCACAATACGAATCTGGTTGGTGGCTTGAAGCTTGCAGTAGTGATATTAAGTCTGAATCAATGGTTGTGACGGGAGACACACCTGGTAGTTAGTGCCTGAGGCTTGCGATACTAGAGGGTTCGAATCAATGTTTTTTGGGAACCAAGTAGTAAGCGCATGGAATTAGAAATAGAGCAGGTGTAAGTCCCAATCCATTGTTGAGGAGTGACAACTTATCCCGTCCGTGGTTCTCGAGACTAGCAATACATGCTCTTTTGATCCGGACCGCTGGGGTGGCTCCGTCACGTGACCTGGTGAGTGGTTAGTTTGATACCTGGTAGAGGCAAACTTTCTATCATGCGATTTTCGCCTCTCATCTCCGATGCATATGAGAAAAGTAGTCAGTGACTTCAAAAGAAAGTTGTATCACTACTGGTGTGAGAATCCAGAAAACATGTGCTTGGATTCACCGACCATCGTGATACGATCTAAGCGTTTTAACTCTTTAACAAACCACAAAAATCTAAATCAAATTAAAAAGCATTTGCAGATGGCCAAACAAATGTAGCGCATATGATTATTTTGGTCTTTGGCAGAGTAGAAAACATTATGGGAAAAGGAGAAAATGATGGTGGCAACCAGTATTTTCTCCTTTTCCCACAATGCTTTCAAAGGCTTTTTCTCAGGGTCGTTAAAACTCTGGATTGTGTGGCAAAGATTTAAAACGGCGCTAAACTACAATATAATCAATCTTTTGATCCAGGTTGAAGGCTTGAAGGTTAAGGAGCACATGAGAAACGTTTGACAAAGTATCTCGTTTGATGTATATGGTTATATTTATGTGTTATAAGTATAGAAATACAGATTGTTGACTCGTTCCATTCCTTTTTGGTACTTCTTAAAAAACAGGCAAGACAAAGAGTTTGAACATTTATGAGAAATAATTGTACTATTGGTGTCAAATTGACCTCTGATTTGTGTATAGTATAGTCAGTGTACAATATGTATGAAATGACACTAACGTGACAGGGACATAGCTACATAATGACGTCTATGCAGACACTGTCCGCCATTCCGTCAGTCCGCCCGTCTGTCTTTCTTTTTTTAGCAATCAGAGTGAACATGAAATTGCATTTTCTGTCAAGCGTGTGACCATGCAACTTCGCAACTGCAAAGTTTAACATTTGGCATGAAGCCGTAAGAATGGTTATAGCTTAATAATAAAAGACGAAATGGGTTAAAACTGATAAAAAAGAATGAGTACTCAAACAGCTTTATTATTTCTCATGACAATATTTCGGATCGGTTCAAAAAAGAGTCGACTCGGATCGAAAAGTAGACCATAATGTGCATTACTAGAAACACCTCGTGCCACGATTATGTCCAGATCTATGAAACTAAACATAGATTCACATTTGAATATTATTACTACCAATGAAATAGAAAAATCACAAACATGTGAAATCACACTTCGAGATATTTGTTAGCCTGAAAAATATATTTTTGTTCCAATGTCATATTCTTATATCCAAGTTTTATACAATAGTACACTACATGTAAATAATAATATTTCTCACTCAATTAATTTCAACTATAGGAAATGTTGCCATGGATTCAATGACCCTTTGTTTTTCCGTTTTGTCTGAATTCTAGTCTCCAGGTAAAAAGATAGTCTTAAACTTAAAATTGCAGATAGTAAAGATAGGGATCAGACTGTACATTTTAAGTCTATGATGCTGGATGTTTCTTTGCTGTGGATGGTACATTTAACCTATTCGCCTTGACATATCTTTGTTTGAGATCTATAACGAACAAATTTTCTAACCGAAGGCTTTTGTTTTCAATTTACTTAGTATGTCTCAATCGATGCGTGACTCTGAAAATGTTTTTTTTTTTTTAATTTTTAACTCGATAAAGGATGGAATATGACAATAGATTTGTCAAGACATAGTCTCGTTTTTTTCAGTTTATCAAACAAATTTAAACACTGTAATGCGTTATGGTTACTTTCTGAGAAAACAAATAATAAGGAAAAATGTGTTATTCAACTCAAAAAATGGGGTTAATAGCGAATATAGTACAGAACCTAACCCCGGTACCTTTTGCAATTCCAAGCCACTTGGCCTGTTCTCGTCTATTTTCCTTTGAAAAATGACAAATGTTCTGATTTTCAGACTTTGTGGAACAAAAGAGACAGCACGACTATAATGATTTAAAAAAGATAGGACCAAACTGTCTTTTTGAAAGCTCGCCTAGCAGCAAGTCCGCGGTCAATAGGAGCAATACATGGCATGTTTACAGCGGTTTTTTTTATTGTCACTGGTATTTCAATACCATAAATGATTATAGAAAAGGAGACGAAACTCGTTACCGCGAATCTTTTAAAGCAATTCTTAAGTTGAACCTCCAAACCAGCGAATGAATGGTCGCTAGTTGTTGATGCTGGAGATAGTTGGTGATCAATGGGGACTCTCCACAACATTGTGGCATGCGAAACAAACGATAAAAATATTCTGTTTTGTGGGTAATACCTTAGTTCTAAAGATGTTTGATCAGCTGTTTTGCTCATTATATATTACAAAGTTTGGCCCAAAAGAACTCGGTACAAGGAGTTCAGTACATACAGAATTTTAACATGATGTTATATTTTATTATTTTGTTAGGTTCCATTACACAAGAATAATTTGTAGGACAAAAAGCAGAAGTCACAGGTCTGATGGACGAATGCCATGCTGTCCTTTGACGAAACACCTCCTGAAATAAGTTTGAAAAGTTAGACTCCATTTCCTTCCATGAGGAAGTTTAGTCCATTTGGACAATTCCGCTATGTAGACGGGGTTAGGATCAAAGTCGGTAAATCTAAGAGGAAATGCTGAGAAAATAAACATTTAAAGCATTGTGGCAGTGTAAGATTAGAAGCGCAGGACGAATCACCTTCAGCGAAATGTATTACTACGATTAAAAGTAAATCTCTGATGCCAGCCACGGAATTCAATTATTGTCAACTCATATTATCTAAAATACAGTGACATGCTGTCTTACTTACGTTGCTTTCTCCAGAAATAACTTTACACTGGATAACTCTGAAAGTAATTTTGTAAAATACGGAAATTCGACATAAATTGCAGTTTAATGTATGTATAGAAGTCAAAATAATATGTTCTTATATATGGAGTCGAACTCGTGAACAAGTTTTCGACTGCACTGATTGAGCCAGCCGTGTTTGTGCATAAGTTTTAACGAAGTAGAGACTTACCCATGAGTAATGGGACTAGACAAAAAGAAAAACGAAAAGAAAGTGACATTTGACGTGTTTTCTACACGCATTTTCTGCCAATTTCTTAATCTCAATGTCATCTTTGTTTGTGCATATAAATCTTCGGGGTTTTTTTTGTGAAATATTATCCCTAAAACTTGTTTAATAAAATTCCGTTTTTGCGCTCTAAAAAACTTAGATATTTATTTTTAATTTTCTTAACACAGCTGATATTGTTAAGGAAATTTATTAGGCCTATTTATAGACATTTAAATAGTAGTAAAAATACAAAAAATACAAAAAGATTTTGGAGATGGCCGGGATTAGAGCAAGCGACTTTCAAAATATTTGACTAGTGTGTTAACTCTTATGCAGCTAAGCGCAACTCACTACCTTTTGCGGACAATGTAGATCAAGATCAGACTGCACAGAACGTGCAGTCTGATCTTGATCTATATTGTCCAAAAAGGACATATTGTCCCCAAAAATACTTTTTTGAAATAGCAAAATTTGGGATTATCAGCTCAAAATATTTTATTTGACTTATTTAGCAGGATAAGAATTAAAATTTTAGTTATCCCTTATTGATTTATTGAAAGATGTTTACACCACTACCAGTTTTATCTCAGTAATATCAGATGAAATCCCTCTAACTCGCTTTTAAATTCAACGGTTTTAGGCTAGGGCCATGCAATATCTTGCTTAAGGACACAAGTCCAAGGCTTCGAGAGAAGATTGGACCCGGATACTGCAGATTTCGAATACTCTTTGACCACTAAGCAATGCAAGACTTACAGCTTGTAATAAGCAGTAGTTAAGACGTTTTCGAAGTAAACCGGCGATATATTTCAATGCCACTTTGAAATATCGTGTACATGATGTACATATACTTCATAAGTTTCAAGATGCGACTTTTTAGGCGTCCTTACTTATCGAATAGCACAGATAAATGACAGTTGCTTGGTAACCGATTAGAAATGTGTTGAAGGTCTGTCATACAGGTGTATTCCTTTATTCTTGACGGTGTACCTCCTCTATCATTTGTATTAAACTGAAATTTCATTATCTTGAAGCTTTCTTCTCAAGCATTTTTCTCAGCAATCAAAATGATATTGATGTATATTTTGTACTATCATATATGTCAGATATTGCTTTAATCGAATGACCTTTCAAAAAACAATGTATATAGAACGGTGACGGTAACAATTTTTTTACTTTAACCCCTACCGTGATTATAATTGTTAACCCATAGGCTGCCAAGAGCGACTCACTAACCTTTCGCAGACAGTGTAGATCATGATCAGACCGCACAGAACGTGCAGTCTAATCTTTGATCTACACTGTCTGATAAGGAGATGTTATTCCGCAAAATATAATTTCCTGGTGATCTGATTGGACAATATGCCCCGAACAAAAGTATCATGTACACTGGCAAACGCAATGTAAACGCAGTTTCCCTTTCGGGAGCCCCGTATACATGACTACATTATCAACACAACATCCAAAATGGCGGCGTCGATCAAGATTAACGTCACGATTATAAATGCGCCAAGCTGCACGATTTAGCACGTATTACCAAGGTTTTAGTGACGTCAGTTCCTAGTGACGTCAGTTTTTATTGAATTGGGACACTCAGAAGGGAAATTCTACTTCGTCAGAGTAGCCTACTCAATTTTTCAAACCAAAAGTGGGTAAAATTCGCTTAACAAACTTTGGAATGGTAAAACTTTGCATTATAGTAAATTTGCTGTACGGTCAGGTGGCTGGGGACTTCGGCTCGGGGCGAAATGATTTAACACAACCGTGAACAAGTTTCAAAGTCCCCTGCCACCGGGCGACATGATTCACCACAGCCGTGAAAAAGTGTTTAAGTCCCCTGCCAGCTGACAGTATAACTAAAAATTTCAGACGGCAAAGTTTTAGACCAGTCCATGTTGAAAGTATTTCAGACAACACTTTCAAGGCGGCTGAATTCGACATGATGTATGTCTTTCAAAAAAAAACGTGGAAATGATAGAAAATGCTCTTTACCAGAAACTTACCAACAATGTTTTCAATTTTTATTCAAGGTGGTAAAAGACTGGAATTGTTTGACAATTGTTAAGGGTAAATAAATATCTGATAACTACGGCAAGGTGATTATGACTGTATAAGAGTACACTGCGTCACTATATTGATACCCAAAGCTTTTCTTGAATTACGATGGACTGTGGCAAATAGGAACTTGATTTTATATTTTATTATTTAGAACCTAAGGACGGCTTTTGTCTTCGAGCGCCTGGAGATTTTAAAGATAATGATATTTACTTGATGAAGGGAATGCTACACGTCTTTAGTCACGTGTTCTTTTGTCTGCAAATATCAATCAGCCTTTCAGGGTTAGTAAGTTTTCATAGTTTTCTTTCCAAGTGCTGCGTACTTGCACTTGTTTCTTTTTTTTTTCGATTTTAATTAGTTTAATGTTTTCGTTTGAGCCTAATTGAACATAACTGCATTATTTGTTTTTACATGCAGAAATACTTAAAGGCCCAAAAGTGGCCAAAAGCACAACATGTGTTAAATTGCATTGACTTAAATCATACCATTTAAAAGTATGGGTTATGTTGTAAAGATGGCCAATCTGTCATTGTACAGTCGGTGCAAGTGTTAGTTGCTGGCAGAAAATGAAGAATTTCAAAATTAGGCAAAGAGTAAGCATAAGATAGAGTCATGGACCTGGCAGGTTTTAACCTAATTTTCAGATTAATTCGTCTACTACAGACTATAAATTGGACTGACCTTACAATTACACATTGTCATCTTCAAAATAATTTTCATACTTTTAAATGGTATGTTTTAACCCTTTCCCAAAAGAGAAATTTTGGACTCTTCCAAACCAAAAGAGTTTGCAGATGACAATTTTAGATTTGGAGAAAATGGCATAAAGTTCTCAAAAAGGGTAGAAAACCTTGTGGGAAAAGGAGAAATTGCTCGTTACGAGCAATTTCTCCTTTTCCCACAGTGTTTTCAAAAGGCTTTTACTGCAGGCACGTAAAAACCAGGGCTTCTTTGGGAAAGGGTTAAATTCAAATGCATGCTAACACTCGAACGGTGATTACGTATGACCGCTATTGTCACTTTAAAACTATAGTATAAAATTCGAGATCAATTTGAACAATCTAGATCTATAATGTTTCTGTCACTGAAATATTTCGAAGATATTTTTGATTTGATGGTTTAGTCGTTATTTTTCAGCTTCTGCTCATCAATTAATGTTTCAAAATTAGTTGTTTTCATGAATAGTTTGCGAATTCTGAATGGCTGAAAAAATTGTTTCATAGCTTCATGAAAAAAGAAAAGATCAGCAGTGCCTGGACTACTTTTGCAGTCAAAGTAATGTAAACAAACATGTATACGAGATTTCATAATGGTTTTCTTTTTGATTTTTACTTTCGCGGTTTCAAACAGTGTGATTAGTTATTTTCTTTTCATTCAGGGAACAAAGAGAATTTTTTTGTTTTCATGGAGGTATGAAAAAAAACTAATCACATTTTATGAAAAAGTGGTCATAGTTTTTTTAACTTTGACGTGTTTTGTAACAAAATGCAGTTGCCTTTTATAACGGACACGACGTGAAGTTTTAAGAATTCACTGTAATTTCTAACTTTTGTTGTAAATTTAGGAAAGAAAAATCTAGCCTACTTAAAAGCGTTTTACATACATGTATCTTTCAGTCACGTGTGCAGCAAACAAAAAGCGGAGACGTATTCCACAAATTACGATCGTGCCTTCATTTGTCCAGAACGTTATACCACAGCCTGTGGACAGCTGGATTGGAGGCGGTGCACTAAATATAGGTAAACACTTCCGTCAGTCTTGCCTCCGTCCCTGTAACTCTTATCAGGGTAAAATGTACTCCAGCCCGCTCTTTGAAAAGGGAGCATAATGCATCCGCAAGATAATTCGACCCAGGTCAGCCTGCGGGGATGATTTTGCTGTGGATAAATTTCTGCATGTCAAAGTAACAGTGTACCCCATGATTATGTCAGTTGTAAGAAAAATGAATTTTATAGATTCATGATCACGTGGTGACCTGCTTGGCTCGAGCCTCCGTTTGCCAGAGCCTGTCTCATGTATATACTCGACATCTTTAGGGTCGGCTGGGAACACAATTTCTATATAACTCTTAATGATTTACTATCTTATTGGCTTGGCTTAAGAAATGGACGTTGTAGATTCAAGATCAGACTGCACGTTTTTGTGCAGCCTGATCTCGATCTTTTACATTAGCAAGAGGCACAGTTTTAGCCTTTCACGCTAAAAAAAGGTTAATGATAAATGTTAAATACTTTTCCATACACTCGAAAATGGTGACCATCATAAAAAGCTTTTCGAAAAATATTTCTGAACAAGGGTAATGATTATTTCTGTTTCCCATAATTATCTTGAAAGCCAGCGGTAATGATTTTCTCTGTTTTCCATAATTTTCTTGAAAGCCAAGGGTAATGATTCTCTCTTTTTACCATAATTACGTATCTTGAAAGCCAACGGTAATGATTTTTTTCTGTTTTCCATAATTTTCTTGAAAGTCGAGGGTAATGATTTTCTCTGTTTACCATAATTATCTTAAAAACCAAGGGTAATGAATTTTCTCTGCTTACCATAATTATCTTGAAAGCTAAGGGTAACGATTCAGATTGGACTGCGTGTTTTGTGCTGTGTGAAAATATGGCAGGTAAAAAAATGTAAGGTTGCTCTATCTTTTGTTTACTTTTCACTCTTAAGAATTCGTTTTTCTGCCAGCAATTAAGATAAGGACCGACTGTAACATAACAGATTGTCTTCTTCACCATAATTTCAGTACTTTTAAAAGTCATGAGATATATTCAAATATATTTTTCTTTTTCGACGTAGCTGAATGCGCTGGCGTTTGACCTACGTTTTGGTACTGATAACAAATGAATCAATGAAAACTTGTGACTGGTCGAAAAGGCTGACATATTCGCTTTTGCCGCCTATTTTTTTGAAAATATTTATTGTAGATTTATTACAGCATTGTTAATTATTGGCTGCTTATAAAGATTTCACTAAATGAAAAGTATATAATTTATTTTCAGAGTAAGCACATGTTATACACCCACACAAAAATACGCTATCAGGTACCTGACGGTGGAAGTGTGCTGTCCCGGCTGGAGGGGGGACACCTGTTCAGACCGTATGTATATTGTGCAAAATTTAATAATTACTAATACTGAAAGGCCCTTGTCACTGTCACATTTGGCATTAATATGAACCTTAATTGAGTAAAAAGTCCTTGATTTGGAATTATTTTACAAAAAGTAATGGATCTAGTTTGTGATTTTATTTCTTCGTTCGTTTGTTCGTAAGCAAGGTAGCTTGCTCGCTATTCATTCATTCATTTATTTATTCGGTCAGTCAGTCAGTCTGATCGTTTGTTAATTGATTAGTCTGTCTGTCTGTCTGTCTGTCTGTGGAATTAATAATATATAAGATTGTGGCTGGTCCTACCGGAAATACGAAAATGTATCGGGTTTTGTTTTTTTTTCTCTATAAGAACGATAAAAAGAGGACAAGAAAGGCCTTGCCTGTACAAAGATTTAAAAAAAAAAGCGCCTTAAATTTTCCTTTCAGATTATTTTTTGTACATTAAATACCTCAGGTGTCAGAACTTTTTGGCATTTGGTGACACCAAGTGAAACTTTTATTTGTTTTATGAATTTTATTAATATCATTATCCAGTCACTTGGCCACATATACGTTAATAGAATATTACGTAATTTTACTGAGGCCTTCTTGTGAGTCACTGTTCATATTTCATTCTGCCATTGTTGTTGTTGTTGTCGATGCTGCTGAAGTTGTTGCTCTTATTGTTATTCTTTTGTATGTGATATTTGATGGTGACGTTGCTGTTGCGGTATTGGTAGCGGGTGTCGGATGGTTGTACTTAATACTATTGTCGTCTTTGCCGCTGCTTTTGGTCTGGGTGTGATAACGATGTTGGTGAATGTTGGATGGTAGAAGATGATGTTGTTGTTGGTGGTTCTGGTGGTTCTGGTGCTACTTCTATTTTTGATGTTGTTGTCTGTGCAGCTACTGTTGCAGTTGTCATCCTTGTGGTTGTGATATTTGATTATCATGTTGCAGACGCAGGTGTCGGACGGCGGTTTTTAATACTTTTGTTGTTGCTATTTCTGCTTTCTGTGGTTGTGATAATTGATTACGATGTTGTTGTGCTTGTTGAGATGGTGAAATGTGTGAGACAGTGGTAGTTAAGTTAATACTATTGCTGTTGCTGCTGCTGCTTTTGTTGTGGTTGTGATAATTGATTACGATGTTGTTGTGGTAGTGATGAATGTCAGATATGTGTAGATGAAACTATTTTTTTGTTGCTGCTGGTGCTGTCGTTATTGTAATCGTTTTGATATTTGATGGTGTTGTTGGTTGTTGGCGTCAGATGGTGGTTGTCGATACTGTTGTTGTTGTTGTTGTTTTTGTTGTTGCTGCTGGTTTTTTTTTTTTTTTTTTTTTTTTATTTGTTGTTGTTGTAATCCTCGTGGTGGTGATATTTGATGGTGATCTTATGGTGTTGGTGGATGTCGGACGATGGTACTTGATACTGTTGTTGTTGTTGTTTTGTTTTTGTTGTTCATGTTTGTCGTCGCCATTTATTCCACTGTGTTTGCTGGATGGTTGAAGATTACAGATTAGTAGTAAAGAAGACATCGTCCCATTCCACGACATTCATAGCTGTATATAAAGTTTTAGAGTTGCACTGCAAGATTAAAACCTAACCGTCTACTAGAAAAAAAACTTGCAAAACATTGGACAACTTGTGGTGTAAATTGTAGTATTTGTATGGAAGTAAGTTATTCACTGGATAAACACAAACTAATTAGAGACAATCTGCAATTCAAAAAAAAACAAAAAAGTGTTCTTTTCAGATGAGCGCTTTGATTGCTATTACATGTGTATATATTTTTTTCATTTCACAAATGGGTCAGTTTTAAGAAATACAGAAAAAAATCCAGCAAAATTGTCACTAACGAAGGATCAAGGCACACCAGAAAGGGGGTCGATCTATTCAGAGACGTGCTTTTCTCTAAGAAATTGGACATTTTACAAAATTGTGATGCTATTTTTATACCTTTAGTTCATATTCAGGCACTTTATATCTATTTTAATGTATTTTTATTACAGTATCATATACTAATGACTCCCATTCTTTATTCTCATTCTTTTTTTCCCTTTCGTTACTTTTTTTTTCTTGCGCGCTAGATGACCCCAGATATCTATGCGCCAAAAAAGTTCATTCATTCATTTTCAATTCTAGCAATCTGTCCTCAAAGGTGTCAAAATGGCGGCATCTGTTCAGATATGGGTGGACATCCGGGATGTCAATGTAGCGAAGGTTTTTATGGCGAGCTCTGCGAAAACGGTAAATATTTGTGACCCATCACGCAAAAACGGGACCTTCTGGGAACTGCGAAAAGTGTCAACCCTGGCCAGACTGCGCAAATTGCGCAGTCTGGCCAGGATTGACACTTTTCGCTGTTATGATATTTTCTGTATGAAAAGTGGTCATTGTACTTTGTTATGCTATCAACTTAAATTGACCTTCATTATTGTTGATCTGTTTCCACCTAATTTATGTGCAGCATTCCCAGATGGTCCCTTTCGCGTGACAGGTCATATCTCTGTTCTTTTTCTCTAACAGTACATTGTTCAAGACACTGTCAATATCCCACATCATTTTCCCAGATTGGACAATATATCTCGAGCTAATTTTTGTTTCACCCTGGATAGAACACTATTAAATTTTATCGCCTGGTAACCAGTTAACCTGTTACCAAACAGTTCCTGCTTTCTACTACCCTGAGATAGAAGCCTTTTGAAATTATTGTGGGAAAAGGGGTGGGTTGTGCGGAGGCCGCTGGAATATGTAATATTGTAGAGGGCGCTACTATCAGGGAGGAATAGTCAATTAGGTGAAATAAGGTACTCTGGTTTTATCCCCGCCCCTCCAACTGAAACATTCAACACTGTTAGAGTTAATCCTTTACAAAATAAAAAAAAACCGGACTTTTAGTTTAACCCTTTACCAAACAATCCCTGGTTTTTACGACCCTAAGATAGAGACATTTTGGAAACATTGTGGGAAAAAGGAGACAATGCTGGTAACCAGCATTGTCTCCTTTTCCCGCAATGTTTTCTACCCTGCCAGAAACAAATTTCAATTTTTGAGTTACATTTATTTTGTCAGCTACCAGTGCTTTCAATTTGGACCAGTCTAAAATTTTGTTGTTTGGGAAAGGGTTAAACATAGTTTATTCATATAATTTACATAGACTAGCTTGACATAAATTTAAACAAGAAAAGGATTAGAACGTAAGCTTATAACATATATAAGAGAGGAACTTTTGACAACCCTGACAAAGAAGCCTTCTGAAAACATTGTGGGCAAAGGAGAAAATGCTGGTGACCAGCATTTTCTCCTTTTACCACAATATTTTCTACCCTGCTAGAAACAAATTTCAATTTTTTGAGTTACCCTTATTCTGTCGTGTGCAAGGGCTCTGAATTTGGACGAGTCTAAAATTTTGTCGTTTGGCAAGGGGTTCAATGGGCTAAGGGTTTTAGCGTCAAAGGAACTCTGAAATACTGAGATCTTAGTCCAGAAAAGCAATAAATCCCGTGTCATTGTCGTAGACTAGTAGGATTCTTTGAAAAATGAGGGCACATAAAAGTGTCACTATTGATTTATGAACATCATCTAAATAATTGTATTCGAAATTACTACACACGTTAATACGTTACTCAATGCAAGATATTGCACCGGAGTGGTTACACTTGCTTAACTCTTTAACACACAATCCCGACTTTTAACGGCCCTGAGAAAGAAGCCTTTATAAAACATTGTGGGAAAAGGAGAAAATGCTGGTAACCAGCATTTTCTTCTTTTCCCACAATATTTTCTTCCCTAACAAAGTCAGAAATCATCATATTAACAAGATTTAATTTGTTGTCTGCAGATGCTCTGAATTTTGTCCAGTCTAAAAATTTGTCGTTTGGTACAGATTTATTGTCTAAGTTTGTTTTGCGAATCTGAACCCTTTGTGTTTCTGAGGGAGACTAAGGGACCGTTCGCGGACAGTGTAGATCAAGATCAGCCTGTATAGAACCTGCGGTCCTATCTTGGATCCACACTATCCGATGTCACTATCGTTTCTCAAAAATATGCCTTTGAAATATCAAAATTTGATCTTCTAATATCAGTTTGAAAGTTGAATTTCATTTATTTTGCAGGATGAGGTTTCGGCCGTTACCATATCGTCGGTTTACTTCGAAGACCTCATAACTACAGCTTGAAACAAGCTGTAGTTACGAGGTTTTTGAAGTTAACCGACCAAATTATAAATTGATTGACTTTTTCAAATAGACAGAATTTGCAGACGATAGCTTAAATATGGTTCAGGTGATGAGATTTGTCTTCTGATGGATAGAAAAAAATATGGAAAAGGGTAAAAATGCTGAATACCTATAGAGGATATTTGCTTTTTTCGGTGAAAGATCGAAATTTATTTCATCGAGTGAACACCGTCGGTAATATTTTTACGAGTGGCGCAGCCACGAGTGCAAATATTACCGATGGTGTTCACGAGATTAAATAAATTTCGATCTTTCACCGAAAAAAAAACAAATATTCTATTTATTTCTTGCTTTTAATCCGTTCTGGGAGGAGCTTTATCAAAATCCATTACAGTTCTTTTCCGTTATTCCCCGTGGAGTGCCCCTTCTGCATAGCAACGCATTACAATATTACGTCAAGTGCGCGAAATGTAAGGTTAATGACGTCATATTCCCCATCTGGTTGTGAGGCACGCGCAATTTACCTAGGCAACAACAACATGAAAATCGGTATTATCACTGGTGGTACCAGTGTAAAATCGAAAAATATTTTCACTGCTATTTTTCGATATCCAACCAGAAAGCATGAAATGAAATATTTCTCCTTTTCCATATTCTTCCCATAAGACTTTCTTCATCAGGTTCGTTAAAACATGGATTTTTGTGGTAAAGGGCAAATCAAATGAAAAGAGCAGGGCCACACACACGTGTCGCTATTTATTTATTTATCTAATCTAAATAATTATATTCATAAAAAAGACTAGATCTATAATACGCTGTATTTTACCTTTTCACGTAACCACAGCACGGAACAGGACGGACGCCATTGAAGTTGTGTTAGTTTGTTTTGCGGGTCTGGTTGCCGTGGTTGTGATCATCATTGCGGTTCTACTATATAGGCACAGAATGCCAAGGTATTTAATTAATTCATTACCAAACGACAAAAATTTAGCGCTGTACAAATCGAAAGCATTTGCAGACGACAAGATAAAAGTGATTGAAAATTTGAAATTTAGCTTTGTGAAGGGTAGAATACTTTGTGGGAATAAGGGAAATTCTCCTTTTCCCACAATGATTTCTAAAGGCTTCTTTTTCAGGGTCGTCAAAAGTAGGGATTGTGTGGAAGAGCCAGTTGGTTAGCGGACAAAAAATAATGCAGGTGTTAAATGCATTTAACTCTTTACCAAATGAGGTAATTTTGGTCGGCTGAAATTGAAAGAATTTGCAGACGACAAAATTTAGAGTGGCCACAAATGTGGTAAGTTTATCTGTAAGAGAAAAAAACTCTGTGAAAAATGTAGAAAATGCTCGTTATGAGCATTTTCTATTTTTTTCCACAGTGTTTTCAAATGCATTCAACCTCAGAGCCGTAAAAACCAGGGTTTATGTGGAAAAGGGTTAAATGTATATTAAACCATGAAAAATATTGTACAGATGACAACTTGCTATTGTGTGGTCCGTTCAAGTTTTGTCATGGTAGATAAAATGAATTATAAAATCAGGCAAAAAAAAAAAACGAAACAAAAGATATCGTGGCCTGGCAACTTTTGACATTGTTTAGAATTTAGTTTCTCTGCTAGCGCTTAACTCTTCACAACACAATCCCTACTTCTGACGACCCTGAGAAAGAAGCCTTCTGAAAACATTGTGGGAAAAGGAGAAAATGCTGGTAACCAGCATTTTCTCCTTTTCCCACAATGTTTTCTTTCCTTCCCAAAACAATTTTCAATTTTCCTGTCATTTTTATTTGTCGTCTGCAAACGCTTTGAGTTTGGACCAGTCTAAAATTTTGTCGTTTGGTAAAGAGTTAACACTTGGAACGACCGGACTATAACCACTCTTTTAAATGGGATGACGTGCATTTGACACCTGCATTGTTTACTTTTAGCAGCTATTCTTACTTTAAGGTTACTGGTATTAATGAACTGTCTTCTACAAGCGACAATGCTTTTAGCCACCTTGTTATAAATAGTGGTTTGTCGACCGAAGAAAAACAGAAGTAAAACTCATTGTAGTTTAGAGAAATCTGAAGCTAAAACAGGCCTGAATTCTCCTCAAACGTATTGATAATAGCCATTTTCTTCATTGCTACTTTATTAGAGCGTATTACTACAAACCCCTCCTCCCCATACTGGGGAGAGTGATGTGTCCTATATTCAGGTCGAATCTTCGAAAAATATGACATGCGCAGACAACGGAAGTTATCCCGCAGGAGGTAACGTGTTGAGCCACGGTCACAGAGCCGTCAAACCTAGAAAATTCTTCAGCGTTAGAGTAAGAATATTCCTGAGAATTATTGATGTATACGGCCCCTGGTCGGTATTCACCAACCATTCTTAAGAATATTCTTAGTTTTATTCTCAAAGGTTTTCTAAATTATGGATACTGAGACCAAGAATGTTCTTAAGAATGGTTGATTAATATGGCCCCTGATTTCGTTCTTTTTTTTTTTTTCAGTAGAATATCTCAAGTTGCTCCATACACAGTACCTTCAACTGGCAGTTTCACAGGACAGCGATCACCAGAGATACGCCATTTTGAGTCCCACGCTGTGCCCTCGGCTCCACATTTTAGCACATAATATGTTAATCCTCTATTGAAATCTCCTGTTTTATCATACAATAACAGAAACAGCCACTAAAAACTCGTGATTGTGGGAAAAGGAGAAGATGCAATTAGTTGTACAGTCGGGTGGCAGGGAACTTATAAGCTTGTTCACGGCTGTGGTGAATCATGTCGCCACGAGCCAAAGGCGAGGTGGCGGCATGATTCACAACAGCCGTGAACAAGTTCCCAAGTCGCCTGCCACCTGACCGTACAACGAATTTATTGTACTGCAAAGTCTTACTATTCCAACGTTTACCTGATTTTTACCTGTTTTTTGTTTAAAAAATTGAGTACGCTGACCCTGACAAAGTCCCTTTTAAGTGCCCCAATTCAATGAAAACTGATGTCACTGGGAACTGACGTCACAGGAACCTTGGTAATACGCACTATAAACGTGCAGCTTGGCGCATAATCTTGATGTCGACGCCGCCATTTTGGATGTTGTGTTGATGTAGTCATGTATACCGGGCCTCTGGAAAGGAAAGTGCTTTTACGTTGGTTTTGCTAGTATATATAAAATGCCCTGTTGCAAAGCCCTGCATGCATATTCCCATTTTCCATGTTTTTAAAAGCCTGAGTCATTTGGTTCACGATTAGATACTTTGAAGCGCGGTATTTTATTGTCAGATCCTTATGTTGCTATTTGTAAATATTATAAATAAAATCAACAATAAAACTGAGTTAAATCTTCAAATATTTTACTTAAATAACATTTCTACATATTCATTTTTTTTGTCTTCTGAGTATCAAAAACGTTAAAAATAATCGTTTCTATATACTAACTTCTATGTTACTATACATACCACAAAGTCTATAAAAAGCGCACACTGTGTATGGGGAGCACACTCATAAGCTTCTACGTAACAAACTAACAATAAAATAGGCCTTTGAGCAATAAGCAATCAGTTATTGGGTGTTTCATGTTGTATCTGTGATTTCTGCCTTAACTCATTACCGAACGACAAAATTTTAGGATTGTCCAAATCGAAAGCACTTGCAGACGACAAAATAAAAGAGACAGAAAAATTGAAATTTGTCTTGTGAAGGGTGGAAAACATTGTGGGAAAAGGAGAAAATGCTGGTCACCAGCATTTTCTCATTTCCCCACAATGTTTTCTAAAGGCTTATTCCTCAGGGGCGCCAAAGGTAGGGATTGTGTGGTAATGGGTTAACCCTTTACAAAATAATCCTAACTATGTATGACCCTGAGGGAAAAAAAAAGCTTTAGAAAACATTTGTGGATAAAGGAGAAAATGCTGATAATCAACATTTTCTCCTTTACCTACAAGGTTTTCTTCCTTTCCGAAACAAAATTAAAATTTTTTGGCGACATTTACTTTGTTGTCTCTACATTCTTTCAATTTTGAGCAGTCTAAAAATTTTGCTGTTTGGTAAAGAGTTAAGAATCCACAGTGAAATCAAACAGACATCTAAAGTGAGAAAAAAAGAAATAACACAAAAGACAAATATGAAATTTCATGACAATTTTCCCCTCAAACCTAACATGTGTAGTATCTTAACCCTTTACTCCATAGATACTCATTTCAACGCATTGCTTGAAGGAGCCTTTGGAAAACGTGGCAAAAGGTGAAATTGCTCGTGACGAGCAATTTCACCTTTTGCCACAATGTTTTCTATATTATCAAAAGGTGTCATACAGACATAAGAAACAGCTTCATCCTTGCTGTTAATAAGGGTCAATTAGAGATACCATAGAAATGCCTTATAGAGTAAAGGGTTAAGCCTTTCCCAAACAATCCCTGGTTTTTATGACCCTGAGAAAGAAGCCTTCTGAAAACATTGTGGGAAAAGGAGAAAATACTGGTGCCCAGCATTTTCTCCAATGTTTTTCTATCCTGCTGGAAACAAATTTCAATTTTAAAGTTACAGATATTTTGTTGACTGTAAATGCTTTAAATTTGGATTAGTCTAAAATTTTGTTGTTTGGTAAAGTGTTAACCACCAGATAAAAATTTCTTGTTGTATTTGTCAAATCTGATCTTGATCTACCTTCTTACAAACAACAGCAGCTGTGCCTTCTCTTTTGGTTTAAATCAATACCAAACAACACAGTTTTAGACTGAATCAAGTTAACTCTTTACCAAACAACAAAATTTAAGACTTGACTATACTGAAAGCATTTGCAGACAGAAAAACAAAACTCACTCAAAAATTGAAACTTGATTTTGGAAGAGTAGAAAACATTTTGGGAAAAGGAGACAAACACAACTCTCTCCTGGTGCATTTAAGCTAACTTTACCCTTTTCCAAAACAACCCGAGTTTCAAAAACCCTAAGAAGGAATACTTTTGAAAACATTGTGAAAAAAGGATAAACTGCTGGTAACCAGTATTTTTCTCCTTTTCTCACAATGTTGCCCGTTAGAGACAACTCTCAAAATTTGAACCATGTTTTCCCCTACTATCCTATAGATTTGGGCAAGTTCAAAATTTTGCTGTTTGATAAAAAATTAACCAGGCGGAACAATTACAAATCTGTACAAAAACTCTATAGACAACCAAATGAACCCCAATATAATTATCCTTTACCACACAATCACAACTTTTAACCCTTTCCCAAACAATCCCTGGTTTTTACGGGTCTGGAATAGTAGCCTTTTGAAAACATTGTGGGAAAAGAAGAAAATGCTGGTAACCAGCATTTTCTCCTTTTCCCACAATGTTTTCTACCCTATCATAGACAGAAATCATCTTTTCAGCAAGAGTTGATGTGTCGCCTGCAAATGCTTTGAATTTGGTTTAGTCCAAAAGTTTTTCATTTGGGAAAGGTTAATGACCTAAAGAGGCCTTCTGAAAACACCCTGGGAACAGGAGAAAATGATGGATCATCATTCTTTTCCTTTTCCCACAATGTTTTCAAAATCCTCCCCCTTTACAAGGTTTTGAACACAAAAGAATTATTTGGTAAAAGATTTATCTCAATTGATCCTGTCTTTACAACAATGTTTCTATAGTTTTCTGCTTAACAGTTCACCTGAGAACAAAATTTAGTCTGGTCCAAATTAAAAGCATTTGCAGACAACAAAATAAAAGTGACTGAAAAATGAAATTTGTCTTGGGAAGGGTAGAAAAGATTGTGAGAAATGGAGAAAACACTGGTCTCCAGCATTTCCCCCTTTTCACAGTCACTTAAACTTGTAATAGTGGGGTAAAGGGTTAAATTTGTTTCTGAGAGAAACAAGTTCATAGGTAAAACAATTAAGAGTTGCATTCTAATTTGAGCAGCTATGTAAATTATCACTACAAATAAACAAGAGGGCCAAGATGGCCCTGGATCGCTCATCTGAATTTTTGAGATGACCATAGTCTATTTTTTTTTTTTTTTTTGAGGTATTGAAACATTGGAACCAAATTTATAATTTTGCCTAGCAATTTTCAAAAGGTCACCTGTAAAAGTCATTTCGAAATCTGACCATCAGTTTCAGAAAGAAGAATTTTTAAGAATTCTTCATTTCTGTATAAGAGCAAGTAGCCCCCATCCGCGAGAGCCATGTTTCTTGATGGATCAAAATTTACGAACAAGTTTTGAAAAGGGTCACCCAAGGAACATCTCTCTGAAATAATTTCAAAATCTGACCAGGGGTTTCAGAGAAAGAGAATTTTAAAGAATTTCATCATGTCCATATGGTGCAAGTAGCCCCCATTCACAAGAGCCATGTTTCTTGATGGATCAAAATTATATGTACAGCTTTTGGAAAGGGTCACCCAAGGAACATCTCTGTCAGATTATTTTAAAATCTGACCACGGGTTTCAGAGAAGAAGAATTTTCAAGAATTTCTTCATTTCAATAAAGTGCAAGTAGCCCCCATTCACTAGAGCCATGTTTCTTGGCCAATCAAAATTTTGCGAACAATTTTAGAAAAGGGTCACCCAAGGAACATCTCTGTGAAATTATTTCAAAATCTGTCCAGCCATTTCAGAGAAGAAGAATTTTCAAGAATTTCTTCATTTCTATATAGTGCAAGTAGCCCCCATTCACCAGAGCCATGTTTCTTGACCAATTAAAATTTCGCGAACAATTTTTGAAAAGGGTAACCCAAGGAACAAGTCTGTGAAATTATTTCAAAATCTAACCAGCTGTTTCAGAGAAGAAGAATTTTTAAGAATTTCTTCATTTCTGTATAGTGCAAGAAGCCCCCATTCACCAGAGCCATGTTTCTTGACCAATCAAAATTTCGCGAACAATTTTTTAAAAGGGTCACCCAAGGAACAACTCTGTGAAATTATTTCAAAATCTGACCAGCGGTTTCAGAGAAGAAAAATTTTTAAGAATTCCTTCATTTTTGTATAGTGCAAGAAGCCCCCATTCACCAGAGCCACATTTTTTGACGGATCAAAATTTCACGAACAATTTTTGAAAAGGGTCACCCAAGGAACATACCTCTGAAATTATTTCAAAATCCGACCAGCGGTTTCAGAGGAGAAGATTTTTAAAGAATTCCTTCATTTCTGTATAGTGGAAGAAGCCCCCATTCACCAGAGCCACATTTTTTGACGAATCAAAATTTCACGAACAATTTTTGAAAAGGGTCACCCAAGGAACATATCTGTGAAATTATTTCAAAATCCGACCAGCGGTTTCAGAGGAGAAGATTTTTAAAGAATTTGCTAAAAAATTCCATTTCGTTGCCATGGCAACCAGAGTTTTTGATGGAATCAAATTCTGTGAACAATTTTTAAAGAGGACCTCCCAAGGAACATTCCTGCCAAGTTTGGTCCAAATCTGCCCAGCGGTTTAGGAGGAGTTGATGTTTAAAGAATTGTTGACGACTCACGACGGACGACGGACACCGGGTGATCCTAAAAGCTCCCCTTGAGCACGTTGTGCTCAGGTGAGCTAAAAATACTTCTTCACATAAGTTGAAAAAAACACCACCTACAATGCTTCTTTTTTTAACAAATGACAATTATCCATTTGCAAAGCATTTATAGGTGGAAAAAAAAATATGAATCAGATTTGTCTGTGAGCATGTAGAAAACATTGTGGGAAAAAAGGAAACTATTCACTTCCAGCATTTTCTCCTTTTTCCATACTTTTTCCAAAGCCTTCGTTTTCAGTAGAGCATTTAGAATGAACCTTTTCCATCCAACCCCTTGGTTTTTTGACTGGAAAGAGACTTCAGAAGCACTAACTCTACCAAAGAATCACGGGTTATCATGACTCAGGGAAGAAAGGCTACTTAAAAAATATGTGGGAAAACGACAACATACTGGTAACAAGCATTTTCTCCTTTTTCCACAATGTTTTCGACCCTATCAAAGACAGATATAATCATTTGAGCTACACTGAAATTGACTTCAAATGCTTCCAGTTTGGTCTGGTCCAAAATTTTGTCATGTGGTAAAACGTAGGAACTAGAGGGCCATGAAGGCCCTGTATTGCCCCACTGACTATAAAGTACAAACCATACACACAAAACATTACAATTCTAGGCCAAAGGGTTTCTAACAAGAAGGCTTTTAAAGTTTTCTCTGTAAAAGCCCATGTGAAACTTGGGATCCCTGAATGAGTCCATTTTTCGATCTACAATCACATGAAGCTGCCTGCAAATTTTGGTAGCCAAAGGCCATACGGTTTAGAACCAGAAGATTTTTAAAATTTTCACTAAATAAGCCCATGTAAAACTTGTGACCCTTGGAATGGGACAACTTTTGACCCCTGGGCTAAAATTTGAAGAAATTCAGTAGAGGTCCATTAGATGGAGCTACATGCAAGATTTGGTAGCTCTACACCATAATTATGGTTTTGGGACGAAAAATTTTGGATGATTTCCAATATTTTTCAGTGTTGTTGCCATAGAAACCAGTTTTCACAGGAATATTGCTTTTTGACCATACTAGTATCATTTCTGTACAGTTTGGATAAAATTTGATGAGTAGTTTCTGAGAGGAAGATGTTTGAAACTGAAGTTAACCCATTACCACACAATCCCTACTTTTCACCACCCTGAGAAAGAAGCATTTAGAAAACATTGTGGGAAAAGGAGAAATGCTGGTATACGATATCTTCTCCATTTCCCAAAATGTTTTCCACAATGTTTTCTACCCTTCACAAAACAAGTTTCTAATTTTCAGTCACCTTTTTTTTTGTTGCCTGCAAATGCTTTCGATTTGGGCAAGCCTACAATATTGTCATTTGGTAATGATTTAATGCAAACATTTGCACACACTCACACATGCAAGCGAAGGACACACAACTGACACAGGCCCATGACATAAGCTCACTGGCCTTTGGCCAGTGGATCTAAAAAGGAGAAATGCTGATTAGCAGTCATCCAGGCCACATCATTTGAGCTACAGTTATCAGCTATGTGCAGCTGCTTTCATTATGCAAAAGTCTTAACATTTGGTCAGTAAGTAAAAAATTAAACCTATCCCCCACATAATTATTTAAAGCTATATATTGTAGCATGTAAGTGAAGACATAAAAAGAGAAGACTGTGTTAACTCTTTACCATAAAATCCCGACTTTTAATGACCCCTAGAGAGAAGCCATTTTTAAACATTGTGGGAAAAGGAGAAAATGCTGGTAACCAGCATTTTCTCCTTTTCCCTCAATGTTTTCTATCCTGCTAGAAACAAATTTCCATTTTTGAGTATTTTGTCATCTGCAAGGGCTTTCAATTCGGACCAGTCTAAATTTTTGTTTTTTTTTGGTAAAGAGTTACGAGATTATTATTCTTCTATATTTTATCAAGTTCACATCATTTTTTTTTTTAATTGTTAAATTTACCATTATAATTGTTTCATTCATTGATTTATATGCCAAGTCAAAAATTGTATTCAAACCGCAAATGAGAGTAAGTTTTGGTCAATGATTACAAAGTAGCAAAGAATGCATATGCACGATTAGACTGCATATTCTGTGACATCCAAAATTGATATGTACTGTCTGCTTATATATACTTGCGTCACCTCAAGCAATACACAGGATACCTCACCAGTACTAAATGGCAAACTGAATTAGAGATACCATTCTCACAATTCTAACCTTCTGTTGAATTAATCCAAAAGTGAGACTATATAAAATATGACTACATCTACATAATATATTATTGCACAACCAGTGAGCAAGCATGTTTACAGTTAGTCTGGAGCAAGATCATACAGCACAGTTTGTGCCATCTTTTAACAAAAGTAACAAGGTATGACAATATGTAGTTCTCAACAAGACCATCCGTAAAACAAAAGACAATCTAAGATGGATGCACAGATATCCTTTGCAAGAAAGGAACAACATTTTTCATAACCACACTAGGTTTCAACCCGCTTCCCCTGTCCACCCCAGCTTACTTTACCCAACAATTTTACATTTATAGTGTATAACACAAATTTTGATTTATTTGTTGGCATATTGTTTAACTCATAAACATTTAACCCTTTACTCCATAGATACTCATTTCTACGCATTGCTTGTAGGAGCCTTTGGAAAACATTGTGGCAAAAGGTGAAATTGCTCGTGACGAGCAATTTCACCTTTTGTCATAATGTTTTCTATGCTGTTAAAAGGTGCCATATACACATAAGAAATGGCTTTATCCTTGCGGTTATTTAAGGTCATTTAGAGATAACTTAGAAATGCCCTATGGGGTAAAAGTTTAAAGAGTTAATGCACCATATTATACATAGCAATTCTCATTTCACACAAGGTATTTACAACAGAAATATATACACCTAAATGGAGCCAGCCATTCATTTCAGTCAGATTGTACAGCATTCAATGTTAACCCTTTACCAATAAAGCAAGAAACATTTTGGTATCCATCATTTTTCTGCGTGTCCAAGGAACAGTTTACCTCATGATTTTGTCAATTATACAACAAAATGGGCTTCAGGGATCCTTGATCAAGTAATCACTTGCTTGGTATCCGACATGATGCAGATACATGTAGCCCTTTTTTACAAAAGCCTAGCTTATAATTGTGACTCATCACGCAAAAAAGGACCTTCTAAGAAGTACGAAAAGTGTCAACCCTGGTCAGATTGCGCGAATTGCGCAGTCTGATCAGGGTTAACACTTTTCGCTATAATGACATTTCCTGTATGAAAAGTGGTCATAATACCTTGTCATACAATCATTTTTGAATTATCAACTTAAACTGACCTGCACTATCGTTGATCTGTTTTCATCTCATGGATGTACAGAATTCCCAGACGGTCCCTTTTTGCGTGATGGGTCACATGTATAAAACCTGTGTATCTATAGATTCTCCTTTACATATGGATACCAGTATTCTCAGTTGAAAATCAGCTGACATTACAAACTTGCGGAGAAAGTTACTGTATATTAACCCTCAAGAGTTCCAAACATACCCAAAGGACACTTTCACTATAGAGATATGATCAAATTAATCGCAAGTTTAGGGTTTGCCTTTATCCAGAGGATCTCTGAAAAGTGGAGAGTGTAGATATAGAGATCAGACTGCATGTTTTGCACAGTCTAATATTGATCTACACTTGCCACAAAGGTAACTAAAGTTTTGAAAGGAGCCTCGAGAGATAAAGGTGAAAACAAAATAAAACAATTGTCAAAAGAATAATGGCAGACACAGAAAATGACCATAATCCCACTAACATTCTTTAGCTACTGAAAAACTTAACAAGACATCACAAATAAGAAATAAAAGGAAAACAATGCACTAATTAACATAAATAGTACTGAACAAGTCTGAGTGAGTGAGTGAGTGAGTGAGTGAGTGAGTGAGTGAGTGAGTGAGTGAGTGAGTGAAATAATGAATGACATAGTAAAATCATAGTTGTGATTCCATGCCAACACATGTATAGGATTTTCAAAACAATAACACAAGGGAATTTGACTAGAAATTGCACAAAAAAGAATTAAATGAAATATTTTAATGATTATTCTACTCCCACTTTCCTCTGTCAACGATTATTAACCAAGCTTAGTACAAAAGAAAAGACAAAGAGACAAACATATGGTCACTGCAACAAATTCGGTTTACTACAGGCAAACACAATGTGACAAGAGGACAAATTGCCAATGAGCAAGTCATCTACTAAATCCATGTTGTTTACAGCAATTTGATGATTTGAGTTGAACTAAATTTTGAATGAGTTTATCTGATACTGAGCTATAAATTGACTTGCCGTAATCTTTGACTTTGTACCAAATGCTAATTCTAAACCTTTGCAGTGCAAACTGTTAACTACAACCTATAAACGAAATTCTGAACATGACGGCATTTGCAGACAACAAATTGAAAGAATCCTACATCATTATACGGGGACAATAAACTTTATTAAAAAAAAAAAAAAATTGAAAGAAGCTCAAATAATGAACTCTGTCTTTGATAGGGTAGAAAACATTGTGAGAAAAAGAGAAAATGCTTGTTACAAGCATTACCATACAATCCCTGTTTTTAACGACCCTGAGAAAGAAGCCTTTAGAAAACATTGAGGGAAAAGGAGAAAATGCTGGTAATCAGCATTTTCTCCTTTTCCCACAATGTTTTCTATTCTTCACAAAACAAATTCAAATTTTCAGTCACTTTTATCCTGTCGTCTGCAATGCTTTTAATTTGGACAAGCCTAAAATATTTTCGTTTGGTAAGGAGTTAAAGTCTTTCTTTCTCAGGGTCATTAAAAGTCCGAATTGTGTATCAAACATGCCACAAATAAGTGCAAAAACTTAGGATAATGGAATTGTAAGGTTAAGACAGAATACATGTGTTATTTTACAATATATCAAACACTATGCGGAAAAGAGTTTCTCGCTTTATAAGCAGCACTCTCTTTTCCCAAAATGTTTTGACAAGCTGCCGACTAAGTTATAAAAAAGAGAACCACATGCAGGTGCGAACACTCCACCACAATTGCTTGATTTTCACTGAAAATTCAAACCTGACAAAGAGGGCATAGCTGTATCAACCATACTTACATGGTAACCTGTCCTTATTGAATGGGTTCTATGGGTTCCCCTTTTAGTTATTATTAACAACTTGATTAAATTTGGAGTATTTATCTTCAGTATATCAGAGATATTATAAATAGTCAACATTTTAGAAAATGTCTTAAGTTTTTCGACAATGACCCCCGAGCTACAACAATACCTTGATGTTTACATCGAAAACAGCCGAGCTAAAAATGTATTTTCAATAAAAGGGGTCAAATAACAATGACGTTTACCTGCCAAGGTGTATGATTTTGTACAAAAAAGGTATGTGGCAGTTTCAACAACACAAATTGCCCAAAAATAGTTCTTGAATCCAATAGTTAAGAAATATATGAATTATGCTCTCACAGAATGGGGGCATTTCCAACATACAATATGCAAAGCAAGTTAACTCTTTACCACACGACAAAATTTTAGACTGGTTCAAATTGAAAGCATTTGCAGACGACAAAATAAAGGTGACTGAAAAATTGAAATTTGTTCTGGGAAGGGTAGAAAACACTGTGGGAAAAGGAGAAAATGCTGGTTACCAGCATTTTCTCCTTTTCCTACAGTATTTTCAAAAGGCTTCTTTCTTGTCAAAAGTAGGGATTGTGTGGTAATGGGTTAATGCAGAATTACTTTTCCATAAAATTTATTTTGTCCAACATCCGACACTGTCACAAGGTTGGATGTCCGTTGAAAAGTATCAACCTATGTCAGTCTGTGCAGTTCGCACAGGTTAACATTGGTCAAAACCTTTTGCCATTGGTCAACATTATGTGTGGCAAAAAGACCATTCTACCACCCAATCCAGTCGACTGTTTGAGCATGATCCTCTTTTCACAGAGTATGACTCATGCAGTTTGAAATTGCACTATATACAGGTAATTCCTATCAGATAGGATCATCAAAGAGAAAAAAAAAACATGCTTGCTTAACCCTTTACTCCATAGATACTCATTTTGACGTATCAGCAACAGACAGGTTAATTATACACTTTTAAACTATGGCACACATAGACTCACACAGCCCAAGGTTATCAAATGGACATCTTAACCCTTTGCCAAACAATCCTATGTTTTAACTCCACTGAAAGTAACAGATTTATAAAAAAAAACTTGCGGGGGGAAAAAAAGGAGAAAATACACATAGCCACTGATTCCAGAGACAAGAACCACTCCTTCAGCCATATTTCATCTGTTGTCTTCAAATGCCCTCCACAGAAATAAGCCACAAATATTCACTTACCATGTAGTGTTAACTCTTTACCACACAATCCCGACTTTTGATGCCCCTGAGAAAAAAGGCTTTAGAAAACATTGTGGGAAAAGGAGAAAATGCTGGTAACCAGCATTTTCTCCTTTTCCCACAATGTTTTCTACCCTTTACAAAACAAATTTCAAATTTTCAGTCACTTTTATTTTGTCGTCTGCAATTGCTTTCGATATGGACAAACCTAAAATTTTGTTGTTTGGTAATGAGTTAACTCTTTACCACACAATCCCGACATTTAACGACCCTTAAAATGAAGTCTTTTTAAAACATTGTGGGAAAAGGAGAAAATGCTGGTTACCATAACTTTCTCCTTTTTCCAACAATGTTTTCTACCCTTCCCAAAACAAATCTTTATTTTTCACTCCCATTAATATTGCTGTCTACATATGCTTTTGATTTGAAGTCTGAAATTTTATTGTGTGGTAAAGACTTCAGTGAGATCAGTCTTGAAATTAGAAAATTTTAGCCTTTTCAAAATTGAAAGCCTTTGCAGAGAATAAACTAGAGCTGGTTTAAACCATGGAATTTGCCGTTGAAAGGATAGAAAACATTGTAGGAAAAGGAGAAAATGATATATACCAGCATTTTCTCCTTTCCCAACGTTTCCGAAAGACTTCTCCCAAAGGGCTGTTAAAACTCAGGATTGTGACATAATGGGTAAAGTTCTTTTTAAGGGAAAAAAAGCCAGAAATTGTTATTTCAAGCCTTATTTGGCCTTTTGTAAAAAAAATGAAAAAAAACATAAGGCTTTATATATCTAGAAATCTGGGAAAGTTGGGATTCTTTAAAAATCATCGTTAATAAAAACTCTTACACAACAGATGCTCTCTAGAATTATCTGAATCTGATCCAAGATAACCCTGCATAACACTTTAAACCTTCAAACTCAAAATAAATTTCTATATACACAGACATTATATTATAATGCTATATTAATGTAATATGGACTTCAATATCCTGTAATATCTTTGACAACAAGATGGATATTTTTCACAAATACAAATTTCCAAGAACCTCATCAAGTTGACAATAAGCCCAAACAGTTATGGTTAGGTTTTTTTTTTTAATTAGAAATTCATAAATCATCTAATTACATATACTTCATAAAATCGTACAGAGCTCCAGGTTAGAAGAAGTGATGGTTTTCTGAATTCATCATTTCTCTTCAAAACCCTATGTTGTGGGCACTCATTAGAATCGTCTCGTCGAGACGATTCTAATGAGTACCCACAACATCGGGTTTAGAGGAGAATAATTAATATTTTCCATTTGGAAATCAAAATCACTCCCTTTATCTGGAGCTCTGTTTGTACTGTACCATGGTCATTTTTATACAATATTTCTGAATAGAATTCAGCACGAGTTGTTTTTAGTATCACAGCAGAACAGTCAAGATAATTAAAGAAGCTTCAATGTAATGAAAACTGCACCGACTCCTTTCCATTTTCCCCATAAAAATTTGCCTTTCATGACTTACAATACTGTTGCAATGCATAATATGTTTATCATTAATACTATCAATACATTAGCATCTACAAAACATAATGTTTGTCATTTCACTGGCAAAATCATTCAAAAATGAATTGTTACCTCTTTTGCTGTTATATATATTAGTTTTACCCCCTTCCCCCTTTCCTCTCTCTCGGTCCAGATAGGTAAAGTGCCAAAAGCAGACAGTTTGTTAATACAAGACTACTCCCCCTAGGCCCTGGTTTTAATGCTTTACCACACACTATCCCAAACTTAAATGACCCTGAAGAAAAAGGCTTTTCAAAACTTTTTGGAGAAAATCGAACCCCCCTTTTCCCTTTCACAATGCTGTCTACCTTATTACAGATCTAATAATTTTGGCCGAATTGTTATCTGCACATGCTTTCAATTTGGAGGAACAAACATACATTTTCTTTATGTGTGAAGACTTGACATTTAAACAAACAATTTTGATAATTTTGTCTTGGGGGGGGGGGGGGGGGGGGGGGGGGGGGGGGAGTACTTTTAAAAAAATATAGGGGAAAGTACTTTTAAAAAAATATAGTGATGGAAACCAGCATTTTTCCCCTTTTCCTGCGATACTTTTTACCCTTCAAAAGATAACTTTCATTCTTAATGCCACAATTAATTTGATATCTTTTATAGCTTTCAATTTGGCAAAGTCTAAAATTTTGTTATCTGTTAACCCTTTACCAAACAATCCCTAGTTTATACGACCCAGAGACAGAAGCCTTTTGAAAACATTGTGGGAAAAGGAGAAAATGCTGGTAACCTGCATTTTCTCCTTTTCCCACAATGTTTTCTACCCTGCAGAATACAAATTTCAATTTTTGTGTTGAGCTTATTTTGTTGTCTACAAGAGCTTTAAATTTAGACCAGTCTAAATTTTTTTCATTTGATAAAGGGTTGAAGGTTCTATACCGCCTGCATATTTCATAGACAGTACTTTTTACAATATTCTCCATTGATCTAGGTTTTCTACAGAAAATAAGAAAGACTATATCACACGAGACTGCAAAAATTCATTGGTCTTTGGTTTTGGATAATTTAATCAGCATATTTCTGAAGGCTGTAGTTTTATCCCAGAGCTCCAGATAAGAGGGAAGGACGATTTTCTAAACCCATTAATTCTCTTTGAAACCCTATGTTGTGGGTACTCATTAGAATTGTCTCGATGAGACAATTCTAATGAGTACCCACAACATTAAGATTTAGTGGAAAATAATCAATATCTTTAATTTTGAAATCAAAATCACTGCCTCTATCTGGAGTCCTGTTAATCCATATTAGTATTTGTCATGCTCTTAATTTTCTCTGCATTGTTTGACATATATCTGTAAAAATGTACTATTACAGAATTCCTGGCTTTCAACACTTCTTCCAGTATATTTCTACATTCTGTAATTATATTCATGTCAGCATATCTTAACCCATTGCGACACAATCCCTACTTTTGATGACCCTGAGAAAGAAGCTTTTAGAAAACATTGTGGGAAAAGGAGAAAATGCTGGTAACCAGCATTTTCTCCTTTTCCCACAATGTTTTCTACCCTTCGCAAGACAAATTTCAAATTTTCAGTCACTTTTATTTTGTCGTATGCAAATGCTTTCGATTTGGACAAGCCTAAAATTTTGTCGTTTGGTAATGAGTTAATCTAGGCTTTCTGCACAGTATTTGACAATCTATGTCAAACCAACCAGCTACCCTGGTGTTAACACTTCCTGACATATGTTTCCATAGACTGCTACTCTATCCATGTCAGCACTTGTTCTTGATTTTTTCATAGATTGGACAATCCAGACCAGCACTGTTGAATGACACTTATGTTAAGCACTTCTCTGCAGGCAATAACTTTTTCCATGATGGCACTGTTAAGTTTTCTCCACAGTTTTTGACATTCTGTATCATACTGTATTGCTACCTAAATCCTGGTTTTATCACTTTCTGCCGTATGTTTCTGTACTCTGCAACTCTATCCATCTCAGCAGTTACTCTCCTCCATGTGCAATATTGGACAATCTCTGTCACACTGGCCTGCCACCTGTGTCTTGGCACCCTTCGGAGTATGTTTCTGTAGGCTGTAACTTAATACATTTCAGCACCAGCTCTACATGTCCTGTACACTAGTGGACAGTTACTGACATGCTGTTGGACTGTTATTTCCATACTGCACTATCACCTAAGTGTTGGTTTTAAATACTTTCTCCAGTATATTTCTATAAGCTGTGACTTTGTCCATGTCAGCAGTAGCTCTAGACTTTCTATGCAGTATTGGACAATCTAGAGATACACAGGCCTTCCCTGTCAAAGATTCAGGACTTCCACTGCAGGACTTGCAGATCTTATGAAGTAGAAACGATAGGTAAAAATAATGAGTTCTATATATAAATTAGACACAAGAAAAATAATTAACACTTTACCACACAATCCCCACTTTTAATGATCCTGAGAAAGAGACCTATAGAAAACATTGTGGGAAAACGAGAAAATGCTGTAACCAGCATTTTCTCCTTTTCCCAAAATGTTTTCTACCCTATCAAAGTCAGAAATCATCATATTGACAAGATTTGATCTGTTGTCTGCAGATGCTTTGAATTTGGTCCAGTCGAAAAATTTGTTGTTTGGTAAAGAGTTAACCCTTTAAATGTGGAAGAAACCCAACAGATCTGTTGGATGAAGCCGTTTCTTATGTGTATAGGACACCTTTTGATAGCATAGAAAACGTGACAAAAGGTGATATTGCTCGTCACAAGCAATTTCACCTTTTGCAACCATGTTTTCCAAAGGCTCCTACAAGCAATGCGTAGAAATGAGTATCTGTGGGGTAAAGGGTTAACAGATCATTAAGGTTTACCCTTTACCAAACAATCCCTGGTTTTTACAACCCCAAGACAGAAGCCTTTTGAAAACATTGCGGGAAAAGGAGAAAATGCTGGTAACAATGTTTTCTACCCTTCCCAAACCAAATTTCATTTTTTCAGTCACATTAATTTTGTTGTCTGCAAATGCTTTCAATCTGGACTAGTCCAAAATTTTGTCGTGTGGTAAAGAGTTAAATTGATCTAGAATGTCTGAGCAAAGCAGACAGTGAAGATTTTGAGCAGTCTTATCTTGACCTACACTGGCCACAAAGGCAAACATAGTTGTGAAAGGAACTTTGTAGATCAACAGAGACAAAGATACATTTCAATCTTTTCAAATAGATGTATCACTGAAAGGTACCTTATATTTTCTTTCGTTCCACTCAGACAAATATAAAACATTTATGTTCCATTGCATGAACTTATTATGGAATAATAAACAACAGAAGTCGGAAATAGGAGTAGCGGCCTAGACTACGCATTGTAATCGAATTTTTTAACATACATGTATATCAACCTCTTAAATATACGAAATACATAAAAAGCAATACAGAAATGTATGCAATAATGAAATAATTCCCTCCAAGAAAGAAAACGGGCGGGGGGGCGGGTTATACGAAGTCGTAAACAGTGTGTAGTCTAGCCGTCGAATGACGAGAATAGAGGCGCGCTCTCTATTTATACTACAATGAGACGCGCCCGTGCGCAACATGCACTTGACAGAGTATAATAAGTAACAAAGCACCCTTAACATAAATATATTTATCCATAGTTCATGAATCCCTCCAAAGTTCAATATTTACAGACTAATTATTCTAACATTTCTGGTGGTATTCTTCTATTTTCATCTCATTACCACTTCACAAATCTTATCCCTTGTTTTACAGATCCTTGATTTTAAAGTTTATGTGGGCAGCTTTGTTCAATACCATACTGCACAAAACATGTAATATCTACATCTACAGTAATGTATAAGAATGCCTACTGTATTTACTTGGCACTGCAAAGGTGAGTCATACTGACTTATTATATTTCTTTGCAAAATGCAGTCAATATTTAGTCAGTAGCTTTAAAATGGAAACAATTAAAATTTCATATTTTTACTAAACGTATCCAACTCATTAGATTGGATGTATTGCGCTGGACATATAGCTATAAGACCAGTACCTGTTCCAAATGGGCCTGGACTCTCTCCCACTGTTGTATCTTATCATTCAGTGTAATACATACAAGTTGTGGATCCCTCATACATTTGCCACACACTGGCTGTTTAGTCATTTCATCACAGAGGGGACAATTGGACGTAGCAAAATACTGAGAAATTGTGCCCTGGAAACAAAACAACAAGAAAAAAATACATAGTTTGAAATTCCTCAGAATAAATCTTTCGATTTTGTTGCTTTAGTGAACAGAGTAGATCAAGATAAGACAAAATCATTTTGGGTCTACACTGTGCCAGCCATTTAGCCAAAGCAAAACACACAAGACAATTTGGTAAAGGGTTTAACTTATAACTTGCTAAACTCTTTACCTAACGACAAAATTTTAGACAGGTCCAAGTTGAGAGCAATTGCAGACAACAAAATAAATGTGTGTTTGAAAAATTGAAATTTGTTTCCAGCTGGGTAGAAAAAATTCTGGCAAAAGGAGAAAATGCTGGTTACCCGCCTTTTGCCACAATGTTGTCACAAGGCTTCCATCTCAGGGTCGTAAAAACCAGAGATCATTTGGTAAAGGGTTAAACAAATTATATAAGAAGACTATAATATCATGGTGAAGTTATCTGATCATCAAGAATGTTACGGACAGGTTCTATTGCGAAAAAGCAAATATGCTCATTACAAGGATTTCTGACTTTTGTCAAAAAGTTTCTAAAAGTGGTCTGTGGCCAAACAAAAAAAAAAATCATCTGGAAGAGGAAGTATAATGATTTACTTATCATCAATGCTATAACTATACAAGGTGTTGTACAACTTCATGTATTCATAAAAGTTAATCTTTTCCATAGCGATGAATTCTAGACCTCAAAATTCGAAACATATGCAGACAATAGATTCAAAATTGATATTAGCTTGAGTTCTCTAATATGGTAGAAAACATGGCGGGAAAAGGAGAAAGGGCTGGTTACAAGCATTTTCTCCTTTTACCATAAAGTTTTCAAAATCTGTCTCGGTCACGGTTGCTAAAATTTGGAATTGAATGACAGAGAGTTTAATCTCTGAAATGGATAAATTTACTCTTAAGAAAAAATGAGCCTGTGCTTTAAATACATTAAGAAAGAAGCTTTATTTCAATACATTAAGAAAGAAGGTTTCAGAAAACATTGTCACTGTAAAGCCCTTATAAAAAAATTGCAGAAAGTTTTCAGTTCTGTGTTATATTTCCATTTTTCTATATTTACTTCTTTTTTTTTTTCATACATTTTCAAAATCAAGGAATTAGGAATAAGTAGGTACTAGTATTTGACGACAGATAATGACCAATATGTAAGCATTCTAGAGAGGCAAGTGCTTTGCTCTTGATTCTTATCCTCTGAAAGTTAAATGCAGGGATAAAAAAATTACCTTTCTATTATGTGATGTTGGGCCGAACTGTGTCGTGACTCGTCCAGCTGAATGAGGCATATCATGATACCTAGTAGAATAATGAAAGCCAATTAGCCGTACTCTTGCAAAAGGGGGTTTCATGCATGATTATAGGCAAGTCATCACATAACAAGATATCTGTTTGTAAAACAGTCATAAATATATACTACTCAAACTTTGCTAGGGATCACCCTAAAAGATTCACTCTAAATATATATGTGGCATGTATCATGTATGGTTTTACAATATGTTACATTGCCACACTGAGCAATAAAATGACAGATGGAAATGGATCTTTAAGCCTTGCCTCACAATGCCGACTGTTATAGACACTGAGAAAGAAGCCTTTGAAAAACATTGCGAAAAAAGGAGAAAATGCTGGATGCCAGCATTTTCTCCTTTTTCAACAATGTTTTCTACCCTATTACAGACAGCATAGTGCATATTGCATTTAGTTTTTGGTCAGCAAATGCTTTCAACTTGGACAAAACTAGAGTTTTACAGTATGATAAAGAGTTTATGCAAAATTGTTGTAACTTATAAACCCATACAGAAATATGTAAGTGATCCCTATCAAAGTTTGAGTAGTATATTATATGAATGCAGTAGACAACTCTGAAAATATGGAACAATGGCTTTTTTCCAGTAATGTTTTTCATGACATTTAATAAAGACATTTTCCTTTTTCTTCAAGTAGATGAAACTTCTCTTTCATTTTTCTCGAATTATTGGTGTGTCTGACAATAGCTGGTTTAGTGACAGAACACACTAAAAAAAAAAGCATTTTGGGCCTGTAAGATGTAGAAAATCTACTAAAAATCCAAGATTTTTATGTTAGAACAAACAAAAAGGAAGTCTGAGAATGCAGAGCCCAATATGGCCTGCAACATGCAAAAAAGGAGCAATTGGACATCTGTGTAAAGTGTCCTCTCGTATCAGCCTGATTAGTCTACACAGGCAAATCCATGACAACACTTTCCACTCTTGTGTTATTTTCTGTTTTGGCCAAGTCAACTGAAGGACAATATTGAATTAACCCATTACCACACAATCCCTACTTTTGACGCCCCTTAGAAAGAAGCCTTTTGAAAACACTGTAGGAAAAGGGGAAAATGCTGGTAACCAGCATTTTCTCCTTTTCCCACAGCGTTTTCTATCCTTCCCAGAACAAATTTCATATTTTCAGTCACCTTTATTTTGTCGTCTGCAAATGCTTTCAATTTGAACCAGTCTAAAATTTTGTCGTTTGGTAATGAGTGAAGTCATAAAAAGCCGTATTGGATTAGACTGAGTGACTGCGCAGGCTGATAAGAGACAACAATGTCTGCATGCCCCTTTTCGCATTTTGCTGGCAATATCTGAATGCATGTACTGTGTAAAAGATCTTTATCCAAAAATTTGAGTTAACTCTTTACCAAACGACAAAATTTTGGGCTTGTCCAAATTAAAAGCATTTCCTGATGACAAAGTAAATGTGAATCAAAAATTGAAATTTGATTTGGGTAGGGAAGAAAACACTGTGGAAAAAGGAGAAAATGCTGGTTACCAGCATTTTCTCCTTTTCCCACAATGTTTTCAAAAGGCTTCTTTCTCAGGGTCGTTAAAAGTAGGGATTGTGTGGTAATGGGTTAACCAGACAATAAAACTTTTAAACTTTTGTGTGTGAAAAGGTTAAAACCATTTCCATACACACAGCATAAGCATTCCACTTACCATGAGAATACATCAACTCCGAGCAGCGACAAAAACCTGTCCAGTGGAGGTAAAATCTGTTTTGTGATATAGTAGACGGAGTTTAATCTCAGTGAATGATCCTGAAGTACTTCCAATGGCTGTCGCACAAGCTGTATGAGAGGCAGACCAGGGCTTCCATATACAATCACATAGGGAACTCTCTCTCCAACTCTTGGCTCTGATCTTCTGTCATGTCTCAGTAATTTTCTACACGAAAGGTACAAAGGAGAAATATGACTTTATGTTACATATGTGACTGACACCAATCAGCATGATACTGCATATTGATCTATTTATATTACAACTGGAGCAACCGCCTACACCAGTCACCAGAAGCTAAAAGTATATACCACCAACCTTAGCCTGCTCCATAAGGTATATAGTTACAAGACCTAACTGAAAAGTTGGGAGTCTTGTATAGATGGAGCTAAACACAAATGTTCTTTTTAAGCCCTACAATTCCCTGACTGTTTTAGCTCTTTTACCACACAACAAAATCTTAGGCTTGAAATTTGTTTTTGGAACAGTGGAAAATATTGTGGGAAAAGGAGAAAATGCTGGTAACCAGCATTTTCTCCTTTTTCAACAATGTTTACAAAAGGCATCTATCTCAGGTGCGTTGTAAGTCGGGATTGTATGGTTAAGGGTAAGACAGTATACCTGTAGACAAGTGTCATTTGGTGCTTTAATGTTGAAAGGGTATCACTCTAAACAGAGAACTATGTGACATTTACCCTGAAAGAGCAGCAACTCAGTACTTGCATATAAAACGACTAGCACCTAAGGATATATAGGCTGATATGGTAAGAACAATAGGGAATAATACTTCTTCATATGTTACACTGGTAAGGTGAAAGCAGGAATTTAACTATTACCAAACAACAAAATTTTAGGTTTGTTTAAATCGAAAGCGTTTGCAGACGACAAAATGAAAGTGAATGAAAATTTGAAATTTTTGTGAAGGATAGAAAAAAGTGTATAGATACAGAAGTGGATTATATTGTAATGGGTTATATTGTAAACTAAGTCAATGTGTCTGCCAAAAGTCAAACCCTTACATAATTATGAGGCTAACTATTTATTGATCAGCCCTCGTACTTTCTCCCCTGTCTGGAAATATTATGTCGCAAAAATGGAATTTGCTCTTCAGGCTTTCATTCTTTGCCAGAACGCTTTTACCATGTTTTGGTGCCTATAACAAGCACATTTTTTCAGCTCTGAATAATTTCAAACTGGGGACTGCGTGTTATACACTACAATAGGCAAAACCATGCGTTTCTCCTCCTTGAAAGTCGGTCATATACCTGTTCAAACTGGGTGGGTGGGTGGGGGACGGGGTGTAGGTACAAAACGGCAAAGTTCTCTCGCCACAGCTTTAACTTTCGTCATCATCCCATTTCAACTTTTACCGATTAAAAAAAAAACATTATGTTTTAACTTTGTTAAAATGTACTTGTACATTCTTAATTTGTGGATTAGAATTCTTAATTCCCGATTCAGCCATCTTGGCAATAGCGAAAGTACCCCGCAATGATAAATATTGATTTACTGTTACCGTCTGATTCGTCTCATATTTTTTTTATTCTTTGTAAATAGCTAAAATTGAACAATTACAAAAGAGTAAAATAATGATTCAGAACGAAATGAATGATTTAAAAATATATATATTTATCGCTACTTTTTACAAAAACTGTGATTTACATCATATACATCTATGTTTATTTCACACCTGTCACATTTGTCGATCGAGGTGAGAAATAGGAGATTAACTATGATATGGTCGTCAGTTCAATGTGTGAATTTGCAACATGTCATAAGCTGGCATGTTTTTATAACCCCCCCAAGTACGCATCAAATAATTACCATTTCCACTTTGATTAAAAATGTTTATTTCCCTTTGATAAAGTATCCCCATTTACAATTTTTCAAGATAGCATCGTAAGCTTCAGATGTTACAATATTTTGGACAATTTTTTATGCGTGTTGTACATCCGAACAACCTTTTTTCCTCGGATCTGATGCTCAAAAAGGCCTGCGTGTTATACATGCCTGCGTGGTATACACAGCGTTTTACGGTAAACATATCAAAACAACAAACCAAAATCAATATCCATATTGTCTTATGTTTTCCTATCGCTGTGCAAGAACTTTTTTTCATCTCTTAAGGAAGTACACCTGCTTTCAATTCACAGCTGAAAATAGTGATTGCTACACTTACTTAGAAATTTCTAATGCTGGTACACAGGCCCCCGGCTTGTAACCAGGGATACCCCGATATTCCTTTGCAAAAATATAATCCTGCAGACTGACTGTCCCTTCCATGACTTTCTTGCACTGCTGTTGAACATAACTCTTTACTTGAGACACATCCTTACTTGTGAACAGAATCTTTATGGACCTTTCTAACATCTGTGAAAATAAATCTTATTCTGTCAACTCTTTATCGAATAACAAAATATAAGACTGGTCCAAATTGAAAGCACTTGTAGATGATACAATAAACATCACTTGAAAGCTGAAATTTGGTTTGGGAAAAGTAGAAAACATTGTGGGAAAAGGAGAAAATGCTGGTTACCAGCATTTTCTCCTTTTCTCAGGATATCTCCAAAAGGCTTCTATCTGAGGGTCATAAAAACCAGGGATTGTTTGCTAAAGGGTTAAGGACCAAGTTCACAAAAAAATTGCATGCATTTTGTCAAAGTATACAGATAATATAAGAAATCTATGTAAAAATTTTAATCGAGGTCCAACTGAACAAAACATGCATTGATTAGCACAATTAGAATATTTTGTTTTAGAAATGTGTAAACACAGCCTTAAAATTGATATATTTTGGACTATTCTTTTTTTAACACAAATTATTTTGCCAGTCTTTAGCCCTTTTCCAAACACCAAAATTGTGCACTGGGGTAGGCCAAAAGGGTCTGCATACAACAGATGAAATTTGACTAAAAATCTGATATCCTCTCTTGAAGGATAGAAAATATAGTGGGCAAAGGACAAAATGCTGGTTATCAGCATTTTCTCCTTTTCCACTATGTTTCCACAGCCTGATCTGCCAGGGTCATTTAATACTAAGGATTGTGTGGCGAAGAGTTGAGGATTCATGCAGATTTGTAACAACATTCGAAGTAAGACTCTTAACTTGCTTCATAATATCATTAGAAAATTAATGGCATTAAATAACTGTAAATTTTAACAAATAAAAGCTTACAAAGAATGAAGTTTTATAAATGTCTTAACTCTTTACCCTATAAGGCATTTCTATAGTATCTCTAACTGACCCTAAATAACAGCAAAGATGAAGCCGTTTCTTATGTGTATATGACACCTTTTGATAGCATAGAAAACACTGTGACAAAAGGTGAAATTGCTCGTCATGAGCAATTTCACCTTTTGCCACAATGTTTTCCAAAGGCTCCTACAAGCAATGTGTAGAAATGTGTATCTATGGAGTAAAGGGTTAATTCTTTACCTCTCAATCCCCAGTTTTAACAACCCTGAGAAAGACGCCTTTTAATAACATTATGGGAAAAGGAAAAAATGCTGGTAAACAGCATTTTCTCCTTTTCCCACAATGTTTTCTACCCTATCAGAGACAACTTTCACCACTGAGCAACATTTCAAATGTTGTCTGCTCATGCTATCAACTTGGACAAGTCTATATTTTTGCCATGTGGTAAAGGGTTAACCCATTACCAAACGACAATATTTTAGACTTATCCAAATTGAAAGCATTTGCAGACGACAAAATAAAAGTGACTGAAAATTTTAAATTTGTTTTGTGAAGGGTAGAAAGTGGGAAAAGGAGAAAATGCTGGTTACGAGCATTTTCCCTTCTCCCACAATGTTTTCTACAGGCTTCTTTATCATAGGCATCAAAAGTAGGGATTGTGTGGTAATGGGTTTAGAGTTTCTCTAGGTGGGCCTATAGAAATCAGAGCAGCCTGTTTATACCTTAGAAACAGCTGAGCAAGAATCACGTCTAACTGTCTCTATTCCTTTAGCATCAAACACTGGATCTTTCTGGTCTGGTGTTTCATACATGAACCCGCAATATCTCTTCTTGGTTTGTAGAACACAGGGAAAGTACACCTAAACAGACATATATAAAAACATACATTCTGAGTCATTGTCTGAAAACATACTGCTCACAAGTCGTTCCCTTCAGTCAGCAAGAGTTTTGCAGAGCAGCGTATTTACACCCGAAAGGGCTTGTCAGTGAAATGGGTTAAAACCTAGAGTGCCAAACGAGATCCAAGTTCCAAGAGTCACATGTACAACTACATATCATAATGATTCATAGTAGTAAGTTTCAAGTTATACCAATAGAACCATGGTTACTGTGTGAGGAGTTGTGCTCACAACGAAATAGCTAACAGACTGATGAATGTATTTAACCCATTACCACACAATCCCTACTTTTGACGACCCTGAGAAAGAAGCCTTTAGAAAACATTGTGGAAATAGGAGAAAATGCTGGTAACCAGCATTTTCTCCTTTTACCACAATGTTTTCTACCCTTTCCAAACCAAGTTTTAGTTTTTCAGTCACATTTATTTTGTCCTCTGCAAATGCTTTCAATTTGGACTGGTCTAAAATACGTGGTAAAGAGTTAAATGAAAAGCTAATTATGTGCTATTATCTTGCTCTAGCAATAATGTGTATAATTATAACGTAAAATACTATGTTTAACTCATAATTTATCAATAAAATCATATACAGCATCTTAAGCCTTTACCAAGCAATCCCTGGTCTTTACGGGTCTGGAATAGTAGCCTTTTGAAAACATTGTAGGAAAAGGAGAAAATGCTGGTAACCAGCATTTTCTCCTTTTCCCACAATGTTTTCTACTCTATCATAGACAGAAATCATCTTTTCAGCAAGAGTTGAATTGTCGTCTGCAAATGCTTTGAATTTGGTCTAGTCCAAAAGTTTGTCATTTGGGAAAGGGTTAAAACCATTTCATAAACAATAACTAGAGCATGAACTTATGTTTACATGTGCCATAAGGGAAAACTTTGTAGCCACACATCAAAAATAACCAGACATGCTGTTGAATGGCATGGGGCACAATGCTACATATTTGGTTAACCCTTTACCAAAGAATCTCGACTTTCATCGTCTCTGAGGAAGTAGCCTTTTGAAAACACTGTATGAAAAGGAGAAAGTGAAGGTAAATAGTTCTTCTAATACAAATATGTAAAAGACATGTTTAACTCTTTGCCAAACCACAAAATTTTTGACTTGTCCAAATTCATAGCATTTGGAGACGAAAATTCAATTGTGGCTCAAGTACCAGGATTTGTCTTAGCAAGGATAGAAAACAGCAGGAAAAGGAGAAAATGCTGCTTTCCAGCATTTTCTCCTTTTCCCACAATGTTTTCCATAAGAGTCTTCCTCAGGGTCATCAGAATTCAAGATTGTGTGGTAAAGAGTTACCGTATAAGTACTTTTTTCTGCGGGGTCCAAATTCTACAGATTTTCAAAAAAACAAGGGGTTTAAAATTCTGCGTACCTTTTTTCTGCGGTAATGAACCTGATTAAAAAAAAGGATTAAATTATTGCGCTTTATTTTGATGAAGTACCGGTACCAGCGTCCATTTTGGACAGGTATACTCCATAAAATGTATTTCGGTTGTTATCGTCTTCAATGAAAAGGATGATATTCATGTATTTAAAACACACACACATTTTTTAAATGTAAATTAATAACTATTTCATTCATTCCAATGCTATATCTATTTCTGTATCACATCCAGAGAACATGTTCTTCCAGTGCTTCCAAGATCCGTGCCGATCTGAATCCATTAGTGTTTAACCCATTTTAATTCGATACTTCTTCGTGCATTTTGACCCGCCATTTTGAGACAAGCTCTTTCAAAATAGTTATGGATAAGTGAAATGGGTCAATTGGTACCTCATCGGACCCATTTTCCCTAATCTGGGCCACAATCTGTTCCGAATATCAATTATCAAAGGAAGATTTCAGCTTGGCTTTAACTGTCTCAAAATAATATTGGGGGAAAGGGTATAAATGGTTCGATGTGTGAAACTAACAATGGTATAACCTTTGTTTTCTACCCGTAGGCGATGTCATAACGGCATTCATATACCGTAAAGCGCTAATAATAGATCGCACCTACCAAACTGTAAATTAACTGTACAGTTAACATTAAGACTCGTTTTAAAATGTATGCAGAAGAGTTCTAGTATTTTGAAAACATTGTGGGAAGGCAGAAAATTTATTGCGATAATCATATTGTCTAAATACAGTACAGGTAGTGAAAGCCATTAAATACAGAGAGTAGGAAACAGTAAAAAGACGATGATAATATGCCGAGTTTGATAATACACATGTAATTTACACATGTCCCAACAAAATAACAACAAGTAAAAGAACGACGCCGACGATAGAATCCTTTTTTATTTGGACTAAATTTTTGCGTCTTTTAAATCTGCGCTTCTGCATGGTCCCGCAGACAAAGCAGAAATAAAGTCACCGCAGAAAAAAGTGCTTATACGGTAATTAAAAACGCTCATTTTTTAACCCTTTACTCCATAGATACTCATTTCTACGCATTGCTTGTAGGAGCCTTTGGAAAACATTGTGGCAAAAGGTGAAATTGCTCATGACGAGCAATTTCACCTTTTGCCACAATGTTTTCTACACTGTCTAAAGGTGTCATATACACATAAGAAACGGCTTCATCTTTGCTGTTATTTAGGGTCAATTAGAGATACTATAGAAATGCCTTATGGGCTAAAGGGTTATTGAGCAATTAACTCAGCCATTGGGTTACCTTTTCAAATTTAAGTTTGATGGGTTTGGGAAACATTTTGGTGACTGTCTGAGCTATATCCTGTCCGATCCTAAAGGCCTCATCTTTACTACACCCTTTCAGCTGTAAAAACATGCTGAAAAGGAAAAAAGAAACAATGTTGTTAGACAAATTAGTTGTTCTTATATTCTTTCCATACAACAGTATTTTTACAATGGAAAAATATGCAATAAATTGCAAGAAACCAGCACACTAACTATAAAACTCCCTGATTGCAGAAGATATAAATGATCTTAACCTATGAGAAAGCTTCAAGAAAAATTCTGATGAAATTAATAAACATCTAAGAATTTTTACTTTATTGCGATGATATAGTAGCGATCTTAATCTTCATTACTGAAATGCTCTGTTTTTAGAAACAACTAGAGCTATCCCTAAATGTGATCATACATGCCCCCCCCCCCTCTCAAATCAGCTCCTTTTCACAAAACAAGTCTTTGTAAAAGACTGCAGAAAATGCACAAATTCATTAATATAGGAACACTGTGTGTAAATTTAAGTCCAGTACCTAAAAACTGTTAGAATATTTTGCCAGACTTTGTGTATACAGACGGACTAACTGACAGACAGAAAGACAGACAGACATGGTGATTCCAGTATATCCCCTCGACTTTGTTTGGGGGGGGGGGGGGGGGTGGTGTATGAAAAAAATCTTTGTTTATGTGCACTTTTTATGAACATTCAGTATTGTAAACTTGTGGCAATATACCTGTCAGTATCTCCATATATCACTTTGGCTCCCCATTTAGGTGTTTCTTCCACCAGTTTTATTGATCGCTCTAAAGTTTCCCTGGCTTTTCTCACAATACTATCTCCAACCTGAAAGTTATGAAGGCAAGATCAGTGAAACTTGACCATGGGTTTTTCCCTGTTTTGAATTACGCTATGGTCTTGATAATTTCCTAATTCCTTAAGTTTTTCATAAATAATCTATAGGCTTCACACCTAAAATCAGCCACTACAATCAAAGACTAAATGGAGAACATAATGCAATTTCTTTTTAAGGCTTGTGTATAATACTTTATGTCACAAAATCATCAAACTACCAAAGACTTTAAAAATATAATTTCTGACTGAAATCTAAGTAATACATGTACATGTAATTTACATTCTTTCACTCCCTTTAACTCTTCATTACAAATAAATGAAATGTAAGAGACCTAAATTGCGCCACTTTCTCTCTACATCAATATATCTGATACATCTCTTACATCATTATTCTGCACAGTTAAAAAAAAGATGCATATACAACCTGACCTGGTTCAACAGAGTCATCAGAAACAATCAACTGTTCTTGACCCTTTACCAAACAATCCAACTGTTCAGGACCTTGAGAAAGAAGACTTGAAAACATTGTTGGAAAAGGAAAAAATGCTGGATACTAGTATTTTCTCCTTTTTCAGCAATGTTTTCTACGCTATCAAAGAAAACTTTCACAATTAAGAGTTACATTTGATTTGTTGTCTGTGAATACATTGGAATTGGACATGTCTACAATGTTGTAATGTGTGGTACAGATTTAAATCTTTTGAATGGTTAAATAACAAACTTTATCATAAGAGTTTTCAGAGACAGAGACTTTGAAATGTAATTAGCCAAGAAAATGTTTACAAATCATGCCTACATAAAACCACCCACCTCTATACAGGGCATGCGCCCAGAAAAATTGGCTCCAGTATAACCATATGTAACATTAGCTATCAGTTTGAGACCCAGTTGTCTAGCATTCAGTAGTCTACTTAGTGTCTGAAATGAACAAAGTCAAAGAATTGCTTATTCAAATGTTCAAACAAAAAAATGATAATTAATTAACCATATTTCTCATTCAAATTTTCATATAAAATGATAACTCAGAAACCACAAGTAAATCAGGGTCTGTATTCACCAACCATTCTTAAGATCATTCTCAGTCTTATTCTTCAAAACTGTGTCAATGTGAAAGTAACAGAACTTCTGATCGGCTAAACCATTTGGTTTAGCCAATCAGAAGTTCTGTTACTTTCACAGGCAGAAAATCTTGAGGAGTTAGACAAAGAATGTTCTTAAGAATAGTTGGTGAATACAGACCCAGGCCTTTTCATTCCAAGGCTTAAGAATATAAAGTTTTTAAACCTTCACTGTATTTGATAAGCCCAATATTTTGTCCGCGTCCCCTCCCCTCCCCTCCCAAAACAAGAGGACCATGATGGTGCTATATCGCTCACCTTAGTACTAAGCAGTAAAGGTCTACAATGAAGATAAATACCAAATATCAAAGTTCAAGGTCAAATAATTCTGACAGGGTATATAACTGTGCAAAATGCATCTTCTACTTTTAGAGAAGAATTTTTAAAGTTCTCCTTTGTTCCTATGTTTCAAACTTGTGAGCCCCCGGGGCGGGGCCAGTTTTGACCCCAGGGGCATCATATGAACAATCTTGGTTGAGGTCCACTAGGAGATGCTACATACCAAATATCAAAGCTCTCTTCCTTCTAGTTTCAGAGAAAAAGATTTTTAAAGTTTTTCTTCTTATTTCCTACGTTTCAAACTTGTAAATCCCAGGGCGGGGCCAGTTTTGACCCCAGGGGCATCATATGAACAATCTTGTTAGAAGTCCAATAGGAGATGCTTACATACCAAATATCAAAGCTCTACGCCTTCTAGTTTCAGAGAAGATTTTCAAAGATTTTGCTATGTTTTTCCTTTTGGTTACCATGGCAACCAGAGTTATGGCTGGAATTCAATCTGCTGAACAAGTTTGGTAGAGCTTCACCAAAGGAACATCCCTGCCAAGTTTCATCAAGATTGGCCCAGTGGTTTAGGAGGAGGAGATGTTTAAAGAAATTGTGGACGACGGACATTGGGCGATCACATAAGCTCACCATGACCACTTCATGCTCAGGTGAGCTAAAAATCTGCAACTAAACTCACATCACTGCATTTCTGATTTTTTACCCCTTTGTTTTATGGGGGAGGAAATGGGAAAAGAGATATTTTATGGCTTGAAACGCGCGAAAGGGCCATTTCGACATTTGCCTAAAGTGTCGTCTCGGATTAGCCTGTGCACTAGTAAGAGATGGCACTTTACCACTACAATAGATTTTGCCCTTCACTAGGCATGAGCTGAACAGAATTTTTTTTACAAACAGTAAGTGTTGATTTGGATTAGTCTAACTGTAGTGCCCAAGTTGATCTGAGATGACACTAGGCAAATGTCCAAATGCCCCTTGCCATATTCAAGATGAAATGGCCTTTTTCTTTTTTTAAGGTTTAAGTTTATGTCCTACGAATGAAACCAACTAAAATGTATAAGCTATATTCACTAACAATTCTAGATTTGATTTCAAATCTAAATTTAGATGAAAAAGAGCCAGCTGATATGTAGTGACATCATTTCAGCCAATCAAATGGCTTGTCATGAAAGCAAATTATTTTGATTAATAGAGAAACTAGCCTCTGTATCATTTTGTTACAATATGCACTATGTGTCATTGATAAGGCAAAATCCAACTCTCCTGTATAAACACTCTTGCGGTTAAATGGTTTTGTACATATAACATATGAATAAAGACATTACCCGATCATCCTTGTAACTGGACATAGCTTTCTTTACCATCAACCTTGTATTCAGAATTTCCTCAACCATCCTACAATGACAAATAAGCCAAGCATACTCAATCTATTTTTTTTTCTACCATAGGATTATATTTACTGGTCTGATGAGAAGTAGAAGTCTTTTCTACAGTTACATGTTTGTTTTTAAATCAGAGGTAAAACTGAAACATTGGGCATCCAGATGGTGATAGTTTTAATTACTCCCTATCACACTCTGCCTAGAATTTGCCCTACAATTTCAACAGTGATGGATTAGCACATTTTTGGAAGGGATTCATCACCACTTTCAACAAAACTTGTTACAGCATCCATTTGAAAGGCTTTCAGAGATTAACAGCTATTGTTAACTATCCTCCAATGTCATTGTTATACAAATTTTCAAAGATGGCTGAAAAACTTCAAATAATCTTACCAAAGCTGTAGGAATTCCAGTTTATATTTTCAGTCATTTACATCCTAAAACTGATTGCAGCAATATCTTCTTTACCAAGCTGAGAGACTGGGTAAACTAGATGTCACTGCCATCAGTTTTTGAATGTCCCCAGGTCGTTAATTTTTTTACAAAATTTGTTAAAGGATTAATGAATATCTTACAGCATTTTAATGACTGAATTTATGTTAGGTAATACACAGATAAAGTATCTTACAATGGAAGAACGCCTCTTTTGACACTCTGTTTGCAAAACACCACTCCATTTGGGGAAATTGTGACATCTTTTTCTAAACCCTGTAATTTGATAAACACTTAGTAAATACATAATTTTCCTTTTCTTTTTCTCAAAAACTTTATGAAGTTAAAAGTAAGACAACTTCTGACTGGCTGATACATACTAATCATACACGTCTTAATCCTAAATCTATGATCAGAAACAAAGTGATGATAGTACCAAGTGTTCAAATGAAGGATAATGTGCAATCTTGATGTGCATAAAAGACATTACTGAGTTGCTGTGCAGTCCCTGGCTACTCAAAGGTTGAATATGAATAAGCTAAAAATTGTGAGAAAAAACATATGAAAATAAAGAAAAAATAGACGGATTATGTGAAATCTTGATATGCATCAATGACATTAACCCTTTCCTACATATATACTCATTTTAACACAGTGAAGAAAAAAGCTTTAGGAAAACATTGTGGAAAAATGTGAAATTGCTCAAATCAGCAATTTCACCTTTTTCTACAATGTTTTCTATGGAATCTGTACTGTAAAATCCCTAATTAGCCACATTTCAGTTGTTGTCTGCAGCTTCTTTGAATTCGGGACGGTCTCAAAATGGTATGTTAGGGAATGGGTTTAGGATTTTTAGGCAGTTCATGCCCACTCAAATACGTTGAGGAATAATGTTTGATGAAAACTGTTTTTCAATACCACAGGGGAAAAAAAAGGTAGGAAAAGGCACAGATTTTTGTTACGGGCAATTTCTTCTACCAAATATCGTTTTGAAAACAGTACTATTCTCAATTACAGCAACATAAAATTTACATCATTATAATGACCTAATAAAGAACAACAGACATGTTCATGTTATCAGTAAGGAGAGTCACTTACCTTTATGATGCTAGCAGTCAAATTGAGAGATGTACATCCAAATTCTATTGGCCCATCTCTGTAAAAGGAAAAAAAAAAACATGTAGGCAATCCTACACTTTTGTGTTGTAGAGCTAGACAAATTGAAGGACAATCTTCCTACAGTCTATATGAATCCAATGATGGGATTTCAAACCAGGTTTTTTTTTACTTTTCTCTTGGAAGGACATCTTGTTTCAAACTGTGATACTATTATAAAGAATCGGTTTGTGCATTTGATATTGGCTTTATCTTTACAGCCCACAAATTAAATTGAATCTGTCCTTTACCTTTTGTTTGATCTCAGTAAACTATTACAAATTAACTTTCAAGCTATAAATTATCTAATTCAAACACCTGGATAATTCCTTAAAAGATTTTAACATGAAGAATATCCATTTACATAGGGAAAAATCCTTACCATAAGTTGCTTGACACATGTAATTTTATACTTCTCCAACTTGACAGAATTTGCTGACTTCAATTTAAATGTGTCTTTGTTAGTAAGGAAAACATTGTTGGAAAAGCAGAAAATGCTAGTTACTAGATTTTCTCCTTTTCCAAGAATGTTTTCAACAGGCTTCTTTCTCAAGTTGATGAAACTCAGGGTTGCGTTGTACAGGGTTAATTCCAGGAAAATGACCAATAAAAGTCTGTATCATTTCCTACAATTCATTACGACCCATATGTATACATGTAACTTACTGTACATTCTGAAACCATTCCAATCTTCCCAGACATGTAGAAAAGCAGTAGTTGTAGGCTATCATTATAGAGGGATACAGAGATTGAAAGTCTAAAACAATCACAGGATCTGTATAAAATCTGGACTGGGGCTCCAAGGTGAGTGGTATACATTCTGGGGCTTTCATTCGGGCTCTCTGATGGACACTAGGTGACACTGGGATATAATTCAAGGGCTTGGCAACTCGCAACATCATGGATTCTACACGATACTGCAACAATACAAAAAGGAAGATAATTATTATAGGTTATCCAGTATGACAGTTGCCCTGTGCAAAAATGACAAAATGTTGGTTACAGATTTTTCTCCTTTTTCGTAATATTTTCAAAAGCCTTCTTTTCTTTACATTTGTTAAGACTTGAGATTGTTTGGTAAAGACTTTAGTTTTTCTTTTACTCTGAAATTATACTCTCTTACCACTTGATTTAAGTACATCAAAAATGATACATAACTCATAACTTAACCACAAATGCCCATAATTTCTTTTTCACATATTACAAACTATGGTGATTTGTTTTAATTGCTTAAAATCCAGAATACATACAGAGATCCAAGTTTTAAGATTCATACACAGAACTAGGTATCATAAAGATTCTTTATGGCAAGTTTCAACTTATTCCAATGGAAACTGTAGGAGGGGTTATGCACACGAGAAATTGCTAATGGGCGGGCTGACGGACAGTCTCACGACCCGGACCATAATTATACCCTTTCGGCCTATAATGATCCATATTGAAAGCATTTGCAGAAAACAAATTAGATGTGGCTAAAATAGGGAGATCTTGCTTAGAAATAAGATACAAAATGAGGGAATTGAGCAAATGCTGGTAACCAGAATATTGTACTTTTCCCACAATGTTTTCAGAAAGTTTCTTTCTAAAAACTAGAATGTGAGTGTTTGGTTAAGGGATAAATCAATCATCACCAAATAAGGCTTGCAACACACACAATTTAACATTTGGACAATTGCATAAAATATTGTCTCTGATTCGCCTGCGCATTCCTTGCAGGCTGATCCGAGATGGCACTTCACGATTACATAAGATTTTGTGCTACAGTAGACTTAAACAAAAACAGAAAATTACATAAAAATAGGGAGTTATTTCAGATTTGTCTGCTGGGACTGTACAGGCTTATCCGAGAAAACAGTTTATGCCAATGTTCAAACGTCCAATTTTGCGTGTTGCAAGCTATATAATTATATACTTTATCTCTTTTGATGGCCAAATATACCAACCACTCCAACTAGCAAAGATACCTAGGGCTGAATATTACAAGAGGCCAGCATAGGTCCAAGATCAAACCTCACATTCTATGCAGTCTTAACTTAACCCTTTACAAAACAACAAAATTTTGGACAGGTCCAAACTGAAAGCACTTGCAGACGGCAAAATAAACGTTATTCAAAAATTGAAATTTGTTTCCAGCAGGATAAAAAACAGGGTGGGAAAAAGAGAAAATGCTGGTGACCAGCATTTTCTCCTTTTCCCACAATGTTTTCAAAAGGCCTATATCTCAGGGTCATAAAAACAAGGGATTGTTTGGGAAAGGGTAATCTATGACGTGCCCAAATGCTTTTTTCCCTATAGCCCTAGGGCAATGAGAAACCCACAATGTCCCTACAGCCCTAGGGCAATGAGAAAGCCACAATGTTTTACCTGAGATCCTCTTGATAGCACATGGTAGAACTCAATTCCAAACACTCTGGCAAATTCACTTGTCCTCCCAACAAGGTCTAGTTTGTCCATTATGTCAAGAATTCCTTTCACTCTGGTCACATAGTGGTCTATTACTTTCCATCTAAAATGGTATAATAAAATTTATTATATACCTAGCAGTGAAATCCTGGAATTTCCCAGTGTAATAAATTTTGATATCATCACTAGTGATGATATCAACTTTCACTTTCACTTCCTGCCGTAATTTAGGAACTACTTTTTTTTGACTACATTTTTTTTTTTTTTACTTTCAAACGACAAATTAAAAATAATAATATTAATAAGGTATATAATAAATAGAATAATCAACAGGTTATTTTTTATATTAAAAATATCTCACTCGGATGCATCGTAAGGGGTTAAAAAAACTCTTGCTGCGCACTCGTTTTTTCAACGCCTTACAACACATCCTCGTGAGATATTTGTAATATCAAAAATAACCTGTTGATTATCCTCTATTTACAATAAATGATCATGGAAGTATCTTCTTCATTACAACAATTCTTATCCCTGTCTTTCCATGCTTTCCATTCTCCCATAGCATCATTAACCCATTACCACACAATCCCTTTTTTTTGACACCCCTGAGAAAGAAGCCATTAGAAAACATTGTGGGAAAAGGAGAAAATGCTGGTAACCAACATTTTCTCCTTTTCCCACAATGTTTTCTACCCTTCACAAAACAAATTTCAAATTTTCACTTTTATTTTGTCGTCTGCAAATGCTTTCAATTTGGACCAGTCTAAAATATTGTCATTTGGTAATGGGTTAAAGAAACTTGCAGATATACAACCGAAAAACCCTTCTAACATAATGGCTTGTAACTCATGAAAAGGAGCATTCCGACATCTGCATTAACCCATTACCACACGAGAAAATTTTGGACTGGTCCAAATTGAAAGCATTTGCAGACGACAAAGTAAAGGAGACTGAAAAATAGAAATTTGTTCTGGAAAGGGTAGAAAACACTGTGGGAAAAGGAGAAAATGCTGGTAACCAGCATTTTCTCCTTTTCCCACAGTGTTTTCAAAAGGCTTCTTTCTCAGGGGCGTCAAAAGTAGGGATTGTGTGGTAATGGGTTAAGTGTCGTCTTGGATCTGCCCAGGCTAGTCCAAGAGCGCACTTAACAACTACGTAACATTTTGTGCTTCTGTAGACTTGGGCAAAGCAGAAAATGACGTAAAAAATGCAGTGTTGACTTAGATTAGCATGTGCTGACTGTGCAGGCTGATCAGAGATGACACTTTACGCATATGTCCAAATGTCCCTGTTTGCATGTTGCAAGCCATACGCATAGAAGTCCATTACTTTCCATCTAAAACAGTTGGACAATTTGCAACTAGTAAAGGTGAAAGTATCTTCTTCCTAGCAATAACTCTAGCATCTATCTTTGCATGCTCTCTACTTATCCCACAACATCATGAAAGAAATTTGCGAGTTTGTGACTGAAAAACTGTTCTTAAATACAGATAAACAGAGTTTTATTGCATGAGTATAGTGAAAATATTGAACAACTGGAAGAATTGCTCTGATCAATCAATTTCCCATTGACCATTTAACAAGAGCTTCTCAGAGCAGCACATATATACCCAAAGAGGCTTGTCAGTGAAATGGGGTAAAATCTAGAAGGCCTGCAGAGATCCAAATTCTAAGAGTCACATACGCAACTACATACATGTATCACAGAGATTCACTGAGGTAACTTTAAGCTTACTTTAATGCAAACTGTAGGAGGGGTTGCACACACAAGAAATTGCTAACAGACAGACAGACAGTTGGTTGTATTGGGGTTTAACGCCACTTTAACAGCTAAGGTCATATCATGGCGGTCGATGACGCACTTGTGTTTCCTGGCTTTCTTACACCAGTACTAACGCAACTTTCTTTCCAAAGCCACTGACTTGAACGAATGAATAGTGTTTTATGGCCCGTCGACAACTTAGGTCATATTGGGCGCACTTACTTTGTAAACAATAATGCAAGTTGAAAATAACATACATGTGCAACAACATAAGATAAACATGATAAATGAAGAATGGATGAAACACAAAATGATGCCCCTTTTGTCGCCTCTTACGACATGCATGCTGTCACTTTTGTTCCGCCAGATGAAATGGCAGATGTGACGATCGCGGGACTGCAGTGGTTTATTCTTATACCCCCAATTAAACCACACGAGATCCCACAGGCCAACTGATTCCCACTCCAAACCCCATAGCCACTGACTACTTATCTCACATGCTTCAGCAGAGGTGAGAAGCGAAAATACGCCGGAAAGAAAGTTCGCCTCAACTGGGTATCAAACTCACAACCACCAGGTCACGAGTCCGACACGCTCACCACTGAGCCACCCGGGCGGGCGACAACAGACAGACAGACAGACAACCAGGACAACTCTTAGGGCCTCTAAAGGCCTTGTCTGCATTAAAGACTGTTCTGTGGGATTGACAAGTGGTGTATCCATCAGTATTACATTATTTCATTATCTTAATCCATAGAAAACCAAACACCTTCTTTGAGTGAAAGGATTCAAAGTATTGTAAGTCAAACAGTCTGTGGTAAAATGCAGTCTAACCATAACCCTTTATCACACAATCCATGGCTTTAACAACCCCGAGTGAAAAGGCTTGTGAACACATTGTGAGAAAAGAAGAAAATGCTAGTAATCACCATTTTCTCCTTTTTCTGCAATGTTTTCTACTGTATCAGAGAACTACAACTTTATTGTATCAACTGAAATTTTTTTCACCTGCATTTACTTTCACTTTGGTAGAGTCAACCAACAATTTGTTGTTTAGGTGCCGGGTTAGTCTACACTGTAAAAGCACTGAGAGTATCTACTGAAAACACAACAAAAGCAATGACCCACCTATGAAGATGTGTTCTATGGTTAAACCATGAGGTCAAAGATTTGAATGAGTACAATGGTATTCTACGGTGCAGCACATGGAAGGCCACATTCTCAAAACTGTATATATTTAGTGTCACCTGAAATGAAAATAAACAATGTTTGATGGTACTTTGTACTTTTTCAACAGTATGACAGTCTTGTCATCAACTAGGCTAATTTTTGTCATTCCCTACATTCTAAACATGAACCATGCTGGATTTGTGCACTTCTTTGTCCTAAGATTCTCCCATGTAACCAGCCTTGCTTTGAAGGAAAAAAATCGAAATACTAAAAATACTAATAGATGGTGATGGTAGAAACTTGCTTGCAATTTGTGGACAACATGTCAAAAATTCATTCCTCTGACAGTTGACATTTTCTTTTCTAAGATTGATAGCATTATTTCATGATGATCTTCCATAAAAATTATGTATCTAAGCCTTTAGCATTTTGTTTCAGGTAACAGGAAGGTGATTTGGACATAACAGCAGTTTCCACTGTATTTCGAGAGATTTGGGGTGTTTTGGAGTGTTTCTCTAACTGAACATCTATGATGTAGATTTTATCAGTCATGACAAAGCTGTAGAACAAGGCTTCTTCCAAATCTAGAACTAATTACATGACAGTTAATTCTGAAGTTCATTGTTTGTGTAATTAGCTTGCACAAATTTTCAATCCGCCTCTTATTTCTACATATCAAATGGCAAAGATGTGTATGCTAACTGATCTATGAGGACCTTTTTTCTTGGAACCCCGGATTCGTCTTCACAAGATTTCAGTCTGACGGTTGCCAGAAAAAGATGCAACCTTAAAGGTCATGAACTTCTAAAATTGGTATCTGTATAATGAATCAAATATCTTTCTTCAATACTGTCTATCCTGGAACACCGAAATTTTCATTAGTTGGTCTTCAAAATTGTTACTAAAAATAATTCACTTGAAATTATTCCTTGAAAATGCACTACCATTTTTCAAATGGCTAGCTAAAATGGTAATATAGTGTCATTGGAAGCCTTCAAAGGTCAGTGTAGATAAGAAATCACAAGGATAGTTTTTCTATTTTAGGTTAAGATTTTCTCTTTCAAAAGGAAAATGTGGTCAAATTTTCTGTAATTTCACTAACAACTTATATCATGCTATGCAATATTGAGGAGATAAACCAATGTGCTATTTTGGGTAATGGTTTTGATGATTCACCTACAAAAATTTTAGTGTGTGATAGACAAATGGAGCTTTAGAGATTGGTGCGATAGCTCAAATACCACCGAATTAATTTTCATTATCTAACAAATATTTTTTTAAAGCCATCTGCTGCTTTCTCCTATCAGGTGGTTAAAAGTTCAGAAATCACCATAATAATACACAGCAGATAACGGATGCCAACATTACCTCATGTCTCAAAATTCTCCACAAATTCAGAACAATACGACCAGCTATGTGTATTTCAGAATGATGGTCTGCACCCCATTCATCCCGCTCTGCTGAATGATGACTGGACTGTTTAAAACTGGGAACACGGCTTATGTCCTGTGTCAGATTGTAGCTCAGGGCTGAGGCTCTTTGTAGAACATAACCCCAGGATAACATCTGTATTTCATAGCCAACCAAAATGTCGGGGTCCCATCTGAAATAAAACATATTTGTGCAAACAATTAGCCAATCATGCAGATGACTTTTTATGCCTTGAAATAGAAAATTGTTCTTGTATTAGGAGACAACTTGCTCATGTAAAGAAATTTCTAACAATACTGTAACTCTTTCCAACACAATCTTGAGTTTCAATGATCCTGGAAGAGCAGGCTTTTGAACAAATTGTGGGAAAAGGAGAAAATGCCTGAGCATTTTGTCCTTTTCCCACAATGTTTTCTATCCTTCAAAAGAGGATATCAGACTCTTTGTCACATTTCATCTGTCGTCTGCAGACACTTATGATCCAGACCAGTCCAAAGTTTTGTTGTTTGGTAAACAGTTAAATGTTTGCTTATATTGACAGGTATTTCTCTACCTTGTTATTAAGTAGATTCAGGTTCATCAAAATTACCTAACAAAAAGATTTTGTAATCTATCAAAATGGAAGTAAACAAAAGATTGAATTTACCTCAAATGATGATTTGTCTTTGATAGGGTCGAAAACAGTGCGAAAAAAAGAAGAAAATGCTGGTAACCAGCATTTTCTTCTTTTTTCCACAATGTTATCAAAAACACCTTTGTCCAAGCACCATGTTATTTCATTGATTCAGTCAATTCTGAGACTAAATGAATCTTATTGATCCATAAAGTACAGGAATTTCGATCATCATCCTTCAAATACAGGAAACTTTATCAACGGTTTTAACTCTTTACCAAATGCCGAAATTTTGGACCAGTCCATTTTGAAGGCATTTGCAGACGACAAAATAAATGTGAATCAAAATTGAAATTTGATTTGGTAGGGTAGAAAACATTGTGGGAAAAGGAGAAAATGCTGGTTACCAAAAGGCTTCTTTCCCAAGGTCGTCAAAGGTAAGGATTGTGTGGTAATGGGTTAATGGGTTAATTCATAATGTACAGGAAATTTCAGTTTCAATTCCTAGGTGAAAGTTGAAAGCCAAAATCCAACTTACTCTGTGATGAACTGTTTAAAATGTCGTAGCATGTCTAGTTCCTGTCCAAAATATGTAACCTTGAGATCATAAACAGCTGATTTCTGCAGCATAGTCTTCAGTGTTGGTGCTACTGATGAAGGTCCTGCCATTGCTGAGGTGCCTTGGTCATCTTTGTTTTGATTGGTCGATTTTTTGTCAGAATCAGTCTGATTGGCTGATGCTGGATCTACAATCAAGACACCAGTCTCATATCTGATACCTTGTTCAGGAGGTACATCATTAAATATGGAGTAAAAAATTGCTTGAATAGCATCAATCTCTGGATCTGGTCTGAGATCTCCTCGGCTTTCTGCATGTACTTCCACACTTAGAACAGTAAGATGCTGAAACTGTATTTAGATTAAAATTTTAATGTTTTTCATTGTTTCATATAGTTTGCTGCAGGTTTTATATCAAGACCAGCTATTTGGTTGACCAACATGTTCTGACTAGGACAATCAGCTGGGGATGTAGTCACCAACCATTTTCAAGAACATTCTTAAGTCTCATTCTCCAGATTTTTCCAAACATGAAAGTAATACATCTTCGGATTGGCTAAACCCTTTGGCTTAGCCAATCAAAGTTGTTTTACATTCAAACTTGGAAAACAGTTGCTATAATAAACAAGAGGGCCATGATGGCCCTGAAATTGCTCACCTGAGTCTAATGACCAAACACGAACCATTTTCAATTTAGTTTCCCAGTGACCTAGTTTTTTATCAGACATTAACCATTATCAATCACTTTTGAGATATCAATAAGAAAAACATTCTGACCAAGTTTCATGAGTACTGGACTGAAAATGTGGCCTCTATAGCGTACAAAAGGTTTTTCTAAGATTTGAACAAGTGACCTAGTTTTGGACCCGACAATTACCCATTATCAAACTCTTTTGAGACATCACCAAAACAATTATTCTGACCAAGTTTGAAGAGTATCAGGCAGAAAATGTGACACGAAGAATTTTCTAATATTTGACCCAGTGACCTAGTTTTTGACTCCACATGACCTATTTTCATACTCATTGAAGGTATCACCAAGACAAATATTATGAACAGACTGAAAATGTGTCCTCCAGAGCATACACAATGTCTTTATAACATTTGACCTAGTTTTTGACTCAACATGACCCACTTTCAAACTCATCCAAGATATTATCAAGGCAAACATTCTGACCAATTTTCAAGAGTGTTGGACTGAAAATGTAGCATTCAGAGCGTATACAAGGTTTTTCTAAGATATGACCTGGTAACCTAGTTTTAGACCCAACATGACCCATTTTCAAACTTGCCCAAGATATCATCGAGAGAAACATTCTGACCAACTTTCAAGAGTTTTAGACTGAAAATGTGGCCACTAGAGTGTACAAAAGGTTTTTCTAACAGTTGACCTAGTGGCCTAGTTTTTGACCCGACATGACCCATTTCCAATATCATCAAGACAAACATTCTGACCAACTTTCAAGAGTTTTGGACTGAAAATGTGGCCTCTACAACGTACACAACATTTTTCTAAGATTTGACCAAGTGACCTAGTTTTTGACCCGACATCACCCATTTTCAAACTCGTCCAAGGTATCATCGAGGCAAATATTCTCACCAAGTTTCATGAGTATCAGACTGAAAATCTGGCCTCTAGAGCATACACAAGGTTTTTCTAAGATTTGACCGAGTGACCTAGTTTTTGACCCAACATGATTCATTTTCGGTTTCGTCCGAGATATCATCGAGGAAAACATTCTGACCAAGTTTCATGAGTATCAGACTGAAAATGTGGCCTCTAGGGCGTACATAAGGTTTTTTGTAAGATTTTACCCATTGACCTAGTTGTTGACCCAACATGACAAATTTTCATACTCATCCGAGATTTTATCAAGGCAAACATTTTGACCAACTTTCATGAGTATCGGACAGAAAATGTGGCCTCTAGAGTGTACACAAGGTTTTTCTAAGATTTGACCTAATGACCTAGTTTTTGACCCGACATGACCCAATTTCGAACTCATCTGAGATTTCATTGAGACAAATATTCAAAGTTTCATGAGTATCGGACTGAAAATGTGGCCTCAAGAGCCTACATAAGGTAAAAAGTTGATGATGCACGACGGACACAGCACTATCACAATAGCTCACTGTGAGCATTTCGTGCTCAGGTGAGCTAAAACTCATTATTTACATCAATGTAGCAACCAAATTTTGTTCCAGCAAACCCTTAACCACACAATCCCAAGTTTTAACGACCATGTAGGAGGCTTTTTATAACATTGTGGTAAAAGGAGAAAATGTTGGTAACCAGCATTTTCTTTTTCCACAATGTCTTCTTTCCTTTCACTGTAGACAAGATTAAAAATGCTGGTGACCAGCATTTTCTCGATTTTCTAGAATGTTTTCTATCATTGTGGAAAAAGGAGAAAATGCTGGTAACCAGCATTAATCCTTTCTCTACAATGTTTTCTATCCTTTCAAAGACAACTTTCAACATTTGTGTACTTCCAACATGTGTGCAACACTATATTTTTGTTTTCAAATGTTTTCAATTTAGACAAATCTTACCAAAATTTTGTCACTGAGTACAGTTTTAGAGTTTGTCACTGAGTAAAGTGTTAAAGTCAGAACCAAACAAACAACATACCTCATGAAGGGTTTTGGCAGTCTGAAAGTTTTGTTGACTCAGCTTGAAACCAAAAGAATTTTTCAGAGATGGTCCCTCAATCTGTGACACTTCACCAGGTGCAGTCTGAGGTGTTATAAACTGCCTCTATGAAAAATATCAACGGCTATTAATTGTTTACACTTTGATAATAATCATCCTGAAACCACTAAAGATGGATCACCAAAATTAGACAATCAAGTGCATGGTCATTCTTCTGATTGAAAGCTTTCTGATAAAAATCATAATAACATGAAAAATAATGTTAACCTTAGGACAAATAATTGCAATTCACAAACTGCCAAAGAGAAGCAGAACAATTATAAAATCCTATTACAGACACAGCTCAATATTCATTTTTTTCCTTGCAGATGCACACCCTGTGACCCCCAAGTCTTTTTTTCAACATGGTTCTGAAACATGAACAAGTTATTTAAAATTACCAAAAAATCATTATTACCTTTAACTGAGTATTCATAAAAGCTTGCTGAAGACTTTTACTTGATCCAGATGAAGACCTTCTTGTTTGTAAAGACTTTATTCTTTTAGGTGTGACAAACTGGTCAACATGACCTCCATAAACATCCATAGGTTTACTTTCCTCTCCAATTGGAGTACACTCTGGCTCAAATAACTCTGTAGATTCTTTTCTCAACAGAGGTGTGCTGTGCAAGAATCCATCATCTTTTGCATTCTGTGAACCAGTCACAGGACTTCCTACTTCAGCATGAGAACCAGTCACACAAGTTCTTGTTTTAGCATGTAAACCAGTCACAGGAGTTACTGCTTGTGCATGTGAAGTAGGCACAGGTGTTCCTTCTTCTATATTGATCTTGGGTAAATCAATTAAGGAGGACTCCATGTCAATGTCAATAGAGGGAGAATCAAGCAGTGATTCATTACTTGCTCTTATACTATGATCATTTCCTTTTACAGACTTATTCTCATCCTTCGATGAATCATTTGACTCTTCATCAGCAAAAAACTCCCTTTTTCCAGTGAAAAGATTCAGTCTGAGTTTATTACCTTTCACTGTTTCTTTTAAAGTACTTTTTGTCCTTTCTTCCTCTTCTTTTGAAGAAGCAACATTTGATTTTTTAACTTTGGCACTGATTCTATTAGACACACCGTCTTTGCCTTTTTCATCAAGTTTACTATGGTCTTTATTTCCCTCGATTTGAAGAGCTTGTTTTCTGAGATCTTTGTACAGAGTTTTCCCTTTGCACCATTTAGTCACTTGTTTATTTGAAGGTGGCAAATCAAAAGGACATATTACAACAGATCTATCACCAGTAAGAGCATATTTCAATTGAGGAAATTTTTCTAGCTGTTCTGTAACACTTAGATTGGAATCACTTTGTGACATAAATACATTATCATTAACACATAATATTGTTCTCCAATCTTTAAGTCCTGTGGTGTTAGCTAAATGCTGGAAATCTTCTAGATCCTTTACCTGAAAGAAAAAAAACAAAAAACAGGTAAAATCAACAACTTTAATCATACATAAGGGGGTAAGGAAATTTAATCGACAATGATGCTTACTTTGGAAGAAAGTATCACAATTCATTTTCATCTGTTTTTGTTATATTGTAAAATAGGTTACATTGAAAAGTCTGATATCTAAGCCAAAGCAAAAAATTTTAGGGCTGGACACATTTCAAAGCATTTGCAGACAAAAATCAATTGTTAAAAAGTTCATTTTTGCCTTTGTTTGGGTAGAAACAAAGTGAAAAAAAGGTAAAATGCTGGTAACCAATATTTTTTCCTTTTCTACTGCTTTCCACTCGAGCTGAAAAATCAAGCTCATTTGAACCAATTTAACCCATTACCACACAATCGCCCCTGAGAAAGAAGCCTTTAGAAAACATTGTGGGAAAAGGAGAAAATGCTGGTAACCATTATTTTCTCCTTTTCCCACAATGTTTTCTACCCTTCACAAAACAAATTTCAAATTTTCAGTGACTTTTATTTTGTTGTCTGCAAATGCTTTCGATTTGGACAAGCCTGAAATATTGTCGTTTGGTAATGGGTTAAAAGTTATACTCTGCTGCCACTTTGTACTTGGAAGAATCTAAAACTTGGAACTCCTAACATGTTCCAGGTCAATGGAGTATTTCGGAACACTGTGCCGTGTTCTTCAGAACACTTTCTGACTGTTCTAATTCAATCGAGGTGTCGCCCACCTGCTGAACAGTTGCTACGTGATACAAAATGGCTGAAAGGTGGACAATTCTTCATGGCCAAACTTGCAATAGTCTTCTTTATGATATGAATGCCATTAATAGGAGCACTGTAGACTTATCTCTACTCCTCTCCGCAGCTAATCATATCTTCTACTGACACAACTAAGACAACAGCTCTTGCAACAGCCATCATGGCAAAGTACTTTCATTTTGATATCGTTTAGAACAATGTTCCCAAAATGCTCCATTCAATAAATACATCCAGAACAGTGCATGTATTCTGAAATATTCCTTTTGCACATTCCAGAACAGCATTCCAGAACACAGAACATTGAGCCAAAACAGGTGAAAGGAATACACCCTTGGTGTTTGCCATAGCTTTAACCCATTACCACATAATCCCTACTTTTGACAACCTTGAGAAAGAAGCCTTTAGAAAACATTGTACGAAAAGGAGAAAATGCTGGTAACCAGCATTTTCTCCTTTTCCCACAATTTTTTCTACCCTTTACTAAACAAATTTCAAATGTTCAGTCACTTTTATTTTGTCGTCTGCAAATGCTTTCAATTTAGACCAGTCTAAAATTTTGTTGTGTGGTAAAGGGTTAAAGAGTACTTAACCCTTTACCACACAATGACGACTTTTGACAACCATGAGGAAGAGACCTTTTGAAAACTTTGTGGGAAAAGGAGAAAATGCTGGCAACCAGCATTTTCTCCTTTTCCCACAAAGTTTTGTACCCTGCCAAAGAAAAATTGCATCATTTGAGCCACTATAAAATTATCGTTTGCAAATGCTTTTGAGTTGGATAGATTTAAAATTCTGCTGTGTGGTAAAGGGTTAAGTTAACCACATCTACAGTTTTACTCATGTCTTTCATGCATTAAACACGACGTTCATCCTCGACAAAAGCACCTCTTTCCATGGGGAACATAATATTTCAAGGCTTAACCCTTTGCTACATAATTCCAAGTTTTAATGATCCTTAGAAAGGAACTTTTCAAAAACAATGAAGCAGCAGAGAATGATGGTAACCAGCATTTTCTCCTTTTGCAACAATTTAGAAACCTTAATTTGAGTGTTAAAAGTAAACATCAACATTTGCATCTTTCACATCTATGCAGAATTTCAATACAATTCCCCTTAAAATCCTATCCATACACACACACAAAAGGCGGGGTGTTAAAAGAAAAATGAAAATTTTGAAAGTTTGGGATCTATAAACATACTGTATTTCACCTAATTAATGTGCCACGGTGCCATGCAAGACATCCACCAGGTGCTCCTTTTCCATAGGGAATTTCCCAAAATTTAACGGCAGTCCATAAAAGTATGGTACTTTGATCCCCAGATTTCAGTTAGTGCCAAGTACATAGAAAATGCCAGTTGAAAGACCCGCAGTATTAATGTAGGTAATATCAATTTTATCATGGTGCATAATTTATTTGGACATTAAAAGGCATTTACAATTAACATGGGACGCTAAGTATTTGATACTTCACTTTCATTAAAAAAAATTCAAGTTAGTTGACAAATTTTGTGTCACCATAAGTTTAATAATGTTATAAAATCTCAGTCATCAATAATTTTGGCAGTCTGTGATTAAACTCATTACCCAATGACAATGTTTTAGGCTTGCCCAAATCGAAAACATTTGCAGACAACGAAATGAAAGTGACTAAAAATTTGACATTTGTTTTATGAAAGGTAGAAAACATTGTTACCAGCATTTTCTCCTTTTCCCACAATGTTTCCCAGAGGCTTCTTTCTCAGGGTTGTCAAAAGTAGGGATTGTGTGGTAATGTGTTAAAAGTTAATAAAATTATCTTTTGTTTAAGAGTTTGTCACTCAAGGTGTCTTTTATAAGAAGGTCACATGAGGGTGGGGGTTACTTTGATGCCTCTGTAATTAGAAAATTGTAGCACTACTATTGGTGCAAGGACATAAATTAGTTGAAATACAGTAGTACATGTATATATACGAAAACAGAGAAAGTAAACATAGAGAAAAATCTAATCACATGCTAAGGAAAATAAATATGTCCGCTTAAAAGTCCAACAACATATCCCGAGAAGGAATTTCAGAAGCAAGACAGAAAATTGTATAATGTAAACAAACGTTTAATTCTTTACCAAACTATAAAATTTTAGACTGGTCCAAACTGAAAGCATTTGCAGAAAACAAAATTAATGAGACTCGAAAATTGAAAGTTGTTCTGGGAAGGGTGGAAAACATTGTGGGAAAAGAAGAAAATGCTTCTTACCAGCATTTTCTCCTTTTCCCACAAGGTTTTCAAAAAGTTTCTTTCTGAGAAAACACGGGACTGCCTGGTCAAGAGTTAACTCTAAACCACACAATTCCCTATTTTAACAACCCTGATCAAGGCTTTTGAAAACATTGTGGGAAAAGCAGAAAATGCTGGTGCAAGATCCCTTTCATGCTGAATATGTACAGTTGCTCCTTTTTTCACAATGTTCTCTCTAATCTTTAATTTCTGAACCTTTCCTTTCCTGCAAGATTTTTCTCATTTAACTTCTGGCATTGATTTCTTGTGTGTATTAACTCTACCAAATGACAAACTTTACGACATGATGAAATTGGAAGGATTTGCAGATGTCCAATCAAATGTAGCTCAAATAAATATTTCTGTCAATAATAGGACAGAAAACATTGTGGGGGAAAGGAGAAAATGCTGGTTACCAGCATTTTCTCCTTTTCCCTCAATGTTTTCTACTCTTCAGGGTCGTTAAAAGTAGGGATTGTGTGGTAAAGAGTTAACCCATTACCACACAATTCCTACTTTTGATGACCCTGAGAAAGAAGCCTTTAGAAAACATTGTGGGAAAAGGAGAAAATGGTGGTAACCAGCATTTTCTCCTTTTACCACAATGTTTTCTACTCTTCTCCAAACAAATTTCAAATTTTCAGTCACTTTTATTTTGTTGTTTGCAAATGCTTTCGATTTGGACGAGCCTAAAATATTGTCGTTTGGAAATGAGTTAAATAGCTTGAAATGGTAGCTCATGTCTACCAATATTGTATAATTTCACAGAAATGAAGGTAGTATAGCTTTCTAATTAGTCACCAACTGGACACCATGCATAAATATATACTTATCATAATTTAAATAGGAAAAAGAAATCCATTCAAGTTTACTTTGGTTAAACAGCAAACAGGCTTTTCATGGAGTATGCAGATCAAGATCATATAAAACTTTTCTTGGATAAAGACTTGGTCATGTTCACAGACTAAAACCTGTTTAACTCTTTACCACACGAGAAAATTTAAGACTGGTCCAAATTGAAAGCATTTGCAGACAACAAAATAAAGGTGACTGAAAAATTGAAATTTGTTCTGGGAAGGGTAGAAAACACTGTGGGAAAAGGAGAAAATGCTGGTTACCAGCATTTTCTCCTTTTCCCACAGTGTTTTCAAAAGGCTTCTTTCTCAGGGGCGTCAAAAGTAGGGATTGTGTGGTAATGGGTTAACTCATTACCAAACAACATTATTTTAGGCTTGTCCAAATCGAAAGCATCTGCAGACAACAAAATAAAAGTGACTGAAAATTTGAAATTTGTTTTGTGAAGGGTAGAAAACATTGAGGGAAAAGGAGAAAATCCTTTTCCCACAATGTTTTCTAAAGCCTTCTCTTTCAGGGTCGTCAAAAGTAGTGATTGTGTGGTAATGGGTCAACTCTTTACCAAACGACTAAATTTTAGACTGGTCTAAATTGAAAGCATTTGCAGACAACAAAATAAAAGTGACCAAAGAAGTGAATTTTGTTTTAGAAAAGAAAGTAAATGTTGTGGGAAAAGGAGAAAATGCTGGTTTCCAGCATTTTCTCCTTTTTCCACAATGTTTTCAAAAGGCCTCTTCCTCAGGGTCGTTAGAAGTGGTCATTGTGTGGTAAAGGGTTAACACTTTTGCACAAGACAAAATCTTAAGACTTGCCTAAACTGAAAGCATTAACAGATGACATAATGAAGGCCACTCAAAATTAAAATTTATCTTGGCAAGAGTAGAAAACATTGTAGGAAAAGGAAAAAATGCTAGTCATACATATTTTCTTCTTTTCCCCAAATTTTTCGAAAGAATTTCTACCTTAGGATCATTAACTCTTTTTACCACACAATCCCGACTTTTAACTACCCTGAAAAAAAAAAAAAGCCTTTGAAAACATGGTGGGAAAAGGAGAAAATGCTGGTAACCAGCATTTTCTCCTTTTCCCACCATGTTTTCTACCCTTCCCAAAGCAGATTTCAATTTTTGAGTTGCATCAATTTTGTCATCTGCAAATGCTTTCAATTTGGACTTGTCCAAAATTTTGTTGTTTGGTAAAGGGTTAAAAGGAAGAATTGTTCTGTAAAGAGTTGCATGGTTCTTATTCTATATAGGTAACTGTATGTACATGTATATATCACTGAAACCACTACAACAAGGTTAGTACTAAAGCGTTACAGGAAGGTTTCTCACCAATGCTGAGGGCACCTTGAGCACCTGACCTCCTCCCTCCCTACAACAGACAAAACCAGCATGCAATTTACCAAACTCTCAACCCACTGCCACAATGGCTTATTGTCAAAGAGAATCAACCACAAAGGAGATACATTTGTAGGAAAAGGAAGTTTACTATGGAAACAGTAGCAACTGCATTTATGCTCCAGTTTCCTAAACTATGTTCTTGTTACAAAATAGCCACAACTAAAATTGTCAAAAAACGTAACTTAACCCTTTACCAAACAATTCCTTGTTTTTACTTTTGAAAACATTGTGGGAAAAGGAGAAAATGCTGGTAACCAGCATTTTCTCCTTTTCCCACTATGTTTTCTACCCTTCTTGAAACAAATTTCAATTTTTGAGTTATATGTTTATTTCGTTGTCTGCAAGTCCTTTCAATTTGGACCAATCTAAAATTTTGTTGTTTGGTAAAGTGTTAACAAGTCCACTTGTAGTATTTAAAAGCTGCTCTAACCAGACTTCAGACTCCCAAGGGATCACTTTAGGTCAATGATCCTAATCAAAATCTGTACTGTTTGCAAAAATCACCTTACCTCTATACCACACTGCAGATTTCTAGACCTATCCAAACTGTAAGCAAATGCTGATGACAAAATTTAATTAGATACAGCTGATTGATGGGAAATTGTCTCTATGAGGGGAGAAAATAGTCTGGGAAGAGGAGAATATTGATGGCTATCACTATTTTCTTCTTTTCCCACAATTATTTCAGAATCTTTCCTCTTCAGAGTCGTTAAAACAGTGGAGGTATGGGGTTAGTTTTTCTAAGGAATGAAAGAGATTAGTTTGGAATCGCCTGTTTTTCAAATCATAGGAAATGGAAGAGCACCCTTCACAATGTAGTTTCTATGTTTGGACTGAACTTAATGCTTCTTTCTAAGTCACAGCTGAGCTCATTTATTTTTTTACCTGTTTTACCTGTTTCCTATGTGCTAGGCTGGGGCACTGTAAAGCCTTGCTAAAGGACTTCCTGTACCACCAGCTCAACCAGCAGGGTGCAACCCCAAAAGCTTCAAATTACAAATTCAATGCTGACAGATAAAACTAAAGCTGTCACTGAATGTGACTTAATACCCCTGCCAATGCTTTGACAGAAACAGGCAATTACTAATATTTTTTACAAAGACGGACACACTGACGGACAGACAGGCTGATTCCAGTATACCCCCGAAAACATTTGTTTTGTGGGGGTATAAAGAAGGTTTGCAAGTCCCCACACCAACAGCTTTCATTTGGAGACAGATTTTAACCCATTACCACACAGTCCCTACTTTTGACGACCCTGAGAAAGAAGTGTTTAGAAAACATTGTGGGAAAAGGAGAAAATGCTGGTAACCAGCATTTTCTCCTTTTCCCACAATGTTTTCTACACTTCACAAAACAAATTTCAAATTTTCAGTCACTTTGATTTTGTCGTCTGCAAATGCTTTCAATTTGGACAAACCAAAAATTTTGTCGTTTGGTAAGGAGTTAAACCTGATGTAGATAATGTACAAAATTAATGTCTAACATTAGATGAAGAAAATAATTCTAAACTGGTTTTTTTTGTGTAGGTGTATGAAAATGGAGTCTTACAAATCTACAACAGTCTGCAAAACTGAGCATGGAGAACATACCAAAACAAGAGGGCCATGATGGCCATGTATCGCTCCACTTGCTTTTTAACCCTTTACCACAAAAATTGAAGTATTCATGACCCTGAAAAAGATGGCCTTCATAAACAATGAACACTGTCAGGCAATATAAGCAGGTAAATTCATTGGTATGAAAGGTAAAGTTCTAGTGAAAAAAACTTGAATGATAGAAACCTTACTATGAATTTATTATTCCACTCAAGTGAGAATAACGATAAGCATCAAAATGAATCACTCTCCCTGAAAATAGAATATTTTCTATCAAAAAACTTAATATCTAGCACCAATCACTGCAGTTTGATAATCAAGGGAGGTAAATAGTAACAAACTTAATCCTTTATATAAAAAAAAAGTTATTTCCCTTGATTAGTGTTTCAACTAAACAAAAGTGACTACAATTTTGATCCCTGGAAGGGAGCCAATTTTGCCCTATAATATGGAGAAACTTGTTAAAGGTCCATTAGATAAAGCTACATGCCAAATTCAAGAGCCCTTAAGGCCTTGTACTTTCAGAGAAGATTTTTGAAAATGTTATTTTTCAGTTTTGTTGCCATGGCAACCAGAGTTTTTGAAGGAATCAAATTCTTTCAAGAAATTCTGAAGACGACCATGGCAGGATCGTTTCTGTGAAATTTCATTTGATGAGTAGTTTCAGAGAAGATGTTTGAAAAAAAAGTTAACTCACAACAGCCACAGGGCCATGACATAAGCCTGCTGGCCTTTGGCCAGTAGAGCTAAAAATGCTAATATGGTGCTCATAGTAGTTAACTTTTTACCAAACAACGAAATCTTACACTGGTCCAAAATGGAAGAGTTTGTAGACGACAAAATACACATGACTCAGAAAACGTGGGAAGAGGAGAAAATGCTGGTTACCAGCACTTTCTCCTGTTCCCAAAATGTTTCTAGAAGGCTTAGTCCTCAGGTTCGTTAAAACCAGGGATTGTTTGGTAAAGAGTTAAGGCTTTACTCTTCACTAAATTACAAAAACTCAAACTGAGCCAAATTGAAAGCATTTGCAGACGACAAATTGAAGATAGTACAATGGACAAAATTTGTCCTCAATAAGGGAGACAACATTTTCGAAAACGGAGAAAATGCTATTGACCAGCATTTTCTTCTTTTCCCACAATATTATCCAAAGTTTTCTTTCTCAGGGATGTAAAAAAATGGCATTGTGTGGTAGAGGGTCGAAGCAAAGCAAGAAAGAGTTTTTCTAAAATAATTAAATATAACAGAAAAAGTCTCAATAATAGTTTATGGCATACAGAATTATGAGTCTGAGGAATTTCAACAATGAAAATAAGACACAAAAATGTGCACAGATTATAAAACTAGAGCTGTCACTGAATGCGATTTAATACCCCTGCCACCACTTTGACAGAAAAAAGTGTCAAGTTCAAAGAGAGATAATTCCTCAACCAGGAAGAGTTGACACTTGAAAATTGCATCTTGCAAATCTTCAATATATAATCAGTATATGTGCAAAGTTTCAATACAATAGAAAGAAGACTGTAGGAGGAGTTTGGGACACAAAATAACTAGTATTTTGTACACAGACAGACGTACTGACGGACGGACAGACAGACAGGCTGATTCCCGTATACCCCCGAAAACATTTGTTTTGCGGGGGTATAAAAGTAAATGACAGATATAAAAATCTAGAGAAAGGATTCCACATTTTTACAACCTACAGAAACATGCTATTGAAAACATTTTGCAATAAAACAACTTCACCACATGTGGTTGCCAATACTTGGCTGCATGTGCTTGATTTTCAGCGTAACTCTATTTCTAGAAGGGGCACAACTGTGACAAAAAAAACTAGAGCTGTTACTGAATGTGACTTAATACCCCTGCCAGCGGTTTGACAGAAACAGGCAAATAATAGTATTTTGTACACATACGGACACACAGACACACACTCCGACAGCCACAAAATAGACAGGCTGATTCCAGTGTACCCCTAAAACATTAGTTTTGCAGTGGTATAATAACTTGTCCTTATTTCGAGAGTTCCCATTTTGAAAGTTCATAACTTGTCCAAATTTGATGTAAAAATCTTCTGCAATGACAGATATATTACAAAAAAAATAAATATGGCTTACTATTAGGTAATTTATTTATCTCTGAAAGTTCAGAATAAACTATAGCAAAAAAGGAAATTGCTAATGATGAGCAAATTTTTCTTTCTGTCATAGAATTGTCAAAACTGGTTAGCTTAACCCATTACCAAACGACAATATTTTAGACTGGTTCAAATTCAAAGCATTTGCAGACGACAAAATAAAAGTGACTGAAAATTTTAAATTTGTTTTGTGAAGGGTAGAAAACACTGTGGGAAAAGGAGAAAATGCTGGTTACCAGCATTTTCGCCTTTTCCCACAGTGTTTTCAAAAGGCTTCTTTCTCAGGGGCGTCAAAAGTAGGGATTGTGTGGTAATGGGTTAAGAAGTGTCTATGAGGAAGTTGGAAAGATACTCTAACAACTTCATAGCTTACAGATTCAATCTTTAACCTTTCAACATTTTTTTAGTAAAACAGCTGACTGGTGCAAATGAAAAGATTTAATTTTTTAACTACGGAAAAAACATGTAGAAAAAGGAACAGATCGCCTTTAACCCTTTACCCCATAAGGCATTTCAATGGTATCTCTAATTGACGGTAAATAACAGCAAGGATGAAGCCATTTCGTATGTGTATATGATGCCGTTTGATAGCATAGAAAACATTGTGACAAAAGGTGAAATTGCTTGTCACGAGCAATTTCACCTTTTGCCACAATGTTTTCCAAAGGCTCCAACAAGTAATGCGTAGAAATGAGTATCTGTGGAGTAAAGGGTTAATCAGAATCACTTCCTTTTCCATATTTTCAAATATAGAGATGTTAAAAAAAAAAATGTTCAAAAACTAACAGGTGTAACTACTTTTACCCAAAATCAAACAAGTAAAAAACAACAGTTTTGATTCAACCTTAAACCCTCAACAGCAGTCTGATCTAGGATCAATAGTGTCCTGTACTTTGTTAGTTTAACCAGTTACCACACAATGACAACTTTTTAACTCCCTTGAGGAAGAAGCTTTTTGAAAACATTGTGGGAAAAGCAGAAAATGCTGGAAACCAGCATTTTCTCCTTTTCACACAAAGTTTTCTACCCTATCAAAGCAAAATTGCACCATTTGAGCTACTTTGAAATTGTTGTCTGTAAATGCTTTCCATTTGGATACGTCTAAAATTTTGCTGTGTGGTAATAGGTTAACTCTTTACTAAACAACAATTTTTAAAATGGACCAGATTCTCAGCATCTGCGTACAATTAAATCTTGTTAACATGATGATTTATAGCTTTGATGGGCAAAAACATTTTGTTGGAAAAAGAAATGCTGGTTACCAGCATTTTCCCTTTTTTCCAGTGTTTTCTATAGGCTTCTTTCTCAGGGTCGTTAAAAGTCAGGATTGTGTGGTAAGGAGTTAAACAAGATGCATCTGAAGCTGCAAAATTAGGATCTTTCCCACTTACTGAAAATATCTTTATAAATTATTCTAGCAGTCTATGGATCAACCCTTCACCAGCATTCCCTTATTGTAACAACCCTGAGAAGTCTTTTACACGGCGGGGAATCACGTGACACAACAACAACAACAATGACCGTTATTTGAAAAAATTACCCAACTTCAGGTAAGAAAATCTTCAATAATTCCGTTAATACGTGACCGATTGGAATTTGGTTTGAAGCAGAGAAGGCGGAAGGACTCCGGGGATTTGCTTGATGTGTTAGATTTTTTAAACAACACCTGATAAAAAAGTTATTGACGAGCAAACAAATTATCCTGGGTAAAAAATTTGTTTGCTCATCAATAACTTTTTTATCAGGTGTTGTTTAAAAAATCTAACACATCAAGCAAATCCCTGGAGTCCGTCCGCTTTCTCTGCTTCAAACCAAATTCCAATCGGTCACGTATTAACGGAATTATTGAAGATTTTCTTACCTGAAGTCGGGGAATTTTTTCAAATAACGGTCATTGTTGTTGTTGTTGTGTCACGTGATTCCCCGCCGTGTTTTAACCCTTTCCAAAACGACACATTTTAGACTCTTCCAAACTGAAAGACATTGCAGACGACAATTTCAAATTTGATAAAAATGGCAGAAAGTTCTCCAAATGGGTAGAAAACACTGTGGGAAAAGGAGAAATTGCTCGTTACGAGCAATTTCTCCTTTCCCACAGTGTTTTCAAAAGACTTGTACTGCAGACACATAAAAACAAGGGCCTGTTTGGGAAAGGGTTAATTAATCCTTCACCATAACATCCAGTGTTTTCAAGACCCTGGGAGAGACGCCTTCTGAAAATGTTGTGGTAAAAGGTGAAAATGCTGGTAACAAGCATTTTCCCCCTTTTCCCACATTTTGTACCCTTCCCAGAGTAAATTTCATTTTTTGAGACAATTTAATTTTGTCATCTGCAAATGCTTCCAATTTGGACTAGTCTACAATAATGTCATCCCCTTTTCCCACATTGTTTTCTTCCCTTCCTAAAACAATTTCAATTCCTTAGTCACATTCATTTTGTCGCCTGCAAATGCTTTGAATGTGGACCAGTCTAAAATGTTGTCGTTTGGTAAAGAATTGATAAGTCCACTGCAGATGCTTTAAATGTAAAGATTCTAAAATTTAGGATGCAGTAGAGTAGAAATCCCGTATTTCTCCCAATAAAAGCTCTGGGAGCTATGCAAAACATAGATAAGAAGCCTTTATTTTGTACTCAATTTGCAAAGTAAAACAAACAAGTTTGTTCAGTTTTGAATTTTTTTTGTGTTTTAGTGATTCTTGCAAGGAAATATTAACCCTTTACCCAATAAGGCATTTCTATGGTATCTCTAATTGACCCTAAATAACATTAAGGATGAAGCAGTTTCTTATGTGTATATGACACCTTTTGATAGCATAGAAAACATTGTGACAAAAGGTGAAATTGCTCGTCACAAGCAATTTCATCTTTTGCCACAATGTTTTCCAAAGGCTCCTACAAAGCAATGCGTAGAAATGAGTATCTATGGAGTAAAGGGTCAATCAAATTAAAGGAGATATTCATCAAATTCTGCAAATATTTTAATTCTAATCAACCAATATACATTATTAGTTGTATGGTCAGGTGGTAGGGGACTTGGAAACTTGTTCACGGCTGTGGTTAATCATGTCGCCACGAGCCGAAGGCCACCTGACCGTACAACAAATTTATTATACTGCAAAGTTTTACCCTTTTAAAGCGTGTCAAGCAAAATTTTCCTGGTTTATTTCACGAATTGATTGCTGACGAAATAGAAATTCCCTTCTGTGTGCCCAAATTCAATGAAAACTGGCATCACTGGAAACTGATGTCACTAAAATGTGCAGTTTGGTGCATAAAATTGATGTGCAGTCTGGTGATCCATCGATGCTGCCATTGTGGATGTTGTGTTGCACGTTAAGTAATGTTTACAGGGCACTCAAAAGGGAAAATGGCTTTACAAAGTTTTTGCGATAAATACGTTCCAGGCTTGTTAAGCAATCAGATCATGAGAAATTTCTTTGCAGTATAATGATTGGTTTTGATGTCATTTTTTTTCTGGTGGGGGAGCTACTATGAAGGAGAGCGCTTTTATTAGGAGAAACACGGTATTTCAGCAAAATGATGGTAGCAGTTCTAGCCATTTATGAAAATAAAAAATTCCTGTCACCTATCTACCTTGGTTTATTTGGCACATCTCTGTGGTTACTGTAGAAGGGGCCTGTCAATTGTTGAGCTGTAAGTCCTAATTGAGGCATTGAATGCTGAACATTTCCCCTATTTGGAGGAGGAATTAATGGCGTGATAACATTGCATCTATTCTTCTGATCTGATTGTTGAGAAGCTAATATGCTTTCTCCTTTGTCTTGATTTGTGTCCGCAACACTCGTGAATTGTTTACACTGTGAAACATTCTCACTGGTGCTGGATGTAGATGAAGTGCTTTGAGCTGATTGCACTCTGGAGTTGTTGTTTGACTGATTGTCGCCACCACCACCATCTTGATCTTCAACTGACCGTCTTTTTGAGTTTGTTTTACTTTGTTCTCGTACGTTACTATGGTTTGCAACAGATTTGATAATCAAATCATTTAGTTTTTTGTTTGTTACAATACTATAGTCATATTTACTTGACTCTGACAATGACCGACTATAGGCAATTTGATAGCGGCTGTTTTGAGACAAACTTTTCACACTTTGATCTGAACTAGAATCAAATAAATCAATACTACAATAATCTTTATTGGTTTTAATACTCCTATCACAAGAGGACTTTGAGCTTTGAGAGATTTGGTGTGACTGCCAATTTGGAGAAAAATGAGTTTTATGTAGGTCCATTAAAGCATTCAAAGGATTACTCGATAATTCAAATGATGAATTAAATGTTTTCAATCCATTCTGGACACTGGCATTGTTATCTTCATTCCAGAGTGGCCTATCCATGGCAATGCTGTCAAATAAACCTCTCCGTGAGTTATCTGTGTGAGCATATGGTTTTCTGTGATTCAGAACTAGATCTATATCAGCTGAAACACCATGTTTTGCAAAGCTTTGATCTTTGATAGTTGGATGAGAAGGTCTGCCACTGTAACTGTCACTATTTCCATCTGTTTTTACATTCAGAATCAATTCCACATTTCTAACAAACTGCTCCTTAGTGCTACAGTCTTTGGGTTCTTTACGTTCCATAAAACTTCCATTTTGGCTAGACAGCAGGTCAAAGATATTATTTCTGTTTTTGTCAGATTTCTCATGTCTATTTTCAAACTCTCTAATTTCTTTCAACTTTCTTTCTTTCTCAAAATCCATGTTATTTGTTTCATTATCATGGCCAAATCCAGTATTGATAATATTCTTGTTCTGTATTGAAATAACAGGAGAAACATCATCATCATTTTCTTCATCTTCACTTATATCACTAAACTGTTCACTATGGATTACATTTATAGATCCAGTAGAACTACTTGCTCCTGGAGATTTACCTGGCTTCACTTTATAGTCTGTATCACTGTCTGCTGGTAGGCTAAAGTAACTTCTGTTCTCATTCTTGTGCTCTGTTACAGGTATCATTCTAGGGGATCCTCTTGGTGATAGAGAAATTCTTGGAGACCTGCATGGTGTCAGAAATGGTGGAAGATTTCTGTTTTGCTCATCAGATGAATCATGCAAGTAGGATGGAACCAAATCATTGATACAAGGAGTTTCTGAATCACTCTTTGAGTCACTAGAAAACTGCCTGTTTGGAGTAAGATTTGGAGGTAGATTTTGTTCATCATTGCAGTCCTGATCTGAGAAATACTTGGGTATTACTGGTGGACCAAGATCTGGTGGTGATGATAAGTCTGGTTTCTTCTCTTCTCCGACACAATATGACTTGATGTCTGTCAGAGTTAAGGGTGCTTCTTTAGCTACTGCCGTTTTGATATGAGGTTCAGTCTCAATTTTATCAGTGTGGTAAAAGTCTTTTTCAGCTTGCTTTGTTTCTATTCCCTCTGACTGACTACTGTTTCCATCTTCATCAGCTTGCCGAACAGACTTCATTATATCAGCCAGAGTCATTTTCTGCTCTCTGTGTTCTATCAATCTCTCTGGTCTACTGTTTTCCCCTTCAGTCACCACTTGTTTCATTTCTTCAGGTGAGAGTGGTTGCGGAGACGAGTTATTTCCATTGTCTGATGAAGGTGGAGAGTAATATGCCAGTCTAAACAAAGTGTCTGAATAATTATCATCATAATCTACAGCTCTGTCACAATAAACCTCAAAATCTGGTGTCAAGGCACTTAAAGTATTTCCCTTTGGTGTACTTTCTTCAGCTTCTACCTTTCCTGTATTGTGACCTTGTACATATTGAATGTCATAAACTTTGTTCGCTGTTAGTTTTTCCATAGTTGCATCATGCAATGCATTTAGTGTTGACATCCACTTTGAAGGCCTCCTCCTTTGTGGTCTTCTCTTTCTAGTCTTTTTACTGCAAAATGCATTTGCTAGTCTACCGGAACTCTTCTTTTTCTTTCTTGCATCTGTGTATTTTCTTGATATATTGACTTGATTTTTTTGTACAATGTTTTTAGTCTTACTGTCGTCTTCACTAGAGCTAGAAGAAGCTTTAACAACTTTGGCTGAACTTAAAACAGAGCTATCAACATCAACTGAACAAACACATGCATTAACACATGAACATGAAGAACTATTAAACTGAAACTCACCTACACTGTTTTCAGTTGAAGAATGATTTCTCTCATCTTTCATTCCATTAACATTGGCATCTTTATCACTACAGTTTTCTTTTTCCGACCCTGGAGTAGATTTATCCGAGTCCATCTTTTCACTTTTTACTTCATTATGCGTTGCTGTCTCTTCCATAAACTGAGAGCTTTCTTTAAGATCTTCAATTTCATTCCCACCCATCTTGCAGACATTTGGTTCATTACACTTTGTAGGATCTGACAATGTTGTACCATAATCAGCAACTGGTGCTTTAGGAGATTTTTGTGACTGACTTGCAAGAAATTTTTCAAACTCTGCAGAAAACCCTGTTTTTACTGATAGTGGTTCCTTCACAAATTTGAAACAGTCTTTTACTATGTGATTTTCGTAGTTACAATGAAAACCATTTTTTTCCACATCTGTTGGTTTTATTACATTTTTAATGTTAACGACCTCTGTGTCACTATCAATATCAATCTTATTAACTTTTACTTTCATCTCTTTGTAACCTTTGAACTTTCCAGTAACAATGTAATCCACTCCAGGAATGCCATCAGAATCTGAATCAACATTATATGGCTTTCTCTTACTTAGTTTTCCTGACTTAGACTTTTTCTTGACATCATTGTCAACTGAAGAGCTTCGAGAACTCTTCCTTGATCCACTCGAGAGGGATTTAGACTTTCTCTTTTTAAGTCTTATTTTACTTTCATTGTTCCCCAACTGTCTACTACAGGAATTTACTGAAGAAGATTCACTGCTTAATAAAACGCTTTCCACACTTAGAGCTGCTGAACTTCTGCGAGAATCACAATTACTAGCTAGTTCTCTACTATCACTGCTACTGGACCTTGATCTATTGCCCTGATGTCTGTGCCTGTTTGACTGCAAATGATTTTCATTATCTACTATAAGTTTTCTATCCATTTCATCAACATCTTTTTTCTCACAGTGATTTGACTGGGCAAACTTTTCTTGAAAATGGGTTTTGAATTTACCATAGAATGTGACCTTTTGATCGGAATTGGTACTTTCACTAGATGCAACTGACATACCGTTTTCTTCAAGGTCTATTTCACAGTTAGTCTTAGTTTTGTCCCTCATTTCATGACTTGAATCAGTTTCCTTTTTCTGACCTAATAGTGATAAGGTTGTGTCCAAATTCTGAACACTTTCTGTTTCAGATGATCTTTTGCAAAGCTCATATTTCTTACTGTCATTCACATCTGCCTTTTTATCTTGTTGACCTGTACCTACTATTTCTTTAACTTCTCCTATGCTTTTGCTGGCTTCCACTGACTTGTCACAGGTATCCCTTGTATCCTTAATCATTTGGGAATCATTTTTGACTTCATTAGTCGCTTTCTTCTGTAGCGTTTTGGTTGTGCAAACATTCTCTTTGTTTTCAAGATCATTTTCAGTTGACTTTTGGGCACAATCTTTTTCAGAAATATCAGTCTTTATTTCTAGCTCTTTACCACCATCACCCTCCTCTGAGGAGTTTTCACTAGATTCATATCCATCTTCTGAACTTTCTTCATCTTCTCCAACAAACATTTCTGCTTCATGAAACATGTTTGAATTCTGAGACTGCTGAAGATCAAGGTCATATAATGATTTAAGTTTAGACTCCAGTTCCTCCTTCTCATGACCTTCTAATTCGCTCATGCAATGTCCACTTGAATGAGCTGGACTTCTGCCAGTTACTGGTGTCCTAGATTTTATTGGAGTCAATACACCATCATTTAAGCTGACATCCTTTAAAACAATATTTGAGTCATCCTCAAACTCTGGTCCAAGTACAGGGTGATTTTGTCTGACTTTCATATGCCCTCCTCTCCCCACATTTCCTTTCCCAAAATAGGAAAATCCTGCTCTATACTTTTTAAGATGTGGTAAATTTGCAATGTTCTTGTTGCGGAACATATTTCTCCTTCTTTCTTTTCCTTCCACTGATGTTCTTCTTTGACGCTTTATAGCAGGTGTACCACAGCTGTCTATATTTAAATCAGCTTTCATATGAGCACTAGGGTTTATATTTTTGGTATCATTTTGTATTGACACACTTTTACTCTCTTGAACTGACACACTTATCAAATTTTCTGAAGTCTTTCCCTGAATTGAACTTTTTATGGCACTATCAACAAGAGCACTTTCAATCATATCACCCTGTTTTGGGCTATCACAGGTAAGTAAATTAGCAATGAGTGAATTATTTGTACAAGTACTTTCAACATGTAAGTTTTTTGCTGGTGGTGGGAGAGATTCAACAACAACACCAACAGCTATGTCTGCCCTGACTTGTTCAATCTTTTCATGTGAAAGTCTTGGTAATCTAATAACTTCCCTTCCAATTTTCAACAAACTATACTTTCTAGCATCTTTTGGGTGCATTCTTACAAATACTGGTGAGCTTCTCCCTGAATCTGAGACCTTCTGTTTCTTACAGAATGGTGTTGGCACATGGAACTTATAATTATATGCAGGGGACGGAGAAGGTCTGGATAGTGGAATGTTCCACACTTCAGACTGTGGGTAATTGCCATGCATACTATGCAAGGCATTACTTTGTACCAAAGTATTTGGATGTTTCATACTTTGTAATGTAGTGAGCTGAAAATCCTGCTCCTGACATGTAAACTCAGTTGAGGTTTTCGCTGTTTCATCTTGTGTATTAATTGCCTCACCAATTGCATCTAGATTCATAACTTGTTGTGGCTCTTCATGAAAAAGCTGGGAGGCATCAATGGTGGACATAATGCTGCTACTTTGAGATAAAAAAGAGTCCTGATTTGACACATTATCATGTTTGAACTCCTGAGATTGCTGTAAATAACTGTCAGACATAAACCCATGTTCATATCTCTGCTGCTGCTGTTGTTGCTCCTGTGATACATACTGTTGTAGCTGAACTTGATTCTCTGTATTTGGATATTGGCTAAATGTAGTATTAGGCTGGTTAATTGTTTGAAAGGACTGACTTTGCATAAAATCAAAACCTGTGTTATATGACTCAGTACTAGTCTGAACACTTAATGAATTTTCTGGTTGCTGAGTATGTTGGTGAAAAAATGGTTGACTGGACTGGAACTGTTGTTGTGGTTGTTGCTCATGTTGCAATTGCTGCTGCTGTGGCTGGCCAGGAGACTTTTGAAATTGCTGACTAGAATTAACATTTCCAAATCCACTCATTTCTTGATATTGTGCAAACTGCATCTGTACATTCTGACCTGTGGATGTCGTACTTTGTTGTACTGCTCCAATAGCTAAACTGTTTTTTCTTGGTCTACCCCGCCTTTTTTTCTCACCAGTCACAGCAGGTACAACAGGCATGACTGGTGAACTCAGAGAATTTTTGGGAGGCCTACCTCTTTTTCTTGGGGGTCCACCATCAAGCCTTTTTTGAGACGTCTTACTTGTAAACTGTGAATGTTCAGGCCAACTTGATAAACCAAACATACTAGAATTTTGATGTTGAATAGGCTGAGTATCTGGAAATGGAGCAAACTGTCCTGTAAAGCTACCTAAATCACTGAGATCATTGCTGGAGAGCTGTGACAAGAATGACTGATCTGAAGCACCTGTCATGAGAGGTGTTTGCTGTGGTAAAGTACAACCTTTAGAAAAGTTTATGCCATAGTCAGTATCACTAGTTACACTACCAACAAAACTTTCAAGAGTGGACAAACTATCCCCTTTATTCACTTGCCCTGTATCTTTATTTATTGACCTGTTGTCATGCCCAAGCATCAAATTAAAGTTCGACTGTAAGCCATGTTGTGTATTTCCCCTTTCACAAAGTTGGCTAAACTCATTATCATAACTGTCATTAAAGAGAGAGGTCAAACTGTCATTTCCAGTTTGTGACTCCTGAGGGTTTCCACTACTTGACATAGTTGGTGATAGAAGACTGTCTGAAAATAAATCTTGTTGACTGTCATTTAGTTTGTCTCTGGAACCAACTAACGATCCTTTCTCTTCTAACCTGCTTTTCATCTCAGTGTCACTAGACAGTAAATTATAAAGTTTTGACTCATTTGAGGTATCAGCTCCCGACTTTGCAGCAGGACTATCTACGTGAGATAAGCATTGTTTAGAATCACCCTGCAGACTATCTGTCTTTTTCATTGGAATATTTTGATTAACCCTGTCCGAGGATACTGAAGAAACACTAGAAACAGAGTTGCGACTTTGACTTCTCTGTATTGTTGATATCTTTGAACCACTTCGATCTGTAGCGGGTTCCAGTAATAACTTTTGAAGAGGACTAAGCTGGCTTTCCATCTTGGGCTGTGAGGCAACTGGACTTGATGACAATGGTTTTGATATGGAATGACTTTTTTCCATAGATGGGGTAGATGGAGGACTTATCTGTTCATAACATAACTTCTTATGCCCAAACAAATTAGTAGCATCTCTGGTCTCATTCACAATGTTACTCTGTTGTGGAGAATTTGAAGAAAATATTCTGGTTTGTCCCCAAGAACCTCCGTGACTATCTGTGGATCTCACTAAATCAGTTGCCCTCGATATATGGGATGAGCTTTGAAAGTTTGAAGAACTACCCTGATTTTGGCACACTGGTTTACTTAAATGGTAGGTATTTCCTGATGGTGTTTGAGGTGATCCTTGGAAGAGTCCTTGCATCACTGGAGACTGATTTGCCTTACTTTCTCCGGGTGATGGAAGATGCGGATCAAATGAGTTATACAAGTCCACATCTGAAAGTTGTACATTACCAGGACTATGGCTTTGTTTAGGGTCAATATCCGACATTAAACCTTTTGACTGTGGTCGCTTTAATAGATAACTTGCTGCTTGCTTAGTAATTTTAGCAGACATATCACTTCCTGGACTTAAATTTGTGCTTCTTGGAGAATGTGATGCTGTTAATGCTTGACTCATCACAGAATTTTCCTGTGCACCTTGAGAGTAACCAACTCCACTTGGCTGTTGCCTAATGAAGTGCTCTGGTGAAAGATTACTAAAACTTGATTGTGACTGAGACACCGGCAAAACGCTTGATTGTGATTGTGACACTGGCATAACACTTGTAATTTTAGTATTATGAGCATCCTGGTTGCCAAGACTTTGCTGCCTTACTGCTGGCATTTTCATTGCATGAAAAGATGATTCAACTGGACCTGCCAGCTGGAACTGGTTCCCATGCTGTTGTTGCATCTGCCTGGGGTCAGCAAATGACTGGTGTATAGAAGTTGGTTGCTGAGGATGCCCTTGATGATGTGACAAGGTCTGTCTTTGCTGATATGTTGCTTGACCAGGATGATGGTGCTGAGCAAAAGGATGATTTGATTGACTACTTGGGTGAGCTAAACGCTCAAAAGGCATGTGTATTTGCTTCGAAGCATATGACACTGGATTCTGATAGTTTGGCATGAATCCTGACTGACTTATTGATGGGATCACTGACTTGTCACCATACTGGTTCAGTTGATGACCATATGCATTCCCGTCTTTCAAACCCATATCTCCTCCATGGTCAAATCCAGCCTTATCACCACCTGGATACATAGGCAGATTAGGATCCCTATAAGCATTCATGGTAGAATGAGACATTTGCACATTTCCATGAGATGGGGGAATATTGCTACCACCTGTTTGGATCTGACACATCGCATGTTGTGAATGATTCATCTGACCTCCAGAATGCTGCATTGGACCGCTTGGATGTTGCATTCTTCCAGGAGAATGATGCCGAGGGGAATGATGCATTGTCCCAGGTGGTTGATGTATCATTCCTGCTCCCCTGTGTGGCTGCTGTATGGTTGCATGGGTTTGCTGATGTGGGTACATTGGTGACCCCCAGTTAGAGGGATTCTGCTGAGTTGACATCATTGGGTAAGGTCTTTGATGAGCCTGACTCATTGACATTGAAGAATTTTGATGCATTGGATACCCTCCATAATTGCCCATGGGAGGATTGTACTGTCCATACTGACCAGAGTGATCTTGCATGACACCCATGTCTCTTTGAGCCATGTTATATACTGGCCCTCTCATTCCAAGGCGTTTTGTCACCATTTCTTTCACTTCTCTTCCTGGAACAAAAAGAGAAAAAAAAAAAAATTAACAAAAGTACCTATCTCTATGACAGTCAACTAATAAATGAACACCTTAACCCTTTACCACTCGACAAAATTTTGGACTGGACCAAGCTAAAAGCATCTGAAGTCAACAGTTTAAATGTAGCTCAAATGATGATTTCCATCTTTGATAGGGCTGAAAACATTGTGGGAAAAAAGAAAATGCTGGTTACTGGATTGCTTTTTAAATGGTTAAGTCAGTGACAAAAACACTGTAATCCTTTACGAAATAATCATGTGCTCAGACGACTCTTTCAAAATAGGCTTTTATAAAAATAATGTGGAAAAAGAAAACAAGAGGGCCATGTTTTTTACCAGACAGGACCCATTATCAAACACTTTTGAGATATCAATAAGACAAAACATTCTGAACATGTTTCATGAGTATTGGACGGAAAATACGGCCTCTACAGCCTACAAAAGGTTTTTCTAAGATTTCACCAAGTGACCTAGTTTTGGACCTGACAATTACCCATAATCAAACTCTTTTGAGACATCACCAAATCCAAGTTTGAAGAGTATCAGGCAGAAAATGTGGCCTCTAGAGTATACACAAGGTTTTTCTAATATTTTACCCTCTGACCTAGTTTTTCACTCCACATGACCCATTTTCAAAACTCATTCAAGGTATCACCAAGACAATTAATATGAACAAGTTTCAGGAGTATAGGACTGAAAATGTGTCCTCCAGAGAAAAATACAAGGTTTTTATAACATTTGACCTATTGCCCTAGTTTTTGACACATGACCCATTTTCAAACTCATCCAAGATATTATCAAGGCAAAAATTCTGACCAATTTTCAAAAGTGTTGGACTGAAAATGTCGCATCCAGAGCGTATACAAGGTTTTTCTAAGACTTGACCTGGTAACCTAATTTTTGACCCAACATGACCCATTTTCAAACATGTCAGAGATATCATCAAGACAAACATTCTGACCAACTTACAAGAGTTCTGGACTGAAAATGTGGCCTTTACAAGCGTTCAAAAGGTTTTTCTAACAACTGACCTGGTGACCTAGTTTTTCACCCAAAATGACCCATTTTCAAACTCATGTAAGATACCATCAAGACAAACATTCTAACCACCTTTCAAGAGTTTTGGAATGAAAATGTGGCCTCCAGAGCATACACAATGTTTTTTTAAAAACAGTGACCTAGCTTTTGACCCGACATGACCCATTTTCCACCTCGATATCATCAAGGCAAACATTCTGACCAACTTTCAAGAGTATTGGACTGAAAATGTGGCCTCTAGAGCATACACAAGGTTTTTATAAGATTTGACCTTGTGACCTAGTTTTTTACCCAACATGACCCATTTTCAAACTCATCTGAGATTTCATCAAGGCAAACATTCTGACGAAGTTTCATGAATATCGGACTGAATATGTGGCCTCTAGAGCGTACACAAGGTTTTTCTAAGATTTGACCTAATGACCTAGTTTTTTACCCAATTTCGAACTTGTCCGAGATTTCATCGAGGCAAACATTCTGACAAAATTTCAAGAGAAGAGCTACTTAAAATTTGAAATTTCTTTTGTGAAGGATGGAAAACATTGTGGAAAAAGGTTACCAGCATTTTCTCTTTTTCCCATAGTGTTTTCTAAAGGCTTCTTTCTCAGGGTCATCAAAAGTGTGGTAATGGGTTAACACTTCTATGCAAAACAACTTCTGTTGACAAGTAGGCATAAATCAAAATTCTTCATGAAGAATCATGAAAGATGATCTCTGATTGACACAAAGTCATTATGGGCAATCTTCAACAAAATGTTGGTTTTATTATATGCTTTGGTATTGTCCCTATTTACTGAATGTTTAAAAGTGTCCAAGATTCCTTACATACATGTATTGGTTATGTCAAAACTAGTTAACTCTTTACCACACAATCTCAAATTTACGACCCTGAGATGTAGACCTTCAGAAAACATTGTGGGAAAAGGAGAAAATGCTGGTAACCAGCATTTTCTCCCTTTCCCGCAATTTTTTCTACCCTTCCCAAACCAAATTTAGTCAACTCTTTACTACACAATCTCAAAGTTATGACCCTGAGATGTAGACCTTCAGAAAACATTGTGGGAAAAGGAGAAAATGCTGGTAACCAGCATTTTCACCCTTTCCCGCAATTTTTTCTACCCTTCTCAAACCAAATTTCTATTCTTCAGTCACCTTTATTTCGTAGTCTGCAAATGCTTTCAATTTGGATCAGTCTAAAATTTTGTAATGCTATAACTGGTTAACATGAATTATTGCTCGTTATATCCACACGAGGTAAAAACAATGTGTCAGAAAGAAAAATTGCTCACAACAAGCAATGGCTTTTCTTGCAAATATCTGCTGACCAAGACAAAGTGCTCTATGCAGAAGGTGATGCTTTGACTTACTTGTGGACTTTTCATCTCCTGGTCCATCATACTGTGGAATAATGTCACTATCTGCATCACTGTCTGACTGGTCGCCTTCGACAACATGATCTTTGTCTGCTTTTATTTGCCTTGGAGACTCTATCCAAGTGTCATCCATACCTTCTAGGTTAAAGTCAGCACTAACACCTTCAGCATCTCTGAAAGAACAGAAAAAAGCATAATATGTAATTAGTTTTGCATGTAGTAACCTACTTATATGTCAGTGCACAGGATACCTCAAAACCTTATTAACACTAGTCACCTGATATAATAGAAGACCTAGACAACTGTATGGGAAAAGAAAAATTTGTTCCTTTAATACAGCTTTGGCGAAACACTTTTGGTATTTACATGTAGTTTTGGCACTTTAATTGTAACAGTTTACATTGATATTATGCTCATAATCCATGTACCAATGTCTATTTCAACAGGACCATATGAATAATGGAGGTGGGAATATTGTCAAATTGTGTGGCCCTCCAAACTATGCAGAAAGTTATAGTGGGTTTTAATCATATAATTTTTATGAAGTACACAGCCAGCAGTATGAAAAAGCAAAGATTTCTGTAAAGCCAATGACAGCATCAATATAGATGTCTTATTCATCCAAAAGCAATAAATGAAACATGTTGACATTTCATAGAGTGATACCTAACCTTTAGTTTACAGGTAAAATTAGAGCTGTCACTGAATGCGACATAATACCCCTGCAACAGCTTTGACAGAAACAGGCAATTTAGCAAAAAAATTTCTAAGTTCAAGGGGAGATTTCCCTTGAAAACACTGTTATATTCTAGCAGCATTGTCATATGTACTTTGATTCTTTGCCAATCGTTTAACCCCTAGGCTGCTAAGTGCTACTCGATGACAGCTGATGGGCTGTGTGGATCAGGATCAGACTGCACAAAACGTATGGTCTGATCTCGGATCTACACTGTCCCATAGGGAGGTTATTTCTCTCCATAAAATAAATTTGAAATATTATTGGTTGGGTTTTACTAACGGCTCGAAAGATTTATTTGAGTAATTTGGCAGAATAAGTGTAAAGAATCTATCTTTTGTCATAATGTTTCCAAAAGGTTGAAGACAAACATAGTTTTTTATTTTTATTTTTTTTTTTTTAATCTTTTCCATGAATAACACACTTCTGTCACAATATTTTCAAAATTGTTAACTACCTGAGGGCAACAAACACACTGAAACATTAAAATAATTAGCAAACTTGTGGGAAGACATTGAGAATTTATTTTTTAAATGTTAACATTTAGTTGTATTAGGATCTTCTGTCACAATTTTTTTCTTTAAGGTCTTCCAACTATCCGATTTTTTGCTCACATCTTAATTGGTTAAAGAACATTGTCAGTAGGTATTATATTTTCTCTTTCTTTTTTTCTATTATAAGCTGAAGATGTGTTACAAGCGTATATCATAATTTTCTCAAGAGTTGTTAACCGCAGGAGCTTATAAATTGTTGTAAATATGTCACTCATTGTACAAAATTGTTGAATATTATGTAAGTGTATATGGGCCAGAGGCCTAAATACTGAATAAAGGTATATTGATATTGATATTGAAAATTATGGGGAGCAGATGATTGAAAACTGTGTCTTGCACAACTTCAGTATACGATCAATGTATCACCAAACTTTCAATACAATATAGCAAAAAAATTTTGAGGAGTTTATTACACAAAATATCTAGTATTTTGTACACAGACGGACAGACACACAGACAGATGGACAGACAGACTGATCCCAGTATTTCCCCCAAAAAACATTTGTTTTGCTGGGGTATAACAAAGGTATGTGCTACATCTGCATATCAAGAAGTATTATATCAGTTGTGCTTATTGCCAATTCATACCTCTCATCCCCGTCCCAGATTTTCTGGGACATTTCTAATATCTCTTCCTCTTCCAATTTGTCCATTTCTTTGTCTCTTGGTCTAGATGTCCCAGCTAACATGCTGTCATGATCTTCAAGAGCAACAGCTTCAACAACAGCTTGCTGTGACGATGGAATACTTGCATCATCTGCTAAAGCTGCCAGAATGTCCACCAAGGATCTGTCTTGACTGGCTACTGGGATACGAAAAATAAGATCCTTGTCAATAAAATGGCAAAAGGAAAAAATTGTGGTAAATGCAGAAATAGCGTACACAGATATACAACAGAATAATTCAGAACTTAAATAAATATCTATCTCTTTACTACACATTCCCAAGTTTAAATACCCATATAAAAGAAGGCTTTTGGAAAAAATTGTGGGAAAATGAGAAAATGTGGATAACCAGCATTTTCTCCTTTTCCCACAATGTTTTCTACCCTTTGATTATTCATCACCTTTCTCAGCCAAAATTTCAACCTCAAGAAATAGTTAACCCTTTACCAAACACTCCCTGGATTTTACAGCCCTGAGATAGAAGCCTTTTGAAAACATCATGGGAAAAGGATAAAATGCTGGTTCCCACAATGTTTTCTTCCCCATCCAAAACACAAACCATCATTTCAGTTACATTCAATTTGTTATCTGCAAATTCTTTCAATTTGGACCATCCTACACATTTGCCATTTGGTAAAGAGTTAAATGACAAATGTAAAATGAATTAAATGAAATTCTGACAGTTGCAACTTTATATAATCAGTAACTACCCTGGTTTGCATGGGCTGGCTTGTGACCAACTGTTATTTACTGATAACAAATTAGTAAATAGAAATTTGTATTTTTTCCAAAATGAAGACATGTTTCTTCTAAGGGCCTCTGCCTATTTGTTGGCATATTTACTACATACATTGTTTTATAAAGCTATTTCTTGTTCCCCATGCTACCATATAATCATGTACATAAGCAATTTAAAGGTGATACCAGCCAAACTCTACCAGTCTCAAATGCATGAGATACAAATGTTTACTCAACAAAAAGACTATTTTACTGTTTTCATGTCAAATTATCCCATAAATTATCTATAGGATACAGCATTTACAAATGAAAACATGATCTATGAAGAATACAAATGCAATATTTATGTATTCTTGGCAAAAAAAAAAAGTACTCTTAAAAAGACAAATTTTCTGTTATTTGAGTCACATTAATTCATTTTCTGCAAATGGTTTCAAACGATATGAGCTGAATTTTGTAGTCTAGAATGAAGCTGATTCATATCTCCAGTTACTACTTTGCAGCTGGTGCAACTGTCCTTGCAAAATATTAATAAAAGCATGAGCTCAAGTTTTATACATCATGACTAATTGACAAACCCATGTTATTGCATTTATGTGATGAAAATGTTTGTTCCATACCATATCACAAACCTGGGTAATATTCAAACACAAGAGGGCCATGATGGCCCTGTATCGCTCCACTGGCTAATTCGTAAAAACACTACAAGCTAAACATTACATTATTTGGCCAACTGGTTTCAAACTTGAGGGCATACAATTTTTTTCCATAAAAACCAAATAAATTTGTGACCCCTGGGCAAATCCAGTTTTGGCCACAAAGCTATAATTACTTGAATCCTGGTGGAGGTCTACAAGATAAAGCCCCATACCAAATAACACAGGTCTAGAATGTGTGGTTATAAAAAAAAAGGCCCTGTAAAACATAAAATCCATGAGACAGGGCTAAATTTAGTGGTCCTAGTCTTTATTATGGTTAGTAACAATCTTCATCACAAAAGCCCATGTAAAACTTGTGACCCCTGGTGTGGGGACAAACTTGACCCTAAGGCTATAATTTGGGCCCTCCTGGTAGAGGCCCACTAGATAAAGCTACATGCAAAATTTGGTAGCCCTAGGCCTTATAGCTAGGTACAAGTAGATTTTTAAAAAATTCCCAATATGAGCCCATGTAAAACTTGTGACCCCCAGGACAGGGCCAAATTTGACCCCAGGGCTACAATTTGGGCACCTTTGGTAGACAACCACTTGATAAAGCTAGATGCAAAATTGAGTAGCCCTAGGCCTTATGGCTTGGTATGAAAAGATTTTTAAAGTTTTCACTATATAAGCCCATATAAAACTTGTGACCCCCGGGGCCGGGCCAAATTTGACCTCTGGGCTATTATTTGGGCACTCAGGGTAGAGATCTACTAGATAAAGCTACATGCCAAATTTGGCAGCCCTAGGCCCTATGGCTAGGTACCAGAAGGATTTTAAAGTTTTCCCTATATAAGCCCATATAAAACTTGTGACCCCCGGGGTGGGGCCAATTTTCACCCCAGGGCTAATATTTGAAGGAACTTGGTAGAGGTCCACTAGATAAAGCTACATGCCAAATTTGGTAGCCCTACGCCTTATGGTTTCAGAGAAGAAGATTTTCAAAAATTTTCAATATTTTTCAGTTTTGTTGCCATGGCAACCACAGTTTTTGAAGGAATAAAATTCTTTCAAGGAATTCTGAAGAGGACCATGGCAGGATCATTTCTGTGAAGTTTCATCAAAATTGGATGGGTAGTTTCAGAGAAGATGATGTTTGAAATAAAAGTTAACGCACGTACGCACGGACGGACGGACGGACGCACACACGCACAGACGGACGGACGCACAACGGACACCGGGCCATGACATAAGCCCGCTGGCCTTCAGCCAGTGGAGCTAACTAGGCCAATATGGGAAAAACTCAGCCATTATCAAACAAGAGGGCCACAATGGCCTTTTGACCTCATATGAACCATTTCCGATCTCATTCAAAATATCAAGATTAACATTCTGAAAAACTTTCATAAGTATTGCACTGAAAATGTTGCCTCAATACTGCACAAAAGTTTTGGGTTTTTTATTGAGCATGGCTCATTTGTATTCTCATTTATACATTCCATCAATATCGACAATTCCATTTTTGTGTGTGGTAAAGAGTTATTAAAACTCTTTACCAAACGACAAAATTTTAAACTATGCCAAATTGAAAAAAACTTGCAGAAGACAAGCAAGCTATAGGCAACCCAAAAAGTGAAATTTGTTTCCAGCAGGGTAGAAAACATTTTGGGAAAAGGTGAAAATGCTGGCTACCAGCATTTTCTCCTTTTCCCACAGTGTTTTCAAAGCCTTTCTTTCTCAGGGTCATTTAATGTCAGGATTGTGTGGTAAAGTGTTAATCCTTTTCTAAACAATCGCTGGTTTTTATGACCCTGAGATAGAAACCTTTTGAAAACATTGTGGGAAAAGAAGAAAATGCTGGTAACCAGCATTTTCTCCTTTTCCAACAATGTTTTCTAGCCTGCTGGAAACAAATTCAATTTTTGAGTTACGCTTATTTTGTTGTCTGCAAGCGCTTTCAATTTGGACCAGTCTAAATTTTGCCGTTTGGTACAGGGTGCTGCAAGGCTCAGGTTATACCACTCACATTTACCTTTTAGTAGAGTCGGTTCTCTGGCACAGAAACTTTCACTCTTGGCCACAACATGTCTAACAGAGTCCTCATCTATGACAGCCTCTTCTTCTGCATCCTCCTCATTGAAGGTTATTGTATCCTGAGACCCTCCTATATCATCTATAATGTGCAAATACAATAATCAATGAATGTCATTTCATCCAAAAGCATGCAAAGTCTTCAATATCATCTTTCACAAAATATCACAATCTAAATCGAAATTTCATTTTTTATCATCAGTCTCAACTGTGCAGGATGTGTTTATATTATTCAGAGGCATGCCAATTCCTGTTAAGAATATCTGAGCCCTGCTTCATAATAATTTTCACCATTTCAGGGACAAATCTCAACATTCAGTCTGTTGCCTGCAAAACTTCCCATTCCAATAATTCTTAATTTTTCCTGGTATTGGGTTATGACAAATAAAACTTACCTTGTGATAAATGAAGCTCTAGCTGCGAGGCTTGTGTGGATGGAACAATGTCATCCTGAGATGTTTCCATTTCTGAATCTGACTGGCTATCCCTGAAATTAAATTCCACAAGTGTTGAAAAAGGGTTTTAATCCTTTACATGACAACAAAATTTTAGCCCCATCCAAATTGAAAGCATTTGCAGACGACAATTCCAATGTGGCTCAATTGATAAAATTATTTATCGATAGGTAGAAAACATCGTGAAAAAAGGAGGAAATTCTGGTTACCAGCAATTTCTCCTTTTCCCACAATGTTTCCAACAGGCTTCTTTCCAAAGGTCTTCAGAACTCATCAATGTGTGGTAAAGGGTTAACTTCACCTTTCTGACGCCAATTTCAGTTAAATTTTTTTAACAAGAGACAATAACCTCTACCTTTATGTTTGGTGTACAATGACAGAATAAAATCTGTCTTCTTGATATCAAAATTTCTTCTTGATAGCAACATTTTTGTTTTGTGCCCAAAAATACAGTAACCTGCAGTTCCTCCATTTTTTCATCTAGCCCACTAGTGAAAGTTAAAATGGAGACCAATAAAGTTTTTGTATCATAACAGTAATGTAAGTTTTACCATGGCAGGAAAATGATGCTTATGTTATATTTGTACAACAATCACCTGCATCAATTTAGAGAGAAAGCTGACAGAAATATCCATTATTTCTGGGCAGGTTTAACGCATTTTTGTGATGCACCACATCAAGCAAGTTGTTACACAAGGCAGACCCATTCAAACAAAAGAACTGGTTAACCTTGTAGAAGAATAAAATAGAATGGTATTTTATAGGATGGCAACGGTTAACCGGTTAACTGATCGAATGACCGATTAACCGGTTAGGACGTTTGACAATCAATAACCATACCATGTATGATTCTGTTTGTAGATTTTTTTGAAGTTGTAAATAGCAGTGATCCCACTAGTTTTTCTTTCGATGCAGCACTAAAGTCTGTTATTAATATATCTATGGATATTTATTACGCATTTAAAAGCTGAAAAGACGATCTGAAGTGACTCTGATCGGATAATGTCGAAAGGAACATTCTGTTCTGTCATGGGTTTCCGTGTTTCTTGTATCGAGCATTTTTTCATGTGTTTTAATTTATGGGTAGGTATTTCCGCCTGATTTGACAGTCATTTATCAAAATGGGTAGCAAGTACTTCAAATCCTGGTATTTTACACAAGTTAAGCAGATAATGTTTTTTTTTTCTTTCCAACGTGAGGTCTCGCGTGAAACCAAACTTTTTTTTACGTAAATTTCAGTTCTATTAGGTGATTTACGCAATAATTTGCGTAGTAGAAACACTGAAATGGCCTGGTAATTTCTAGTCCTCTATAGAAAACATTGTGGAAAAATGATTTTATTGCCGAGAGGGTGAGAGATCGTCGATAAATTGGCCATCTTATGCGCTACAGTACAGAAATAGTAAACATCACGGGAATGCATTACTCATGCACCGGTTGTCAATGTTGACATATCGAGCAGGAACCTTCATTTTAAATGTTTTTACATGGTCGTTCGGTTAACCGGTTAACCGATTGAAAGATTGAACGGTTAACCAGTTAGCAAATTTACTAACCGTTACCATCCCTAGTATTTTAATATGCAGAAAGTTTATCAAAGCAAAAGGTTTTGTCCCAGGTTGGCCAGTCTGAAACGAGTTGATGCTTTTTACAGATGCATTGAACAAAACACGGTTTAATTATGGGCTGTGCTCTGGCAAAAGGGGGCTTAATGCATCTTGGTGTTTTTAAACTTGATACTAGCACAAGTCATCACATATTTATGGATATGAAGGAGCCACTTTTTTTCAATAACCGGCTTATTCATGGCTTAATCATGGGATAGATTGGTCCTTTGACAAACAGAACACTGACCAGAAGCGAAAAGTTTCGGCCCCCTCAAGACTGTGCCGACTGTGCAGGCTGGCCTGGGTCAATCTTTTCGCAGATGAATTAAGCATGTGCTGAACTTACATAAATGGTTGCAAGTCTTGAATGATCTGTTTCAGTCTCTCCCTAAGTATCTGCTCACTGTCTGACTCTTCAATTCCAACTCTCTCTGTAGAGAAATAAATGTATAGAAGCAAGGTTATGCAAAGACATGACATGAAGCTTTTAAGACATAAAAATTTTGTAAGTTTCCTGAGGAAGTTAACTTTTTACCAAACAACAAAATTTTAGATTTGTCCAAATCGAAAGCATTTGCAGACAACAAAATAAAAGTGACTGAAAATTAAAAATTTGTTTTATAAAGGGTAGAAAACAATAAGGGAAAAGGAGAAATGCTGGTTACCACAATACTTTCCAAAGGCTCCTTTCTCAGGGTCATCAAAAGTAGGTGAAAATCTTCTTGTCTTTGCCAGTAACTTGTCATATTACAAGCGGCAGGAAAACCCTTCTCTCTTAAAGCAAAGCATTTAATAAAACATTGTGGCAAAAGGGGAAATTTAGTAAATTCAGTAAGATTCTCTTTTGGCCGTAGCATATTTCACTTTGATTTGTGTGAGGAATTTTTTCCTTTTTTGTCATGATGTAATCAACTATAATGCATGTTCATTACAAATCTTCTGTAATAAGAGCTTCCCAAAGCAGCGCATATACACAAGAAGGGGCTTGTCAGTGGAAAGGCTTAAAATTTGCTGTAAAATTTTTAAAGTCGCACGCATAACTACACATTAGAGATTCACTGTGGTAAGTTTGGACTTATTCTGATGAAAACTGTAGGAGGAGTTGCGCGCACAAAAAATCGCTAATGGACAGATGGATGGACAGACGACCATGAGTGTCATAACATATTACGACCCTTCAAGTGTATAAAAATGCTTCTTTGCTTCAACGTAGTTCCTGAGTACTGACAAAAGACCCTAGAGATGGTAACTTCTTTAACATGAAAGGTGATAAACCTATCCAGTATACATTACAAATGTGAAAGTTTTGCTTGACCTTAACTTTTTTACCAACCAATCCCTGTTTTTCATAATTCTGAGAAAGAGGCCTTTTGCAAACATTGAGGGAAGAGGAGAAAATGCTGGTAACCAGCATTTTCTCCTTTTTCTACAATTTTTTCCACCCTTCACAGAACAAATTTCAGTTTTTGAGTCACGTTAGTTTTGATGTTTGCAAATGCTTTGAATTTGGGGTTTAATGCCACTTTAACAGCTAAGGTCATATCATGGCGGTCGGTGATGTACATGTATTTCCTAGCTTTCTCATACCAGTACTAACACAACTTTCTTTCCAAAGCCACCGACTAGTTTTCTCACATGCTTCAGCAGAGGTGAGAGGCAAAAATATGCCTCAAAGGAAGTTCGCCTAAACCAGGTATCGAACTCACAACCACCAGGTCACGAGTCCAACACGCTCACCACGAAGCCACCCAGGTGGGCACTGGTCCAGAATTTTGTCATTTTGTACAGAAGAAAAAACACTGTTCCTTTGAAATTATGTAACCCTTTACCAAGACAATTCCCAGTTCTTGAGTTTAAACTCTGTGCTGATATTTCATTGAGCTTCCTCAGCTGTCTAAGGTTTATAAGACTTTTGAACTTAGTTTAAATGTCACATGAACTTTTGTAAGTTATGAAACATGCATCACATGTCCAGTTCGGGGATACTATTGAATTCTAGAAGCATTATTTCTTTGCAAAAACTCTTGTTGTGGTTACTCGTAAAAGACAATTATTTTGAGTACCCGCATATTATTTATTTTCTTATGAAGATCAAATTAAATGTATTCCTGGGCCTTTCATTCTCTCCTAATCTGTATCTCTAATGTAAAATACTACCTTGAGAGTCTGGGGGTGCTATGTTATCCACAGGTTCTCCCCTTTCCCGTCGTCTTTGTCTTTCATCTTCCCAAAGAGCAGCAAGGCCTGGATTAGCCCCCACATTAGCTAATACAAAATAATGACAACAAAATCTTTACTAATAGTTTTCAATAAAAGGAAGTAGTAGTGTACAAGCAAGATATATGGCTTGCAATATGCGAAAAGGGACATTCGGATATTTGCGTAAAGTGTCGTCTCGGATCAGCCTGCGCAGTCTGCGCATGCTAATCCGAGACGGCACTTTACAACTCCATTAGATTTTGTGCTACAGTAGACTTGTGCAAAACAGAAAATTACATAAAAACGGAAAGAGTCGTCTCGGATTAGCCTGCGCAGGCTGATCCGAAACGACACTTTACGCAAATGTCCGAATGCCCTTTTTCGCATGTTCCAAGCCATATAGTGAATACAGTTGACTTTAGTCATTCAAAATTGCTGGGTCATGTCAAATACCTTGACTGTTTTCTGTTTTACATGCTGCATAATGCTGTTTTTAAGAGTATTTTAGTTTTGAAATAGCAGTTGGTACATCTATCCATAATCTTCTTGAATTTCTCTCACAAGTAGATATAACATCACTCTGTCGAAGCCATAAACTTCCTTCCAACAAGCACATTTACTCTTCACAAAATGACAGAATTTTAGTCCAAATTGAAAGTAAATGCAGATGACAAAAAAAATAAACGTGATTAATTGAAAAATTGAAACTTGACTCTAGAAGTGAAGGAAACCACCAGCATTTTCTCCATTTCCCACAATGTTTCTAGAAGTTTTCTTCCTCTGGTGCATAAAAACCAGGGATTATTTGGTGAAGAGTTAATAAAGTAGACTTTCCTCCTTGTTGGTAAGCCTTATATCATAACGGTCTTTCTGAAGCCATCTGCCACTTCCTTCAGGCTCTAATGAGCTAATTGATACTTAAATCTTTGCTCTTTAAGTTATCAAGGTCTTTTTTTGTTTATAAAAGCATACCTACACAAATAAAGAATAGACCAAAAATTTAGAACTTTACTAGAAATTAAAAAGTTGGTGAATACAATGCCACATCAACCTACCATCAACTTCCAGCCTGTTAAGAATGTCAGCCGCCACCACATCCACTTCTAATTCGCAAACACTCTGTCTCTCTACACTGTTCTCAACAAACATCTCACTGAAACAAACATCACAGATTAGCTCCACACTGGATAAAGGTCCTGTAACTCTTTACCAAACAACAAAATTTTAGACTACTCCAAATCAAAAGCATTTGCAGACGACAAAATAAATGTAAATCAAAAATTGTTTTTTTGATTTTGGGAGTGTAGAAAACATTGTAGGAAAAGGAGAAAATGCCGGTTACCAGCATTTTCTCCTTTTCCCACAATGTTTTCAAAAGGCTTCTTCTATCTCAGGGTTGTTAAAAGTCCGGATTTTGTGGTAAAGAGTTAATGTATCTTTGCATTGTAACAAAGTGTGTCATTGCATTTTGTTTTGTCGATAAAATGGGACCTATCACACAAAAAGGGACAATTTTGCAATTCCTTACATCATTATGATGAAAACAGAACAAAGATAGTGCAGGTCAATTCAAGCTGATGGTTCGAAACTGATTGTATAGTGAGGTAGAATGACCACTTTTCAAACAGAAAATATCTAATACTTTTTGCAGTTTCCAGATGGTCCCTTTTTATGTGACCGATCACAAATGTTTTCTTAAATTTCTAGTTGTTCAGTTGTCTAATAGAAAGGTGCTTTGGAAAGACAAGAATTTCGTTGCCTTAACTTAGAATTCCTTTCATCAGTAACCTTCTACAACACAGTAACTTTTAAATACCTTTTAAAAAACAAGATCTTAAGAGTAGCAGGTAATCAGCTTTTTCTCCTTATCCGGAATGTTTCCTACCCTTTCCAAGAAAAATCCCCGCTTTCAAAGACCCTGAGAAAGAAGCCTTTTGAAAACATTGTAGGAAAAGTAGAAAATGCTGGTAACCAGCATTTTCTCCTTTTCCAGCAATGTTTACTATGCTTCCCAAGACAAATATCAATTTTTGAGCCATACTTAGGTTGTTGTCTGCAAATGCTTTCAATTTGGACTGGTCTACAATTTTGTCATTTGGTATAGGGTTAAGCACCATTTCATTATTTATCTGCAAGTGCTTTCAATTTAGAAGAGTCTAAAAATTTTTGGTATGGTAAAAAGCTCAATATCACAAACAATGTATTGAGTCGACTATGCTTGTTACAAAGATTATCACACAATCCCTACTTTTGAAGATGCTGAGAAAGAAGCCTTTTGAAAACATTGTGGGAAAAGGATAAAATGATGGTTACCAGCATTTTCTCCTTTTCACACACTTTTTTCTACCCTTCACATAACGAATTTCAAATTTTCAGTTAGTTTTATTTTGTCGTCTGCAAAGGTTTTTGATCTGGACCTAAAATTTTGATGTTTGGTAATGAGTTAAATAAGTAGAGAATAGTATAGGAAATTACCTTGGTATATTCTCGTACTCCCAGAACTTTACAGCTGGTGTAAGAGATGAGGTTCTACTCAACAAAGTAGACATGTTTGACGGTGTTTTAGGGTCTGATCCAATCCCTTCATCTGATCCCTGGCTGCATAAGAAGGGTTCTCTCCTATACTTCCTCTGCTTTTCATTTTCTGTGAATAAAGGTAAAACTAGGGTAAACATATCCCGAAGTGGGTTTTCATTTCACTGTTCTTTACCCAATTGCCATCTTCATCAGATTTCTTCAGTCTTGTACTGCATCATTTAAAAAAAAAAAAAGTAGCAAAAGGAAACAAAACTCATAGAAAGGTATTTTCCGTCTGTCATAAATTTTCAATGCCTATTGTCTGGTACTTTTCAACAAATACAAAACTAGTACAAGCAAAGTTGTGCACACTTCAAACCGGGAGCTTTGGTCACATTATCTTTTGCATGGAGACATCTTAGTTACTAGAGTGCTAAACAAATACCACCGAATGGTGTTTTCAGCTATCAAAAAAAGGTTTCAAGATTTGCTACAGAACTTGTTTCTTCATCGACGTAAAATTACTATGTTTAACTTAACCCTTTACCCCATAAGGCATTTCTATGGTATCTCTAACTGACCCTAAATAACAGCAAGGATGAAATTGTTTCTTATCTTTACATGATACCTTTTTATAGCATAGAAAACATTGAGGCAAAGGGTGAAATTGCTCTTGACCTGCAATTTCACCTTTTGCCACAATGTTTTCCAAAGGCTCCTACAAGCAATGTGTAGAAATGAGTATCTATGGAGTAAAGGGTTAATAAAATCCAGGGACCGCAAAACTGGTTGTTGGTTGTATGATGTTTAATGCCAGTTTCAACAATATTTCAGTTGTATGGCGGCTGCCAGTGCACCTATCCGTGCTTTCCTGGAGTCTCTTTTACTAGCATTCTGCGCAATTTTGTTTCCAAGCCACTGGGTGCTTTCCCAAATAATCATTGTAGAAACAATTGTTGGGAGGGGGGGGTTGTGTGGTGTATTATGATCAATTAGAAAGAAAGAAATTGGCCAAGCAAGTCAGTGGTTGTAAGCCAAGGATCAACCCTGGACGCCATGTCCTGCATGCTACTAAGCTAACCAGGGCTCGGCATCCTCAAACAGTTTTCATATCATGCATATCCAAACCAATACTAAGCACATCATATGTCACCTTAACATCAGGACAAAACTCACCATTATCTAGTCTTTTTCTAAATTTTACAGCAGCCACATTCACCAGGTTCATTCCATAGAGGTTGTAGTCAATAAACAACTGAAATTGTATGAAACAAAACTGCAATATGTAAATGTTTTGTGGTTCATGATATTTTACACAGGTAAACGAAGCGGCACTGTTATGAGAGCGACTTTAAATTTTACTATAAAAGTAGTTTTAAGACCTGCCAAGATCTACATTACATGAGAAAAAGCAATCTTTTCGGATTCTAAAGCTGGGCTGAAGTTGAGTGAAAATTTGGAACAGAGGTATAACAGTTTTAACTCTACCAAACAACATAATTTCAGAATGATCCCAATTGATAGCACTTGCAGACGACAAAATAAACACAACAAAAAAATTTGGAAAAGGCTGGTTACCGGCATTTTCTCCTTTTCCCACAATGTTTTCGAAAGGCTTCTATCACAAGGTCGAAAAAACAATGGACTGTTTGGTAAAGGATTAACTCTTTACCAAACAAGCCCTGGTTTTCATGACACTGGGAAGGAAGGCTTTTGAAAACCTTGTGGGAAAAAGGAGAAAATGCTGGTAACCAGCATTTTCTTCTTTTTCCCACAAGGTTTTCTATCCTTTCTGAGTCAAGTTTCATGAATCAAGACCCTTTTCATTTTTCCTCTGCAAATGCTTTCAATACAGACCAGTCTAACATTTTGTTGTTAGGGAAAGAGTTAACCTTTGGAGTATTAAATTAACCCCACACACCTTTTCAGTGCAGAAGTAAAACCCAACTCATCACATTTTTATGGTTGGATTTGTCTAGAGTGTTTCCGCAGAGCAGACAGTATAGATCAAGGTGGATCAAATATCACCATTTTCTTTGATAGGGTTGAAAACTTTGTGGGAAAAGGATGTTACCAACATTTTCCCCTTTTCCCACAATGTTTTTAAAAGGTGTCTTCTTCAGGGTTGTTAAACGTAGTCACTATGTGGTAAAGCGTTAAGCATTTCCCAAACAATCCCTGGTTTTCATGATCTTGAAAAAGAAGGCTTTCGAAAACATTGACAATAACAATGGATGGAATGGTGCTTTAACAAAACTTTCAACACCAATTTATTAGTATCAAGGAAACAGCCCAGTTGTTAATGTATTCCTTGGTTTAAACAGTATAAGGCTAGGGGTCCAACATGTCTCCTCCAAGTACATTCCAACAAAAAAAACCTGGTGCTACAAGCGAGGATCAAACCTGACAAATCCCAAACCTCGCCCCTGAGCCACACATTAACCCATTACCACTCAATCCCTACTTTTGACGCCCCTGAGAAAGAAGCCTTTTGAAAACACTGTGGGAAAAGGAGAAAATGCTGGTAACCAGCATTTTCTCCTTTTCCCACAGTGTTTTCTACCCTTCCCAGAACAAATTTCTGTTTTTCACTCAGCTTTATTTTGTCGTCTGCAAATGCTTTCAATTTGGACCAGTCTAAAATTTTCTCATGTGGTAATGTGTTAACCCTTTACCAAACGACAAAATTTCGCAGTGGTCGGAATTGAAAGCACTTGCAGACGACAAAATAAACGGAACTCAAAAATTAAAATTATTCTCAAGGAGGGTAGAAAACATTGTGAGAAAAGGAGAAAATGCTGGTTACCAGCATTTTCTCCTTTTCCAACAATGTTTTCAAAAGGCTTCAAACTCAGGGTCGTAAAAACCAGGGATTGTTTGGTAAAGGGTTACACCCCCCCCCCCCCCCCCCCCCCCCCCCCCTTTACAGCGGATAATAAAAATTTTTGAATCATGCATACTGACACCTTTTGCAGAATCAAATGAAACCTTTTACAGAAACAAATGTGGCTGAAATAGCCAAAGTTGTATAAGAAAGCCTAAAAAAACTTTTTATGGGAAAAAGAGAAAATACTATTTAGCATCATTTTCCTCTTTTTCTACAATCATTTCAACAAAGTTTTTTTTTTTCTACAAGGCTGTTAAAACACATATTTGCTTGTAAAAGGGTTATCTGCTCTGAGGATTGACTTACCTGTAAGGTGTATGGTATATGCGATTCGTGGGGCTGAAAAGGTTTGTTTAGGACTGCCCCTCCAAGAAGTAAATCTGCGGCCCTGAAATTATTACACATAATCAAATATTAATAGTCAAGACAAATATTCCTACTTCCTTATTATAACTTGCAGTGGTCCATACAACCTTACCTGTTCAAAAGCTATCATCAACATAAAAGCTTGTTCTATGTGTTATGGGAGACAACTCCTTCATGCAAGGTTTTATCCGTTTTACCCTTTACCCCATAAGGCATTTCTATGGTATCTCTAATTGACATTAAATAACATCAAGTATGAAGCTGTTTCTTATGTGTATAGGACATCTTTTGATAGCATAGAAAACGTCGAGACAAAAGGTGAAATTGCTCATCACGAGCAACTTCACCTTTTGCCACAATGTTTTCCAAAGGCTGCTACAAGCAATGTGTAGAAATGAGTATCTATGGAGTAAAGGGTTAAATACAATACCTACAACTGCATAAGGGAGAATTCTCTTATGGTATTTACCTTTCATCTAGGCATCAACGAATCTTTCATGCATGGCACCATCCCAATTTAAATGCAATAACTAACAACTGCACTAGGTAGAATTCTCTTTAGCTCAGTGATTATGGTGTTGGCCTTTCTTCCAGGCGTCCTAAATTAGAATCCTGCCTAGTCTGTGTATTTCTGCTATGCATTTGTCCATTTTTTTCTTTGTTGCAGACTTTGTTCGTAAGATATCAAATATTACAAACTGTGTGCTAATTAGCATAAATTTTTTTGTCTTTAACCATTTACTCCATAGATACTCATTTCTACATATTGCTTGTAGAAGCCTTTGGAAAACATTGTGGGAAAAGGGGAAACTGCTTGTGACAAACAATTTCACTTTTTGCCACATTGTTTTCTACACTATCAAAAGGTGTCATATACACATAAGAAACGGCTTCATCCTTGTTGTTATTTAGGGTCAATTAGAGATACCATAGAAATGCCTTATGGGGTAAAGGGTTAAGAGTGTGAAAAAAAAAAAAACAATGTGAAAAAATGCAAAAGTGATGACCATCCACATTTTTCCCCACATTATTTTCCAATGCTTATTCTTAACTTACATACAAGATAGCTGTATATAGAGATGAACAACTAATTTGACAGTATGACTTACTTTCTGATGAGCTGTGGATTGTACATATAAATCTTAAGAAACTGCTGGTCTTTGTCATGGTAACCATATATAGACCTGAAATGAAAGTAGAAATGTATGAGTTCAGCTTTGAAGAACTGTTTTGCTGTAATATCCCATTTCAAAAAGCCCGAGATGAAGCCTATAGATAGCACTGTGGAAACAAGAGAAAATGCTCTGTTTCACACGATGTTTTCTACCATTCAAGATACAAACTCTATTACTTGAGTACTTACTATTTTCCTTGCGACTGCTTTCCATCAAAAAATTTTCAAATTTTCAAATTTCAAAAACAGGATAAAATTTCAACTCTTTACCACACAACCTAATTATAGACTAGTCCAAATTGGGAGAATTTGCAGATGACATAATCAATGCAATTCAAAAACTGAATTTCTGGTTACGAGCATTTTCTCCTTTTCCTACAATATTTTCAAGAAGCTTCACTCCCAGAGTTGTTAAAACAAAGGAATGTTTGGTAAAGGGTTAAGAGAAGCAATAAACTAAGTTTTAATCTGCTCATCACCTCCTGAATTTTGTCTTCACTAAAAAAAATTAAGACTAGTGAAAATTCAAAGTATGGTATTTGCATACAGCATTATCAAATATAAATCAATCAATTACCACACAATCCCTACATTTGACGATCCTGTGAAAGAAGCCTTTAGAAAACATTGTGGGAGAAGGAGAAAATGCTGGTAACCAGCATTTTCTCCTTATCCCACAATATTTTCTACCCTTCACAAAACAAATTTCAAATTTTCAGACACTTTTATTTGGACGTCTACAAAATGCTTTTGATTTGCACAAGCGTAAAATATTGTTCTTTTGTAATGAGTTAAATGCCAGCCTATTGGTAAAGAATTTAAATTAACAAAGAACTTACATTCCAGAAACCAACACAATTTTGTAGACATGCTGCTGATTCGACTGCCCTTGACCTTGGGCTACGTTGATGGCCTTGTCCAGACTAGCGGCAAACTGTCTCTGGTACCTGTCCAAGGGCACTGTTCCATCATATGGCACATACAGATAGGGGAACACTCCATGGATGTGCATACATGTCTTCTGACCTGTAATATAATATATATATTACTCTCAGATGATAATTTAAACCTTTGTTGACAAACACAACACAACAAAACAAACACATAAAAGGTAAGACAGGTAAAATACATCGCTTCATTACAAAGACAGTAAAGCGGGTATTTAAAACTTTACCCCGTAAGGCATTTCTATGGTATCTCTAATTGACCATAAATAAGAGCAAGGATAAAGCCGTATATGACACCTTTTGATTGTGTAGAAAACATTGTGGCAAAAGGTGAAATTGCTCATCACGAGCAATTTCACGTTTTGCCACAATGTTTTCCAAAGGCTCCTACAAGCAATGCGTAGAAATGAGTTTCTATGGAGTAAAGGGTTAAGCTGAAAGGAATACCTGTTTCCCCTATAATTATGAAGTCAGTCGACCCTAAAAAGACACTGCTATCGTCTGAGAGTAATATCATGGATTCAAATGTTGTGTTTTCAAATTGTTCTGTTAAACTCTTTACCAGACGACAAATTTTTTTGCACTGGGTTAAATTCAAAGCATCTGCAAATGAATTAAATCTTTTCTAATATGACGATTTGTGACTTTGATAAGGTAGAAAATATTGTGGGAAAGGAGAAAATGCTGGTTACCAGCATTTTCTCCTTTTCCCACAATGTTTTCTATAGCTTTCTTTCTCAGGGTCCTTAGAAGTTGGGATTGTGTGGTAAAGAGTTAACCCTTTACCTCAAAAGGCATTTCTATGGTATCTCTAATTGAGCCTAAATAACAGCAAGGATGAAGCCGTTTCTTATGTGTAAATGACACCTTTTGATACTGTAGAAAACATTGTGGCAAAAGGTAAAATTGCTCGTCACGAGCATTTTCACCTTTTGCCACAATGTTTTCCGCAGACTCCTACAAGCAATGTTTAGAAATGAGTATCTATGGAGTAAAGGGTTAACTCTTTACCAGACCACAAAATTTTACACTGTTCCAAACTCAAAACCTAGGCAGATGACAAAATTAAAGTGACCCAAAAACTGAAGTTTGTTTTGGAAACCATACAAAAAATTGTGGGAACAGGAAAAAATGCTGGTAACCAGCATTTTCTCCTTTTCCCTCAGTGCTTTCAATGACGTTCTTCTACAGAGTTGTGAAAACCAGGAATTGTTTGGTAAAGAGTTAAGTGTGTATTTTAACCCTTAATATTTTACTAAACGATCCCCATTGTAATCAAACCTGAGGACAGAGGCTTTTAAAAACATCCTGTGAAAAGGAGAAAATGATGGTGACAAGTATTTTCTCGTTTCCTTGTCTTTCGTCTTTTCGGAGGGTTGATATTCAAGCCCCACTCAATTCAGTGTCTGTGAATAGTCAAATGAGCCTGAGATGGTTGCATCTGCTTACGACTTACAAAATTACCAAAACAGCCAGCAAGACACCATGAAAAAAAAAGGTGGATGCCCACTGCTCAAAATGTGCTGCAGATACTCATCAAGCTGTCGCAAAGCAATTGTGAAAGTTGCTTTAAAGGGAATAAGGAGTTGTTTACATGAGGAAATGGGTTAACTCATTCTCATACAGCTTGCCATTGACTATACCACAAACTAAGCGACACACTCCAGAGATCTGAATAAAACATCTTTTTGAAAATTAATACTAAACATTGTGACAATGAATTTTCTTCTTACAAACTATTTTTCCTTTCTCACAATTCTTATTTAACCCTTTACCCCATAAGGCATTTCTATGGTATCTCTAATTGATCCTTGATAACAGCAAGGATGAAAACTTTTCTTATAATTATATATATGACACCTTTTGATAACATAGTAAAGATTGTCACAAAGGATGAAATTACTCATCACGAGCACTTTCACCTTTTGCCACAATGTTTTCCAAAGGCCCAAACAAGCAATGCGTAGAAATGAGTATCTATGGAGTAAAGGGCTGTCAATTGACGGACTGGCATTTGGAGTAGTATTTCACATTCTGTGTGATAATGGGTCAAGCAGTCTAGAAAATCCAAACACAAAGTAAGAACACTTTTCAACTGTAACCCTTTGCCAAATGACAAATATCTTAGGCAACCACATTGAAAGTATGATGCGAGACTTAATGACAAATTAAAAAGTGGTACAAATGAACAAATTTCTTCGACACCATGCAAAACATTGTGGGAAAAGGACAAAAATGCTGGTTACAGCATTTTTTTTCTTTTTACTATAATGTTTGCAAAAGATTCCTTGTTTGGACTGTTTGAGGGCCGAGTTGCTACGTATAAGTAAAGGGTTAAACCTTCAAGGGTTAAACCTTCACCACACAATCCCCCGTCTTTTAAAGACCATGTGAAAGAAACCTTTTGAAAACATTGTGGGAAACAGAGAAAATGCTGGTTTCCAGCATTTTCTCCTTTTCCCGCCATGTTTTCTACCCTTCCAAAATCAAATTTCAATTCTCCAAGCACTTTCCTTTTCTCGTCTGCAAATGCTTTCAATTTGGACCAGTCTACAATTTTGTCGGCTGATAAAGAGTTAACCCTTTCCCAAACAACAAATTTTGGACTCTTCCAAACCGAAAGAGTTTGCAGACGACAATTTTAGATTTGGACAAAATGGCAAAAAGTTCTTAGAAAGGATAGAAAACACTGTGGGAAAAGGAGAAATTGCTCATTACGAGCAATTTCTCCTTTTCCCACACTGTTTTCAAAAGACTTTTCCTGCAGACACGTAAAAAACAAGGGCTTGTTTGGGAAAGAGTTGAGATGACACATTTTCATATCATGACAGCTGTTCATGTCTCAGTAGGTATTTGTGCATCTTTTTAGCCCAGCCCCATAACTCAGTTTTAATTTTATGTCATGAAACTTTACCATGTTGAGAAATTAAATAACACATAGAGCTGAGTGTTTTACGGTGCTTTTAACATTGGTTCAATCATATTACTGCTATTGCTTACATACATGTATTCACATATTCCTGGGTTTTACAAGTACTAGACCAGGGCTCTGAAATGTTTTGCCCAAGGACAAGCGCATGAAAAATGAAAAACAAACACTTCTATGCCCCCCCCCCCCTCCCCCACTTGTAAATTATTTCCACAACAGAATTCAGAAAAGACAACTTTTCAAACATCCTTCCAAAAGTTCAACAATAGTACAAAACAATCTGTAAATGAATTCATTGAATTCATAAATGCATAAACAACCAATATCATGCAGGCAAAAGGAGTGATTGCTCAGTAATATGCTTTTTTTACTTACTAAAATGTTTCCAAAACAGTGGTCCAATGCAAAAAAGAAATGGTTGAATAGAATTTATAAATTTTAAGAAAGAAAATCAACTGTGTAATCACTCCTTCATCATACAACTTCTTAATTTCATATTTCATGAGGTAGTCTTTAATGGCTGAACCAACACAAGCATAAAATGACGGATAAACTTCTTCCCTCACACCTACACATTTTACCAAATGAGCTCTTATTTTTAGCTCTTAGTTACCAGCATTTTCTTTTTCCTACAATGTTTTCTACCCATCATGTAAAAAATGATACTTGGCATCTTAAAAAAGCTTTCACAATACACAAGCCGGAAGTTTTATCAAGTTAACTAAAGAATAGTATAAGGGATTGTTTATTGTGCAAATCCAGATAAAATCTGTCATTTTATAGAGTACTCAATGAGTAACAGACCTAGCATTTTCATTTATTTTTTAACACCAAAAGTGCCTTTAACAATTATTGTAGTTGCTTTACCAGCCACAGTTGATCAAGATCCCACTGCACAAAAAGTGCATTCCAATCTTTGGTCTACACTTTCCTCTTATTCTAGATGCTAAAGAAAAAAGCAACCATCAAATTGTAATAAACTCTTTACCATTTAGACCGGTCAAAATTGAAAATATTAGCAGATTAAACAAGAGCGGCAAATTGTCGCAAGACACGCCCGTCTTACCCCAAGTTGTAAAGCTGGGGCATGCACCAGACAAAATTCAAGTATGGAAAAACAACAAAGGGCAATAACTCAAAAATTAAGCGAGCAAGAGTTATGATTCCTGTGCACTGCACTCCCCCTCAATGAGATCTATCCACCCATGAAATTTCATAACCCTAGCTAGTATAGTTTTGGAGATATGCTCCGGACAAAAATCAAGTATGAAAAACGACAAAGGGCAATAACTCAAAAATAAAGCGAGCAAGAGTTATGATTCCTGTGCACTGCACTCCCCCTCTGTGAGATCTATCCAGCCATGAAATTTCATAACCCTAGGTAGTATAGTTCTGGAGATATTCAGCGGACAAAATTCAAGTATAAAAAACGGCAAAGGGCAATAACTCAAAAATTAAGCAAGCAAGAGTTATGATTCTTGTGCACTGCACTCTCCCTCGATGAGATCTATCCACCCATAAAATTTCATAACCCTAGCTAGTATAGTTTTGGAGATATGCTCCGGACAAAATTCAAGTATGAAAAACAACAAAGGGCAATAACTCAAAAATTAAGCAAGCAAGACTTATGATTCCTGTGCACTGCACATCCCCTCAATGAGATCTATCCACCCATGAAATTTCATAACCCTAGCTAGTATAGTTTTGGAGATATGCTCCGGACAAAATTCAAGTATGAAAAACAACAAAGGGCAATAACTCAAAAAATAAGCAAGCAAGACTTATGATTCCTGTGCAGTGCACTCCCCCTCAATGAGATCTATCCACCCATGAAATTTCATAACCCTAGCTAGTATAGTTTTGGAGATATGCTCCGGACAAAATTCAAGTATGAAAAACAACAAAGGGCAATAACTCAAAAGTTAAGCGAGCAAGAGTTATGATTCCTGTGCACTGCACTCCCCCTCCATGAGATCTATCCACCCATGAAATTTCATAACCCTAGCTTGTATAGTTTTGGAGATATGCTCCGGACAAAGAACTGGACGCCGCCCGCCCACCCGCCCGCATCGGACGCCCGCCCGGCACGGGTGATCCCATAATACGTCCCGTCTTCGACGGGCGTATAAAAAGTAAATGTGACTGAAAACTTGAATTTCCGTTTTGGAAGGCTAGAAAACATTGCAGAAAAAGGAGAAACTGCCGGTTACCAGCATTTTCTCTTCTCTCCATTTTCAAAAGGCATCTTCCTCGGGGCTGTTGAAATTTGAGATTGTGGTAAAAAGTTCGAATATGCTCTATGATGCTCATTCCATCCAGTGGGAAGTTTTGAGCATTTTGTTCAAAATTTTAGTGGACAGATGCGTGCAAATTTCGGTTTTTGGATGCACCTGACTATTTATAACCTAAGCATGTCACGGGACCAGTACAATTTCCTCGTATGTTCGTGTTTCGTACATTTCCATTCATAGTATGTTGAAAGAAAGTTTTTCCCAGTTCTCATGCATTGCACCTCATATTATTTGGTAGAAGTCCATTACTTGTATGGTGATAATCTATATTAGTAGACTGTTTATTATTATTTGGTACATCTCCAGTAAATATGTGTAACCAGTTGACAGAATAAAACCATCATCAAAATGTTCTTTAAAAAACTTTCATTCTGTGTCAAAATGATAAAATTAATGCAAAAGTTTCAATAATATGAAAGCAACAAGAAAATGTGTTATCAGCAGTTACTTTTCCAAACACATTTTCAACATCCCACAATGCACTGAAAGGACACAAAAAATGGAAGTTCAATGGAAATAGATTAAAACTAGCCCAAGGAGTCTACCTCTTCTATGAACTGATACTTTATATTTCACTCACTTGATCCATTACCAAACAATCCTGACTTTTAACGACCCTAAGGAGGCAGACTTTTAAAAAAAAAATTGTGATAAAAGGAGAAAAGGCTGGTAAGCAGCATTTTTTCCTCTTCCCACAATCTTTTTTAATTCAGTAACTAAAAGACAAATTTCATCATTTTGGCCAAATTCAAATTGTCCTCTGCAAGTTCTTTCAATTTGAACAAGCCCACTTTTTTGTCATGTTGTAAGGAGGTTGATAGCTCAGTCACTAACCAACAGGGTTTTAAACCAGGCGCAGGTTTGATTTCTATATAAAATAGGCTAAAATGGCAAAATTCTTTCAAAGGATTACTACTAACACCACTGAACGCTGTTTTCAAGATATGAAGAAGCTGCCACTGGCTAGGAAACAATGTTGTCCAAAATACTGGTAAAAGAAACTGCACAGCAGCACTGTACAGTTGCACTTGCCACTGTGAAATAAATGAAACAAGCAATTTCATTGAATGATATCCCCCGCCGAAAAAGATTACCTCCCAGTCGGCCATTTTGCATCGAAGCAAAAAAAGGTTTCACGAAATTCCGTCCAAAGCTATTAGAGATATTCACCTAGACCGACACACAGACTGATGCACAGATGAAAGGACCAACAGACAACGCTACAACTATATCCCTCCAGCTTCAACGGGGGATAATAATGTTGAAAACACTATGTGAACCAAACAAAACTTATTTTCAAACAGTATATTTCAATTCCTTGGCAGAATCTTAGTACATAACTGTATATACAGTAGTTTTCAAATATGTTGGATAATTTACAAAGAAGAACTAAAATTCTGTGAGCCTTGAGCTCTCCGGCTTTTATGCAGTTAGCATGAATGAGAGAAATATGAGAAGAACATGTTCAGCTTTATTTTACCCTTTTCCAAACAATCCTTGGTTTTCATGACCCTGACGAAGAAGCCTTTTGAAAACATTGTGGGAAAAGGAGAAAATGCTGGTAACCAGCATTTTCTCCTTTTCCCACGATGTTTTCCATCCTTCCTAGAGCAAATTTCAATGTTTGAGTCACATTAATTTTGTTGTCTGCAAAATGCTTCCAATTTGGACTGGTCCAAAATTTTGTCATTTTGTATAGAGTTAACCCTATCTGGGGCCCTGAATGCCATAAAAACATGCTTTTGTGCATACAACATAGATCAGAATCAGACTGCACAAAAAAAGTTCAATCTGATCTTTGATCTATAGCCTTTCTTGATAAGTAAAGCTTTCCAACAAAAAAAAAAATTCTTAGAGTATCACTGTGGTTTGTTTAATTTTAACCATTGAGAATTCCTAATTTCCTAGCCGTGAAAGAGTTTTTTAAAAAATCAATAGTATCTCTGTTCTTCAAGGCATGTTACATTTCAGTTCCTCTTCCATTGCTCTTCGTTCCTCAAACCAACACATAAACTGAACGGAACAACAAAAATTTTAGACAATTCAAAATCACAAGCCTCTGCAGATTACAGATTAAATTTGACTAGGAAAATTAATGGAACACCTTTGAATAGAAAACATTGTGGGAAAAGGAGAAAATGCTGGTTACCTGCATTTCCTCTTTTTTCCACAATGTTGTCAAAAGCCTTCTCAGTAAGGGTTGTTAAGACTCAAGATTGATTGGTAGGCTGTTTAAATCGAGAACAACACCTTTGCTGATGTCAGTCGGCAATTAAACATGGATCAACCACTTAAATTTTTTCTTTGAAATGTACAAAAAAAAAAGGATAAAGTTTACCAGTATTTAAAAATTTCCAACAATGTTTTGATAAAAACTTTTACTTTGAGGTCTCCATACAGGCGATTGACTGGTAAAATTGTTCGGCTTCTCTTTTTTTACCAAAGTGGAATTATAACTGGCAAATCAAGTTACAACCTGCTAGAATTGATTTTGGATCAGACAGAATGCACTCATCTTCGCAAGCCAAGGCTGACGACTACCCTTGGTGGATCGATCTTGATTTTTACTATCCCCCCATACGCTTTTTCAACGGATGCAGCCAGCTCTAACTGCATCGAATGAAATCGCTCGTATATAGCATTTCATCTTTGATAAAAATAGAATAAGGTCACGACCTTTCGAATAGAAGGTAAACATGGAAACCCTCGTGGATGTCTGCTTATCGCTTCATGTTGAATAATTGTATTCATAAGCCATTTGTAAAACGATATTTCATTGGCTTTCAGAAATATGATGTAAAGGGGGATAATAACCAGCATCCAACAGAGGGCGCATTGCAGGAATCTTGAAATCGGGCTCAATCAGCCAAGGTAAGATCCACGTAGTGATCGTAACCTTGGCTCGCAAAGATGGAATGCACTGTATCTGAAATGACTTAACTCTTTACCAGACAACAAAATTTTGGCCCCGATGGTACAATTGTTTATTGTTAGGGTAGAAAACACAACATTTTCTACTTATCCCACAATATTTTCCACCCTTCCCAAACCAATTTCAATTTTCAGTCACATTTATAATTCCGTCGCCTGCAAATGCTTTCCAATTTGGACCAGTCTGTAATTTTGCCGTTTGGTAAAGAATTAACAGTTGTAAAATACTGATAACCAGCATTTTCTCCATCTCTGGGCCATGTTTTCTCTCCTATCATAATATAAATAACATGTTTTGAGCCTAATTCTGTTTGTTGTCTGTAAAAATCTCTGAATATGGTTTTAGCCAAGTATATCTGTCATCAAGTGAAATGCCGACTTGAAAAGGCAGTCTTGTGGATGATAAATTCAGCCTGGCTGAAACAAAGAAGGCGTCTTTGTTCGGGTAGAAAACACTGTGGGAAAAGGAAAAATTTTGGTTATCACCATTTTCTCCTTTGTCGAGAATATTTTCAAAGGCCTCATTCCTTAACCCTTTACTAAACAACAAAATTTTACACTGGTCTAAATTTAAAGCACTTGCAGATGACAAAATAGATGCAACTCAAAAATTGAAATTTGTTTCCAGCAGGGTAGAAAACTTTGTGGGAAAAGGAGAAAATGCTGGTTACCAGCATTTTCTCCTTTTCCCACAATGTTTTCAAAAGGCTTCTATCTCAGGTATTGTTTGGTAAAGGGTAAAAGGTCATTAAAAAAGGAGTACTTTGGTAAAGGTTGTCTCTATTTTCTAAACTAATTAATTTTCAGCAGATGTCACACGTAAAATCATCATCGTAAAATAATGAGAATTAACACAAATTGCAGTTTAACGATATACCGGTATCACAATTTTTTCTAACAGATTTTTAAAAAAATTTGCACATACAAAGCTCATCAGGTCTCGAGGAGATTACAGTGCAAAAAGTTATAAGTCACCCAGCTTGTTTCTCAGAAATTTGCCTTTTAAAAAGGTTATATTTTTTTTGTATAAAGTTCTAAAACTAAGCTTATGCTCAAATAAACAGGACAATTACCAGAAGAACAGACTTTACTATACAAGCCGATGGTACACATGTTTGAGATCATACTGCATGTTCTGTGCAGCGTCAGATCTTGACGTATGTCATCTGCAAAAGTCACTGTTTCTGCCCATGGCGCCAAAGGAGTTAAAGGTGGGTATTAAGATTTTTCACATCTCACCAAATCAAAAAACAAATATATCACTGAAATTTATATAAAAACTCCGTATTACTGCAACAAACTCAAATGCCAAGTTTCAAGTCAATCAGACCAGAGATGACAGTTATGCTCCAGACAAGCAGAAAATGCTATAAAAATGATGATCAAAGGGTAATAACTCAAAGACAGCACATGGTAGAGTTACGGTTTATTTGGACTGCACACTGTATTATTGCAACAAACAAAATTGCCAAGTTTCAAGTCAATCGGACTTGAGATGACAAAGTTATGCTCCGGAAAAGAAGAAAATGCTGTAAAATGATGATCAAAGGGAAATAACTCAGACACCACAAGGTAGAGTTACGGTTCATTTGCACTGCACTCTGTATTTTTGCAACAACGTTATGCTCCGGACAAAGAACTGGACGCCACCCATCCGCCTGCCCGCCAGCCCAGACGCCATGGGTGATCCCACAATACATCCCGTCTTCGATGAGCGTATAAAAACAATACAAATCATCAATAATTCAGAATAATAAAATTACAAAAAAAAAACTTTTTGATGGTGTTCCCTTAAAAGGCTACGTAGCCTCTTAAGGTATTTTTAGATTTCACGCCAAAAATCAAAAAGCCATCGTGGGAATGTCAAGTGATTGGAATGTGACTGACCCTTAAATTATATAACATAACAAACATGTATACTTTCCATAATGCCTTCTTCGGACACTATATTTGAAGCTTCATCTGTGTATTTCCAGTATGTAAAGGAGCGAGTTGCCCATGTAAAAATAGATCATGTTTCCTGTTGGTGTCGACCTTGGCCATAGCAAATCTCTAATTTCTCTTGTTGTCAGATGATTTTCAACAACTGGGGTTTTATGAACAAAAATTAAAAGTCTCTGGGAGTATAAGGATGACTTTTTTTTATTTTTGTATAATTTTGGTCTCAAAAATTGAAGGGCCATCTTTAAAGGGGAAAATTGATTTTTTGTATGGTGTTTAATGCCATTTTCCACATTATTTCAGTTACTGGCTGGTGCACCTTCGCAAAGTTTCTTTTACCTGTACCCTGCACAATATTCTTTCCAAGCCACTGTGTGCTTTCCCACACAACCACCATCAAATCAATGGTCAGCGGTGAGAGAGGAATGAATCCTGTCGCACTATTATGATCACCAGTCCTCAGAAAGAAATTAGCCAAGCATGGCATCAAACAAGCAACAAAAATTTAGACCATGGTTCATGAATATCAGGCAGAAAGAAAATTATTATACTGCAACAAAATTTCTCGTGATCTGATTGGTTAACATGCCAGGAAAATATATCATGTTCCCTGGCAAAAACCACATAAAACCAGTTTCCCTTTTAAGTGCCCAGTAAACATCAATACACGTGCAACGTGTCGATCGATCACCAGACTGCAAATTTATGCACCAAACTGCATGTTTTAGTGACGTCAGTTTCCAGTGACGCCAGTTTTCATTGAATCGGGGCACACAGAAGGGAATGTCTATTTCGTCAGCATATTCGATTCGTGAAATTATAAAACAGGAAAATTTCACTTAACACGCTTTGAAAGGGTAAAACTTTGCAATATTATAAATTTGTTGTACTGTGCGGTGGCAGGGGACTTTGAAACTTGTTCACGGCTGTGGTTAATCATGTCGCCACCTAGCCTTCGGCTCGGGGCGACATGATTAACCACAGCTGTGAACAAGTTTCAAAGTCCCCTGCCACCTGACCATACAACTAATACTGCTCAGCCAGGGATCGAACCAGCAAAACCCTGCTATTGAGTCCTGTACACTACTGCCAGAGTGTACTACAGAGGCTAGGCACCTCATTTTGATCTGAACTTTCCAATATCTGTTTACCACACAATCCCGACTTTTAACGACCCTGAGAAAGAAGCCTTTTGAAAACACTGTGGAAAATGGAGAAAATGCTGGTAACCAGCATTTTCTCCTTTTCCCACAGTGTTTTTTATCCTTTCCAAACCAAATTTTAATTTTTCAGTCACCTTTATTTTGTCGTCTGCAAATGCTTTCAATTTGGACCTGTCTAAAATTTTCTCGTGTGGTATAAAAGAGACACCAAATGGTAAGTATTTTGGCAAATTATGTACATTGCAGGGCATTTTTAGCCTTTTTCACTCTTTTTACCAGATGAGTATAATTATAATGTTTCTTAGTGTTTCTTTGATACAGTAGAAAACAGTGTAGGAAAAGGAGAAAATACTGGTTATTGGCATTTTCTCCTTTTTCGTCAATGTTTTCAAAAGGCTTCTCTCCGTGAGGGTTGTTAAAAGTCGGGGATTGTGCCCTAAAGGGTAAAAAGGCTGAAGAATAAGCATTTTGTTGGGTAACACAAATTCTTGTGGTGCTAGATAAATGAACACGGGCATTCTCAGTATCATAAAAAGATGCAGATACTGCAATCTAAAACATATCTAGCTGGTGACAAAATCTAGCATGGAAGTGGACAGAGCAGATTCAAAATTATATTTCACATTATGTGCACTCTGATCCTGATCTGCACAGTCCACATTAAAAGCACTATATCACAGTTCAGCAAAAGTAATAAATTTAGCAGTCAAGGGTTTCGATAAACTAAAAACTGGAACGCAAGTCTGTACATGAGAGCTGAGTGTAAGTAAAACCTTCATACAGTCTGTCAGAAATTTGTTTCAATTTACATTAACTCTTTACTTAAAAGACAAGAGTGAAGACTTCTCCAAATTGAAAATGTTTGCAGACAAAAATAAAAGTGACTGAAAAATTTGAAATTTGATTTGTGAAGGGTAGAAAACATAGTTGGAGACAAAGAAAATGCTGGTACAAGCATTTTCTCGTTTTTCCCACAATATTTTCTGAAAGGTTCTTTCTCATGGTTGTCTAAAGTATTCAGGGATTGTGTGGTAATGGGTTAACTCCTAAGCTTACAATAACAAGTTATAATTTTTATGAACCTGTTTAAGAAAGCATTTGAAAACCTTGTCGGAAAAGGAGAAAATGCTGGTCACCAGCATATTCTCGTTTTCCAGCAAAGTTTTCGACCCCTTCAAATACAAATTTATCTAGTCAATCAAGCCACAATTTACGTATTGCCTACAAATGATTTCAAATCTGAGGGGTGTAACAATTTGTCATCTGGGCCTTATTCATCAACCATTCTTAAGAACGTTCCTTAGCATATTCTCAAGAATTTCCTACATTTGTAAGTAACACAACTTCTGATTGGCTAAACCATTCGGTACCAATTCGGTTTAGCTAATCAGAAGTTGTGTTACTTTCAAATGTAGAAAACCTTGAAGAATAAGACAGAGACTATTCTCAAGAATACTGGTCCAGGTAAAGAGTTAACCCTTTATCACTCCTCAAATTTTTAGACTTGTATTTAGTTAACCCTTTACTGCACAATGCTGATGATTAACGAACCTGGGAAAGAAGCCTTTTGAAAATATGGTGAGAAGAGAAGAAAATGCTGGTTACCAGCATTTTCTCCTTTTCCCACAATGTTTTCTAACCTATACAAGAGAAATTGCACAATCTGAGCCACAATTAAACTGTGGTCTGCAATTAACCCATTACCACACAATCCCTACTTTTGATGCCCCTGAGAAAGAAGCCTTTTGAAAACACTATCGGAAAAGGAGAAAATGCTGGTAACCAGCATTTTCTCCTCTTCCCACAGTGTTTTCCACCCTTCCCAGAACAAATTTCGACTTTTTAGTCACCTTTATTTTGTTGTCTGCAAATGCTTTCAATTTGGACCAGTCTAAAATTGTCTTGTGGGGTAAAGAGTTAAATGCTTTCAATTTGGACAAGGCTAACATTTTGTCATCTGGTAAAGGGTTTAGCATAGGCAGAAGACAAATAAGACATGGCTCTAATAAAAGGTGTTTCCATGATAGGGTAGAAAATATTGTTGGCAAAGTAGAAGATGCTGGTTACAGGCTTTATTTACTTTTCCCATGCCTTCTTCATTAGGGCCATTAAATTTATAATTGCTAAATGAGTGGTGGCAGTTTATCTTTTACCTTATATTTTTGAGAATGATTCTCAAAAATCTTAAAATGAAATATTAGGTAATTTGACAAAAAGTTGTGAAAAAGTGTAGGGAAAGTACAGATTTAGCAGCAACAAGTGCTTGCCACAACCATTTGCACCTTTTACCCCAATGTTTCAAAAAGGTTGACAAGTGCAGGGGCGTTAAATGTCGCAACATGGTAATTAACCCTTTAGCAAACAACAAAATTTTAGACTGGTCCAAATATAAAGCACATGCAGATGAAGAAATAATTGTAACAAAAAAATGAAATTTGTTTCCACCAGGGTAGAAAACATTGCGGGAAAAGGAGAAAATGCTGGTTGCTTGCATTTTCTCCTTTTCCCACAATGTTTCAAAATAATGGCTTCTATCTCAGGGTCGTGAAAACCAGGTAATGTTTGGTAAAGGGTTAACCCATTACCATAAAATCCCTACTTCTGACATCCCTGAAAAAGACACTTTTAGAAAACATTGTGGTTACCAGCATTTTCTCCTTTTCCCACAAAGTTTTCTACTCTTCACAAAACAAATTTCAAATTTACAGTCACTTTTATATTGTCGTGTGAAAGTGCTTTTGATTTGGAAAAGCCTAAAATATTGTTGTTTGGTGATGAGTTAACTGGGATATCACCCTTAATCTTACCTAGTCTAAGAAGATCCAGACTTAATAATTTATAATGTGCAGCAGTCTGATCTTGGATCTATACTGAAAGCTATTCAGTTGGCATATTCTTATACAACAACATTGTAATTATTTAACTTTGGCTTCTTTAAGCAACTAATTATTTCAATTTAATTGAGTACTCTAAGAGTATTCTTAGTCCTTTACCTCTTTTCAACGCCAAATACGGACTTCATTTTGCAGCTAGTCAATATATTACGGTATCCAATCAGAAAAAAAAAGCTCCCCATGAACCAGATGTGTGCGGTCTGGTGTTGATCTACACTAACTGCACAGAAAACTGAAAGTGTCAAAGAAATTTCAACTCTCCATCAAATAATTCCGAGACTAGAAAAAGAATAAAATTTCAAAACACTCCGATGGAAATGTGATAATGCTGGTAACCCAAGCATTTTCTCCTTTACCCTTTACCAAACAATCCCTCAGGTTTTTATGAACCAGACTAAGAAGCCTTCTGAAAACATAGCGGCATTTGCAGACAACATTTAACCCTTTACTCCATAGATACTCATTTCTACGCATTGCTTGTAGGAGCCTTTGGAAAACATTGTGGCAAAATGTGAAATTGCTCATCACGAGCAATTTCACCTTTTGCCACAATGTTTTCTACACTATCAAAAGGTCTCATACACACATAAGAAACGGCTTCATCCTTGCTGTTATTTAGGGTCAATTAGAGATACCATAGAAATGCCTTGTAGGGTAAAGGGTTAAATAACAGTGACTGAAAATTTGCATTTTTTTTGTGAAGGGTAGAAAACATTGGGTGAAAAGGAGAAAATGCTGGTTACAGCATTTTCTCCCTTCCCCACATTGTTTTCAAAAGGCTTCTTTCTCAGGGTCATCTAGGGATTGTGTGGTAATGCCAGGGTTAAACCAATAACATTTCCAATCCTTTCTAAGACAAGATTCCTGCATCAGAGTTACTTTCTTTTTTTCTTTGTCTGCAAATGCTTCAATTTGGACAAGTCTAAAATTGCTTGTTACCTGGTATAGGATTAAGGGTAAAGAAGACATAAACAACTTCTTGAGTGCATGTTGAATAATAATAAAGCCTTGCCTTTTCATGGCCTAGGACCACCTGCACACAGCTTCCCTCTTCAAAATGAAATGCACTACTTTTAAAAAATACCAGCACTCAAGGAGACATTCTGTAAGTCTTAGATCTGATACATTATTCTCATGAATTCACATGTAAACTAGATGCCAAACAATCCTGGTTTTTGAGGACCCTTGTAAAGGAGACATAATTTCTAAAACATTGTTAGCAAGATAAAATGCTGGTTACCAGCATTTTTTTTACTTTTCCTTCAATGTTTTCTACCTTAACCCATTACCACACAATCCCTACTTTTGACGCCCCTGAGAAAGAAGCCTTTTGAAAACACTGTAGGGAAAGGAGAAAATGCTGGTAACCAGCATTTTCTCCTTTTCCCACAGTGTTTTCTACCCTTCCCAGAACAAATTTCAATTTTTCAGTCACCTTTATTTTGCCGTCTGCAAATGCTTTTAATTAAATGGACCAGTCTAAAATTTTCTCATGTGGTAAAGAGTTAAAAAGAGCTTTAGTTCAACTGCAACAATTTTGAATTTATCCTCGTATCCAACAATTTCTCCCTCTCCCTCAGTGTTTCTTTCAGAGAACTGCAACTCGTGAGAACATTTACTTAGGTTCTGCAGGTGTCTTGAATAGGAAGAGTCTCAAATTTGTCGTTTGGTAAAGGGTTAACCCTTTACCTCACAATCCTGAGTTTTGATGGCCCTGAAAAATAAACTTTCTGAAAACATTTTGGGAAAAGGAGAAAATGCTGGTAACCAGCATTTTCTCCCTTTCCCAAAATGTTTTCTACCTTTTTCTGAATAATCTTTAAACTTTGAGTCACATAAAAATCTGTCGTCTGCAAACGCTTTCATTTTGGAGTAGTACTCCTAAATTTTATCACCTGCATGGTAAAGAGTAATATGGCACTCATGATAAATATGCTCTTTGATTCTTTCACTTTATTACAGCTTCTCAACATTTGTGTAACCTGAAACTTATGTTACTGGACATATATCTTCAGAGTTGTGAATTAGGATTAATCATTTCATGCTTTCCAGAAGGATATCGAGAAATAACAGTGAATTACTTTTCCATGTTTCATGGTTACGACCAGTGAAAAATACTGATTTTACATTCTATCTCTTCAATTCAAGGCTGATTAAACAGTTACATAGGTACACTGCGCCTGCATCCCAACCAGATGGAAATACGACGTAATTTACCGCACATTTCTTTTAATATTCCAATGCGTTGCTTAGCATGCAGAAGGGGTACCCACCAGGAATAACGGATAACAACTGTACTGGCTTTTCTTCTCCCCAAAAAGGACTAAAAGCATGAAATGAATAAAATATTTTTTTTCTCCTAACAATCGAAATTTATGTCATACTGTGAACATAATCGGTAATATTTTCACACATGGTGCAATAATTTCATTTGAACATAATCAGTAATGTTTTCACTTGTGGCACAACCACTGGTGATAATCTTACCAATGATGTTTTAACAAAATAAAATAAATTTTGATCTTTCACCTCGGAAAAAACAAATATCCTATTATGTTTATGTTACATCAGCTCATACAGACTGTTTATTCAACTTTACCAATGGATTGGCCATCTCATAAACTTATTTTTCAATAAGAAAACAAAAAGTTTGTGGATCACTCATTAACCCATTACCACACAATCCCTACTTTTGACGCCCCTAAGAAAGAAGCCTTTTGAAAACACTATGGGAAAAGGAGGAAATGCTTGTAACCAGCATTTTCTCCTTTTCCCACAGCGTTTTCTACCCTTCCCAGAAGAAATGTCTGTTTTCTAGTCACCTTTATTTTGTCGTCTGCAAATGCTTTCAATTTGGACCAGTTTAAAATTTTCTCATGTGGTAATGAGTTAAGGGACATTACGCTTTGTTAATTATGAAATCTGTTGAAAAAATGTTAAGGCTCAGGCGTAAAAATTAATCACAATTGGGTGACCGAAATCACAAAATATTTTGTTTAGGTTTAAGAAGCATCTATCCTTTTTCCCTCAATGATTTCCACCCTCTGTGATACAAATCCCTAGAGCTTTGACAAATTAAAGTCAAGGGAGACTACCTACATCATAGCAGAGGTGTCGGAATCTAAGCCACCATTTTGTGGGTCAAGTGCAGATTAATTACTTTATAAAGATATATGTATCTAAAATTTACATAGAATACCTACTTCATCTGGTGACGGTAAATATATTTTGTCCTTTTCGTGAAATCAAAATGCCATGAAACAATGTTGTAGCTCTAAACACTTCAACACAATTATTTTTAAAGGCATTGTATACAACATCTATTTTTAAATCACAAGTGTATCACCGGCTTCGAAAATTGTGTGGAGGTAACTGCAAAATCAACGAAAGTAATGAACAAAATATTAATGTATACTAACGAAGAAAGTTGTCAGGTACCGTACACACTGCTTTGTTTGGACAGATCTTCAATAAAAATAATGTACAAGCTGAAAAACTTACCTTTTTAAAACGAAAATGGCAGATTTAATATGTCTTCGATTACGAATGCTATGACATAGGTTGTTATCCCTGTAACTTGCCCTCAACAGATGATTCAATTTGGACCTGAGTCTTCCATTTTGTTGTTTGGTAAAGGGTTAAGCTAACAGTTTTTAGACCAGAGATCATAAAATTGCTAGTCTATTGTCATTGAGAGTAATAGCATTAAAATGTTTACCCAAAAACAAACAACAGTTGCCAAATACTGCCCCACGAAAACAATGCCTGTCAGATTGAGTGATTGATGGTACCACAATTTCAAGCATATTTCAGTAATATTGTTTCGGCCAGTGCACCTATCCATTCATTCCCCAGGAGTTTCTCACTCACCAGTGCTTCACATAACATTCTTCCCAAACTACTGGCTGCTTCTCCACAAAAAAACAGTTACTGTCAACACAATGGTCAGCTAAAATTGTAATATCTTCGTCTAGACCCTTTACCACACAATGACGACTTTTGACGACCCTGAGGTTGAACCCCTTTTGAAAACATTGTGGGAAAAGGAGAAAATGCTGGTAACCAGCATTTTCTCCTTTTCCCACAATGTTTTCTACCCTTTCCAAATCAAATTTCAATTTTGATTCACATTTATTTTGTCGTCTGCAAATGCTTTCACTTTGGACTAGTCCAAAAGTTTGTCACTTGGTAAAGAGTCAAGTACTGATTGGGAATGTCCAGTTCGTTTCTTGGCACTACGAAAATTGAAATCATTACAGCAAATGCAGTAATCGGATCTGTTTGCAGCTGTATAATCCTTTATACAAACCTTAATCATCTAGACCAATAAAACAAAATTTTGTATTTTGAGGCTCTCACTATTCACTATAAAATAGGTACATCATGCAAACTATGAATATTTATGAGGGATCAGCAGGTGGTATTTTGGTTGTTGCATACATGAAGTTTATGTAATGCATGTCTGCACAAAACACCAAGAGCGCCTCATAAACCCAAATAGACTCTTTACCATACTGGTGCTCAGCACTGACAACAAAATAAATGCGACTCAAAAGTGAGTTTTGATGAGCAAAGAGTGGTAAACATCGTGCGAAAAGGAGAAAATGCTGGTAACCAGCATTTTCTCCTTTTCCCACTTTTTCGAAAGGCCAAAGTCTAAGAGTTGTTAAAAATCGGGATTCTGTTGTATTGGGGAAACCCACTACATGTACCACACAATCCCTACTTTTGATGCCCCTGAGAAAAGAGCACTGGTAAGCAGCATTTTCTCCTTTTCCCACTGTGTTTTCTACCCCTCCCAGAACAAATTTCAATTTTTTCAGTCACTTTTATTTTGTCCTCTGCAAATGCTTTCAATTTGGACCAGCCTAAAATATTGTCGTTTGGTTATTAGTTAAGTGTAGAAATAAGATCCAATTAACCCTCTACTCCATAGATACTCATTTCTACACATCGCTTGTAGGAGCCTTTGGAAAACATAATGTGGCAAAAGGTATAATTGCTCGCGACGAGCAATTTCACCTTTTGTCACAATGTTTTCTATGCTATCAAAAGGTGTCATTTACACATAAGAAGCCGCTTCATCCTTGCTGTTATTTAGGGTCAATATTAGAGATGTCATAGAAATGCCTTATGGGGTAAAGGGTTAACAGCAATATTTACTTCTCTTGTACAGCATGACTTTGTACAGCAGAATGTGCAGATCACAGATCAGACTGCATGTTTTGTGCATTCTGATCTTGACCTACACTGGCAGCAGAAGCAAATCTGCATATTACAGGTGCTTCAAAGGTAAGAACTCTCTGCCCTTTTAACACATTTATATGATCAGCCGTAAAACCTAAACACTTCTAATCAAACGGAAATCTCTTTCCATAAGTACTATATCTAATACATTACAACATCAGAGTCCTAACACAGAAGCATCCTACCATATTGGACAGAGTTGATCAAGGATCAGTCTGATCTCGATCTCTCTGTTCACAAAAATATGTTTTGTTATGTGTGACTAAGTACAGTTAACTCTTTGCCACAAAATCTTGACTTTTAACAACCCTGAGATAGAAAACATTTTGAAAACATTGTGGGAAATGGAGAAAATGCTGGTAACCAGCATTTTCTCCTTTTCCCACAATGTTTTCTACCAAGCTGGAAACAAATTTCAATTTTTGAGCTGTGTTATTTTGTCGTCTGCAAGTGCTTTCAATTTGGACCAGTCCAAAATTTTGTTTTGGTAAAGAGTTCATGCATTGAATAGACTTCAGATAACATACAAACTCTTTACCAGACAACAAAATTTTAGACTCATCCATATTGAAGGCATTTCGGAGGCAAAAATTTCGTTCTGACTCTAACGATGGAATTGTCAATCAATGAGTAGAAAACACTGGAGGAAATACACAACAATGCTGGATATGCTGGACACTAGAATCTTCTCCTTTTCCCACAGTGTGTTGAAAAGCATTTCTCTTACCGGGTTGATAAAACATTTGAGTTGTTTGGTAAAGAGTTAAAAGCCAATAAAATAAAATTCAGGAGAAACCATGTCTAGCCAATCAACCCTTTACCAATCCCAAACTCTCTATAGATAAAATGTGACACCTCCTGGAATTCCAGTAAGTATAGGGGACAATGTAGGACAAACATAATTGTTATTCACTATGAGAATTATCTGTATTTGTCACAATATTTTCAAAACCTATATGTACATGATTCAATGACTGAACTGGAATTTAATGCTCTTTGAACAGCTTGGGTAGTATCACAGTGGTCAGTGCACCTATGCAAGTGCTACCAGGCTTTCAAACACCAGTCCTGACACAACTTCCTTTCCAAATCACTGACTAATAACCCTGATTTATAACCATCTCATGTGCATCAAAGATGAGAGGCAAAAAATTCATTAGAAAGAAAGCTTGCCTCAACAGAGTATCAAACTCAAATGAGGCCAACTTTCTTTACAGCAGTTTTTTGTGTTACATCTTGGGCACAGTCATGTGAGAAAGTAGTTGGCGACTTAACAACAAAGTTGTGTCAGTACTAGTGTGAGAATGAACTTTAACCCATTACAACACAATCCCTACTTTTGACGCCCCTGAGAAAGAAGCCTTCAGTAAACATTGTGGAAAAAGGAGAAAATGCCGGTAACCAACATTTTCTCCTTTTCCCACAATGTTTTCTACCCTTCACAGAACAAATTTCAAATTTTCAGTCACTTATAATTTGTCATCTGCAAATGCTTTCAATTTGGACAAGCCTGAAATTTTGTTGTTTGATAATAAGTTAAGTATTTAAATTCAAACAAGTTAAAACTTTTTACCCTTAATTTTTTACCAAACAATCCCAGGTTTTCAAACCCCTGAAAAAGAAACCTTTTAAAAACATTGCGGGAAAGGAGAAAATGCTAGTAACTAGCATTTTTTCCTGTTCCCTTAATGTTTCCTATTCCTATATGTCCTGGATATCAAGGCAAATTTTCTGACCAGGTTTTATAAGTATAAAACTGAAAAATGTTTTTTCGAAGATTAGTGACACACGCTACTTTTAACCAAAAAGAACCCAATTTCGAACAATTCTGAGATCTATGATCCAAAGAAACACTCTGCAAACAAGGTAATTACTGATGATGCAATGACAACTTAGAGCTGTCACTAAATGTGACTTAATACCCTGCAGCTCTTTGACAGAAAAAAATTGTCACATTCAAGGGGAGATAATTCTCAACTTGGACGAGTTGGGACTTAAAATTGCGTCTTGCAAATCTTCCAATATATGATCACAGACAGCCACAAGGACAGACATTTGTTTTGCGGGAGTATAATTACATAATTGATGGTGGACACCGCACAATCACACAAGCTCACTTGAGCACTTATTGCCCCAGGAGAGCTAAAAATACTAAAAGGACTATTTATATCTTGCTGAGGACCACTTTAGAAAAGATCAGGTGCAAAGAGAAAGCATATTTTGAATTAGCACACAATCCTGAGTTTCATTCATTTCTGAAAAATCATGGCTTTTGAAAACTTTGTGGGAAAAGGAGAAAATGCTGGCAACCAGCATTTCTCCTTTTTCCATAAAGTTTTCTACCTGTGCACTAAATCCGTGTAAATGGACTATTGTCTGTTAATTCTTCAAAATGAATGCGTCGAAAATTTTGTTGTGTGAGAATCTATATTTCACAAGTATGCTTTCGAAGTCCTCAGTGGCAAAACTTGTCTCAGGTAACAAATTTAACCATGGAAATCAATACTAGAGATTTTGAACCCCTTTCCTTGAAGCACTTGGTATACTGAATGAACATTCTAAATCAGTAAATTATACATAAAACAAGATCTTGTAGGTTTAATTTCAACACTGTCTCCAAATGTCTGGTACAGGAGCCGGGTGAGTGGGTCCAAATCAGAATGCACATTATATGAAGTCTGATTTTGGTCCACAATATCAGCATTCATGGAATAGTTCATTGCTACAAAGGTTATTAGATGCTGAAAACCACAGATAAAAAAGAGCAGATGTTCAAGTTGAATCTGTTTACAAATGATAAAAGTTAATTCAAACTGTCCCTTCCCTTCTTGCAATCTTACAAACTTTGAACCAAAGAAGTTGCGAGACCATCAAGAATGATAAGTTTTTTAACATGTCTACTCCTAGTCTAGTAACTGCAATTCACTTAACTTTTGCAGACAGCGTAGATCAAGATCAGACTGCACATAACATGCAGTATGATCACTGATCATTACTGTCCAATAAAGAGATAATATTCTCCAAAACAACTTTTGAAATAGCAATATTATATATGATGAATACTTATAATCATCAATCCTTGGAAAGAAACTAGCTGTGCCTGCCAGGGATCAAACCCACGACCGCCCCCCCCCTCCCCCCCGTTCTCAAGCCCTGTACGCCACAAAGGTTATAGCAAAACACTGTGAGAGTTAAAGAACATTCTCAGGTAACCAGCATAAATCTTTCCTGCTTTTACCAGAATATTTTCACAAGCCTTTTTTCCTTTGGGGTTAATACCCAAGTTTTAACCACATTGAGCTCGACAGCTTTTCAAAGCACAGTAGGAAAAAGAGAAAATGCTGATTGCCAGCCTTTTCTCCTTTTCCCACGATGTCTCCTTCTGTTCTATTCACTTATTTCAATATTGTTGAGTTACACTCATCATGTTGCATGCCAATGCTTTGAGCTTGGATTGGTATAACATTTTGTTGATTGGTTAACTCTTTACCAAACAACAAATTTAAGACTTGTCCAAATTGAAAGCATTGCAGACAACAAAATAAAAGTGACCGAAAAATTTGAAACTTGTCTTGGGACAGGGAAGAAAACAGTGGGAAAATGAGAAAATGCTGGCTACCTGCATTTTCTCCCTTTCCTACAAGGTTTTCAGAAGGTCTCTTGTTCATGTTTGTTAAAAGTCTCAGGTTTGTGTGGTAAAGGGTTAACAATTTACCAAATGACAAAATTTTAGACTGGTCCAAATTGAAAACATTAAATTTTGCAATTGACTAAATAAAAGTGATCGAAAATTTGAAATTTCTTTTGGAAAAGGAAGGAAACATTGTGGGAAAAAGGAGAAAATGCTGGCTACCAGCATTTTCTCCTTTTCCCACAAGGTTTTCAGAAGGTCTCTTTCTCATGTTCGTTAAAAGTCTGGTTTGTATGGTAAAGAGTTAAGAGTTAAAACCCAGGTTGTTTGTGAAGGGTTACAGCAGATCTTATCTCCACAACTTTTTCCTTCTGTCAAGCTGCACCTTCAAATTATAATGAATCCATTATCCTATGTACATGGATATATGAAGCTTTCTCCTAGTAATTAGTCCTTCATTTCCTTTCATTTATCAATAATATTCCTACAAAATTTAGAAAGAAGATGGAAAAAAAAACTTCTGCAATACTTTGAAAGCTTCACTAATAGGAGGCAAGCCTCTCTGCACTGATAATCTATTTACCCTTTAACTCTTTACCACACAAGGAAATCCTAGACTGGTCCAAATTGAAAGCATTTGCAGACGACAAATTAAGGGTGACCTAAAAATTAAAACTTGGTTTGGGAAGGGGAGAAAACGCTGTGGGAAAAGGAGAAAATGCTGGTTACCAGCATTTTCTCCTTTTCCCACAGTGTTTTCTATAGGCTTCTTTCTCAGGGTTGTTAAAAGTTGGGATTGTGTGGAAAACGGTTAACTAATAGTCGGATTCCAGACTGGAGCAGTTTGAAAGGATTTTGCAGTCAATGATTCACTTTGGCCTGGTCTGTGGGATAAGTATCTTCAAAAGTGAGAAAACAAAATCATTGTTGGAAAATGACAAAATGCTGGTTACAAAATGTTCTCCTTCTCAAGATAAGTTTTTACAAGCCTTTCTTTAGGGTCATTAAAACATGGGATCCTGTGGGAAGGAGTAAATCCTTTCCCAAAAATTCCTGGTTTTCACAACCCAGAAGTAGAAGCCTTTTGAAAACACTGTGGGAAAAAGACAGCATTTTCTCTTTTTCCCACAAAGTTTTCCACCCTCCAAGACCAAATTTCATTTTTTGAGTCATGTTGATTTTGCGGTCTGCAAATGCTTTCAATATGGACTAGTCTAATATTTTGTTGTTTGATAAAGAGTTAACCCAGTCATAAAAATTATCATGAAAACATTCTTGGCAAGATGTTCTACATAATACCCTGTACCAAAGGTTCCATGTTAAACCCTTTCCGGCAAACAACAAATTTTTGAACTAGACCAAATTGAAAGCATTTGCAGACAAAAATTCATCTCTTGCTGATAAGATGATTTCTGTCTACAATAGTGTGGAAAAAATTGTGGAAAAAGGAGAAAATGCTGGTTACCAGCATTTTCTCCTTTTCCCACAATGTTTTCAAAAGGCTACTATTCCAAACCCGTAAAAACCAGGGATTGTTTGGGAAAGGGTTAAACAAATCTGGAGGAGAATACATTCAAAAACATTGAGATAAAAGGAGAAATGCTTGTACTTAAGCACTTTCTCTCTAACCAATGTTTTCAGCCACATCAAAGACGAATGCAATTAAATCCTGTCATAATCTGTTAAATGGACATTTTTTCATTTTGGTTCATTCTAAAATTCTGTAAGGTGCAAAACAGTCAACCCTTTAGCAAACATTTCTATATTTGAGTGACATGGACATAAAAAGACCTTTGAAAACATTGTGGGGAAAATAGAAAATACATGAAACCGCAGATTTTTCTGTTCAACCAACATGGTTCTTACTCAAAGACAAATTCTTCCATTTAAGCCAACTTTTTAACTTGTTGCCTGCAAAATTAATGCTTTCAATTTTGAAAAATCTAAAAAAAAAATTTCTTGCAAAGAATGAAAATCAATACAAAGAAACATGCAAACTTTGCGGCAACATCTTTGAAAAAGCTAACTGCCTGTTGCTCGACAGAAAAAGAGCTTGCAAGTGGTCAATGAATAGATCTTTAAAATGTTGGTTTTCCTTCAAGTACCTTGTTCCTACAAAAATTTAATGTTAAAACTCTGAGAAAGGGATAAAATTATGCTGACTTCAGATGACTTTTTATTTGTTGCTGGCTCCTTGGGAAAAAAAGTTGTGGCAAACGGAGATATTGCTTGTAGCCACGGATTGTTTGTGGCACAATATTTACGGTAGTGACATGCACTAGCTGATAAACTGATACTTCTCATTCTCAGTTGGTCAGATGGTTTCTTTTGATTTATAATTACCTACTGCAATTATTTCAGGGTAATTGAATTATTTAATCTTTTACCAGACAAAAATTATTAATACTTGTTCAAATTAAAAGTTAATTTGCAGACAACAAGATTTGAAAAGATGTAGCTAGTCTTTGGTAGCTGGGTAGAAAACATTATGGGCCAAAGATAATATCCAGAATACCATTTTAATGGCTTTTCCCTCAGATTTGTAAAAACTCTGAATTATGTGGAAAAGGATAAACCACACAATCCCTACTTTTGACGAACCTGAGTAAGCGGTCTTTAGGAAACATTATGGGAAAAGGAGAAAATGCTGATAACCAGCATTTTCTCCTTTTCCCTAAATGTTTTCTACCCTTCACAAAACAAATTTCAAATTTCCAGTCACTTTTATATTGTCGTCTGCAAATGCTTTCAGTTTAGACGAGTCTAAAATTTTGTCGTTTGGTAAAGAGTTAAGGATTGGCGTCAATGTCTGGTTCTCTCTTTTTTGAGAATACTCCCAAAAGACATGATATTAATCTAATCATTGGAAAACAGAATAACCCAATTACAATAATACAAATACATGTTTATCTTGAATTCTTTTCATGCTTCTGAAAGAGAAAAATCTCAAAGTGAACTCTTCGAGGTTGTCACAGGATTCTTTCACATGTGCAGAAAACAAAATAAATGCAATCAAAACATCATACTATGGTTTTAGTCAATAATACAGAATAGAAGTTATTGTGAAAAGAGGAGAAAATGTTGGTTACCAGAATTTTCTCCTTTTCCCAAAATGCATTAGAATGCCTTTCTCCTCAAGGTTGTCAAACCAAGGGCAGAGCCCCAGATGGAGGGAGTGATTTTAATTTCAAAATTGAAAATATCAATTATTCTCTTCCAAACCCTATGTTGTTGGTACTCATTAGAATCATCATACCGAGACAATTCTAATGAGTACCCACAACATAGGGACTGGAAGAGAAATAATGGATTTAGAATACCATCACTCCCTCTTTTCTGGAGCATCTGCAATGGACTACTAAGTTGCAGAAAAGGTTAATCCTGTACAAAACAATCCCTGATTTAAAGACCCAGAGGAGGAAACCTTTGGAAAACATTGTGCGAAAAGGAGAAAATGCTGGTAACCAGCATTTTCTCCTTTTCCCATGTTTTCTACTCTTCTAAAATAAGGTTTCAATTTTTTCAATCATGTTCATTTTGTCCTCTGCATAATTATGCTTTCAATTTGGACAAGTCTAAAGTTTTGTCATTTGGTTGAGGGTTAACCAATGCAAGATTCTGAGCTTTCAAATATGTTTCCCTAATCACTAACCACTTTATACTCTGTCTGATCTTGATCTGTTCACAAAGCACAGAGCCCGATTGGTGTTGGCAAAGAGCATGTTAAGAGTAACTCTCCTGGAAGATTTTCTCAGTAAATCAATAATCCTGGCAACTTTCAAATCTGAATATGTGGTTCAAGCCTGTACTAAATTCTGCATAATTATTTCCATGCAATGGAGTTCAGGAATAGCCCCCACTCCCTTGCTCTCTACAGTGAAATCTTCATAATCACATTCCCTCCAAACGGAAAAGTTTTAATCCATGTGATACAGACAGCAGTTTACCACATTCAAAACATGTTAGCAAAGGTTATTTTGCTTTTGATAAGCTATTTCTTCTTACTCATTCTTTTTTTTTCACATTCATTCATTTATCAAACCTCAAGTATGCCGTAGAAGTCTACATTTCACAGAGATGGTTTCAAAGTGATCGAGTGCAAATTTGTGATCCAAGCCTAGTTACATGTATTAACGTTTGTATGTTTTGGGTTTTAATTCTTTACCACACAATCCCGATTTTTAACAACCCTTTGGAAGAAAGCTTTTGAAAATATTGTGAGAAAAGGAGAAAATGCTGGTCACCCGCATTTTCTCTTTTTCCTAGTCTTTTGAAAACATTGTGAGAAAAGGAGAAATTGCTTGTCACCAGCATTTTCTCCTTTTTGCACAAAGTTTTCCACCTTTCCTAAAACAAATTTCAGTTTATGAGTCACATTTGTATTATCACCAGTCCTGCCGTGCTTTCAATTTGGCACAGTCTAAGATTCTGTTGTGTGGTAAAGAGTTAACGGCCTTTTGTCATTTCAAGGTGGTCAGTGCACCTATGTGTGTTTTTCCTGGATTTCTCATACCTGTACTGATACAACTTTCTTTTAAAGCCACTGACTACTTTTGTCACACTCATCACCGAGTTGAGAGGCTCACAGAAAGTTTGCCGCATCTTAACTCTTTACCAAACAATCCAGACTTTTAACGATACTGAGAAGGAAAGGTTTTGAAAACACTGTGGAAAAAGGAAAAAATGCTGGTACTCAGCATTTTCTCGGTTTCCCACAATGTTTCTTATCCTCCCAAATCAAAAATCAATTTTTGATTTACATTTGTCATCTGCAAATGCTTTCCATTTGGACTAGTCCAATATTTTGTTGTTTCGTAAAGAGTTAAGGTATCCAACATGCAACCATCTGGTCATGAGTCAGATATGCTAACCACTGAGTGTCGACCCAACTGGGTTTCCAAGCCTAGTAGTGCATTCTGAAATTTGCAGGACCTAAGACAAGGGAGTTGCTGGCTTGAATCCTCAGCTAGGCTAATTTATTTTCTTCTATTGACCATAGTGGTTTTGTCATTCCCTTTTTACACTTAATCATTTTTTTTTAATGAGAGTTTTGTGGGAAAGCAATCGGTGGCTTGGAAAGAATTATGTGCGAAGTGCTGGAAAAGGAAACTCTAGGAAAGTTTAACTCGATCATTACCAAATGACAAAATTTTCAGATTGTCCAAATTGAAAGCAATTGCAGATGACAAAATTAAAGTGAGTGAAAATTTGAAATTTGTTTTGTGAAGGGTAGAAAACATTGTGGGAAAAGGAGAAAATGCTGGTTACCAGCATTTTCTTGTTTTCCCACAATGTTTTCTACAGGCTTCTTTCGCAGGGCCGTCAAAAGTAGGGATTGTGTGGTAATGCGGAGGCTACCACTAATTAACTCTTTACCACACAATCCCGATTTTAAATTGGTTGGTTGTATTGGTTGTATTGGGGTTTACGCCACTTTAACAGCTAAGGTCACATCATGGTGGTCGGTGACACACACATGTTTCCTGGCTTTCTAACACCAGTAATGACACAACAGTCTTTCCAAAGCCACCGACTACATTTCTAACATGCTTCAGCAGAGGTGAGAGGCAAAAATACGCCGGAAAGAAAGTTTGCCTCAACCAGGTATCAAACTCACAACCACCAGGTCATGAGTCTGACATGCTCACCACTGAGCCACTCAGGCGCCCGATTTTTAACGACCCTGAGAAAGAAGCCTTTTAAAAACATTGTGAGAAAATGAGAAAATGCAAGTAACTAGCATTTTCTCCTTTTCCCACAATGTTTTCTACCCTTCCAAAACAAAATTTCAATTTTTCAGTCATTTATTTTGTCATTTGTAACTGCTTTCAATTTCGATGGGTCTAAAATTTTCTTGTGTGGTCAAGGGTTAAAATGAAATAACTGCTGCTATAAATCTGGACTAAATTGTTCACTAGAGCTATCACTAAATGTGAATATACCCCCTGCAGCTCCTTGTCAAGAAAACTGGCATTTAATTGTCACAGAATACAGAATGGTTTAGTACAAAAGTACATGTAAAAGTTGAAAAAAATTCAACTGGAGGGATAATTCCGCAACAAATCGAAGAAGGGTCATGAAAATTGCACATGCACAACTTCATAATTATAGGTACACTATGTGTAAATTTGAGTTCAGTACCTGAAAAAGTCTTGCAGTATTGCTACAACAAATTTGTGTCTATGGACGGATGGATGGACAGATGGACGGATGAGACTGACAGAGAGCCATTGCGATTCCAGTATGAGACTAACAGAGAGCCATTGCGATTCCAGTATTCTCCACTTCACTTTGTTGTGGGGGTATAAAAAATGGTGTTAAACATTATAGAAATAATACTTATTGCGAATTTGTAAAAAAATTATATCTTAGACTCTTTACCCAAGAGCCCCAGATAAAGGGAGAGATTTCAATGTCAAAAATGAAAATATTGATAATCCATAATCCTCGACTAGACCCTATGTTGTGGGTACTCATCAGAATCGTCTCAAAGAGACGATTCTAATGAGTGCCCACAACATAGGGTTTGGAGAAGAAATAATGGATTTAGAATACACCCCCTCTAATCTGGAACTCTGGTTTACCTCATAATTATATGAATTGTGGCCTTGTCAAAACTCAGGGCAATTTGCAGAGCATAAAACAACTGGGGTTCACATGGTGAGATTTCAATTTGAAAGGGTAGGAAACACAGTAGGGAGAGAAAAAAAGATGGTAGCCTTACCCCATATTCTTAAAAAAAAAAACTTTGCCCTTAAGTAATTAAAACTCGGGATTGTTTCCACTGTAAAGAATTAACAAGGCTCAATTTATCAATGTCTGCATCCATTCAAAACTCTGAAAGTTTTGAAATTCATTAGATAATCCTCTCTGAGAGTCTGCAGGGTAGAGCAGAAACATTTCTGAATCATTTACAAAAGAAGTCATATTAATGTTAATTGAAATCAATAAACCCTTAACTCTTTACCGAACAACAAAATTTTGGACTTGTCCAAACTGACAGCATTTGTAGACGACAAAATAAATGTGACTCAAACATTGAAATTTGTTCTGTGGTGGTAGAAAAAGGAGAAAATGCTGGTAACCAGCATTTTCTCCTTTTCCCACATTTTTCTTTACAAAAGTCGTGAAAACCCCGGACTGTTTCGTAAAGAGTTACCGTAACTTGCAAATAACTGTACACGACACGAAATCTTCAAATCCATGGTAAAAACCCAAAGCCTTGCACTTCAAGTTGAAAGGTATTTTTTAACAGGAAAAAATCTCAGTATCCTGCAATGTAGATCCAAGATTGAGTCTGTGCATTCTAATCCTGATCTACACTGTCCGAAAAGGTCCTTGAGTCTTGCTTAGCTGAGCCTCGGGGTTAAAGCTAGCAAGTAAGACGTAGCTTAAATAATGGCACTAATGTGACCCTTAACGCAAAAAGAGACCATATGGAAATTCTGTACATCAATTTAAATGCTTTAGAGCCTTTAAAAAACATTGCGGGAAAAGGATAAAATGCTGGTAACCAACATTGTGGGAAAAGGAGAAAATGCTGGTGACCAGCATTTTCTCCTTTTCCCACAATGTTTTCTACCCTTCACAGAACAAATTTGAAATTTTCATTCACTTATTTCGTCGTCTTAAAATGCTTTCAATTTGGACCAGTCTAAAATATTGTCGTTTGGTAATGAGTTAACTCCCTTGGTTAATTTGAAAACGGAATATATTTATGGTAATTATTATTACGCAAACAAACCACACTTTAAGTTTATGCAGTGCAAAAGTTAGTCATTAACTTCCAACAAGCAAAACTTTTACAGCATGTCTCAGACTTTTACATCAATAACTGGCCCATAAAATTCTCCTAACAGACAAGTAAATGTTGTGCATAATATGTTCACAAATAAGCACACAAACATCATGAAAATAACAGACTCGAAACCTGATTTGTAAGAAAATTTACTTCATCTACACAAAATTCAAAGCAATAGCACATGACAAATTAACTCTTTACCACACAATCCCGACTTTTAACGAACTTGAGAAAGAAACCTTTTGAAAACATTGTAGGAAAAGGAGAAAATGCTGGTAACCAGCATTTTCTCATTTTCCCACAATGTTTTCTTCTCTTCCCAAGACAAATTTCAACTATTGCCCCATACCAACATTGTCATCTGCTAATGCTTTCAATTCGGACTAGTCTACAATTTTTTTCGTACGGTAAAGGGTTAAATGGGTCCTATTTCCCTTAAAGAAAAGAAAGAACTGTGGGGAAAGGGGCATTTTGTCCTTTTCCCATATTGTTTTCAAAGGCTTTCTTTCTCAGAGTAGTTTAAACTCCCGATTTGTCTGTAATGGACTAACCCTTGCAGAAATAAATGAACTAAAATTAACATTCTCAGTCAGAAAGTCTACATTTTATGCAGAAAAAGTGGGTGTTTTTTTTTTGTTATTTTCTCTGGCAGAGCATCCTATGGTAAAGATCAAAGATCAGACTGCAAAGATTAGATTTATACAAAATCATTTTGAACTCAACAGAAGTGGAACATATATACAAACTGCTAGGCTCTCTAGAGAATGAAATGAGGGCTAAAAAAATCAACTTGTCTGCTTGTCCTTACTAGTCGTCTGCAAATGCTTTCAATTAAGTCGTCTGGCAAAGGGTAAGTAATATCCTTCTTTATCTAACAGTGGGATGAGTGAAAAATGGTAGGAAGAAAAGTAAGAATTCTGAATTTTTTGGGACCCAGGTGACTTGTCCAAGTTGAGGGGACTTACGGAGGACAAAATTTAATGATATGTGTCTTGAAAATAAAATTCTACACTTGTCGAATTTAAAATAGAAAATGCTGGTAACCAGCACAATTTTTCCATCATTTCAGAGAAAAGGTGGGCCTTTACAGCCACAGTGAAACTGTCATTTGTAAATGTTTTTTTTTTGCAGATCTACAGATGCAATGAGTATCTCTCATTCAGGTCCATACAAAATAATTTAACAACAGTTTGTCTGAATAAAGTATAATGTTGATTAAACTCTTACGCTTCTATGGGTCATCAAATGCAGTTTTTCAGTCAGTGTGGACTGAGATCAGGTTGTTAAATCTAATCCACAATCCATACAGTCCATCAACCCTTTACCAAACAACAAAAATTTAGACTTGTCCAAATTGAAAACGACTGCAGACAACAAAATAAATGTAACACAAAAAATTGAAATTTGTTCCAGCAGCTTAGAAAAAAAAACATTGTGGAAAAAGGAGAAAATGCTGGTTACCAGCATTTTCTCCTTTTCCCACAATGCTTTTGACTCACTGTCGTAGAAACCAGGGATTCTTTTGGCAAAAGGGCTGTTTGACAAAGTTTTGTTTAATCTATTTAACCCTTTACCACACAATCCCCACTTTTCAAGACCCTGAAAAAAACAGCCTTTTGAAAAAACAGTGGGAAAAGAGTAACCAGCATTTTCTCCATTTTCCACAATGTTTTCTACCCTTCCCAAAATAATCTTTGAAAATGGAATCACATGTATTTTGTCGCACGCAAATACTTTCAAGTTTGATTAAGTCTTAAATTTTGTCGTTTGGGAAAGAGTTTATCAGTTTATGGTGCTATAATGATTGCGCAATCCTTATCCTTATCTCTGTACCAGACAAGACAACTTTAACGTCTTTGATACTGAAATCATCTGTAGACAAAAAAGTAAATCTGCCCACAAGAAAGAGGATGAAGCTCATTAATTGTCTTTGAAAAGGAAGAAAACAATGTGGAAAGAGGAGAAAATGCTAGCCAATCACATTTTGTGCCCCCCCCCCCCCCCCATGTATTCTCCCATGCTTTTACCTGTATTGCAGAGGGGATCTGAAACTGCTAGTCGTAGGCCACTCCTAGAAATGTGGTATCAAACATAGACTTCCTACCTAAACTATCAATGCCCTATTCCCCCATCCCCTGATACACAAAGAAACCCATCTGTTAAGTCGAAGGTGTTTGTACAAAGATAAGGATTACCTCAACTGCTTGACTTCCTATCACGATTATATTCATCTAAAGCGAGTTTCCAGGATAAACAGGTTCTATAGCCACCAGCTTAGAGCCACCAGCAGCCCAGACAAACAGAATAAAACATACTTTTCCTACCTAAAATTCAAAATTCCTTCCCACATTACACAGACAAGACCCCTGCTGGGAAGCGAAACAGGTATCTACAAAGATAAGGGTTGCCTCAACCACTAGACTTCCTATCTTGATTATTGATCTAAAATGAGTTTCCCTGCAACATGTCTTGCTGCTAATTTTTGCATACATGTCTGTATTTCAACTTTTTTAATCTTAGCTCATTATCTCCCTGAAACAAATCTGCAAGCAAATATCTTTGATAACAGCCTTGTTAAATTTTGGTAATCAAAATTAACTACAGTAACATACATAGGTACATGTATACAGCTACATGTAAGTAAAACATTTACATGAAAAGTGAATGGCATTTCACAAGTATTCAACACGTATGTGTAAGTGTCCTGGATTTTAGCAGAATCATGCTATGAAAAACCCATTGCTTCTAGTAAGACTTGAACCACGCTGTGACCAAGTTTTAAATTCTATACTAGTTCAGAATCTAGCATTAATTCTTTACCAATTGATGCTGACTTTTAACAACCGTGAGAAAGAAAGCTTTTGAAAATATTGTAGGAAAAGAAAAAAATGCTGGTAACCAGCATTTTCTCCTTTTCAAACAATGTTTTCTACCTTTCCAATATCAAATTTCAATTTTAGAGTCACACTTATTTTGGTGTCTGCATAATGCTTTCAATCTGGATTAGTCCAAAATTTTGTCGTTTGGTAAAGAGTAGGGATGGCAACGAGTATCGATTTTAATACTCGAGTACTCTGTCATTCTTCCGATCGAGTACTCGGTTACTCGGACGACACCCTTTGTTTACAAGCATTTATTTCAAGTTCTACACACATAACGTCATAAGCATGCTTCCCAACCCACCACGATTTCAAAGGGAGTTTCCCGATGCAAGACCTAAAAATCCAATCACCTGACAGACTGTTTAAACCCCAATTCAAAAAATTTCGGATATAAGTGTATATAGGGTGTGATAAAGCTTGTATCCCACCCCTGCGAAAAGTAGTTCTTGAATTCATGAACAGTTCATGGTACATGTTTTCGGTTCATGAACTGTTCATAAATTATTCAAGAACTGGTAGAAAAATTCGTGAACTGTCATGTAGTTGTTCGTGAACTGGCGGTTCATGAACTCCGTGTTCATGAACTATAACTAACAGTTCATGAAATAGACTCTTACATCAGTTCATGAACTGATTGTTCTTGAACAATTCATGAACTTGCTTTTTTTAAGAAGTTCAAGGATGTATTTAGGTGGGACCATTCTAATGGAAAACAGCTATTTCCACTGTAATAGTATCCTAAAAAAGGTGCTATAATTAAAAATGAGTATTATTGTCCTACTTTGACTGAGCCACTCATTCCATCTAACAATTATCACTTATAAATCTAGGCCACTCTATTCTCATCACAAAAGGAGACATTAATTACCTCCCTTTTTTGAAAAATTGCAAAATATCGACAAATAATTTCAAGATGGACATCAAAACAATTTCTGGTCAGTTAGAAAAGCCCAAAAATATTATATCAGTATAAATCCTTATTTATCACCTGATAAGAAATTTCTACAAGAATTAGGATGGTAATAACTTAAACCCATTTTCAGTCATGCAATTTGCAGATATTTACTGTAAGAGGGGTAACTTTAAACAAATCAAAAAATAATAATTTACTGTGTGGCTACAAGTACATTTTGCTCTAACTCCTTAAAAAGCTACTTGATGCTGCATAACCTTTTTGAACAATGGGAATGGAGGGGTTGAATTTAAGATTCAAAGTTTTCTACCAAAAAAGAAGTATGTCTCAAACACTACAACCAGTTCATGAACTTTAATTCATGGAACAGTTTATTGAACTGATTAAGAGTGGTTATTCATGAACTGTTCATGAACTGTTCGTTGAACAAAACCAAAAGTTCATGAACACAAACGGTTCATGAACCGGCCATTTGCTGTTCATGGGATTGTTCATGAACTGTAGTTCAGGAATTGTTCATGAATTCAAGAACTACTTTTCGCAGGGGCTGAAGATACACATACATATACATCCGAGGTTACCATGGAGTTGACAAGCATGTATTTCACGGTCAATCGGGTTCGTTCTTTATAAATAGAAATCAATCATTCAGTAATCTAACCGAGTTTTATCGATCAAAGATCGACGAACCAATCAAATTTGAGAACGAGTCAAGCAGGTCCTTGTCAGTGGAATTTACGTCATTCACCCCACGTAAGCAGGTAAATTATATCATGATTTTACCAAAAAATGCAAAATAACAATCTTCATCGTTGGCCCAGGATATAGACAATAATCAGTTACAAGTTAATCATCAACGAAAACAATGGGAAAAAGCCAAGTTTTGGACTGTTTAGTGCACAAATTGAATTGACTGGAATTCCAATCTGTCTAAAAATAGACCAACCTGCATAAGGATGTAGGTTTATAAAATCAGTGGTGTAGCTTTTTAATGTCGGCATTGTTCGACTTGTTACGGGTCAATGACCTACAGTTTGCGAGTGTGTCTTGTCTGATCATAAGTTTTGGGACTGCTTATAAAATAATTATTTTTTTATAGACCTTAGTATTGGAACAAGAAAAAAAAATTTACTATCCCAAAAATTAAAGCAAAATACGGTAGGTATACAACGGCATGTTGGCGATCGCATGGTCCCTAAATAAGTTTCACAGTCATACTGTGAAGATTAAGGATGATTACTTTCTCCTCCCTAATTAGATCATATTAGCCAGCCTTTGATTTACTAAAATTACGAAAACTTTAATGAATAGCGATTAACGTGAAAAGCTTAACGTTATAATTGACACAGTTGTTGTTTATTGCAAACACGTGTCAAATTGTGAATTGTTTGGTCATCTTTCGGTAACTTCCGCACTTTTGCAACGATGTTTTGATTACATTTAATCAGCTGCAGTGTTTGTTTTGCAAAGAAATGTTTCCTCGGGAAGCAAAATGGTACTTTTTTGAAAAAAATACCGAGTACTCGAATATCAAATTCAGTAATCGATACTCGGACATTCGATCGAGTACTCGGTTAACCGGTTACTCGTTGCCATCCCTAATAAAGAGTTAACTCATTAGGCCATTACCACACAATCATGACTTTTATCGACCCTGTAGGTTTTTGAAAACATTATGTGAAAAGGAGAAAATGCTGGTAATCAGCATTTTTTCCTTTTCCCACAATATTTTCTTCTCCATTAAAGACAAAAATCATCCTTTCAGTTACAATTAATTTGTTGTCTGCAAAACCTTTGAATTTTGACCAATCTGAAATTTTGTCATTTGGTAAAGAGTTAAAGAAGAAATTCTATATGGTGAGCAACCTCTCCTCTAGCCAAGCTTTTTGTTAATCAGTCCACTTTACAGAAGAGAAAAAATCTTGGACAGAAAACAATAAGTTGCAGGAATTTTTTTTGTGTGTACACCAATACCTTTCTTCAACCATTTCCAAGCTAATGCTGTTTTACCTGCAATGATGTCAAAGAGCATCTTCGCAAGCCAAGGCTGACGATTCACTACGCTTAACTCTACCCTTGGCAGATCGAGCTTGATTTTTACATTCCCCTGATACGCTTTTTCATTGGATGCAGCCAGCTCCAACTGCAACCAATGAAATCGCTTGTAGCATTTCATCTTTGATAAAAATAGAATAAGGTCGCTACATTTCGAATAGAGGGTAAACATGGAAACCCCATGGATGTCTGCTTATCGCGCTTTATGTGTATTTGTAAGCTGTTTGTAAAACGATATTTCACTGGCTTTTAGAAATACGATAAGGGGGTAATAACCAGCATACAATAGAGGGCACATTGCAGGAATCTCGAAATCGAGCTCAATCAGCCAAGGTAAAATCCACATAGTGATCCTAACCTTGACTCGTGAAGATGGTCAAAGACCTGCTTACTACAGAGTGGTGATTATGTTACATAATTTGCTTGAAGTGACCTAATTTCACACTTTTCCAAGATATTGATGAGACAAACACAAGTTTCATGAGTATTCAACACGCGTCATAATTACATAATTCGGCCCATTCCATTTTCATAACATAACAATTGTGGTCGAATTATATGCAGCAATAACACTGGCTTTAAGTAACAATGTCTGTGTCACTTCACACATGTAAAATCTTATGGTGACAGAAATACACATTTAAAGTGAGTATTTGAGGGAAATACCTCATGAAAAAGGCAATAGCCCAAATACTGAACAATAGAGTGTCATCTTTCATAGCATTTCATTCATTCTTCAAAAGACCATAGCATAGTGTAATTGCTTTTAATTTGGAATCAGTCAAAAATCTTTCTTCCTATAAAGGATCAAGCAGTCTCCATGCCTTTATAATTAGCAAATGTTGAATAGAAGCATCATTGCAACCAGACATGATGCTTATCAATGTGAGTAATTTCCGTATTAATCCATTACCAAACAACAATATTTTAGTCTGGTCCAAATTGAATGCATTTGCAGACAACAAAATAAAAGTGACTAAAAATTTTAAAATTGTTTTGTGAAAGGTAGAAAACATTGTGGGAAAAGGAGAAAATGCTGGTTAAAAACATTTTCTCCTTTTCCCACAATGTTTTCAAAAGGCTTCTTTATCAGGGGCGTCAAAAGTAGGGATTCTGTGGTAATGAGTTAACTCCTTATCAAACAACAAAATTACAGACTGGTCTAAACGGAAAGCATTTGCAGAAAACAAAATACATGTGACTAAATAAGATTTCATTTGAAAAGGCTAGAAAACATTTTGGGAAAAGGAGAAAATGCTGGTTACCAGTATTTTCTCCTTTTGCCACAATATTTTCAAAAAGTTTCTTTCTCAGAGTCATTAAAAGTCATAATTGTGGGGTAAAGGGTTAAACTTTAACCCTTTTGCAAACAATCTTGAATTCTAACAGCCCTAAACAAGAGGACTGGCAAACATTCTGAAAAAAGGGGGGAATGTTGTTAACCAACATGTTCCCTTTTTCAAATCACATGTTCAACTCTATCGAAAGCAACATCTAATTTTTTGGGCTTTTCAACTGTGTCGTCTGCAAATGCATTCAACTTGGACAAGTCTAAAATACTGAAATTCCATAGAGGCATTAACTCTACCACTTACAAAATGCTATGAGAGAAAATCTCAAATGTTTATCCACGTTCTCACTCGCTTCTAACCTTCACACTGTCTTTTTTGCGGGGTTTCCTTGGTAACCTAACTTAACTGTGTGACACATGCTACTGCTGAAACAAAAGACTTGCATGAATAAGTGAGCTGTCACCACAGTAATGACTAAAATCATGTTGAAAGCGACGCAAAACAGCATGCAATCAATCAATCAATCTAACTTTGAACATGCTGAAGGAGAATAGGCATCACAACCAAGAATCATTCAATACAATATGAAACAATTTAGAGATATAACGATTAAGGCTCCTAGGGAACAAAGCTTACAGAAAACAAAGTGGAAAAAAATGAAAATGAAATACAGCTAACCAGCAAGTTCTCCTTTTCCCACAATTTTTCTACCCTTTTCTTGATAATGCCAGCATTATTATCTCATGTCATCAAATTGGAAACAGATTGTCTAAAAATTGTCACCTGGTTGAAACTTCAGATCTACCTTAATGCTTGCCCGATTACAGAATTTAAGACATAGGGTTCAAATACAAAAAATTTGCAGGCAACAAATAAATCCTTTACAACACAATCCAGAGTTTTAACAACTTTGAGATACTGAGGCCATTTGAAAATATTGTGAGAGGAGAAAACACATACTAGTATTCTCCTTTTCCCATATCTTTCTTTTTACTCAGTCAAAGGTAAGTCTATCATCATCTCAGCCACAATAAAACCTTTACCACACAATGACAACTTTTGACAACCCTTGGAAAGAAGCCTCTTGAAAACATAGTGGCAAAAGGTAACCAGCATTTTCTCCTTTTACCACAAAGTTTTCTTCCCTATCAATAACCAATTGCAGCATTTGAGCCACAATGAAATTGTCGTCTGCAAATGCTTTCAATTTGGACAGGGCTAAACTTTTGTCATCTGGTAAAGGGATAATTTGTCCCCTGCAAATGCTTTGAATTTGATTGAGTCCAAAATTTTGTTGTTTGATTCACTTGATGTGATGTATCTCTTAAGGTTGGAAAATGTCATTTGAAAATGAAAATTCACTTTTATCTCCCTGTTATGTAAATCGCATCTACTGAACCATATTTGGTATGTTGTCTGCAAATGGTTTCAATTTCAGAAATTTTGTCACCTTATACTTCATAAGTTAATCCTTTACCAAACAATCCCTGGTTTTTATGACTCTGAGATAGAAGCCTTTTGAAAACATTGTGGGAAAAGGAGAAAATGCTGGTAACCAGCATATTCTCCTTTTCCCACAATGTTTTCTACCCTGCAGAAAACAAATTTCAATTTTTGAGTTACGTTTGTCTTCTGCAAGTGCTTTCAATTTGGGCAGTATCAAGTTTTGTCATTTGGTATAGAGTTAGGCTAAGTCCATTGTGTTTTCACTGTTCAATTAGGTTGCTTTCGGAAAACATGTTCCATCATTTGAACCTTCCTCTATTTGTCATCTTCAGTTCTTTTGTCTAATATTATGCTGTGTGACATGGAGTCAAAGGGTTAAACCATCCTGTTTTTTTTTTCCCTTGATTAAAAAAATTTAAGATAAACCTTTTCAATCTATGGAGAAAAATTCAATAAAACAAACAACAGCACAGCCATTACAAAATTATAGAGGTTTCACTGGGAATACTAGGCACCACACGAAACTGTCAATCACAATAATATTCCACTAATGGATAACAATTAATATTTCATTGAAAAGGTTTGCTGACGCTATTAGTTCACATTTGACTCTTCGGCAAACACTCCCGAGTTTTAATGACCATGATGCTGGCTTTGAAAACATTCCGGGAGAACATGCTATTAACCTGTTACCACAAGGCAAAATCTAGACCTATCCAAATTGAAAGCATATGCAGACAACAATTTCAAAGTGGCTCAAATGGTACAATTTTGGTTTGATATGATAGAAAACATTGTGGAAAACGGAGAAAATGCTGGTTGCCAGCATTTTCTCCTTTTCCCACAATGTTTTCAAAAGGCTCCTTCCTCAGGGTCATAAAAAGTCGTCATTGTGTGGTAAAGGTTAACCTGCATTTTCTCTTTTTCCTGCGATGTTTTCACAAAGGCCGATCTCAGGAGTCATTAACTCTTTACCCCACAATCCTTACTTTTAACAGCGCTGAGAAAAAAAGCTTTTAAAGATATTGCGGGAAAAGGAGAAAATGCTGGTATCCAGCATTTTCTCCTTTTTCCACATTGTTTTCAACTTTTTCAAAAACAAATTCTTTCTTTTTCAGTCACATTTGAATTGTCATCTGCAAATTCTTTCAACTTGGACCAGTCTACTTTTTTGTCGTGTGGTAAAGATTTAAGACTGGGGATCATGTGGCAAAGTGTTACAGCAGACATTCATGTAATACTAATAATGTATGTTAAAAGCCTTTTAACTCGTTACCACACAACAAAATTTTAGACCAGTTCAAATTGAAAGCTTTGCAGACGACAAAATAAAGGTGACTGAAAAATTGAAATTTGTTCTGGGAACTTCCCAGAAGGGTAAAAATCACTGTGGGAAAAGGAGACAATGCTGGTTCTTTCTCAGGAGCATCAAAAGTAGGGATTGTGTAGTAATGGGTTAACCCATAACTTCACATAATATCATTATATATGTAGACTTAAAACAAATCATACCAAGGTTATGTATGACACATGTACCAAGGACCATTCAAGTTGGAAAAAAAAAATGTTGCTTTTAATTCCTTACCAAATGACAAAAATTATGGCTTGTCAAAATCGAAAGCATTTGCAGACGACAAAATATAAGTGACTGAAAATTTGAAATTTGTTTTGTGAAGGATAGAATACATTGTGAGAAAAGGAGGAAATGCTGGTTACCAGCATTTTCTCCTTTTCCCACATTGTTTTCTAAAGGCTTCTTTCCCAGGGTCGTCAAAAGTAGGGATTGTGTGGTAATGGGTTAAACTCTAAACCAGAATTTTTTTAGACTTGTCCAAATCGAAACTTTTTGCAGGTGACAAACTAACTATGGTCACAATTATCAAGAAATTAATCCTTGAAAGGATAACCTTGAACATTTGGCCATATTTGATTGATCTTAAACACCATTTTCAACAATATTTCAGTAATATCATGGCCGCCAGTGCACCTATCCATGATTTCCTGCAATTTCTTTCATTCCATTACGACACAATCCCAACTTTCAACGACCCTGAAATAGAGAACTTTTGAAAACATTGTTGGAAAAAGAGAAAATGCTGGTGACCAGCATTTTCTCCTTTTCCCAGTGTTTTCTACCCCTCACAAGTCAAATCTTAATTTTTGATTCACATTTACTTTGTTGTTCGCAAATGCTTCCAATTTGAATTAGTCTTAAATGTTGTCATTTGGTAAAGAGTTAACAGTACTCCAGAATTTTCTTTCCAAGCCACTTGCTGCTTTTCCACATAATCCTCATGGAAACTAAGATAAGTATTTAGAAAGGAATGAATCCTGTCCCAATGACTATCATCAATCCTTGGAAAGAAAATTGACCAAGTTGGGGATCAAACAAGCAACCTTGTATTCCTGAGTCCTATACACTATCAACTGCGCTATTGGGACCAGGCTTACCAGACAACAAAATGTCAGACTGGTCCAAATTCACAGCAGTTGCAGGCGACAAAAATAAAGTGACTGAAAACTTTAAATGTTTTGGAATGGGAATAAAACACAGCATTTTCTCCTTTTCCCTCAATCATGTTTTCAGAAGGATTCTTTCTCAGGGTCGTTAACAGTTGGTATTGTGTGGTAAAAGAGTTAAGATATTCATTTTTCTTCTTGATGACATCATGATAATAAGATAACACTTATTTTGAAAAGGCCTAAACAATTATATCACATAATTTTACTTGGCATGTTGAACTTATACATACTTCACGGCAAACAAAGAAAAGCTAATACTCAGGGTTGCACACTTAGATCTTTCAAATCAGCATGCAAATGTGTGTACTGTTTGTATTGTTTTTTTGATGCCGTGCAACAAAAGGAAATCAGAAAATTTTCCATGTACAATAGCATGTCGCTCCTATTGAATGGGTTCTATATTTTATGGTTAACTACCAGGAAGAGTTTGAAGAACAGTCTAGCTGTGTTTAACCCATTACCACACAATCCCTACTTTTGACAACCCTGAGAAAGTAGCCTTTGGAAAACATTGTGGGAAAAGGGGAAAATGCTGGAAACCAGCATTTTCTCCTTTTCCCACAATGTTTTCTACCCTTTACAAAACAAATTTCAATTTTTTAATCATTTTTATTTTGTCATCTGCAATGCTTTTGATCTGGACAATCCTAAAATTTTGTCATTTGGAACTGAGTTAACAGAACTTCATTATAGAGATGTCACTTAATACCCCCTACCAGCACTTTGACTAAACTAGATGGCCCTGAAGGGCCTGAATATGCTCTACTGGTAGAGAATTTGATTTTGCTTTTTCATGAAAATCTGACAAGAAATGCATACTTTGTCACGAAAACAAGAATTGGTAATTTTCAACCTGAAATGGTTTCTTTTCCCATACTGTTTGTTGGATTTATTTCAAAATAGATAGGGTTGAAGCTATAATTGAGATATTGTGCAAGTTTCACGAAAATCTAATTACAAATGCACATTTTATCCCCTAAACAAGAATTCAAAGTTTTCAACTTGAAATGGCTACTTTTCCCATACTGTTTGTTGGATTTTTCTCAAAATGAATAGGGTTGGAGCTACTGATAAGATAAACAAACTGTGTGATTTTCATGAAAATCAGGCAACAAATGCAGACTTTATTGCATAAACAAGAATTTGAAATTTTCAACTAGAAATGGCTACTTTTCCCATACTGTTTGTTGGATTTTTTTCAAAATCAATAGGGTTGAAGCTATTGATAAGATAAACAAACTGTGCAAGTTTCAGGAAAATCAAGCAACAAATGCAGACTTAATCGTGTAAACAAGAATTTGAAATTTTCAACTTAAAATGGCTACTTTTCCCATATTGTTTGTTGGATTTTTCTCAAAATCAATAGGGTAGGAGCTACTGATAAGATAAACAAACTGTGTGATTTTCATGAAAATCAGGCAACAAATGCAGACTTTATTGCGTAAACAAGAATTTGAAATTTTCAACTTGAAATGGCTACTTTTCCCATACTGTTTGTTGGATTTTTTTCAAAATCATTAGGGTTGAAGCTATTGATAAGATAAACAAACTGTGCAAGTTTCAGGAAAATCAGGCAACAAATGCAGACTTAAACGTGTAAACAAGAATTTGAAATTTTCAACTTAAAATGGCTACTTTTCCCATATTGTTTGTTGGATTTTTCTCAAAATCAATAGGGTAGGAGCTACTGATAAGATAAACAAACTGTGTGATTTTCATGAAAATCAGGCAACAAATGCAGACTTTATTGCGTAAACAAGAATTTGAAATTTTCAAATTGAAATGGCTACTTTTCCCATACTGTTTGTTGGATTTTTTTCAAAATCAATAGGGTTGAAGCTATTGATAAGATAAACAAACTGTGCAAGTTTCACGAAAATCAGGCAACAAATGCAGACTTAATTGCGTAAACAAGAATTTGAAATTTTCAACTTGAAATGGCTACTTTTCCCATATTGTTTGTTGGATTTTTTTTCAAAATCAATAGGGTTGAAGCTATTGATGAGATAAACAAACTGTGCAAGTTTCACGAAAATCAGGCAACAAATGCAGACTTTATCACGTAAACAAGAATTTGAAATTCAACTTGAAATGGCTACTTTTCCCATACTGTTGGTTGGATTTTTCTCAAAATCAATAGGGTTAAAGCTATTGATGAGATAAACAAACTGTGTAAGTTTCACGAAAGTCGGGCAAGAAATGCAGACTTTATCGCGTAAACAAGAAAAGACTAACGGACGGACGACGGAAACCACGCCATGACATAAGCTCTGCTGGCTGAAAGCCAGTAGAGCTAAAAAAGTGTCCAGTTTAAGGGGAGATAATTCCTCAACCAGGAAGAGCTGACACTTGAAAATTGTGCTTAGCAAATCTTCAATATAAGATCAACAGATACGCAACTTTTCAATACAATTGAAGGAAAACTGTGGGAGAAGCTCGCGACACAAAATTACTAGTATTTTGTACACAGACGGACCCACACACAGACAGGCTGATTCCAGTATATTCGTTTTGCAGGGGTATAAAAATAATAGTAAATAGAATAATGTTATAGATGAACACAGACTCAGTAGTATGACTGATAAAATAGGAGAGAGGAGGGGAATGTCTTGATCCCTTCCACATACTTCAGTAAATAATTTCTGAAAACAAGACGAGTAAATTCCAGGTTACATATGTGTTCGCTACAAAAATTCAATTTCACACTCATGTTCACAAATGAAACATTTATGATCTGCTAACATGTATCTGCAAATACTAGAGCATGCTTCTTAACCCCTTTCTTTACCACAAAATGACGACTTTTGACTACCTTGTGGTCAGACTGCCTTTATAAAATTTGTGGGAAAAGAGGAAAATGCTGGTAACTTTTTTCTCAAAGTTCTCTACCCGATCAAAGAAAAATTGCAACATTGGAGTCGCTATAAGATCTGCAAATACTTTCAATTTGGATAGGTCTAAAATGTTGCCGTTTCGTAAAGGGTTAACTCTTTAGCAAGCAACAATTTTTTGGACTGGACCAAATTCAAAGCATCTGCAGACAAGAAATTAAATCTTGTTTATAAGAAGACAACTTCGATAGGGTAGAAAAAAATGTGGGAAAAGGAGAAAATGCTGGTTACCTGCTTTTCCTTCTTTTCTCACAATGTTTCCTATTGGCTTCTTTCTCAGGTTGTTAAAAGTCCAGATATTGTGGTAAAGAGTTACAAATTTGGCTGTATGTATTTTGAACAAAATAAGAACTGATTAGACAATTGAAATCACTTCCCCTGCAACAGAATATTTGTACATCATTACCTGATGGGGTTGAGCCGAACACTCTTACTACTGGCACCCTTCTAACCTCTGACCCTCGTAAGTCTGAGTACTGGACATCAAGACCAGGGAGGGGGGAGGACATATAGTGATCTGTGGTCACTATCCTAAGAGAGAACATGCTTCTTCTCAACTTGCCATCCTGAAAGTTGATGAAAGAAGAATATTTACAAAATATGATTATCTTAACATATCAGAAAGCAGCAAATTGTTTTAATACTTGTCTGAACAATGGCCTATGAAACAACATACTATTAGTAATACAGTCAAACCTGTCTTAACTCATTACCACACAATCCCTACTTTTGACGCCCCCTAAGAAAGAAGCCTTTTGAAAACACTATAGGAAAAGGAGAAAATGCTGGTAACCAGCATTTTCTCCTTTCCCCACAGTGTTTTCTACCCTTCCCAGAACAAATTTCTATTTTCTAGTCACCTTTATTTTGTGGTCTGCAAATGCTTTCAATTTGGACCAGTCTAAAATGTTCTCGTGTGGTAAAGAGTTAAGCAAGCGGTCAAGGGACCTTCCAAAATTGCTTGCTTAAGACAGGTGCTTGCTTAAAAGAGGTCCATCACGCAAGATGGTCTCGGGGTTATCTTTTCCTAAAAATTTATAAAGGGGGGGCGGTGTTACATGTCCCATATACAAGTACATGTGCAAACCCAAGTTTAAATTGTTCAGCTAGAATCCAAGAACTTTTTCCAGATTCTAAAAGTCTAATGTCAACACTTTTCACTTGGTACAAGCCATGATTAGATATATATCGAGTTGCATGTAATAATACAACAGACAGATCGTTAGGGCTCCGTATCGGTCAGTTTGATCGATACGATATTTGTATCGATACAAAATGATCGATATTCGATATATCATATGATATTTCAATTTTCAATAAAAGAAAGAAAAAAATGCGAAAATTGTGTTTGTTCTTTTTTCAGCATACCTGAAAAACAAAATACCGCAAATTTAACACTTCTAGATTGTATTGAAATTTCATAATTATGTAGGCCTAAATTAATATGAATTCTAACTAGATCTACATTTACTACTCATTAAAAAGCTGAAAAGAAAGTCTAAGAGGACTCTGATCGGACAATGTCAAGGAGACATTTTGTTGTGTCATGGGTTTCCGTGTTGTTTTTTTTTTCACCGAACACTTTTTCATGCGTGTTCATTTCTGGATAGGTATGTTCGCATGATTCGACATAGATTTCTCAATAAGGATTAGAACTACATGTAGCATCAAAACCTGTTATTTTACTCACGATAAACAGATAATGGCCTTTTTTGTCCGTGTTTTTTCTTACGTGAGGTCTCGCGTGTGATTAACATTTGTTATGAAATTTCAAGTCTATAAAATGATTTACACAATAATTTACGCGAGTCAGAACACTGATTTCAGATAATCGAATGGAAAAAGATATTTGATTTTCGAGCCACATTTTTCGGCAATATTAAAAGATCGACCAAATAAAATCTTAGGAAGGTTGAAAGGTCACGGCTTCAATTATTTCCATCGCTACCTCTCGATCACATCACGAGATGTTCATTACCTTTCTCTAATCAACTATTTTGACCAATTATCAGCGTAAATTTGTCTGCAATCTGCTGATTGATGCATAATTTGCAGATTTCAAACAACATGACGGGGGAACGAGAATAGGGGTATTAGCTAATTGTCATCCATTGTGTAACGGGTACAGGGCGAATAATAAAGAATGACGCATTTCGATTGGTTGTAAGTTTCCCAGGTAGCCACACCTACCTCTACGACTACTCGACTTTAGAGATTACCTAAAGTAAACTCGTAATGAATTTCGCCGTTAAAAACAGCTAAATTGGGTATTTATATGCTTTACTTTTATTTTCTTTTGATGATCAATATTTTGTTCGATACAGAAACGTTCGATCCGATATATCTATCGAACGTAAAATACCGGTTTTCGATATATATCGAGTACCGGTACGGAGCCCTACAGATCGTAGGGTCAAAACATAAGAAATATGCATCTTTGGAATAATCATCAATCAAAATAATCAAATGGTCGAAAGATGATTGGGCAAAAAGGTCAAACAATCGTAGGTTTACTGGTCAATGACAACGGGACGTCCGGGTAATCGTCAAAAATTAACGTAATCAAAGACAATTTCTGAAACACCGGCATATGTAATTACCTATACTAATTTGGTTACAATCGGTTGTTAGGACAGTTTTCTTTAATCATTTCTCACCCTTTAGAAAAATAAAAACAAAACAAAAAAAAAAAAGGGGAAACAGCTTCTCTATTATTGCGTTATATAATCATTACAGTAATGTCAGATCAAATCGAAAGTTGAAAGACATTTTTCGTTATCTGACTCGGGTAATTTACACGTGATTTTGAACTTTAAAATTTGTGACAAATCGGGTATAATAGCTTACGAAATCATCATTTGCATCAAAATAACACATTCTCGAGGTAATCAGGTAATATGCAATCACCTGTTAATTGGCAACATGTGTATATGATTGTTCAATTTTGACACTTAAGTTGTTCATTCGAAAACGGTTGAACGTGAGAAGTACACTAGGCGTGAAATTTTAATTTGGCAGTCCGACTTCCGTTGGTTATTGGCCGCTACTTACCAGGGTATTTTGAAAAACGGGACACAATTTCGGCGGCCGTTGCGTGCGTTTTAAAGGTGCTTGTTGAAAAAAGGTTCAATATAGAGTAAAATTGATTGGAGGGACATTGAACTGGCCGCTAAATGGAGGTTCACGCTGAATGGAGGTGGACGGATCACCAGGTTTGACTGTAATCATATTATAATACAGAAGTGCTAACCTACATGGCATTTATACCACTGTGATCCATCAGAATCCACTTAAACCAAATATTTAGATATATGACTGCTTATTACCTTTCAACAATCATGTATGGGACTCAGTTTTTGGGGTTTTTTTTGCAATCACTGTCTGAACAGGTTCTTTTCAGTTTAACACAGAGAGAATGGATTTGCTATAAAGTAAATCAAGGGAGAAAAAGATGCCAGATATGGGACTTGGACCCTTAAGCCTTGTAACACTAGTATCTCAGCTCTACCAACTAAGCTAAGCAACCAATTCCCCGTCCCCCTTACAGTCCCCACAGACTACTGGTTCTGTTCACCCATGCTCACCAGTCGCCAGTGAAGAAAATTAAGGGAGAAAAGTATGTATGAGATGGAACTCAAACCTATGACCCCTGTAACACTAATAATGCAACTCTACCAACTGTCAGATCTAGCAGTCCACCTAGTCTCAATAATGAGACGCTACATTACTTTTTTTCATTTTTAGACATTTGTTGTGCACTGCATTGTCTCAAATCTAATGCAGATTTTCCAGTAGCAAAGATAAAGCGCTATACTGCCTGTCTGTCTCATCAGTTTATTCTGTATTGCAGCAAATTGCAATTAAATTTAAGTAACTAACATAACCAAACCAAAGACAAAATATTAGACCTTTGATTACCTAAAATGCTTGCAGAAGTAGTTTATTACATGTAAATCTTGGAAAAACATGCTGACCAAATTTATTGCGTGTGGCGGCCATTTCGAGTGTTTTCGGGAATGTGAAAAACCCAAGTAAAAGATGAAATGCATGGTTTTCTCTTATGTCTAGCATTTAAATTGAAAATAGTTGTTTTTCAAATGAAGGATTAAATACATAAGCAAGAGGTATGTTTAAATCCTAGTTTTGTGCTCTATTTGTGAAATAACGAGAGTTCAAACTTGGGCACAAAATCTGTGCGGAACTTTCAACTGGTTTTGTCTTGATCATCTCTGTACCCAGAGGCGACAAGTCAAAAAGTAAAATCACCTTTGGGGACAGTTATTTGTAATAGCAGTCCACCCAACATCACTACAACAGCAACAGGGAACTAAATTTGATCCATTTAGATGTTAAATGATGCAAAAAAAAATGAATTGGCCGATACAATGATGGTGAAGGGTAAATTTATTCACCTGTGTACGTTTGAAAGACTGAATATTTGGACTACAAGCAAAGGGACGTAAGTCTTCAAGACCAGACTACAGCAACCTTTCAACTTTTTCCTGCTGACAACAATGAGTGCATCAGACAGATAAGCAATTGATCACTTTCCTGGTACCACTTTTCGGTCTAACAGTTAATCAAATTTAAGTTTCAAACAAGAATAAATGGTACGTGAAGTTTTGTTTGACAGACATTAAAAAAAAAATTGTCGACCAAGCACACTGAATTTCGAATCCAATTTTTGGAACCTGTTGTACAAGGTGCACGAAAGACATATGAGAATTATCAAATACAGTACAAAATCACTTACTCAGACAACAGTTTTGTTTGTGAAAAATACATTGGTATTTGCAAAAACCTGAATAAAATTAAAACAGAACGCAATCGATACTCGTACCGTCGAACGCGACCTCTAGCGGAAGTGGTACCAGTTCAGTTCCGGTGATCGTACATAGTACACAAGGCATGTAAAACACTCGCTACATAAGATCAGATCGCAAAAAAATGGACGTTCGCACCTTGCAGATTCACTTAAGAGCAATTAACTCGAAATTCAGACCGAACTTAATATTCAAATAAAATCTTTGACGACTATCCCATGACAGTAGACTATCTGTTTCATTTCTAATGTCATTTATCAACTTGTCAGAATAACCCCAATATCATTTAGATCTGGACAATAGATACAAAACTAGGTCTAGCTTTAGAGTATCTATAGGGAGATCTAAATCTAGATCTATCCCGAGTAAATTAAGCGATAGAGAAGCATTTATGGTAAAAGTATATTTCAAAATTTGTTTTAACCCTCTAAAGGTCCAAATATACTCGACAGACATTGTTGTTGTTAGAGTTACTTTTGTCTTTAATGTCTCTGCAGGGATCTTATATATGTATGTATGTATATAAGATCCCTTGTCGCTGCCAAATGGACAGTGTAAATCTGAGATTAGACTGCATATTTTTCAAGTATGATCTTGCTCTACCCTGATTTCTTAGGCAAGCAAAATTTATATAGAGCACTTTTAAAGGTGGGTATTCAGAATTTTCACATCACACCAAATTAAAAGATAGATATATCACTGAAATTTCTATTAGAAAAAAAAAAACATACAAATTATCAATAAATAAAAATCGTAAAATTACAAAAAAATGTTCTTTGATGGTATTCCCTTAAAAGGCTATGTAGCCTCTTAAGCTATTTTTAGATTTCCCGCCCAAAATTAAAAAAAAAAAAAAGCATTGTGGGAATGTTAAGTGACTGTGTTATGTATATACCCAGTTATTCCTAGCTTTGTTCATGTGTGTATCTATTTTTGAATGGTTTTCCCCTGTTGCTATTTTTAGAACTGGATTCTCTCTTGTGGAATATTGTGCTGGAAGTTTCCAGGCCTTTATACAATCTGATTACTAGAAATTATGCAACTGATTTTAACATGAATTTTCTGGAAGTTTCTTTGTTATTATAAAAGGAAAAGCTTTTACATCTCAGTGTTCACTAGTTAATACATGATTGCCAGACTACAGTGGGGATTATCTTGTGTTTGTGTCATAATTAGTGCCTGGATTACATTCAGTTTGGATTTGGATCAGACTAGACTAAAGTGAGGATTACTTTGTGTGCTTGGATTACATTCAGTTTGGATCAGGATCAGATTGGAATTAAGACTGGAATAGTTTGTCTTCTGAATTTAACGTCTAAGGTATTGTTTTGTACTATTGTAATATTGTCACTGTTTATTTGATATTTTTGTTAATAAATTCTGTTAATTGTTATCGTTTGTTGCTGGCTTCTTCTTTCTAGTTACGCCTGACTCGTAACAGAAATTGGGGGCTCGTCCGGGATTGGAAAATAGACTAACGTATTTGTTTTCCATTTTGGACTATCCATCGATTGGAAACTAGACTAACGCATTCGTTTTCCTTTTGGGATTAACCATCGATTGGAAAATAAGACTAACGCATTCGTTTACTAATCAGTAATTATAATACAATTTTGTACTTGAATCCAGCAACAAACAAATATGTCTTTTGACTTAGATAAATTTACGGCTGAACCGTCTGTGGAGTTATTGAATTTGGGTAAAAAGACTGATTTGCTTAATCTTGCGAAGCACTATAAATTGTCTGAAATAAAATCTTCAATGCGTAAACATGAAATTAAGAACATTTTGGTACAATATTTTGTTGATGAGGAGATTTTCAATGAAAATGCTCTTTCCCTGATAGTTGACGTTCAGTCAGTTTCAAGTTCGAAAGAACTTGAATTAAAACTTCAGATCAGACAGTTAGAAATAGAAAGAGAAAGGGAAAGAGAAGAAAGAGAAAGGGAAAGACAGAGAGAAGAAAGAGTAGAGAGAGAGAAGGAAATAGAAAGAGAAAGGGAAAGAGAAGAAAGAGAAAGGGAAAGACAGAGAGAAGAAAGAGTAGAGAGAGAGAAGGAAAGAGAAAGAGAAAGGGAGAGAGAAGAAAGAGAAAGGGAAAGAGAAAGGGAGAGAGAAGAAAGGGAAAGGGAAGAGAGAGAGAAGGAGAGAGAATTTCAATTAAGAATGAGGGAAATAGAAATGCAAGAAAGAGCAAATCAGCCCAAGCAAAAGATTGAATACAATTTCGATGTTACAAAACATATTAGGCTTGTTCCTCCATTTCAAGAAAAAGAAGTTGATAAATACTTCCTACACTTTGAAAAAGTTGCAGAAAACTTAAATTGGCCAAGAGAGCACTGGACTTTGCTTCTGCAAAGTGTTTTGATAGGCAAAGCTCGTGAAATTTATACACAACTAGGTGTTGAACAATGTCATCATTATGAGACTGTTAAAGAACTTATTCTCAAAGGTTATGAGCTGGTCCCAGAAGCATATAGACAAAAATTTAGAAATTGTAAAAAAGATTCTAACCAGACTCATGTTGAATTTGCTAGAAACAAAGAACAGTTATTTGATAGATGGTGCTGTTCTAAGAAAATAGACCAAAATTTTGATAAACTCAGACAACTTATGTTAGTTGAAGAATTCAAACGTTGTATTCAATCTGATGTTAAGACATTCTTAGACGAAAAACAAGTTGAAACTTTAGAAGAAGCAGCTCGTCTGGCTGATAATTACTACCTTACACATAAAGTTTCTTTTATTTCTAAACCCAAACCTACTTCCTCACATCCCCAAAATAAATCTATGTCTGGTAATTCATCTGGCATGCCCAGTCAATCCAATACACCCAAACCCAATTCTACTAGTGAAACCAAAAGTCAATATCCCTTATCTCGACCCACTTGTAACTATTGTAAGAAACCTGGTCACCTTGTTTCTGAATGTTTGGAATTAAAAAGGAAGTTAGAAAGTGATGAAGCCAAACCAACAGGGCTCACCACTCTTAGGCCAAGGCCACAGTCTTCTAATAAAACCAATACAATTGACATAGTCACAAAACCCAAGTCTGATTCTACTATGGAGATTTTTGAACCTTTTATGTTGAATGGTTTTGTATCACTTTCAGGTGATAATTGCCCACCTACCCCTATTAAAATTTTAAGAGACACAGGAGCTTCTCAATCTCTTATTTTGGCAGATATACTGCCTTTTTCTGAGAAGACTTCTTCCGGTACTAGTGTCCTTATTCAGGGTGTAGAGTGTGGAACTGTTAATATCCCTCTCCATCATGTTAATTTGTCATCAGATTTGGTTACTGGGCCTGTGGTTATTGGTATTAAACCTTCCTTACCATTTAAAGGTGTCCATTTACTGCTAGGCAATGACTTAGCTGGAGATAAGGTTGTGGTTAATCCACTTGTAACTGACACACCAAATATAGGTCAAACAGATGACCCTATCGAGCAGGAAATTCCTGACTTGTATCCTTCTTGTGCAGTTACCCGAGCTATGGCTAAAAAGGCCATTTTGAAAAACTCAAACTCTGACATTGACTTGACGGATACTTTTATCGGTCAATATTTTAATAATGAGATTAAAAAGTCTCTTGATCCCAGTTTGTCCGATACTCAGACAGACTCGTCAATGTCTTGTCATTTACCACCACGGTCTATTGACCAAGGTCATGACACGCTGTCAAAGTCACAGCTTATCCAGGAACAGCAGACTGATCCTGAGATTTCAAAATTAAATTTTAGGGCTTTACCTGAAGATGAAATTTCACAGGTCCCAATGTGTTACTATATAAAGAATGGGATTCTTATGAGAAAATGGCGACCATTTGATGTCCCAGCTGATGATGAATGGGCTGTTTACCACCAAATTGTGGTTCCAAAGTCATATCGTCATGAAATACTAAGTATAGCCCATGAAAGTCCTATGTCAGGTCATCTAGGTATAAACAAGACCTATCACAAAATTATAACTCATTTTTATTGGCCTGGTCTCAAATCAGATGTCTCTAAATATTGTAAAACTTGCCATACATGTCAAATGGTAGGTAAACCCAACCAAACCATTCCCAAAGCTCAATTACAACCTATTCCTGCTTTTGATGAACCTTTCAGTAGGATACTTATAGATTGTGTTGGTCCTTTACCTCGAACCAAGTCAGGAAATGAGTATCTCTTAACAATTATGTGTACTTCTACACGTTTTCCTGAAGCTATTCCTTTAAGGAACATCAAAACAAAGTCAATAGTCAAAGCTCTTATAAAATTTTTCACATTTGTTGGTCTTCCAAAATCAGTTCAGTCTGATCAGGGGTCAAATTTTATGTCTGGTATATTCCAACAGGTTATGCATGAATTAGGGATCAAGCAATACAGGTCATCCGCTTATCACCCTGAAAGTCAAGGTGCTTTAGAAAGATTTCATCAGACATTAAAAAATATGATAAGGTCATATTGCTTTGACACGGAAAAAGATTGGGATGAGGGCATCCATTTGTTACTATTTGCAGCCAGAGAATCTGTACAAGAATCTCTTGGTTTCAGTCCTTTTGAATTAGTTTTTGGCCATTCTGTTCGTGGACCTTTAAAACTTTTGAAGGAGAAATTTCTCTCAAATGATGAAACACCTTTGAATTTACTACAGTATGTTTCTGACTTCAGAAATAGACTGTCTAGGGCATGTGAGGTTGCTAGGTCTAATCTTAAAACGTCTCAGGGCAAAATGAAAGCAAGATATGACAACCATGTTATTGACAGAAAATTTAAACCAGGTGACAAAGTTCTTGCTCTTTTACCAATACCTGGCAGACCTCTACAGGCAAGATATTTTGGACCCTACACTATTGACAAGAAAACAAGTGATTTAAACTATATAATTAATACTCCAGGAAGGCGTAAAAACAAACAAATGTGTCATATAAATATGTTAAAGGAATACTTTGACAGAGATAGCTCTATTTCAAAACCAATTACAGTTGTAAACACTGTCCCACAAGAATCAAATGTATCTGATCTTGAAGTAAATTCGGACTTTATTGATAAATCTGATCCTGGTCCATCTAAACTTGAGAATTCTGATATTTTGAGAAACCTCGACAACAAACTTTCTCACTTGGAACCATCACAGCAGGAAGAGCTGAAACAGTTGATACATGAATATGAACATTTATTTCCTGATATCCCCACAATAACTGATAAAATCTATCATGATGTCATTGTGGAAGATTCTAAACCAATAAAGCAACATCCATATAGAATGAATCCTTTGAAACAGAAATACCTCCAAGATGAAGTAAAATACTTACTGGAAAATGACTTTATTGAACCTAGCCAGAGTAATTACAGTTCACCATGTATACTAGTACCCAAATCAAATGGAACTTATAGAATGTGTACTGACTATCGTAAAGTGAACTCTGTGACAAAAACAGACTCTTTTCCAATACCAAGAATTGATGACTGTATTGACAAAATTGGAAATTCTAAATATGTCACCAAATTTGACCTGCTAAAAGGATTCTGGCAAGTTCCACTGACTGATAAAGCAAAAGAAGTATCAGCCTTTGCTACTGCAAACGGTCTGTACCAGTACAAAGTTATGCCGTTTGGGATGAAAAATTCTCCTGCAACGTTTCAGCGACTTATAAACAACGTTATATGTGGATTAGATGGCTGTGATGCATATATTGACGACGTCATCATCTACTCAGACAGTTGGAGTGACCACCTTCAAAGAATCAGGAAGTTCTTCGACAGACTCAGTAAAGCGAAACTGACTGTGAATCTTGCAAAAACTGAATTTTGTCATGCTACTGTAACATTTCTAGGACATCTTGTGGGACAGGGTCAAGTTAAACCTTTAGAAGCTAAAGTCAATGCTATCTCTGAGTTTCCTGTGCCTAAATGTAAAAGACAGCTGATGCGATTTCTTGGTATGGCTGGCTACTACAGGAAATTCTGTAAAAATTTCTCGGGTATTGCTGAACCTTTAACAAATTTACTTAAGAAAAGCACAAAGTTCAAATGGAATGACAAATGTCAAGATGCATTTGATCGTCTGAAAGCCATACTAAAGAGCGCACCAGTTCTCTTGGCACCTGATTTTGACAAATGTTTCAAATTAGCTGTTGATGCAAGTGATGTTGGTATTGGCGCTGTTCTTTTACAAGAAGATAATAATGGTATTGATCACCCAGTTTGTTACTTTTCTAAGAAATTTAACAAACATCAGAAAAATTACTCTACCATAGAAAAAGAGTGTCTTGCTTTAATTCTGGCAATCCAGCAGTTCGAAGTTTATCTAACCTCTTCAACTTCACCAATTGTTGTTTTCAGTGATCATAACCCTTTAAGTTTTCTACACAAACTTAAGAATAAGAATCAAAGATTACTGAGGTGGAGTTTATTGCTTCAAGAGTTTAATCTTGACATAAGACACATAAAAGGGAAAGATAACATTATACCAGATGCTCTTTCAAGAGTTTGAAATTCAAATAGCCGTTTTCCCTAAATCATGTTCAAACTGAATTTTTAAATTGTACTTTCATTACCTTGATTATTTTCATTAGTCGTAAATAATTAATATTTGAGTTTGTTATTTCCTCTGTAATACTTCAGTTAAAGTGTCATATACGTGTATATAATTAATATTACAAAAAAGAAAGATTTATTTCATAAACCTTTCTTTTTCTTTTCAAGGGGGGAAGTGTTATGTATATACCCAGTTATTCCTAGCTTTGTTCATGTGTGTATCTATTTTTGAATGGTTTTCCCCTGTTGCTATTTTTAGAACTGGATTCTCTCTTGTGGAATATTGTGCTGGAAGTTTCCAGGCCTTTATACAATCTGATTACTAGAAATTATGCAACTGATTTTAACATGAATTTTCTGGAAGTTTCTTTGTTATTATAAAAGGAAAAGCTTTTACATCTCAGTGTTCACTAGTTAATACATGATTGCCAGACTACAGTGGGGATTATCTTGTGTTTGTGTCATAATTAGTGCCTGGATTACATTCAGTTTGGATTTGGATCAGACTAGACTAAAGTGAGGATTACTTTGTGTGCTTGGATTACATTCAGTTTGGATCAGGATCAGATTGGAATTAAGACTGGAATAGTTTGTCGTCTGAATTTAACGTCTAAGGTATTGTTTTGTACTATTGTAATATTGTCACTGTTTATTTGATATTTTTGTTAATAAATTCTGTTAATTGTTATCGTTTGTTGCTGGCTTCTTCTTTCTAGTTACGCCTGACTCGTAACAACTGGCACGTGACTAATGATGCTTAAATTCCTTGACATAACAAGCATGTAATTATTTTCCATAATGTCTTCTTCAGACGCTATGTTTGAAGCTTCATCTGTGTATTTCTGGTATGTAAAATGAGCGAGTTACGGTACTCATTTAAAAATTGACCATGTTTCCCATCGATGTCGACCTGGGCCGTAGTGAATCTCTAATTTCTCTTGTTGTCGGATAGTTTTCGGATACTGAGGTTTTATGAATGAAAATTATGAGGCTTTGGGAGTACAAGGATGATTTTTTTTGTATTTTTTAATAAGATTCGTCCCAAAATCTGAAGGGGCACCTTTAAAGGAAATAAAGCTTTACCAGATATAAGAAACTTTGTGACGAGCAATTTCACCTTTTGCCACAATGTTTTCCAAAGGCTCCTACAAGCTATGCGTAGAAATGAGTATCTAGGAGTAAAGGGTTAAAATGTAGTGGGTAAAATGCCAAGTTTTTTTTTTCTTTTTACATTGTGCTTGATTGTATGGTGTTTAATGCTGTTTTCAACATTATTTCAGTTATTTCGTGGCAGCCAGTGCACCTGTCCATGCTTTCCTGGAGTTTCTTTTACCAGCACTCAACACAATATTCTTTCCAAAGCACTGGCTGTTTTCCCACATAACCATCAACAAAAAAATGATCAGCAGTGAGGGAGGAATGAATATTGTGGAAATGAATATATCTAATTATAGAAAAGAAATTGACTGAGCTGGGAATCGAACTCATGACCCGTTCTTAAGTCCTGTATGTTACCCACTGAGCTACTAGGACTCTGTTTGACATAGTGCAACAGCAGATCAGATTAATCATTTCTATTGGCTACTATATATGATCTTCAGTCTGATAAAATTAGGCTGATCTCTTTTTCACCACTCTTGTTGTTAATAAAACAAGTATCGCCAAACAGCATGATATTATCTGGACAAATACAGAGCTGTAAGGTAGAAAAAACGTAAATTTAACCCTTTCCCAAACCACAAATTTTTGACTCTTCCTAACCAAAAGAGATTGCAGACAACAATTTCAGAGTTGGACAAAATGGCAAAAAGTTCTTTAAAAGGGTAGAAAACACTGTGGAAAAAGGAGAAATTGCTCGTTACGAGCAATTTCTCCTTTTCCCATTATGTTTTCAAAAGACTTTTACTGCAGACATTAAAAAACCTGGGCTTGTTTGGGAAAGGGTTAACCCATAACTTGAATAACAAATGAGAAGTTAAAGCCTAATACATTATACCTCTTTACCAAACAACAAAATGTTAGACTGGTCCATATCGAAAGCATTTGCAGACGACAAATAAAAGTGTCTCAATATATGAAATATGTTACTGAAAGGATAGAAAACCTTGTAGGAAAAGGAGAAAATGCTGGTCACCAGCATTTTCTCCTTTTCCCACAATGTTTTCAAAAGCTTTTCTTCCCAGGGTTATGAAAACCACGGCTTGTTTGGTAAAGAGATTCTTATTAGCCACTGCATTTCAATGGAATGTGCCCTTGGTTGAATTGGTATCAGGAAAGTTGAGACCTAGAGAACTCGTATCCTGGATACAAGTTCTCCAGAGAAGTTGTACCTCCACTAAGAAACCTGTGTGTTTGTTTATGTAGTGTTAATATTTTGTGTTTGATAATCTGGAGCAGGGATCTTATGTATAAGATCCATGTCTAGAGTTTAGTTTCTTCACTCTCTACAACACAATCCTGAGTGTAAATGAACCTGAAGAAGAAGGATTCTGAGGACTTTGTAGGGAAAGGAGAAAAATCTGATAACCATGTAGAGTTTTTTTTTTCATTTTCTACAATCTTTTCGACCCTGTTGAGGGCTATTGTTTCATTTGTCTCACTTTCAAAAGTTTTTTTGCAGAAGTTTTCATATTAGAAGAGTGCAGAATTTGTCGTTTGGTAGTTAAAGCAGTATACTTGTATCTACTGCCATAAAAATTTTGCAGGGCATGCGACTTTTTGAAGTTCCTGTATTTCATGAACATTTTTTTTTTCTCCTCTCTGATTACAATGATTTATGTCAATCTGAAGGTGTATGTGGCACGAACCAAAACTGGCTAAAATTAGGAGTAATTTTATGGTCAAAGGGAGAAAACTCCTATTTATTTTCATCACTTTTTAATGGCAGAGTTACTTCCCGTTAATTTGTAGACGGTATAAAACCGAAGACGAATAAACATTGCAGCTTGTGAAGATGATCTGTATCGAAAGAAAATAAAACGTAGAGCTGTCATTATTTCTGTTTAAATTCAAGACAGGATTGCAGATGCTGCTACTTCTGAAAATATCATGATAAAAGAAAAGAAAGAAAAACCAATTGCAGACGTGGTTATTAGTTTGTAAACAGGTGGTAGTCTCCCCTATATTTCGTCACATTTGTAAACAAGGGGACCGCCGAAATTTAAACCTGGAAGTAACAACTCGGTTATCAAAGTAAGACCTCACGCAGAATCAAAAAGTAATTTTTACAATTAAATTTATCAACTGATGAATGTATACGATAAATAAACTTTATTATGTTACAATATTTAAACTTCTGAACCAACGACATATTTTCGTTCAATTAGGTTTTCGAGGTTATTGATAAATATCGTTAATATGAGCTGAATGGTCAAATTCCAATTGTTTCTTTAATCATTGACCGTAACGAACAGGGACAGATAGTTAAAGCATACAGGTCTGAATCTTCCAAGCGAATAAATGGAGATGAAAGCTATGCTTTTTCCCGATTTTATTAATGTTGATCCCAGGTCAGATCCCCATTTTTTTAGTGAAAGGTGGTTGTAAGAGGGGAGGTCACTCTCTAATGATTTTATTAATCCCTCAGACAATGAATTAATTTAATCAAAATAACCCAATGTTCAGCATCCTGCCTTTGACTGAAAAAAATACCATCGGAGAAACCATCAGCTCAGACTTAACTTGGGTGTGCATGTAAATGTAAAGGCTGGTCTTGAATCTACTGTACACGGTCCATTCAGAATATTTTTTTCAATAGAAAACTCCTTTGAAAAGCAAAGATTGGGTTTTAAAATCGATTGAGCCTCATTTTACTTACAAATTTAGCAGAATGAGTGTTAGCAGAGGGTCTGGGTTTCTCGATAGACCGTATGGGTATAAATTAACCCTGCACCGGTTCTTAAAGTTTCGGTGTGACTGTTTGTAATGGTTGAAAAAAAGACTCTTCCGTGTGTGTGTGTTTTGGGGGAGGTGGGGGGGATAATAAGGGAGAGTACTCTTCATAACTAATGGATACAAGATTGTTCGAGTTTTTTCCCTTTGACCATAAAAATCACAATGGAATCTAATAGTAAATGTATCTGGGACAGACCCGAGACCCACCCACAACGATATATAGCAACTTTCTCTCGTTTTTAACTCTACTATGTCGTGGCGGTGTTTCGGTCCGTCCATCGATCTGTCTGTCTGTCTGTCTTGTCTGTCCATTTGTTAATCTTTTTCTTGTTTACGCTATAAAGTCTGCATTTCTCATCAGATTTTCGTGAAACTTACACAGTTTGTTTATCTCATCAAATGTTTGAAACCTATTGATTTAGACAAAATTCCAACAAAAAGTATGGGAAAAGTAGCCATTTCATGTTAGTAATTTGCATTTCTTTTTTATGCCATATTAGTCTACATTTGTGGTCAGATTTCAGTGAAACTTACACGGTTTCTTTATCTTATAAAAAGCTTCAGCCCTATTGATTTTGAAAAAAAAAATCCAACCAACAATATGGGAAAAGTAGTAATTTCAAGTTAAACATTTCCATTTCTTGTTGATGCAATAAAGTCAGCATTTGTTATCAGATTTTTGTAAAACTTGAACAGTTTGTTAACCTCATAAGTAGCCAACCCTATTGAATTTGAAAACAAATCCAACAAACAGTATTGGAAAAGTAGCTTTTTGCTAATGAAAATTTCCATTTTTTCAGTTTATGCAATGAAGTCAGCATTTGAGGTCAGATTTTCATAAAACTTGCACAGTTGCTTTGTCTTATCAACAGCTTAAACTTTATTGATTTTGAAAAAAACTTACAATCGGTATGGGAAAAGTAGCCATTTCATGTTGAAAATTTCCATTTCTTGTTAATGTGATGAAGCCAGCATTTGGGACCGGCTTTTAATTAAACTTGCACAGTTCCTTTGTATCATAAACAGCTTGAATGCTATTGATTTTGAAAAAAAAACAACAACAACAAAAGTGACAGTCAGTTTGGTAAAAGTAGTCTTTCAGAGTTTGAAATTTCCATTTCTTGTTTGGGCAATGAAGTTCAGTGTTGATCCTATTCTGTTAAAACTTGCAAAGATTGTATGGTTCATCAAGGAATTGAACTCTATTCAAAGTGAAGAAAACGATTCAGAAAAAGCAGCCGTTTGAAGACCTAGTATTGTTTACTCAACAAAGTCCACATTATTAGTCACATTTCCTTGAAGTATGATAGGATTGTGTAATACAAGGCGTACTAAAATATTTTAAAATTTGGCCTGGATTCCAAACATTTAGTTTTGAGAAATCGAACTTCATTTTATTCACCTTTTTTTTTTTAGTTCAGCATACCTACCTATGATGGTGTCTTGAAGCCCAGTTTTTTTTTTTCTATTCTTACATCATAAGTTCATAATGGATGTTAGCATAAAAGCAAATTCACAGCCAGCAGAACGACTTCAGGTCCTAAAGGGCCTCTAGTTTATATTCTAGTCCAATTTTGCTCTATTAAAACATCCATTTCCCCCATTGATTTATTGCCTACTATTTTTATTCACAATTTTGCTGTAGATCTAGATCAGTTAAAATTCAATTTTCTTATTACATGTAGTTGGTTGGGACATGAGGCCTACCGTCGATTCAGAGGGTAGCTCTGTTGTTGTTATTGTGGTTTTGTCTGGAGGGATATTGTCTAGCCCTGCTAGGGCATCTGCTTACCTTTTGCTTCAGAGGTGGAGAGGGGTTTGTTAAGCATGTCTCAAATGGGATTCAGGGACCTACCTCTTTACAAAAATTCAAATTTACAGCAATTAACCCTTTCCCAAACGGCAAATTTTGGACCAGACCAAATTGAAAGCATTTTGCAGATGACAAATTAACAGTTGCTAAAAAGATGATTTTTCTATATGATAGGGTAGAAAACATTGTGGGAAAAGGAGAAAATGCTGGTTACCAGCATTTTCTCCTTTTCCCACAATGTTTTCAAAAGGCTTCTATTCTTGACCCGTAAAAACCAGGGATTGTTTGGGAAAGGGTTAAGATGAATTTTGCGACCAGTTGTGCCATTTAAACTCAAATAAATAGGACAGATCTTTTTTTTCAATAAATACTTGCTGAGTTAGATCTACATAGATTTAGATCTACTGTGACGAAATGGTATCAGCAGAACTCTTACCCTGGAGAACTCATTCCTTGAAAAACTTGTACCCCAATCTCCAGGGTATGAGTACTCCAGAGATGTCGTACCCCACATGTAAACAGAGCTCCAGATAGAGGGAGTGATTTTGATTTCAAAATTGAAAATATTAATAATGCTCCACCAAACCCTATATTGTGGGTACTCATTAGAATTGTCTCATCGAGATGATTCTAATGAGTACCCACAACATAGAGTTTTTTAGAGAAATAATGACTTTAGAATATTGTCACTCCCTCTTATCTGGAGCTATGTGCAGTAATGTTATTTTACCACCATGTTGTCAAGTTTTTATTTTCATGCCGTTATTGTGATGTTTCTTTGATGAAAAATGGTTGGGTTTTTTTTGTACATGTGTTGAATAGACATAAATAAAGAAACGTATGTGTTTCCTCATGAAGTGTTTATATCTCAAAGCATTTGCAGATAACAATTTAAACATAGCTCGAATGAAAGATTTTGTCTATGATAGAGTAGAAAACATTTTGGGAAAATAAGAAAATGCAGGTCACCAGCATTTTCACCTTTTCCCACAATATTTTCAAAAGGCTTCTTTCTATGGGTGGTTAGCCCGCCCGGGTGGCTCAGTGGTGAGCGTGTCGGGACTCATGACCTAGTGGTTGTGAATTCGATGCCCGGTTGAGGCGAACTTTCTTTCAGGCGTATTTTCGCCTGTCACCTCTGCCGAAGCATGTGAGAAAAGTAGTCGGTGGCTTTGGAAAGAAAGTGGTGTAAGTACCGGTGTGAGGAAGCCAGGAAACACATGTGCGTCACCGACCGCCATGATATGACCTTAGCTGTTAAATAGGCGTTAAACCCCATTACAACCAACCGACATCTAAGGGTGGTTAAAAGTCAGGATCATGTGGTTATGAGTTAAAGATGCATCTATTCATTTTCATCCAGTTTTGTGATCGATTTGATCTTTATTTTATGAAATTATTATCATTCTTGTACCTTCCTGCCAAATGTTGCCAGATGCTTGCATGGCTGCACAGATTATTATATAGGAAATGCATTTCATTCTATTGCAGTTAGCCATAGAAATAAACAACCACATGTAGTAGACTGGTATATCCCACAGACAGATGTAATGTAGCCGGGTACAGGTATTTGGTGATATATCGTGCGGCCGTATCGATATGTGGTTTGGTAGCTCAGTTGGTTAGAGTGCAGGAATGGTATTCATGAGACCCTGGGTTCGAATCCCGATCGATTTCCGGATTAAATCAAAGACAAATCCCTAGCATCTCTTTAACCCTTTCCCAAACGACAAACTTTTGGACTCGACTAAATTGAAAGCATTTGCAGACGACAATTCAACTCTTGCTGAAAAGATGATTTCTGTCTATGATAGGGTAGAAAACATTGTTTGAAAAGAAGAAAATGCTGGTTACCAGCATTTCTCCTTTTCCCACAATGTTTTCAGTAGGCTACAATTCAAGACCCGTAAAAACCAGGGATTGTTTGGGAAAGTGTTAACACATACACCTTGTATCGTTTTCTTTTTTTTTTTTAATCTATGTATACACAACTGTTTACATTCTACACACAGGGTCCTGTGTGGCTCAGTGGTGGAGTGCAGGACTCGTGATCTGGAGGTCCCGGATTCGAGCCTCACTAGCTCCACTGGTTATTTTTTCACAGGAGTGTCCTTGGGCAAGACACTTCAGAGTCTAGCCTTGTACTGGTGAAACCCAGGAAAGATGAATAGGTGAACTGTTGCCATGATATGACTGAAATAATATTCAAAGCGGCGTAAAACACCATTCAAACAGACAAAAAGATTCTACACATTGTAAAGTTTTAAGTGCGTTTGTTTCCTCTCTGGCTGTGAGGGTGCATCTCTAACAGCATCAAAAGCAGACTTGCCATCTTCAAAACAAGATACATGTATATGTTCTTAACCTGTAACTCTTTACCAAACGACAAATTTATAGATTGGACCAAATTCAAAGCATTTGCAGACAACAAAACAAATGTGACTAAAGAATCGAAATTTGACTTGGGAAGGACAGAAAACATTGTGAGAAAAGGAGAAAAATGCTGGTTACCAGCATTTTTCTCCTTTTCCCACAATGTTTTATAAAGGCTATTACCTCAGGGTCGTCAAAAGTCATCATTGTGTGGTAAAGGGTTAAGTGTTAAAACGCTGTAAGAGAGTAACACTCATGTTTTCTATAATAAACAAGAGCCGTCAGAGACGGGTTATGCTCCCCGAACAAGAGCTTGTCATTGATAAGAAATTGATATAGATTCACTTCTTTTATCCTAGAAGAACCTGTTCATACCCCCCAAAATTTGAAGTGAAAAGGCAATTACTATCTTAGAGATAGCCAACACAAACTTGTAGAGGACAATAAGCCCAATAAGCCCCCTTTAAGCCCCCTTTTCCCATAAGACAATATTGGATCATTGCAATAAATACAACGGGTATGTGGTTTGTGGCATTTTTGAATAATAATTCAAAATTCGAAATTTCATAAAATTTTGAGCAGTCATGTATTAAATATTACATAAAAGAATTTTTTACATGAAGCCCCCTTTTTCCAAGACGCAGCCTGAAATTGAGAAAAAGGAAGAGAGGTACCTGGGCAACGTTCCAACAAGTTCAGATTTGAAATTTCACAAAGTTTTGAGCACTGATAAAGGAAAACCTAGTGAAAAACAATTTTTTCCATGAAGTCCCCTTTTTCCGTGATGCAGCCTTAATTTGAGAAACCAGGAAAGACGTATTTGCGCATTAATAATTCACAGATTGCAAAAACAAAGGGCACATGTTGAAACTTGTAAAACAAGATATAACCATGAAATGTTGACAAAAACTGAACAAGATATTAGTAAAAATTGCAATTTTGCATTAGGGCCCCTTTTTCATTTTACGAGAAACCCCCTTTTTCCATGACAGAGGGTCAAATTGAAAAACGCATAGATAAAGAAACAAGAGCACATGGTGAAACTTTGAAAAAACAATATAACCATGAAGTTTAATGAAATTTTAACCAAAACTGAATGAAATATTAGTAAAAATTGGAATTTTGCAAGAAGCCCCCTTTTTCCATGACAGAATGTCAACTTAAAAAAAGCCCAGATTAAAAATAGCAAGGGCACATGCTAAAACTATCCATAAACAATATAACCATGAAGTTTCATGATATTCTGACAAAAACTGAATGAGATATTAGTAAAAATTGCAATTTTGCATTAAGCCCCCTTTTTCCATGACACGGGGTCAAATTGAAAATCCGGGAAAAGTGTATCGGCATGTAACCCTAAGGAGTTCATATATGAAGTTTTATCCAATTTGGTCCAAGGGTTGTGGAGAAATCGCTTCGGACTGACGGACGGCTGGACGGACGGACGGAAGGACGGACGGACAGACGGACGGACAGACGAAGCGGCGACTATATGCTCGCCCTTTGGGGAGCATAATAAAAAAGAAAAACTTCAAACACTCAACAAATCTTTATTATCTACCAATGTCCAACTCACAAATTACCATACACCATTCCTTTTTGAGTCATTTTTGCACAATCCTTTGCCAATACTTCTCATTTGATACATGTAACAATTTTTTTTTTTTAAAACATCAAATTTCTTCAGCCTGGAAGGTAAGAAGACTAAACAAGTTCTAGTGAAAATACAAATTTTGAAGAAAAAAGAAATACAGATATATTTAAAATGAATCAACTTACATTTCATCCCATAGAGCACTGTGTTTGACTTTACAAAAAGCAAAGATCAAGATCAGAAAACAGACAAAAACCTACAGTATTCTGTCTGAAATCTATTGTCTGATTTGCAATTTGCACTGCCAATTAGTTGTGACATCTTAAGGCTAAAATAAAAAAGCCTCCAAACTCTCTCCTTTAACTCTTTACTAACGACAATATTTTAGACTTGTCCAAATCGAAAGCATTTGCATAAGACAAAATAAAAGTGACTGAAAGTTTGAAATTTGTTTTATGACGGGTAGAAAACATCGTGGTAAAAGGAGAAAATGCTGGTTACCAGCATTTTCTCCTTTTTCCACAATGTTTTCAAAAGGCTTCTTTCTCGTTTAAAGTAGGGATTGTGTGGTAATGGGTTTAAGACAAAACTTCTTTCACTATGAAAAGCTCTGTGGGAAAAATCTGACAAATTCAAAGAACACTAAAATTATAGTTTCGACATCTAAACCACGGCGGGGAATCACGTGACACAACAACAACAACAATGACCGTTATTTGAAAAAATTCCCTAACTTCAGGTAAGAAAATCTTCAATAATTCCATTAATACGTGACCGATTGGAATTTGGTTTGAAGCAGAGAAGGCGGAAGGACTCCGGGGATTTGCTTGATGTGTTAGATTTTTTAAACAACACCTGATAAAAAAGTTATTGACGAGCAAACAAATTATCCAGGGTAAAAAATTTGTTTGCTCGTCAATAACTTTTTTATCAGGTGTTGTTTAAAACATCTAAGACATCAAGCAAATCCCTGGAGTCCTTCCGCCTTCTCTGCTTTAAACCAAATTCCAATCGGTTATGTATTAACGGAATTATTGAAGATTTTCTTACCAGAAGTCGGGGAATTTTTTCAAATAACGGTCATTGTTGTTGTTGTTGTGTCACGTGATTCCCCGCCGTGTAAACTGTTTTAACTCTATCCATATCTCTTTACTGATAATGTCCAATTTTTCAAGGATGCCGATGAAAAACATCTTCGCAAGCCAAGGCTGATGATTCACTACACTACTCTACCCTTGGCAGATCGAGCTTGATTTTTTACATTCCCCTGATATGATTTTTCATTGGATGCAGCCAGCTCTAACTGCAACGAATGAAATCGCTCGTAGCATTTCATCGCTGATAAAAATAGAATAAGGCTACTACCGTTCGAAAAGAAGATAAACATGGAAAGCCACGTGGATGTCTGCTTATCGCTTCATGTGTATTCGGGGTTGATAACCATCATCCAATAGAGGGCGCATCACAGGAATCTAGAAATCAGGCTAAATCAGCCAAGGTAAGATCCACATAGTGATCATAACCTTGGCTAGCGAAGATGATGAAGAAAGGTTTCAGACTACATTATGGAAAAGGGAGAAAATGCTACCTCTTTGAAACAAGACCTATCTTTTAACCCTTTACCAGACAGAAAATTTTAGACCTATCTAAATTGAAAGAATTTGCAAACGTCAATTTCATAGTAGCTCAAATGGTGCAATTTTGCTTTTATAGGGTAAAAAACTTTGTGGAAAAAGGAGAAAATGCTGGTTACCAGCATTTTCTTCTTTTCCCACAATGTTTTCAAAAGGTTTCTTGCTAAGTTGTCATTGTGTGGTAAAGGGTTAAAACTTTGCCAAATTACAAAAATGAAGACATGTCCAAACAGAAAGTAATAATTAGCGGAGAACAAAGCAAATGTGACAGAAATCACTGGATTTGTCTATGATGGTTTAGAACATATTGTGGGAAAAGGAGAACCAGCACTTTCTCCTTTTCCTTAAATGTTTTCAAAAAGCTGCCTTTTTGGGGTCATTATTTAAAACTCTGGATTGTGTGGTAAAGGATTAAACCCTTTATTGATAGTTATTGAAAGTACAATCTTTTAACCCTTAACCAAACAATCCCTGTTTTTTTTTTACCCAGAGATAGAAACCTTTTGAAAACATTGTAGGAAAAGGAGAAAATGCTGGGTAACCAGCATTTTCTCCTTTTTCCACAATGTTTTCAAAAGGCTTCTTTCTCGTTTAAAGTAGGGATTGTGTGGTATTGGGATTAAGACTAAACTTCTTTCACTATAAAAAACTCTGTAACCAGCATTTTCTCCTTTTCCCACCCTTTTTTTTTACCCCGCTGGAAACAAAGTTAAATCTTTGAGTAATGTTTATTTTGACCTCCACAAGTGCTCCCAACTGGGACCAGTCTAAAACTTTGTCATTTAGTAAAGAGCTAAGAATGGGAATGTAAAGTTTCCAGAAACAGTAAGTAGTATTTTCTCCTTTTCAAATATAATTCTATACCTCTCAGAGACAAGTTTGATCATTTGAGGTATGTTTAACTTGTTGACTTATTATTGTGCTTTCAAAATATAGATCATTTTAAAACTTGTGCGAGCAGAAATGTGTTCGAGAGTTAGGTGTACTTACAATCCATATAAAACTTGTGAATTTTAAGGTGAAAATAAAGTTTTGTATACTACTGAAAATTTGCTAGGGATATTAAATTCAGCTGATGTATGTGTGTTGCATATATCAGCAATGGTTTTCATTGTTAAATTGCCATGCTGATGAAATGAACAACTTGCAGAAATTGATGTTTTGAATACAAAACTGCATTGCTGTAACATATATACATGTACATATTAAAATGTCTCACTGATCCCTATCAAAGTTTGAGTAGTACATTTAAAAAATGTAGGAAGGTTAAAAAACGACAACTGAGGCACTTCTACATCATTGAGAAAATTTACAACCTTTGCTATTTTGTCAACCTTTGCCAAACACATGTGGGACGTTTTGGCCAGGACGTATCAGCCATAGACTATTTGGCCAGATGAAGTTACGAAGTAGAATGTTTTGGCCAAATGTTATTTGTGAGGTTTTGCATTTTTGTGCCCTGTAAACCAAGATTAAAAGACATAGTTGGGAAAGGAGAAAACACTACATGTATATATGACATATAATGGCTTGCAACACGCAAATAGATGCATTGGGACATTTGCATAAAGTGTCGACTTGGGTCAGCCTGCGCTGTCCGCACGGGCTAATCCTACACGACACTTTACAACTGCATTAGATTTTGTGCTACAGGAGACTTGTGCAGAACAAAAATTACATAAAAAACATGGTCTTTTCGGATTATCCTGAGGGACTGCATTATCTCCCGCTAGATGGCATTCCACAAATACACATCTACCTAATTTGGGCATTCTGGGTACAGAACCAGACTTCTTTTCTATGTGACAACCTTTACTTTGAATTTCAAACTAATATAAACGTCTACTCAATAAACGCTACCTGGTGCAATTCATTCAGTTATGATCAGCAGTTTCGAAAAATCTGGAGCTAAAATAGGCCTGATTTCTCCTCAATTGTATTGTTAAAAGCCAATTTCTCCATTGCTACTTTACAGCCCATAATACTACAATCCCTCCAATAATGGCAGGATTGATGCGTCAAAGCAGACAGGCTGAATCTTCGAAGACATGGGCAAACAATGAGAAGGCATTTGTGCAAATGTTAGAATGCCCCTTTTTTGCGTGTTGCAGGTCCCCCGTTTTCAAATCCTGTAGGGTGCCAATTGCAGAACAGGGGCTTGGCCCAAAGTTCAGGCTGCAAGATACTGTCATATCTTGATTCACATTGTAAGTAGACAGTGACTGAAGTTGCATTGGGACTTCTGTTTGTAGGTGTTCACACTTTTGACAGTTTAATTGTTTACCACAGAATCCCAACTTTTGATGACCCTGAGAAGGAAGCCTTTTGAAAACACTGTGGAAAAAGGAGAAAATGCTGGAAACCAGCATTTTCTCCTTTTCCCACAATGTTTTCTACCCTTCACAAAACAATTTTCAGTAATTCTTATTTTGTCGTCTTCAAATCCTTTCGATTTGGACAATCCTAAAATTTTGTTGTTTGGTAATGAGTTAATCTTTGCCACATAACAACATTTTAGACTTGTTATCACTGAAAGCAATTGCAATTAACTCTTTAACCAAGTTACAAAATTGTGGACTGGACCAAACTGGAAGCATCTGCATAGTTATGACAAATGTTGCCAATGTGGTGATTTCTGCTATACATAGGGTGGAAAACATTGTGAAAAAGGAGAAAATGCGGGATACCAGAATTTTCTTCTTTTCTGATAATGTTTTCAAAAGCATTTCCTTTCAGGGTTGTTGAATCTAAAGATTGTGTGGTAAAGAGTTAATCCTTTGAGAGTTAAATAAAACTGTCAAGAGGGTAGAAAACATGGGAAAGGAGAAGATGCTGGTCACCAGCAATTTCTCCTTTTTCTACAATGTTTTTGGAATGTTTTCTTTCTCTGTGTCATGAACACCTGGGATTGTTTTGTAAAGGGTTAAGAGTGCCTTTTGTCCTGAAAGTCACGGCAATTGGAAAGTATAGATCAAATACCAGGCTGCATGTTTTTGTCTGATCTTGATCTGTGCCAGCCATAAATAGGCAGCTGAATGAATGGGAGGTTCTAATGCAGGGTTGAAATGTGGCTCATAAAACTATTATGAAATTTGTCGTTGAAGGAATGGAAAACATTGTAAAAAAAAAAGAAATAGTTATAAGCATTTTTGCCTTTTTCCACAATGTTTCCAGATTCCTTCTTTCTTAGGGTTGTAAAAATCATGGGATGGTTTGGTCAGAGAGTAAATAAATATGTGTATGTGTAAATGAAATGGACAATAAAAAAGTACCTAATCACTGTAGTAGTCTGAATTATAATACATTATATCAGGCCCTGTATTCACCAACCATTCTTGATAATATTCCTAGTCTTATTCTCCAAGGTTTTCTACATTTTTAAGTAACACAACTTCTGATTGGCTAAACCAAATGGTTTAGCCAATCAGAAGTTGTGTTACTTACAAATGTAGAAGATTCTGGAGAATAACACAAAAAATGGTCTTAGAATGGTTGGTGAATACGGGCACCGATTAAATAAATTAAAGATTACACTGCACAGAATGTATGGTCTGATCTTGATCTACACATTCATCAAAATGAAAGGCCCAATCATGGAAAAAAACAATGCAGATGTTAAAATGAATTTAAATCGTATCATTTAAAAGCATTTGAAAATATTATGAAGATGACAATCTGTTATAGCGTTAACCTCTGGAACTCCATTGGACTATCAAGGTATAATGAAATTTTCATTATTGGACACTGTCACTATAAATAGCATGTAACAACTTGGGGATTCCCTTGTATCGTATCATATTGATATGGAGGGAGTCACCAATGTGCTATTAACCCATTACCACATGAGAAAATTTTGGACTGGTCCAAATTGAAAGCATTTGCAGACAAGAAAATAAAGGTGACTGAAAAATAGTAATCTGTTCTGGGAAGGGTAGAAAACACTGTGAGAAAAGGAGAAAATGCTGGTTACCAGTATTTTCTCCTTTTTCCACAGTTGTTTTCAAAAGGCTTCTTTCTCAGGGGCGTCAAAAGTAGGGATTGAGTGGTAATGGATTAATAGAAACGGTGGTAATGGAAATTTGAGAATAATCATATTCCATGATATACAGGAAATGCACCAATGTGTTAAAAATGTTCGATGATGGACCAAGGACAATTTTAGTGTTCCCTGATATACCAATAGAGCTTCAAAGGCCTGTGGTTATAGTATGGCATGTCCATGTGTTTAACTCATTACCAAAAGACAAAATTTTGGACTTGTCTAAATTGCAAGGATTTGTAGATAAAAAAGTAAATGTAAATAAAACATAGAATTTTTGACATTGGAAGGGTTGAAAACATTGAGGGAAAAGGAGAAAATGCTGGTTACCAGCATTTTCTCCTTTTCCTGCAATGTTTTCGAAAGCTTTCCATAATTATCAGGGTCGTTAAAAGTCGTAATTGCGTGGTAAAGAGTTCAGTTGGTGACAGAAAAATGAATTCTAAAATTGGGTATAAGTAAACAAAAGATAAAAAGACCTGGCAATTTTTAACCCTGTTTTGAAATTAAGGGTAGGGCACTCCGATGGGATTCGTGTAACATCGCATTTCAATGCCAAAATTGTACCAATTTGATTAATTAACTCTTTACCACACAATCCTGACTTTTAACAACCCTGAGAAAGAAGTCTATAGAAAACATTGTGGGAAAAGGAGAAAATGCTGGTAACCAGCATCTTCTCCTTTTCCCATTATGATTTCTACCCTTTCCAAATCAAGTTTCAATTTTTGATTCACATTACCGGTAATTTTGTCGTCTGCAAATGGTTTCAATTTGGAACAGTATCAAACTTTGTCGTTTGGTAAAGGGTTAACTCTATCAAATGACAAAATCGAAGACTGGTCCAAATTGAAAGCACTTGCAGATGACAAATTAAATGTGACTCAAACATTTGACTTCAGAGGAGTAGAAAGAATTCTGGGAAAAGGAGAAAATGCTGATAACCAGCATTTTCTCCTTTACTCACAATGTATTCAGAAGGCATCATCCTCTGGTTCGTAAGAAGTTGGGATTGTTTGGTAAAGGGTTAAGTATTACCATATCCTTAAACTCTCCGCAAGCAAGTAACTTTTGGATTAAGCAGGCAATAAACTATTGTCATCTTCATTTCTATACCTTTAAATGGTATTATCATATTTTAAATGCATTGTATCATTCGCTTTGTTTACGTTCCACATTATTCTTACTTTAATTTAGGTTTAGTTGGCCCCCTAAAGTTTTAAGTGAGGACAGTTCAGGACGATACCATACTGAATACTGAGGTAGATAGATACACAGGACTAATGTTCGATAAAAATTCTTACAATATTTAACAACTTGGACTAGATTTTAGAACAAGAACAGATTCATCACAAAATATCTAAATACAAAATACAGTAAAATCTCGATTATTTAAATACATGTATGTGAGAGTCCATGAAATAATAGTAAAACCTGTTCTACACACCATCTGTATAAGGCAACCCACTGCCTTTAAACTTTTTCTGAATAATCCTGTGTTTAGAGACCCAAAGGCAAATGGCTTTTGAAAACTTTCTTGGAAAAGAAATGGTTTTGGTACCTGCCCTTTCCCCTTTTTGCACAATGTTTTCTACCCTCTCCAAAACTTCACTTTACATGTATAAGTCACATTTATTTTTTCTTCTGTAAATGCTTTGAGTTTGTACAAGTTTAAAGCTTTTATGCTGGGTGCAGAATTAACTGAAATTGAAATAATATTGAGACGAAGATTCTGACCAAGTTTTATTTAGTACTGAATGGAAGACATGGCTTCTAGCATGCATTCAAGGATTTCCTAAAAATTTGTCACAATAACTTACTTTTTTACTTTATGTGACACACTTTCACAGTCATCCGAGATATCATCACTACATACATTTCATACCAAGTTCCAGAAGTATCAAACTGAAAATTATAACCTGTGTAGTGCACACAAGGTTTTCCTGTGCTTTGTCCAAGTGACCTACTTTTTTACCCAATGTGACCCATTTTCAAATGTATCAGAGATTTTATCAAGGCAAAAATTCTCAGCAACTTTCATGAATATTGGAATGAAAATGAGGCCTCTTCAGTGCACAAAAAGATTTTCAGAAAAGATTTTCCTGAGACCTCATCAAATGACCAACATTTTGACTAAACCTAACCCTGTTTAAACTATCAGAAATACTATCAAGACATTAGCCTCGAACCAATTTAAATTAATATTGGGTTGAAAATGTGACCTCTAGAGTGAACACAAAGCTTTTCTAAGTTTTGATCCCATGACTTCCTGTTTGACCCCACATGACGGATTTTCAAACCCATCTGTGATGTAATCAATAGAAACTTTCTTTCCAAATTTAAAGAGTACCAAACGGAAAATGTGGCCTTCTGAGTGCATACAAGGATTTCTAAGATTTGACCCAGTAACCTCCTTTTTTTTCTGATGTGAACCAATTTGCAAACTAATCTGAGATATTAACAAGAAAAACATTCATAAGCCTTGGACAAGGCTTCAGAATTTTGTCAATGAGAAAGTAACGGAACTTCTGATTGGCTAAACCAGTTGCTAAACCAACTGGTTTAGCCAAACAGAAGTTCAGTTACTTTCAAAGTCGGAAAATCTTGAAGATTATGACAAAGAACGTTTTTATGAATGGTAGGTAAATACGGACCCAATTGAGCTATAAAACAGGTCTTCCAGAAAAAAAAAAATGATGTGTGTGCTTTAGAAGTGCCAGAAAAGAATTTTTTCACAATTTCGCAATGCCAGACTTTATGGCGTGAATTGAGGACAATGCTCATTCGTTTTCTTTGATCATTTGGCTCCTGAAAACCTTGTCAACATGTTTTTAAAAAAGCGAGATTTTACAGTATATTAACAAACTTGTCAACTACTATGACTAATTAATGAAATGAAAGACAAAAACAACTAGGGTCGACCCTTAAAATGCCTAACTCTTTACCTTTCAACAAAATTTAAGACTAGACCAAATTCAAAGCATTAGCAGATGACATAACCTATGTATCTATAATCGTGATTTGTGTGTATGATAGGGTAGAAAACAGTGTGGGAAATGGAAAAAAATGCTGGTCACCAGCATTTTCTCCATTTCCCACATTGTTTTAATAAGGCTTTTTCCACTGGGTCGTTAAAACTCAGGATCGTGCAGCAAAGAGTCAACATATCTTTCATTGGTTTTGCTGTCGGTATTGCCTATTTAGCTAACTCTTCAACGAATGACAAAATTTTAGACTGTTACACAGCATTTTCTCCATTTCCCACATTGTTTTAATAAAGCTTCTAACACTGGTTCGTCAAAACTCAGGATCGTGCGGCAAACCACTCAATCCCTACTTTTGACGCCCCTGAGAAAGAAGCCTTTAGAAAACATTGTGGGAAAAGGAGAAAATGCTGGTAACCAGCATTTTCTCCTTTTCCCACAATGTTTTCTACCCTTCACAAAACAAATTTCAAATTTTCAGTCACTTTTATTTTGTCGTCTGCAAATGCTTTCAATTTGGATCAGTCTAAAATACTGTCATCTGGTAATGGGTTAAGAAATGTGTCCTTCATAGGGTAGAAAGCATTGTGGGAAGAGGAGAAAATGCTGGTTTCCAGCATTTTCTCCTTTTCACACAATGCTTTACAAAGCTTTCCTCCTAAAGTTATGACAGTCTGATTTCTCTTTCTGCCAATATCTTCTGCGCGTGCAAGACAGAGACGTTTCCCTGCAGATGGTAACATACTGCAACATAAACACACCTATAAGGTAAAGACAAAAAGGTATAAATATGTAAATTATTTGAGACGTATTTTAACTTTCATACTAATCACCCATATTTCCATCCTGTTTTAAGTAACAATTTAAAGACAGAAAAAAAATATCAGTTGACAAAAACATACAGACAAGCTTTCTATTTTACCCTGACTTGGTCCGTTTAAAGATTACAATACAGACAGAAATAATACGGGAACAGTTTCATGAAACAAGAGGGCCAAAATGGCCCTGGATTGCTCACCTGAATTTCTGAGAGAACCACAGCCATTTTTTTCAAAATGTAATCAGCCATTTCAGAGAAGAAGAATTTTTAAGAATTTCTTCATGTCTGTATAGTGTAAATAGCCCACTGCCATCAGAGCCATGTTTCTTGATGGATAAAAATTTCTAGAGCAATTTTTGAAAAGGGTTAGCCAAGAAACATTTCTGTGAAATTATTTCAAAATCTGATCAGCCATTTCAGAGAAAAAGAATTTCTTCATGGCCAAATAGTGCAAGTAGCTCCCATTCACCAGAGCCATATTTCTAGACAAATCAGCATTTTTCGGACAATTTTTGAAAAGGGTTACCAAAGGAACATTTCTGTGAGATTATTTCAAAATCTGATCAGCCATTTCAGAGAAGAAGAATTTTAAAGAATTTCTTCATGGCCATTAGTGCAAGAAGTCCCCATTCACCAGAGCCATTTTTCTTGATGGATCAAATTTTCACAAACAATTTTTAAAAAGGGTCATCCAAGGAACATTTCTGTGAAATTATTCCAAAATCTGACCGGCCGTTTAGAGAAGAAGAATTTTTAAGAATTTCTTCATTTCCCTATAGTGCAAGTAGCCCCCAATCACCAGAGCCATGCTTCTTGATGGATCAAAATTCCATGAACAGTTTTTGGAAAGGGTCATCCAAGGAACATCTGTCAAATTATTTCAAAATCTTAGCAGCGGTTTCAGAGAAGAAGAATTTTTAAGATTTTCTTTATTTCCCTATAGGGCAAGTAGCCCCAAATCACCAGAGCCATGTTTATTGACAAATCAAAATTTCAGGAACAGTTTTTTAAAAGAGTTACCCAAGGAACATCTCTCTGAAATTATTCCAAAATCTGACCAGTTTCAGAGAAGAATTTTAAGGAATTCCTTCATTTCTATATGGTGCAAGAAGCACCCATTCACCAGAGCCACATTTTTTGACAGATCAAAATTTTACTACAAATTTTGAGAAGGGTAACTCAAGCAACATATCTGTGAAATTATTTCAAAATCTGACAAGCGGTTTTAGAGGAGAAGATTTTTAAAGAATTCCCTTGAAAATTCCAGAGTTTTTGATAGAATCAAATTCTGTGAACAAATTTTAAAGAGGACCTCCCAAGGAACATTCCAGCCAAGTTTGGTCCAAATCCGCCCAGCAGATTAGGAGGAGTTTAGAAAATTGTTGACGCACTGATGCACACTGGGTGATCCTAAAAGCCTCCCTTGAGCACATTGTGCTCAGGTGAGCTAAAAACTTAAGTCTTTTATTTGGCTGAAGTCTGCTAAGAAACTGATTTTCTGACTTAATATTGACTGTTATTTCAGATGCATTACACTCACTTTAACAGCCTTTGTTGTTTGGTAAAGAGTTTAATATAGTAATAAAATTGTCTCTTGTAACGAAGTCCAGCCAAAAATGGGATCCACCAGCAAATTTGGGCAAACTACGTTTTTGCAGGAAACCGTACCCAGTAGCTCAAACAAAATTTTGCCACTAACACTGACAGGTAAAGAAATAAAAGTTTAGATATTTTATTCTCTAGTCTGAGTATGGTTGAGTGCAGATAAAATTGCATGTTCAATAATTTTTCTCCATTTTGAAAATTATTTGAAATAAGCTTAGTCTAGTTTTCTCTCCATGTATCAATAGCTGAAGAAATATAAGCTATGAGACGTTTTCTGTTCCAACATAACATATGAAAAATATATAGTTTAAAAAAATCAATAAAGGATTGCTTTTCTGTAAATTGGGGCTGTAATTATTTTAGTTGTAAAAACCAGACACCTCTATTATTACACAAATAAAGCAAAAATAGACTTAGGACCAATAAAATCAGTCACTGTAATTTCTAAATTCAAATCTAAAATCCAGTATTGCACATCTGATTGGCTGTCAGGTAGAATGCCTGAACCAATCAGATTGCTAGTCATTGAATTTTGATTTGGACCAAATTTCTAATTGTTGATGAACCCTGACTTTACAACATACCGTACCGATGGTCCCTGTTTCATATTTAATGAGTGTTATAAGGTACAGGTTAAAACTGACTTTTTCCTATAAGCTTCTACTAAACAATACCCTGTATTAACCCTTTCCCAAATGACAAATTTTGGACCCTTCCAAACTGAAAGAGTCTGCAGTCGACAATTTTGAATTTGGAGAAAATGGCAGAAAGTTCTCAAAAAGGGTAGAAAACACTGTGGGAAACGGAGAAATTGCTTGTTACGAGCAATTTCTCCTTTTCCCACAGTGTTTTCAAAAGACTTTTACTGCAGACACATAAAAACCAGGGCTTGTTTGGGAAACGGTTAAACCTTTATGAAACGACAAAATCTTTGGCTTGTCCAAATCGAAAGCATTTGCAGACGACAAATACAAGTGATTAAAAATTTGAAATTTGTCCTGTGAACGGTAGAAAACATTGTGGGAAAAGAAGAAAATGCTGGTTACCAGCATTTTCTCCTTTTCCCACAATGTTTTCTGTATGCTTCTTTCTAAGGGTCATCAAAAATAGGGATTGTGTGGTAATGAGTTAACAATCCTAAGGTAGAGGGCTTTTGAAAACCTTGTGGGAAAAGGAGAAAATGACAACAACTATCACTTGTGCCATATCAATTTTTTTTTTCTGCATATGCACTGGATTAGATTTTTCCTAGATTTCGTAGTTTGGTAAAGAATTCTTGCTACTCTCAGATGATGGCATATGATCTGTTGCCATGGTGTAACCACTTCGTTTGCACAACGTTCCTTTCTTATGTGCAGCCTTGACATTTTGTTGCTTGGTGATGATTAGATAAAAAAAAAAAAAGTGTATTCCTCAAGTAACGGTATCATGTCTCTACAGACAGTTGTATGGACCAGGATGTGTTTGTGAATCAGTATTTTCTCCTTTTTCCAACAGTGTTTCCTACCCATTGACAGACAAATATGATCATTTGCATGACAGGATACCAGTATTACCGGTAATTCTGTTGTCCGCAAAAGGTGGCAGTTGGTCAAGTCTTATATTTCGTCTCATTGATATTTACATTTATGAAGTAACAGATTTCATAATTATAACTAAGATTACTAACAAACATCTAACAAAACAATTTATAATGTTGAGGGAGGTTAAACTTTGATCACATTAATCAGAAAAAAGCTCAAGTCTCGTTAATAAAAGAAAATTTCCTGGTGCTAATAGACAAGGACAATTCCAATATTTTGTATATCTAGGATAGAACTGTATATTATGAAAAATCTATGATGGATTTCTATTTCTATTCTAATACATAGTACATATCTCTATTTTCTTAACCCTTTACCAAATGACAAAATTTTAGACCGGTCAAAATTTACGACACTTGCAGATGACAATATAAAGGTTACTAAAAAATTGAAATTTGTTTCAAGCAGGGTAGAAAACATTGTGAGAAAAGGAGAAAATGCTGGTTACCAGAATTTTCTCCTTGTCCCACAAAGTTTTTTCAAAATGTTTCTATCTCAGGGTCGTAAAAAACAGTGATTGTTTGGTAAAGGGTCGAATAGGAAAAATGCTACATAAACTTCTAGAAGAATCGTCTGCACTTGCTGCTGTGCAAGTGCAATCTAGAATTTATTTCTAGACAGGAATTTAGCTTTTCATCAAATTAGCTTATCACGATCAAATCAGAATCCTAATAATTTATAATGAAGACCTGTAGCTTGGTAATACATTCTGCTTTACCTGTAACTAACACTTTTCAAGACAACAAAATCCTACACTTGTCCAAACTAAACCCTTTACCACACAATGACGACTTTTAACACCCCGAGGAAGAAGCCTTTTGAAAACATTGTGGGAAATGGAGAAAATGCTGGTAACCAGCATTTTCTCCATTTCCCACAAAGTTTTCTACCCTATCAAAACAAAATTGCACTATTTGAGCCACTTTAAAATTGCTGTCTGCAAGTGCTTTCAATTCAGGTAAGTCTAAAATTTTGCTGTGTGGTAACTGGTTAAAGCATTTGCAGAGAACAATTTATGGCTCAGCTGATGAAATTTGTCTTTGAATGTGTAGAAAAATTGTATGAAAAGGAGAAAATGCTGGTTACCAGCATTTTCTCCTTTTCCCACAATGTTTTCAAAAGGGGTTTTATTCAAGGTCATGAAAACCAAGGATTGTTAGGGAAAGTGTTAAAACTTAAACATTTAACATAATCCATATTACTTCCTGTTCCTGTAAAGGTACAAGTATCCCTTGGGATTTCAGACGAAACAGATATTTGCATGGGATTACCAGGTATTTCAACAGTAGGACTTTGTTGACCAGAAGCCATTGTCAAAATGAGGTCACAGAGTTCCAGACTGCCAAGCACTGGTGCACATACTGATATGTAAACCAAGAGGTGTTTCCAGAAGGTAAGGCACCTGACAGGCAGGTCAGGACTAACATAATCACAGCATAGGGGGAGCCACACTCATACGGGTCATCTTGGGGGCTGAAATGAGAAAAGAAATATTTATTTTATACTGCAAAGAAATTTCTCGTGATCTGATTTGTTAACATGCCGGGAACATATATCATGTTCCCTGGCAAGAACCATGTAAAGCCAGTTTCCCTTTTGAGATCCCCGTAAACATCACTACACGTGCAACACAACATCCAAAATGGCGGCGTTGATCGTTAACCAGACTGCACATTTATGCACCAAACTGCATGTTTTAGTGATGTCAGTTTCCCGCAACATAAGTTTCAACTGAATTAGGGCACCTAGAAGGGAATTTCTATTTCATCAGCCTACTCTATTCATGAGATTATTATGTAGGAAAATTTTGCTTAACAATAATAAATTCGTTGTATGATCGGGTGGCAGGGGACTTGGGAACTTGTTCACGGCTGTGTCAAATGATGTTGCTACCTCGTCATTGGCTCGGGGCGACATGATTCACCACAGCCATGAACAAGTTTCCAAGACCCCTGCCACCTGATCATACAACTAATAATGTATGAAATTGTATTAATCTGTACAAAAGTACATACTCATTATTTTTTGTGCTGTCTTCTCTTCAGGTGTATGATCTATAAAGGTTTTCTTTTTCATATAATTATGACATTGAGATTTTCTAAGATTGTGTTTTTTTTTTTCTTTTATACGCTATTCAATGACCAAAGGGAGACAAAAATTAATATATTTGAAATGACATCATGGTAATTTCCCTTTGAGTTTCTATTACCTACAGTGCCCACTGCAGGTTATCAATAGAATATACTGGTTGTACCCTCTAAGGTTATTATTTATACTAGGTACAAAACAGTTCCATAAAGCAATATAGATCACAACCCAATCACTAAACATAACAAATTAACGAATCCTTTGACAATATATGGCCCCCATTTTCCTTCCTTGTTGCCAGGTTACAATAAGTTCTTTAACTGCACTTCTACAAACAAAGTCTGTACAAAAGACACAAATGAAAAAATGCATAGTAGAAAAACAGGGACAGAGCAGGATTTGAACCGAGAACACTTGTACGAGTCGCCAACACCATAACCACTGAGCTAAAGAGAACTCTCCTTATAGCAGTTGTTAGGTATAGTATTTAAACCGGGATGAAGCCATGCATGAAGAAGTGGTCTCCTGTAACACTACTTTCTCTCAGTAGTGGACTGTTCCTCATTAGCCATTAGCAAACAGTATTTTCAATAACCCTAATGAAAAAAGCTTTTATTTTGATCCCACATGCATCTGAATTTTTTCTATAAAGCAGCTTACCTCCGACTTTAATGTGGCTTGTAGCACACGAAAAGGGACATTTGGCCATTTGCATAAAGTATCGTCTTGGATTAGCCTGCGCAGTCCACGCAGGCTAATCCAAGATGGCACTTTATGACTATATTAGATTTTGTGCCACACAAGACTTGCCCAAAACATCAAAGTACATGAAAACAGAAAATGACGTTTCAGATAAGCGCAGGCGAATCAAAGACGACATTTTACATAAATTGTCCTAATGTCCTTTTTCGCATGTTGCAGGCCACTTGCATTACCAAACCAGTTACTTTCAAAATGAATCCTGGGCCCAAAATGAATCCTGGGTCCAAAATGAATCCTGAGCCCATATTCACCAACTGTTCTTAAGTTCATTCTTAGTCTAATTCTAGATTTAGAAAGTAACACCCCGCCTAACTGGCTAAACCAAATGAATATGAGATAATTTGTAATATAATAATAAGTGACAAGTTTCTGGTTTCTCTTATACTTCATGTTATTCAGAGAAAATAAACCTAGCTTGTATTTGAACTTCAGACTTGGTGTACAATTAGGAACGAAAAACATTATGAAATGTTGTATACATGTTTGTTTACATTAGTTTGACAGCAAGGTACATGTATGTCTGGCACTGCATGATCTTTTTTTTTTACAGAGCTATGAATTTTTTCTTTTTAGCCAATCAGAACATGCCATTATTCGTGAAGAAAAGAGGGCCCTTATGGCCCTGTATCTCTCCATAGGCTTTTTAACCCTTTACCACAAAAATCGGAATGACCCTGAAAGAGAGGGCTTCTGAAAACATTATGGGAATTGGAGAACATGCTCTCGGCATTCAAACTGTCTTTTGCAATGACTTGTAATTTGGTCCAGTTCATAAAACATTGTTAAAAACCTGAGTTTTTGAAGGAACAAAATTCTTTACAGAAATTCTGCAAAGGTCCCTGGCAAGAACAATTCTGAAGTTTCATCAAAATTGGATGGGTAGGTTCAGAGAAGACAGTAGAAAGTTAATCCATGGACAGACAGATGGGCAGGCGAATAGACGGACACGCCATGGACACATGGCCATGACATATGCCTGCTGGCCTTTGGCCAGTGGAGCTAAAAAAGTAATATTGAATTATTAGGTTGTGTGAGGACCATTCATTGACTTTGATGATCATTCATAGACCCATTTTGCACTGAAGCAATACTGTCTTGATTTGTTTAACCCCCTCATCACACAATCCTGACTTTTTAAGCACCATGAGAAACAAACCTTTAGAAAACAGGGGGGAAAAAAGGAGAAAATACTGGTAACCATGACTTTCTCCTTTTCCTACAATATCATCTACCCTTTTCATAATAAATCTAAATTTTTCAGTCACATTTATTTTGTCTGCTGAAAAAACTTCCTATTCAAGAACAAGTCCAAATTGTTGTTGTTTGATCAAGAATTGAAACTATGCATTCAAAACTCTGAACAAAAAAGCTTTTAACCCTTTATCAGACAATCCCAACTTTTAACACCCCTGTGAAAGAAGCCTTTTGAAAACATTGAGGGAAAAGTAGAAAATGCTGGTAACCAGCATTTTCTCCTTTTACCACAGTGTTTTCTTCCCTTCCTAAGACAATTTTTTAATTTCTAGTTACATTTATTTTTCTCATCTGCAAAGGCTTTGATTTTGGACCAGTCTAAAATTTTGTCATTTGGTAGAGTTAAAAGCATCATACAAAAAAAACTTTGTCCTTTTTCAACACTATTTTCAATCTGTAGAGAGACTATATTGACCATTTCAGCTACCTTCAATTTGTCTTCTGCTTCTATTCTTAATTTGGACTTGCCCATAATTTTGTTATCTGGCAACAAGTTTGAAACAACAAGAGGGCCATGATGGCCTTGTAACGCTCCACTAGCTTTTTAACCCTTTATCACAAAAATTAAAGAGTTCATGACCCTGAAAGAGAGGGCCTTTGAAAACAGTGAACACTGTCTGGCGATACAAGCAGGTTCATTCATTGGCATGAAAGGTAAAATTCTTGGGAAACTAGAGGCGCTTGAGGGCCTGTATCGCTCCACAGGCCTGATTTTTCTGTAACAGTGAAGAGAAGTTTTTAACAATTACCGTTCATTCCTGCATTTTAGGTCACTAAAGAAAAAAAGCTATGAAAAACTTTGTGAGAAGAGAAGAAAATAATAGTAACCTGCATTTTCTTAGTTTAACACAATAATTTCTACCCTTTTTGATACAAGTTTTACTAATTTGAAGATTTATCATGTTGTCTGCAACATCTTTCAATTATGACCATTTATAAAAATTTTGTCTTCTGGTAATAGTTAACTCCTTACCAAATGACAACATTTTAGGGTTGTCCAAATGGAAAGCATTTGCAGATGAAAAAATAAAAGTGACTGAAAATTTGAAAGTTTTGTGAAGGGTACATAACATTGTGGGAAAAGGAGAAAATGCTGGTTACCAGCATTTTCTCCTTTTCCCACAATGTTTTCTAAAGTCTTCTTTGTCCGGGATGTCAAAAGTAGGGACTGTGTGGTAATGGGTTAAAAAGGGTCAAAATATAGAAAATAAGTATTGTGGCAATTGTTTTATTGAAGTTGCAGGTTCAGTTTGATTGGATAACAAAATGCCTTATCACAAGAGTAAAGCCCTATCCCTCTTTGTATTAGGTCACCAGTAGGTCAACAAACCTTTACCAAAACTAATCAAAGTGCAGAGGTTCTCTTGTTTTATATGAAAAGGATTATAGATTATGTAAAGCAACCATCTTTAAGTCTTTACCAAACGACAAAATTTGGGATGTGACCAAACTGAAAGCATTTGCAGACAACAAATTAAACATTGATGAAATGATGATTTCTCTCTTTGATAGAGTAGAAAACACTGAGAGAAAAGGAGAAAATGCAGCATTTTCTCCTTTTCCAAGAGTGTTTTCCAAAGACTTCCTCTTTAGGGTCGCTAAAAGTCAGGATTGTATGGTAAAGACTTACCACCACAGGAACTAACCTGCAATACAACAATGAAATCAAAACGAATAGTATAAGAGAAGAAATTTTTCAAAGATTTTACTTCATACCATAACCATGTAGCCCTCTATCTAAGGAACATTCCTGCAGAAAAATAATGCTATCCAATTAGTGGTTTCGGAGGAAAAGATTTTTAAAGGTTTTTTACTTTGGTTGCCATGGCAACCAGAATTATTCATGGAACACAATTATTTGAAGGAATTTGAAAGAGGACCACCTAAGGAACATTCCTGTGAAATTTGGTAAAAATCCAGTCAATAGTTTTTGAGGAGAAGTTTTTTAAAGAAAAAGTTTATGGAACGAACCAATGAACAGATGGGCGGACTGACGCACGACGGACACAACGCCATGACAATAGCTCGCTGGCCTTCGGCCAGTGGAGCTAAAAACCTAAATGATAGAAACCTTACTCTGGATTTAAAATTCCAATCATGACTTTTGTGAGCATACAGTTAGCATCAAAATAAATCACTGTCCCTGAAAACAGAATATTCTCTATCAAAAAAAAACTTTATGTCTCGCACCAATCATGCATCACTGCAGTTTGATAATCAAGGGAGGTAAATATTAACAAAGTTAATCACTTAGAGTTTTTTCCCTTGATTAATGTTTAAATTATAGTGACCACATTTTAAAGCCCATGTTAAACTTGTGATCCTTAGAATGGTGCCAATTTTGACCCTAGGCCTATAATTGAAAACTGTTAAACGTCCATTAGATAAATCTACATGCCAAATTCAGTAGCCCTGGGCCTTGTGGTTTCAGAGAAGATTTTTAACAGTGTTTTTTTAGCTCACCTGAGCACAACGTGCTCAAGGGGAGCTTATAGGGTCACTGGGTGTCCGTCGTCCGTCATGCGTCGTCAACAATTCTTTAAACATCAACTCCTCCTAAACCGCTGGGCCAATTTGGACCAAACTTGGCAGGAATGTTCCTTGGGAGGTCCTCTTTAAAAACTGTTCACAGAATTTGATTCCGTCAAAAACTCTGGTTGCCATGGCAACAAAATGGAATTTTTTAGCAAATTCTTTAAAAATCTTCTCCTCTGAAACCGCTGGTCGGATTTTGAAATTATTTCACAGATATGTTCCTTGGGTGACCCTTTTCAAAAATTGTTTGTGAAATTTTGATCTGTCAAAAATTGTGGCTCTGGTGAATGGGGGCTACTTGCACTATACAGAAATCAAGAAATTCTTGAAAATTCTTCTTCTCTGAAACCGCTGGTCAGATTTTGGAATAATTTTACAGAGTTGTTCCTTGGGTGACCCTTTTCAAAAATTGTTCGCGAAATTTTGATTGGTCAAGAAACATGGCTCTGGTGAATGGGGGCTACTTGCACTATATGGAAATGAAGAAATTCTTGAAAATTCTTCTTCTCTGAAACCCCTAGTCAGATTTTAAAACAATTTGACAGTGATGTTCCTTGGGTGATCCTTGCTCTTGTGAATGGGGCCTACTTGCGCTATATGGACATGATGAAATTCTTGAAAATTCTCTTTCTTTGAAACCACTGGTCAGATTTTAAAAGAAATTTTCTGAAATGTTCCTTGGGTGACCCCTTTCAAAACTTGTTCGTAAATTTTGATCCATCAAGAAACATGGCTCTCGTGGATGGGGGATACTTGGTCTTATACAGAAATGAAGAATTCTTAAAAATTCTTCTGTTTGAAACTGATGGTCAGATTTCGAAATAATTTTACAGGTGACCTTTTGAAAATTGCTTAGCAAAATTATAAATTTGGTTCCAATGTTTCAATACCTCAAAAAAAGAATTTCTGAAGAGGTCCATGGCAGGATCATTTCTGTGAAGTTTCCTCAAATTTGGATGAGTAGTTTTAGAGAAGATGTCTGAAATAAAAGTTAACATACACACACATGGGCGGACGGAAGGACGGATGTGCAGACGGACACTGGGCCATGACATAAGCCCGCTGGCCTTCAGCCAGTGGAGCTAAAAACTTGCAACAAAAGGAGGAAAAACCAAAATAAAAACACAACAAAGAAAGAAACCAAATTTCAACAGCTGCATATTTATTGCATGTCAAAATAAAGCAAAAAAAAAAAACAAATCAATGAAACACTGAAAACAAAACAAATGTGGTACACAACAGAACAGGTCAAGGTCATGCAAGATAGTACAGCACAAAAGTCATAATTCACACACATTAAAAAGTAAAGTTGTCTATGAATGATACTTCATGGCCAAATTTGAACTTTAGTATTTTTTCTAGTTTATTTTCTTCCATACAACCTAAAAAATCTTTCAGGAGATGCCCATATTTTCTGCATTTTCATCCTTAAAATGTTTTGAAAAAGCCTCTATTTCAGGTGTGTTCAATATCCAGATTTTGAGACCCAAATAAGAGGAATTTTAAGATTGTATTCTGTAAAAATGTCTCAAAAAAGAATTCTTATATTTTTCTTGAAGTCTGATCTTCAACTGCACAGCCCGTAAAAGTGACTTAAGTTGTGAAGTACTCTTTAACAAAATTTTGAAGATCTTAGCATTCAAGATGAAATTGTCATAATTATCTGTACACTGGCAAACTTGCCAGGGATTCCCAAAACTGGTCTTCATACAGGTACTAAATTTAGTGTGGCTGGACAAATTCGTGGAACTAAAAGGCCTATCAGCTAAAAAAAATTCCTGCAAAGTCTGCATTAGTCTAATCTTAAATATTGCCCTCTTTGTTGACCTTACCCCCTCCCACTTAGAAACCTTTAAATTATGAGAAGGGTCCTAATTATTGCAACTATATCTAATAATCAGAACGGGAGTTATTATATAAACAAAAATTCATGAATGGCTTATGACCATATACCCAAACAACATGGAGTTTTGTCAATCCCATAGAAAAAAATCTTTTAACCCTTTACCAAACAATCCTTGGTTTTTATGACCCTTAGAAAGAAGCCTTCTGAAAACATTGTGGGAAAAGGAGAAAATGCTGGTAACCAGCATTTTCTCCTTTTACCCACAATGTTTTCTTCCCTTCCCAAAACGAATTTCACTTTTTTCGTCACATGTATTTTGTTGTCTGCAAATGCTTCCAATTTAGACTAGTCTAAAATTTTGTCGTTTGGTAAAGAGTTAAAAAACATTGTTCAAAAAGGGGTAATGCTACAAGACAACATTTTTTCCTTTTCCAAAATGTTTTCTACCCTATCACTTCATTTGTGTCAATTTTGAAAATGTCTGGAAATGCTTTCAATTTCAAATTTCAATTTCAAATTGTCTGAACTTTGAAATAAGAACATGAAGTTAACCTTAGTCTTGCAAATAATCAGGAGAAAGCCATAAAAACTATCAAAAGCTTGAAATGCTGTCAAGTTCAATATAATAACCTCAAGATATATTATTTTTTGTTCAAGGCAAACTACATTTATAGACAGTGTGGTAAGAGAAGAGTTGGTTATTATGGACAGTATTAGCGTTAAACTATTGTTTTCAGTTTAAATCTCTACTTGACGCTACTATTTTAGACTTGTCCATATGAAAAGCAACACCAGTCAACAACAGACTAATTAATGACTTGATTATGGTGATCTTTGATTCTGACCAAATCATTACTCCTTGAATATTTTCAAAAGCTTTCTTCTTCAAGGTCATCCATCTGGGGATACCTGTTTAACCCTTTTCCACACAGCAAAATTTTAGACCTTTCCAAATTGAAAGCATTTAAAGACAACAAAATACACGTCGCTTAAAAACTATAATTTGTTTTGGGAGGGTTAGAAAACATTGTGGAAAAAGGAAAAAAATGCTGGTAACCAGCATTTTATCCTTTTCCCACAATGTTTTCAAAAGGCCTCTTTCTCCAAGTTGTTAAAAGGCGGGATTCTGTGGTAAAGAATTAATTCTTGTCCTGTAACTCTTTACCTGGTTTTTATGACCCAGAGGAAGAAACCTTCTGAAAACATTGTTGGAAAAGAAGAAAATGCTGGTAATCACCATTTTCTCCTTTTCCCACAATGTTTTCTACTCTTCTAAAGTTAAGTTTCAACTTTTTGAGTCATACTTATATAGTCGTCTGCATATGCTTTCAATTTGGAAAAGTTTAGAACTTTGTCGTTTGGTAAAGAGATAACAAATCATGTTCACTATCCACAGTCAACAGTGCTTCTTTTTCTAAGTTTTCTGCTTAACTCTCTACCATACAATCCCGACTTTTCAAGACCCTTAGAAAAACATTGTGGGAAAAGGAGAAAATGCTGAACCAGCATTTTCTCCTCTTCCCACAATCTTTTGTACCCTTTCCAAATCAAATTTCAATTTCTGACACACATTTATATAGTTGTCTGCAAATGCTTTCAATTTGGACAAGTTCAAAATTTTGTTGTTTGGTAAGGAGTTAAAAACCTGTTTCAGTTGTCTGTGAGTGGATTAGAAATAGTACCACAGATGGAAATAAAACCTTATTTTTTTCAATACCAACTCCATCCCACATGATATTCTTATGATTTTCACACAACAGATACCTCATACTGTAAATATTGTCTATTTTGGGAAACAAAAAGAAAACAGAAAATGACAAAAATCAATTTTACAAACAATAGGGGAGGACACAAATAAAATGATAAAACATAAATAATGGCACCTGCATGCAAAAATGAGAACATAATACGTAATAACAACATAAAGCAAATAATGGTGTTCAGAGAGTTATGTCACAGTTACTCTTTGTCAAAACCTAGGTTGTAGATACTAATTAGAATAATCTGACATTAAATAGAGGATCTTACATTCATGCTCACATATTATCATTCTTATCCAACAAGTTGACTAAAATTGTATGACCTTTGGGAGCCTCAAATACATTTAACTCTTTACCAAACGAAAAAATTTTGGACTTGTCCAAATTGAAAGCATTTGCAGACGACAAAGTAAATGTGAAACAAAAATTGAGTTTTGACTTTGGAAGGGTTAAAAAACATTGTGGGAAAAGGAGAAAATGCTGTTTACCAGCATTTTCTCCTTTTTCCACAATGTTTTCATAAGCTTTCCTTCTTAGGGTCATTATAAGTCGGGATTGTGTGGCAAAGAGTTAAGTCAACAAGTTTGATAAAAATTATAATACATAACTATGAATGTAAGATTCTATTTATAACATGACTATGAATGACAGACAGAAAAACATACAGTATTATCACCCTCGGCCTCTATACTGTTCACGGGTTCATGTTTACGTTGTAGTTTGGTTTCAAATGTATACATACACAACTAGACAGTTCTGTTACTTTTATCCCAAAAGAAACGTGAAACAGTTTATAAAGGGATCGAGTCCACCTATTCTGGCAATGATATTTATTTTAAGAGACTTTTTTCTAATTTTCTCGGTTTTTATTAACCATGAAAATCAAAAACTTTCCACTTGAATATGTCTTAGCAACAGTGATGCCATCTTCCACTGAAACGGCCTAACAATACAAATTCCAGAACAAACTGTGTTATAGGTACTAGATGATAGAATGTTAGCATGGACAAAATTTAAAGTACATGTACATGTAAATGCATTCTGATCCTTTATCTATACTCTCCACTTTGGTCAGACATTCCAACAAGAGCTACGGTACATAAAACTGAAATAAAGTGGGTCTTATTTCAAGTCTGAATGTGTCTGCTAGATTTAAATTTTACTACATGATCCCAAGTTTTCACAACCCTGAGGAAGAAGTCTTTTGAAAACACCATGCAAAGTGGAGATAATGCTGGAAACCAGCATTTTCTCTTTATATCAAAATGTAAGATGTTTCTCAAGGGAGATTAATTCTTTCCTACACAATCCTGAGTTTTAACTACCCAAATGAAAAGGCCCTCTGAAAACAATGCAGGAAAATGCTGGTTTCTTCTTTTCCCAAAATGTTTTCGACCCTTCAAAAGGCAAATTTCCACTAATGGCTCCACTCTATTATGTCCTGCATATATTACTGATTTTATAGTTATTGGAAGGGTAGAAAGCAATGTTGGAAAAGTGGACATGCCAGTAACTAGCAATTTCTCCTTTTTTCCATAGTGCTTTAAAATCTGATTTTCTTGAAGTTGTTAAAGTACACAATATTCAAGTACTACATCTTCATCTGCATCTATCAACAGAAAAAAAAAATCTGAAAAAAAAAAAAAAATCTTTGTTTCTTGAAACTAAGCAAATAATTAAAGTGATTTAAAGCAAAAATGGCTTCCAGATTTTCTATGAGAATGACAACATTAAGCAGAAAATAAAAACAAGCAGGATGACAATCACAAACATATTGACAAGAGGTTTCAATGTGCCTTGAGATCACTAGTGCAAAAAATAATGGATGTAAGGGAGGTAACTCTCAAACTACTATTCTGGGAACTTTATGACTTCCCTTGGTTATCTACACAACTTAGATATATACATGTACATTAGAATTCTTCCCCATTTTTCCAGCACATTGATAATACAGCAAATTAGCATATCTAAAGATTATCCCTAATAGCATTTAATTTGTGCTTGGCAGTTCCTGTACATCATAAACTATTCAAAGGAAAAAGAAAATATGAAAATGAAATATTTAAAGTGCTAGTATCAGGTACTGATTTGATTTTTTAACCTATTAACAAACAATCCCTACTTTTGACACCATTGAGAAAGAAGCCTTTAGATAACATTGTGGGAAATGGAGAAAATGCTAGTTACCAGCATTTTCTCCTTTTCCTACAATGTTTTCTACCCTTCACAAAACAAATTTCAAATCATCAGTCACTTTTGTCGTCTGCAAATGCTTTCAATTTGGACAAACCTAAAATGCTGTCGTTTGGTAATGAGTTAATGCAAAACAAATTGTCCTGTCACTTTTTTACAGTGATTCACTAACAATTCAGCACAAGGTAACACATTACAAAGACATGTTTCCTAAAAGTAGACAACTTTTGAAAACTTTGTGATCAAAGGGGGGAAATTGCATGTTGCAAATAATTTTTCTTTAGAAACAATGTATCACATGTTTTCAGGCTTTAAGCTAGAATCTAGCTTGTGCAGTTTTTAAAGTGAAGATTTTTTAAAGATTTTTTCAACAAATTCGCTGGTACTGACTACATGTACCATTACAACATGCAAAAGTGTAAAAAGTATTTCGTTTAAATTATAGCTGTTAATTAACTAGAAAAAATAAATTTGTTTCAAATTGTTTGGCAAACCATCTTGCACACTTTGAAATAACATGGGAATATGGTAAACATTCTGTCACATATGATACAAGACAAATAAATAAACAATTTTGAAGGTGGTGTGTTGTCAAACAAAAAAAGAAATAAAACCACACACAACATTTAACTCCCAATGAAAGGTGATCCTCTGAAAGCAGCCATTTTAACTTTTACTGCACAAAAAACAAAATTTTAGACTTGTCTGAATTAAAAGCATTTGCAGACAACACATGGCTAAAATAGTAGAATTTAACTGTAACAAAGTAGGAAACTTTGTAGGAAGAGAAAATGCTTATTACAAATCTTTAAAATATTTTTCCTTCACATAGAATTGTGTGGGAAAGGGTTAATCATTACGTGTACAATTTCGAAATATTCCTTATTCCGATATGTTAAGCTTGTTGCACAAAAATATGGAAAAAAGTTGGAGTTTAACCCTTTTCCACACTACAAAATTTCAGCCTTGTCCAAATTGAAAGCATCTGCGGACAACAAATAAAAGTGACTGAAAGTTTGATATTTGTTTTGTGAAGTGTAGAAAACATTGTGGGAAAAGGAGAAAATGCTGGTTACCAGCATTTTCTCCTTTTCTCACAATGTTTCCAAAACGTGTCTACCTCAGGGTCGTCAAAAGTCGTCATTGTGTGGTAAAGGGTTAAGGTACAAAATGAGAATCAGTCACTCAGACTTAAAAGTATAAGGAGCAGTATGATATTGCACATTTTTTAGCTTTTACAGCTTGTCCAAATTGAAAGCAGTTGCAGACAACAAAATAACGCAACTGAAAGATTGAAATTTGTTTTGAGAAGGAAAGAAAACATAGTGGGAAAAGGAGAAAATGCTGGACACCAACATTTTCTCCTTTACCCGCAATGATTTTAAAAGGCTTCTTTCATAGGGGTGTTATAAGTAGGGACTGCGTGGTAAAGAGTTAAACTTTTCAAAGAGTACTTGTAATGGTCACATCGGTATATAAACAATTTTGTGATTTGATAACTGATATGGCAAGAGCTCAGATAGTGCTGTAAAACATGGCTGTTTCAAAATGACCCACATTTCATTATGAAGACAAGTCAGTGAAAGTTTACAACACAAAACATATTCCTGACTGCATGGTTCAACAAAGTTATAATGCATAACTAGTAAACACAGAACCCTCTGTTGATCAAGATCTGACTGCACATATCCTGCAGTCTGATTTTAATCTACACTGATAAGTTGAGAGCAAGTATGACCCTTTCTCTATTTTCCCAGTATCTATTTGACAACTTCTACATTAAAAGATTTTACATTATTAACGGTTTTACCTTCACTCATAGAGAGTCAACCAAAAAAAAACAATGGACAATTTCAGTTTAAAAATACAACCCGAATAACAGCAATTTCAACCTTGCCTCTTGTCCAGAATGTTTCTGCAAAGGGGAGAATGTAAGTCAAAGATTAGACTGCATGTTTCTTTCCAGTCTGATCTTTTTCTGCACTGGCCACAGATGTGATTCCAGTTTTGACAGGTGCTAAAACAGTTATACATGTATATTTCTCTGTATTTCAGAATCATTAGTCTCTAAGTATATTGACGACATCATGAGCTGTTTTAGTGGAACAGATCAAGATCAGACTGAAGAGAAAATGCAGTCTGATCACTGATCAGTTATCTGGTCTATCTGATCTCTTGAGAAGTATTCAGGTCAAAACAGACTTGAAATCACTGTGAGTGGGTTTTGTCTATAAAGATACTATACTTGAGGGTTCAACTACTGTAACAAAGTGAACTTCCTTCACACTTGTTAACCCTCTTCCACACAATCCCGACTTTCAACGACCCCCGAGAAAGACCCCTTTTGAAAACATTGTGGGAAAAGAAGAAAATGCTGGTAACCAGCATTTTCTCCTTTTCCCACAATGTTTTCTATCCTTTCCAACACAATTCTGAAATTTTTCAGTCACATTTATTTAGTCATTAGTAAATGCTTTAAACTTGGACTAGTACAAGCATGTGGTATAGGCTTAACCCTCTACCAATTCATACGGTGTTTTAATGACCCTGAAGATGAAAGGTTCTAGAAACATTGTGAGCAAAGGACAAAAAGCTGACAACTGCATTTTCTCCTCTCTCACAGTTTTTTCTGCGTTTTTGAAGAACAAGTCTACAATTTTGTCATTTAGTTAGGAATTAACTCTTTACCGAATGACAAAGGTTTAAAATTGGTCAAAATTGAAAGTAATTGCAGATGATAAATAGGAAGTAGCTGAAATGGTGATTTTTGTCTTTGATAGAGTGGAAAACATTGCAGGAAAAAGAGAAAATGCTGGTCCCAGCATTTCTCTTTTTCCTGCCATGTTTTTCAAAAGGTCCCTCTCTCAGGGTCATCACAACTCAGGTTTGTGTGGTAAAAGGTTAAGTGAAAGTAGTGAAGATGTGGAAAGCCGAGTAACTAAACTGCTAAGAAACCTGGATAAGTTCAACGCTGCCATGCAGAGAGGTGTGACTACTGGTAGATGACAAACTACTATTGGAGTGGTACGGGTCACCTGACGAGTGACCTGTCCCGCATGCAAGTTTCTCTAACAACAATGGTGAAGAAATACAGCGGTCACGTCGCATTGCACAGTGTCGAAGCACACGATCAAACATGGAGGACTCACAATTCGGTGCCGAACTGTCATCCTCTGAACTCAAAATATCATCCAAGCTGCGTGACTTTCGACTAGCTTCAAATGCTTGAGATTTCAACATGGCTGTTTCCATCGCAGCTGTAATTTGTCTGTATACTTCACGTTCAGAATATCGCCCTAATCTGAAACGCACATCTGACATATACTCAGATGGTTTTGACTTTTTCCCATTTTGTATATAAGTTTCTGAAGTGTCGTCCTGAGATGCTGCACTACTAGATGAGTTGGGCGATTCCTGACAGTCAGAGCCCAAGTCAAAGGTGGGGTAACTTGAAAAAGCAATACTGTTTGGTCGCACTAATGTTCTCTTTGCTCTTCCTTCTCTCTTTCTCACCACAACCTTTTGTTGCCCTGCTCCACTTGTTGGTGATGATAAACAGGAGTTATTACTGCTGGAGTTCAAGCTACTATTTATAGAACTAGGAGATCCAAGGTCGGGCTCTTTTAGGTCAAGGACATCATTATTCAAAGGTCGCTTGACACCTGATACACGTGGTGTGCTACATGCACTCTGCAAATTATCAGAAGAGTTTGATAAACAGGGTGTAAAGTTCAGCTTATCCAAAGAGGTAGATGGAAAACTATAAAATTTTAAACCAGCTTCAACATTTTTATTCACAGTTTTAGTTCCTTCATCACTGAAGGGCAATTTTGATTCAGTTTGTTCTACTTCCATTGAAGCACTGTCATTTTCATTATCACTTGTATCTGTTGTGCCAAAATGGAGCCTTGCTAAGGATGAAGTAGGGGACTGTGCAGGTAAGTGAGAAGATAATTTAAAAGATTTCAGTTTCACAACGTGAGATGTAGACACTGACATAACTGAGGAACTGGAACTTGAAAAGGATGAGGACAACTTTCCTGAAAATGAGGATGGCCTGGGAATGTTAGAAGATGTGCTTCTTGTGAAATCACTTTTTGTCTTCCTTTCAAGTTTACATGCTGTGGGAGCAAAGCCCTCTGCTGTAGAAGAGACTGTTCTCTTTTCCCCTGAGTGCGCTGAAGGTGAAGAAGAAGTGGGTATGATTGATGACAATGACAATGATAGGCTGTTCCTCAATGGTCTTTTTCCACCTGATTTTACAGAGGCATCAGAAAATGAAAATGTTGAGTCAGATCCTGGAAGTCCAGGTCTTCGTACTGCCCATTTCAATTCATGTAGACTAGATGAACTTGATTGTTTATTGGTCGATTGCAAACTGTCAACACTAACATTAGAATGGTTAACACTCACATACTTGGTGTTGTTTCCACAGATATATTTTGAGGTTTCAGATTTATAAACACACCCTGAATTTGTTATATCACTTTTTGAAAAAGGAATTTGATCTATAGACTTGGTAACCATGGGAACAGTAGTGTCTCCACATGGAAATGGTGACAATAATGGTTTAGCAATTATTGGTTCTCGGTTCAACACTGAGGTAGAGACCACCTCCTGTGACGAAGAAGTGGTTATCGGAGAAGGCGTTTCTATTTCAGACAGCTCTTTGATATCTGTTAATGACTTGGACATTGATAGTCCAGAGTCCAGGCTTATCTTTAAAGCTCCTGGTACTCTTCTCTGTTCACATCCTAAATTTAGAATGCTTGGACGAATACTGGATTCCTTGGAGAAAGGAAAACTCTGAACATTACTGGAGAGGTCCTTTTCTTTTGAGAATCTCCGGGATTTTACAGTCACTTTGTCTGATGTTGATTCTTGCTCGGTTTTGGTATCACTAACATGATGTGTCAACTGTCGTGTCGCTGACAGTCCCTGAGACATGGTTGTGTCAAACACAAATGGTCGTTTGTTTTTGGAGACAGGCGAGGATGGGCTATGAGACAGGTCCATGACATAGTTGGACCAAAGTTTGGTGTCTGATTTCGGATATAGTGGTCCATCACAATTGTTGTTCATCTCCCTGTCACGCTTCAGTTGCTTCTCAAAATCTAACAATTGTCCAAGAAAGTTGAAGTTTGGAGATATTGTTGGTCTTTTGTCCTTCACATATCTGTAATAAAACAAAAGTATATCATATCTGTAATAAAACAAAAGTATATATGTTCAATATGATAGATCAATTTTTCACACAGTTGTCAACTTTTCATACTTCTACAGTATGCAGCTTTTGAAAACAGTTTGAGAATAGAAAAAATAGCTTCTTAACTTTTTTTTTTACACCATTTTAACCCTTTCCCAAACGACAAATTTTAGACTTTTCTAAACTCAGAGATTATCCAGACAACAATTTCAAATTTGATAGGTTCACAAAATGGGTAGAAAACACTGTGAGAAAAGGAGAAATTGCTTGTAACAAGTAATTTCTCCTTTTTGCACAGTGTTTAAAAAAGACTTGTACTGCAGACACATAAAAACAAGGGCTTGTTTGGGAAAGGGTTGACAGCCAAGGTCATATTCTCACATGTATGCATCTGTGGTGAAAGGTGAAAAAACACTGGTATGGAAGTTCGCCAAAACCCAGTATCAAACCCCGCAACCTCCAGGTCACAAGTCAGGATATGCTACCCACAAAGCTACTCAGCAGGCTCTTTAACCCATTACCACATAATCCCGACTTTTAATGACCCTAGGAAAGAAAGCTTTTGAAAACAATGTGGGAAAAGAAGAAAATGCTGGTAACCAGCATTTTCTTCTTTTCCCACAATGTTTTCTACCCTTCTCATAACAAGTTTCAAATTTCAGATCGTAACTTTTTTGTCTTCTGCAAATACTTTTAATTTAGGCCTGGCCGAAATTTTGTCGTTTGGAAAGAGTTAACCAAATACCACACGGCAAAATTTTAGACCTATCCAAGTTGAAGCAGTTTGCATTGCAGATAACACTTTCATAGTGGCTATAATGACGCAATATTTCTTTGATAGGGTAGAAAACTTTGTGGGAAAAGGAGAAAATGCTGGTTACCAGACGACACTTTCATAGTGGCTATAATGACGCAATATTTCTTTGATAGGGTAGAAAACTTTGTGGGAAAAGGAGAAAATGCTGGTTACCAGACGACACTTTCATAGTGGCTATAATGACGCAATATTTCTTTGATAGGGTAGAAAACTTTGTAGGAAAAAAAGAAAATGCTGGTTACCAGACGACACTTTCATAGTGGCTATAATGACGCAATATTTCTTTGATAGGGTAGAAAACTTTGTGGGAAAAGGAGAAAATGCTGGTTACCAGCATTTTCTCCTTTTCCCACAAGTTTTTCAAAAGACTCCTTCCTCAGGGGCGTTAAAAGTCATCAATGTGTGGTAAAGGGTTAAGGATTAATATGAGTAACCATGCAGTCATCAAGATGAAGATAAAACAACATGATGTTAATAAACCCATATTTCTCCTAATAATAGCACCCTCCCTAATAGTAGCTTCCCCCCTTCCTGCAAAACTCTTTACTCTTTACCAAGTGACAAAATTTTAGACTGGTCCAAATTGAAAGCACTTACAGACATCAAAATAAACATAACTTGAAACCTGAAATTTGTTTCAAGTAGGGTAGAATATAGTGGGAAAAGGAGAAAATGCTGGTGACCAGCATTTTCTCCTTTTCTCACAATGTTTTCAAAAGGCTTCTATCTCAGTATCTGAAAAACCAATGATTGTTTAGTAAAGGGTTGAATCATGATAACCAAATGTACATTAGTTGATTGAAATAATAATATTTGATGAATATGTCCTCTGATTTTATAATATTTCTTACTTTGCAATCAATAAAACACAAAGAAATATAAAATTGGACAGACGTTTTTCTTTGCAAATTGGGTTGAAAATAAAGGCTCCCTTATTATGTGTTTTGCATAGTTCCCAGAAGCTTCTATTAGGAGTAATACGGTATGTACTCTGTAATATTTTTTAATCTTGATGCAATCTTTATGATCATTCTGAGCTGTACACAAGTTTCTGTTCAATTAATCCTTTACCACACAATGACGACTTTTGAAGACCCTGAGATTAAAAGCCTTTGGAAAACATTGTGGCAAAAGGAGAAAATGCTGGTTACCACTCTACTCTTCACAAGACAAATTTCAAATTTTCAGTAACTTTTATTTTGTCTTCTGCAAATGCTTTCGATTTGGACATGCCTAAACAAGAGCTTCGCAAAGCGGTGCATATACGCCCGAAGGGGCTTGTCAGTGAAATGAGTTGAAATGACGGAAGGGCCACGAATGAAGACTAGTTATTCTCCATGATATGCGAAAAATATTAAAAGGCAATAGTTAAAAAAAGAAGGGTGGCACAGTTACAAATTTTGTGAATTGCTGTTCTCCACAAGGTGTTCTATCAGTCTTGAAAGGTTCAAGATCATAGCTTTTATATTTTAGAAATTATGGCCCAGACGAAAATTCAAAGAGAAAACTAACAAAGGGCAATAACTAAAAAAGAAGGATGGCAGAGTTATGGTTCTTGTGCAGTGCACTTCTTCATAATGTGTTCTATTAGTCTGAAGTTTCAAGATGATAGGTTTTAAATTTGGGAGTTATGGCCTGGACAAAAATTCAAACTTAAAATTAACAAAGGGCAATAACTAAAAAAATAAAGGTCACAGAGTTATGGTTCATGTGCACTGCACCTCTCCACAATGTGTTCTATCAGTGTATGAAGTTGCAAGTTATTAGCTTTTATAGTTTGGAAGTTATGGCCTGGACAAAAATTCAAACTGAAAATTAACAAAGGGCAATAACTCAAAAAATAAAAGTGGCACAGTTATGGTTCATGTGCGAAGCACTTCTCCACAATGTGTTCTATCAGTGTTTGAAGTTCCAAGTTAATAGCTTTTATACTTTAGAAGTTATGGCCTGGGCAAAAATTCAAACTGAAAATTAACAAAGAGCTGTAACTCAAACAATAACAGTGGCAGAGTTATAGTTCATGTGCACTGCACTTTTCCATAATGTGTTCTATAAGTGTATGAAGTTGCAAGTTATTAGTTTTTATAGTTTGGAAGTTATGGCCTGGACAAAAATTCAAACTGAAAATTAACAAAGGGCAGTAACTCAAAAAATAAAAGTGGCAAAGTTATGTTTCATGTGCACTGCACTTCTCCATAATGTGTTCTATTAGTGTATGTAGTTTCAATTTGATACCTTTTATGGTATGGAAGTTATGGCCTTAACAAAAATTCAAAGTGAAAAGTTGGTTTTTTCAGAAATCAAGGGCAAATAATTTTGGAACGCAAACAGCCATCAAAATTCTAAGACCCAGGTGCACAACTAGACATCATGGAGATTCATTGTGGCAAGTTTCAAATAATTCCTTTGAAAACTGTAGGAGGAGTTGCACACACAATAAATTGCTAACGGACGACTGGGGGTATAACATTATACGACCCATTGGGCGTATAAAATACGACCCTTTGGGCGTATAACTATTGTTGTTTGGTAAAGGGTTAAGGATGTTTTCATGTTTACGGCAACAGTCACCTACTCATACTCAATAAAACTTAAATCCACCCAAGTTGGTGTTAATCATGGGCGGATCTTCCATCTAGATCTTGATAGTGTGGAGTAGACTACCAACAAGACTCACCCTTAACCCTTTACCAAACAATCCCTGGCTTTTACGGCCCTGCCATAGAAGCCTTTTGAAAACATTGTTGGAAAAGGAGAAAATGCTGGTTACCAGCATTTTCTCCTTTTCCCACAATGTTTTCTACCTTACGAGAAACACATTTCACTTTTTGAGTTATGTTTATTTTGTCGTCTGCAAGTGCTTTCAATTTAGAGCAGTCTGAAATTTTGTCGTTTGGTAAAGGGTTAACCTGCTGAATAACTAAAATTAAATTTTTTAACTTGATATTATGAACCCAAATATTACTATTTTGAAGATATGCTTCTGAGAATATATTTCCTCATCGGACAGTGTAGATCAAAGATCAGACTGCACATTCTTTGCAGTCTGATCTTGATCTATGCTGTCAGCAAAAGGTCAGAGAGTCGCGCTTAGCAGTATAAGGGTTAATGTAAAATAGTACTCAACAAATATTACTGGTTTTGCAGAAGCATTTGCAGAGGAAATAATTAAACACAGCCTATACTTGTAAGTCAGGTCACAATCTACCAAAATATAGTGAGACAGAGAGAGAAAATCCTGGCTAGCAGAATATTTTCTCCTTCACTGACAATACAAAATTTTAGAATTGCTTAACCCTTTACCACACAAGAAAATTTTAGACTGGTCCAAATTGAAAGCATTTGCAGAGGACAAAATAAAGGTGACTAAAAAATAGAAATTTGTTCTGGGAAGGACAGAAAACACTATGGGAAAAGGAGAAAATGCTGGTTACCAGCATTTTCTCCTTTTCCCATAGTGTTTTCACAAGGCTTCTTTCTCAGGGGTGTCAAAAGTAGGGATTGTGTGGTAATGGGTTAATTCATTACCAAACGACAATATTTTAGACTTATCCAAATTGAAAGCATTTCCAGACGACAAAATAAAAGTGACTAAAAATTTGAAATTTATTTTGTGAAGAGTAGAAAACATTGTAGGAAAAGGAGAAAATGCTGGTTACCAGCATTTTCTCCTTTTCCCACAATGTCTTCAAAAGGCTTCTTTCTCATGGGCGTCAATAGTAGGGATTGTGTGTGGTAATGGGTTAATTCAACTCTATACCAAACAACAAAATTTTAGAATAATTGCAGACGAAAAAACAAATGTTGCGAAAATTTCAAAGATTTGGTATGAATAGACAACAATGTGGAAAAAAGAGAAAATACTGGTTACCAGCATTTTCTACTTTTCCCACTGTTTTCAAAAGGCTCCTTTTTCAGGGTTGTTAAAAGTCCGGATTGTGTGGTCAAGAGTTAAATTCTAAGTATTTGCATACAAAAAAAAAATAAATGTAAACTAAAACTTTAAACTTGTTTGCAGAACAGGAGAAAATATTGTAGGAAAAAGAGAAAATGCAGGTTCCCAGCATTTTCCTTTTCCCACAATGTTACCAAAAGCTTTATTCTACATGGGCCTCTTTGGACTAAAGGCTTAACCCTTTACCCCATAAGGCATTTCTATGGTATCTCTAATTGACCCTAAATAACAGCAAGGATGAAACTGTTTCTTATGTGTATATGACACCTTTTGATAGTGTAGAAAACATTATGGCAAAAGGTGAAATTGCTCGTCACGAGCAATTTCACCTTTCGTCATAATGTTTTCCAAAGGCCCCTACAAGCAATGCGTAGAAATGAGTATCTGTGGAGTAAAGGGTTAACTCATTACCAAATGACAAAATTTTAGGTTTGTCCAAATCGAAAGCATTTGCAGACATCAAAATAAAAGTGACTGAAAATTTGAGAGTTGCTTTGTGAAAAGTAGAAAGCATTTTCTCCTTTTCCCATAATGTTTTCTAAAGGCTTCTTTCTCAGGGTCGTCAAAAGTAGGGATTGTGTGGTAATGGGTTAAACAAACAGACTATCAAACAGATTACATCAAAGCCAGTTCCAGAATTCAGCACTCTCTGACCTTGAATATGTCTCGTTTGGGGAGCTTTAATTCTTTACCATACATCTCACGACCCTGAGCTTTAACGACCCTAAGCTGGAAGCCTTTTGGAAACATTGGAGGAAAAAGAGGAAGTACCTGAAACCAGCATTTTCTCCTTTTCCTACAACCCTTTCAAAGACCAGTTCTATCCTTTATGTCAATCAAATTATCTCCAAATGTTTTCACTTTAAACATATATAAATATTTCTAATGAAGCTAAGCAGTAACTCTTTACCAAACAATGTGATTTTAGACTTTTCTAAATGCCAAGTAATTGCAGATGATGTGGCATATATGGTGGACATTGTGTAAGATAGAGTAGAAAACAATGTGGGAAAAGGAAAAAAATGCTGGTTTCCTAAATTTTCTCCTTCTCCCATGCTTTAACTCTTTACCACACGAGAAAAATTTAGACTGGTCCAAAATGAAAGCATTTGAAGACGACAAAATAAAGGTGACTGAAAAATTGAAATTTCTTATGGGAAGGGTAGAAAACACTGTGGGAAAAGGAGAAAATGCTAGTTACCAGCATTTTCTCCTTTTCCCACAGTGTTTTCAAAAGGCTTCTTTCTCAGGGGCGTCAAAAGTAGGGATTGTGTGGTAATGGGTTAAAAGGGCTTCTCCATAAAAGTCATCAAAGCACATGTCATTCCTTTACCATACAATGATGCCTTTTTACAACCCTGAGGAAGAGGCCTTTTGATAACATTGTGGGAAATGAAGAAAATGCTGGTTAAACAGCATTTTTTTCCTTTTCCAGCAAAGTTTTCTACCCTATCAAAGAAAAACTGCTTCATTTGAGCCACTATGAATTGTAATCTGCAAATGCTTTCAATTTGGATGGGTCTAAAACTTTGCCATGTTATGAGGTACAGAATTAACCCTTTACCCTATAAGGCATTTCTATGGTATCTCTAATTGACCCTAAATAACAGCAGGGATGAAGCCGTTTCTTATGTGTATATGACACCTTTTGATAGTGTAGAAAACATTGTGGCAAAAGGTGAAATTGCTCGTCACGAGCAATTTCACCTTTTGCCACAATGTTTTCCAAAGGCTCCTACAAGCAATGCGTAGAAACGAGTATCTGTGGAGTAAAGGGTTAATGATATTACATCTGACTCATTTCTTGGGCTATGAAGAGTGCCATTTGATTTTTGATTTCAAAGACACAAAGTCTGGAGGGATTTTTTCTTGTATCCTAAAGGGTGTGTCTTAAACCCATTACCACACAATCCCGACTTTTAATGATACTGAGAAAGAAAGCCGTTGAAAACATTGTGGGAAAAGGAGAAAATGCTGGAAAGCAGAATTTTCTACTTTTCCTGTAAGGTTTCTACGCATTTAACTCATTACCACACGCGAAAAGTTTGGACTGGTTCAAATTGAAAGCATTTGAAGATGACAAAATAAAGGTGACTAAAAAACTAGAAATTTGTTCTGGGAAGGGTAGAAAACACTGTGGGAAAAGGAGAAAACGCTGGTTACCAGCATTTTCTCCTTTTCCCACAGTGTTTTCAAAAGGCTTCTTTCTCAGGGGCGTCAAAAGTAGGGAATGAGTGGTAATGGGTTAAGTGTTGCTTGATTGATCCAAAGAGTATTTAAACATGGCATTCCGAGGTAAACATTATGGAAAACATCTCAGTTTATTATATACAGGGCCAGTGTGCCAAGGGGTCACGAGTTTGATTCCCAGATAAGCCAAACCCATTTTAACCCATAACAACACATTTCTGAGTTCTAACAACCATGAGAAAAAAACCTATAAAAATATTGGTGGAAAAGGAGAAAATGCTGGAAACAAGGATTTTCTACTTTTCCTGTAAGGTTTTCTACACTTTTAAGTGTTGTTTGATTGATCCAAAGCCTATTTAAACATGGGATTCTGAGGTAAAAATAATAGAAAACATTGTGGGAGTAGGAGCAAATCTTGTCACAAGCAACTGCTATTTTGTTCCGACACACAACTCCTCTTTCCAAATGTTTTCAAAAGCTGCCACTTGCAGGGAGGGATATATAAATTTATGATTGACTCATGAATTACAGCAATTCAAGTACATCTGCCTCAACTCTTCAACATATAAGAATTATCTAGATATGCATTTAAAAACTATCCCTCTATGGCACAAATGATGAATTATGTCTGTGATAAGGTAGAAAACATTGTGTGAAAAGGAGGAAATGCTGGTTAACAGGGGCATTTTCTCCTTTTCCTACAATGATGTTTAAAGGATTCTTACTCATGGTTGTTAAAAGTCAGCATTGTGTGGTGAAGGAATAAGGAAGCAACAGTTACTCATTCTGAGAGATTCAATGTTCCTAACTGTGATTAAAAGATTTAACCCTTTACCACACAATCCCTACTTTTGACGACCCTGAAAAAAAAGCCTTTAGAAAACATTGCGGGAAAAGGAGAAAACGCTGGATACCAGCATTTTCTCCTTTTCCCACAATGTTTTCTACCCTTCACACAACAAATTTCAAATTTTCAGTTACTGGTACTTTTATTTTGTCGCCTGCAAATGCTTTGTATTTGGATAAGTCTGAAAATTTAATATTGTCGTTTGGTAACGAGTTAAAAGATCGTTTGGTAACGAGTTAAAAGACGGCATTGTGTGGTGAAGGAATAAGGAAGCAACAGTCATTCATTATGGGATATTCAATTTTCCAAATCGTGATAAAAGATTTAAAATAGTATGAGTAATAAACTGCCTTTGATCCTTCCTACCACATCTAACGATTCCTCATGCTGTATGCTCAAACAAAAAATGCCTTTGTCATATTGATTCTTTCCCTCCAAATCATCTGGAATTGCTTTTCATACTAACCATTTGCCACACAGATGCATCTCAACTCTTTATCAAACGACAAAATTTTAGACTGGTACAAATATTGAAAGCACTTGCAGACGACAAAATAAACGTAACTCAAAAATTGAAAATTGTTTCCAGTAGGGTAGAATAGATTGTGGGAAAAAGGAGAAAATGCTGGTTACCAGCATTTTCTGCTTTTCCCTCAATGTTTTCAAAAGGCTTTTATCTCAGGGCCATAAAAACCAGGGATTATTTGGTAAAGGGTTAAGCATTGACCACAGCATGACGACTTTTAACACCCCTGTGGAAGAGGCCTTTCAAAACTTTGTGGTTACCAGCATTTTCTCCTTTTCCAACAATATTTTCTGGTCTATCAAGGAAAAATTGTATCATTTTTGTCACCTTTAATTTGTTGTCTGTAACTGCTTTAAATTTAGAGCGATCAAAAATTTTGTTGTTTGGCAATGAGTTAATCAATGTCAAAATAGTGAACAGTGGCCGGTGGAATACCTACGGTTACACTAACAATGATTGAAAAAGTATTATTTCGATTCTAACATGATCAATTCTTGTGAAAGACAAACAAATTCACACTTAGAGTAAGAGCGCCGATGCAGATTATTTTCCCTTGAATAACTTAATTTCTACAGAGTGATATATCGAATGACGTCACTCTATATAAATCAATGTTGGTTGTACCATGCTTTCGTTTTTACCATGCTTTCGTTGCACTGTGTTTACAGTGCCAAATTCATGTTATGATACAATGGTATATAACATTCTCATAACATTCTGTCAATACCTGTATGCATCATCTGACGTCATGTTCAAATGTTTCATGATGTATGCAATGGCGAGGGTTGGAGATCGTGATATTCCTGCCAAACAGTGTACCAAACAACACCCGTTGGCTTCCCGAACTTTGTCTGGAAAACAAAAATAGGGATTTATTTTTAATGTATTTACTATCCTTAGAGTGAAGAATAAACCCAACATGCATTCTCAGTCTACAAATATGACCATGCACCCATCATTGGCAACACAAACATTATTTCATACAGGGTTAACTTACTAAGGTAACTCTTTCATATCAAAACAAATCACACTAACAGTTACTTCCCTTAGTATTTGCCTATAGTGAACCAAGACACAAGAAAGGCGGGGGAAAACCCTTAAATGACTTCATTCTTGCCATAATTAGCCAAAATTTCAGAGTTTGGCATGTCTTCATCCAGTGACTCAAAAAATGAAACTTGACTTTAGAAGAGTGGGAAATGGAGAAAATGCTGGAGACCAGCATTTACTCCTTTTTCCACAATGTCTTCAGGAGGTGTCTTCCTCTGGGTCATCAAATTGTTTGGTAAAGTGTTAAATCTTCTAACTATTTCTAATACTGCAAAATAATTTCAACTTACTTTTTGAGTCTGCAGGAAACACCCAAATACTGCATATAACAAATGCAACATACAAAATTTAATGTATTCGGACAATAAATTACACTAACCCTAAAATTGAACTTGTTTAAGTTCTAAGCCGCTTTCAACAATATTTCAGTTATAACATGGCAACAACTCAAATATTCATGTACATCATAGGTTTCACTAATACCAGGCTTGCGCTTTTAAGTGTCTTTCCCAATGACATTCTAATAAATCAACAGGTTCCAGTAAGACTTGAGTCCTTGGCCTTTATGTTACGAGTCCTACTTTACCACTGATCAGCTCAGGATCATTCAATAACCCTTGCAAGGCTGGCCCAGGCTTCAGTTGCTTTTGAAGACATTGCAGTATAAGATAAAATAGCATAAAATATGTAGTCTGATTAAGATCCCACCATCTTCCAAATCTGGCCAAAACAATCATAAATGCGACAGTAAGGACCTTCTTCCTCACTCAAAAGGTTCATTTTATTAACCCTCTTGAGGATTTTCTCCTTTTTCTAAAATGTTTTCAAAAGCCTTCATGATCTGGGTCCTAAAAACTCAGGCTTGAATGTAGAAGGGTTACCTCTTTCCCAGACAACAAAATTGTAGATTTGTCCATACAGAAATCAACTGAAGAAGATACAAATGACTCAAGTACAGAATTAGTCTTGAAAAGGGCATAGTGAATTTTTAGAAAATGAGAAAATGCTGGTTACTAGCATTTTCTCATTTTTACACAATATATTCATACGCCTTCTCATTTATGGGTTGTTAAAACTCCAGACTGTTTGATAAAAAAACCACAAAATCCCTACTTTTGACGACCCTGATAAAGAAGCCTTTAGAAAATATTATGGAAAATGGAGAAAATGCTGGTAACCAGCATTTTCTCCTTTTCCCACAATGTTTTCTACCCTGCTGGAAACAAATTTCAATTTTTGAGTTACATTTATTTTGTCGTCTGCAAGTGCTTTCGATTTGGACAAACCTAAAATATTGCTGTTTGGTAATGAGTTAATATACTTACCAAGAAACTGGAATGCATCGTTGAAATAGGGCTGCAATTTGGCATTATAGCTGTCGTTGACAGGAATACGTAGGAAGTGTGCGTCGGATATAAACGACGGTTTGATGCATGTTGTGCTCACATTGAGGACATACGTAATCTCGTTCACCTGTAACAAAAAAAACGTTATGAAAGTCAACCTCGGACTGCAAGAATTGAACAGATGGTTTTTTTTACATGCATTATTTAACGGAAATTGTGGGAAAAGGAGCCATTGCTTGTACATAACAGCTCTTATTCCACAATGTTTTCAGAAAGCTTCTACGTCTGGGTTGTTAAAACCAGGGGTTATTTTGTATAGGGTTAATACAAAAAGCAGTGTATCAAGTGTTTCAATAACCCTGCAAAAAAACTTAAGGTTTTCAAAAACATTGTTAGAAATGGAGAAAATGCTAGTAATATTTAGCATTTTCTCCCTTTCCTACATTTTCTAACCTTTAAAAGACAAACCCTGAAATTAAAAAGCCCATGATTGATGTTGTCATCTGCATCAAAATTTTGCTTTCCGAATGCATCAGTATAAAATTTTGTTGTCTGGTAAAGATTTAACCCTTTACCACACAATGACGACTTTTGACAACCCTTGAAAACAAGCATTTTCTTCTTTTCCCACAATATTTTCTATCCTAATCAATAAACAGCTGCATCATTTGAGTTGTATCAAAATGATCATCTGCAAATGTTTTCAATTTGAAAAGGGCTAAAAATTTGCCATCTGGTAAAGAATTTTAAACTCTTTATCACACAATCCCGAGTTTTAATGGCCCTAAGAAAGCAGCCTTTTGAAAACAACTGAGGGAAAAGGAGATAATACTAGTTACTTGCATTTTCTCCTTTTACCTCGATGTTTTCTCTATTTCAAGTAGCACGTTTCATCATTATATTGGCATTTATTTTGTCAAATGCAAATTCTTTCAGTTTGGACCGGTCTGAGAAATAGTTGCTGTGGTTAAGAGTTAAAGAATTCACTCATAATGACTCAGCCTGATTTACCATATTCCTGTAGATTTTGACCCACTGAGATAATGACGCTAATTGATTGGTTCATTGAAAAGAGCCCTGCCAGCTTCAAGCACCTTGTTTCCATTACAGATATCAATTATAATGAAACTGAAACAAGATTGACAGCTTGTTAAGATAACAACAGGAACCCTGTCATTAACACTTATCCAGTAGTTCCACAAACAAGGTGTGTATTAATACCAAAGCTGACCAAGAACAGGTTACTTGTACTTCTTTACTAAATAACAGTTTAGATTTGTTAAGACTGACAAAAATTAAATCTGCCTCAAATAATTTGTCTTGGAAAGGTCAAACTATGATGGACACACAGATGGAAGCAGACGGACACACAGATGGACAGACAGGCTGATTCCAGTATACCCCCAAAAACATTCGTTTTGCGGGGGTATAAGAAAAGCACTATTGGCAATGGCTATCAGAATTGTCCCCTTTTTCCAAAATGTTTTAACCCTTTGCCACACAATCCCGACTTTTAACGACCCTAACAAAGAGCCTTATGAAAACATTGTGCGAAAAGGAGAAAATGCTGGTAACCAGTGTTTTCTACCCTTTCCAGAACAAATTTCAATTTTTCAGTCACCTTTATTTTGTTGTCTGCAAATGATTTCAATTTGGACCAGTCTAAAATTTTGTTATGTGGTAAAGGGTTAAACAATCTTCCCTTTCAGAGTTATGAAAAAACTCCAATTTAACCCTTTACTCCACAGATACTCATTTCTATGCATTGCTTTTAGGAGCTTTGGAAAACATTGCGGCAAAAGGTGAAATTGCTCGTGACGAGCAATTTCACCTTTTGTCACAATGTTTTCTATGCTATCAAAAAGTGTCATATATACGAAAGAAATGACTTCATCCATGCTGTTATTCAAGGTCAATTAGATATATCATAGAAATGTCCTATGCGGTAAAGGGATAATGTAGCTCAGACCTCTAATACCATAGTGGACAGAGAACAGGCAAACAGCATGAAACCCATTTTTAAGTGACTCAGAGGGTTCCGAGTTAATGTGAAGCAGAATGGAAAATATTCATGGGCTATTCTGATGAATCCATTTACAGGAGAAAAGAGCTGGCCAATAAGTGGCCATAATCTGCTGGGCTGTAAATGACTGTGATATGATTATTTTGTCATTAACTGGGACTCCATGATGATTGGCTGCTGCTCACCCTCTCACATATCCCATCAATCCCTGTGGCTGTCATTTGGAATGGTTCCATTTTCTACCCTCATTTCTTCAGTTAATCAAAGTCTTGCCTTTATCTTTTATAAAACAATACCTTGTTTCAATAATCTCTGTTTTTGCAGTGTTTGAAATAAATTGTACAAAATAAGAAAGAAATGCTAGTAATCAGCATTTCCTTTTTCCTATCATGTTCTCTACCTTTTCGAAGAGAATCAACCTTAAATGATCTGCAATTACTCTGTTAGGGCCAAAACTTTATCCTTTGGTAAAATAAAAGCTACCAGTACATGGAGCCATGGACCTATTAACACTAATTAGAACCCATGATATACAAGTTTTTGTAATTATTACATGTGACTCATCCAAAGCAAAACTGAGGCAGCACAGTTCAACAGTTACTGTAAAATGAGATAGCTAACTCTATGCCCATAAATCTCCTTTAAGCAGAATGTTTGTAAAAAACTTTCTGCACTGAGTGCAAGGGTCCTGTGTGGCTCTGGTAAAGTGTTGGATTCGTAACCTAAAGGCCCCGGGTTACATCTTCACCGGAGGCTCTGGGTTAACTGTTTAATGTGAGAGTGTCCTTGTGCAAGGCCCTCGCTTAGTGCTGTTAAAACCCAGAACATGCACGAATAAGCAAGCTGTCAGAGTGATATGACTAAAATACTGCTGATAGTAGCGTTAACCCTTTACCACAAGTCAAAATTTTAGACTAGTCCAAATTGAAAACACTTGTAGCTGACAAAATAAAGGTAACTCAACATGAAATCTGTCTCTAGCACTGCATTGCCAATCATGAGACAGTGTGGAGAAGAACACTGCAGGTACAAAAGCCACTGCACTTGCACTGAAAACACTACACCACCATCAATCCAATATAAAATCTTAAAGGTTACTATTTGATGGCCACTAAAGTATATAATTTAACAGGAAAAAATCTTTTTTAAAAGTGATTATTTGTGTCAAGAATGAGCTTTTTTTAAAACACTTTCCCAGCCAAAAGTTTCAACTTTTCCAGTGTGTGAAAAGCCATACTGAAACAGTAATAATTGTCTACACAACTCGCAAAAAAAGATTTTTTTTTAAAACCACTGATACCACAAAACAAGGAAATGGTTATTGAACCACCACAAAACGGGCTGCATTTGGTAGCTGAATGTCAATGAACCAGTGCAAACTATACCACAAAGACTACTAGATACACCATAGAAGCAAATTTCAGTCAGTCCTTAATTAAAACACCTAGTTCAGAATCTACAGATCAAGATCTGACTGCACAGATCATGCAGCCTGATATTATAACAACATAGTTTAACATGAAGAGATCCTCCTTCCAACACGAAAACGTAGAAGTTTATTATGTATAACTTTTGCTTTGGACTTTTTTGATCCAATTTCAAACAGTTTTAGACTTCACCTACAGAGCATTAAACACTTTGTTTTTTTACAGTAGGGCTAACATTATGGAAAAAAAACAGACTGTTTGTTTCAAGCAATATTTTTTGAAAGCTATGTTTTTCAAAACCATGCAAACTTAACTGGCCAACGACAATTTCAATGTGGCTCCAATGATGGAAGTTCTCAATAAAATGAATTGGAATGCTAGTTAATTCTTTGTCACATGGCAAAAATTTAAACCTATCTCATAAATAGAAAGCATTTGCAGATGAAAATTTCACTGTGGCTCAAATGATGTAATTTTTCTTTGATAGGGTAGAAAACTTTGTGGGAAAAGGAGAAAATGCTGGTTACCAGCATTTTCTCCTTTTCCCACAATGTTTTCAAAAGGTTTCTTCCCCATGGTCATTAAAAGTTGTTATTGTGCGGTGAAGGGCTAAAAGCCCTTTTTCTCAAGTTTGTTAAAACTAGGAATTATGTGGTACAGGGTTAAAATCCCTTGTTTTTGTATGTAGCTATTAACTGACTGAAAATATGTGACGGTCCTAGTAGGTTAGACCCCTCTTCTAATTCTTCATAATAAGATATTCAATACTTTGTGACAAAATGATAAAATGAGATATTTTTTCAACAATATATCACAATGCTTTTTCAATTAAATGTCCATGAAATTTTCCATTTAAGTATCACCTTCATTTTACCAATACTAACTGAAATATTTTTGTTTAATTAACCTGCAGCGTTAGAAAAAGTAGTCCCCATATTGCATGGGAAGAAATGGGTGTAAATACATGACATAAGTGATATACATATGTTAAAGAATTTTGATGACGCCAAACATTTATACAAAAACAATTTATATTGTTGCTTTGGTGTAAGGTGTAATCTATTTGTCCTGTGCTAGGCTCATTAACTCTGTACCAGGTGACAAATTTTAAATCTATCCATATTGAAAGCATTTTCCAACAAATTAAAATTCAAACAAATGTTGTGAAATGATTGGACATGTCCATGCATTGTCAAGAAACGAAGAAAATGCTTTGGTTACCTACATTTTCTTCCTTTGTTTTTTCCATTTCTTTCCAAAAAGACTTACAGTCCCTCAATAATCTTTAAAACACAATTTAGTTTGGTGAAAGGTTACTTGTACAGTGTATATAGTCACTTATCACAAACCACTTTGAATTAAATTTAATTCTTGATTGTTTACGATAAAATCCCATGTAAATATGGTAGGAAAAGGACAAAATACTTGTAACCAGCCTTTTCTCCATTTCCCACAAAGTTTTCTATGGTATCACATACAAGCCCCATCAATTCAGTCATGTTTTATTTGTCTGCTAATACTTCTAATGTGGACAAGTTTATAATTTTGTCATTGTGTTAATGAAAGCCCCCGTCAGACCAAACTAGATCTTAGAACGTCTCATCCCATCCTGACATGATCGGAAAATGGGTTGCGGTTGGGCTTCTAAACATGTAATTTTGGCTTGATAATGCCTGAAACCCGAGACTCACCAAACTTGTTCACAGAAAGTCTAACCCCGGCCATCGAAATTATAAAACAAGCTGTAGTCGGGTTATGACATATAGTTTCAGTCGGTAATATGCAAACACACTCCCAATTGATGCGCCCAACCAGGTGGCTCAGTGGTGAGCTTGTTGGACTCATGACTTGGTGATTGTGAGTTCGTTACCCCGATGAGGTGAACTTTCTTTCCGGCGAACTTTCTTTCTGGCGTTTTTTTGCCTCTCACTTCTTCTGAAGCATGTGAGAAAAGTAGTCGGTGGCTTCGGAAAGAAAACACATTTGGTAAGGAGACAAAAATGTCAACATTGAAAGCTTACATCAATATTTTCAAAATACATTCATGGTTGCATAACTGCCAGGACAAAGATACAGGTTATTGACTAGTAAGAAAACATAAACGAAGACTGTGTTAAAATTGCTCCTTTTCTAACAATGTTTACTAAAACTTAAACTGCTTATTCCTAGGATATTAAAAGATCACAATTCCTGTCCTGTGGCAATAGGATAATCTATGTCACTGCCAACAGAAATAAGGCAGCAGAAAAAACCACCTAAGCTTCCAGGGTTTTTTTGCAGTTCTACTAAGTAGCTATCAGAAATATCAGCACTTGAAAACAGATCAATTCTTGAAACAGTCAACCAATAAAACCCTAGATACAAACTTCACTTGCTCTTGTGCAGACACTTGATAAAACGGCCAAGCTGCAGTGAAAGAAAACAACTAATGCTGACCTATGATCTACAGTGTCTGTAATTTAAAGCCATTTCTGCCAAAAATGAATGCCTCAAACTTCAAACATGTGCATCATGTGTTTTTATACTCAAGAAAGAGTCAACAAATTTTATTCAGTACCACAAGGGTTAACCCATTACCACACAATCCCTACTTTTGACGACCCTGAGAAAGAAGCCTTTTGAAAACATTGTGGGAAAAGGAGAAAATGCTGGTAACCAGCATTTTCTCCTTTTCCCACAGTGTTTTCTACCCTTTCCAGAACAAATTTCTATTTTTCAGTCACTTTTATTTTGTCGTCTGCAAATGCTTTCAATTTGGACCAGTCCAAAATTTTCTCGTGTGGTTAAGAGTTAACCCAGTTGCAGGAAAATTGAGAAACAAAGTCATGGAACAGCAATAATCCTGTAATCCTTTACCACACAATCCCATGCTTTAACTCTTTACCACTCGAGAAAATTTTAGACCGGTCCAAATTGAAAGCATTTGCAGACGACAAAATAAAAGTGACTGAAAAATTGAAATTTGTTCTGGGAAGGGTAGAAAACACTGTGGGAAAAGGAGAAAATGCTGGTTACCAGCATTTTCTCCTTTTCCTACAGTGTTTTCAAAAGGCTTCTTGCTCGGGGGCGTCAAAAGTAGGGATTGTGTGGTAATGGGTTAATGACCCAGACTTAGACAGTTTTTTGAGATCGTTGTGGGATGAAGAAAACATGTTGTTACCAGCGTCTTCATTTTTTCTGGAGATGTTTTGTAGCATTCAAATGGCAGAGTTCTGCCAAGCTTTTTACCTTGTGGGGCCAATGGCCCATCCAAGCCCAAAAAGTGGGGCCACCTTTTTACAACATGGGGCCATGACTGAAATTCGGACATAAATTGAATACAATTATAGACTACAGAAAGAATACCAAATAAAAATCAAACATTTTGTATAATAATTTAGCATTTATCTGTTTTATTGATTCTTATTTACAAAGAATTTCCTGCGCTTCAAAGGCCAAAGAAAAATTAGTGCCTCATACACTGAGAACATGTGGTAAAGTCCTCCCCACACCCGAGTCATAACAGCCAGAGGAAGTTTGCTAGTCATCTGTAGAGGGATAGGGTTAGTTCGGCGTTTCGGGTTGCCCAGAGGGCTTGGCTTGCTATTTGTCCTAGCCTTTTTGGCTTTGTTTGACCAAAATAGCTTAGTTTAGATTTACAATTCTTCTTTTTGGCCTTCGGAGTTTATCAAGAACAGCAATCATTTGATGCAGAACGAAAAAAGAAACTGTTATCTGTTTACTTGTGAAAACGAAACTCATTGGCTCAAAATTCAGGGAACCGAACTTTCATTAAGTACTAAGCCAATCAGAATTGCGGTTACGATCCATAAAACGACTTTCGGGAAAACACAGAAGTGAAATTGATTCCAACAAAACAGACGTCCAGTGAATTTGTCCCAAGTAATCTTCATACCTAAGTTGCATGACTTGCATTTTTTATGCGCCAGGTGGCCCCTCGGACATATTTTTTTTTTGGCCATCTGTAATTTTTTAGCGCCAATCCCGCAATGGCGCGTCCTTGGCAGAACTCTGAAATGGTAAGTTCAATCATAAAAGTACCACTACTGGTACATGTACATGTTGTCATCTAAAACTGCTCCCAATATGAAGAAGAAGAATATGTTCTCACCTTGTGACAACTCAATATCAAAGAACATTAATTTTAGAGAGCCATGAAGGCCCAAAGTCTTTCGCCAGAGTCTTTTTGTCCAAATGTGACCCATTTCCAATCTCTTATAAATCATGATAAACATTCTTAAAAACTTTCATGGCTATTGGACTGAAAATGACTGGCCTCTTAACTCTTTACCATTTGACAAAATTTTGGACTTGTCAAATCTGAAAGCATTAATTTTGCAGATGACAAAATAAATCTGAATCAAAAAATGAAAACAGATTTGGAAAGGGTACAAAACATTGTGGGAAAAGGAGAAAATGCTGGTAATCAGCATTTTCTCCTTTTCCCACGATGTTTCTAAAGGCTTCTTTCTCAGGGGCGTCAAAAGTAGGGACTGTGTGGTAATGGGTTAAGAGAGAACACTGGGATTTTTCAGAATTTGAGCTGGTGACATAGTTTTTGACCAAATATGACCCATTTTCATTCTTGTTCTAAAAACTATTAACGGCAAACATTCTGACCAAGATTTAGGTGTATTGGACACAAATCTGACCTGTACAGTGTACTCAAGCATTTCCTTAGATTCGGCCCAGTGACCTAGTTTTTCACTCGATTAATTCATTTTCAATTTTGTCCTAAACCCTATCAAGGCAAAAGTTCTGACCAAGATTCAGGAGTACAGGACAAAAAATCTGCTCTCTAGTGTACTCAAAGATCTTCTAAGATTTGGCCCAGTGACCTAGTTTTTGACTTGATTTGATCCGTTTTCAGTTTTTTTCCTGAAACCTTTCAAGCAAAAATTCTGACAAATATTCAAGAGAATTGGACAAAAATGTGGCCTCTAGACACAAGGTTTTTCAAAGATTTGACATTCTGACCTAGATTTTTACCTGACTAACCTTTTTTTACATTCATCCCAGATATTATCACGACAAACATTCTGACACACTTTCATAAGTATCAGATTAAAACTATGGTCTCTAGAGTGCACATAAAGTATTAAAAGTTGATGAATAGTGATAGAATATTTCACACTTTGTGCTCAGGTGTGCTGAAAACTGAAATAAGGCAGAAAATGGCACAGCCATGTTTACACAAGCTAGCTTTATATCAGCCATGACTCATCTAAAACTCTATGGAAATCAGGTAATAAAATATCAGGAAACTAATTAGATCAGTTATCTTTTATTAACCCCTTACCATTATAATAACCATATATTAGCCTTATAATGATTCTGAAGAAGTCAGGCAGCATGAAAACATTGTTCAAAAAAGAGAAAAATGCTTGCAATCAGCATTTCCTCCGCCTTCAATGTTTTTCATCTTTTTGAAAGACAAGTCCCATCATTGGAGCCTGAAATTTAAATTGTCATTTTGCAAATGTGTTCAAAATGTGCAAAATGTCATCTGGTAACTCTATACCAAACAACATTGAAAGCATTATATGTGATCATATAAATGTGACTGAAAAGTTAAAATTTGCTATGGGAAAGGTAGAAAACAGCATGGTTACCAAATGGTTACCAGCATTTTCTCCTTTTCCCACAATGTTTTCTAAAGCACTCTCTTTCAGGGTCATCAAAAGTCTTCACTGTTTGGTAAAGGGTGAAAGCATTACATACCTGCACAATATCTGGGGACATAGCATCCTGATGAGATCCCAGGTAGAGGAAAGGTAGGATCTTGGTTGGGCCCACATTACTGACAGGGAGACAGGGCTGTGAGAGGGAGGTCAGGGCTGTACAGTGGTAACTGTTAGCTTTGTTCTCACACAGGGAGGGGTACATGGCTTGGAAAGCCAGGAAACCACCTGGAAAGAGACAAAACAAAGTTCAATGTTAATATGTACATAATTATTTATTGGCTTAATATCAGTTTATCTGCATGTTTCCTGCAGTCTGATCTTGATCTATGCTCTCTACTAATACTGCCAATACTTTACCTATGGTAATGAAAGAGATACCAAGTCCTTATTTAATCTCTTCCACTGACAGTTTTGGGCAGCACTGAGGACAAGAGGGCCATGAAGACCGAGTATTGCTCCACTGCCTTATAAATAAATACAAGTAACTCGCATCAGCTATCTTAAAGGGTTAAGCCAAGCCCATTATCTCCCGCTAGATGGCATTCTATAAATACTCATCTATCTGATATGGGCATCCTGGGTACAGAACCAAACCACTTTCCTACACGACAACCGTTACTTTGAATTTAAAACAAAAAAAAGGTTTACCCAATAAAACGCTACCTCGTGCTCTTCACTCAACTATGATCACCAGTTCAGAGAAATCTGTTGCTAAAGCAGGTCTCATTTCTCTTCAAACGTATTGAAACGTAAAAGCTATTTTCAACATTGCTACTTTATAGAGCGTAATATTACAGTCAGCCCACTTTCGGAACTAGTAGTGATGTGTCATATAAGACAGTTGAATCTTCGAAGAATATGACATGCGAAGACAACTAGCCAAGCCAATAGCAGCCATGATTTTTTCCAGATCAACATTGTAACTAGTATGGAAAAACCTGGAAGAGGTTCACCAAAAGATTCTATAACCCTTTACCACACAATCCCAACTTTTAACGTCCCGGAGAGAGAAGGCTTTTTAGAAAACATTGTGGGAAAAGGAGAAAATGTTGGTAACCAGCATTTTCTCCTTTTCCTACAATGTCTTCTACCCTTGCCATAGCAAATTTTAACTTTTCAGTCACATTTATTTTGTCGTCTGCAAATGCTTTCAATTTCAATTGTGGGAAAAGGAGAAATGCTGGTTACCAGCATTTGCTCTATTTCCCACAATGTTTTCTAAAGGCTTCTTTCTCAAAAGTAGGGATTGTGCCTCAAAAGTAGGGATTGTGTGGTAATGGGTTAATCAATTTCAAAGAATGGGGCTAAAAATGGAATCCCTGAGGACTAGCTCTTTACCATACAACAAATCTTTGATTTGTCTATATTAAAAGCATTTTGGGTTGACACATGAAAATATTGAATCAAAAGTTGGAGATGCTATTTTTTATGGAAAAATAAAATAAGAAAAATGCTGGCAATTGGCATATTGTTTCTAAAAGCCTTATTCCAGCAGGGTCATATACATAAGGCCCCTCATGGTAAAGATTTATCACGCAACAGTAACATTAAAATAGTAAGACAAAAGAAGGAACTTTTATTTCAACAAATAAACACCACTCCCCCTCCCCTCCCCCCTCCCCCACCATCCCTATTTCCTGCTCAGATTGCTTTGAAAGAACAGCACATCTTATCTATCAGTATCTCTGAAACAGACCATCACAAAACTAAAGCTATCAATACCCAATCATCAGCTGACACATAAATAAAAGATGTATACTGAGGAACAATCCAATCAATTTCTGTGAATGAAAAATACAAAATCTCATTTTCGGGTCCAATGATTCTAATCCTACACTACAATGACTCAACACTTAGCATTTGATGAGGTGTTTCTTTGGGCACAGTGTGCAGTTCGAAATCAGATTGTGTAGAATATGAAGTATGTAGAATTTTAAGTAGGATCTTTATTCTAACATTCCAATACTTAATGATCTTTATTCTAACATTCCAATACTTTTAGAGTTGTCTGCACATGTCATATTCTTCAAAGATTCGACTGTCTTATATGACGCATCACTACTAGCCTCGAAAGCGGGCTGACTGTAATATTACACTCTATAAAGTAGCAATGTTGAAAATAGCTTTTACGTATATGTTTGAGGAGATATGAGACCTGCTTTAGCAACAGATTTCTCTAAACTGGTGATCATAGTTGAGTGAATTGCATGAGGTAGCGTTTTATTGGGTAAATCTTTTTTTTGTTTTAAATTCAAAGTAACGGTTGTCGCGTAGGAAAGTGGTTCGGTTCTGTAACCAGGATGCCCATATCAGATAGATGAGTATTTATAGAATGCCATCTAGCGGGAGATAATGATACTTTTAGGAATAGCAAAAAAATCAAGTACTGACCTTGCTTTTCATCACATAGCCTCCCTTGTTTACAGTATTATAATATAATTACCGATATATACCCATTATGAATTTTCTAAAATACCTAATACACGTTTGACATCACCATAAATGTGTGACATCATTTTGTATGTGTTTCCTAGAAGTGAATGGGTTTATGAATAATACCGCATGTGCATCTATCAATCATTTTGAATTCTTATCTATGATTTATAAAATATCGTTATGTGATAAAAGAATCTGACATTCTTTGGTGTATGATATAAGAATTTTATTAAACTCGTCAAGAGAAAATGTTATTAAGCTCCCCATAGCTTCGCTTAATAACATTTTCCTTAGACTCGTTTAATAAAATGTTATCTCAATGCTTACTCATGTCAGGCCATATATCGTCGATGGGTGACCAAAACATCGTAACTACAGCTTTATTCAAGCTGTAGTTACGAGGTTTTGGTAGCACGACAACAATATGTCTGTTACACCAAGAAAACAACATGTATGACTGGACCAATTTGTTGTTGCAAAATAACGGAATATGTGTTTTAAAGTGTACAAAAGACTATAAGGAAAGGAAAAAATGCTGGTTACCACCATGAATTTCTACAGATTTTACAAAAGCCTTTCCCTACTGGTCATGACAACTATATATAGTTCTGTAATTAGTTTGTATACAGTGTTAGATTATTGGTCTAGAAACCATAGCAACATTGCATGACTGCATTTTAATAGAGCTCCTAATTAATATCTAATTGGCTCATAGTACATAGAAATAGAAAAGTCAATTCTTCATACACGCATACATGTACTTAGAGTCACCTACACACACATGCATATATACACATGTACGTACGTTTTGAAAGCCAAGCCCTGGGTTAGTTGTTCACCAATAATTCTAAAAAATGTTCTTATTCTCCAGCATAGCAAATTTCAAAATATGAAAGTAACATAACTTCTGATGGTTTAGCCAATCAGAAGTTGTGTTACTATCAAATGTAGAAAATCTTGGAGAATAAGACTATGATTTTCTTGAGAATTGTTTGTGAATACAGTTTTTCCTCTCACTAAATCCCTGAAATATGGATGACGAGTTGCACAGTTTGTGGACAGGTACCAAATTGCTCGGTTTGACATAGTTGAGTAGAGTATGAAAACAGTTTCTGAACTGGTATGTTCGATTGCATGATGTTAAACACCATTTTCAACACTACTTCAGAATGATATAGACTGGCTGCAAATATACTTATCCATCCTTACCCCAACTATTTTTTACCAAACTTGACACTGATTTTGTTTGAAGTCACTCATCTTCGTGAGCCAAGTCTACGATCAATACGTGGATTTTACCTTGGCTGATTGAGCCTGATTTCGAGATTCCTGCCATGCGCCCTCTATTGGATGCTGGTTATTACCCCCCTTTACATCATATTTCTAAAAGCAAATGAAATATCGTTTTACAAACCGCTTATGAATACACATGAAGCGATAAGCAGACATCCCAGACATCCACGTGAGTTACATTCCATGTTTACCTTCTATTCGAAAGGTAGAGAACTTGTTCTATTTTTATCAAAGATGAAATGCTACGAGTGATTTCATTTGTTGCAGCTAGAGCTGGCTGCATCCAATGAAAAAGCGTATCAGCTGTTAGTACAAATCAAGCTAGATCCGCCAAGGGTAGATTTACATGGTGAATCGTCAGTCTTGGCTTGCAAAGATGGAAGTCACTGGCTTCTTTCAAACATCATCATTCTCGCAATAATGATCAGTCATGGAAGAACAATAAATTCTGTTGTAATGACTATCATCAACCCTTGGAAAAAAATAGGCTAAGCTTGGGATTTGTAATACGTTAACCCTTTACCAAATGACAAAGTTTTAGACAGGTCCAAATTGAAAGCTGTTGCAGACAACAAAATAAACAGTATAACTCAAAAATATAAATTGGTTTCCAGCAGGGTAGAAAACATTGTGGGAAAAGGAGAAAATGCTGTAACCAGCATTTTCTCCTTTTCCCACAATGTTTTCAAAAGGCTTTTTTATCTGGGTCGTAAAAACAAGGTATACCTGGTATTGTTTGGTAATGGGATAACCAACCTGAAATTAATCAGAAGTTATTGTTGACTACATTACTTCATAAACAGTTCAATTTTCAACATCACAATGTTAAACCATGTGCCTTTTGTCAATTAATTGATTCTTGAAACATGTTATTTTTTTTCCTTTGCTGAAATATAATTATTGGTACCTTGAAACCCAGTTATAATCATCTAAGAGAATTTTTTTTGTCTTGAAGCACTACATGTTTTTTCTATGGGGTAGAGGTAGAGTCAAGAGAAATGTCTCCTTTTGCCTTACTGTCTTTTCATGTATTTATCCCTTTTCTGATATTGATTTTCAATTAATTGTTAAAAAATAGCCCACTGAGTCTGATATAAATATCTTTAAAGTTTTCGCACAAGAACAACAATGCACACAAAGAAAGACCTATGATAATTATATATTGAGACCTTGACATTTCTCGAAAAAAGCAGAGCTAGAAAATATAGAAAAGATATCTCATGTTATTTATTTACATGCTGCAGTTCAATAACAACTTTTTAAGACATGGTAATCATTAAATTTTGTCCCTTGGAAAACATTGCAAGGCAAGAGTTATTACTTGTCAAACAAGAAATGCTACTTTTCTCATACATTTTTGCCACATTATTTTCCGTACACAGGTTCCTCACTTTATGTACACCTTTATAGTATACATGTAATTAGAGTTTTATGTACATGTATAATGAGCCTGAATAGTAATAGTAAAACAACAAAATTTTAGACCAGTCGAAATTGAAAGCATTTGCAAACAACAAAATTAATTTGACTCAAAAATTTAAATTTGTTCTGGGAGGGTAGAAATCATTGTTGGAAAAGGAGAAAATGCTGGTTGCCAGCATTTTCTCCTTTTCCCATCATGTTTTCAATAGGTTTTTTCTTCAGGGTCTTGAAAACCAAGATTGTTTGGGAAAGGGTTAACCCTTTACCACACAATCCCGACTTTTAACACCCCTGTCAAAGAAGCCTTAATTTGAAAACATGGTGGGAAAAGGAGAAAAAGCCGGTTACCAGCATTTTCTTCTTTTCACGCAATGTTTTCTTCCCTTCCAAACACAAATTTCAATTGTTTAGTCACATTCATTTTGTCATTTGCAAACACTTCCAATTTGGACAAGTCTAAAATTTTGTCAATTGGTAAAGAGTTACTGTAGAGGAATTTTGAAAACATCGCGGGCAAAGGTGATATCACCAGCATTTTCTTCATTAACAGCGTTTTTTCTATCCTTGAAAGACAAGAGTTCATCATTGCAAGTTGATGCGATAAAGGAGATTGCTTGCTTCGCAGCTTGGTGCAATTTTAACCCATTACCACACGATCCCTCCTTTAGACGACCCTGAGAAAGAAGCATTTAGAAAACATTGTGGGAAAAGGAGAAAATGCTGGTTACCATCATTTTCTCCTTTTCCTTCAATGTTTTCAGAAGGCTTCTTTCTCAGGGTCATTTAAAGTCAGGGTTATGTGGTAAAGGTTAAACCTTATCAAACAGTCCTCAGAAAATCATGTAACAGCATTTTCTCTTTTTCCAGCAATGTTTTCTACTCTACATTTAGCAAACTTTATCGTTTGAGGCACAATAATATGAGATCTGAAATTTTTTTCAGAATGGACCTGTCTAAAATTTGGTTTTCTAGTTAGAAATTTATCCTTTACCAAAGCCCACTTTAGCTAATCCACTGAGGAAAGAAGCCTTTTGAAAACATTGTGGGAAAAGGAGAAAATGCTGGTAACCAGCATTTTCTCCTTTTACCACAACGTTTTCTACCCTATCAAAGAAAAATTGTACCATTTGAGGCACAATGAAATTGTAATCTGCTAATGCAGTCAATTTGGAGAAGCCTAAACTTTTGGTAAAAAAGCTAAAAGAGGCCAAAAGGAAACGGCACATTATGGCAATGATATATAAATAAAACATAACCTGTTTTCCAGAGATGACTATAGAATCCTTAGGTTTTCATTCCATCAGTCAAATGATAATTTCAAAGCTCCCCTTTTCACACAGAGCAAATTCATTCAATCTTCAGTCTTGATTCTCACAATCTGTACCTATATAAAGTCAAAATTCACTGTCACATTTCCCTCTAAGCCCAGGGGCCAACTTTACGGAATCTCCAAGGAGAATAAAGTGCTGAATTGGCCATGTTTATTTACACTTTTCTGTGTCACAAGGCTGCCGATGCTGGGAGTTTTCCTCATGTCCAATACGGACTACGTAGAAAAGCTGGAGCTGTGAGGCTTGTTCGATCAATACCTTCTATAGAGCTAACGGCAATGTATTGAACCACACAGGATGACTCATGTGCAATATAGATATGAAACGAGTCTTGTAAAATCGGGGGCTGACGAGATTGACTGACAGTTCTAGGTTTGATGACAATTAGGGTACCTTTCCCTCATGACCAAAGTTTGAATGCAGGAACAGACATTATTGATACAATTCACCATATTTAAGCCTGGGTGTGCTTGTTTTGTTTTTGTGGACAGTTTAACTCTCTACCAAACAACAAAATTTTGGAGTAATCCAAATTGAAAGCATTTGCAGACAACAAAACGATGACACTCAAAAAATGAAATTTGTTAAGGGAAGGGTAGAAAACATTGTGGGAAAAGGAGAAAATGCTGGTTACCAGCATTTTCTCCTTTTCCCACAATGTTTTCAAAAGGCTCTTTCACAGGGTCGTTAACAGTAGATTTTGTGTGGTAAAGATTTAAATCTGAATGTAGACTATGCAGTCTGATCTATTTGATCACAAATTTGAACTTAAAAAAGGGTCTATTGATCAGCAGCAGTATTCATTCATCTGGTGTTACAATGTATCGACTGACTCCACAAGCTTACAATATTTCAGACTTGGCCCCATAGACAAACAGAATGAAAAAGCAAGAGCTATTTGACAACAAAGATTATTAACACATTACCAAATGACAAAATTTTAGGTTTGACCAAATCGAAAGCATTTGCAGATGACAAAAGAAAAAGTGACTGAAAATTTAGAATTTGTTTTGTGAAGGGTAGAAAATATTGTAGGAAAAGGAGAAAATGCTGGTAACCAGCATTTTCTCCTTTTTCCCACAATGTTTTTAAAAGGCTTCTTTTCCAGAAGCATCAAAAGTAAGGATTGTGTGGTAATGGGTTTAGGCTTTAATCTAGGTACTAATTGCCCTTTACCTGATGACAAAATGTTAGCTTTGCGCAAATTCAAAGCATTCATAGACTACAATTTCTATGTAGCTTTAATGGTGCAATTTTTCTTTGATAGGGTTGAAAACATTGTGGGAAAAGGAGAAAATGCTGGTATGTTACCAGCATTTTCTCCTTTTCTGACAATGTTTTCAGAAGGCATCTTTCACAGGGGGCGGTAAAAGTCAGGATTGTGTGGTAAAGGGTTATTATGTTTGCAAAAATATCAACCCAGGTCAGACTGCAGGCTAACCTGCGCTGAAATATTAAGCTTTTCTTCAATTTCCTTTATGTCCAAGGACTGTTCTAGATTCACATCTAGACAACAAATATCAGACTAAGTATGGGTATCATAGACCTGAGAGCTCCAGATAAGAGTGATGGTATATATTCTAAATCCGTTATTCCTCTTTCAAACCCTATGTTGTGGGTACTCATTAGAATTGTCTCAATGAGACAATTCTAATGAGTACCCACAACATAGGGTTTAGTGCAGAATAATCAATATTTACAATTTTGAAATCAAAATCACTCCCCCTGTCTGGAGCTCTGATAGATGCCTAATTATGTGGTACATGTACTTGTTTGGTATACTGCATTACAGAGATGTGTTTACCCCCCTTTTTCCCCAGAGCATGTCTCAATTGTACCACCAATAGATCACCTTGTTACTAGGTCAGGTAAAAAATCAACAACTTCATAACTCCTACAAACAGTTATAGACCAATTATTATGAAAATTGCAGGTGCACAAAAATTAAAATAAGACTTTGATTAAATTTTCTGCAAAATTAGTTTAAAAAAACCGACAGAACGACAGATAGAGGGAGTGATTTAGATTTCAAAATTGAAAATATTAAAAATTCTCCACTAAACCCAATGTTATGGGTACTCATTTGAATCGTCTCATTGAGACAATTCTAATGAGTACCCACAACATAGGGTTTGGAAGAGAAATAATTGATTTAGAATACCATCACTCCCTGTTATCTTAAGAGCTCTGAAAACAGTCATAGAAGAAAAGGACACAAAATTGTGTTAATAATGTCAAGTTTTTCAACTGTTATAATCCTTCATTTTGAGCTACATTCTGTTTATCTGCAAATGTTTTCAATTCACAAAAGTCTTAACCTTTAACCCTTTACCAAACAACACAATGTTAGACTGGTCCAAATTGAAAGCAATTGCAGATGACAAAACAAAAGTGACTGAAAAATTGAAATTTGCTTTGTGAAGGGTAGAAAACATTGTGGGAAAAGGAGAAAATGCTGGTTACCAGCATTTTCTCCTTTTCCTACAATGTTTTCTGAAGGGTTCTTTCTCAGGGTCGTTAAAAGTAGGGATTGTGTGGTAATGGGTTAATAGGCTGTGAAGCAGGACTTAAGAACCTTTCAGAGACAGTGTAGATCAAGATCAACTTCAAAGAAGTGTCTCATCTATGATCTTCACTGTCCGATTAGAAGGTATTTTTCCCTCCAAAGATTGGACATGTCCAAAATTTAGTCCGCGGGTAAAGAGGAGTATAAAGAGTACAATTCAGCATTTATGGTAGTTTCATCATTTTAAGCATATTCTTTACCTTGATTGGTGACCAACATTTTTCCTTTCCCAGCAATCAGTTTTCTAGTGTTTCAAAGAAAAATCACATCATTTAAACAATTAAACTGACTGTCTGCCATTATTTTCAATCAAGATGGGTCTAAATTTTATCATGTCAAAAATAGAAAGTTAAAAGTACATAATTATGTATTTAGTTTAGTATTACATTCCATTTTACCTTATTTAGAGGTAATTTTATATCCCAGCTAATAAATGTTTTTCTAATCTTCAATTAACTGTAACACTGAGAATGTTAAATTAGGGAAGATGGGATTCAAAAAATATTTACACTGTTTCCAAAAATAGAACAGGGAGATTCACCTAGGGGAAAACCCCTCTACAAAACTCACATTTTGTAATCTTTAGAGATTTTGATAACTTCCTCTTTTCAACATACTTGTCATTCTAAAAAATTGTAACTTCCTGTATACACCCTGAACTTGATCTTCATTCCAGTCTTTAAATGTATTAAATTTCTAAAACATCCTTGTAAAATTGCATGAACACGAAGAATTCAGATTACTTCACAATTATGTGAAAAAAGCATCATGGCAAAAGAAGAAAATTGATCTCCAACCCCTAAACTGTTGTGAAACAATCCACGATTTTCATGACCCAATGAAAAGAAGGCTTTTAAAAACATTGTTCGGAACCAGCATTTCTCCTTTTTCCTCAATGTTTTCTATTCTTCCAGACACCAATTCCATCATTTGAGCACCGTTCAATTTGTCACTGTGCAAAAAAATCAATAAATTTGGACGGCCTAAAATTTTGTCATTTGAATTTACCAGACAAAAAAAATATGCTCGTTCATATCCAAAGCATGAGCAATTGACAATTAACCCTTTACTCCATAGATACTCATTTCTACGCATCACTTGTAGTAGCTTTTGGAAAACATTGTGGCAAAAGGTGAAATTGCTCTTGACAAGCAATTTCACCTTTTGTCACAATGTTTTCTATGCATTCAAAAGGTGTCATATACACATCAGAAACTGCTTCATCCCTGCTGTTATCTAGGGTCAATTAGAGATACCATGGAAATGCCTTATGGGGTAAAGGGTTAACTGTTTACAAAATGACAAAGTTTTAGACCGGTCCAAATTGAATGCATTTGCAGACGACAAAATAAACAGAACTAAAATTTGAAATTTGTTTCCAGCAGGATAGAAACCATTGTGGGGAAAGGAGAAAATGCTGGTTACCAGCATTTTCTCCTTTTATCACAATGTTTTCAAAAGGCTTCTATTTCAGGGAAAAAAAACAGGGATTGTTTGGTAAAGGGTTAATGGGATGATAGTTTATGACAAGGTAGCAAAAATTTTCGTGGTGATAAGGAGAAAATGCTGTTTACTAGCAAATTAGCCTTAAATTCTTGCATTGTTTTTAAAAGATATCTTCCTCAGAGTTATTAAAACATGAGATATTTTAGAAAACTGCAACAGCAATAATAATTATTTTACTTTCCAAAATCAAAGTGTGCACATCTGACTCTTTAACCCTTAATAATACTGAGATTTAAATCAGCCCCGAGAAAGAGGCCCTTCAAAAACTTTGTGGGAAAAAAGGAGAAAATGCTAGTTATCAGCATTTTCTCATTTTCCCTCAGAGTTTTCTACCCTATCAACTCTTTACCAAATGACAAAATATTGGACCAGTCCAAATTGAAAGCACTTGCAGTTGACATAATAAATGTGAATCAAAAAATGAAAATTGGTTTGAAAAGGGTAGAAAACATTGCGGGAAAAGTTTACCAGCATTTTCTCCTTTTCTCACTATGTTTTCAATGGCTTTCTTTCTCAGGGTCGTTAAAAGTCGGGATTGTATGGTAAAGAGTTAAAGAATATTTGCTACTTTGAGCCACTGTAAAACTGTCATCTGCAAATGTTTTTAATTTGGATAGATCTTAAGTTTTGCAGTGTAGTAAAGGGTTAGGTTGAGTCATTCAAGAAAACACCCCTTTCCTGGACTTGTTTACATGTTTCGTCATTGTGTATATAGTTTCAGACTCTTAAATAGTAAACTTTACTCACAATGGTTTTTTCTCAATGATCTCCGAGTGATCGATATTTGACACGATTTTAGTACCAGTACCAGCTCTTTTCCCACAATGAGTTTCAGACAGGTCGGAAATTGCAAGCATTTGAAAACAACAATTGGGCCTTAACCCTTTATAGCACAATCTCCAGATTTAACAACCCTGTGGAAATAGGCTTTTGAAAATGATTGTGGGAAAAGGAGAAAATGCTGGTAAAGGGTCAGAGAAAAAGGTGCTCTTCTGACATGTCTACGTAACCCTGAGTTAGAAGCCCTTTGAAAATACATGTATTGTGGGAAAAGGGGAAAATGCGGGTAACCAGCATTTTCTCCTTTTCCCGCAATGTTTTCTACCCTTCCGTAAGCAAGTTACAATTCTAGAGTCACATTTATTTTGTTGTCTGCAAATGCTTTCAAAGTGGACAATTCTAAAACTTTTTCTACTGGTAAAGTGTTAAATCAACTTTAACTCTTTACCACAAAAGAAAATTTTATACTTGTCCAAATTGAAAGCATTTGCAGACGACAAAGGTAACAAAAAAATAGAAAACTGTTCTGGGAAGGGTAGAAAACACTGTGGGAAAAGGAGAAAATGCTCGTTACCAGCATTTTCTCCTTTTCCCATAGTGTTTTCAAAAGGCTTCTTTCTTACGGGTGTCAAAAGTAGGGATTGTGTGGTAATGGGTTAAAGCAGCACAATTAAGTATAAAAAGAACTTAACATACCTTTTTCACATATTGCCATTCTGTCAGTCAGTTTTCTTGTAATACACTACACTCTGAACTGCCGGCTTGACAGCAGCAGAAGCACAAAGTAATTTATCTTCACAATCCAAAAGCGTATTAAAAATCCATTTTTCTATAAGATTTCACTGTGTTGACTGTCTCAGCTTAGAAACCATAAAAATTATTTTAAGCTTTTGTGATTAAAATTCCATATGAACTATGTCCTGTCTAAGATAGAATGAAATTAATCACTTATTGTCTAGGAAGAAAAATCATAATATCAGGTATTTTTCTTCTTGTTTTTATTCATGGTTTTATTAGAGAAAAAATACTTTTTCTTCCTTTTTTTTTTTTATCAATCATAGAACATCTAGCATAAAGTCAGTTCATCATCATCTGCTAAAAAATACAACTGACAACTTTGAATAAAAAAGAAACATATTGTAAAATATTTAACCCATTACCTGCACACAATCCCTACTTTTGACGCCCCTGAGAAAGAAGCCTTTTGAAAACACTGTGGGAAAAGGAGAAAATGCTGGTAACCAGCATTTTCTCCTTTTCCCACAATGTTTTCAACCCTTCCCAGAACAAATTTCAATTTTTCAGTCACCTTTATTTTGTCGTCTGCAAATGCTTTCAATTTGGACCAGTCTAAAATTTTCTTGTGTGGTAAAGAGTTAAAGCATAATAAACATGAATTATCCCTTTACCACACAGTGCTGACATTAACTCTTTACCAAACAACAAAATTTTAGACTGATCCAAATTGAAAGCATTTTGCAGACAACAAAATAAACACAACTAAAAAAATTTGAATTTGGTTTCCAGCAGGGTAGAAAACATTGTGGGAAAAGGAGAAAATGCTGGTTACCAGCATTTTCTCCTTTTCCTAGAATGTTTTCAAAAGGCTTCTATCTCAGGGACGTAAAAACCAGGGATTCTGTTGTTCAGTAACGGGTTAATGACCGTGAAGAGGAAGCCTTTTAAAATCATTGTAGAAAAAGGAGGAAATGCTGGTATAAACATGAAATAATTCTTTTTAAAATTTCCTTATTTTAACCCTTTCCCAAACGACAAACTTTTGGACAAAGACCAAATTGAAAGCATTTGCAGACGACAATTCAACTCTTGCTGAAAAGATGATTTCTGTCTATGATAGGATAGAAAACATTGTGGGAAAAGGAGAAAATGCTGGTTACCAGCATTTTCTCCTTTTCCCACAATGTTTTCAAAAGGCTACTATTCCAGACCTGTAAAAACCAGGGATTGTTTGGGAAAGGGTTAAATATTCTTTTCTAGTTGTCTTGATCCTTACATGCAACATCACTTAAATGTCATTCAATTTCACTCCTGTAAATTACAGTGACTCCTTAAATCAAAACTGACATCACCAAATGATTTCAACATCATGATGTTTAAATTTTAAATTTATTAATCTCGAACACTTCTGAACCATTACCTAACATAGACATATCCCGAAAACACCGATTTCTTTGACCCTTTACTACACCGCATCCCAAATTTTAACTACCTGAAGAAGCAGACTTTTGAAATCATTGTTAGAAAAGGAGAAAGTGCTGGTGTATCATACACGTTTTTCTTGAGCCACAATATTTTTCCTATATGTAAGACAAGTGATCTTTTAAGCCAAGTTTAACCCTTTACCACAAAAATGACAACTTTTGAAAACCCTGAAAGAGAAAGCTTTAGAAAACATTGTGGGAAAAGGAGAAAATGCTGGTCACCAGCATTTTCTCCATTTCCCACAATGTTTTCTACCCTTCCCATAGCAAATTTTAACTTTTCAGTCACATTTATTTTATCATCTGCAAATGCTTTCAATTTGAACCCGTCCAAATTTTTGATGTTTGGTAAAGAGTAAATTGATGTCTGCACAATCATGATTTCAAGTGGGTCGAGTCTAAAATTTTCTCATGTAGTAAAGAGTTGAAAAAATATGGAACTATAGATTTATGAGTTGATATTATGTATACATAATAACCACAGAATATTGACAGTTCATTACATGTTATTTTCATATTGTTGTTTGCTGCATTGTTAATTTAGTTCTAAAATTCTTTTCAATGAATTCCTATCTCTCTGACCTGTGTAAATCTTAATGACACTTAGTACTAAGGGAAAATTCAAGGTGAATCATGTTCTAGGCGATAAATCAGCTGTACCTATTAGGTGATCACATGTTTATTAACCATCACAATCATAAATTTTGCTTTTAAGTCTATGAAATTTATCTTCTTCAAAAACACAATGGGAAAAGCAGTCTTATGATTATAATATTGCTGCTACCTCTATTATATCACCCAGTTTTCTATCATATTTCAACATTTTATTCAACACCTCAAACATAATGTAACAGTGTCACAGATAGCTAACACCTGTTTTTTAAACTGTAGGAAAATTGCACCAACTGACTACTGTTGCTTTAAATCAAGCCTAAAAAACGTATTGGACGACAAAAGAAAAATTAATTTCCTGTTCATTTATCTGTTGACTTCTCCGATAGGTTTTAATCACAGTGAGTGCTGATTTTCGTTACTTAACTCTTTACCAAAAGACAAAACTAAAAATAAGACGGGTCCAATTTTAGCACATGCAGTCAATGTAATATAAAAGTAACTCAAAAATTAAAATTTGTTTCTAGCAGTGTAGGAAGCATTGTGGAAAAAGGAGAAAAGCTGGTTATCAGCATTTCCTCCTTTTCCCACAACATTTTCAAAAGGCTTCTATCTCAGGTTCATAGAAACCAGGGATTGTTTCAGGTACTATAAGGGTTACCCATCACCACACAATCCCCAGTTTATACGCCCCTGAAAAAGGAGCCTTTAGAAAACATTGTGGGGAAAGGAGAAAATACTGGTAACCAGCATTTTCTCCTTTTCCCACAATGTTTTCTACCCTTCACAAAACAAATTTCAAATTTTCAGTCACATATTTTGTCGTCTGAAAATGCTTTCAATTTGGACCAGTCTAATATATTGTCATTTGGTAATGGGTTTAAGGACAAATGATTGCAATTTCATGGCCCCTATAAGTACATGTATAAGAATGTCTACACATATCCACTAGACTGCGCAATTCTTGTGTAGTCTGATCTAAAATTCCACCAGACTGCACATTATATTGCAGTCTGACATTGATCTTCACTGGATGCAAAAGCAGTAGCTGATGTGAAAGGCTCTCTAAATGTTAACTTACACTTTGTACCAAGTAACCAAACATTTCACTAACCCTGGAGAGGACAGGCTTTAGAAAACCAACATTTTCTCCTTTTCCCACCACATTTTCTACCATTTTCAGGGCTAAATTCTTCCCTGCAAACATTTCAATTCAGACTTTAAAATTTTGTATTTTGGTTACACGAGTTAAAAACGCCCATGAAAAGATGATTATGAACAAGATGAGGCAATAATCCAGATTAAGCCAATATCCTCTGCAAATCTAAAGTAAAAATAGATGTCCCAATGTATAGAGCATTATAGACTAAGTCAAGATCAGCTTTAATACCTGCACACTGGTCTGATCTTTGTTGGCTCTCTTCAATTTGAACTTAACAGATTTAATCCATTCAAAAGAATTTGAATACTTGACAAACACTGATTTTGTACTTAAATTGGATTCAGTATAATTTTAAGATAACAGATGAAATGATGAGTATTAAGATAAAAAGATGAGTAAGTCTGGCAACGTAGATGACTTATAACTGTTTGTCACAGGTAAACACTCAATTTCAAAATGTAACAGTTAAAATTCACCCATTGCATCAAAACTTAACCCTTTCCTACACAATTCCAATGTTTAACTTTTACCAGGCCACTTGTTGAATTTTTTATACATCATGTATTTATAACACATGTCACTATAATAAAAAATTTACTGACTAATACTTTACCACACATGATGACTTTTGACAACCCTGGTATTAAGAAGCCTTTTGAAAACATTGTGGGAAAAGGAGAAAATGCTAGTAACCAGCATTTTCTCCTTTTCCCACAATGTTTTCTACATTATCACTAAACATTATTGCACTGTTTGAGCCACATTGATACTGTTGTCTACAAATGCTTTCAATTTAGACAGGGCTAAAATTTTGTCATCTAGAGGAGGGTTAACAATCCTAAGAGAGAAAACTATTGAAACCATTGTGGCAAAAGGAGAAAACAGTTTACTTGCATTTTCTCCCTTTCCGACAAACTTTTCTACCCTTCCTAAGAGAAATTTTAATTTCTGAGTCATATTAATTACAGTCTGTAGATGCTTTCAATTTCTACTAGTCTAAAATTTTGTTGTTTGATACAGAGTTAAACTTTTATTTAAAAACCCCTTGTAATGTCTTAACAGTCCTGCGGAAAATGTCATTCTAATACCTTTTGGGGAAAAAAGGAGAAAATGCTGGTTACCCAAATTTTCTCTTAAACAATGCATTTGAAAGCAATCTTTTTTCAGGACTGTCAAAACATGAGATTGTGTCGTAAAAGTCTTAAGATGCAATTACTTGAACAGAATATAAAGTCTGATCCTGGATCCTTGCTACTGACCTTACTTTAAATTATATTATATTTTACATAAAAAAGCTTTGAAAATGAGGCCACACTCATTTGGCTGTCTTCAAAGGTTTTTAATGTGTATGAGTCTTTACTTACACAATCATGAGTTTCAACAAGCCGAAAGAAAAGGGAAAAGGTATTAATAAACACCTTTTTCCTAGTTTTTTACCCTTTCTGATACAAATCTTGTCGTTTTGACACATGCAAAGTGCTTTCTGCAAATGTTTTTACTTTGTCTCAATCTAAAATTTTACCTTTTGGTAAAGTCAGTTAAATTTTGTAATATGGTCAATCAATAATTTTCCAACAGTATAAATGCGCTATATTGAAATCCGATATAAAGAGTAAATAATACACATATTTTTCTCAAATCACCTATGTACCATAATAGAAATACGTGGGTGCACAAATTGATTGCACTTTTCCTTATTGTTAAATCTGAATTGATAGATCCTGCTAAAAACCCTCACTAACAGATAAATGAAAAATTCCACATACTTTGAGCTATTATAAATCTTAATGTGATCTTGACCACGATTTTAAATGATATGAGCAAACTCTAAAAATACTGGATGAGTAACTGATGACTCCAGTGGTTCGAAGAAATCTATTTTTAGAACGAGTCACCAGCAAATTTGAAAATTTTAATAGTTAAATAAAAGTAGCCAAATTTTCACCTTAAATGGCAATATTAATTATACTATAAAGTTTGATTTGTGTCATGTGTAAATATACAAAAAATAAAGAATGATGACACAGTAGTGGTCTAAATGAATTTTTAGATTTTGCAATCATATAGATCTTTTTATTTGGTAATAAAGATTTTTTGAATTTACTATTTCAAATTTCACGGAAAAGAAAAATATATGATTTAATCCTTACCAAAAAAATACACTTACAATTATTGGTTTACTACATAAGAGATAGAAAAAAACATGTGTCACTAGTCACACTTCTGAAACATAGATACCCAACATATCGTCCTGATACCAGTCTAATGGAACATGATGTCATGGTGATTGATCAAACTCGCTTACTCATGCCCTGCTGAATATTTATCTCTATATGGAAACTTTCTCCTCCTATAGCACCCTATCTGATCATGCATATTGTCAGTGTACTTCCAAAACCTCGTAACTACAGCTTGTTACAAGCTGTAGTTACGAGGTTTTGGAAGTACACCGATGATATGTAACAGAGCTCCGGATAGAGGGAGTAATTTTGATTTCAAAATTGAAAATATTAAATATTCTACATTAAAACCTATGCACAAAATCTGCAGTCTGATCTTTTATAAAAACTGTCTGTTTTGCTGAAAAATTTTGGACAAGAGCAACCTTGAAATTCAAATTATTAGAGTTTTAGTTCTATACTAAAATGTCTGTTGGGTTCATTAATTTTGGCACTCTAAGGGTTACATTATAATGTTAACTCTATTACGAGATGACAAAATTTTAGACCGAAAGATTTGCAGAAAATAATTTCATTGTGCCTCAAATGATGCAATTTTTCTTTGATAGGGTAGAAAACTATGTGGGAAAAGGAGAAAGTGCTCAGGTTACCAGCTCCCTCATTAGGGTCATTAAAAGTCGTCATTGTGCGGTAAAGGGTTAACTGACTCGGGTGAATGCTTTTTTTTCCTTTAACCCTTTACCAAACGACAAAATTTTAGACTTGTCCAAATTGAAAGCACTTGCAGAAAAAAAAAATAAAGGTAAGTCAAAAATTGAAATGTGTTTCAAATAGGGTAGAAAACACTGTGGGAAAAGGAGGAAATACTGGTTGCCAGGGATTGTGTGGTAATGGGTTAAGTCAGAAGGCTTTCACAATATACTGAGTCCATGAATCTCCTCAAAAGTAGATGAGCTAAAAGTATACAGGTAAGTACATGACTTTTAACCCTTTACCATATGAGCCCGAGTTTTAATGACCCTAAGATTTAAGAAGCCTAGTACAGAAAACATTGTGGGAAAAGGAGAAAATGCTGGTAACCAGCATTTTCTCCTTTTTCCACAAAGTTTTCTACTCTGGTAACCAGCATTTTCTCCTTTTTCCACAAAGTTTTCTACCCTATCATTATAAGACAGAAAGCATCATTTTAGCTACAGTGAATATGTCGTCTGCTAATGCTTTGAATTTGGTCTGGTCCAGAATTTTTTCCATTGGTGAAAGATTTAATTGGTACAATTAAAATGTTTAACTGTGCCATCCTCTGTTGCCCTTTGTTCAATATAATGTTTGTCCCAACAGGAAACAGCCCTGCCTACTGCATGATGTATGCAGATTTCAATTCTGAATCCTTTACTGGACACGAAAACATTTAAATTTCCCAATTTGAAAATCTACATTTTGCAGATGACAAACTAATTGTTGCCCAGATGGTCAGATTTGCCTCTGACATGGTAGAAAACAATGTGGTAAAAGGAGAAAATACTGGTTCCCAGCATTTTATCCTTCTACCACAATGTTTTCAAAAGCCTTTTTTCTCAGGACAGTTGATATCCAGGATTGTATGGTAAAGCATTAATGAATCAAATGCCTTAACACCACTGCATGATTTTTATTAGGCATTCATTGGCTCCGCTGCTTAATCTGTAGAAAATGTTGAGGTTAAAGATGCACCAGCAGTGTTGAACCTTAGCTGTGGTGGTGCCAGCCAAAACGTATTCACAAAATTATCACTGATAATTATTACTGACGATATTTATATCAGATTTGGGCAAGTTGTTAGCTATAAAAGGCAAACCCCTACTAAAAAGGCATATGACCCTAAAAATAGTTTTGACTCAATTGTGTCCCTTTTTCAACTTAACTCTTTACCAAACAATGAAATTGAAGACATGTCCAAATTCAAAGCATTTGCAGGCAACAAAATTAGTGTGACTCAAAAATTGAAACTTGACCTTAGCAGAGAAGAAATCATTGTGGGAATAGGAGAAAATGCTGGTAACCAGCATTTTCTCCTTTTCCCACATTGTTTTCAGGAAGCTTCTTTCTCTGGGTCGTAAAAACCAGGGATTGTTTGGTAAAGGATTCAAATTTGAAATTGGAGAAGCAGCCCCAGTCTAGCACCAGTGCGTGACAGTGATGCTCTTGACGTCACATCTTGCAGCGGTCTTCCTTTATTGGCTATGTACAGTTTTTTGCAAGAAAATAATTGCAATTTTGTCGGAAAAGGCCGAGCTTAAAAGTTCACTCCAGGAGATACGTAGTGAATTAAACTAATATACATTTTGTGCTTAACTCATTACCAAACGAAAAAATTTTAGGTTTGTCTGAATCAAAAGCATTTGCAGACGACAAAATAAAAGTGACTGTAAATTTTAAATTTTTTTGTGAAAAGTAGAAAACATTGTGGGAAAAGGTGAAAATGCTTATGCCCGCATGTTGTCCTATTCCTACAATGTTTTCTACGAGTGTCTTTCTCAGGGGCGTCAAAAGTAGAGATTTTTGTGGAAATGGGTTAACTCTTTACCACACTAGAAAAATTTAGACTGGTCCAAATCGAAAGCATTTGCAGACTACAAAATATAAAGGTGACTGAAAAATTGAAGTTTGTTCTAGGAAGGGTAGAAAACACTGTGGGAAAAGGAGAAAATGCTGGTTACCAGCATTTTCTCCTCTTCCCACAGTGTTTTCAAAAGGCTTCTTTCTCAGGGGCATCAAAAGTAGGGATTGTGTGGTAATGGGTCAATGCTTTTGAGAAAAGAGATGGCTGTGTTTTAACTATTTGCCAAACAACAAAATTTTAAACTGGTCCAAAACTGATGGCATTAGCAGGTAACAAAATAAATCTGACTAAATAAAAAATTAAAATTTGTTTCACTCTTTACCACACAATCGTGACTTTTAATGACCCTGAGAAAGAAACCTTTTTAAAACATTCTGGGGAAAGGAGAAAATGCTGGTAACCAGCATTTTCTCCTTTTCCCACAATGTTTTCTATACTTCCATAAACAAATTTCAGTATCTGAGTCATATTTATTTTGTTGACTGCTAGTCTGCTTTCAATTCAGAACAGTCAAAAATTTTTATCATTTGGTAAAGAGTTAAGGTGGGGAAGAAAACATTGGGGGAAAAGGAGAAAATGCTGCTTGTAACCAGCATTTTCTCCTTATCCAACAATGTTTTCAAAAGTCTTTTTCCTTTGGGTCGTTAAAAGTCAGGATTGTGTGGTAAAGAGTTAAACCTATCTGGAGAAGAAGATGATTGGATAACAGATTCATAACTAAAACTATTGGATATTGGTTTAACATCCTGTTTTTTATCCTCAATGACCAATGAAACAAAGAGTTTAAAAACTAAATAATGCTACCTTTCATTCAGCAAATAATCTTTTCAACATTCTACTAAACCACAAAATTTTGCATTTGTCTGTATTGAAAGCATTCATTTTGTAAAAAACAAAATTCTACCCTTTGTACAATCCTGTGTTTAATCTTCTACCACAGACTACAATATTTCAACAGGACCAAATTAAAATCATCTGCAGATGACAAGTTAGATAAACTGATATAGTAGAAAAGATAGTAGGAAACGGAGAAAATGCTTACCAGCATTTTCTCCTTTTCCTATAATGTTTTCAATAGCCTTCTTTTTCAGGGTTATTAAAACTCAGGAATTTGCAGGACGGAGTTACACAACCTCATGAGAATAGGAGAAAACTCTGGTCACCAGCATTAAAATTCTCCTTTTTCACAACATTTCCTAACTTTTCTAGAACAAATTCTGTAATTTGAGCCATATTTGAATAATTCTAATGCTTCAGTATGAGAAAATTCTAAATTTCATCCTAACATCCGTATTCAATTTGTCATTGGTAACTGCTCTGATTTCGGAAAAGTCTACCATTTCGCTGTATGGTAATGAACAAGTGTTCTATCTGTCTGCTTGGTGTTTTATGCAGTTATCAACAATATGCAGTTTCATGAATATCATAGCAGGCACTGTGTATAATATCCATTCTTTCTTGGTATATCCCCGGTTTTTACAACCCAGAGATAGGAGCCTTTTGAAAACATAGAGGGAAAAGGAGAAAATGCTGGTTAAACCAGCATTTTCTCCATTCCCCACAATGTGTTCTACCCTTCACAAAACCAATTTCAAATTTTCAGTCACTTTTATTTTGTCGTCTGCAAACGCATTCAATGTGGAGTTTAAAAATTTTATCGTTTGGTACATCATTTTTCTCAAAAGCACCGGCTGCTTTCCCATATAAACCTCATTGAAACAAGGTTTAATTAGCAGTTAGAGAAGAATAAATGTGGCTCATTGACAATTTACCGCATTGAGGAAGAACTCGGCCATACTGTATATAATTATAGTTAAAATCTACTTTTTTCCAAAGAAATTCCTATGGAATATGGAACATCTCCGAATCTTGACATGAAAAAAACAGCAAATGCAACATGCATCTCAGAGTTAGATAATTGGTTGCTAATTTAAAACAATTTGTTTCAAATGAATAATACATTTAACTCTTTACCACACAATTCCTACTTTTAACGACCTTAAGAAAGAAGCCTTTTGAAACATTGCGGGAAAAGGAGAAAATGCTGGTAAACCAGCATTTTCTCCTTTTTCCTCAATGTTTTCTACCCTTCCCAAGCAAAATTTCAATTTTTCAGTCACATTTATTTTGTCATCTGCAAATGCTTTCAATTTGGAGCAGTCCATAATTCTGTGGTTTGGTAAAGAGTTACGTAGCAACTTCAAAAGCTCTCTCTCAATTAGCACTTGCACCTAATTGACTTGATTGCACACTGCATACAGTAACATGCGTCTCATCATTGAATAACAAAAAGTTTTTTCTTTCTCAGATCTACTAAACATGTGTGTACAGATATAAGGTAACAAAAAATCGTTAACCTCTTTCCAGCAGACAAAATTTACTTGGAGTTGTCAAAATTCATGCACGACACACTTTCAAGCCACTTTAACCCATTACCACATAATCCCTACTTTTGACGCCCCTGAAAAAGAAGCCTTTTGAAAACACTATAGGAAAAGGTGAAAATGCTGGTAACAAATTTCAATTTTTCAGTCACCTTTATTTTGTCGTCTGCAAATGCTTTCAATTTGAACCAGTCTAAAATTTCGTTGTGCGGTAAAGAGTTAAAACAATGTTCAGTAGTCATTTAAACAGGAATGAATCCTGCAAGAATATATACGGCTTGCAACATGCCATCTCTCCAAGCCAAGGCTGACGATTCACTATGCTATTCTACCCTTGGCGGATCGAGCTTGATTTTTACATTCCCCTGATTTGCTTTTTCATTGGATGCAGCCAGCTCTAACTGCAACGAATGAAATTGCTCGTAGCATTCAATCTTTGATAAAAATAGAACAAGGTCGCTACCTTTCGAATAGAAGGTAAACATGGAAACCCACGTGGATGTCTGCTTATCGCTTCATGTCTATTTGTAAGCGATTTGTTAAACAATTTTTTATTGGCTCTTAGAAATATGATGTAAAGGGGGGGTATAACAAGCATCCAATAGAGGGCCCATCGCAGGATAAAGGGCTCAATCAGCCAAGGTAAGATCCACGTAGTGAGCGTAACCTTGGCTCGCGAAGATGGCAACATGCGAAAAGGAGCATTCAGACATTTGCGTAAAGTGTTGTCTTGGCTCAGCCTCTGAGCAGTCCACACAGGCTTTTAATCCGAGACCGCACTTTACAACTATGTTAGATTTTGTGCAACAGTAGAATTGCACATAACAGAAAATTACATAAGATGGACATTGTCATATCTCAGTTTAGCCCGTGTGGGCTACATAGGCCGATCCGAAACAAGACTTTAAGCAAATGTCCGAATGCACCTGGCCATATTCATCAGTCCTCCAAGACTTTAATTAGCTAAACTGGGAAAATATTAATTCAAGGCCAAATCTGCATATAAAGTATCAGTGGATATGATCTATCACAATCAAAGTTTAAAGGGCCTTGCTTACTGGCTGAGTATGAACTGCAGATCCTCTTTGTTATTTGTTTGTGACTTTTGCCTTTGTCATTCTAAATCTGTTATTTTTCTTACAAACCCTATGTTGGGTGTACTCATTAGAATTGTCTCGATGAGACTATTCTAATGAGTACCCATAACATAGGGTTTAGTGGAGAATGATTAATATTTTCAATTATAAAATCAAGATCACTCCCTCTATCTGAAGCTCTGAAAGCTCTCATAGGATCCAGAATTAAGAGGAACAGACAGACACAAGGAGAAATGGACAGAATCACAGATGGAGAGAAGCCATGTTTGTCACAGGCATGAGACGGAGGCCCAAGGAAAAAATCTGAAAACAGATTGCCTTTTCCACGCTCTGCAAACCTGAACGCCGCCATTTTGTATGACGAAATCTTCAGTTTTGGAGGAAGAGCTCTTCTCAATGGAGGTAAAACGTATACACAATAGCCTTGTGTTATTTACTAAAGAACTAGTATGATAATTTTAAAACTCCTTCTGCCCCCATCTGTCTGCCCAAATTTTGTCATCTGATCTGCACAAACCACAAGACCCCCATCAGCTGTCTGAAAAATCGGAAATCCGCCTAAAATCGGAAAAATCTCATGCCTTTAGTCAGCTCCAATGCAACACATGGTGTTCTGACCATTGAGTTCATAGGGAGAGACAGTCACCATCTCATGGTGCTTTCAAAACAATCAATATAACTGATCTGAAAGACAAACATCTCAATTTGGTTCCTGTCATTACAATATGGTCTGTCAACTTTTTGTTAAGTTCAGCTGGTTTCCCCGTCTGTGATTTGTCAATATTTAGTAGCGATGACTCAACAAGTCCAATCAAATCATTACTGTCTCCAGGAAATAAATTACCCATCATTTTCGTCACACTCTAGAATGAACACAATCATCATTTTGTTCGCACATTTTAAGTATAGACTGTCTGGCACTTGTGGCTTTTATGTTTTTGCACAACCATACCTAGTTTAGTAATGAACTGAGCTTCTTTGCCCTATTTTCAGGTAGACATAGTTCAGGATAGCTACTACAACTTCAGTTGATACATCTCTGATGAATAAAGTATCATAAGAAATTCATGTTACTGAGGGTCATATCTCATGAATTATTTAACCCATTACCACACAATACATGTACCTACTTTTGACGACCCTGAGAAAGAAGCCTTTGGAAAACATTGTGGGAAAAGGAGAAAATGCTGGTAACCAGCATTTTCTCCTTTTCCCACAATGTTTTCTACCCTTCACAAAACTAATTTCAAATTTTCAGTCACATTTAAATTGTTGTCTGCAAATGCTTTCGATTTGGACAAACCTAAAATTTTGTCGTTTGGTAATGAGTTAAAAAAAAAAAAACCCCGAGTCAACCAGAAAAATATATACAATTAACTGAAACCACTTATCAAATGATCATGAGTTGTAATAAATCTGAGAAAGCAGCCTTTTGAAATATTTGTAGGAATGGGGACAATGCTGGTTAACTGCATCTTTTACTATTAACCCATTACCACACAAGAAAAATTTAGACTGGTCCAAATTGAAAGCATTTCCAGACGACAAGATAAAGGTGACTGAAAAATTGAAATTTGTTCTGGGAAGGATAGAAAACACTGTGGGAAAAGGAGAAAATGCTGGTTACCAGCATTTTCTCCTTTTCCCACAGTGTTTTCAAAAGGCTTTTTTCTCAGGGGCGTCAAAAGTAGGGATTGAGTGGTAATGGGTTAAGATGTCCAGTCTTTTCCCTAGGTCGAACATAAAACCTCAGAACAATTTGGTTAAGAGTGAAATTGTAATTTCTTTGTAGCTTTTATCTTTAACAATTAAAACAATTCTTTACAACTGGATTGGTTGGTTGTATTCGGGTTTAATGCCACTTTAACAGCTATGGTCATATCGTGGCGGTTGGTGACACACATAATGTTTCCAGGCTTTCTCACACCATTACTAATGCAACTTTCTTTCCAAAGCCAAGGACTACTTTTCTCACATGCTTCAGCAGAGGTGAGAGGCCAAAATGTGTTGAAAAGAAAGTTCGCCTCATACGGTATCGAACTCACAACCGCCAGGTTATGAGTCCGAGTGGGCTTCTTTACGATTGGAAGAATTTACAGATGACATTTATAAAAATGTGGTTCAGGCGATAAGCTTTAAGTCCTAGGAAAGCTAGTTATCATTGTTGGAAAAGGACAAAATGCCGGTTACCAGAATTTTCTCCTTTTCCAACAATGTTTTCAAAAAGACTTCTATTACCAGCATTTTCTCCTTTTCAAACAATGTTTTCAAAAGTCTTCTCCCTCAAGCTAATACTTTAACATAATTTTTCTGTAAGAGGTTAACTGTTAAGACATCTTACTTTAAAGCCCCAAAATATGCAAAAAACAAATCTAAGTGAAAATTACAACTATAGCCGTGTTTACTGGCGAGTGGTAACCGTAGCGGTAGCGGCAGCAGAATTTCTTTTCTATGTACAGTTTTCCTATGCAGTGTTCACTGGCGCGTGGCGCCAGCAGATCGGCGGAACAGCGTTTTTTTGTGCCACTTACCTCTCGCGGCTAGAACGGTCAAAAGGGCATCTAAATCCGCTCGCCGTTAGCTTCTGCATTTGTCATGGAGGGGATTTCCAAGAATTACCTTCGTTGTGTATCAAGAAAACACATGCAAAAGAGAACATATTGCATTGAAACATGTGCTAAGTTGACTGTTTTACGTTAGATTGACATTAGAAATGCCTCCAAAGTTGAATGACACCGATATTGAAAAGCTGGTAGAGCTTGTAAAGGTACAGCTTGCCATATATGACTGTACAAGGGCGGACCACATGGACACGCTGAAGACTGACAACATCTGATACAGTATAGGCAAGCAAATGACCAAGCCCGGAATGTCAGGTAAGATGGCACCGCTGCTGCTACACTGTGTCAATAAACACACACTCTAGCGGAAAAAAAACTGCTGTCGCTAACCGTTGCTGCTGCCACTGCTGCTACAGTTACTGCTTGCCAGAAAACAAAGAAAAGCACAAAACCAAGAAACAGTATTATAATCAATGTCTCGTGCTCTCATTTCTCTTTTTTTTTTTCTTTCATTTTTCAGGAGTATTTTTCATCTTCAGAGGTTTAGGTCCATTCCCAGAATATATGAGTATATGAGGGAATAAGATCAATCTGTCCTTGCCCAATATCATTTACTTAATAATGGATGACAAGGCATTCCAATTAGGATATTCTGCTAAATCCTGACTCTAATTATTTCTTGTACACCCTTTCAAGTTCCATACAGTGATTCAAAACCTATAAAAGAAGGGGTTTTCCGCCCCGAAAGAGAAATTGTAGGAAAAGGAGAAAATGCAGGTTTACAACATTTTCTCCTTTTTCCTACCCGTGTTGTCAAAGCCTTCTTCCTCTGGGATTGTGTGGTATAGGGTTAACTCTTTACTAAACGACAAAATTTAGACTTGTCCAAATTGAAAGGATTAGCAGAAGTCAAAATAAATGTGAATCAAACAATAAAGCTTGACTTTGGAAAGGTAGAAAACATTGTGGGAAAAAAGGAGAAAATGCTGGTTAACAGCATTTTCTCCTTTCCAAAAAATGTTTGCTCCTCTATCCACAACAATCATCATTTCAGTTACATTTGTCATCTGCAAATTTATCCTTTCAATTCCAACCAGTCTAATTTTTGTGGCGGTTGTCGCCACAGAGTCAACGAAAATTCCAAAATTCGAAAAAAAAAAATTCCAAAATTCGAAACAAAATTCGAAAAATAAATAAGTCTAAAAACCAAACTCATTGCCTATGATTCGGTTAAGAACATACCTAATAACCGCCATAAAATTTCAGTTAACTCCATAAAAAGTAGTCCACCAAATAAGCTACTGCTTCTAAAGAAGACGGCTTAAACTAATTTTACTGATTAAAGAAGTGTTGATAGTGATTGATTTTATGCTTAAAAATGCATTCTAAGAGACAGTTAAGGTTGGCCAACTGTTATTGCATTCTGAAACATCGGCTAATGTCGGTATACTACGTACTTGTAACAATCGAATTGCCTCGGTTAGACTGGTTACCTCCCCTGATACACTACGTGTATAGGGACAGGTACAGGCTAATCGAAACGGGGCGAATTCTGCCCGTATTATGCGAGGTAACTGTGCAAATAGTAACTTAGAGTAGCGTCTCTTGATTTTTGTGTGTATATTTTTGGAGGGTGTAAAAAGCAATAGCTATGAAAATAATTTTCGATATTACTGTCTTTTAAAGTGATTGTTTTGTGATCATAATATAATTACTTATGCATGGTATCATTTCAACAAACGATAGGTGAATGTCTAAAATTTGATAGAAAAAAAAAAGTTAATGATTATAAGAGTATTATTTGATTATTATGTTTATAATAAAAGCTAAATTAATGAATACATGAAAAATTTTCAAGTGCTGACGTTGAACTTTTACTGAAAAAATGAACATCAAAATAAATATAATGCACAAGTTTGTACTTGATAAAGCAGAAAGGGTAATAAGATAATCAATTATCTCATAACCACACGAGAAAATTTTGGACTGGTCCAAGTTGAAAAAAATATGCAGACGACAAAATAAAGGTGACTGAAAAATAGAAATATGGTCTGGGAAGGGTAGAAAACACTGTGGGAAAAGGAGAAAATGCTGGTTACCAGCATTTTCTCCTTTTCCCACAGTGTTTTCAAAAGGCTTCTTTCTCAGGGGCGTCAAAAGTAGGGATTGAGTGGTAATGGGTTATCTTATAAATTGAATTGTAGGTTGCAATTCTCAAAGATTAAAGTCTGTTGTCCCTTTGAAGAAGCCCGCAGAGATAAGCCTAGGGGCAATAAAACACATGTGGTGTCTAATCATCATTTAATTCTCCCTTAACATTTAATTTCTTTGTTTTGTAAGGAATAAAGAAGCATGTTTCAACATTTATTAACAAGTGTTTGGGGGGAAAAAAATTACAAGGGGGGAAAATTGCTTGCCGAGTATTTATGTATTACTCAGTTGTTCAGATGTCTAATAGTCAAAAAATTAAATGAATAAAGAATTTAGAGAGGATTTGAAATAAAAGTATCTAATTAACCCATTACCAGACGACCAAATTTTAGATTAGTCCAAATTGAAACAAACTGCAGACGACATTTTAAAGAGCATTTAAATTGAAAATAAGTACTATATAGGGTAGAAAAATTTGTGAGAAAAGGAGAAATTGCTTGTTACAAGTAGTTTCTCCTTTTCTCACAATGGAATGTTCAAATTTCCCTCTCCTTTTTATCTAAAAAAAAAAAATGATCATTCTAGATGGAAAAGGTCCTTTTATCTGAAAGTTATAAATTATGCTCTATGTATACCTGTATTCTATTATTTATTAATAACATAATAATCAAAATAAGAATGAAATAAAGTCAACTGAGCACATTGTCAGGTTACTCGATATATGTTTCGAGCCGTTTCATTGGCCGTATCAATTATCCAATCACAGGGCACGGTACGATTAGCTTGTGCCTGTTGTAATACACGGTATACAACGGTGGCCAGTTCATGCCTCGGTAAGCTGCAGAGAATGGTCGGGCATTCACGTCAATTACCGCCGGACACGGCATGATTAAATTATCTTTAGCATTATTTCGTTTTAATATACAATGATACTTTATGAAGAATATATATATTTCATAGGTGTTTTGTCGATTAATATAACCGATAGATCTAAAATTAAAAAAAAAAAACGATTTTTTTTCTAAGACTTCCGCACTCTCTCGCACGGTGAGAGTAACGAACGACAACTCAAGATTGAGACTTCCGGTGCAGAAGTTTGTCATGCAATTTCGCGACTCTACAATTAAGGCCGATTCACGCAAAACAGAAAGAAAGGCTGCCCAGTCTTACCCCGAGATCAGTTTTGACTGGCATAACTATGCTTGTGGATCGTTTGCCAGAGGCTTGTGATCATGTTGAAGTTGCCTCGACAGGTTATATTTTGAAGGTTGGCCGACGTAGGTTAAATTCGATGTTCTTTCGAAAACAATGAGGTCGTGTCAATTTTGCCTTCTCTGGCCTGTTTCCTTCTCTTACGACAGCGTTGTTTGGAGAAATATAGAAAGGACACGGTGGATCCTTATTTGTGAAAAGTGAATTTTGTTATGATAAATAATGTGACCCATATTATGACCCACCACGTCAAGAGGGATGGAACTGAGTTCAGGTAATTAAGATCTATCATATTTTCTTTTTATCTTTGAAAATTTTGTTATACCCGAATTATTTGCTTGACCCATTACCACAAAATCCCTAATTTTTGACGCCACTGAGAAAGAAGCCTTTAGAAACCATTATGGGAAGAGGAGAAAATGCTGGTTACCAGCATGTTCTCTTTTTCCCACAATGTTTTCTGCCCTTCACAAAACAAATTTGAACTTTTCAGGCACAGTCATGTGCAAATACTTTAGATTTGGACGAACCAAACATTTTGTCGTTTGGTAATGAGTGAAAGTACCAATCCATGTACATGTCTCTGACTCACTTTTTCTGCAATAAAATATATTTCTCTACTCTTTACCAAATTTTACCTAATTAACCCATTACCACACAATCCCTACTTTTGACGCCCCTGAGATAGAAGCCTTTAGAAAACATTGTGGGAAAAGGAGAAAATGCTGATAACCAGCATTTTCTCCTTTTCCCACAAAGTTTTCTACCCTTCATAAAACAAATTTCAAATTTTCAGTCACTTTTATTTTATCGTCTGCAAATGCTTTCAATTTGGACCAGTCTAAAATATTGTTGTTTGGTAATGGGTTAACTTCGGCCTGATTTTTCTGTTACGGTGAAGAGAAGTTTTTAATAATTACCATTCATTCCTGCATTTAAGGTCACTAAAGAAAAAAAGCTATGAAAAACATTGTGGGAAAAGAAGAAAATAATAGTAACCTGCATTTTCTTTGTTTTACACAATAATTTCTACCCTTTTTGATACAAGTTTTACTATTTGAAGATTTATTATGTTGTCTGCAACATCTTTCGATTATGACCAGTTATAAAAATTTTGTTTTCTGGTTATAGTTAACTCATTACCAAAGGACAAAATCTTACACTGGTTCAAATTGAAAGCATTTGCAGACGACAAAATAAAGGTGACTGAAAAATTGAAATTTGTTTTGGGAAGGATGAAAACACTGTGGAAAAAGGAGAAAATGCTGGATACCAGCATTTTCTCCTTTTCCTACAGTGTTTTCACAAGGCTTCTTTCTCAGGGGCGTCAAAAGTAAACATGATTATATTGATCGTTTGTCAAATAAATTATGTAATGGTTCATTATCATCACGCGATTGGTGGAAAGTGCTTAAAAGTTTTATCAAACCTTCTTCTTCTGAATGCTTACCACCACTCTATGATACTGACAACGATATAATGGTCACTGATGTTAATGCCAAAGCAAGTTTACTCAATTCATTCTTTGTTACTCAAACTAGACTAAATGAAAACGATCATGCCTTACCAACTGAACTCTTAGGAAATGACCAGTATTCTTTAACTTCAGTATTCATCGATTCTTTGGAAGTCAGGAACGTGCTTATAAATCTAAATGTTGGAAAAGCTCCAGGACCCGACGGTATCAGTAACATCATTTTACGCGAGTCAGCGAACCAGTTGGCTAATCCCTTATGTCAATTCTTTAACTTCAGCTTGGAGACTTGTAAACTACCCCTTTCATGGAAGATGTCTAATGTCTGTCCAGTTTTTAAGAATGGTGATCCTTCCCTGCCGTCCAACTATAGACCGATCTCTCTTCTTAATACCATGGAAAAGGTTTTTGAAAGGATACTTTATAAACATATTTTTAATTATTTAAATGAAAATAGTTTTTTTACACCGTATCAATCAGGGTTTTTGCCTGGCGACTCTACAGTTAACCAAGTAACATTCCTTTATAATAAAATATGCAATGCTTTAGACGAAGGCCTTGAAATTAGATTTATATTTTTTGATATAAGTAAGGCTTTCGATAAAGTATGGCATAAGGGTCTGATATTCAAACTAAGACGCGCAGGAATAAATGGTAAACTACTTGATTGGCTTTCTAATTACCTCTCTAACAGGCGTCAAAAAGTTATCCTGCCTGGTGGCCAGTCTAATGCCCAATACATAAATGCTGGTGTCCCACAAGGATCGATACTCGGCCCGCTTCTTTTTCTGGTATTTATTAACGATATTGTCGAAAACATAGAATCGGGTATCAACCTATTTGCAGACGACACTAGTCTATCATTAATTATCCGTAACCCAAACGATGCGGGACGAATTCTTCAGAGAGATATAGAAAAAATTAATAAATGGGCAGAAACCTGGCTGGTTAAATTTAATCCTTCAAAATCTGAATCACTTATCATCACACGTAAAAATGCTCAAAATTCTCACCCCGATCTCTGTATGTCAAATATAAATATTGAAAATGTCCAGTCACATAAACATTTAGGTTTTCACTTCTCAAACGACGGATCATGGGATCTTCATATTAAAAATTCTATTGAGAAAGCATGGAAAAGGATAAATATAATGCGTCGTCTTAAGATATGTCTTGATAGGAAATCTTTGCAAGTTATATATTTTACGTTCATTAGACCTATTATAGAATACGGAGACGTCGTTTGGGACAATATCCCTCAATACCTGAAAAATGATCTAGACAAAATCCAAAATGAAGCTGCCAGAATAGTAACAGGTTGTAGCAAACTGGTTTCCCTGGATGAACTAAAAAATGAATGTGGTTGGGAGTCACTTGGCGACCGCAGGCGTAAACACAAACTTGTATTGTTCTTTAAAATGACTAAATGCCTTGTTCCTTCCTACCTGAGTAATCTTGTCCCTGATCTGAATAGCAACCTTAACAATTACAACTTGCGCAATTCTAATAATATTCGAACCATTGCTTGTAGGACAAATCTCTATAAAAAATCCTTTCTTCCATCCGTTGTGGAAGAATGGAACTCAATTCCTCAAGATATTAGGAATTTGAATTCCTTGCCTTGTTTCAAAAGGTATCTGGACAATAATAGGCCATATCCAAATAAATTGTTTTTTATAGGACAAAGACGCCTTCAAATTTTGCATACTAGGTTACGAAATAATTGCAGTTCCCTAAAGCACCATCTGTACTTAAGAAATGTAGTTGACTCTCCTAACTGTGTATGTGGTGCTATAGAGACAAATGCACACTATTTCTTTGAATGTCCACTTTATGAAACTATAAGAAATAAGTTCATTCGCTCCATATCGTATTATGAAATTACTATAGACCTTCAAACACTCCTCTTTGGAAATGATTTTCTTACTTTTCAGGAAAATGAAGAAATCTTTTTGAAAGTTCAGTCGTATATAAGGGAAAGTAAGCGTTTTAACGAATGATTTTCAAAAAGGTCCACCTCTACCTCTCTCTGTCTCTCTTTCTCTCTTTTTGTCTCTCTTTCTCCAGCTTGCTCACCAATTTTTGTATGTATATGTTTTTTTTTTTTTCTTTTTCTCATTTTCTTTATTTCTGTCATGTGGATGTTGTTGCTTTGGAAAGGGACTCTATAAGCTCTTATCAGCTTTCGTCCCAATCCATTTGTATGTTTATATATACAATAAAATATGTTTAAACTAAACTAAAAGTAGGGATTGTGGGAAATGGGTTAAAGAGGGTCTTGTTACAAACCATTTTGGGTGGGGAAACATCAAAATATAGAAAATATGTACTGTGGCAATTGTTTTATTGAAGTTGCAGGATCAGTTTGATTGGATAAATTAAAAAACTAAATTCTAAAAACTAAATCGGGCCCTTGTAAATTGCAAATTCTCCTCAGAATTCCATCTACTTCTTGTTTGTGACTGTGAAACAACATACCAATTCAAAGGTCTGCCAGCTACATTTGAAAATGGCAACAAAACCCATTCTATGGAAAATTTGCAATTTTGGTGGAATATTTTCACAAATGTTTACAAGTAACATAGAACAATTACAGAATTTCTGGGCAGACTGGTGGATCATATATAATTTGTTATTTTCATTGTCTTTATGACCAAAGACTGAAATTTGAATTTTTTCACTGTATGGTAGGTAATTCTAATACATTGTAATGCAATGAACTGTATTTCTATAAAACATTTTTTTACAGCCATGATTGATAACCTGGTTGGACAACTTCCTGGCTGCTTTTTGAAGCCACTACTGATGCAAATATAAAGAATATGGAAGAGCAATTTGGGAGGTGCAATTGAGTTACTTTCTAAGGAAATCAACCCAGATAGCAGCTAAGCAGGCATACATGGCAAAATACTGAAGGTTTTATATTTTCAAACCTTTTTCTCATGAAAATAATAATTAATGCTCTGAGATAGGGAGGCAAAATGAAATTGAAATTCAAAATGATCAGCTGTCTTGATTTTTTGGCTATAAGGAATTATTAGATTAATTTTTCTAAACCCTTGAATTATGTAAATTAGAAGCATGCTGTATTTTTTAACCCTTTACCACACAATTCGAAATTGTCTTTTTCAAATTGAAAGCATTTGCAGATGACAATTCAGATGTCTTATATCAGGTAAACTTTGCTTAAAATTGTGACTACTCTTGGTTATAAACATAGTGATTATTCTAGACGAGGGAAAAGAGCAGGGAGGCATGAAAAAGGGGCAGGGAGGAACAGTGCGGTGTTGAATGACTTTCAATATCTGATGAAGGCAAAACGGTGTTCGAAGTACATGTATAACTTTGGTTATGAATTGCATATTACAGAGAAGAATAAGAAAGAATTATTATCAACTTGTAGACTCAAAGTAACATCATCTGACTATATGGGTTTTGATTGCCTTGTAATTTATGACCCCATAATGCATAGTCAAACTAGCATCAAACCCTTGCATTTCTCATCAGATATCAAAAAAAAGTCCAAAGTAATTAAAATAGAAAAGCTTCTTCTCAGCTGTATAGAGAAACAACATTTTAATTCAAAAACAAAAATAGGACTTAATTATGACTTAAGAAGAATTACAAAACTTAACAAGATTTCAATATTAAATTTATATTTTATACACTGTGATGCCCTACTGATGGAGAGGTGTGCTACTGCATAGCCATTCTAAAAATAGACTGCTAAAAATAGAACACTGCAATGGAGATTTTGCTCTCAAAAATTGCCGATGCAAGAAGAACAATCATCAACTATTTTTAAGATTGTCTGCAACTTTGGTTTACCCTACATAGTTGTATTTTATGCAAAAAATGTATGCAGTGATAATCTCCAGCTGTAAGAGGAGTTAATTCTGCTTTATTTTAAAACTAGTCCTCTAATGAGATTATCACTGATTGTGTGACGTCATGTAAACACCATTAGCAGACGCTAAAATAACTGCAGTTGGAAAAAAGACAGGGTTTCGATGGATAAAAGGTGGATTGGCGATTCAATGATAGATAAGGATTATAACACTCTGCTGTCCTGTCTAACTGACCAAGTTGTTAAAGGATAATTAGTGTCACCCTTAGTATCAGATTGGCTGTATTTCATGAATATAGTCAGGTAGGAAGAAATTTATGGCAAACTTTTTTGACTTGATCTAGAAAGCTTGACGAGACGAAACTGAGACACTAAAGGCAAGGTTTATGCCCATGTAGTCCCGCTGCTTTTTCTCTGAAACAAGAACAATAGATAGCCAAGTTTTGTTTACAATATATGATAAGGGCAACAGGGCGGGTGTTTACAGATTCGAGGGCAAAAGGGCGGAGGAAAAAAGGGGCAGGGCGGCGCGCCCTGCTATTCCGCTCTAGAATAAACACTAAAACACCTATTTACAAAGTGACTAATAGCATGACTTATTGTAACTTTTTGTTTGTACAAGTCGAAAATAGGTTTTGCCTTCTGCACAGGAAAAATATTCATTCATTAGCAACTTGAAATTATAGGTTCTTCTTAACTGGAAATATATGCAGGACATAACTTGAAATGCCATACTCATAGGCTGATGATTTTACTTTTCATGGTATTAAAATATGGTGTGAAAAATGAGAAAGTGTCCTGCACTGAAAGTTTTAGATCAACATCTAGTAGGTAAAGGTTTGATTTGCGTAAACTGTGTGAAATATTTCCTTGACCATTCTGGACATAATAATTATGCAGAGCAATGTTGAGGATGAAAATAGAATATTGATTTATGTAAATGATTGTTACCTGGGTCAGGTTAAATGAAGTAGATAATAATGAGCATTTCATTTCAAATTGTGAAAATCATTATCACATACACTCATTTAGTAATCTGGCACTGTTTCACCACATGGCATAAACACAAAAAGATAAATATTTGTCAAAATATGGGCCATGCTCTAGGAAAAAGAGACTTAATGCATTTTTTTGATCTATTATACCAAGCAAGGCATCAAATAATTATGGATCTATAAACTCCATTTTGTCTAACATTCAACTTAATCATGAAGTAGACTGGTCCATGGAAATACAGAAGATATTCAAACGGCAAACATTGTGGGCCCATGTCAGCCTGGGCAGACTACACAGGCTGACCTGGGTCTATTCTTTTTGCAGTTGCAGCTCCTTTTTTTTTTATAGAGCATGGCTCAATAATATATGTACATATTCACAGGTATTGGCTATGAGCAACATGACATTGTGGATACCAAACAGATTCAAGCTGCTGTTTGGAAACAGGTGAAATGGTGTAGAAAGAGGATCAGACCAGAAAGACCATAGCAAAATCAGACTAAAAAGATGTACAGAATGCTTTTTGTACATTAGTGTTTTATTAGTGTTTATAGATGATATTGTCTTTCTTCTAAATATTTTTTCAAATGTTGTCATATTATGAATAAGAAGTTATCCATTTCAAACAATACTAAGACTGCAGTAAGCATTGTTATTTTTCATATTGGTAAGTCCCACTTTTGTTGTATTTTATATTTTTGTAACTAAAGCTGGAAACGTGACAGGAAACATGATTTGGTTGTCTGAGCAAATGCTTCTTTTTATACGCCCGAAGGGTCGTATTATGTTATACCCCCGGTCGTCCGTCCGTCTGTCCGTCCGTCCGTCCGTCCGTCCGTCCGTCCGTCCGTCCATCAGTTAGCAATTTCTTGTGTGTGCAACTCCTCCTACAGTTTTCATCGGAATTCTTTGAAACTTGCTACAATGAATCTCCATGATGTCTAGTTGTGCACCTGGGTCTTAGAATTTGGATCGCTGTTTCCGTTCCAAAATTATCTGCCCTTGATTTCTGAAATAACCAACTTTTCACTTTGAATTTTTGTTCAGGCCATAACTTCCATACCATACAAGGTATCAAATTGAAACTACAAACACTGATAGAACACATTATGGAGAAGTGTAGTACACATGAAACATAACTCTGCCACTTCTATTTTTTGAGTTATTGCCCTTTGTTAATTTTTGGATTGAATTTTTGTCAAGGCCATAACTTCCAAACTATAAAAGCTAAAAACTTGCAACTTCATACACTGATAGAACACATTATGGAGAAGTGCATTGCACATGAACAATAACTCTGCCACTGTTATTTTTTTAGTTACAGCCCTTTCTTAATTTTCAGTTTGATTTTTTGTCCAGGCCATAACTTCTAAACTATAAAAGCTATTAACTTGGAACTTGATACACTGATAGAACACATTGTGGAGAAGTGCATCGCACATGAACCATAACTGTGCCACTTTTATTTTTTGAGTTATTGCCCCTTGTTAATTTTCAGTTTGAATTTTTGTCCAGGCCATAACTTCCAAACTATAAAAGCTAATAACTTGCAACTTCATACACTGACAGAACCCAGTATGGAGAAGTGCAGTGCACATGAACCATAACTCTGCGACCTTTATTTTTTCAGTTATTACCCTTTGTTAATTTTTTAGTTTGAATTTTTGTCCAGGCCATAACTCCCAAACCTTAAAACCTTTGATCTTGAAACTTCAAAGACTAATAGAATACATTATGAAGAAGTGCACTGCACAAGAACCATAACTCTGCCATCCTTCCTTTTTAGTTATTGCTCTTTGTTAGTTTTCTCTTTGAATTTTCGTCTGGGCCATAATTTCTAAAATATAAAAGCTATGATCTTGAACCTTTCAAGACTGATAGAACACCTTGTGGAGAACAGCAATTCACAAAATTTGTAATTGTGCCACCCTTCTTTTTTTTAGCTATTGCCCTTTAATATTTTTCACATATCATGGAGATTAACTACTCTTCATTATTGACCCTTCCGTCATTTCAACTCATTTCACTGACAAGCCCCTTCGGGCGTATATGCGCCGCTTTGCGAAGCTCTTGTTTTCACAATGCTTTCATATTAATTCATTACCAAACGCTAATTTTAACTTTGTCCAAATCGAAAGAATTTGCAGATGACAAAATAAAAGTGACTGAAAACTTCAAATCTGTTTTGCGAAGGGCAGAAAACACTGTGGGAAAAGGAGAAAATGCTGGTTACCTCCTTTTCCCATAATGTTTCCAAAGGCTTCTTTCAGGGGTGTCAAAAGTAAGGATTGTGTGGTAATGGGTTAAATGTTTTCAAGTGGACATGAACTGCTTTCAGGCATTTAACTCGTTACCAAACGACAATATTTTAGACTTGTCAAAATCAAAAGTATTTGCAGACGACAAAATAAAAGTGACTGAAAATATGAAATTTGTTTTGAGAGGGTTAGAAAACATTTTGGGAAAAGGAGAAAATGCTGGTTAGCAGCATTTTCTCCTTTTCCCACAATGTTTTCTAAGGCTTCTTTCTTCAGGGTCGTTAAAAGTAGGGATTGTGTGGTAATGGGTTAATCTATGGTTACCAGAGTATTTGAATCATACTCCAGTGTGATTCATTGGAGGCTTTGCTGTGCAAAAAGTGTTCATGAATGTTTGTGCTTAATAATTAAGAATTCTTTGACTCATTTAACAATTACGAACCTATGACTTTCCCAAATTTAGAGCATTTGCAGCTGACAAATACTTATTGTATGGTAATCGGTTAAGCTACAGTAGTATTCCCCAGGGTTGCTTGCTATATTTTCCATTATGAACATTTATGCAAAGTCATTTAAAAATTCTCAAATGGTTGAACAATAGCTTTGATGAGACTCTTGACATTTTGATCTCCTTGACCATGTATTAAAAAAATAATTATTTAATCTTACATATTGTTGTTAATCTAAAGGCCAGTTTCTGGTCTTGGTTAATTTCTCTCTGTCTTAATATGACTAGGAACTTTCAGCCTGTCATTGTTATGCAAAAAAGCTTGTCTCAGTTGAGAGTTATCTGCCAGTATTTACATTTGCCTACCATGTATGCTGGGAAATCAGCTTTGCATGGGTGTCTTGTTAAAAGCTTTCTTCACAAAGATTTGTATGTTAACCCATTACTACACAATCCCTACTTTTGACAACCCTGGAAAAGAAATCTTTTTGAAAACATTGTGGGATAAGGAGAAAATGCTGGTAACAAAACAAATTTCAAATTTTCAGTCATATTTATTTCATTGTGTGCAAATGGTTTCAATTTGGACCAACCTAAAATTTTGTTGTGTGGTAATGAGTTAAACAGTCTTAAAAACATTTCTATGTGTTTCTTCTGAGTGATTTCAGTATACATCTTTTCTTGACCGAAATGCTTGTGTACCACAGTGAAATGAACAAAATCCTGTGGTTTCACTTGACTGGTTTAAATTGTAAATATAAATCTCTAAGCACTAATTAAGATTAACTTAACAATAAATTGTTTACGGAGATACTAAGTGGTGTGTTTTGAACTTAAGAATTGAAGATTGATTTTAGGTAACAGTTTTTATATGTTTTTGTGGAAACGTCAGAGACAAATATCGCTATGTATATTTCATGGTACATGTACTGAGGCTAATGAAGCAACTGGTTTTCCAAACTCAACAATACAATGTTTCCTTAAATGTACATAGGATAAAATTTTTGCTGATAACTAAACAAGGGTAACGTGAAGAACTATATTATTGTGAAGATTTTCCAAATCATATGTCTCAAGATTTCTAGGTGAAGACAATGACAAAAAAAATTACTTGGAATATGCAGTGTTTTTGGTTAGTAATTACATTTTTTTCAAACAGAATGTTTCAATGAGCATAGACTCAGTACATGCTTTATTGACCACCTCGAAAAAAATCTCTCAAGATTATTTACTGAAAACATTGACAAAAATGCAATTTTGCTAAAAGTATGCAGTTGCTTTTTGTTAGTGTCAGACATATCTGTTAAAACAGAAAGACTGGGCCTAGATTCAGTAGATGCATTATTGATTATATGGAAAAATATATCAGGATTAGCAAGGTGGAAACATTTACAAAAATGCAATTTTGCTTGAAATATGCAGTTGCTTTTTGTTACTGTTGACTTATCTTTTAAACAGAATGACTGAGCTTAGATTCAGTAAATGGGTCATTGATAACCAGAAAACAATAGTGTCTAATTTTTGTCTTGTTATAAGTTTTAATCAAAGAGGGAAGCTTCAGCGCGCTGATGTTATTCTTAAAATGCTTCGATTAGGTCAAGCAGATCACATATTCAGCAACTTCTGCAGATATTTGCAAATTAGTCTTTACATATTTGATCATGTGAGATTTTAGTCTACATTGATGTCTTTACCAAATTGGAAAGCATAAGTAAAAAGCTGTGTTCTTGCCAAAACTTGTAAAATTGTAGGTGATAAAATTATTCAGGTGAAAACATGGACAGAAATGCAGTTTAGCATGGAATATGCTGTTACTTTTTGTTGTTCACGTTGACATATGTCACCTGAGAGTAGTAGAAAGCATAGATCGGAGAACAAAAAAAAAAAAAAAAAAACTACCGAGACCTGTACTTTGTTTTGGCAGATTTGTGTAATTACAAGACTCAGAGTTGGTCTTGAGTACTTTAAATCAATGGGTATTTACTATTGTATTCCTTATCTGTATATACAGATTATTTAATTTACTAACAGCATGATGATCATTGAGTAGTTAGTTAATGCCATTTGGTCGATAGATCAGGGACATACTGTTTTAAAGTTGTTCAGTCTTAAAGCTGGATATTTTGTTTAGTAGCTCTTTTACATGCCAACAGGGTATTGCACGACTATTGTAGGCGAGTAATTAATCCTTTACCAAACAACAAAAGTTTAGATGGTCCAAATTCAAAGCACTTGCAGACAACAAAGTAAATGTTGCTAAATAATTGAAATTCGTTTCCAGCAGGGTAGAAAACATTGTGGGGAAATGAGAAAATGCTGGTTACGGCCTTATTCTCCATTCTCAAAATGCTTTCAAAAGACTTCTTTTTCAAGGTTGTAAAAACCAGGGATTGTTTACACTTACAGTAGTTTTGTTCAGTAAGCACCTCCATGTATATTTCATGATACATTTTATCAGGCTAATGAAACAATTTGTTTTCCAAACTCAACGACACAATGTTTACTTGGATGTACATCAATAAAATTTTTGCTGATGACTTAATATGCTATCGTGAAGAACTATGTTCTTGTGAAGAATTTCACAATTATCTGTCTCAAGTTTAAGATGGAAACATTGACAAAAAATCAAATTTGCTTGTAATATACAGTTGTTTTTTATTTGTGTCGATACATTTTTTAACTCTTTACCACACAATCCCGACATTTAAAGATGTTAACAAAGATGCCTTTTGAAAACACTGCTGGAAAAGGAGAAAATGCTGGTAAAATGCTACCTTTCCAAAAAAAGTTGAATATTTAAGTCACATTTATTTTGTTGTCTGCAAAGTATTTCAACACAGACTGGTTTAAAATTTTGTCGTATAGTAAAGAGTTAAGCAGAATGATGAAGTTTAGATTCAATAAATGCGTTACTGATTACCTTAAAAAATATGTTCAGGATTATTCAGGTGAACATATCGACAAAAATGCAATTTTGGTAGGAATATGCATGATTACCTCGAAGAAATATCCAAGATTATTAGGCCTAAATGAAAATATGGACAAAAATGCAATTTTGCTTGGAATATGCAGTTGTTTTTTGTTAGTGTTGACACATCTGTTTAAACAGTATGACTGAGCTTAGGTCCAGTGAATGAGATATTGATTAACTGGAAAGAATAATGTCTAATTTTCTGTTGTTTTTTTGTTTATTATTATTATTTGAAGTTTTGTGCTCGGTGAAGTTGAACTTGAAAAAAAAATTATAGTCATGGGGGTAATATTTCTGACATTTGTTACTGTATAGTTTACATTTAAATAAATACATGTACCAGGTGATAAGCAAAACTGTTTTACCTGTTTTGTTATACCCACAGCAAGCAAAGTTTTAGGGGGTAATGCTGGAGTCACCTTGTCCATCAGTCTATCTATCGTTTCACCTCGAATTTTTCACCCGGGCTTTCAAACTATAAAAGCTATCAACTTGAAACTTCATACATTGGCAGAACACATTATGGAGAAGTGCAGTGCATAAGAACCAAAACTGCCATTCATGTTTTTTGTGTTATTGCCATTTGTTGATATTCAGATGGAATTTTTGTCCAGTCCAGGCCATAACTTCCTAGCTGTTGAAGGTCAAAACTTATATCCCCCACATTGTGATTGGACGGTATAAAAGGAGTCAGCTTGTCTGTCTGACCAAAAACTCAAGATCAACCGGACAACCGCCACAACAGTGCCTTCAGCGCTTTGATTTGTTGTTTGGTAAAGAGTTAAAGGCATCCTGAGATGCTTAAGTCAATAGTGTAGATTAAAATAAGACTGTAAAATCTGATCTTTGCTCTACAAGTCTCAGTCCAGTATTTGGTTGAATCTAAAAATAATAGCAACATATACAGCACAGTCTCCTCATTTGTTGTATGTCTATTTTTTTTGTCTGGAAGGTTACAAGACCTAATTATGGCTGCGGATGAGTCATAACACCCAACTATTGACAGGAATTTTTAGCACCGTTGCAAGCAACATTATATTGGTCAAAAGGTAACACTGATGACCATAATCAAAGTATTGGCAAAATCAGCAAACTTAGCCTCACAGTATGTTGCAGGTAAAATTGTACACAAGCGATATTTCTTGGCTCCTTTGCAAGATTTTTTTTTTTTGTGTAACCATGTAGTTTCCCGACTCAATCCTCCAGAGATATAAATTTTGGAAAAAAAACTTTTTTCGGTTTATGGATATAAATCAACATACTGTAAACATAAGCAAAATAATATAGTGGCAAAAGAAGTTTCTACTAATGGACAATATTTCCAACCCTTTACCAAACAATCCCTAAGTTTTCATGACGTTGAAAAAGAAGCATTTTGGTAACCAGCATCTTTCTCAATTTCCCACAATGTTTTCTACCCTCTCAAAAAAAAATATGTAATTATTTGGACCAGATATAATTCATAGGCAGCTGAAACTTTCAGTTTGGGCCTAAGTCAAGAATTTCCTTATATGATAAAGAGTAAGGATACTGTGCAAAAAATCACATGCAGAAGGTAAAGACAACGCAATGACTGTGGAGTACAGTAAAAGCTAAGGAGAAAAATCATTTCCATCTCTAAAACATCATTCACTGTCAATAAAACCATGGAAAACATGGTCCCTTCAAAGGCACACAAAGGCTTGATTACCAAATAAACCAGGAAAATTACCGCTAATTGATAAAACATCACTACATCTCCAATCCTGGAAATAGCTCTGGGATTCTTTATTCTAAGACCTATACTATATTGGAACTTTGGAAATTCGCCAGTCATATTTTAAAAAGAAATTTACGAACAATTGAGAAATATTATTAAGCTTACTGAAGTAAGAGAAAACTTTGTACCACAATTGTCAAACTTGCATGTCCTATGAAGAAATTTCTCCATTTGTTTGGACTATATTTTCAAAAGTAATACAATGTTATGTATTGTGTTCTTTATATGTATAAGAATTTATTTGAATTAATTCTTTACCAAAGCTTCTGATTTGTCCAATTGAAAGCCTGTGCAGACAACAAATTACATGTAGCTCAAATAAATAATACTTGTCTTTGAAAGAGTTGACAACAATGTGGGAAAAGGATAAAATGCAGCCATCTCAGGGTTGTGAAAACATGTGATTGTTTGATTAAGGGTTAACTCTTATACCAAACAATAACTACTTGGACTCGCCAAACATGAAAGTATTGGTAGACAAAAATTCAATCATGGAAAGAGTGAGCTAAATAAGCTTGTGGGAATATGAGAAACTGTTGGTTACCATCATTTCCTTTTTTTCCCAAAATGTTTTCAAAAGGAAGTTCTCCTTTAACCCTTTACCCCATAAGGCATTTCTATGGTATATCTAATTGACCCTAAATAACAGCAAGGATGAAGCTGTTTCTTATATGTATATGAGACCTTTTGAAAGCATAGAAAACATTGTATCAAAAGGTGAAATTGCTCGTCACAAGCATTTTCACCTTTTGCCACAATGTTTTCCAAAGGCTTCTACAAGCATTGCGTAGAAATGAGTATCTATGGAGTAAGGGGTTAAGGTTGTTAAAACATGAGATCGGTAACAGGATAAGAGCCACCGTGAGCCAATATCAAGTACTGAGTTAATATTTGCTCACTTTGGATGATGTCATCAGATTTCCAAGTCAATCAACTGATGTTATTCCCAAGTGAGTGAATTCTGTTTTACTGTTGGAGCTGCGTTTAAAAAGTGTCCAAGGTACCATAATTATAGTATAGGTACAGAAATTTAAAATCTACAGCACAAATTTGAGACCTATCATTATACATTCTGTCCTGTCGGCCAACTACATTTTCTACCCTTCAAAAAATTTCAACATTTCAGTAACATTAATTTGATTAATTTGTCATCAGAACATGCCATTAATTTTCCGGAACAGGTTTCAATTATTTAACTCTTTACTAAAAGACAAAATGTTAGACTGGTCCATATTGAAAAATCATTTTCAGATTAAAATTTAAGTGTTTTGATAAATGAAATCTGTTACTATAGGGTAAAAAACATTTTGGGAAAAGGAGAAAATGCTGGATACCAGTATTTTCTCCTTTTCCCGCAAAGTTTTCAAAAGCCTTCCTTCCAACATCCTGCAAAGCAAGCCTTGTTTGGTGAAGAGTTAAGTAATCTGGTTAACTCTTTACCCAAAAAACATTTTTGATGTAAAGCACCAAAATTCAATGCATTTGCAGACAACAAATTAAAAGTTCCTAAAATGATGATTTCAGTTCATGAAGGGGGTGAAAACTTTGCAGGAAAAGCAGAAAATGGCGGTATTTACCCCTAATTCCATAACTGTGGCATATCTTTTAACCCATTATCACGCTTTTGACACCCCTGAGAAAGAAGCCTTTTGAAAACATTGTGGGAAAAGGAGAAAATGCTGGTAACCAGCATTTTCTCCTTTTCCCACCATGTTTTCTACCCTTCACAAAGAAAATTTCAAATTTTTAATCCCTTTCCTTTTGTCGTCTGCAAATGCTTTCAATTTGGGCAAGCCTAAGATATTGTCGTTTGGTAATGAGTTAAGTATTATTGTACACAGCAACAAGGATAAACATCTAGATGGACAGTCATCTTGCAGCTGCAGACGACTACTGCACAACCACTTCTTGTGCCATTTTTCAAGGAACTGTTGGTAAACTGTCTTATTTCCCCTCCCCATATTGGTTATCATTTAGTTGCCAGATGATCCCAAAAATATAACAAAGACAATGTTTTCAGAGAACTATAAATGCACACAGGCCTTTTGTTTACCTAAAGATCATGATGGTATTGGCAAATGCCAAACGCCACCCTTAGAAAGCCAAGTCTGGTTTCAGTGGCTACTGTACTAGACATTTTGATTAAGATTAAGACAAGGGTCTGTATTCACCATTTGGTTTAGCCAATCAGAAGTTCTGTTACTTTCACATTGTTGAAATCTTGAAGGATTACTAAGACTATTCTTAAAGGTGGCCCTTCAGATTTTTGGGACGAAAATTTTACAAAAACACAAAAAATTCATCCTTTATTCCCAAGGCCTTTTAATTTTCAGTAATAAAAACCCAGTAGTCGAAAACCATCTGACAACAGAGAAATTAGAGATTTATTATGCCCCAGGTTGACACCGACAAGAAACAAGGTCTATTTTTAGATGAGCAACTTGCATATTTACATACCGGAAGTACACAGACAACGCTTCAAACATAGCATCCAAAGAAAACATTATGGAAAATAATTACATGTTCTCTATGTTATGGAATTTAAGAGCCATTAGTCACATGCCGGTCACTTTACATTCCCACAATGCTTTTTTCATTTTTGGCGTGAAATCTAAAAATACCTCAAGGGGCTACATAGCCTTTTAAGGGAATACCATCAAGAAATTTTCTTTTGAGTAATTTTATGATTATGAATTATTGTTGATTATGTATTGTTTTTTCATATAAATTTCAGTAGTATATATATTTTTTAATTTGGTGAGATGTGAAAAATCTAGTTACCCACCTCTAAGAATAGTTGGTGAATTCGAACCTAAAACATACAGAACCTAAAGTCTGACTCATGATCTGCTGTAAACTTAAAATAGAAATGATTGTGGGGAAATGAGAAAATGCCGATTTATTTCTGTATTTTCTCTTTTCCCACCATATTTTTTAAAAGCCCTTTTTTTTTAAATTGCTTAAAATACAGCGTTGTTAAATTAAGGGTAACAAAACCTTTCAGGGGTATTGTTACCTTTGTGACCAAGATGAGACTGGACAAAACAACCAAGATCAAGATATGACTACTTTTTTTACTTGAATTTACCCAACAAGATAATCGACTTGTAAAAATGAACATAATTTAGGTATGTTTGGATGAGACAAATAGAATTTGAAATTATATCCTTCCATTTTTCTCTTTTAAGTTTGCATTGATCATGCAGCGTTCCAAAGCAGCTTACAGGCAAAGATGTGTCAAAACGGAGCTTCTGGGAGGCAACAGCTAAATCACCAGCGTGATATAAAGCTTCTTAATGCCAAAATTAATGACAACAAAACCTTGTGAAAAACAAAAATATTCTTGAAATAATGACTGGGAAAATATACAAGTGATATAAATGGAAAGATTATTATTTGTCGCTATTTAACTAAGATACGCTGAAGCCCTAAAAATTATTGATGCCTATAAATAAGCTCAAAATAAATTCAATGGACGTTCTAAGTCCGACTATAAGATCTAATTTAAAAGTAACAGTATTAATCTTGAGATGGTTTTTGACCAGAATGTCAATGCAAAGCAGGCGGTGAAGATTGAAGATATATATAGGATCTGACATGAGTGCGCTTTTGAGATAAGATTTTATTGAACGAGTCTAGGTAAATGTTATTAAGTGAGCCTTTGGCAAGTTTAATAACATTTTCTTTGACGAGTTTGATAAAATTTTTATCTAAAAGGTCCACGAATATCAGATTCTTTTTATCACATAATAATATGTCACAAATATAGATCAGATGATGCAAAAGCATTCATAAATGTACAGGTCCGTGGCATTATCCATGAGACCCATTTACTTCTATGAAATACATACAAAATGACCTCAAAAATGACGTCACACAAAAGTTATAATAAAAGTGTATATAAAGAAAAGAAAATTTGTAATAGGTAGGTATATTACACTGAAAACAAGGGAGGTTATGTGATAAAAGAATGTCTGTTTTGTGCAGTCTTACCTTGATCTACAGTGCCTTGAAAAAAGGCAAGTATAGTATTAAAAGGAGCTTTATTTCATGTCAATAATCACAGCACTCATAGACGTCAAATTAAAGCTCGTTTAAATGATGGACTACGCTTTTGATTGGGTAGAAAACATTGTGGAAAAAGGAAAAAATGCTGGTTATCAGCATTTTCTCCTTTTCCCACAATGTTTTCAAAAACCTTCTTTCACATGCACCTTAAAATTCAGGATAGGGTGTCAAGGGTTAATGACTAAATGAGTCATGCAAAAATAACTCATTTTTCATAATTACTTGAAAAACCATAATTTTATGTCAAATTGTCCTTTGAAGCTTCCAAATAAAGATATTTCATGCAGATATTTCTAAACAGGGTGGGAGAGAAACAGACACTCATTAGAGCTCTTTACAGCTTATACTCTTCATGACAAATTAATTACTACTACAATAAAAGGATTAGCCTATGTTATATTAGAAATGGTGGAAAACTTTATAAGAAAAGACAAAAATTCTGGTTAACAAGTATTTTCTCCATATGCTTTCAATTTTTTTCCCCTTGAGGTTGCCAGAAGTCAAAAGGTTTGTTTGCTAAAGGGTAAAAGCTTGTTTATAAAGAAGAGCTCATTACATTAAAAAAAAAATCTCTGTTTTAAATTAGGGGCTTCTGTCCAAGACACTTTAAGTAGGTTTTTTTTTCCACAAACTTTTTTTTATTGGACCACACACCGAAATCTCACAGACTCTTTTTCCCAAATCCTAGCGTAAAAAGTTTAGGGTCGGCAGCATTTTCTAGGTAGGGTTAGGAAACCCTCTAAACACAAATATGTTTTCAAAGGCCCAATGTGACCAAAATTATGACTTTTCCATGATAAAAGCATTAATTTTGAAACTATAAATTAAATGCAGCTCAAATGGCAGGGAAATATGGTGGTAAACAGTTAGGGAAAAAAAATTTTAGTTATCCTGACATGAATTTCTCCATTGCCAATATTTTCAAAAAGCCCCCTCCTTGTGGTCATCAAAACACTAAATCATCAAGCCAAGGGCAATAACTCTTTCCATAGTGATGATGACACCAGCACTGTCTGTGGACAGAATACATCAAAATCAGATTGCACAAAACTTGCTGACCTACATTGTTCACTTTGTTAATCTAATCTTTGAACTAGACTATCTACTATGTTATTTGAGGTTATTACTCTTTATCAAACGACATAGTTATAGACTGGTCTAAATTGAAAACATTTGCAGACTTGATTTGGGCAGATAAATAGAAAACATTGTGGGAAAAGGAGAAAATGCTGGTGACCAGCATTTTCTCCTTTTCCCACAATGTTTTCATAAGGGTTCTGCCTCTGGGTGACGTCAAAAGTCATCATAGTGTGGTAAAGGGTTGAGGCCAGACTGTTCCTACTTCTTGCAATGGAACTAGACTTGTAGCAATTAAATGACGAGGTGTCAATCATTTCTTCATAGTGAAAGACTTAAAATTCAAATTTAGCAAAGCAAGTGGGAGCTAAGACATTATTAAATGAAATTTAACCCTTGCTTCTTGCATAGTAACTTGTCTTTGTGGCCCTTGTTCATTGAAATTATACACGTGATCTTGAATTTACACTGTACACTAAGCGAGGCATTTAACCCTTTACCAGACGACAAAATGTAAGCCATGTCTAAATTGAAATCATTTGCAGACGACAATTTCAGTGTGGCTCAAACAGTACTATCATTTTTTGATGGAGTAGAAAACTTTTTGGGAAAAGGAAATGCTGGTTACCAGCATTTTCTCCTTTTCCCAAAATATTTTTTTAAAAGGCCTCTTTCCCAGGGTCGTTAAAAGTTGTCATTGTGTGGTAAAGGGTTAAGCTTAAAAAGCAACCTCAAACTTGCACTTATTTTGATCAAATTTCCAGACTGAAACTGTCCTTGTTATTCATTTCCCTGAGGGCTACCGCATTTACCTCAAAAACAAATTTGCCGTCAAATGAAGAAGTACTGTTATATAAATAAAGACATTGACTATGAAAGTATTCTTGTAAAGTATTGATAATCATAACAAAAGAAATGGCTTAGATACTTAAAAATCTTTGTAAACAACTGTAGCAACAGTGAAACTGCATTGCCGGTGTTAACCAGAAGGTTATTTCTCTACATAGAATAATGACCCGGGTCATTTCTCTACGTAGTGAAATGACCCATGGGTCAATTTCTCTATGTAACGAAATGACCCATGGATCATTTTGTAGGGGAGGGTCATTTGTCTGCATTACACCAGCTTCTACTGTACTGTTGCCATAAAGTTATAAAAGTGTTCTTTCGCAACATCAAAAATGTCCCCATATTTGGCAGAGAGTTTAGACCGTGAAAATTCTAACTACCATAAGAGGTCCTAAAATCTTTACTAAACAACAAAATTTTGATCTTGACCAATTTGAAAGTATTCTGAGATGACACATTTACTGTAGTTTAAAACATTTCCTCTTTTTCCAGCAAGGTTTTCGAAAGAAATCCTTTCTCAGGTCCATAATAAGGATCGGGCACCCTAATGGGATTCATGTAACGTTACCCTCAATCTCCAAAAATGGTATAGATTCGGCTAAGATTCCGTTAATCTGTAATCAATGCAGGGAGCCAGTGTCTTATCAGCTAATCAATCACGAACTACCGAAGTCTTTAGACTAATTAGTATGTTTTTCGGCAATGAAAGGTGATGTTAGAAAAATTCCATTATGATCCTTCAAACTAGGGAGTGTGTGTTTAACCCATTACCACACAATCCCTACTTTTGATGCCCCCAAGAAAGAAGCCTTCAGAAAAAATTGTGGGAAAAGGAGAAAATGCTGGTAACCAGCATTTTCTCCTTTTCCCACAATGTTCTCTACCTTTCACAAAACAAATTTCAAATTTTCACTTACTTTTATTTTGTCGTCTGCAAATGCTTTTGATTTGAACAAGCCTAAACATTTTTCGTTTGGTAATGGGTTAAGAGTGAAACTATCCAGGGTCTGTATTCACCAACCATTCTTAAGAATGTTCTTTGTCTTATTCTGCAAGACTTTCTGACTGCGAAAGTAACAGAACTTCTGACTGGCTAAACCAACTGGTTTAGCCAATCAGAGGTTCTGTTACTTTCACGTTGACAAAATTTTTAAGAATAAGACTGAGAATGTTCTTAAGAATATGAACCCTGCAGAAAATTTTGTGGACAGTTAATTGATCAAGATCAGACTGTACTCTGATCTACACTGCCCACTGCTTTATTCTGGATTATGACTAAACACTCTTCCGATTTTGTGTACAAACTGTATTCGTAGTCTTTGAGGAAATGGAATTCATTCCTTCAGTAATGAAAGTCTAACAGCGAAGTGTAGGATTATTTCCCAGGATACATCTGGATGAAGAAGGCCTCCTACTACTAATCCTCTTTCAATGACAAATATAGAATGCTTTTAAACTTTTAGTTTCAAATGTACTTTGATTCTAACCACCCACCCACCCACCACTATTGAAGACAAAAGCCTTAAGAAAGCATTTTGCGAAATGGTGTACATTCTGCTGAACAGAAATTTTAACAGAATTCCTATTAACTAAAATTTTCTCCTTTCCTCACATGTTAACAACCATTTCTCACAGTCTTTTATACGCTCCAAAGACAAATCCTATCATAATATAGCCACATTAAATTTGTCATAAGTATTATTCTCCTTTTCTTGCAATGTTTTCAAAAACTTTATTTCCCTGCATCATGAACACTAAGTAAACTAAACTAGGGTAAATAAAGATATGTATAGCTAAACAATAACCTGTAAGAAAATAGGTTAACCCTTTACCACATAAACCCGACTTTTATCAACCCTGACAAAGAAGCCCATAGAAACAAGCATTTAATTACACCCTTTCCCACAATGTTTTCTACCCTACCAAAGTAAGAAATCATTTTATTTACAACAAAATTTAATTTGTTATCTGCAGATGGTTTGAATTTGGTCGGCAGTCCAAAAATTTGTCATTTGGTAAAGAGTTAAATTGGCAAAGTTCTCCATTTTCATGTCGAATCAATTATCCAACAAGACACCATGGAAAACAGTGGGAGTAAAATCGTGATTCAATGAATCTGAATAAAGAATCAATAGCATTAATTAGAGTTTTTTCCACTCCTCTCTTTTTCCCCCTGGAAAATAATTAATATGAGGTATATTATTTTTTTTTGTAGGCTTTTATTCTGGGGGAAAAAAAATCTACTGTTGTGATATTTGGTTCCCTGCTTCCATGCAAGATTTTTAGAGAACCACCTTATCAACTATTAGGTATTATAAACCTTTCCCGCACAATGTCCACTTTTAATGCCTCTGGAAAAGAAGGCTATTGAAAACATTGTGAGAAAAGGAGAAAATGCTGGAAACTAGCATTTTCTCCTTTTCCCACCATGTTTTCTACCCTGTCAATGAAATATTCCACCATTTGAACCACATTGAAATTGTCGTCTACAAAATTAATGCTTTCTATTTGTACAAAGCTAAAATTTTGGCATCAGATAAAGGGCTAATGTGGGTGTGCTGTAATGTGACTGAAAGAGTAGAGTAGAAAACACCATGGGATATGGAGAAAATTGGTGGTTACCAGTATTTCCTTTCATTTCGAACAATGTTTTTAAAACTAGCCACTTTCTCAAAGTTGTTTAAAGTCTGGATTGTTACATTAAGTAGATGGTTGACCAGTTGACATTAATTTTTGACTCTTCACCAAAGGACAAATTTTAGATTAGACAAGTCCAAGATGAAAGGACTTGCAGGCAATAATTTATATGTAGCTCAAGTGATGGAATTTGTATTAAATGGTGTAGAAAAGATTGTGGAAAAAGGAGAAAATGCTGGTTACCAACATTTTCTCCTTTTTTTACAATATTTTCTTAGGGTTATTAAAACCCTGGATTTTATGGTAAAGAGTTAACCCTTTACCAAACAATCCTTGGTTTTTACAACCCTTAGATAGAAGCTTTTTGAAAACCTTGTGGGAAAAGGAGAAAATGCTGGTAACCAGTATTTTCTCCTTTCCCCACAATGTTTTTTACCCTGCTGGAAACAAATTTCAATTTTTGAGTTTAGTTTATTTTGTTGTCAGTGCAAGTGCTTTCATTTTGGACCAGTCTGAAATTTTGTCATTTGGTAAAGGGTTAAATAAACATGACCATTGAAGAAACGGCTCTGTTCACTATTCTTATCTAGAGAAACATTTTGAGGAATTGAAAAACATGAGCAATTTCACTCAGTGATGCTGCTAACTATGGTAGAGGGTTACCATGTACTTTTTCAACCAAGCCAGTTGTACTCTTTACCAGTTTGTTTGTATGGTATTTTTTCAACATTATTTCTGTTGTATAGCAGCAGCCGGTGCACCTATCCATGCTTTTCCTTGAGTTTTTTTTTTTTTACCAGAACTTGGCACAGGATCCTTCCCCTACCACTAGCAGACTAGACAGTTACTTTTGATGAATTTCAATTTTCTTCTCAGTATGAAGGAAAACTGTTCACTTAATTTTGTCATTACCAGACAGGTATTAAGCACTCCCAATAAAATCCCTTCACCCCTCATGGAATAAAAAATCACAGCGATAAATGGAGAAAATCCCACTTTGAACAATTTCTCGATTGCTTGGTGATCTTTTCAATGTTGTCTACTACACCGGGTTACCTTTCTGTCCTATAAGGTTAAACCCATCACCACACAATCCCTACTTTTTACGACCCTGGGAAAAAAGCCTTTTGAAAATATTGTGGGAAGAGGAAGAAATGCTGATAACCAGTATTTTCTCCTTTTCCCACACTGTTTTCTACTCTTCACAAAAGAATTCAATTTTTCAGTCACTTTTATTTTGTCGTCTGCAAATGCTTTCGATTTGGACAAGCCTAAAATATTTGGTAATGAGTTAATTACGAGGGAATAAAAGTCAGTTGATGCCATAACCAAGAAAGCACTTTAAGTAAAATCTTTTCATTCTTCACTTCACATAATCAAAAAACCACAGCCAAAAAATGGAAAAAAAAAATCAAAGTTTGAGCAATTTCCTCTATTGCTCAGTGACATTTTCATCTGTTGTCTTTAATCCTTTACCACACGAAAAAAATTTAGACTGTTCCAGATTGAAAGCACTTGCAGACAACAAAATAAAGGTAACTCAAAACTTAAAATTTCTTTCCAGAGGGTAGAAAACATGGTGGAAAAAGCATTTTCTCCTTTTCCCACAATGTTTTCTAAAGGCTTCTTTCTTAGGGTCGTAAAAAGTTACGGGATTGTGTGGTAATGGGTTAACTACAAGGGGACTTACCTTTTTGTCCTCACTATGAGGGAATACAAGTCAATTGATGTCATTACCAGGAACAGGAAAAGCACTCTGGAGGATAATAATGTTCTCAACTTCTGGAGGAGTCAAAGAGGGTCATTCCCTCCATCTTGTCCTCCCAGTTCTATAACTGTTTCCGGTAAATAATTCTAGTTAAACCCATCCCCGGTTTTAACAATCTTTTGGAAAATGGCTTTTGAAAGCATTTGGGAAAAGAAGAAAATACTGGTAATCAGTATTTTGTCCTTTTCCCACAGTGTTTTCTACCCTTCCTAAATTAACTTCCAACATTTGAACCAGATTTGTCATCTGTTAACCCTTTACCAAACAATCCCTGGTTTTTACGACCCTGAGATGGAAACCCTTTGAAAACATTGTGGGAAAAGGAGAAAATGCTGGTAACCAGCATTTTCTCCTTTTCCCACAGTGTTTTCTACCCTTCCCAGAACAAATTACAATTTTTCAGTCACTTTTATTTTGTCGTCTGCAAATGCTTTCAATTTGGACCAGTCTAAAATTTTCTCGTGTGGTGAAGAGTTTATATTTACTAAGTGAAGGAGTAAAAAAATTTGTTGTCTGCTAGAGTCAGTATCACAGTACGCCAACAAATTCAAACCTGAAAGCTTTGAACCTGGCTTAACTCTTTACCACACAATCCCGACTTTTAACGACCCTGAGAAAGAAGCCATTTGAAAACATTGTGGGAAAAGGAGAAAATGCTGGTAAACCAGCATTTTCTCCTTTTCCCACAATGTTTTCTACCCTTTCCAAACCAAATTTCGAGTTAAAAAGAGTTAAATTACTTCTGCAGTGAATGTAGATCATGCTCAGGCTGCATAGAATGTGCAGTCTAATCTTGGATTTATACTGTCTACTATTTTGTTACATATTCTTACCTTGAAATAGCAATATTCTAGTGCTTTCTTTTTTCAAATTGAAAAGATTGATTTCATTAATTCAGAGCTCTAATGGTTTAACTCTTTACCAGACGTCAAAATTTTAGACTGGTTCAAATTGAAAGCATTTGCAGATGACAAAATAAAGGTGACTGAAAAATTGAAATTTGATCTGGGAAGGGTAGAAAACACTGTGGGAAAAGGAGAAAAGGAGAAAATGCTGGTTTCCTACAGTGTTTTCAGAGGGCTTTTTTCTCAGAGGCGTCAAAAGTAGGGATTGTGTGGTAATGGGTTAATCTTTCATTCCAAGATTGCAAAAAAGATGATTCAACAATCTGATTTGTCTTTGTGAGTATAAATATCGTGAAAAAGGGACAAAATGTTGGTTGCAGTATTATCTCTTTTTTTTTTTTAATAATATCTGAAAAGCCTTCTGAGAAAATAATGATGGTTTGGTGATTGCTTAAATCTTTACCAGACGCCAAAATTTTAGCCCTGTCCAAATTGAAAGCATTTCAAGACAACAATTTCAATGTGGCTCCAATCGTGCAATTGTTTATTGATAGGGGATAGGGTAGAAAACACTGTGGGAAAAGGAAGGAGAAAATGCTGGTTTACCAGCATTTTCTCCTTTTCCCACAATGTTTTCAAAATGTGTCTTTCTAAGGGTCGTCAAAAGTCGTCATTGTGTGGGAAAGGGTTAAACAATCTGATTTATCTTTGTTAAGTGTGAAAAATATTGTGATAAAAGGACAATATGTTGGTTCCAGCATAATCTCCTTTTTCCAAAGTATCTAAAAAGACTTCTATGAAAAAAATATGGTATGGTGATAGGTTAACCCATTACCACACAATTTCTACTTTTGACTCCCCTGAGAAAGAAGCCTTTTGAAAACACTGTGGGAAAAGGAGAAAATGCTGGTAACCAGCATTTTCTCCTTTTCCCACAGTGTTTTCTACCCTTCACAAAACAAATTTCCAATTTTCAGTCACTTTTATTTTGTCGTCTAAAAATGCTTTCAATTTGGACCAGTCTAAAATATTGTCGTTTGGTAATGGGTTAAAACACATAATTTCAATCTACACCGTTTGCATGATCTTCAACTCCAAAAAAAAAAGCCAAAATGAATGCATGCTTCGAGACATTTGACCAGAATACTTCTGCAGAAAGGACAGTCAGTAGATTCAAGATCAGACTATAAACTAACAATAGTCTAATCATGATCTGTATGGGTTGTATTAAAAATGAAGATGAGACAGTAGTCTTCAAGGGAATGATTAATATTTATGGCTGTTCCATAAAATGTCAAAATGAAATTTTCATGACATAAAATGATACAAGATTGATGAGAATTTACTGCAAGATAATCTTTACTGCAAGTTTTCTTTTTCATAAAGCCTTTACCACACAATCCTATGATTTTTCATTTTATGACATTGAGAAAAATCACGTAATTCCATAACCTTGAGCACAAAAAAGGCTTTCAAAAACATTGCGGGAACAGGAGAAATGCCAGTTGCTTATAATTTTATCATTTGGTGAAGAGTTGAAGAAGATTATCTCTTTAGCACACAATCCCGACTTTTAACTACCCTGAAAGAGATGCTTTTCGAAGCATTGTGGGAAAAAAAGAAAATGCTGGTAACTGATCATTTTCTCCCTCTCTTGCCCATATGTTTTCTACCCTTCCCAAAACAAATTTCAATTTGTCATAAAGTCCAACTTGAAAGCACTTGCACACGACAAAATAAACATAACTGAGAAATTGAAATTTGTTTCAAGCATAGTAGAAAACATTGTGGGAAAAGGATAAAATGCTGGTTACTATCATTTTCTCCCTTTCCCACAATGTTTTTCACAGGCTTCTATCTCAGGGTTGTGAAAACTAGGGATTGTTTGGTAAAGGTTAAATAGGTCTGGAAATTCTTCAATACATTGGACAGTAATAGATCCAAGATCAAACTGCATCATCTGGTCTTGATCTACACTTGTTGCAAAAAGCATTTACAAGTATAAGAGACACTGTATGGGTTAACCCATTACCACACAATTCCTACTTAAAACGACCCTGAGGAAGAAGCCTTCAGAAAACACTGTAGGAAAAGGAGAAAATGCTGGTAACCAGCATTTTGTGCTTTTCCCACAATGTTTCCTACTCTTCACAAAACAAATTTCACAGTTTTCAGTCACTTTTATTTTGACGTCTGCACATGCTTTCAATTTGGACAAGCCTAAAATACTGTCGTTTGGTAATGAGTTATATGTTGAGGGCTGGATCACTCTTCCAATGACTGGTCTGTATTATTGATGTGTTGCACTTTATATTTCAATATCAAGTGGATACAGTGAGTAATTCCCAGTCTCTACTGTTGCTATGTAGTTATTTATTGATTCCACTCTTTTCTGTCATGAATATAGGCACATATCTAGCCCACCTACGGGTAGAATGACCTTTGGAAATATTGAGATGAATGATACTTCAAAAGACTCACTAAATTTGCTATTTCATCTTGATTATCAAAGCTGTACTAATTTTCTTCCCATTTATTAATTAATGATTTCGTGAAATAATTTGATGTTTTTTTAAACTAAACCCATCACTGGATTGACTGATTGTATAGTGTTTAATGCCGTTTTTGACGTCATTTCAATTATATTGCAGCAGCCAGTGCACCTATCCATGCTTTTCTGGAGTTTCTTTTACCACTACTCCAAACAATATTCTTTTCAAGTAAATGGCTGCTTTCCCACGTAACTATCGTGAAAACAATGGTCAGCAGTGAAAGAGGAATGAACCCTGTCTCAGTGACTATCATCAATCCTTAGAAAGAAATTGTTGGAGCCAAGGTTCAAAACAGCTACTGCCTGTTTTCAAGTCCTGCACACTACCAACTGAGCTATCAGGGCTTGGCTTAACCCACTACCACATAATCTCTACTTTTAACGACCATGAGAAAGAAGCCTTTTGAAAACATTGTGGGAAAAGGAGAAAATGCTGGTAACCAGCATTTTCTCCTTTTCCCGCAATGTTTTCTATCCTTTACAAAACAAATTTTAAGTTTTCAGTCACTTTCACTTTGTCATCTGAAAATGCTTTTGATTTGGACAAGCCTAAAATATTGTCCTTTGGTATATGAGTTAACTCTTTACCAAACTACAATATTATAGGCTTATCCAAATTGAAAGCATTTGCAGACGACAAAATAAAAGTGACAGAAAATTTGTGAAGGGTAGAAAACAATGTGGGAAAAGGAGAAAATGCTGGTTACCAGCATTTTCTCCTTTTCCCACAATGTTTTCAAAAGGCTTCTGTCTTAGGGGTGTCAAAAGTAGGGATTGCCTGGTAATGGGTTAAACCCAGTTTTATACAAAAGCACTTTTTGCAACACTACAAAGGAAAACCATTCACACTGTGGTAAAGAAATGTTTTTTTTTCCAAACAGTACTTTTCATGTACCTGTTTTGTGTACCCCTTTACCAAACAATCTCAGGATTTTATGGTCCTGAGATACAAGACTTTTGAAAACACTGCGGGAAAAGAAGGATATGCTGGTACCCAGCATTTTCTTCATTTTCCACGATGTTTTCTTCCCTATCAAGTATAAATTGCACTGTTTGAGCCTTGCTTGAATTGTCAAGTGCATAATGCTTTCAAGTTGAGAAAGTCTGCCTTTTTGGCGAGTGGTAAAGATTAAACCTGCTAAATATGAGAAATGAAACTTCAATCCTAAAGTAAAAACTTGAATACTGCTATTTCAAACTTGTTTGCAGAAAAATACCTCCTTCAAAAGACAGTGTGGATCCAAGATCAGCTGATCTAGATCTACACTGTCCGCAAAAGGTCATTGAGTTGCACATAGCAACATCAGGGTGAAAAGAAATGGGGAAAGAAACCTTACCTTTCAACAAGGCTACCCTTTTAAAAGCAGTGGATAGTTTCTGTAGCAGTACAAATAGGAAGTTATCGTCAGTTAGTAATTCCGGGTTTTCCGTGCACTGGTCATAGACAATGACATCATCATACTCTTCCACGTCGATGTGACAGGTCTGAGAAAGCAAGTCGCAGATCTGAACCTGGAATTGAACACAATCAACCAACATAAAAGGGTTTTCTACAATCTGCATGCTGACAAAGCCAGTGCACCTGTCTAATCATTTCTGAAATTTCATTAACTAGTAACATTCTTAACTCTTTCAAAGCCACTGTTGTCAAGTTGAAAGCATTTGCAGACAACAAAAATAAATGTAGTGTCAATGTCGATTTTTGTGCCTGGTAGGGTTGAAAACATTGTGGGAAAAGGAAAACATGCTGGCTACCAGCATTTTCTCCTTTTTCCACAATGTTTTCAAATTGCTTCTTCCTGAGGGTTGTTGAAATTCGGGATTGTGTGGTAAAGAGCTAAAGTACCAAGAACCTTGATACACATACATAGAGGATATTTGTTTTTTTTTTGGTGAAAGATCGAAATTCATTTCATCAAGTGAATGCATTTAACCCTTTCTGGGAGGAGCTTTATCAAAATCCAGTACAGTTCTTTTCTGTTCTTCCCCGTGGCATACCCCTCCTGCACAGCAACACATTACAATATTATGTCAAACGAAGAAATGTAAGGTATATGATGTCATATTTCCCATCTGGTTGTGAGACACATGCAATTTACCAAGGCAACAAGAACGTGAAAATCGGTATTTTCACTGGTGGTACCAGTGTAAGATCGAAAAATATTTTCACTGCTATTTCTCGAAATCCTACCAGAAAGCATGAAATAATAGGAAGTAAACTGTAAGTTATTATGTCCAGTGAGAATTGACAGAGGGCAACTGGTAAGTTTTTTATCAATCTCCATTGAGGCTGGGTTGCCATTTGAAGGCCTAACTCTTTACCACACAATCCCGACTTTTAACACCCCTGAGAGAGAAGCCTTTTGAAAACATTGTGGGAAAAGGAGAAAATGCTGGTAACCAGCATTTTCTCCTTTTCCCACAATGTTTTCTACCCTTCACAAAACAAATTTCAAATTTTCAGTCACATTTATTTCGTCATCTCTAAATGCTTTCAATCTGGACCAGTCTAAAATTTTGCTGTGTGGTAAAGAGTTAACTCTTTACCAAATGAAAAAAAATTTGGAACTGTCCAAATTAAAAGCCCTTGTAGACGACAAAATTAATGTGAATCAAAAAATATAAAAGTTTCTAGTGGGAAGGGTAGAAAACATTGTGGGAAAAGGAGAAAATGCTGGTTACCAGCATTTTCTCCTTTTCCACAATGTTTTTGAAAGGCTTCTTTCTCAGGGCGGTAAAAATTAGGCATTGTTTGGTAAAGGGTTAAACTCAATCCTGCTAAATTAGTAAAACAAAACTTTTAACCGAAAGTAAAAAACCTAAATTTTGTTACTTCTCGGGTACTTTTTGAGTAAAAAAAATGTGATAATTGGACAAGGTAGATCAAAGATCAGAATGCACAGAATATGCAGTCTGATATTGATCTACATTGTCCACAAAAGGTCAGTGATATTCGCTAAGCAGCCTAGACTTAAATTCTCCTAGTCTCTTTTCCCTATTCTGTTACAGTAATTTGTAAATGTATTCCCATACTGATTCATACGGTCTTGATAAACAAACTGCAGATGTCCTTTTCAGAATCAAAATAAAAGTTGTCTGCCAGATGTAGTTGTTTTGACTCTGTTTTTTGTTATTTTGCAACTAAGAAACCCTGAAAAAAAAAAAAACATTTGAAAACATTATGGGAAAAGGAGAAAATACTGGAATTCAGCATTTTCTCCTTTTCCCATGACGTTTTCTTACTTCCAAACTCTGACAACAAATTCCACATTTTGAAGATTTTTATTCTCTTTACTTTAGAAATTGTTTCAAAGTGGTGAAGCCTAAAATTTTGTTATTGGTAAAGAGCCATAACATATAAGTAAAGTGGTCTACTCCTGCAAGCTTGGTTAGAAAATTGTGACTTTTCCAAGCACATTTAGCACACTCAAGATGACTGACTCCTGAACATTGGTATCCTTTTGAACTGTTTACCAGGCAGGAAAATTTCTGTTGAGTCCAAACTGCATGCTAATGATAAACTTTAATGATTATATCCCCCATCGAAAAACGACCTCCCAGTCGGCCATTTTGGGTCAAATCAAAAAAACAAATAAGTGTCAAGGCAGAATGGGTAATTGTACACATGTAAAAAGACAGTTTCACGAAATTCTGTCTAATGGCATTGAAGATATTGACCCGGACAGACACACAGATGGACAGACTGATAGGTGGAAGGACAGACAACACTAAAACTACATCCTTCCGCCTTCCGCGGGGATAATAAAACTCAAACGGTGGGGGTCCTAAAGGTTGGAAAACATCCTAGGAAAACAAGGAAGAGCTGGTTAAATATCTCCAGATAAGAATCTATAGATACAAATGCGATCTAGCTGTCTCATAGGGTAGAAACATACGTGTATTCGGAAAAGGAGAAAGTACCAATATCCAGCAGTTTCTCCTTTTCCAGCAATGTTTTCCAAAGCTTTCTCAGTCACATGGTTGGTAAAAACTCAGGGTCTATATTCACCAACCATTCGTAAGAATGTTCTTGGTCTCAGTCTCCAAAATTTTCTAAATTTAAAAGTAACACACCTTCTGATTGGCTAAACCATTTGGTTTAGCCAATCAGAAGTTGTGTTAGTTTCAAATTTAGAAATTCTTGGAAAATAATACTAAGAATATCCTTAAGAATGGTTGGTGAATATGGGCCCAGGACTGCTTGTTAAAAGGACAATCATAACTATATGTATACCTTATCTTGCTGTAGACGTCGCTTGATAAGTTTAGATCCACAAACATTCACAGACTGTTGGATATGACTAGTGTTGTATTCCAGGAAGGACCGACTGTCAATGAGAAGATACTGAAAAGAGAGAAATTGTAAATTCATAAACACTCTTACAATGACAATTTTGGTGTTGATGCTTCCAACGATACCCACAGATTGACAAAATCTCTAGGACTTTAAGAAGAAAAATGGCATTTTCCTGTAAGATTTAGTAACAGTAAAATTTCATCCTGTTATTAATATCCAACTAAATGGTGATATTCCATAGGCTTTCTACAAGCTGAAGTCTACCAAAAACATTTGGATGACTTGAATTAGGACCATAAGAAATAGAAAATAGGGGAAACAACAACCATACCTTAACGACCCTGAGGAAAAAGCCTTTTGAAAACATTGCGGGAAAACAAAAACTTTGTGGGTATAGGAGAAAATGGTGGTAACCAGCATTTTCTCCTATACCCACAAAGTTTTCTATCCTATCAGGGAAAAATTGTTTCATTTTGATCACAATAAAATGATCATCTGCAAATGCTTTCAAATTGGATAGGTCCAAAATTTTGCTATGTGATAAAGGGTTAATGTAAACTGAATCAATTGACAGTTTGCAGTAAATTATATCAGGGGAAATAAATATACTATTTACAAGCTGCAACAAATATTTTATTGTTTCCCTTCCATCTACCTTTGTCAGAAAATACGGCTCTTTACCAAAGGTTAAAAATGTATGGTCCTTGAAAGCATATCGTCAATTTACTTCAAAAACCTCGTAACTACAGCTTGTTTAACTCATTAACAAACAACAAAATTTCAGGTTTGCCTAAATCGAAAGCATTTGCAGACGACAAAAAAAAGTGACTGAAAATTTGAAATTTGATTTGTGAAGGGTAGAAAACATTGTGGGAAAAGGAGAAAATGCTGGTTACCAGCATTTTCTCCTTTTCCCACAATGTTTTCTAAAGGCGTCTTTCTCAAGGGCGTCAAAAGTAGGGATTGTGTGGTAATGGGTTAAAGCTGTAGTTCTGAGGTTTTTGAAGTAATCTGATGAAGGCAACCTGGCCAAATTGATGGAACATGCATGCAAATGCATAGAAAACATTGCAGAGAAAGGAGCCTTATATGGATTAAGGCACAGATGCACATGTATACCACACAGACTCATGAAGGACATCTTGGTCTCTGGACAATAGTACTGAAATTGTTTTTCATTATGTAAGATTGGGACATATCTTGGATATATCTTATACATAAACATCTCCATTCAACTCTTTACTAAATCACAAAACTATGTACCAGACTAAAAATTAATGCTAAGCATTAGCAGACAACTTTTCAACGAGGATTTCTGTCTTTGATAGGACAGAAAACATGGCGGAAAAAGGAGAAAATTCTGGTTACCAGCATTTCTATTTTATTCACCTATGGTCTATAAAACTCTGGACTGTTTGGTACTAGGTTGAATACAAACCTAAACAAGTATAAGGTAATTACTCTTAGAGCTCCCGACAGAGGGAGTGATTTTGATTTCAAAATTGAAAATAGTACATAATTATTCTCTTCCGAACCTTATGTTGTGGATACTCATTACAATCGTCTCATCGAGATGATTCTTATGAGTATACACAACATAGGGTTTGAAAGAGAAATAACAGATTTAGAATACCATCACTCCATCTTATGTGGAGCTCTGTCACTCTAATGGATGATTTCTCATAAGCCAAACTTACCTTTTCAAATCCAGTGTTCAACAGCAAAGAAAGTTCGGGAGGATTAATAATAATAGCACCAGACGCATGGTCATCATCTATTGCTCTAAACAATTCATCATCAATTGTCTCGTCTTGGGTTGTAGTTCTGAAAGCTCCTTGGTCATGTTCTACTCGATATTCGGTCCAAATAGACCTTTCTTGTTGAGATTGAGATCTGGTCGAGGTATCGGACAAAATATGGCCCTCTTCAAGCAGTAAGGAATGCTCGCTCTCACGCAGCATCCAGGCTTGTAATCCTGGGCCAGCGTCTATTTCGTCCATCTTTGACAGAAATGTAATTTTGTCTATATTAGCTAAAAAATGACAGAAAGACAGTCAGTTTCTCTGGAACAGCAATACAGCTTATTGCCATTTTTATTGCTCGATAAAACTTGGGTTTTGATTCCATTGATTGGGGAGGAGTCAAAGTCTGCTCAGCATGTCCAATTGTTCTCTAAAGTTGTTGTTGAAGAATTTGAAGAGAGGTTTATATTCAGAAAACTTCCAAAATCTTCATCCCCCATGATTGGCCTGGAATTGAAAAAAAAAACATTTATATAACTATAAAAAACATTATGCTTTTGTACCATTGACCATTTTTTTACTTGTTCAGTTTGAAAAAAATTGTAAACAATGAACTACATGCAGTTAATATTAAATGTTTCTTTACCAAACTACAAATTTTTTTACACAACTATTAATTTGAAAACTGATGCAGACAAAAATATGCAATGGTTTGCTTGGCGTAATGGATTACGGAGATGTATTAAGCCCCCTTTTGCCAGAGCATGGCTCATAAACATATGACTTAATTAACCCTTTACTCCATAGATACTTATTTCTACGCATTGCTTGTAGGAGCCTTTGGAAAAAATTGTGGCAAAAGGTGAAATTGCTTGTCACGATTTCACCTTTTGCCACAATGTTTTCTATGCTATCAAAAGGTGTCAATATACACATAAGAAACGGCTTTATCTTTGCTGTTATTTAGGGTCAGTTAGAGATACCATAGAAATGCCTTACGGGGCAAAGGGATAAATATTGGGGTATGTCAAAATATTTACAGAGATAAATGGGAAAGATAGGAAAAAATAATGCAACTTAATTCACCAGCTTCTTTGACTTAAACCTCTTGCAAATAATAAGATCTGCAGACAGCATGTTCAGTGCAGTCTGATCCTGATCTAAACTGTCCATAAAAACCCTTTATTGTTACCCATCTCATAACACACAGCGAATGAGGTAAATTCAATAAAATGCTGAAAATACTGGATTTGGCAATTTATTTGAATTCAATGAGCCAAATTTAGGGAAATTTGAAAAAAAAAAAAGTGATTAAATTTGAAAGTAAACTATGAGTAAGGAAAAATTTCAAGTAAAAATCAATATTTCTACGTAATCAAGTCGGTCATACCCTTATAAGGAATAACAGATTGACTGCGTAAAAGAAGAAAATCGGTTCATAAAATCTGAACTGTATTAACTCTTTACCACACAATCCCGACTTTTAACGATCCCGAGATAGAAGCCTTATGAAAACATTGTGGGAAAAGGAGAAAATGCTGGAAACCAGCATTTTTTCCTTTTCCCACAATGTTGTCTACCCTGCTAAAAACAAATTTCAATTTTTGAGTAACATAAGTATAGTTTGTTGTCTGCAAACCCTTTCAATTTGGACTAGTCTACAATTGTGTCATTTGGTAAAGAGTTAAACCCTTTTAGCCCGATAGGCATGCTACAGATGGCTTGCAACAGGCCAAAAAGGACATTTGAATATTTGCATAAAGTGTCGTCTCCGATCAGCCTGTGCAGTCCCCGCTAGGTTTTATGCTACAGTAGACTAGCGCAAAACAGAAAATTACATATAAGGGAGAGCGTAGTTTCAGATTAACCTGGGAGAACTGCTCACGCTGATCTGAGACTACACTTTATGCAAATGTCCGCATTCCCTTTTTCGCGTATTGCAGGCCATACTTCCTTAGGCTTTTGCAGGCTCTGAGCATACATTAACCAATTACCACACAATCCCTACTTTTGACGTCACCATGAGAAAGAAGCCTTTAGAAAACATTGTGGGAAAAGGAGAAAATGCTGGTAACCAGCATTTTCTCCTTTTCCCACAATGTTTTCTATCCTTCACAAAACAATTGTCAAATTTTCAGTCACCTTTAATTTGTTATCTGCAAATGCTTTCAATCTGGACGAGCCTAAAACATTGTCATCTGGTAATGAATTAAAATCGACTGTACAAATATGCAAATTTATAGATCCTCCATCCATTTATACTGTCTGCAATGGTTTAGTCAGGCATCGTAGATAAAAGTAGTTCTGAGTCTTTACTCCTTACTACACAATCCTGATTTTTAAAGACCCTAAGAAAGAAGCCTTTTAAAAACATTGATGGAAAAAGAGAAAATGTAACCAGCAATTTCTCCTTTTCCAACAATGTTTTCTACCTTTCCCAAAATGGATTTCAATTTTTGAGCAACATTCATTAAATTGTCTGCAAGTGCTTTCAAATTTGGACAAGTCTAAAATTTTGTTGTTTGGTAAAAAGTTAAAGGGGCATGGGTTTTTATTCAGTTCTAATGAAAAAGAGGGTAAAAGGATTTGCATGCCCTTTTTCGCGTATCGCAGACCATATACAGGATTTTGCAGACTGGATAGACTCAGGTTACCAGCATTTCTTCATTTCCCACAATGTTTCCTATCCTTCCAAAAATGAATTTCAATTTTTGAGCAACATTTATTTTGTCGTCTGCAACTGCGCTTTCAATTTGGACAAGTCTAAAATTTTGTCGTTTGGTAAAAAGTTAAAGGGGCACGAGTTTTTATTTAGTTCTAATGTAAAAGAGCCGGTGAAAGGATTTGCATGACTCACTGCTTGAACATTTAAAAGTAAATCTGTTTAAGTGTTTACCTTTAAAACATGGCCAAGATTAAAAGTGAAATCCCTCATAGCAAACTTAACCCTTTGGCTGCTAAGCTTGACTCACTGACCTTTTCCAGATACTGTGAAGATCAAGATCAGACTGCACAAAACGTGCAGTCTGTTCTTGAATCTACACTGTCGGATAAAAAGGTATTATTCCCTTGGAAATAACTTTGAAATTGCAATAGTTGAGTTTTTAAAATCGAAATAAAAAAATTGTTTTGGTTATTTAAGAAGATAAGGTTTAACACCAACTTACAGACTACAGTCAAGGGCCCATAAACTTACAGTTCAACTCTTTGCATTGCATGAGTTTCTTTATATGCAGTCGAGTATTTTTTCATATTTAATCAAATATTTAATTTTTCGTAATTGAATGTCAAATTCCTGTGTATCAACACAAGTGATAGAAGGGAAGTAACTCATTCTTTCACTGAAAAAAAAAATGCAGGTTGTTTAACAGAATGATCAAAGAATATTTTTCATCAATTCACCAAACTGGCAGGAACTCCAATTTATATTATGTCTTTTGAAAACATTGTGTCAAATAAAACGATGTAGATGGAATGCCACTGGCTCTATGTCTTAGTTCTGAAAGGCACTGTATGTACAAAATGTATTTACTCCGTACCTAACAATCCTGCGATAAATAGGCCCTCAGAAGAGAAAAAAATGAAATTTATCAATAATCTTCTGCACCAGTTTCAAATTAGAACACTAAAATTGGGTAGAGACTATTGAGACACAACAGACTGAAGATGCATGCTAAATAACTAAAATTGCTATTTGTTTATTTGCTATGGCATGAATCGAGCTATATTTTTCAGTCCGTCATTTTAACACTTCACCACACAATCCTGACTTTAAACGACCCCCAGGAAAGAAGCCTTTTGAAAGCATTGTGGGAAAAGGAGAAAATGCTAGTAAGCAGCATTTTCTCCTTTTCCCACAATGTTTTCTTCCATTCCAAAAGCAAATTATTTAATCTTCAAATGCTTTCAATTTGGACCAGTCTAAAATGTCGTTTGGTACAGAGTTAAGTCAAAAGTAAACAATGCAAGTCTTATGCTTTTAACTGAAAGCAAGGAATTTTGTGACTCATCATAATTGACTGGTAATCATACTTTGTACCAGTCCTGTTCACTATGGACCAGTCAAGTTTTTAACCCTTTCCCAAATGACAAATTTTGGAGTCTTCCAAACTGAAAGAGTTGGCAGACGACAATTTTAGATTTTGAGAAAATGACAGAGAGTTCTCAAAAAGGGTAGAAAACACTGTGGGAAAAGGAGAAATTGCTCGTTACGAGCAATTTCTCCTTTTTCCACAGTGTTTTCAAAAGACTTTTACTGCAGACACATAAAAACCAGGGCTTGATTGGGAAAGGGTTAACCCTTTATCAAACAATCCTGAGTTTAAACCCCTAGACAAACTGGGCCTTTGAAAACATTGAGGGAAATGGAGAAAATGCTGATAACCAGCATTTTTGTCCTTTTCCTACAATGCTTTCTACCCTTTCAAAGACAAAAATCTACAATATGAGTCACATTTACTTAATAATTGTTTTCTTTCATGCTTTCAATATGGGTGACCTCAAAGTTTTGTCGCCAATAGGAAGATCCAAGTGTATTGCGCAAATGCAATTATAAAACTGTGGTATTTGTTTACCAATTCTGTTCATTCCTCTTTCTGACACCAAAAACACATAAATTTCAAATGCTGTGTAATTCAGTTATGGTCTGAAATAGCAGATTGCTTGCCAATTATTTTCTGATAATTCACCTGTAACACCCACTGATTGAATTTCATTTAATTCAAGTGGATATCAAATTAATGGCTTTAGTTTATACTCATTCACCACTCAGTCCCCCTGTGGTTTATCCATTAAGGATTAAGAGATTTCTCAGAAGTAAACAATCTAATAGTGTAAACAATATCTGACCACAACAAATACAACTATGTAGACAAATTACTTTCTTGTTACACCTCCAGGTTTATTTCGGTCCTCTGACTGTTACTTGCATCAAACCTCAACTCTTTACCACACACTCCTGAGTTTAACTCATTACCAAACGACAAAGTTTTAGGTTTATCAAAATCGAAAGCATTTGCAGACGACAAAATAAAAGTGAGTGAAAATTTGAAATTTATTTTGTGAAGGATAGAAAACATTGTGGAATAAGAAGAAAATGCTGGTTACTAGCATTTTCTCCTTTTCCCACAATGTTTTCTAAAGGTTCTTTCTCAGGGGCGTCAAAAGTAGGGATTGTGTGGTAATGGGTTATGAGCTGTCACTAAATGCGACTTAAAATACCCCCTCCAGCGCTTTGACAGAAAAAAGTGTCAAGTTCAAGGGGAGATAAATCCTCAACCAGGAAGAGTTGACACTTGTAAATTGCGTCTTGCAAATCTTCAATATATGATCAGTATATCGTGCAAATCTTCAATACAGGAAGAGTTCGCGACACAAAATTACCAGTATTTTGTACACAGACAGACACATGGAGGGGCAGATGGACACACAGGCTGATTCCAGTATACCCCAAAAACATTTGTCTTGGTATATTTGGTATGTTTGGGTATAATGACCCTGACAGGTTTTTGAAAACATTGTGGGAAAAAGAGAAAATGCTGGTTACCAGCATTTTCTCCTTTTCCAACAATGTTTTCTTTCCTATCAAATTATAAAAAATATCCATCTAAGCTACATTTAATTTTTCTTCTGCAATAGCTCTCATTTTGGCCCAGTCCAAAATATTATTGTTTGGAAGAGAGGTAACTCTTTCTTTCCATATTACAACACAAAATATGCAGTCTGATCTCTGAACTTGATTTATTACAATAATGTTTATTCTAGATTATTAATGAAGTACTTGATTCTAGAATGTGTCTCATCATCCTGTAGCCATAACTGTGTTGTAAGCATCCATAAAATCGAAATCAAGTTAAAGCCCCTTTATCAACTTAATTTGCTTTTTTAACAGTATAGATCAAGATCAGACTGCAAAGAGTATGCAGTCTGATTTTTGGTCTTTACTTTCAACTTCGCAAATGAGTTCTGGCCAGCTCCTTGATTTCTGCAAGTCTTTACCAGAAGAGACATAATTTTGGACCAGACCAAATTGAAAACATTGGCATCTAAAAGGATGTTTCAGCTCTATGACATGTGTGCCAGATACAGCGCTGGTACTGAAGTGGTAGTATCTGCTGTGTCCATATTCTGTTATTAGGTGACAAAGTTAGGTGATTCACTTTCACTTTTAGTCCGATCTTTTAAAAGCATAATTTCGGATTCTTGCCTCACATATAATCATTTGGCTTGATTAATTAAAATACTTTTTCTTCATTTTGCCGTGATGAAACGACCCATATTAGTTCTTGGTTTATCTATTCTGCAGTCATTGACAAGTGTGGCAGGATCAATTAAAATTGCTTTGATTGGAGCTTTATTTCCTATAATGTCAGCAAGATCCAACAAACTGAAACACTGACATTCTGCTTCTCAAGATATAGTATTATAATAATTCCTCCATTTATTGACAACAACATAGATCTAAGATCATTCAGCATATTTTGTGCCATTTGATCTTGCTTTAACCCATTACCAAACGACAATATTATAGACTGGTCCAAATTGAAAGCATTTGCAGACGACAAAATAAAAGTGTCTGAAAATTTGAGATTTGTTTTGTGAAGGGTAGAAAACATGGTGGGAAAAAGGAGAAAATGCTGGTTACCAGCATTTTCTCCTTTTCCCACAATGTTTTCTGAAGGCTTCTTTCTCAGGGGCGTCAAAAGTAGGGATTGTGTGGTAATGGGTTAAAAAGGTCACTACAACAGCACTTTGTAACTCAAAGGGTAAACTGTTTGGCAGACAATACATATTACATCTACCACACATGGGGCAGCCTCAACTTTTAACAACCCTGAGGAAAAAGTCTACCGAAAACATAGTGGGAAAAGGAAAAATTGCTGGTGACCAGCATTTTCTCCTTTTCCCCACAATGTTTCCTGTCCTTTCGTAAACAAATTTCATTTTCTTTCTCATCATTATTTACTGTTTTTTCTGCAAATGCTTCAGTGTCGCCAAAGTTTAACCCTTTTCCAACAAATTCCTGGTTTTCACCACCCTGAAAAAGAAGCCATTTGAAAACATTGTGGGCAAAGGAGAAAATGCTGCATCTATCTTGGGGATTCTTTGGTAAAGGGTTAATACCGGTAATTGCTAAAAATACTAATCAACTGATCAACCGACCGACCGAACAACCAACCATTCAACCAGTTCTCAAATCATAAAAACATGAAACTTAAATTTAACCCTTTCCCAAACAATAAATTTTAGACTCTTCCAAACTGAAAGACTTTGCAGACGACAATTTCAACTTTGATGAAAATGGCCGACAGTTCTCCAAATGAGTATAAAACACTGTGGGAAAAGGTGAAATTGCTCGTTACGAGCAATTTCTCCTTTTCCCACAGTGTTTTCAAAAGACTCATACTGCAGACATGTAAAAACAAGGGCCTGTTTGGGAAAGGGTTAACAGATTAAGCAAAGGGTTACAGCATCATGCCTATGTAGGTAAAAGGTTGAAACAATAACAGGATGACTCATCAGACATGTTTAATGCCAGAGTTTTTCTCTCTGTCTATTATGTATATTGGGATTATAACCCTTTGCGCTCCAAATAAACAAATTCACTACGATCAGTCGGAGAAAAACATCCGAATACCTGCTGTCTACAAGATGCATTCGGCCAGAAAGTCTCAGCATTGCAGACGTGTTGATTCCAAACCAGATTGCATGTTTTGTGCAGTCTGATCTTGATCTAGATGTTGACAGTAACAGCTGCTATAGTTGTGAGAGGCACTTTTCAGGTTAATAGATAAAAACTTCCTCATTTGCAAACTGTAACCTTTACTATATGAAAATACAACCTGAAACTCCTCTGTATGAAATTACCTTTCCAAAACTGATGAAATCTTTACTAAACAACAAAATTTAACCCTTTCCTACACAGTACCTGGTTTTTACCATGCTGGGAAAGAGGTGTTTTGAAAACAGTGTAGACAGGGAGAAAAATGCTGGTAGCCTGAACATTTCTCCTTTTCCCACAATGTTTTCCTCCCTTTCATAGACAAAAATCACCAACCACGTTTGCATTATACTTCGTTTGTCGTCTGCAAACCCTTTCAATTTAGGTCTAGTCCAAAATTTTGTCCTTTGGGAAAGGGTTAAAACAAGCACTATTGAAGGTATTTGCAGACAACACTCAAGAAGAGGGAATCACTTATTTAATCTCTGGCTGGGCCAATTTCTTTCTGAGGACTGATGATTGTAACTGCAACAGGATTCATTCCTCAGCCCACAGCTGGAATATGTCGGGAAGCAGCCAGTTGCTTGGAAAGAATATTGTCCAGAATACTACTAAAACTCCTGGAAAGCATCATAGGTGCACTGGTCCCTGTGATATAATTGAAATAATGTTGAAAACTGCATCAAACCCCATGCAATCATCGTAATATTTCCTGTTTTACCCTTTACCACACGATACCCTATTTTACTGATGCTTTGGAGAAGCCGTTGGAAAACATTGTGGGAAAGGGAGAAAATGCTGGTAACCAGCATTTTCTTCTTTTCTCACCATAATGTTTTCTATCCTTTCAAAAAGTGACATGATCATTTGGGCCACATTCAATTTGTTGTCTGAATATGCTATTTATTAAGTTTGCTGGAGAGTTAAACTCTCGTCCAGTCCTCAGTATCCCTGCATATAAGGCAGTAATTAAATCGAGAGATATATAGGATCTGACATGAGTGGGCTTTTGAGATAAGATTTTATTAAACAAGCCAAGGAAGATGTTATTAACCCTTTACTCCATAGATACTCATTTCTACACATTACTTGTAGGAGCCTTTGGAAAACATTGTGGCAAAAGGTGAAATTGCTCGTAACGAGCAATTTCACCTTTTGCCACAATGTTTTCTACGCTATTAAAAGGTGTCATATACACATAAGAAACGGCTTCATCCTTGCTGTTATTTAGGGTCAATTAGAGATACCATAGAAATGCCATATGGGGTAAAGGGTTAAGGGTGCCTTCGGCCAGCTTTATAACATTTTTTCTGGACGAGTTTGATAAAAAAAAATCTTATCTCAAACGCCCACGAATATCAGATTCTTTTTATCACATAACATTTCACAAAATATAGAGCAGATGCTGCAAAAATACTCATTAATGCACCCGTGGTAATATCCATAAGACTCATTCACCGTTGTCTGCGCATGTCATATTCTTCGAAGATTCGACTGTCTTATATGACGCATCACTACTAGCCCCGAAAGCGGGCTGACAGTAATATTACGCTCTATAAAGTAGCAATGTTGAAAATAGCTTTTACAAATCAATACGTTTTAGGAGAAATGAGACCTGCTTTAGCAACAGATTTCTCTAAACTGGTGATCATAGTTGAGTGAATTGCATGAGGTAGCGTTTTATTGGGTAAACCTTTTTTTTGTTTTAAATTCAAAGTATCGGTTGTTGCGTAGGAAAGTGGTTTGGTTCTGTACCCAGGATGCCCATATCAGATAGATGAGTATTTATAGAATGCCATCTAGCGGGAGATAATGACTCATTCACTTCTGCAGAATACGTACAAAATGACATCAAAAATGACGTCACACAAATATGATACCAAACATGTGTATGAAAATTCGTAATGGGTATATTACACTGAAAACAATCAAGGTTATGTGATCAAATAAAATTACATATTTTCAATTTGTGCCACATGATTTTGATCTGCACTGACCAAATGGCAACTAAACCTGTACAGAGATACAACCTTTAGACTAACAACAATATTCTAGATTTGTCCATAATGAAAGCAATTGCAGATGACAAAATAAACCTGACTCAAACTTAGAAATATATTTTGGGAAGGGTAGAAAACATTGTGAGAAAAGGAGAAAATTCTGGTTACCAGATGACAAAATAAACTGGACTCAAACTTAGAAATAATTATTTTGGGATGGGTAGAAAACATTGTGGGAAAAGGAGAAAATGCTGGTTACCAGCATTTTCTCCTTTTCCCACAATGTTTTCAAAAGCTTTTGTGTTTAGGGCCTGTGTGGTAAAAGGTTAATTATAATGAAACATACTGCATGTATGATCATCATGTTTTCAGTATCTAGACAATTAAGCCCACAAGTAGCATCTGCAAGGCTGCTTTTCCTAAAATATCTCTCATAAAATCAGACAGTGTAAATAAATGATCAGACTCCATGTTGTGCATTCTAATCTTACCCAAAACATTTCTGAAAAAGCAATTCAAATTTCCCTTACAATGCATTGTATTCTGAAACAGTTTAACCCTTTACTCCATAGATACTCATTTTGATGTATCAACAACAGACAGCTTTTGAAAACATTATGGGAAAAGGAGAAATTGCTCGTAACGAGCAATTCCTCCTTTTCCCACAATGTTTTCCACTCAATTAGATATTTGTATCCTCATTTATCCATATTTTTGTCATCATATCTTTATTTGCTGCTGAAATGGAAGATCCTCAAATTGGCATATCAGGTAAAGGGTTAAGTGATACAAAAATGCACCAGAAACAAAAGAAATTTGCTAACAAGATTGGACATGACGGCTCTTCCTGAAATATATCACGATTTACAACCTTGCTGTGGATTTTAACTATAACTCCTCATTAAATTGATATGTTTGGTCTTTTAACAATTTGAGAGCACATCTTTAAAAATTCATATTTCAGCAGATACTGAACATCATTCAAGATGGATCGACTGATGTCAGCATACAGTCTCGGATCTTGGATCCAAGATTTTTGGAAATGTGAGAATCTGGCAAAATCAAACTCTACCACAATGCCAACTTTTAGCAATGCTGAGGAAGATATGCCTTTTGAAAACATTGACTGAAAAGGAGAAATTGCTCAGGTTAACCAGCATTTCCTCCTTTTGCAACTATGTTTTGTACTTCATCAAAAACATAATTTATCTCATAATTATGTCACATCTACATTATCATCTACAATCGATTTCAATTTGGACAAGTCTATATTTTTCTTACATGGTAAAAAGCTAAAATGAAATCTATTTCCATCATATAAAACCTCCTCAGAGTACTAGCATTGCATTAACTCTTTACCATACGACAACGATTTTTGACTGGTCGAAGTTGAAAGCACCTGAAGAGGACAAAATAAATGTAAATCAAAAATTGAAATTTGTTTCTGGCAGGGTAGAAAACATTGTGGGAAAAGGAGAAAATGCTGGTTACCAGCATTTTCTCCTTTTCGCACAATGTTTTCAAAAGGCTTCTATCTCAGGGTCGTAAAACCAGGGACTGTTTAGTAGAGGATTAATCCCTTACCACACAAACCTTTAATAGATTTAACCCTTTCCCAAACGACAAACTTTTGGGCTAGACAAAATTGAAAGCATTTGCAGACGACAATTCAACTCTTGCTGAAAAGATGATTTCTGTCTATGATAGGGTAGAAAACATTGTGGGAAAAGGAGAAAATGCTGGTTACCAGCATTTTCTCATTTTCCCATGATGTTTTCAAAAGGCTACTATTCGAGACCTGTGAAAACCAGGGATTGTTTGGGAAAGGGTTAGGTAATAGCTTTTTCAGAGGAGACTTTAAAAAAACATTTTTTTCTTCTCCCGCAATGTTTTCTGTCCTTTCAAAGGCAAATCTCATGATGACGTGGGCTTCATTTTAATGTTTGTCTACAAGATTGTGATAGTCTACCAACATTTTTCTCCGTTTTCCACTATGTTATCAAAAGGCTTCTTTCTATGGGTTGTCAAAAGTCAGGAATTTGTGGTAAAGGGCTAAACCTGTCATTTATTCTTGATAATACACTAATGTAATACTGTATATCTTTTGTGAGTTGTAAGTTCTTGATGATTTATATTATTATTATTGCAGAGGAAATAACTACAGCACTCCCTTCATTTATATTTTGTACAACTCTTCTAAAAACATGATGTTACTATAGTATCTTTAGCCAGGTAGTTCACTAATGATCATTAGCGGGTTGCATAAAAGTTAAATGTCGGCAGGTAAAAACTTGACAGAGTGCAGAATATACCAAACAGACTCTTCCAGTGTAGAAATATTACCCAAATACATGTAGTTGCTATATCAAAGTTGCCCTTTTCCAGAACTTCTCAGCAAAACAAACAGAGTAAGACACAGATTAGATTGCAGGTTTTGTGCAGTCTGATTTTATCTTCAATTGCCGCAAATGCAAGTACAGTCTAGAAAATGTGTTGAAGCTTAAGCATATGTTAACATTTTTTACTTGTCCACGTCAAAAGCAGTTAAAAGACAAAAATGCTGGTTACTAGCTTTTTCTCTTTCTCTCAAAATGTTCTCCAAAGTCTTCTACTTGTTACACTTGATCTAACTTGGGATTGCATCATAAAGAGTTAACCCTAAAAATTACTAGACGACAAAATTTTAGCCTTTTCCAAATTTAAAGCACTTGTAGACGGTAATTTGATATGGGTTCAAACAAATGGAGCAATCTTTCTTGCATTGTGTAGAAAACATTGTGGGAAAAGGAGAAAATGCAGGTTACCAGCATTTCCTCCTCTTCCCACAATGCTTTCAGAAGGCAGCAAGTTTTTTTTGTCAGGGTCATTAAAAAGTCGGCATTGCATGGGAAAGGTTAAGAGTTAAAACTGTACCTGCGGCAGTTTCATGATGTCCGAAGCAATGCATCTTGGGCCTGAATGACATAAAATTTTCTGATGACATAACAAAAGACATAAAACAACATCGAGTTGTTTTTGCAACATCAATTGCTGTACCGACATGAACTTGTTTCATTTCTTTATTCTCATGTCTTGGATTTTTGGTATTAGCTTACCTTGCATCTTTAACCCTTTACCAGACAAAAAAATTTTAGCCTTGTCAAAATTGAAAGCATTTGCAGACAACACTTTCAATGTGGCTCAAATGGTGCAATATGTTTCTTTGATAGGGTAGAAAACATTGTGGGAACAGGAGAAAATGCTGGTTACCAGCATTTTCTCCTTTTCCCATAATGTTTTAAGAAGGCTTCTTTCCCAGGGTCATTAAAAGTTCTCTTTGTGTGGGAAAGAGTTAACTCTTTACCAGATGAGGTAATTTTGGTCTACTGAAATTGGAAGAATTTGCTGCAGACTACAAGTTCTGAGTAGATAAAAGCGTGATATTTTTATTAGTATGGGAAGAAAACACTGTGGAAAATGGACAAAATGCTCGTTAAGAGCATTTTCTCCGTTTCTCACAGTGTTTTCAAACACAATCAACCTCAGAGCCGTATAAAACCAGTGTCTTATCGGGAAAAGGGTTATATTATTCTTTACCAGTGATAATATTCTAGATATGTCCAAGTTGAAAGCCTATGCGAAGAAAAAAATGAAAGATCACTCAAATAACAAAATTTGTCCTTGACATAATGTTGAGGAAAAAGGCAAAAATGCTGGTACCAGCATTATTTCTTCTTTTCCCAAAATGTTTTCAAAGGCATTTTTCTTCAGGGTCGTTAAATGTCCGGATTGTATGGCAAAGGGTATATTCTTTACAAAATGGGACTTGTATTTTCAGATGAGAAATCAAATCTTTTTTCAAATATCAGCATTTTGTCCTTGAATATGTAGAAGACAGTGTAGGAAAAAGGAGAAAATGCTGGTTATCAGCATTTCCTCCTTTTTCATCAATGTTAGCTCCACTCTCAGGTCTTTAACTTAAAACTCCAAACTGTTGGGTAAATGGGAAAACCCTTCATCGCACAATGGCAACTTTTAATGATCCATGGAAAGAAGCCTTTTGCAAACATTGTGGGAAAAGGAGAAAATGCTGGTAACCAGCATTTTCTTCTTTGACCACAATGTTTTCTACCTTATCAAAGAAAAAAAATGCACCATCTGAGCCATAATGAAATTGTCATCTGCAAATGCTTTTGATTCCGACATGTCTAAATTTTTGTCTGGTAGAAGGTTTACGTGGTAAACCTATTTGTCTTCCTTCGGGGAAAAAATTTTGAAAGCAGTGCAGAAAAAAGAAAAATTGCAAAGCCTAACAATATATAAATCAAATTTAACTTTCAATCAGTTTGTTTTGCTGACTGCACTTACATCTGCGGGGCATGCCAAAAGATGCCGACCTTAGAACATTGATATACCTGAGTTACGTGACAATCATGTATTAATTTTCTTCAATTTTTCAAGATGATAATTTTTTGCTTTCGTATGTATCCAAATTTTATATCATTATTGAAATTATGAAACGATTTTGCCCTGCGGCCTTCAATCAGATGTCAGTCCAATGAATTTAAATCAACCCTTTATCACAAAATCAGGTTTTAACGACCCTGAGAGAGAAAATTTATGAAAACCTTGTGGGATATAGAGAAAAATGCTTTTAAAAAGAACTTTTTATTCCCCATTTCCAACAGCATCTACTAACCTTACAAAAACCATAGTTAATTCTTTTCTTCTTAACCCTTTACCAAACAATGGTTTTTATGACTCTGAGATAGAAGTCTTTAGAAAACATTGCAGATAGAAGTCTTTAGAAAACATTGTGGGAAAAGGAGAAAATGCTGGTTACCAGCATTTTCTCCTTTTCCCATTATGTTTTCTACCCTGCTGGAAACAAATTTCAATGTTTGAGTTACATTTGTTTTGTCATCTGCAAGTGCTTTCAATTTGGACCATTCTAAATTTTTGTCTTTTGGTAAAGGGTTAAAGGCCCAGTAAAGGCCGAAATATCATGGCACTGTGTCATAGTATCCTGTCATCATGTGGTTGGGCCACATGTGAGGAGATGGCACACTAAGCCCCAGATAAAAAGGAGTGATGGTTTTCTTACTCCATTATCTTTCTCATTGAAACCCTATGTTGTGGGTACTCTTATTAGAATCGTCTCCATGAGACGATTCTAATGAGTAGCCACAACATAGGGTTTTATAGCAGAATAATCAATATTTTCAATTTTGAAATCAAAATACCCCCTGTATCTGGAGCTAAAAAGTGTGGCAGGAAAAAAACCCCATTAAAATCAGGCAAATTGGTAAAAAAAAGAAACAGGTACTTGGCAGGTTTTAACCTAGTTTTGAAATTAATTTCTGTGTCAGCGACTAACACTCGGATCAACGGATCAACCATACAATGACAGACTGTCATCTTTTCAATAATTTCCATACTTTGAAATGGTATGATATAAATTCAACTGCATTTAACTCATTACCACACGACAAAATTTTAGGCTTGTCCAAATCGAAAGCATTTGCAGACGACAACGTAAAAGTGACTGAAAATTTAAATTTGTTTGGTGAAGGGTAGAAAACATTGTGGGAAAAGAAGAAAATGCTGGTAACCAGCATTTTCCCCTTTTCCCACAATGTTTTCTAAAGGCTTCTTATTCAGTGGCGTCAAAAGTAGGGATTGAGTGGTAATGGGTTAACTCTTTACCAAACGACAATATCTTAGGCTTGTCCAAATCGAAAGCATTTGCAGACGACAAAATAAAAGTGACTGAAAATTTGAAATTTGTTTGGTGAAGGGTAGAAAACATTGTGGGAAAAGGAGAAAATGCTGGTTACCAGCATTTTCTCCTTTTCCCACAATGTTTTCTGAAAGCTTTTTTCTCCGGGTCGTCAAAAGTAGGGATTGTGTGGTAATGGGTTAAACACCTGTTTTGTAAAATTACTTAACCCTTTCCCGAACAATCCCTGGTTTTCACGATCCTGAAAAAGAAGCCTATTGAAAACATCATGGGAAAAGGAGTAAATGTTGGTAACCAGCATTTTCTCCTTTTCTCACATTTTTTTTTAACCTTCCCAGAACAAATATTAATCTTTGGGTCAGCTTAATTTTGTCATCTGCAAATGCTTTTGATTCGGACCAGTCTGAAATTTTTTGTCTGGTGAAGATTTAAACAGTACTATACAAAGATTTGCAGTCAACAGCATAATTGTTTTAACCCTTTCCCAAACAATCCCTGATTTTTACGGGTCTGGAATAGCAGCCTTTTGAAAACATTGTGGGAAAAGGAGAAAATGCTGGTAACCAGCATTTTCTCCTTTTCCCACAATGTTTTCCACCCTATCATAGACAGAAATCATCTTTTCAGCAAGAGTTGAATTGTCATCTGCAAATGCTTTCAATTTGGTCTTAGTCCAAAGGTTTGTTGTTTGGGAAATGGTTAAAACTATATTTCCCATTGGTAATGATTGTAATTGAAATTGGAGGCAGGAAAGTCTTATACCTTTTTCCACAGATGTACTGCTTATCCCAATAATCCCAATTACGACTTTTTTCTTGTGGCAGAATTTTTAGTTCATGCACTATGTACACATCTTTGCAAGCCAAGGCCGACAATTCACTACGCTACTCTACCCTTGGTAGATTGAGCTTGATTTTCATGTTCAACCAATATGCTTTTTCATTGGATGCAGCCAGCTCTAGCTGCAATGAATGCAATCGCTCGTAGCATTTCATCTTTGATAAAAATAAAAGCAAGGTCGCTACCTTTCGAATAGAAGGTAAAACATGGAAACCCACATGGATGTATACTTATCGCTTCATGTGTATTCGTAAGCGGTTTGTTAAACGATAATCATTTGCTTTTAGAAATATGATGTAAAGGGGGGTAATAACCAGCATCCAATAGAGGGCACATCGCAGGAATCTCGAAATCGGGCTTAATCACCCAAAGTAAGATCCACATAGTGATTGTAAACTTGGCTTGCGAAGATGTATGTACAAGACATAACAGTGTTTACCCTGTACTGGGTAGTAATGTATCATAGCAGACAGGTCAAAGAATATGACGAGCACAGGCAATTGTGCATGGTCACTCGTCTGGTCAGCTTTTGCTTTGTAAACATTGCAAAAAAAAAAAGCAATTATATGTTACAAGGAAATCAGGGACTAAATTTCAAAAGCAAAATCATTCCCTTTCTTGTTTTGTAATAAACTTGAACTCAACGCTCATAAACTTTAAGTTTGACAAGAAATTAACCCCCGCCCAACAATCTATTTATGCAACTTGTCATTTTGTGGCAAAGAATTAGCATTGATCCTTATGGTGTTTGCCACAATTAAGTCTTATTTTAGCAGACAATGTCAATCAAGATTAGACTGCATACAACATGCAGTCTGATCGTGGATCTACTTTCTTCTGGCAATATTTGTCACATTCTGGGAAAAGGAAGTTTCAATTTGCACACATTTACTCTTTCTCAAACAATCCCTGGTTTTGACGTGTCTGCAGTACAAGTCTTTAGAAAACACTTTGGGAAAAGGAGAAATTGCTCATAACAAGCAATTTCTCCTTTTCCCACAGTGTTTTCTAGCCTATCGGAAAACTTTCTGCCATTCTCATCAAATTCAAATTGTCATCTGCAAACACTTGGAGTTTGGGACAGTCTAAAAATTTGTCATTTGGGAAAGGGTTAAGTTAATTTTCTTGAATTAGTTTGCCTTCTCTTCATTCAAGTGTAAAAGGAATAAATTCATTGCATAATATGTGTGCAACATGTTCTATGAAAAGGGAGTTTACTGCATTTGAAAAAAAAAAAACAGACCATTGAGTTTTAGCAAAGATGGTCCATGAAAGCTGTCACCCGAGTCAAATTCTTTACCTACAATTTTCTGCATGTCACAGGACCATTCTACCACTGAATTCAGCTGATTGTGAGCCAAATGGATACCACAATGCCAGGTCAATAATTATGTGATAATTTGAATGGTATTTTAATGTATCAGAGATATATTAAACTTCCTTTTGCCAGAGTATATTGATGTCAGATTAAAATATATGTATACAACAAAATATTTTTGCTTTACACTTTCTAAAGTGAAAAGTGTAACAATTACAGTGTTGGAATACTTTAACCCATTTCCACACAATCCCTACTTTTGACGACACTGAGAAAGAAGCCTTTACAAAACATTGTGGGAAAAGGAGAAAATGCTGGTAACCAGCACTTTCTCCTTTTCCAAAAATGTTTTCTGACCTTCACAAAACCAATTTCAAACTTTCAGTCACTTTTATTTTGTTGTCTGCAAATGCTTTTGATTTCGACAAACCTAAAATTTTGTCGTCCAGTAAAGTGTTAATTATGTTGCCTGCAAATTCCTTTCAATTTGGTTCAAGCCAAAGTTTTCAACTGTTATAGGGTTAAAAATACATGTATACAATAAAATGCTCTTGCTCAACAACAGTTAATGTTGTTCAGGTATTTCTATCAAAGTCTAAAACTAAGGATTTGGTAGACAAAATTCTTATCACAATTTCCAACCAAATTATGGATACCCAAATTCGGCAACAAATAAACACAACAGAGCCATTTCTCACTAAATGAAATTTGAAAAAGACCTTTGCATGTAAATTATTCACATTTGTCACAGACTTTTCAACTATTGACTGTCTGATAGTCTGACTGAAAATACTTTAACCCTTTTTTAAAAAATCCCTTGTTTTTACGACCCTGAGACCAGAGGCCTTTTGAAAACATTGTGGGAAAAGAAGAAAATGCTGGTAACCAGCAATTTCTCCTTTTCCCACAATGTTTTTTCACGCTGCTGGAAACAAATTTCTTTTTTTGAGTTTGGTTTATTTTGTTATCTGCAAGTGTTTTCAACCAGTCTAAAATTTTGTCATTTGGTAGAGTTTGTTTGTATACGTCTATCTCTTCCGTATGTATTTGTACATAAAATTGACAAGGAACCTCATGGTTCAAGTCAAAGAATAAAACTATATCATATCATCATGTTAAATTATACAAGTTCTTAATTTTTGTAAACCTACTCTCTCTACGACAATATTCTTTATGTACCCCTGACAATCTTTACAGTGTAATGTACAATACTAATGTTTGGAAAAAAAGATTTCAGGTGCTGAAAATTTAATTCCAATTTGAGAAACAAAATTGTGACTTGTCCAAATTGAAAGCATTTGCAGGTGACCTAGTAATTGGAATTTGTATTGGGAGATCATTTTTTCCCTTTTCCTAAACTTATTTCAAAAGGCCTCTTTCTCAGGGTTGTTTAAAGTTGGAATTGTGTAGTAAAGAGTTAAGAAATAATTTCTATACTGAGATCACAAACCAAAATAGATAATTTTGTGTAAATATAGTAGATCTATTGCATAAATTAACACTAAACCAGTGGTTTTCAAAATAAACAAATTTGACATTTTCAGTCAAGAAGAATAATTATATATATTGCATGTTAATCCTTTACCACAAAATCCGGAGTTTTTAACTATGTCTTTTGAAAACATTGCGGGAAAAGGAGAAAATGCTGGTAACCAGCATTAATTCTCCTTTTCCCGCAATGTTTTCAAAACTATCTGATTCAAATCTCATCGTGTCAAATAAATTTTGTTGTCTGCATGGACCCATCTAATTTTAATGTTGTCGTTTGAGAAATAGTTCAAGTCTGCTTTGACCTGAATATCTTTACATGACAGACAGTGTAGATTCAAGATCAGACTGAATGTATTATGCTCACATTTTACATTGTTCAAGGTGAAAGCATTGAATTTTTCAACAAATTAGGCATAGCTGAAATTGCAGAATTTGCTGAAATTGCAGAATTTGAATGTTAAGTTAAAAAAAAACATCTAGGGAAAAAATAAAAATATTGCAACAAATTGCTGGTTACCAGCATTTTCACCTTTTTAAACACTGTATTCCAACACCTTTTCCTTTAACCCATTACTACACAATCCCTACTTTTGACGCCCCTGAGAAAGAAACCATTAGAAAACATTGTGGGAAAAGGAGAAAATGCTGGTAACCAGCATTTTCTCCTTTTCCCACCATGTTTTCTACCTTTACAAAACAAATTTCAAATTTTCAGTCACTTTTATTTTATCATCTGCAAAATGCTTTTGATTTGGACAAACCTAAAATTTTGTCGTTTGGTATTGAGTTAGCAATTCTGTTGGTGCTAGGTAAATGCACAGTTGTAAAAAAAAATTGTTTATAACATCGAAAGCGATAACAGAAAAAAGAAAAAGAAGACAAGTCCAATCAAATAAAAGTCAGATTTACCAGTTCTAGAGACTGTTGAATTATGAAAAGTTGCAAGATGCAAATATTGCTTGACCCTTTACCACACAATGACGACCCTGGGAAAGAAGCCTTTTGAAAACATTGTGGGAAAAGGAGAAAATGCTGGTTACCAGCATTTTCTCCTTTTCCCACAAAGTTTTCTACCTTATCAAATCAAAATTGCACCGTTTCCGCCACTTTGAGTTGTTGTCTGCAAGGGCTTTCGTTATTTGGATAGGTCTAAAATTTTTCTGTGTGGTAATTAACGGGTTAAACAGGAGCAGTTTCCTATGCATGAGAATACCTTGTTTTGTCACAATTATTTTCTAAAACCTTTTAGATTTATAAATGTCATGATTTGAATTACTGAAGCAATTAACTGTTAATTAATGGAGATAGTATACATCTTGAACGCCTACCTAATCTGAATCCAACTTGTTACAGAATAAATACAACTTTTCATACCCCTTGCTTTTCAGCAAACAGTTTTGTAAAATATCTGTGGAAAAGGAGCAATTATAGGCGTAAGCCGATATTGCTGCTATAATGCCAGCCTTTCTCCTGATTGAAATCTGACTATATACTTTACTTTTTTCCTGCTTCCTTTTTTTAAATTCACAATACTTGGATTAAATTTTGTTGAAAAGCCAGTTTTCAGGTATAAAAAGCTGGTACAGACTAATGTGTTAACCTCTTTCCCATATGATCCCATAATATTTGATTGACACCATTTTAAAAAATGCGTATATGTGGACATCGTGGAAAAAAACGTAACCAGCATTTTCCCTTGTTCTGAAAACCACGTTAAATCTTTTCCTTTCACAGCCAAATCTGGGTTCAAAATTCAGCAACCATCCTTAAGAACTAGTACAGATAACTGTCCCCAAAGGCGATGTTACTTTTCGGTGTACAGTAAATATCCAAATATGAAAAAGATCACCGGGGCGTCTCAATATTGAGACTACCTTAAGAACCATCTTGGTTCTCTGTGAAAGTAACAAAACTTCTGATTGGCTAAACCAAATGGTTTAGCCAATCAGAAGTTCTGTTACTTTCACATTGATAAAATTCTGTAGATTTAAAGACTAAGATTGTTCTTAAGAATGGTTGGTGAATTATGATGGACTCTGATCTGATGAGTCACAAATGCATTGTTGTCTACAAATGCTTTCGATATGTATAATAATTTTCTTTTCTGGTTAACTCTTTACCACGCGACAAAATTGTTCAAATTGAAAGCATTCGCAGACGACAAAATAAAAGTGACTGAAAAATTGAAATTTGTTCTGGGAAGGGTAGAAAATACTGTGGGAAAAGGAGAAAATGCTGGTTACCAGCATTTTCTCCTTTTCCCACAGTGTTTTCAAAAGGCTTCTTTCTCAGGGGCGTCAAAAGTAGGGATTGTGTGGTAATGGGTTAAGAGGAGTATAGAACTTATTTCAGTTATGCACAGACTAAAGTTCCAGTCAAAACACACAATTTTAGACTTCTTTTTAAGGTCCCAGGTTATGTGGTAATGGGTTAAGCATTAACCCTTTCCCAAACAAGCCCTGGTTTTTACATGTCTGCAGTAAAAGTCTTTTGAAACACTGTGGGCAAAGGAGAAATTGCTCGTAACGAGCAATTCCTCCTTTTCCCACAGTGTTTTCTACCCTTTTTGAGAACTTTCTGCCATTTTCTCCAAATCTTGTCTTCTGCAAACTTTTTTGATTTGGAAGAGCCCAAAATTTGTCATTTGGCAAAGGGTTAAATTCCATCAATGAGATTAATCTCTGAAAGGTAAGAAAATATTTTTGGAAAAAGAGAAAACTGATTTCATCCTTTTCTCAAAATGCTTTCAGAAGCTTTTCTCCTGAGTTAAATAAAATGTTAAAACTCAGGATTATGTGGTAAAGGCTTTAGAACAAATCAATTAATGAGATTAAGCTATTAAGCTACAAGTTAGAAAATATTTTGGGAAAAGGAGAAAATGCCTGTTACCTGCATTTTCTCCTTCACTCAAAATGTGTATATTCCTTGACCACACAATCCCGAATTCTGACTATGGGAATATTGTGGGCAAAGGAGAAAACTCTGGTAACCAGTATTTTCTCCTTTACCTTCAATGTTTTTAACATTTCAAGAAAAAACACAATTTTCTAACCTTTCAAGAACAAATGCAATCATTTGGCACACATGTAAATTGTCTTCTGCAATACTTTCACTTTTCAGTTTGGACTAGGCTAAAATTTTGTTGTGTGTTAAAGCATTAAAAGCATTTTTCAAAGAATTTATTATAAACACAGAAATAATTTGACATGCAAATAAACTAGTAAGGGTAAAAACACAAAACTCAAAACTTCACATCTTTGCATGAATCTTAATCCACACTATTTCACTCCATAAATGAAATTTATAAGCAGACCAATTCTAAAATTCTCCATTAACTTAAATCCACAAGAACCTTTGGAAACTTACAGTACCAAACTTTTTGAATCACAAGTCTATTCAAAGTAAATGATACATCCATTTCATCAGTTTGAGCATTTTTTAAACCTCCCTCTGCTCCAGAGTCTGTATAACAAATTTTCATCCCGTGTCTGTTTTTATAATTAGACCTGAGAATCAGTGAAAGTGGCTTACCTGTATGAGTATTTAGTGTGGCAGAGGACAAAAAGTTATGTATGTACAGTATATAGAACAAAGTTGAAGTGTAGCCCAATAAAACCTAACATACTGGTGAGTCATAGGTTCGGAATCTTTACTAAGCAGTAATTTAGTCTTAACAGGATTTACCTCCCCTAACAAAATACATGTACAAGATAAGAATGAACCTAGTCATGCTAAGGGGAACCTTGATGAACTCATTACCAAACGACAGTATTATAGACTTGTCCAAATTGAAAGCATTTGCAGACGACAAAATAGAAGTGACTGCAAATTTGAAATTTGTTTTGTGAAGGGTAGAAAACATTGTGGGAAAAGGAGAAAATGCTGGTAACCAGCATTTTCTCCTTTTTCCACAATGTTTTCTAAAGGCTTCTTTCTCAGGGGCGTCCAAAGTAGGGATTGTGTGGTAATGGGTTAACATCCGGCGCAGTTTTGAATTTGACATATTATCACTGTTTTTATTTTTTAACACTTCCAAACAATTCCTTGTTTTATTTTCTTCCCTGATCACCGAGGCATTAGAAAACATTGTGGAAAGAGGAAAACATGTTGGTATCAAGTTTTTCTAGCCTGTCAAAGACAACTCCAATCATTTTAGCAACAGGAACAATTTCATTTTCAAAAAGTTTCAATATGGAAGAGTCAGACAATTTGTCTTACAACAGGGATGATTAGCTTCAGAAAACAGTGAAAGAAAAGGAGAAAAACCTATGGCCAGCATCTTCTTGTCCCAAAATGTACTTTGCCCCTTTTAAGTGTTGTAACCAAACCACAACATTTCAGACTGGTCCAAATTGAATGCAATTACAGATGACAAATAAAAGATGGTCCATAGGTCATAAATTGCCTTGGATTGGGTAGAAGAAATAGAGTGAAAAGGAGAAAATGCTGGTTGCCAGCATTTTCTCCTTTTCCATTTCACACAGTGCTTTCAAAAGCCTTCTCCTCAAAGTCATTGAAACTTGCGATTGCGTGGTAAAATATTGTGGCAAAAAGAGAAAATGCTGGTAAATCAGTACTTCCTCTTTTCCCCACTATGTTTTCTACTCTGTTAAAGACAAATTTCATCATTTAACGCTTTAACCCATTACAACACGAGAAAAATTTAGACTGGTCCAAATTGAAAGCGTTTGCAGACGACAAAATAAAAGTGACCGAAAACTTGAAATTTGTTTAGTGAAGGGTAGAAAACATTGTGGGAAAAGGAGAAAATGCTGGTTACCAGCATTTTCTCCTTTTCCCACAGGGTTTTCAAAAGGCTTCTTTCTCAGGGGCATCAAAGGTAGTGATTGAGTGGTAATGGGTTAATAAACAATCCCTGGTTTTTTACAAGCCTGAGACAGAGACCTTTTGGAAACAGTGTGGAAAAAGGAGAGAGGTGGGAGCCAGCATTTTCTCCTTTTCCCACAATGCTTTCTACCCTGCTGAAAACAAATTTCAATTTTTGAGTTATGTTTATTTTGTTGTCTGAAAATTCTTTCCATTTGTACCAGTCTCAAGTTTTGTTGTTTGGTAAAGAGTTAAACAACATTTAACCCATTACCACACAATCACTACTTTTGACGCCCCTGAGAAAGAAGCCTTTTGAAAACACTGTGGGAAAAGGAGAAAATGCTGGTAACCAGCATTTTCTCCTTTTCCCACCGTGTTTTCTACCCTTCCCAGAACAACTTTCAATTTTTCAGTCACCTTTATTTTGTCGTCTGCAAATGCTTTCAATTTGGACCAGTCTAAAATTTTCTCATGTGGTAAAGGGTTAAATTATAGTCTACAAAAATTAATGCTTTCAGTTTGGACAAGTCTAAATTTTTGTTATGTGGTAAAGAGTTAACCCATTACCACACAATCCCTACTTTTGACAACCCAAAGAAAGAAGTCTTCAGAGAACGGAGAAAATGCTGGAAACCAGCATTTTCTCCTTTTCCCACAATATTTTCTACTCTTTACCAAACAAATTTCAAATTTTCAGTCATCTTTATTTGATCGTCTGAAAATACTTTGGATTGGACAAGCCTAAAATATTGTTGTTTGGTAATGAGTTAAGATAGACAGGCAATGCCAGACAAAAAATCAGGAGAGAAATGCAGATTCTTTCCGTGACTGTAATATAAATGAATAGAACAGTTTACCAGTCATTTACAAATGTTAAAATTCAAACAGGTAGTTTTGGCAGTATGACAAAAATTGTAGATTTTGATTGAAGACTGATAAAATTTTTGTCTGAATAAATGCTTTACTAAGCGTCAGAGTTTCAGAATCATTCATAATAAAAGCATTTGCAGACAACAAATTTAACTTGAGCAGTTACTGAATGTGACTTAATAACCCTGCCAGTACTTTGACACAAACACTGGCAATTACTAGAATTTTGTACACCGAGACAGATACAGAGACACAAATACAGACAGTCTGATTCCAGTATATCCCGGAAAACATTCGTTTTGTGGGGGTATAATTACATGTTGCCCACTCTTTGGAATAAAGGAAAATAAGCAATAAGCAATTCCGTTTTCCAGTGTTATATCCAATCTAAGTTTTTAATGACCTTTATGGGGAACACTTTTGAAAACAATGAGAGAACAGGAGAAAATGCTGGTAACGAAAATGCTAGTTACCAGCATTTTCTCCTTTTCCCACAATGTTTTCTATGGGGCTCTTTCTCAGGGTCGTTAAAAGTAGGGATTGTGTGGTAAAGGTTAAGATAGTGGTATATCCAATATGTCTCTCTCCATTTCTTATTTTGTTCATTTTGCAATAGTATATTCAATGCATTTTTGTATTATTACCTAATGTATCATTATACTTATATCTTCAAACATGGAGGACCTATTAAGAATAAAAGTAATAATAGTAATTCCTACATAACATAATTTCGATTCCTTGAAAAAAAGTTATTGAATGAAAAAAAAAAATTCTTTATTCTGTCACTTTCACCAGTAGGCGATAATTATGTTCAACTCAAAGTTGATTATGCTGCCTCGAAGGCAAAAGGTTCATCCTTGCAAAGTGAGTTACATCACGGTGAGGAAACTACATAGACGGAGCCATTGGCTCTGTTAAGGAAATCTTGTGTGGGTTTTTCCGGTCACGTGCGGCGCCGTCAATATCGGCTGTTTCGGTGGACACGAAAACGTAAGTTTTCCATTTATTGTCAAAATTTGATTTTATACTGAACACTAGCGAGAAAAGGGGAATTGTATGAGGGGTCTATGACTTTCAACTTACTTCCTTGTCCGTAGGGAGTTCCAAGTCGGCGCGGTTTTGTCTGAAACACTTTTGCCGTGAGCCACGGCGAGGTAAACAAAGGTCATTTTCTATAATGACCACAGGCTTTCTATTGCTCTTTCTGCATAAATATTACTTATCTAAATGTTTACACCGTCCGAATGTATGAAGTGATTATCTAATCCTTCCCCACTCACGAAAAACAAAATTTGAATCAAAATAAAAAAAATTGAGAAAAAATAAACAATGGCTCTGTCCATATCGGCCGGCTCTGTCTATATCGGCTGGCTCCGCTGTATGAGGGTGAGTTTTAGAAGCGACGTATATGCACAATTGAAACAAAACTCACACACACACACCCCCACACACCCACACACACACACACAATTCGCTTTATTTTCTTTCTTTATTTTTAGACTATGGGGCTTTACAAAGGCAAAAGAAAAAGAGGTCTTCGCTTAAGTATTAATCGGAAACCCCATATATACCGACGACAACTATTGCGCCACTCTGGATTGCATTCTGTAGGCACTATATTTTGTGATTATTTTTAAATCACTACACATTTACATAAAGTGGTCAAATACTCGCAACCACGAATGTGTGCCCTAATATGACTGAAATAAGAGCTGTCGCATGACAGCGTAGCTCGACTGCATCTGGCCTTGTCAAACTGGGGTCATCTCTGACTCGTAACACAGTTCATCAAACTCATATATCTCATGGCCTTGATGGTATAAGGCACAAATAAAAAATAATGAAGATATTCTAGATTTTAGCCCTAAGCCCCACCCCCACCCCCAGGGCAAGGATGCAGGGGCCCATGTCATGGAATGAATCTATGATAAGTAGTAGCCAAGATCTGGACTTATAGAAAACTATACCACAGTCAATTTTCTAAGGTGTTCTAGATTTTAACCCCTAGCCCCATCCCCCGGACAAGGACCCAGGGGCCCATGTCATGGAATGAAAGCCAACCCTACTGAGTAACTATGGTCCAAGTTTGGATCCTCTATGATAAGTTGTTGCCATGATCTGGACTTATAAAAAACTATACATCAGTGTGACGGGAGCGCGGACGCGCACGGGAACGCGGACGACCGAGGTGACTACAATAGCTCTTTACACTTCGTGCAGTCAAGCTAAAAGTAAGTACTCAAGTCTGGAGTGTCAACTTCAGACATACCTGCAAAACTTTTACAAAGATTATTCTCAAATATTGGTTTTATTCAGTTTTGCGTCCCCCAAGCTGTTAAACTGGTATTGAGACGAATGGATCGGTAAGTGGGAGGAAACGGGAGTACCCCGGGAGTATCCCGGGAAAAACATCCGACACACCCGCAAGCAGAACTTGGCTTGTCCACGTTGTCCGAGAGTGCCCTGTACCCACAGGGTGATATGGTCGAATGATCAAGAGCACTGAAGTCAACCACTTTAACCACTCAAACACGTGACCGCCCTTTTTGAAATGATAGATGGTTCGAGAAAAGCATCACCATTCCAAAAATAACTTTCAAAAAATCTAACTTTTGACTGGTAAACCCAATAGCGAAAAAAACCTATCGCTTCTAAAACTCGCCCTCATACAGCGGAGCCAGCCGATATAGACAGAGCCGGCCGATATAGACAGAGCCATTGTTTATTTTTTCTCATTTTTTTTTATTTTGATTCAAATTTTGTTTTTCGTGAGTGGGGAAGGATTAGATAATCAATTCATACATTCGGACGGTGTAAACATTTAGATAAGTATAATTTTTATGCAGAAAGAGCAATAGAAAGCCTGTGGTCATTATAGAAAATGACCTTTGTTTACCTCACCGTGGCTCACGGCAAAAGTGTTTCAGACAAAACCGCGCCGACTTGGAACTCGCAACGGACAAGGAAGTAAGTTGAAAGTCATAGGCCCCTCATACAATTCCACTTTTCTCGCTAGTGTTCAGTATAAAATCAAATTTTGACAATAAATGGGAGACTTACGTTTTCGTGTCCACCGAAACAGCCGATATTGACGGCGCCGCACGTGACCGGAAAAACCCACACAAGATTTCCTTAACAGAGCCAATGGCTCCGTCTATGTAGTTTCCTCACCGTGTACATACTACGGAAATGACTGCACAGAAAGTTCAGTCTTGTTTTATATCTTCTTTAGATCTGTTTTAAAATGCCCAATTTAATGTCATTTGATAAAAAGTTAGAAACTTAACATATTTTTCTCTTTAACCCATGACCACACAATCCCTACTTTTGATGTCTCTGAAAAAGAAGTCTTCTGAAAACACTGTAGGAAAAGAAGAAAATGCTGGTAACCAGCATTTTCTCCTTTTCCCACTGTTTTCTACCCTTCCCAGATCAAATTTCTATTTTTTAGTCACCTTTATTTCGTCGTCTGCAAATGCTTTCAATTTGGACCAGTCTAAAATATTGCCGTTTGGTAATGGGTTAAGAAATATATAATATACATGTAGCACCTGGTTTAGTTAATTCTATGTATAAGTATCCATGGAAAAAATGATAAAGCTAACTGCCACTTGGGTTGCTGGTTTAACCCATTACCAGACAACAATATTGTAGACTGGTCCAAATTGCAAGCATTTGCAGACGACAAAATGAAAGTGACTGAAAATTTGAAATTTGTTTTGTGAAGGGCAGAAAACATTGTGGGAAAAGGAGCAAATGCTGGTTACCAGCATTTTCTCCTTTTCCCACAATGTTTTCTAAAGGCTTCTTTCTCAGGGGCGTCAAAAGTAGGGATTGTGTGGTAATGGGTTAACTGTGTGTACCAACGCCTTTGGTGACAGTGTAGAATAATATAGTTACATCTTAATAACTCAATTACCAAACGACAATATTCTAGGCTTGTCTAAATCGAAAGCATTTGCAGACGACAAAAAAAAATGTGACTGAAAATTTGAAATTTGTTCTGTAAAGGGTAGAAAAACATTGTGGGAAAATCAAGGAAAAACTGCACCATTTGGTCCACATTGAAATTGTTGTCTGCAAATGCTTTCAATTTGGACAAAGCTAATTGTTTTCATCTGGTAAAGGGTTAATATACTAAGAAGACATTCTTAACTACTTGTGACTTTTTGACCCATGGGGCCGGGTGTATGTTTGTCATTCATTTCATTAATTATTTTGTATGTTATTCTGTACACATTGAATTTGCTTTGAAGACGGAAAAAACATTTTTCCAAAAGAAGAAGATGGTGGTTACCAGCATTTTCTCCTTTTCCAACAATGTTTTTAAAAGCCTTCTTGCTCAGGGTGATTCAAACTTAAGATTGTGTGTGATAGGGTTAAGGGAAATAGGTTTGAGTTACAGCTGTTGCCATGAGACTTAAAAATGACCTGTTTTCATGCAACATCCAAATGCATAACAGTATTTTGTGCATACACCTCACCCTTATGACATGCTGACATTCATTTTAAACTAGTATTAATTCAGTATTGATTTGGATTGTTTTCAACATTATTTCCTTTGTATATATGGCAACAGTTGTTCATGTGTGTCCTTGGTTTTACAAATATTTACGGCATAGTACCTAACTCATCTGTGAAAGTGTTTTGCTCAAGGACACTCTAAACAGAAAAACAAGTACCTATATCAGAGGACTGAACCAGTGGCTGATTGACACTTTTACCACTACGCTTATAATGCAGGACCGCTAATACTGATGGAAACTATTTGGCTTCAAAGTAAAATGTCTATCTGGTTTTGTCATTTCATTCTCTTACAATGAAATATCACAGCTGAAGTACTTGTATGATTCATTGCTGGCCTGAGGTACAAAGTGTAAGATCCTTTTCTGTAAACATTCAAGATTAAGGTCAGACCGCAGACATACACTACCGTGAACATGTAAACATTGTTTTGTCTTTCTTGTTCTTTGTTCATAAAAAATAACTGTGTGTAAATAGTAAAACATCTATGTTGTGTCACTTGGTAAGAGTAGAACCAAGTGGGCTTTTTTGGCAGAAGTATATCAAAACAAAACTTAAATAAATCCTATAAATGATGAATGACACTCCAAGTAATAATACAATTACATGTGAGAGAGAGACTGCACACATATTTGAATAATTTTTTATGCATAGTTTGATCAAATATGTAACAAACACGAGGTAATAAAATTTTGAGAGCGAGACAGCAGTGACAGAAAATGAAAGAGAGAGAGAAAGCGAGAGAATTGTATCATGCGAGGCATTTTAAAATTAATTTGGTTTTAACTGACTATGTAAAAGATGTATAAGTCACTAAAGTCATTCATTCATGTACTTTGAGTTGATAATTATCTGTTCTATCATCAGTATGTGCATTTGTAAGTGTGTGTGTGTGGGGGGGGGGGGAATTGCATGGCTGCTAATCTCCTGAATAACAACAGTCTTGTGAAAAGAAAAATATTTGGAAAACACGGTTGAATTTGAAGGGACCATAAATAGAAGGAGTTTGGTGCTGCCCATCCAGAGTGTGCTCTGCTGGGTGCATGGGTGTAACCAGATTAAAAGACATCAACACTGCTTATTTAACTCTTTACCACACCACAAAATTTTAGCCTGATCACAGTTGACAATATTTGCAGAAAACAAATTAACTTTTATTTTGTCACTCAAAAAGATAAAAATTGTCTCTGAAAAGTTAGAAAAAATTTTGGGTAAGGAAGAAAATGCTGGTTACCTGTGTTCTGTCAATAACACAATTAGATTCGTCTTTATAAGGTTAGAAAACATTGAAGGGAGCGGATTGATTGATTGATTGATTGATTGCATGGTGTTTAATGCCGCTTTCAACATTATTCAGTTATATTGCGACGGCCGTGCACCTATGCATGCTTTCCTGGAGTCTCTTTTACCAGTTCTCCACACAATTTCTTTCCAAGCCACTGGCTGCTTTTTCACATTACCATTGTTGAAACAATGGTTAGCGATGGGAGTGAAATGAATCCTGTCACAATGACCATTATCAATCCTCAGGAAAGAAATTGACAGAGCCGCTGGGATAAAACCCACAACCCCCTGTTCTTAAGTCCTTAAGGGTACCAACTGAGCTACCAGGGCCTGAAGTAAGGGGAGGAGAAAATGGCGTTGACTAACATGTTTTACCTTTTCCCACAGTGCTTTTGAAAGGGCTCTTTCTCAGGGTCGTTAAAATATGATTCAAAAGGTATGAGCTAAGCTTGGATTGCACACTGTTTAGCAGCTAGATGCACCAAAAGACTGACATTTCAAGGACAGTATAGCCTAAATAATACTGTGTCGAAACGTAGCTGAAAGTGCAGATCTACGATCAGACTGTAATTTTTGTGCAGTATGATCATGAACTTCATTGCCTGCCAAAAACAACCAAAGTTGCGATACAGCTCAAAGGGCAAAAAGTAAGTTTTGATGTTTTATCATGATGACTCATCGACTGCTAGCTATTGGGGCACATGATCAAAGTTTGTTAAATTACAGCCTTCTCTACCTTCTTATTTAAACCTTTTACCACACAATGACGACTTTTGATGACACTGAAAAAGAAGGCTTTAGAAAACATTGTGGGAAAAGGAGAAAATGCTGGTAACCAGCTTTTCTTCTTTTCCCACAATGTTTTCTACTCATCACAAAACAAATTTTAAATTTTCATTCACTATTACTTTGTCGTCTGCACATGCTTTCAATTTGGACAAGCCTTAAATATTGTCGTTTGGTAGTGAGTTAACTCTTTATCAAACTACAAATATTTTTACTCCAAAAGATTGAATCTTTTGCAGACGACAGAATAAATGTAGCTCAAGTCATGATTTCTGTCTTTGATACTAAGGGTAAAAACCATTGTGGAAAAAGGAGAAAATGCTTTTTAACTAGCATCTTTTCCTTTTCCAACGATGTTTTCTGAAAGGTTTCTTTCTCAAGGTCATTAAAACTCAGGCTTTTGTGGTAGGCCTACATGTCTAGGCTCCTTTCATGACTGTGGTTTTACTTGCTGCCAGATTAGATCAAGATAAGTCTGCCCAAAACACTGTCTGATCTTTGATCAACACTATCCACTAAGACCAGGTATTCTGCTGAATAGCACACTGGTAAGAGCATTAAGTTTACTTGGATATTTTTATCCAGCATGAAAGGCTGATTTAACCCATTACCAAGCAACAATATTTTAGACTGGTCCAAATTGAAAGCAAATTTAGACGACAAAATAAACATGACTGAAAAATTTGAATTTGGTTTGGGAAGGGTAGAAAACATTGTGGGAAAAGGAGAAAATGCTGGTTACCAGCATTTTCTCCTTTTCCCACAATGTTTTCTAAAGGCTTCTTCTAGGATCATCAAAAGTCGTCACTGTGTGGTAAAAGGGTTTTCTATAAAGGCTTTTTTCTGATGGGCGTCAAAAGTAGGGATTGTGTGGTAATGGGTTAATTAGCTCACCTTTTTTTTAAACTTTAATCCTTAGATTTACCATATCATTCCAAGTTTTAAAATCCGGGTCCCTGATGAACACCTTTTTGAAAACATTGTGGAAAAAGGCAAAAACCTTTCTTACCCGAGCATAATCCTTTGCCCACAATGCCTTCTGTCTGTTATCTGCACAGTCATATCATATTCGTGGAGGATTCGACCCCGTACCTCTGCTATGAAGAATCACCCATCCTTCTAATATCTAGGAAAAGGGCTACTGGGCTTATGATACCGAAGCTATTAGCCTATAATTTACCAAGGCATGTTGTGGCTCTTTTAATAAATGGCTGATGCAAAGGTTACATGCTCGCCGATCATAGTGAATGAATCGCACCAAGTAGCGTTTTATTGAGTAAACGTTTATTTCATTTTGAAATTCTAAGTTACGTTTGCTGTTTTGAAAAATTACTCCACTTGTATATCCAGCATGCCAAAATTAGATAGATGTCATGCACGGATCTAGATAACTTTCTCAGGGGGGTCCCACCGAAAACGCACTCATCTTATTATATGATACTTTGGTTTCCGGATTTCAGAGGATGTAAGCCGTCTCCAAGAAAAGTCAACGTTTCCAGTTCTAACCATGAGGAGGTTTCAACATTTAGAACCCCCTTTTTTTAAAAAAAAATTCTGACTGTATTTCACATAAATGCTGTGCAATATCAAACCAGTACCATTTCACGAATCCGATAACCACATTTTTGCCAAAATTCCAGGGGGGGTCCGGACCCCCCCCTCTGGATCCGCCCTTGGATGTGTAATTGTAGAATGCCATCCAGCGGGAGACAATGGCTTTCTGCCTTCTTTAGGACAAACTTTATCAATTGAGAAACATTTTCTTGGTCATCTGTGAGATGTTTCATTTGGGAAAGGCTGAAACTTTGTCAGCTGGCACAATTAAAAACTCTTAACAACACAATCCCCAGTTATAACAATCCCAACAAAGACAGCTTTTGAACACAAGGTGGGAAAAGGAGAAAATGCTGTTACCAACACTTTTTTCCTTTTCCCATTATGTTTTCTTCCCAATCAAAAACGAATTCCAGATTTTTAGCCTCCAAGATAGAACACTTTTGTCTTTTGATGATATGGCAGGAAAATAGAGGATCTTGAGGGCCATTGAAAGCACTCTACTGGCAGTGACTGTGCAGGTGTCATCAAAATCTGACCACAAATACTGATTTCAATGTTTAAACCAGAAATGGAAATTTTCAAGTTGAATAATGAAATGGCTACTTTTCCCATACAGTTGGTTTGATTTTTTTTAAAAATCAATATGGTTGAAGCTACTATAGATGATACGAAAAAACAACAACATGAAAAAGTTTCACAGTTTAGCGGATTGAAAATGCAGACTTTGAAGGTGGCCCGTCAGATTTTGGGACAAAATTTTACAAAAAATACAAAAAAATCATCCTTTTACTCCCAGAGCCTTAAAACTTTCATTCATTAAACCCCAGTAGTCGAAAACCATCGAACAGCTAGATAAATTAGAGATTTACTACAGCCCAGGTCGACACTGAAGGGAAACATGGTCTATTTTTACATGAGCAACTCACTCATTTACATACCAGAAATATACAGACGAAGCTTCAAACATAGCATCCGAAGTTCTAGACATTATGGAAAATAATTAAATGGTTGTCATGTTATGGAATTTAATAGTCATAAGTCACGTGCAAGTCACTTAACATTCCCACCATGCTTTTTTGATTTTGGCGGGAAATCTAAAAATAGCTTAAGAGGCTACTTTTAAGGGAATACCACCAAACAAAATTTTTTTTCTAATCTTATGATTCTTAATTACTGATGATATGTGTTGTTTTTTCATATAAATTTCAGTGACATATATATTTTTCAATTTGGTGTGATGTGAAAATTCTAAATACCCACCTTTAATACCATGTAACCATAAAATGGAAATTTTACAAACTTTCAAACTGTGCAAGTTTCATGGAAATCTGACTATAAATTTATACAGACTTAATGCGTAAAAAAGAAACTGAAATTTTTAATGTGAAATGGCAACTTTTCCCAAATCAATAGGAGTGAAGCTTTGGATAAGATAAACAAACTGTGAAAGTTTCACGAAAATCTGATCACAATATTGGCAGACTTTATCGCATAAACAAGAAAAAGACTTACAGAGAGACGAAAGGGCTGACTGACATCAGAAACCACACCGCGACATAAAGGAAGACAAAAGAACCACACTTTTAAGATAACATTTCCTAAATATCAGTAAAATGGTTTAGATTATGATAATAATTTTACAAAACAATCTATCCTTTGTATAACCTTGCACTATTTATAATGATATCACACCATTGTGAGTAAATACAAATAAATTCATGTGATATTAGAACTAATGTACTTTCTATAATTGTCAAGTAAATCCTGTGTGTGTACATGACTATGTTTACTCTTTACCAGACAACAAAATTTTAGGTTCTACCAAATTCAAAAGATTGGCAGACAACAAACTAAACATGGACCAAAAGAAATCAAAATATATGTGTCTGACATTTTGTTGTCTGTTAAATACTTTGATTTTTTATCAAACGACAAAATTTTAGACTGGTCCAAATTGAAAGCATCCACATAGACAAAATTAATGTGACTCAAAAATTGAAATTTGTTCTAAAAAGGGTGGAAAACATTGTGGGAAAAGGAGAAAATCCTGGTGACAAGCATTTTCTCCTTTTTCTCACAATGTTTTCAAAACGCTTCTATGTCAGGGTCTTAAAAACCAGGGATTGTTTTGGAAAATAATAAACCATGAAATTTTGACCTATATTAATAGAAAGCGAATGCAGACAATGTATTAATTAACTGTATCTAAAATGAAAGAATTTAACTGTTGGAATAGTCTAATGAAGTCACCAAAAATGTTTTTATTGCATGATAGGTGATGAGATTTGCCTTTGATAGGGTATCATTGTGGAAAAAGGAGAAAAAAATTGGTAAAAGCCATCATCTTCAGAGTTGTAAAAGCATTGATAATTTTGTAAACTGAACACTCTAGCTAAACAATACCTAGTATGTGCATACCTGAGAAAATGGACTATAAATTTCCAAAAATATGTGAGAAAAGGTGAAAATGCTAATGACCGCATTTCCACCTTTTTCATGAATGCTTCCTACTTCTTCAAAGGCTAATCCCATTATTTGAGTCAAATTCTTATCTCGTTAAATTGAAACTGATCAAAAACTTTGTCCTTTAGTATAGAGTAAAGAATTAACCCTGTATCAAACAACAAAATTCTAGACTGGTCCAAATCAAAAGCATTTATAGACGACAAAATAAAAGTGACTGAAAATTTGAAATTTCTTTTGGGAAGGGAAGAAAACATAGTGGGAAAAGGAGAAAATGCTGGTTACAAGCATTTTCTCCTTTTTCCACAATGTTTTCAGAAGGCTTCTTTCACAGGGTCGTTTAAAAGTCGGGGTTGTGTGGTAAAGGGTTAAACAGATAAAGGCCGTTCAGCTAGGCCAGTCATGTGATGAATGACACATCATGTAATTTGCAAAAATGACTGCAATAATAGTGACTGTTCTAAAATCTGAACTTCCTAAACATCAGACAGCCAGAAAAATTGGGCTAATCTCATTCAAAAATAACTATCTCTGCTCATGACTCTTCCATTGCACAAACTTCTAAGACACTTTCAACTCTTTACCAAACGACAAAATTTTAGGCTGGTCCAAATTGAAAGCACTTGCAGATGACAAAATAAACGTAAATCAAAAATTGAAATTTGTTTCCAGCAGGGAAGAAAACATTGTGGGAAAAGGAGAAAATGCTGGTAACCAGCATTTTCTCCTTTTCCCACAATGTTTTCAGAAGGTCTCTATTTCAGGGTCGTTAAAATTGTGTGGTAAAGAGTTAAGGATGGCATAGAAATAGGATCAGACTATACAGAATATGAAGTCTCTTCAAGTCTGACTGTGGATCTACCACTGTATCCTCTGCCACCTATGGCCAATATGGCCAAATTTGCATTCGACTGCAGAACATAATTATGTAGAGGTCATGGGATACAGGAGTTTACTAGAATTAACTCTTTATCACATGACAAAATTTTAGATTGGTTCAAAATGGAAAGCATAAATTGCAGTTGACAATTTATTACATGTGGCTCAAATGACGGAATTTGTTTCTGACAGGAGAGCGAACACAGTGAGAAAAGGGGAAAATGCTGGATTCCAGCAGTAATCCCTTCTCCCATCATGTGTTTTACAACTCTTCTTTGTCAGGGTCATTAAAACTAAGGATTGTGTAGTAAAGAGTTCATCCTTTCACAGGTAGAAGGTTTTGGAAAGCTTATTTGAAAAGAGAAATTGCTGGTAACTGGCACTTTCTCTTCTATCCACACTATTGTCAACTATTACAGTCATAAACTGTTTCCTCATGTAAAAAGTTTTGTCACCTTAAATGCAAATACATGTACATGTACCTTGAAATTGGTCAAGTCTGAAATTTTACCATTTGGTTAAGAATTAAGTCTTTGCCAAACAATAAAATTTTAGATTGGTCCATTATCTGAAAGCACTTTCAGACTACAAAAATAAGTGTAACTCAAGAAATGAACTTTGTATCCAACCTGATAGTAAACATTGCATGAAAAGAAGAAAATGCCAAAAGGCTTCTATCTCAGAGTTGTAAAAACCAGGGATTGTTTGGTAAAGAGGATTATTTGGCTGCAAAAGGCTTAAACCTTTACTACACAATCCCAACCTTTAATGACCCTGAGAGGGAGGGCTTTGAAAAACATTATGGGAATAGGAGATAATGCTGGTTACCAGCACTGCTGGTTACCAGCATATTCTTCTTCTCCTACAATGTTTTCTATCCTATCAAAGATAAATTTCATCATTTAGGCAACATACCCCGGTATAACTGGTAATCTGCAAATGGTTCTAAGTTAGATAAGTTGCAAGTTACTGGTTTGGTAAAGGGTTAACTCATTGCCAAACAACAATATTTATTCTGTCTACATTGAAAGATCTTGCAGACAACAAAATAACTAAACAATTCAAATTTGTTTTCAGCAGGGCAGAAAATATGTGAAAAAAAGAAAATGCTGATTATCAGCATTTTCTCCTTTTCCATCAATGTTTTCAAAAGCTTTCTCCTTCAGGGTCGTCAAAAGTTTGGATTGTGTGTTAATGGGTAAACTCATTACCAAACAATGATATTTTAGGCTTGTCTAAATTGAAAGAATTTGCAAACAACAAAATAAAAGGCACTGACAATTTAAAATTTGTTTTATGGAAAGTAGAAAACATTGTCGGAAAAGGAGAAAATGCTGGTTACCAGAAATTTTCTCCTTTTCCCACATTGTTTTCAGAAGGCTTCTTTCTCAGGATCATCAGAATTAGGGATTGTGTGGTAATGGGTTAAACTTTCATTTTGCCAAGCCCTGGTAGCTCAGTTGGTTGTGTAGACCTTGAGAATAAGGGGCCACTGGTTTATCCCTAGCTCTGTCAATTTCTTTCTGAGGAAAGATGACTGTCATTGCCACAGGATTAAATTCTCTCACCAATGACCATTGTTTTAAGGATGGTTATTTGGGAAAGCAGCTGGTGATGGTAACTTAAAAAGAATCACTAATCAAATTGCTGCACCTTTCTATTTACTGTATATACATACATTGCCATTAATTTGTTTTATTGATGTACAGTTAAACCTGTGTTAGAGACCACCTGCATTAAACAATCCACTTCTGATACTACATCCCTTCTTCAGTCTACCTGACTTGCATTTAAAGACCACCTGCTGTAAGAGTCCACTTTTATTACTTCCCTTTGGTGGTCTCTGAATACAGGTTATACTGTACCTTGAAAGTCAGTCTGATTTTCCCCATTTTGGCCAAAATTGTGCTTGAATTTCCCAAAATTGAAGGCTAAGTCTAATTCCCAATTTTTGGCAAAAAAACCCTGAAGAGAGACACATGGAGATGCATGTTCAGGTAGATCTAAATACCACTCATTACAAGGTATTAACAGTGAAAAGAATTGTTAAATAGCAGATAATTCTACATGGGTATGAAGCTAGTTCTTTCTAACATTTATCTTTCAATACCCTTTATCAAACAAAGTGATCATTGTCTTTTATATGCTGTCGATTTCAATAATGTTTAATATTTTTTTCGGAATCTCATTTTAGCTCTATTCTGCTTTAATAATCTTATACACCATACTGATTTATACCAACACTAAGATTGAAAGATTTTGAAAACATTTTGCAACAACCAGAAAACATTACAGCAGTAACCCAGCTCAATATTTTCTCCTTTTCACTCATTGCAATCTAACCTTATAGAGTCAAATCATAGTAGATCTATTTGAAAAATTGAGCCACATTTAAGTCATTACCAGACGACAATATTTTAAGCTTGTCCAAATCCAAAGCATTAGCAGACGACAAAATAAAAGTGACTGAAAATTAAAAAATTCCTTTGTGAAGGGTAGAAAATGTTGTGGGAAAAGGAGAAAATGCTGGTTACCAGCATTTTCTACTTTTCCCACAATGTTTTCTATAGGCTTCTTTCTCAGGGTCGTTGAAAGTTGGGATTGTGTGGTAATGGGCTTTAATTCGTTGCATGCAATATTTGCAAATGCTTTCAATATGGGACAAGTTTGAATTTTGTTGTTTGGTAAAATGGCAAGTTAGATTAGGTCTGCTTGCACAGAACTTGCAATTTGACCTCAAACCTAAAGCTGAGAGAGCGATGTTTTCTGCAGTATTCAAGAAGTAAGTATATTTATCATTATTTGAGTTTGGCTGTCCGACTCGAAGATTTGTTACATCCAACGGTGTCTCGTCGTTCGAAGTCGGGAGGGGGCGTTCTGGATCTGAGACGTGCAGGTTGTCGTCTGTCCCAGAATATTTGTATGAAATGGTAAAAAATGCTTGCATACCTTAAACCAAACAGTCTTTCTCCTATTTCAGACTTCTCATGCAGCCAAAGCAAAACACTCACTCGAGTATTTAACAATCAAGGTCACCATATAATGAACGAATGTTTGTGGTTTACAAGTGAAACTAGGGCAGTTAGCTGTAAATGAGGTCACATTATGACCAATCATTTTTTATTAGCTGGAGCCCGTCTCGAAGGCAAATTGGAAACGTGCAATACGCTAGCAGGGAAACAGCGTACTCTTCAATTAGGAGTTTTAAAGAATGAAAGTACGGTTCTGCTGGTAAACAAACAGAATCTTTGTAGTGGAGCTAAATAACTTCTCAGAAATAATCACAAATCTTGATCTATATGTACTCTGGCTTTGCCCATCATAAGGGGCCTTTATGTTAAGAATTAATATATTTGTCCATGTTCTAATCTGTTGATGGATCAAAAGTCAGTCTATCCGTTACTCTATCAGTGCTCTTTTAAAAGTCTAAGATGTGTCGTCTGCAACTTGCAAGTAATGATGTGATTTCGGATTAGTCTACTTGTCGTTGGCTAGATCTTACAAAAAGTTAGACTGTAAATAAATTAAGCAAACATTTCCTGTCAACAGTGAAAACCCAAATGATTTGTGGGTTCTTTTGCTTGATATCAGATTGTGAATGTACAAGATAAGACTGCACTGCTTCAGTCTGAAGGCTTGCTCCGATGCAATTTTGGTGCGGTCAAACTAAAATACGCCACAGAAGAATTATACGCCACAGGAGAAATGTATACGCCACAGCAAATACATAGTTGTCAAAACTATATAGTTGTCAAAACCGCATTTGTGGAGACCAAAGTCTCACAAAAATAGCATCGGAGCAAGCTTTCAGCCTGAAGGTAACTGCTCTGCTAGATCTGCTGCCTGCATAAGCACATTTAGTTACCCATTAGGCTTAACTCTCCCAAACAAGCCCTGGTTTTTACGTGTCTGCATTATAAGTCTTTAGAAAACACTGTGGGAAAAGGAGAAATTGCTCATAACGAGCAATTTCTCCCCTTCCCACAGTTTTTTCCTGCCTATTGGAAAACTTTCTGCCATTCTCATCAAATTCAAAATTGTCATCTGCAAGCACTTTTAGTTTGGGACAGTCTAAAATTTGTCATTTGAGCAGATTGTATAATGGATCTAGATGTGATGTATTGTCTCATAAGTCTTTACCAAACAATCCCAATTTTAACTACATCAAAAAAAGTTACCAATACCTTCGTTGTTATGCATGGGATTTTGAAAAAAAAGAAAGTGGATTACAAATAACTTAAAAACATCACATTTATATCTTCAGACTTCAACAGAAGATGGCAAGCTTACTGTATTGTTTACCATTTGGCTCAAACTGGTTACAAACAGATGACAATTCAACAAACAAAGCATTGATTGAAAAACTGAAAGTTTTGAAAGAGGACAAAAGTGTTATTGTTCTCACTGGTGAAGAGAGATGGTAACCAATACTTATTTTACTTGAATTAGTGTTCTGCAAAGGATTGTTCACAGATGAGACAATAATTCCATAAACTTGTGGAAATGGAAATGAGGAATATTATATTTTTTAGAATACGAGCGACAAATGCAATCATGACCTGTTTGCATATTAATTTATGAGTTATTGAGTACCTTTCATGCATGTTATGATGTGACACTTTTCTAATGCAGTTCTGAAATTCTTTTTTTGGCAGTACATTTGTCACATGTATCCCAAGATAATTATGTACTGTATTCTGTTTATGATCAACAGTGTGGAAGTTCAAATAATGATTCTTACAAACTGACAGAACTTGGGACCCATCAATATTGATTTCATTCGGAGAGGGCATACTAGATGCTGATCAAATGATGAAATTTACGGTTAAAAGATGTGGAAAAAAAAATATTGTCCAGAGTTTTCCCTTGACTTTCTGAATTAGGAGTCATTTGACCCCCTCAAAATAAAGACCAGAAGGTACACATGTGAATTTGGGGTTCATTTTGAAAATTGACAACTGATAGCTGCCATCAAAGGACAAGATGTTGCCTGCTGTCAGACGGTTGAGGAGAGTTATAATATTGCAGCAATAGTGTGTCGCTTAGTATAGATTAAATCAAATAGTTAACTCAAATTGAAAGCACTTGCAGATGTCAAAATAGAAGAGACTGAAAATCTGAAATTTGAATTGGAGGGGGTAGAAAACATTATAGGAAAAGGAGAAAATGGTGGTTACCAGCAGTTTCTCCTTTTCCCACAAAGTTTTCAATAGGCTTCTTTCTCAGGATCATTAAAAGTCGGGATTGTGTGGTAAAGGGTTAAATTCTGTAGGTACATGTAGATTAAAACCTAGATAAATCTTATATACTATGGATTAGTTTAGTTTAGTTTAAACATATTTATTTTACATCGATTGAGAAACAAGTTCTTACAACTTATACTAATCTCTCTCGATTCTGCTTCCTGGGAACTACACCAGTACTCGCGCCGAATGTGTGGGCCAATGAAAAATCCCAAAGTTGACACCCGCTCCCGGGTATCGAACTCAGGACCTTAAGGTTATGAGGCCGACGCTCTACCCCACGACCACGGACACCACATGGATTACATCCCTAAATATGCATTGAGTACCATTGCTTCTAAAATTTACAACACCTCTCTGTGTCATTTAGGATTTATTTGCATAAATATGAACACGTGACACAATATTACCATTCATTGCATTAACTTTTAGTGTACCAGTTTATATTAGAAATTTGCATGGTCAGTATTTTGATAAATGTGAGTGGCTCAATAATATTGTATTCATTTCAGTGGGAAGACACAGTTGTTGTTCCAGGCTGCAGTGTCCTATGCCAGTCAAGACCACAATGTAACGTTTATAAGTAGACACCCACTCAGTCACATACCTTTACCAGTACATGGAATGGTCCGACCAGAAACAGCAGGACAGCTGGAGACACTCACATTTCTGTTAGTAAAGCTCTGTTTTATTTTATCATTCAAAAACATTAACACTACAATTCTGTACTTAACCCTTTAACAAACAATCCCAGAATTCAGCTTCCCAGGAGAAGACAGCTGTTAAGAACTTCGTAGATGGGGGAAAAGACTGAAAACCAGTAAATTCTCCTCTTCATACAATGTTTTTTTTTCTCCTTTAAAAAATTGGTCAAATAGACATCTTCCTCAAGATCAGCTAAACAAGGGTGAAAAGATGAAACACATACACTGTATATCATTTAAGGTACAAATACAACTCCTGAAGGATACAATTTTTGAAATCATTGTATGATATAAAGCAATTACATGTACTTGCAAAAAAGGGCTAAGGTCAGCATTTGTAATAACTTGTTCATCTTTTGTTTCCCTCTACAAAATGACAAAATTTTAGACTGGTCCAAATTGAAAGCAGTTGCAGACAAACAAACTAAACACAACTCAAAAATTGAAATTTGTTTCCAGCAGGATGGCAAACATTGTGGGAAAAGGAGAAAATCCTGGTAACCAGCATTTTCTCCTTTTGCCACAATGTTTTCTACACGTTAATCGATAAATACTATCAACTGGACAACATTTGAAATATTGATACAATTTCCTTCAGTATGGGCAAGTCTCAAATTTTTCTGTGTGGTGAAGGGTTCAACTATGCAATTTGTACCATGGATTCAAACTTTTCAGGTACATGAACACGGCCAAAGATGTAATACAGTACTGTAGCAGTGTCCATACTAAATCTGTACTACCTGATGTGATTATAGTAGACGATTTTCAATATTATTCATCTCAACTTAATGTAAGTATGTGTATATAAGCTAGGCTCTGTGAAAAGGGGGCTTAATGCACCTACCAAAAGTATTGACCCATGTCAGCCTGCTCTGGGTCAAAACTTTCTACTATTGGTCAATTTTCTGCATGTCAAAGGACCAGTGTATTTCATTATTCAGTTGGTTGCCATACAAGGAAAATGATTTATATGGATGCACAATGATGTAATGAGATGCATTAACTTTATACCACACAATCCTGAGTTTTGAAGACCCTGACAGAAAAGGCTTTCGAAAACATGGGAAAAGGAGAAAATGCTGGAAATCAGCTGTTTCTCCTCTTTCCACAACATTTTCTGTCTTATCAGTGACATGTTCTACCATTTAACCCTTTACCACACGACAGATGTTTAGACTGGTACAAATTGAAAGCTCTTGCACATGACAAAATGAACATAACTCAAGAATTGAAATGTTTCCAGCAGGGTAGAAAACATTGTGGGAAATGGAGAAAATGCTGGTTACCAGCATTTTCTCCTTTTCCCATAATGTTTTCATTTAGGCTTCTAAATGTCACCTGTAAATGGGTCCAAAATTTCGTTTAGAAAAGAGTCAACCCATTACATCACATTTTGGTTTTTAGACCATATTAAGAACGAAATTACTGTCATTACAAATGACATGGATTACAAGCACTAGTTGGAAAGGAAAATGTGGAAAACAATGTGGAAATAGGAGCAAATGTGTGTGATAAGCATTTTGCTGTCTTTTCTACAATGTTTCAGAAAACTGTTTACTACAGGGAGGTAAAATATAAATTCTTATTGTTAGAGTAATGGGTAAAAGATGTCTTGTTTTGTCCTTTTAGGAACCAAGCCAGGAAGTTGGTTGTGCTTTACTTACTGCCCAGTTACTGGATGCTGCTGCTTTCTCACAGTCAAAAGGGTAATACGACTTTACACATAATAGTTTTATATGGTGTGCAAATAGGGAAATTATTGTGTTCTTGTATAACAACCTTTTGACAAAAAATGCGGTATGAACTTTGATCTACACTGTCCACTTTGGTGAGACATTCTATATAAAAACAGCCAAAGAATCAGATTTCATTTATTCATGGAAAATATCTGCAGGGTTTCTTTACCAAGCTGTGGGTTAGAACTTGCTATTCAGTTAACTTTGTTAAATGATTAAACAGTTTAACTCCTTTTAGGCTGTGAACACAGTACTACTAACAGGTTACTTACTTCTTTGTAAAAAGACTTTGTTAAAAGAAAAAGGATAAATTGCCAACAACAAAGTTAACAGTTTTCTTTTTTTGTCACAATATTTTGACCCACATTCAAGTAGTTGTCCTTACTCTATGCTTAACAACAAAATTTTAGTCTTGTCTGAATTCAAAGCATTTGCACACAACAAAATAAATATGACTCAAAAATTGTAATTTGTTTTTGGAGATGAAAACATTTTGGGAAAAGGAGAAAATGCAGTTTACCAGCATTTTCTTCTTTTACTACAATGTTTTCCAAAACCTTTTATCTAGGATCATGAAAACTTGGGATTCTGTGGTAAAGGGTCAAGTCATGTTGATTATCCACATTTTATTGGGATGTTTTCAGAGTTTCTTCCAGAAAATTGTTCCAGGGTATGATGTAAGTTTATGGAATTGTTATGTCAATCTATTTGTAATTTCATGCTCTTTTTGGAGAGACAATTCCCCTGTATATTTACGTTTGACAATGTTAATCCTTTACCACACAATCCTGGGTTTTGAAGATCCTGAGAAAAAAAATACCCTTGAAAAAAAATGGAAAAAGGAGAAAATACTTGTAACTAGCATTTTCTCCTTTTCCTACAATGTTACAATGAAAGACAACTTCCATGCTTTAAATTTGATTTTTTCATCATCAGCAAATGCTTTCAATGTAAAAGTGGGTAAATATGACAGCATTAAAGCATGGTATTTGACGTTGACAATGTTGAAAATTTTGTGCCAGCATTTTCCTGTCTTCACAATTTTTTTTAAAAGTATTTAACCTGAAAAGGTCATACCAGCACTGGATTATCTAGATGAAGTTAACTCTTTCCCAAACAGTCCCTGGTTTTTACAACCCTGAGAAAGAAGCCTTTTGAAAACATTGCATCCTCGGATACCCCGGGGTCTCCCTATTTGCTACACTACATCGACCCCTGGGACAATCAAATGAATTTCCCTCGCTTTACCGCTGGCCGAATGCTGGCTTTTCATTGGTTCCATCATCATTTTGTGATGGGCAAGTGGACTGTACACTATGACGTTTCGTATCGATTTTCGGCAGCTGATTCAAAGTTTTATTAGTCAATTGTCCCAGGGGTCGATGTAGCGTAGCAAATAGGGAGACTCCGGGGTATCCGAGGATGAAAACATTGTGGGAAAAGGAGAAAATGCTGGTAACCAGCATTTTCTCCTTTTCCCACAATGTTTTCTACCCCGGTGGAAACAAATTTCAATTTTTGAGTTACGTTTACTTTGTCGTCTGCAAGCGCTTTTAATTTGGACCAGTCTATAATTTTGTCGTTTGGGAAAGGGTTAAAGACATGTTGCCAAGCTGTTACATATTTACAGTGTTCTAAAACTTGGATTATACATGTGCATGTATTTCTTCTTGTTGTTTAGTGGAGCTGGTGTGCTGATGATTGGCTGCAACTCAAAGAACTCATTTATGCAAACCGTCTGTCAACAGTTTAACTTTGGAATAGCATATATCACAAGTAAGGCTTATAAATTTAACATTTACTGAACAAACTGTATTACTGCATTTATATGCTGAAAAATGTTCTATGTTTAACACTATAACTCGGCCAATATTAGTCATCTTGGTCAGTACGAGAAAAATTATACCAGTATCAAACAATAATTTATCAATAAGACTTAGTACTACCGGTATATCCAAACTGGACAACAAATCCAATAATTTGACATTGTTAAACCCTTTACAAAACAATCCCTGGTTTTTATGACCCTGAGACAGAAGCCTTTTGAAAACATCGTGGAACAAGAGCGGCAAACTGTAGCAAGATACGCCCATCTTACCCCAAGTTGTAAAGCTGGGGCATGCACCAGACTAAATTCAAGTATGAAAAACGACAAAGGGCAGTAACTGAAAAATTAAGCGAGCAAGAGTTATGATTCCTGTGCACTGCACTCCCCCTTGATGAGATCTATCCACCCATGAAATTTCATAACCCTAGCTAGTATAGTTTTGGAGATATTCACCAGACAAAAATCAAGTATGAAAAACAACAAAGGGCAATAACTCAAAAATTAAGCAAGCAAGAGTTATGATTCCTATGCATTGCACTCCCCCTTGATGAGATCTATCCACCCATGAAATTTCATAACCCTAGCTAGTATAGTTTTGGAGATATGCTCCGGACAAAAATCAAGTATGAAAAACGACAAAGGGCAATAACTCAAAAATTAAGCAAGCAAGAGTTATGGTTCTTATGCACTGCACTCCCCCTTGATGAGATCTATCCACCTATGAAGTTTCATAACCCTAGCTAGTATAGTTTTGGAGATATTCACCGGACAAAATTCAAGTATGAAAAAAGGACAAAGGGCAATAACTAAAAAATTAAGCAAGCAAGAGTTATGGTTCCTGTGCACTGCACTCCCCCTTAGTGAGATCTATTCACCCAAGAAATTTCATAACCCTAGCTAGTATAGTTTTGGAGATATGCTCCGGACAAAAATCAAGTATGAAAAACGACAAAGGGCAATAACTCAAAAATTAAGCAAGCAAGAGTTCTGGTTCCTCTGCACTGCACTCCCCCTTGATGAGATCTATCCACCCATGAAATTTCATAACCCTAGGTAGAATAGTTTTGGAGATATGCTCCGGACAAAGAACTGGACGCCGCCCGCCACAGGTGATCCCATAATACGTCCCGTCTTCGACGGGCGTATAAAAAGGAGACAATGCTGGTAACCAGCATTGTCTCCTTTTCCCACAATGTTTTCTGCCCCACTGGAAACAAATTTCAATTCTTGAGTTGTGTTTATTTTGTAGCCTGCAAGTTCTTTCATCTTGGACCAGTCTTAAATTTTGTCATTTGGGAAAGGGTTAAAAAGGGACAAAGTGCTGGATGCCAGGATTTTCTCCTTTTCTAACAAAGTTTTTCTAAAGCTTTCACTTTCTTTTTAGGGTTGTTACACATGCAATTGTGCTGTGAATGTTTATGTAACTCACTTGATTTTTACCGATTTCTTTCTCAGGAATCTCAGAGGATAAAGGAGAAGAGCACAGAATGTCAGTAACTACAAGCAAAAACAAGCTGATAGTATCATACACAATGCAAGAACTTGGTCTCTTTTTAAAATCTGTGGTATTTGAAGATATAGCAGAAGTAACATGACAAGAAAACCCATCCGTCTGCAATCCTGCATTGAACATTACCTTCCTTTGTCTTTTTTCACTGTCCAGGTTGTAAAATGACAGCTGCTTTGTATTTCTGACAGTTTTACCATAACAGTTACATGCCGCATGTTACAGTTACATGATCATTGAAATTTACTTTAATGAAGAGAATTGTCTTTTCAAGACTAGATCTTCCTTTCCGGCGATTTTTTGCCTCTCATTTCTGATGTATGTGAGAGAAGTAGTCGGTGGCTTTGGATAGAAACTTGTGTCAGTACTGGTGTGAGAAAGCCAGGAAACACATGGGTGTGTCACTGACCGCCATGATATCACCTGGACTGTTAGGACAAACCTCAATACAATTCAAGAGTAGAATACATTTTGGGAGGAGAGAAAATGCTGGTTAACAGGATTTTTCTCTTATTTTTCCCCATCATTTGTTTGAAAATTTTCTTTCTTAGGTTGATAAACCTTGGAATTGTGTGGTAAAGGATTAACTTGTGACCAAAAAGCAAAAATTCAAGACTCTTCCAAGTTTTTAAAGCATTTACAGGTACTGTACAATTATCATTAGTGTTGCATTCAGTCTTTCTTTGAAATATTAGAAAATAATGTAAGAAAAGAAGAAAATGGTTTTTACATACACTTTTCCTTTTCATACACAGTCATCAGGGCCATTAAAATACAGGATTGGTTGGAACAGGGTTAGCAATGGCCAAAGGGAAATTATCAATAAATTCAATGATATGACAATAAATATCTATTTAACAATATCCATCTGTCTAGGCATTGTTTACTCGCTATCAGTTAACTCTCTACCACACAATTCAGGCTTTTAATGACTGTAAGAAAGAAGCCTTTTGAAAACATTGAAAGAAAAGGAGAAAATGCTGGTAACTAGCATTTTCTCCCTTTCCGACATTGTTTTCTACCTTCCCAAACCAAATTATAATTTTTCAGTCAAATTTATTTTGTCGTCTGCAAATGCTTTCAGTTTGGTCTGGTCCAAAATGTTGTTGTTTGGTAAAGAGTTAATAGAATTTTTGTGCAAATTGAAAATATCTGCACATAACAAATCCCTTAACTCTTCATCAAATGACAACATTTTTGACTGGTCTAAAATGAAAGCACTTGTAGACGACAAACATACCTCAGAAATTGGAACTTGTTTCCAACAGGGTAGGAAAACATTGTGGGGTAAGCAGAAAATGCTGGTTACCAGCATTTTCTCCTTTTCCCGTCATGTTTTCAAAAGGCTTCTCTCTCAGAGTCATAAAAATGAGGGATTGTTTGGTAAAGAGATAATCATGATTCAAATGATCAGATTTCTTTGTGAAAGAAAAGATTATACTGTGACAGACTGTTTATTATCATTATACAAGATTTAATTAAGGGCATGTGTCTTTCATTTTGGGCAAGATGTGGGCTCCAAGACCCTGTTATCTCAGAGCTAAAACTAGGCTTACACTAACTATCTGACTTCATGTTGTGAACTTGATCACTACTGGTCTTTGATAACCTGACCTATAATATGATTGGATCACAAATCATCTCATCCAATCAGAGAACTACTCCTTCACTTCTCACTTACAAGTGAATTTAACTCATTACCACATGAGAAAATTTAGGACTGGTCCAAATTGAAAGCATTTGCAGACGACAAAATAAAGGTGACTGAAAAATAGAAATTTGTTCTGGAAGGGGTAGAAAACACTGTGGGAAAAGGAGAAAATGCTGGTTACCAGCATTTTCTCCTTTTCCCACAGTGTTTTCAAAAGGCTTCTTTCTCAGGGGCGTCAAAAGTAGGGATTGAGTGGTAATGGGTTAAAGTAGTGAATATGGTGCTAGATTGAGATTCCAAGATATTTTTATATTTTCATCCAATTTTGCATACACAACAACACAGATAGCATATGTAAAGCAAAAGAAAAACACAAAATCTAAAACTTGTGTTGGATTCACATTGACCTGGATACCTGACTAGTATGAAAGCACTCATGACATGGCTGAAGAGTCAGCTTACAGGCTTTTTACATGCAGAAAGCCGCAGTGACTTAGTATGTTACTAAACTGACATAAAAAATTTAGCACTACATTTGGAGCCATATTGAAATGAATGCTACACTAGTGGAACTGCACTGACGACCTGGCTAGAAAGTCCTGACAGAGACTGTTTACTCACTAGACGTCACCTGGGAACAACAAACATAAAGTTGGCAATAGAGACCAAGCTTGTAGAAAAATTGACAGGATACTAGACTAGTAAGACTAGGCTGAATACTTGGCTGCAAAGCCCCTACAGATGTCAGTCTTCATCAGCACTCTATGTATTCACAACTCGATGATTAGCCATCTACTCCTATTTCATTTGTTCTGTCCATCAGTTTGGAGCCACATTAAAATGGATACCAGACTGGTATGACTGCATTGAACACTTGGCCGGAGAGTCTTCCCTCACTATGTCCATCTGGTTTGACCTGTGGTCAATCAAATCCACTTCCTCCTCGGCTACTGAGTATGGACCTAGCAACAAACAAAGACAATGCTGAGAATTTCACTTTTTTTTAAATCTGTTCATAATTTGTAATCAGTTTTATTTAACCCTTTACTTTAGGCTTGTCAAATTAAAAGCACAAGCAGACGACAAAACAGAAAAGAAATTTGTTTCCAGAAGGGTAGAAAACATTGTGGAAAAAGGAGAAAATGCTGGTTATTCAAAAAATATTTTGAAGGGATTAAATGAACAAAATCTATCTATATAATATAATGTGTCTCACAGACACCCAGTGACACAATTAAATGAACAACCCTTGCAACACACTGATCCTGCTTTTTATTCTAGCAACAGTGCAGAAACAAGATTTGGTAAAAATTATGGGTGCAGGAGAAAATGCTGACAATTAGCATTTTCTCCTTTTCTCACAATGTTTTTCTCTATCAATTACAAATCTAATCATTTGAGACTTTTTTTTTTTATGTCACTGAGAAATAATTTTAGTTTTCATGTTTTCAATCCTTCCTAAAGTGAGTACCAGCATCAGAGACAAACATAAATTGTTGTCTGGAAATAAGCGATGCCCTGTGAAAAGTGGGCTTGATGGATATGAGAAAAGTATTGACCCAGGTCACCCTGCACACTCTGGGCAGGCTGACCTGGGCCCAAACTTTTTGCTGTTAGTCAAGGTTCTGTATGTTCAAGGACCAATCTACATGTACCTTAACCCTTTATCACACAATAGGAACTTTTGACGGCACCGAGAACGAAGACTTTTGAAAACATTGTGGGTAAAGGAGAAAATGCTGGTAACCAGCATTTTCTCCTTTTTCCACAAAGTTTTCTACCCTATGAAAGCAAAATTGCACCATTAGAGCCACATTGAAATTGTGGTCTGAAAATGCTTTCAATTTGGACAAGGTTAAAATTTGTTGTCTGGTAAAGAATTTAGATTAACTTACCAAACGAAAAATTTATCGAGTGGTCCAAATTGAAAGCATTTGCAGACAACAAAACAAAAGTAACTGAAAATTTGAAATTTGTTTTGTGAAGGTTAGAAAACATCGTGGGAAAAGGAGAAAATGCTGGTTACCAGCATTTTCTCCTTTCCCCACAATGTTTTCAACAGGCTTCTTTCTCAGGGTCGTTAAAAGTCGGGATTGTGTGGTAAAGGGTTGTCTGTTGCTAAAGAAAGTGGCGATTATAGATCCATAACCATGGGATGGCTTGCTTGGTATTAAACATCATGAAGACGCATTAAGCCCCCTCTTGCCAGAGTCCAGCTCAAAGGTTTTTCAATATGGACTGGTCTCAACTTCTTTCTACATATAGAGGGTATATCAGTACCTTCTATTTCATCCAGTTCATTCTCTTCCTCAACCATATAGGTGTTCACATTGACCAAGGGTGCAGGTTGGTTACAGGTGAACACCTGTGACGAGACCTGGGCTAGTGTCCTTCTTAAATCAAACACTTTCCGCTTCGGCTTTAGTTCTATGAACGATGGAACGTTGTTATCTTCTGGGGAATCAGCTGTATCTGGCTCCTACAGAATAATACATGATTAAATTAATTGTAAGCAAAGAATATTAGTTAACAAATGAAGGTTTCTCCAAAATATCCTCAAAAAAAAAGTTTTATAGTTGATCAAGCAATGGCAATTCTAATTTCTACATTTTCAATATTTGAGCTCTGTAAAGTGGGGGCTTAACCCTTTCCTAAACGACAAACTTTTGGACTAGACCAAATTGAAAGCATTTGCAGACGAAAATTCAACTTTTGCTGAAAAGATGATTTCTACGGTAGAAAACATTGTGGGAAAAGGAGAAAATGCTGGTTACCAGCATTTTCTCCTTTTCCCACAATTTTTTCAAAAGGCTACTATTCCAGACCTGTAAAAACCAGGGATTGTTTGGGAAAGGGTTAAAGCATCTTTGAAAAGTTTTGACCCAAGTCAGCCTGCGATGTTTGAATCATCGATGTTTGAATCACATTTATTTTGTCATCTGCAAATGTTTTCAATTTAGACCAGTCTAAAATTTTGTCGGTTGGTAAAGGATTAACTCGTCAGCAAACATTTGATTAAACTAATTAACTCTTTACCAAACAACAAAATTTTAGACTGGTCCAAATTGCAAGCATTTGCAGATGACAAAGTGAAAGTGACTCAAAAATTGGAATTTGTTTTGGGAAGGGTAGAAAACTTGAAGGAAAAGGAGAAAATGCTGGTTACCACCATTTCCTCACCATTTTCCCACAATGTTTTCAAAAGGCCTCTTCTACAGGGTTGTGAAAACCTGGGATTGTTTGGTAAAAATTAAATATTGCTTAATTGCTGATTTCTGTCTTGGAACGGGTAGAAAATATTGTGGGAAAAGGAGAAATAGCTGGTTACCAGCTATTTCTCCTTTTCTCATGATGTTTTCAAGAGCCTTTTCTTTCAGTAATTAACTGTTTACCAATCAACAAAATTATAGACTAGTTCAAATTGAACGCATTTGCAGAAGACAAAATTAAAGTGACTGGAAATTTGAAATTTGTCAAAAGAAGAGAAGAAAACATTGTGGGAAAAGGAGAAAATGCTGTTTACCAGCATTTTCTCCTTTTCCCACAATGTTGTAGAAGACCTCTGTTACGACAGACCACTCCTTCCTGCATGGTATACTCCCGATTTAAATACAATACCTGGCTACTGCGTCAGGGAGATATCTCTTTGGCTCAGTGGTTAGGGTATTGGCTTTGCGTCCGGGAGTTCGGAGTTCGAATCCCGCTCCGATCCTTATTTCTGCCATGCATTTATTCATTTGTTTCTTTGTTACGGACTTCGTTCGTAAGATGGGGGCTCGTCCGGGATTGGCCATTGAGCCATTAATCCCATTTGTTGTCCAAAATCGGACTTCCTGCCTAATAAGGCTTTGAGTCATCAATAAATGATGACTTTAAGAGGGGGTGTGTTACGACAGACCACTCCTTCCTGCATGGTATACTCCCGATTTAAATACAATACCTGGCTACTGCGTCAGGGAGATATCTCTTTGGCTCAGTGGTTAGGGTATTGGCTTTGCGTCCGGGAGTTCGGAGTTCGAATCCCGCTCCGATCCTTATTTCTGCCATGCATTTATTCATTTGTTTCTTTGTTACGGACTTCGTTCGTAAGACCTCTTTCTCGGGGTTGTTAGAAGTCAGGATTGTGTGGTAAAGAGTGAGAAGTCTGAGTATATAGTATGGATTAAACTTTACCTTCACTCTGCTGTTGAGAGCATACAGTTTGTTAGTGATATCTCGTCCCATTATAGTGTTCAGAACACTGGCAAGAAATGGCTCTTTCATCAGCAAGTACTCTAATGATTGCCTAGGCCAATACACATATTTACAGTCAGAGCCCGCATATATGGACACCTGCACACAGGAAAAATGTAAAAGATAATGATTAAATAGAGGATATTTTTTTTTTTTTTCCGCTGAAAGAAAATTTATTTCATCGAGTGAACATCATCAGTAATATTTTCACGAGTGACACAGCCACTCATGAAAATATTACCAATGATGTTCACCGAATAAAAGAAATTTCAATCTTTCAAAAAAAACAAAGATTTTATTTATTTCATGCTTTTAACCCTGTTTTGGGGGAACTTTGTCAAAAAGCAGTACAGTTCTTTTCAGTTAGTCCCCGAGGAGTACCCCTTCCGCATAGCAACGCATTACAATATTACTTCAAGCGCGACAAATGCAAGGTGAATGACGTCATATTTCCATCCCATTGTGACGGTCACACACGTTTTACCTAGGTAACTAGAATATAAGTCCGTATTTTCAATGGTCGTACCCATGGAATATCAAAAAATAATTTCACTGCTATATCTTGATATCCTACTGGAAAGCATGAAATAATCATATTCAATTCTTTGAGTGCTTATTAACACATAAGTGTCTGCAGGGACACCTGAACAGAGTAAGACTCTTCAAGATAATGATTCATCAATTTTTAATTTTTTTAACGCTCATTAGCACAGAAGTGCCTGCAGGGTACTTTTTTACATGTTTGACCGTTTTTCGGAAACATTTCAGCCACAAGAGAAACTGAGCCATATATTGTGACTGATTGACTGACTATACAGTGTTGAATGCCATTTTCAAAATTATTTCAACATTATTTCGATGTGGCCAGTGCACATATCTATGCTTTCCTGGAGTACCTTTTACCACTTCTCCACACAATCTTTTTTCCAAGCCACAAGCTACTTTCCCAAAGCAATGCATTTGCAAAGGAGGCTTGATGCATCTCTGTGATGCATGATGCTAAACCAGTCACAACAGTACTAATGACCCATAAAGTCTGTTATGTACAATAACCTACTGAATCAAGAGCTACAAAGTACTTTGTAGATGGACTATGACGCATTTGGTAAACCCATTCTGATTTTGTTTTCCATGTTGTTCATATACAAATGACATGAGGCGCCATTTAACCCTTTACCAAACAATCCCTGGTTTTTATGACCCTGGGATAGATGCCATTTGAAAACATTGTGGGAAAAGGAGAAAATGCTGGTAACCAGCATTTTCTCCTTTTCCCACAATGTCTTCTACCCTGCTTGGAACAAATTTCAAATTTGTAGTTGCTTTTCTTCTGTCGTCTGCAAATGCTTTCGATTTGGACAAACCTGAAATTTTGTCGTTTGGTATAGAGTTAAGTATACCACAAGCATTGTCATTGGTACTGTACATGTACTGCAATATTTGGTTGTTGAAGCAAGTTATCTGAATTCTTTCAAAAATGATGATTTACAAAATTTTTTTGTGAAACAATTTAACCCAAACAATCCCAGGTTTTCATAACCCCAAGAAAGAATCCTTCTCAAAACATTTAGGGAAGAGGAGAAACTGCCTGTAAACAACGTTTTCTCCTTTTCCTACAATGTTTTCTATCTTTCCCAAAAGAAAGTTCGATTTTTGAGTTACATTTATTTTGTCATCTGCAAATGCTTCCAATTTGGACTAGTCTAAAATTATGTCGTTTTGTAAACAGATAAAGAAACATGATGCAGACTGCTCCATAGATAGTGCTGATCTTTATCTTCCACTTAAATTTGAAAACCCAGCTATGAACAAAATTTGAATTACTATAAATATTTGATACTTTGGTAGGGGATCCAATCAAATGTCTTTTCTCAACAAGAGAAACAGCTCCTAGGAAAATAATTTAAAATGCTTCCAATTTGAACTAGTCTAAAATTATGTCGTTTTGTAAACAGATAAAGAAACATGATGCAGACTGCTCCATAGATAGTGCTGATCTTTACCTTCCACTTAAATTTGAAAACCCAGCTATGAACAAAATTTGAATTACTATAAATATTTGATATTTTGGTAGGGAATCCAATCAAATGTCTTTTTTGCATGCCAGCCACATGGCATTGTTTTGACAGCTAAAGATATTGGCATAACTACTACAAAGAAACTGACCAATCAAATAGACTTGCATGTATACAGCTGAATTTAACCCTTTACCAAACAACAAAATTTCAGACTGGTCCAAATTGAAAGCACTTGCAGACGACAAATTTAACATAACTCAAAAATTGAAATTTGCTTCCAGCAGGGTAGAAAACATTGTGGGAAAAGGAGAAAATGCTGGTTACTCATGGTCATAAAATCCAGGGATTGTTTGGTAAAGCATTACCCTTTTACCAAATAATACCTGCTTTTTACGACCCAGAGGGAGAAACCTTCTGAAAACATTGTAAAAAAAGGAGAAAATGCTTATAACCAGCATTTTCTCCTTTTCCCACAATGTTTTCTGCTCTTCCAAAGTCCAGTTTCAATCTTTGAGACATGTTTGTTTTGTTGCCTGCAAATGCTTTCAATCTGGACAAGTCTACAATTTTGTCGTTTGGTAAAGAGTAAAACCTGAGAGCTTCCTCCTTTTAGCTGCTTGTAAGGATCTAGACTTACCTGAAATTTTTCATCCCCTGTGACACTACTCTCAAATTCTGGGGAGTCAATAAACTCGGTTTCATGGATAAGGTGCAGTAGGTTTTGGTGACTGTAGACCTTCATACTAAAATCAATATATGTACGAAGAATAATTTGTTAGAATAAATTAGGGATGTTAAACAGCATATCATCAACTAAAGTCACATAGAGTCCCAAAAATTATTTCTTCTGATGACCCATGATAATTTGTGATTTGTATAGATAAAAAAGGGATAAAACTTGGAAAGAACTAAAAGCAACAAGAGCTTTACAATGCAGCGCATATATGCTTGAAGGGGCTTGTCAAGGAAATGGGTAAAAATCTAGAACGCCTACAGAGATCCAAATTTAAAGAGTCACATGCACAACTACACACCATGGAGATTTACTGTGGTCAGTTTAAACTTATTCCAGTGGAAACTGTAGGGTGTTATGCACATAAGAAATTACTAACAGATGGACAAATAGACAACAGACAGACAGATGACCGAGGCCAATACATAATATGCTCATTCGGGCATACTGGCATTGACAGAAAATTCTTACCCTATATACATCAAGACCCAATAAAATTCTTTGCTGGAACAAAATCTTTAGACTTACCTTACCTGAAAGCACTTGCAACCCACAAATTCAATATGGCTGAAATGATTGAATTTGTCTCTAAAAGCTCAGAAAATATTGGGAGAATAGGAGAAAATGCTGGTGACCAGCGTTTTCTCCATTCCCTACAACGTTTTCCAAAGTTCTCTTTTTCATGGTCATTAAAACTCTGGATCGTAGGTCAAGAGTTAAATAAATCAAAGCTTCGCAGAGTGGCGCATATATGCCCAAAGTGGCTTGTCATAGAAGTGGGTCAAAATCTATAACGCCTAAAGAAATCCAAACTTTAAGAGAAACAAGCATAACTACACATAGAGATTCATTGTGGTAAGTTTCAAGTTATTCCTATGGAAACTGTAGGAGGAGTTGCGCACACAGATATTGCAAACAGATGGACAGATGGATGACCAGGACCATAAGATAATATGACCCTTCTCACACTTAAAAAATACTGAGAAAATCATTTACGTTCCAGAAATCAGAAGTCCAAGCCTGTCTGTCTTGGTGATCCCTTGTACGGCATAGGCGTCTCCTTCATGTAGAGCAGATATCATACAAAAGTTACCATCAACCAGCTTTTTAAACTGTTGTCTGAAATCAAAGTGTATCTTACTTATAATCTTTACCAACCAATCCACAGATCCAGATAGGAGGGAGTGATAGTTTTCTATATCCTTCATTTCTCTTCCATACCCTATGTTGTGGGGTACTCATTAGAATCGTCTCGATGAGACGATTCTAATGAGTACCTACAACATAGGGTTGAGCGAAGAATAATTAATCTTTTCAATTTTGAAATCGAAATCACGCCCTCTATCTGGGGCTCTGCAATTCAGTGTTTTAATGGCACTAATGAAAAAGGCTTTTAGAAACATCATGAAAAATGAAGAAAATTTTTGTAACAACCCCTTCCTTGAAGGTTTTTATCTCATAAACTGGCCTATCCCACTGATATAGGTAAATGTATATCTAGTGTTTGTAGAGAGGGACATTTATAAATACTGCCTTGCTGCTAGCTTTTGTAGCAAAGTGGTAGAGTACTAGCCTTGGGAATAAGAGGCTTTTGGTTTAATTCCTACCCTAGGAGCTTACTTAACCCTTTCCCAAACAAGCCCTTGTTTTTACATGTCTGTAGTACAAGTCTTTTGAAAACACTGTGGGAAAAGGAGAAATTGCTCGTAACGAGCAATTTCTCCTTTTCCCACAGTGTTTTCTACCCATTTGGAGAACTTTCTGCTATTTTTATCAAATTTGAAATTGTCGTCTGCAAACTCTTTGAGTTTGGATGAGTCTAAAATTTGTTGTTGGGGAAAGAGTTAACACAACTTTTTCATCGGACCCCTAATAAACTTGATTTATTTCAACATGGAATTTCATAACTTTTAACCAAGCAAAAACATGAAAGGCATTTCAAGAAGACATATAAAAAATGGCACAAATGACAACACTTTTCCCATGAAAGAGCACATTTTAGGAAAAGAAGAAAATGCTGGTTCCCAGCATTTTCTACTTTTTCCACAAATTTTTCATAAAGCCTTCTCTGTTGGAGTCATTAAAACTCTGGATTGTACAGTAAAGGGTTTAAAAAATGCAGCTTACAGATAATCTAGCACTGAATACTTTGATTTATCTCACAAAACCTTAGTTCTAGTAAATCTTTCACAATGTTTCATTGTTTTCATTGTTTCAATGTTTTCATCTGTTAAGAAACAAATCTACTTGTAGTCATATCGTCAGTTTGCTTTCCAAAATCTCGTACCTAGAGCTTGTTACAAGATGATATTTGATTTGTCATCTGCAAAACCTTACTATTTGGACAAGTCTACCATTTTGTTGTCTGGTAAAGAGTTAACCCTTTACCAAATGACAAAATTTTAGACTGGTCAATATTGATAGCATTTGCAGATGGCATAATAAACATAACTCAAAACCTGTTTATTTCTAGAAAGATAGAAAACAATGTCAAAAAGGAGAAAATGCTGGTTATCAACATTTCTTCCTTTTCCTACAATGGTTTCAAAAAGCTTCTTTCTCAGGGTCATAAAAATCAAGGCTTGTATGCAAAAAAGGTTAATTGTCTAATATGTAAATACCTGGATACATTCATTGGCTGGAACACTCGCAGATACAATTTCTCTAGCCCCTCATCAAACTTGACAGGTTTTACATGATAGATGATCATCAATGTGTGTATGACATTTAACACTGTCAGAGCAAAATTCCAGGTAAAGTAGTCAGCAGCACATAGAATTATCCATGCCCATAACGACAACAGAAGAAAACCTGTGAATATAAGGCAAGGTACTGTATATCCCCCAACATGCTAAAAAGGGCATTTGGACATTTGAGTATAGAGGCATCCCTGATCAGCCTGCGCAGTCTGCTCAGGCTAACCCGAAATGACACTTTCTTTTTTTTTTAAATATTTTTTTGTTTTGCACAAGTCTACTGAAGCATAAATTTTAATGTAGTTGTAAAGTGCCGCCTTGGATCAGCCTGCACAGACTGATCCGAGATGACAGTTTATGCAAATGTCCACACATTCCTTTTTGCATGTTGTAAGCCATGTGAATTCTAACCTGTTGCCACACAATAACTTTGGAAACAGATACTGCCTTTACCAGGTGAAGAAATTTTAGACTTATCAAAATTCAAATCATTCCCGGACTAAAACTAAACATGACTGAGACACTTAACTTTGTCTTTGGACCATTAATTGCACAGGTAAATGCACGCTACATCATTATGTCTGTGGAAAGTTGCTTATCTTTTTAAGTTTTTATCAAGCAGTCATTCACTGAAAAGAGGAAAGACCCTGAGATGGAAGGCTTTTGAAAACATTGCGGGGAAAGGAGAAAATGCTGGTAACCAGCATTTTCTCATTTTTCCCACAATGTTTTTCTCCCTGCTCGAAACCAGTTTCAATTTTTGAGTTGTGTTTATTTTGTTATCTGCAAGTGCTTTTGATTTAGACCAGTCTAAAATTTTGTCCTTTGGTAAAGAGTTAAAAAAAGAAAATTAACCCTGAAATATCAGCCCTTGGAAAACATTGTGGCAAAAAGAGACAAGACAGCAACTGGCTCTAAAGCAGTCCCCTGAGGAAAGTCATATTGATAAATCTGAAGAGATCCTGGTTGCAATGACGAAAATCACATAAATAGTAGTGTGCTACTTTTGGTCTGAGAAAGCATCAAGATAAACATTCTAACCAAGTTTTATGAATATGACACAAGTGTGGCCTCTAGACTGCACAAAAAGCTTTTCTACAATTTGGCCTGATGACTTTCTTTTTACCCAACATTACCCAATTTCAAACTTTTCTACGATATTATCAAAACAAATATTCTGACCAACTTCTCTGAGTTTTTGACTGAAAATATGGCCTCCGGACAGCACATAGAGTTTTCTAGGAATTTAACCCTTTACCAAACGACAGTTTTATACTGGTCCAAACTGAAAGCACATACAGACAATAAAATAAACGTAACTAAAAATATGATGTTTGTTTCCAACTGGGTAGAAAACATTGTGGGAACAGGAGAAAATGCTGGTTCAGCATTTTCTCCTTTTCCCACAAGGTTTTCAAAAGCCTTCAATCTCAGGGTCGTAAAAACCAGGGATTGTTTAGTAAAGGGTTAGCAGGTGAGGGACTTTTTGACCCAACCTGACCAAACTTAAAAAATTTATCTGAGATATTATCAACACAAACATTCTGACCAAGTTTCATGAGTAACAGGGTGATAATGTTACCTCTAGAAGAGTGTACACAAGGTTTTCCTAAGATTTGGCCCAGTGACCAACTTTTTTACCTGACCCAGTTTCAAGATATCATAGAGAAAAACATTCTGACTAAGTTTCATGCGTATCTACCTGAAAATGCACTCTAGGGTACAAACAAAGATTTTCTAAGATTTGCCCCAGTGACCTAATTTTTTACCAAATGTGGCCCCAATTTTATCACATCCGAGATATCATCAAGATATATGTTCTTACCAAGTTATATGACTATCTGGATGAAAATGTGGCCTCTAAAGTGTGACTGTCAAATGACTTTTCTAAGATTTGGCCCAGTGACCTACTGTAACAGACACAGCACTTCAGGTTCAGGCAACTGGTATTCACATTTTTCTTCATTCCTCATGATCTTTTCTTTTCTTTCAAAGACAGTCCCATACATTTGTTTATTGCAAATGCTTTCATTTTAGATAAGAAATAAAATGTTGTCTGGTAATGGCTATATTTACAAATACAGAACGATATGCATCAAAATAGTAATCCAGTACTCAAACCTGTAGCTTACCTACAGCAAATGTAGCATGCAAAAACAGGACCCCATGCTTCCATTGTGGCGACAACAAAGCCAGCAGTAAGACTGCATTAGCTATCTGTAGGAATACAAATACACAAGGTTATTGCCTAATTTACCAATGCCAAGTTTCATTACCCTGATGATGGAGGATACCTTTTGAAAACTTTGTGGGAACAGGAGAAAATGCGGAATAGCGCATTCCTCCTAATAAAAGCTCACGGAGCTATGCAAAACGTAGATAAGGAGCCTTTATTTAGTACCCAATTTGAAAAAACAAAAAGTCTGTCCTGATCATTATCAGGAAATATTAATCAAATTATAGTAAATATTCATCGAATTCTTCAAATATTGTCATTTTAACTCTTTACCGAAGGACAAAATTTTAGATTGGTCCAAATTGAAAGCATTTACAGACGACAAAATAAATGTGACTAATGAATTGAAATTTGTTTTAGGAAGGGGAGAAAACATTGTGGGAAAAGGAGAAAATGCAGGTTACCAACATTTTCTCCTTTTCACACAATGTTTTCAAAAGGCTTCTTTTAAAAGTCAGGATGGTGTGGTAAAGGGTTAATGTGCATAAGGTTAACATGACTTAACCCATTACCACACAATCCCTACTTTTGACGCCCCTGAGAAAGAAGCCTTTTGAAAACACTGTGGGAAAAGGAGAAAATGCTGGTAACCAGCATTTTCTCCTTTTCCCACAGTGTTTTCTACCCTTCCCAGAACAAATTTCAATTTTTCAGTCACCTTTATTTTGTCGTCTGCAAATGCTTTCAATTTGGACCAGTCTAAAATTTTCTTGTGTGGTAAAGAGTTAAGGTTTTTTCAGTGGGGGGAGCTACAATATATGTTTCAAAAGGCTTCTTTCACAGAGGTGTTAAAAGTCGGGATTGTGCGCTAAAGGGTTAATGTACATAAGGTTAACATGACTTAACATGACTTAAGGTTTTTTCAGTTGGGGGAGCTACAATATTAGGGAGGGTGTTTTTATTAGAAGAAATATAGTACCTTCATTTTCCTTTTCCTACGCCATTTTCAAAAGGTGTTCAGCTATGGTACAAATACTGGTATGTTAGAAAACAAATTTTTGTGACATACAGTAGGATTAAATATTTACAAAGTGCAGATAACTTTTCTAATGTCAAGCAGCAACATTTTTTAAGACATTTTGACAAAAGGAGAAAATGTTTAGAATTAGCAATTTTTTTTGTTTGTAAAATCATGTTTTAAATTATACTTTTAATGTGCTAAATCTGAAATTTTTCTGTTAATCCATATTTAACAATAATTTTTCTATGAGATTTGCTGCAAATCTTTAAACTCTTCAACACCTTAGAATATACCTTTCAAAACTGAAAAAATTTGCAGATGACAATTCAAATTTGGCTCTGATAAAATTTGTTTTCATTGGAGCTGAAAGCATTGTGGGAAAAGGAAGAAATGCTGGTTTACAGATATTCTCCTTTTTCTACCATGTTTTCAAAAAGCTTAGGATTGTGTGGTAAAGGCTTAAAAGGTAATGGCTTATTGACGGCTGTCAAATGTTTGACTTTACCTGAAAAAGTGGATGATTTGGCAATTTCCATTCAGTGCATCCTCGTGGAAAACTTGTCCAGTTTGTAAAAATGTCCGACCCATTTGGAAATATCGCATCTTTAATGGATGGTATCCAGGTTGTAGAATTCTCTAGATCAGCTGTAGCATTTATCGGTATCCAGGTTGTAGAGTTCTCTAGATCAGCTGTAGGATATATCGCATCTTTAATGGATGGTATCCAGTTTGTAGTATTATCTACATCAGTTGTATTCTCCATCTTTCACATTGTCTGTCACATTTTCAAAACCTATGTAGATATTAGTAAACCTTTAACCCTTTCCCAAATGATAAAATTTTAGACTGGTGCAGACTGAAAGCACTTGCAGACAACGGAATCAATGTAACTCAAAAATTGAAATTTGATTCCAGTATGGTAGAAAACATTGTGGGAAAAGAAAAAAATGCTGGTTACCAGCAAAATCTGTGTGGCCTATTCAACTTATTTTGTCTCTGACTCAGAGTACCTTCATTCTGAAGGTCTGATCTGATGCTATTTTTGATACTGTTCTTCTGCAAATAACAGTCACAAAAATAGCATCGGGGCACACCTTCAGACTGACGCAGGGGTGTGGAATTTTAGAATGTTCCCACTTACCCACAGACAAGTTGGACTGAATTTCCTACTTGTCTGAATTTGAAATTTACTTGTCCTTTTTCCCCCCACAGCAACTGCATGTAGCGAGAGGCCTTGCACAGGGTCAATACAATTGATTTGTACCTTGAAGGTGTTTATTTCAACAAGGTTCATGCAAAACTTGGAATAAATACAGCGTTTGAGGATCATCATTGATGTAAACATGACATTTCCTTATCAGGTTTGGCTCAATAATTCACTTACCCGCAGACAAGTGCCCCGGAAAAATTCACTTGTCCGCAGGCAAAAGTCCCGAGTCGGGCAAGTCGGGCCTAGGAATTCCACACTCCTGTAACGGTATATCCAGAGGCAACCATTCAAAAAGTAACATCGCCTTTTGGGACACTTACCTATACTAGCAATGATTCCTGATAAGGCGGCAAAGAATATTGGGCAAGATCAGACTGCTTGTATATGCAGGCTGATCTTGTTTTACACTCTGCAAAAAATTTATATTCAGTCGCAAATGGCAAGATAAGAAATAAAAGGAAAAAAAAAACTATAAAGTTTTAGCTTCAACTTACCCCCGATTCAGAGACAAGCTCTGATGTTATTTTTGCAAGATCCAATAAAAAAAAAAAATAATAATCGGAGCAACCTTTCAGACTGAAGGTAACTTCAACCACACGAATTTGATATTCTATATTAAAGATATATAATTTTTAACTCTTTACCAAACGACAAAATTTTAGACTGGTTCAAATTGAAAGCATTTGCAGACGACAATAAAAAAGTTACCTAAAATTTGAAATTTGTTTTGTGAAGAATAGAAAACATTGTGGGAAAAGGAGAAAATGCTGGTTATCAGCATTTTCTCCTTTTCCCGCAATGTTTTCTATAGGCTTCTTTCTCAGGGTCATCAAAAGTAGGGATTGTATGGTAAAGGATTAATCATAATAATTGATGTTGCGTAAACAACTGAACATTACTGCAGGCATTGTATCACTGGATCACACTAGTTCTGTCAGAAGGCGGTTGTACTGCCGAAAGCTTTTGTAAATTATTATAATTAAAAGTTACATTTCTCAAGGAGAGGTACCTTCAGTCTGAAGGTGTCTGCTCCGATGCTATTTTTGTGACTGGTCTTCGCTAACACCTTCAGTCCAGCCATTCATGTAGAGTATCTGGAAAAAATACGATTTTACCCGCACCTTTTCGAACGGCTCTATGCGACAGAAATTCAAATGACAACTAATAAAATGGGCATGGATTGTTAGATAAATGATTAATCTTTACAAAAAAACTGATGTTAGTTAATATCCAACTCTTACCTTTGTGCAAAGCTGTACTTTTCAACGTAAATAATCGTTGACCTACTTCACCAGAAATCAAAACATGGTGATCTTTTCAATGCGCATGTCTCGGCAGAAATCGCAGTGTCTCTGACACGCTACAGGATGGTTTAGTTGCGAATTTTGCTGTAAGCAAACGCACCTTGATCAAACTTGGCTGTATACGGTTAGGGAACCAGACTGTACAAATTTCAAATTCCGTTGAGTGCGCATGCCTGACTAACGGAAGTCGCCGTGTTAGTTGTTTACAAATTATGCTGTATTTATTTACGTTGGGAAAAAGGTAAATTCCCATTGATTTAATTGGTATTTTGCAGCATATTTTGTGTGCTCTTAAAGATTAATCATTTATGTAACGGTCCATACCCATTTTATTAGCTGTCATTGGAACTTTTGTCGCATAGATCCGTTCGAAAAGGTGCGGGTAAAATCGTATTTTTTCCAGATACCCTACATGAATGGCTGGACTGAAGGTGTTAGCGAAGACCAGTCACAAAAATAGCATCGGAGCAGACACCTTCAGACTGAAGGTAAAGGAGAGGATATCATGATTTTTAAAAATATATAAAATAGATGAAGAAACACATTATATACAAATGGGGGTGTGTGTATTTTTTTTTATATTTTAATCAGTTTTTTTCATTATAGAATGTCAAATTCCTGTGCTTTAACTGAGTGTGACTGACTGTGAGTGTGAGGCCGTGAAGGAGCAGGATCTGGACCAATAAAAAGAAAGAATTGCTCTTTACCTTTACTAATTTACATTGCATTTTATACCAACACCAAAATAAAGTAAAGTATGAAACAACATTTAGTTTACTGAGTTACGAATACTGTTAAATCACACCACTGAAATACCCCTCAAAGCTGTCAAATTATTTATTCATGTTTTCAGTCAGTTTCAGCAACCGGTGTTCGCGTAATTTTTTCTCAAGTGTGTATCTTACATTTTTGTGTTTCTGACGACCTATCCCAGCATTCTGCGTAAAAATGGTGAAAGGTAAGCAAATATGACTAATCAAAACATTGTGGAATAAACGTACTCCTTCTGTTATATCATCTTATTTTGGTCAGTACGTGATTGATAAGATTAAGTAGCAGGATATCCTGTTATTTTTGAAGTTGTCATAGTTTCAAGGTTACTGAATAGTTCAAACCAAGGGTCAATAAGAGTGATGCCATTGCCAAGTTAAGTATTTTTCAAGGCAGGGTTGAAGTTCAGAAAGGTCTGTTTCCGATGTATAAAAGTAACATATTTACCCAGAAATAAACTGTGACATATCTGAGAAAAGCAGTTCGAGGAGCATGGTAACATGGTTCACATACTTCAAATGTTTTACCAAATTAGGTCTGATGTCCTTTGAAATCTCATGTGGAGAAATTCCAAAGGAAGACTTTGATGCTTTTTTACTTCCAGTGAACGTGTCTATGGAAAACACCTGAATACAAAATGATAGGCTGCAAAAAATGTAAATTGTGGATGGAAATATAGTACATGTACTAATATTGCTAATACCGTTTTACCTAAATTTGTCCCACTGAATAGCTGAAAGGCATTGAAATGTAGCAGAAAGGACTAGAAAGGGCAAACTATGCTAGAAGGTGTACAACAAGATTTTAGACTGGTCCAAATTGAAAGCAGACAGAAAAATAAATGTGATGTAAAAGGAGAAGGGTAGAAAACAATGAGAAAAGGAGAAGCATTTTCTCCATTTCCCACAGTATTACCAAAAGCCTTCTCTTCCAGGGTCGTTAAAACTAGTGATTGTGTGAGAAAAAGTTAAGCATAGGACTCACCTATATACCAAGATCATGTAATATGTTTGTGACGCAATTTTGAGTGTTCATTAGGTGATTTTTCAGTCTTTGTAGTGACCTGATTTTGATGTAATTTTTATGATACACATCTGATTAACATTATGAACTTTCGGCTATATAAAATTTAGCAACTAACTTATTAAAACTTTAAGAAAGTGAAAGCATCACAGACCAGTGTCCCATATAAATCATGAAAGTTACAGAATGTCCAAATGAATTATGATTGCAGTGAAATTTCATAAATTTTGTTTAACTCTTTACCAAATGACAAACTTTTAGGTTTCTCCAAATTGAAAACATTTGCAGACGACAAAATAAAACTAACTGAAAATTTGAAAAGGAGAAAGTGCTGGTTACCAGCATTTTCTCCTTTTCCTACAATGTTTTCCAAAGGCTTCTTTCTCAGGATCATTAAAAGTAGGGATTGTGTGGTAATAGGTTAAATACTGTACAATGGGTTTCTAAAATGGCAAACCCATCGCAGTCAGCTCAGACTAAAACCTGGCTTGTGTTGTTGTCGTCGTCCTTGGAATAGTCTTTGTCGTTCAGAGCTCTAGAGTGAGTGATCTTGATTTCAAAATTGAAAAAAAGAATTGACTCTTCTCTAAACCCTATGTTAAGGATATTTCGACTTTTATGGTGGTATTCCATTGATTAAATTAGACCACAGTTCACAGTTGAAAATATAAAGATGCAGTGTTTACTTGTATTCGTTCCTATATGGTTTTGCTTCTGAAATACAACAACTGTTTATCTCTTTCTTGAACTGTGTCCAAAGTATGCAGTAGATTAGAGTCTACCGCCGCTAACGCTCATGTCAAAAAAACTTAAGCTACCAAGATTGGCTGACTGGCCTATACAATAATAATCCCTAACTCTCATATTAAAAGACGGAAGCTGCCAAGATTTGCCAAATAGCCTTTACAAAAACATCAATGTTACATGATATTTACCACTGAGTTAAGGGCCATAGACCTTAAATTTTAGCCATTCATACAGGTAACAGTAAGTGTCAAAATGCACAAATTCCTGTGTCCAGGAAACTTCTGAATCCATTAACCATTTACCACACAATCCTGACTTTAACGACCTTTTGAAAGAAGCCGTTTGAAAACAGTGTGGGAAAAGGAGAAAATGCTGGTGACCAGCATTTTCTCCTTTTCCCACAATGCTTTCTACCCTTCCAAAATCCAACAACAAATTTCACTTTTTCAACAACTTTTTATGATTTATTTTGTCATCTGCAAATACTTTCAATTTGGAATGATCTAAAATTTTGTTGTTTGGTAAAGAGGTAAAGAGTTAATTAATATTTGCCTAAATTGATTGAGTTTTGTTTGCAGGTTGTTCCTACTCAGTCAGCTTCCGATGAAGAGGATTGGGTAACCAAGTAGACTTTTGTTACACTGGTGGAATGGCCTCACGGCATAGAAGGGTGCACAAAAAGCAAGAAGAGTACGATACCTACAGCAGTGACACAGATTACTACTCAGAGACAGACGACAGGAGAAAAGCCTGTATCAAAAGAACTAGGTGAGTGTTTAACATCATATCTTTTAACCTTTTTGCAAACAACACCGTGTTGACTCTACCAAACCGAGATTAACCCATTACCTCACAATTCCTACCTTTGACGACTCTGAAAAAGAAGCCTGTAGAAAACATTGTAGGAGAAGGAGAAAATGCTGGTAACCATCATTTTCTCCTTTTCCCACAATGTTTTCTACCTTCTTAAAAAAAAATTCAAATTTTCGGTCACTTCTATTTTGTAGTCTGCAAATGCTTTCGATTTGGACAAACCTTAAACTTTGTTGTTTGGTAATGAGTTAAAATGCAGATGACAAGTTTAGAATTATTGAAATGAACTGCTGTATTTCTCTCACAAGATATAAATTATTGTGGACAAAGGAGAAAATGGTGGTAACCAGCTTGTTCACCTTTTCCTAAGTACTATGCCTTCAAAAGCCTTTTTTCTCAGGACTCAATGTTTAACTCTGTAACCAAACAACACAATTTTCAGATTTATTCTAAGTGAAAGCATTTGCAGATGACAAAATGAATTCGACTGAAAAATTAAAATTAGGTTTGGGAAAGGAAAAAACCTTTGAAGGAAAGGGAGAAAGTGCTAGTAACCAGCATTTTGTCCTTTTCCAACAGTGTTTCAGGTGGTTTATTTCTAAGGGTCATTAATCTTTTACCAAACAATCCCTGGTTTTTATGACCCTGAGATAGAAAACCCTACTTTTGACGCCCCTGAGAAAGAAGCCTTTTGAAAACACTGTGGGAAAGGGAGAAAATGCTGGTTACCACAATGTTTTCCCTTTGCAAATCAAATTTCGATATTTTATTCACATTAATTTTGTCATCTGCAAATGCTTACAGTTTGGACTAGTCTAAAATGTTGTTTGGTAAAGGGTTAAGTGTTTTGTTTTTTTCACTGTTAGAAATCGATTTATGATTGCCGACATTTTTCAGCCTGTTCATGATAAAATTGTTTGTTTTTTAGTTCACTTGGTGCTCCGAGATCAAAGCCTTGTCTAGTTAATCGTGCTCGCTCTGCCAGTTTCGAGAATTCCAGCAATGATGATGCTGATAATAGTGTCTCATCCGTAAATTCTACGCCAGCCAGATCTAGATCAGCCTCCAGAAGTAATTGTTGTTTCAAGAATTATTCCGTAAGTGTTCAGCCTTTTACATTCCCATATTTTAGAAACCCAGAGGATAATACTATTTTATGAGACTTCTGACTTAAAACAGCTCTGAAAATTTTGAGATTGTATAATTATGTCCATGTAATTTAGTTTTTGTCCCAATAATTAATACATACAGCAGAAATATTACAATTTGCAGAACAAGATGTAAATGTGACGAGATGTGAAAATTTTGTGGTTAAAAAAGGAAGTATGGATATTAACAAAGAAATCCCCTTTTCACACTTATAGCTTTTTGTGCATTCATGTATTTTTTGCCTTAAGTGTAATTGTCTCACTCTCTTTGGAAATGTCCTTTAATTCTGAAAATTTTTTAGATGATTTACCCCTTTCCCTTCCTTTCCATGCACAGTCCCTTTGCATAACTTTATGTATTGTACTGGAATGATTTTAATGTAATTGCTGTCAACGTCAAACTAGTTTCATAAAGTAATGAGGTAAAATTTTAATCCTTTACCAGACAACAAATTTCTTAACTCACTCACATCGAAAGCACTGCAGACTGACAAGATATAAAATGTAGCTCAAACAATGGAACTTGTTTTGAAAAGGATAGAAAACTTTGTAGGAAAAGGAGAACATGCTGGTTACCAGCATTTTATCCTTTATCCACAAGGTTTTTGAAAAGATTTTTCTTCCAATCAAAACTGCGGATTATGTGGTAAAGGACTGAACAGTTCCCGTTTCTCTAAAGGTGGATGACGACATCGACTTTTCACAATTCATGGAATCGGATAACTCCAAGGACATTATTATAATCAATAAACCCGGGGCCCCCAAGGACTCGTCAAGTCCAAGGTTGGGTGAGAGGATAACATTGATTGTGGATGAGGCAAGAATTGTTGTAGACCCAGATCTGTTTCGACAGCATCCTAATACAATGCTTGGGAGGTAAGTAGGCCTGTGCACCTCTATTTAAGTCTGTATCAGTTTTGACCTTTAGTACATGTACTCAGATGAATAGCTGTTAAGAGGGTTTAAAGTTAAAGGGTTTGAGGGGGGCAAACAATTAGATTCATTGAATTGAAGAAGACCTTTTCAGTTTGACTAAAACTGACATAATTAGGTGCATTTTTTTATTACTCTACTAAAAGACTACCGAGTATCTAATGAATAGCACTCTCTCAATGTAAAACCTCAAAATGCATTGCATGATGCTCAGCTATTTAAGAAAATTTTAAATCGGTCCAAATTGAATGTATTTGCAGGCAACAAAATATATATCTGACTGAAAGATTTAAATTTGTTTAGGAAGGATAGAAAACACTGTGGGAAAAGGAGAAAATGCTGATTACCAGCATTTTATCCTTTTCCCACAATGTTTTTTTAAAAGGTTTCTTTCTTAGGGTTGGTAAAGCTGGGGTAAAGAGTTAAGTATTTGCAATTTCTAACCTCTTTTTCAAATGTAAATGATAGAAAACAAATTAATAAATTTCAGAATGTTCACATCCTCATTGGAGCATCATATAACACAACCTAATGAGAGAGGAGAATACCATGTTGCAGAGGGGATGTCTTCGTCTGTGTTTCGGGCAGTTTTGGTAAGTAATGTTTACCATATCTTCTGTATTGTAAGTTCAGAAATTTATGGCATACAAATGATAAAGATTTGTAGTGTAAATAAAAAAAAAGTAGGAGAATATCATGTTGCAGAGAGGATGTCTTTGTCTGTGTTTCGGGCAGTGTTGGTAGGTATAGTAATGGTTATCAAATCTACTGTATTGTAAGTTAAGAAATTATGGCATACAAATAATAAAGATTTGTATTGTAAATAAAAAAAAAAAGGTACTTTGACATTGTTATTATGAGTATTATTTGATCTGAATGTTATTGTGCAGGATGTTACAGAGCCAGTTTTCTGTCACCTTCAGATTTGACTTGTCTAAATTTACCCATTTCAGCCTAGTATTTCTTAACCCTTTACCACATAATGACGACTTTTGATGACTCTGAGGTAGAAGAATTTTGAAAACATTGTGGGAAAAGGAGAAAATGCTGGTAACCAGCATTTTGTCCTTTTCCCAAAATGTTTTCTACGCGTCCCAAATCAAATTTCAAATTTTCAGTCACATTTATTTTGTCGTCTGCAAATGCTTTCAATTTGGACCAGTCTGTAAATTTGTCGTTTGGTAAGAGTTAACTCTTTACCACACAATCCCTGCTTTTAACGACCCTAAGGAAGAATCCTTTTAAAAACATAAAGGGAAAAGAGGAAAATGCTGGTAGCCAGCATTTTCTCCTTTTCCCACTATGTTTTCTACTATTCTAAAGTCAAGTTTCAATTTTTGAGTTGCATTATTTTGTCATCTGCAAATGCTTTCAATTTGCACAAGTCTAAAAAACTGCTGTTTGGTAAAGAGTTAAGACATAGGGATAGGTAAAACATGCATGCTTTATGAGTAATAAGTTAATGAGATTTTGACTGATACCTTTGTCATATAAAATTGAAATCTATTTTTAAATTCAGTGACTTGTCATGTGACTTGCCGTCTGACATCTTTTTCAGCCAGTCAGATGGCTTGGCTTAGAATGTGAAATGAACACAGTATGTAGGATTGATAGTCACTTTGGCCCCTGATAAAACTTGTGCTATATCATTTTACAGGACTTTTACAAAGATGGTGTTATTCGATGTCCACCCAATGTTTCTATTCAAGAGTTGCGTGAGGCCTGTGATTATCTATTGATACCCTTTGACTCAATGACAATCAAATGCCAAAATTTACGTGAGTATAAAATTCATCTAGTTGTTAAATATCAGCTTATAGGTCTCAAGTTGATATGGCTATGATAGGATAAAAAATTAGGTCATTTAACTCATTACCAAACGACAAAATTTTAGGTGTGTCCAAATCGAAAGCATTTGCAGACAACAAAATAAAGGTGACTAAAAAAATTAAAGTTTGGTTTGGAAAGGGTAGAAAACACTGTGGGAAAAGGAGAAAATGCTGGTTACCAGCATTTTCTCCTTTTCCCACAGTGTTTTCAAAATGCTTCTTTCTCAGGGTCGTTAAAAGTCAGGATTGTGTGATAAAGAGTTAAGTCATATTTGTTGGAAATTTTGTTCATATTTTGTAAAAAAAAAATTTTTTTTTTTACATATTGTCTAATGTCTCTCTATCAGTACCAGACTAACTGCAAAACTCGGTCATTCCTGATAAAAAAAATTAAGTCTCTAAAACTTGGAAACAATGCCCCATCCAAATGGCTGAGTTGTTATTCAACCCTTTGGCAGCTTATCGCGACTCACTGACCTTTTGCGGACAGCATAGATCAAGATCAGACTGCACAGAACGTGCAGTCTGATCTTTTATCTATGCTGTCTGATCTGGAGATTTTTTCCCTGGAAACGTAATTTTGAAATAACAATTTTTGGGTTTTTACTATTGAAATGAAAATTTCATTTTAGTTATTTAGGTGGACAAGGATTAAGAATGAATTTATAGAACATGAGTTTGTAAGGGTAATAGTAAATATGAGAGGTTCCTGGTAGGTGATAAAAGAACCTAATACATGTAGTGTTTTTATTCAACACTTTGCCAGACGACAACTTCTGTGGACTTGTCCTTACTTAACCCTTTACCAAACAATTCCTGGTTTTTACGACCCTGGGATTGAAGTCTTTTGAAAACATTGTGGGAAAAAGAGAAAATGCTGGTAACCAGCATTTTCTCCTTGTCTCAGAATGTTTTCCATTTTGCTGGAAACATATTTTAAATTTTGAGTTACATTTATTTTGTCGTCTGCAAGTGCTTTGAATTCTGACCAAACTGGTCTAAAATTTTGTTGTTTGGTAGAGTTAAAAGTATTTGCAGAGATAGAAGTGACTCAAACGATGGCATTGTCATTTGAAGAATCAAAATCATTATTTAACCCATTACCACACAATCCCTACTTTTGACGCCCCTGAGAAAGAAGACTTTAGAAAACATTGTGGGAAAAGGAGAAAATGCTGGTAACCAGCATTTTCTCCTTTTCCCACAATGTTTTCTACCCTTCACAAAACAAATTTCAAATTTTCAGTCACTTTTATTTTGTCGTCTGCAAATGCTTTCATTTTGAACCAGTCTAAAATATTGTCGTTTGGTAATGAGTTAAATAGAACAACATTGGCTGATTTTTCCACAGTGTTTTCCTGAAGGCTGTCTTCCTGTTGTGAATTGTTTTGAGAATAGAAGTTGTTTGTGTTTGTACTCGGGAAATAATTAATGTTGTCATTTATATTAAATGATATGATGTATAACTCGCTGCATTTCTTTAACTGGTTATATTTTAGTACTATTCATTACAATTAGGTTGGTACTTGCAGGTGTCTTGTTTATATCTTTTAGGGGCATTGTTGCATGAATTATCCAATGAAGGTGCAAGGGAACAGTTTCAAGTGTTTCTGGAAGAAATGATTCTTCCACAAATGTGTGCTTGTGCTCAGGTAAATCTCTCTTTTTTTAATGGTCTCTTTTACTCTAATGCATGGTCTTAATGGTATGATTTGATTACTAATGGTATGATTTGATTACTTTGGATAATGATTTTAGGATTGATGTTTTCAAAGGATACACTGAATTACTGTTAGTACCCTATCAAAGTTGCATGTTTTTTTTTGCCATGTAAAAATCCCACATCTTCATTATTGATATTTATTTCTACTTCAACCTTATTCTAGTTGCTTTCTATCAAATGGAGAACTTAAATCATAAGGGCAGGTAAACTTAAAGTATCTTAACCCATTACCACACAATCCCTACTTTTGACGCCCCTGAGAAAGAAGCCTCTAGAAAACATTGTGGGAAAAGGAGAAAATGCTGGTAACCAGCATTTTCTCCTTTTCCCACAATGTTTTCTACCCTTCACAAAACAAATTTCAAATTTTCAGTCACTTTTATTTTGTCGTCTGCAAATGCTTTCAATTTGGATCAGTCTAAAATATTGTCGTTTGGTAATGGGTTAACTCAGTTATGCCCCATTTCAGGTTTACAATTTTTACTGAAAGCAAATGCAGCTGTGTATTGACAGCTGCATGTCATGCCTGTTTTAACTCTTTACCAAACGACAAAATTTTAGACTGGTCCACATTGATAGGATTTGCAGGCGACAAAATAAAAGTGACAGAAAATTTGAAATTTGTTTTGTGAAGGGTAGAAAATATTGTGGGAAAAGGAGAAAATGCTGGTTACCAGCATTTTCTCCTTTTCCAACAATGTTTTCTAGAGGCTTCTTTCTCAGAAGTACGGACTGTGTGGTAATGGTTTAAACCTTCTTAGTGCTTTTTGCAGTTTTGCTTGCTTTTGGGACTTTTCTAAATATAAATCAGACTGCACAAAACACATAGTCTAGCCTATAATCTATACTGAGCCATTAATAGAGTGCTATATAAATTAAAAGGATTTTTTAACCCATTACCACACAATCCCTACTTTTGATGACCCTCAGAAAGAAGCCTTTTGAAAACATTGTTGGAAAAAGAGGAAATGCTGGTAACCAGCATTTTCTCCTTTTCCCACAATGTTTTCTACCCTTCACAAAAAAATCAATTTTTCAGTCACTCTTATTTTGTCGTCTGCAAATACTTTCGATTTGGACAAGCCTAAAATTTTGTTGTTTGGGAACAAGTGAAGTCTTGAAGGAAAAAGACCCAAGCACTGGAAAGCGTGGGTATGTTTTGGTCAGAATACATCACAAAATAATGCTCAGTTTAGATCCAAGATTTGACTGCATGCTCTGTGCAGCATAAACATCATCTACACTGTCGGCAAATTGCAGTATTTTCTAACTTCAGGTGCTTACCTCCGTACCACACAGTTCTGAGTATTAAGGACCCTGACAGGGAAAGCTTATGAAAAGATAGTGGGAGAAGGAGAAAATGCTGGTAATCAGCATTTTCTCCTTTTCCTACTATGTTTTAAATCCTTCGACCAACAGATTCCATATTGTCGGCCACAATAGATCGATCAGTGTCTTCAACTTAGACAAGTTTGAACTTCTGTAGTTTTGTGAAGGGTTAACTCATTACCAAACGACAAAATTTTAGGTTTGTTCAAATCGAAAGCATTTGCAGATGACAAAATAAAAGTGACTGTAAAAATGAAATTTGTCTTGTGAAAACATTGTGGGAAAAGGAGAAAATGCTGGTTTCCAGCATTTTCTCCTTTTCCCACAGTGTTTTCTAAAGACTTCTTTCTCAGGGCGTCAAAAGTAGGGAGTGTGTGGTAATGGGTTAAAGGATAAGGGTTATTTTGTTAGATCCTATATTTACAGAGAGGAGATAGGGAGTGCCATATAGTAGTGTTGTGTGATGATGATATTGTGGATTGGGACGAGGAATATCCTCCACAGATGGGAGACGACAATCCTCAAAGTAAGTTAACCTACTAGAAGCTACAATAATACAGGGAGCTACTTTCAAATGACTGCTGCAGAATGTGATAACTGAAAATGACCAGTAATGATTTTTCAAAGACCATCGGAAATAGGGATTTATCCCTACCACACAGTCCAAAATTTTAACCTGTGAAAGAGGGCTTTTGAAAGTTAAAGGCTGATGGTTGACATTTTCTCCTCTGCTTACATTGTTGTCAACATATTCAAGAACTAATACTTTAATTTAAAAAATAAAACTTGAATTATCGTTTGTTCTTTCGATAACAAGGAGTAAAAAATGTTTCCGTATGATAAAAAGTTAATTTTTTGACAGACAAGTAAATTTGAGACGAGAAAATCGATAATTGTTCCAGAAACAAAGAAATTATAAGGGTTTGTCAGGATTGTTTGTTTATTCCTCAAAAGAATTTTGACAAATTTCATAAAATCTTTTCATTTCATACAATCTTTCTTTATCACACTTTCAGAGTAGCAAAGAGTCAAGCCACATTTGCCATCAAGTCTTAAAAATTGTGGTTGTCTTATTATGTAGTATGATTGAACAAGTGCTTCTATATTTTTCAGTAATATACAGTGGAAATATGCACAGATTTTTCAAGTATATTGAAAACAGAGATGTTGCTAAACAGGTATTGAAGGAAAGAGGCCTGAAGAAAATCAAGATTGGTATTGAAGGTATGCATACTCATTTTAGTATCTGAACACCTTGCTGCACTATTAAATTTTAGACTTGTCCAAATTGAAAGCATCTGCAGACAACAATATGTACAAGTGAAAAATTGAAAATTATTTTTGGAAGGGTAAAAAACATGGTGGGAAAAGGAGAAAATGCTGGTTAGCAGCATTTTCTCCTTTTACAGTATATTCAAAAGGCTTCATTCCAAGGGATGTTAAAAGTCGGGATTGTGTGGTAAAGGGTTAAGCTGCTTAGCCCTTTTTCTACACAATCTCTTGTTTTAACAACCCAATAAAGAAGCATTTTGAAATTATTGTAGTAAAAAAGAAAATGTGTATAACCAGCATTTTCTTTTTCTCACAATGTTTTCAGCCCCTGCAGAGACAAATCATCCCGTCATGTAAGGTACAGTTACTTTATCGTCTTCAATTCTTTTATTTCGAACCAGTCATGTGGTAAAGGGTTAAAAACTTACATCATTGCCTCTTGAATTTGATTTTCCTTGTATAAGCACTTTCAGAAAGATTGTGACAAAAGATTGATGTTCTGCTTGTCATGAGCAATGCCTTATTCTGCAACAATGTTTAACATGTCTTTTTTGTTGGTTGTCCATATTTTAGAAGGACGTTTCAAAATGTCAGGCACAATCTTTCAAAGGTTAACTAGTTATGAGACAAATATAGGAGATTGAGAGAAAGAAAACTGGTTGTTGTGGAATTTACAGATAACACCAAAACCTTGTATTACATAAACTTAGTTTTTGGAAACTTTTATTTAGATAGACATTGGACGAGAAAAAAGAATTTACTTATATGGGAGTCAAATTTGAATTTGTATGCATAATAATGAAACGACCATTTGGATACTGAGAGAGTCACTCAGAACATTTGCTTGTTTACAGTGTGATATATTGATTTCTCTCTTAAGTACATCTTAACCCTTTACCAAACAATCCCTGGTGTTTACAACCCTGGGAAAGACGGCTTTTGAAAACACCATTGGAAAAGGAGGAAATGCTGTTAACCAGCATTTTCACCTTTTTCCACAATGTTTTCTATCCTTTACAAGTTCGTACACTCATTTTTATCTATTTTGAATTTATTGTCTGCAAAATTTTGAATTTACAATAGTCTAAAGTTTGTTGTTTGGGAAAGGGCCAAAAAAAGAGGAAAGAGACTGTCAGGGCTTCTGCAGGAGTTCATTCCTTACTCTGAAAAAGATACCAAGCTTTGTCCACATGTTATTGGAAATATTTCTAAACTTTACCTTGTCAGTGGTGGTCATTTTGAAATCTTTCCAGGTCTTAGTGCTATTTTCCTTCTCATGGTATGGTATGAGATACTGTATACATGGATATACATGTATATGCATGTTGAAAAATTTGTAAAATTACTGATTATAGACCTATTTATACCCAAATGTTTTTTCAATATTCACGACTTAGTATGTGTTGGTAAACTTGTTGTTAAGTACATGAACAGAAAAGTTTTCTAATTTCTCAAATTTGCAACATTGCAAAAATTTCCACATCTGTAGAATTTCCTTTTAAACAGTAATTCTGACTGTGTTGTATTAATTTCAGTTTTGACTTTAAATTTCTCTTACAGGTTACCCAACATATAAAGAGAAGATAAAGCGACGGAGAGGAGGTAGACCTGAAGGTAAGTGTTATAAAAATGGGGCAGTGGCATTGCTAGAGCTGTTCCATCTTCAAACTGAGGATGCTGTTGAATTATCATATGAGAAGGAGTGGTGTTTGTTACTATATTAACCCATTACCACACAACCCCTACTTTCAACAGCCCTGAGAAAGAAGCCTTTAGAAAACATAGTGGAAAAAGGAGAAAATGCAGGTAACCAGCATTTTCTCCTTTTCCCACAATGTTATCTACCCTTCACAAAACAAATTCAAATTTTCAGTCACTTTTATGTTGTAGTCTGCAAATACTTTAGATTTGGACTGGCCAACAATTTGTCTTTTGGTGAAGAGTAAAACAAAGATCCAAGTTTTGAATAGCATGCATCCACAAAAAGCTTGAAATCAATATGTATCTAGTGAATAACCCTTGACCAAAATTAATAATTTAGAGTTTAATGATCCTGGGATTAAAAAAATTTTGAAAAAATTGTTGATAAATGAGAACATGCTGGTAAACAGTTTTTTTTTTATCTTTTTTACACAGTGTTTTTAACATGTCCCCAATGGAGCATCATATAATTTGCTGCATGCAAGTATTTTCATTATTGTCAAATTTTGCTATTAAATGGCGCAACTTTAACTTTCGTTTATCTGTCACGTAAAAAAAAAATTGAAATAGGGAAATAATTTGTAGGGGAAAAAAGTAAGATAGACCATCCATATTGCTTTGGTAAAATAAAAAGCACCGGTTGCTGTGACTGATCAGTACTTTCAGAAAATGGCCAAGCTGCTGATACGATGCAATTTTCTTTGATAGGGTTGAAAACATTGTGGGATAAGGAGAAAATGCTGGTAACCAGCATTTTCTCCTTTTTTCACAATTTTTTTCAAAAGGCCTTTGCCTCGGGGTCATTAAAACTTGGCATTGTGTAGTAAAGGGTTAAAGTACTTAGTCTGTCAATTTTCTCAACCCTAATCCTGCTAAATAACTAAAATTAAATCATTAGTTCGATATTAATTACTTAAATATTGCTATTTCATTGTTATGGTTTAGGAAATCGGACGGTGTAGAATCAAGATCAGACTGCATGTTCTGTGCAGTCTGATCTTGATCTGCACTGTCTGCAAAAGGTCAGGTAGTTACGCGTAGCAGCTGAAGGATTAATTGAAGTTTACTTCAGAAGTATCCATGTTGAAAGGTTATCACTGAGATGTGACTGAAATATTGTTGAAAATAGGATATAGGATAAAACACCATTCAAACAAAAGATATGAACTGCAGGACATGAGCGTTTGCTTAAGATGTTTTGAAATTGAATTCTTGTATTGCTAACTTTTTATTTAACTCTTTACCAAACGATAAAATTTTGGAACAGTCCAAATTAGAAGTATTTGCAGACAACAAATTAAATGTGAACCAAACATGTAAATTTAATTTGGAAAGGGAAGAAAACCTTGTGGAAAAAAGAGAAAATGCTAGTTACCAGCATTTTTTCCTTTTCCCACAATGTTTCCAAAGGCTGTCTTTCTCAGGTTCGTTAAAAGTCGGAATTGTGTTGTAAAGAGTTAAGAACATGTATTCTGGATCATTCTGTTGATCCATTTATTGAACAGGCTTGTTTGTTAATAACTCTTTACCAAACAACATGTTTATAGAGTGGTCCAAATTGAAAGCATTTGCAGACGACAAAATAAGTGTGACTGAAAAGTGGAAATTTGATTTGGAAAGGGTAGAAAACATTGTGGGAAAAGTAGAATATGCTGGTTACCAGCATTTTCTCCTTTTCACACAATGTTTTTAAAAGGCTTCTAACTCAGGGTCAGCAAAAGTGGTCATTGTGTGGTAAAGGCTTAACAAACAGGCCTCTATATCAAAATGACTGAAGACAAACTTTTACTGCATCTCTCTGGCTCCCTATCTCTCTCTCTCTCCCTCCCTAACTTTCTCTCTGTCTTTCTCATTTCTCTGTCTCTCTCTCTCCCTTCTCACAACTTGTCTCCCAAAAGCCTCTTACAGTAGAAATGATAAAGTGATAGGCTGTTTACATTAGAATAATGTTTACACATACTTTTACAGTGATATACAACTACGTACAGAGACCTTTCCTGCGAATGTCATGGGAAAAGGAAGAGGCCAAGAGCCGCCATGTAGATTTCCAATGTGTGAAATCCAAATCCATCACAAATATTGCGGAAGCATCAGCTGATGTTAGCCAGCCCCCAACTCCAGCTGTTGTACAACAACAAGAGGAAGATGGAAGTATCTATGTGATTCCCCCACAGCCTTCACCGTCAGAACCTTATGTTGATGCTCATTTTCTCCCAGATGGAGAAGTAGAATAATACACTTGCTACCTTTTTCAGTTAGGTTTTTCTTTTTGGCCTATTAGTAGAACACTTTGAAAATATTGCAGCAATAGGAAAAATTAATGTTACTGAGCAATTTCTCCTTTTGCTGCTATGTTTTCAGATGTATCCATGTGTTGAAACAGACTGATATTGATTTACCCACATTTCACATGTGTGTTGCTAATGTGATTCAGGAGGTAATGACACAAAGCAGAGCTTATAAGTTTGTAGCTTCTTGTACAGTTTTCTATATAGTAATTTATGTTCATTTTGTAAATGCTTAAGAAAAGTATTATTATGAACAATCACATGTAAAAACTTGATTTTTCTCTATCTGTTTACCCTTTTCTAAACAATAAATTTTAAATTGGTCAAAATTGAAAGCATCTGTGGACAACTCATTACCAAACAACAATATTTTAGGCTTGTTCGAATAGAAAGCATATGCAGATGACAAGAGAAAAGTGACTGAAAATTTGAGTTTTGTTTTGTGAGGGTAGAAAACATGGTGGGAAAAGGAGAAAATGCTGGTTACTAGCATTTTCTCCTTTTCCCACAATGTTTTCCATAGGCTTCTTTCTCAGGGTCGTCAAAATTAGGGATTGTGTGGTAATGGGTTAAAGATAACTACGATTCTGATATTCTTCTTTGAATATATACTGTCAGCGTGGAAATTTTTGCAACATGGATTTGTGATTTTTTTGCATTTGAAAAATTAACAAACTTTCCATCGGCATATCTTACCACAAGTATACAACAAATAATGAGTTTCTTGATTTAGCAAACACTTCCATGTGCAAAATGCCGGTACCAGCAGTTTGCAAATTTTTCGACACTGGTATAGATTCTCATATACAGTAAGTCTCCCCCGACACACAAGCTATACATTTTTATCTATATCGCAGAGAGACCAGAATACTACATATTATTTCCATGAATTTACTGTATAGTTTACTGCCTTCATCATTTGCTCATAGTATTTAAGCTTTTACCTGTACATTTATTTGGAATTGCAGAATTGCATGGAATCTTCTAAAAGTCATGTAATTGGACATTGTAATTTCATGTATGATGACTGTAAAGTTTTTGGAATGCTGTCTTTGTTGTAAGAGTTATATTTTGACTGTTAATATGGTGGCGAAGAAGATTTTTACATTCTGTTTTGAGATAAAAAATACATGTATTCTGGTAATGAATCAGCAGAGTGACAAGGCAATTAAGACCTTCATCAGTGTAGTATCATGGATTGAAATGGTTATTCAGGTCTGGCCCCTGTATAACTTTAATTGACCCTTTCCCAAACAACAAATTTTAGACCCTTTCAAATTCAAAGCATGTGTAAACAACAAATTTGAAGTAGGTTCAAATGAGCTCAAGCTCTCCAATGGGTAGTAAATGTTATGGGAAAAGGAGATTGGATAGCACTGCTCTTTATCTCATTACCAAACGACAAAATTTTGGGTTTGTCTAAATCGAAAGCATTTGCAGACGACAAAATAAAAGCGAGTAAAAATTTGACTTTTGTTTTGTGAAGGGTAGAAAACATTGTGGGAAAAGGAGAAAATGCTGGTTACCAGCATTTTCTCCTTTTCCCACAATGTTTTCTAAAGGCTTCTTTCTCAGGGGCGTCAAAAGTAGGGATTGTGTGGTAATGGGTTAAAAAACAAGGATATTTGTTCGTCATGGGTTTCAATCCCGCCAGATGTGATTTGTATTTCATCCATGCATTTGTCCTAAACTTTCATGTTTGTAAGACATGAAGAAAGTTTTATCTTCTGATACAGCTATAATGACTTTGGCATTCTATCCATTTAACATATTAGTGTACTTTTGAAGCATGGAACCCTTACTGCTTGGCGTGTAACCCTTAGAGCATTATGCATAATTAGTCATAAAGTTCTGTCGATTACAGTGTAAGCAAACTGAACAGAAACTAGTTTGATCAGGAATCCGCTTTAATTTCTTAGGGAGAAATATCATTTTAAAATGGCCTCAATATTGCAACATTTGATGTCTTGGGATATAATCTTATTGTTGAACCTCACAGTTACAACCTAAAGCATCCAGGAGAAAGGTGGCCCTTTAAAAAAATTGTAAAAAGATAGTTGGAAATAGAGAAAATATTGTTTACCATCATTTTTTTCCTTTTTATATGCCTGTCGAAGACAGGACGTATTATGGGATCACCCGTGGCGGGCGGGCATCTGGGCAGGCGGGCGGCGTCCAGTTCTTTGTCCGGAGCATATCTCCAAAACTATACTAGCTAGGGTTATGAAATATCATGGTTGGATAGATCTCATCGAGGGGGAGTGCAGTGCACAGGAATCATAACTCTTGCTTGCTTGATTTTTGAGTTATTGCCCTTGTCATTTTTCATACTTGAATTTTGTTCGGAGCATATCTCCAAAACCATACTAGCTACGGTTATGAAATTTCATGGGTGGATAGATCTCATCAAGGGGGGAGTGCAGTGCACAGGAATCATAACTCTTGCTTGCTTTATTTTTGAGATTGCCCTTTGTTGTTTTTCATACTTTAATTTTGTGCGGTGAATATCTCCAAAACTATACTAGCTAGGGTTATGAAATTTCATGGGTGGGTAGATCTCATCGAGGGGGAGTTCAGTGCACAGGAATCATAACTCTTGCTTGCTTAATTTTTGAGTTATTGCCCTTTGTTGTTTTTCATACTTTAATTTTGTCTGGAGCATATCTCCAAAACTATACTAGCTAGGGTTATGAAATTTCATGGGTGGATAGATCTCATCGAGGGGGAGTGCAGTGCACAGGAATCATAACTCTTGCTCGCTTAATTTTTGAATTATTGCCCTTTGTTGTTTTTCATACTTTAATTTTGTCCGGAGCATACCCCAGCTTTACAACTTGGGGTAAGACAGGCGTATCTTGCGACAATTTGCCGCTTTTGTTCACAATATTTCCTATCTTTTTAAGCTGGCATCATGTCTTTAGCTGCACTGAATTTGTTGTCTGCTAATGCTGTCAATGTTGGCAAGTTGAAAATTTTCGTTGTGTTTAACTCTTTGCCACAGAATAAAAAAAAAAAATCTATACTTTTAACAACCCTAAGAAAGAAGCCTCATGAAAACATTGTGGGAAAAGGAGAAAATGCTGGTTACCAGCATTTTCTCCTTTACCCACAATGTTTTTTATTAATCTTCCTAAGCAAAATTTCTTTTTTTTTTTTCATTTATTTTGTTGTCTGTAAATACTTTTGTTTGGACCTGTTTAAAATATTCTCGTGTGGTATAGAGTTAAGAGATAAATTGTCAAAGTATTTTATTTGATGCAGTAAGTGTTAAAAATCTTTTTATATATTCATAAAGTGCACGCAAAGTATGGGAAGTTTTTATCAGCACTTTGTAATGTTACATAAATATTATTGATGTAGATTTTGTTATTTTTGATTTTGTTAAATGTGCGGCTGTTTGGTGAGCAATACCCATCACCTAAGAATCAGTTTCATTGAAAAGCAGTCAAGTGGTTACCAGCATTTCCTCCTTTTTCCACAATGTTTTCAAAAGGCTTCTTTCATAGGGGCGTTTAAAGTAGGGATAGTGTGGTAAAGGGTTAATACACAGGATAGTTCTGTATCACACTGGCTTAGTTTATTAACTCTTTACCAGATGATGTCATTTTGGTCTACTGAAATTGAAAGAATTTTCAGACCACAATTTTAGACTGCCTAAAAAGATAGTATTTTGATCTGTAAAGGAAGAAAACAATGTGGAAAATGTAGAAAATGCTTGTTATGAGCATTTTCTCTTTTTTATACGCCCGTCGAAGACGGGACATATTATGGGATCACCCGTGGCGGGCGGGCGTCCAAGCGGGCGGGCGGCGTCCAGTTCTTTGTCCGGAGCATATCTCCAAAACTATACAAGCTAGGGTTATGAAATTTCATGGGTGGATAGATCTCATCGAGGGGGAGTGCAGTGCACAATAATCATAACTCTTGCTTGCTTAATTTTTGAGTTATTGCCCTTTGTTGTTTTTCATACTTGAATTTTGTCCGGAGCATATCTCCAAAACTATACTAGCTAGGGTTATAAAATTTCATGGGTGGATAGATCTCATCGAGGGGGAGTGCAGTGCACAAGAATCATAACTCTTGCTTGCTTAATTTTTGAGTTATTGCCCTTTGTTGTTTTTCATACTTGAATTTTGTCCGAAGCATATCTCCAAAACTGTACTAGCTAGGGTTATGAAATTTCATGGGTGGATAGATCTCATTGAGGGAGAGTGCAGTGCACAAGAATCATAACTCTTGCTTGCTTAATTTTCGAGTTATTGCCCTTTGTTGTTTTTCATACTTGAATTTTGTCTGGAGCATATCTTCAGAACTATAGTAGCTAGGCTTATGAAATTTCATGGGTGAATAGATCTCACCGAGGGGGAGTGCAGTGCACAAGAATCATAACTCTTGTTTGCTTAATTTTTGAGTTATTGCCCTTTGTTGTATATTCTTGAATTTTGTCCGATGAATATCTCCAAAACTACTAGCTAGGCTTATGAAATTTCATGGGTGGATAAATCTCACCGAGGGGTAGTGGAGTGCACAGGAATCATAACTCTTGCTTGCTTAATTTTTGAGTTATTGCCCTTTGTTGTTTTTCATACTTTAATTTTGTCTGGAGCATATCTCCAAAACTATACTAGCTAGGGTTATGAAATTTCATGGGTGGATAGATCTCATCGATGGGGAGTGCAGTGTACAGGAATCACAACTCTTGCTTGCTTAATTTTTGAGTTATTGCCCTTTGTTGTTTTTCATACTTGAATTTTGTCCGGTTCATGCCCCAGCTTTACAACTTGGGGTAAGACGGGCGTATCTTGTGACAATTTGCCGCTCTTGTTCCACAGTGCTTTCAAATGCCTTCAACCTCGGAGCCATAAAAACCAGGGCCTATCTGGGATAGGGTTAAAGCTGGTGATTTTTTAGTTGGAGTGCTTTTTTCTGTCTGGCCTATTTTGGTGGTTCAGTTCATTTTATTTCATTGACTTTGAAAATATCCATGGTATAACTTATCGAATGTTAACATTTTAAAATGGTTTGTTCAAATCAAGCATAAGAGATTAAGTATTTTGATATTTTGATTGTGAATATCAAGAAAACATTGTTGTAGAGAAATTGCTTGTTTCAAGTGTTTTTCTTTGGCAAATGCTATGAAATGCCTTAATGAAAGTAAGAGTTCATTTTAGGCCAAAACAAAATATATATGTGTTCAGGCTACCTGACTGTGTGCCAGACCCTAAGCATTTTTTTCAACCTTTGATCAATTAGTATTTTAGCCAGTCAAGTTTGCTGTTAACCCATTACCACTCAATCCCTACTTTTGATGCCCCTGAGAAAGAAGCCTTTTGAAAACACTGTGGGAAAAGGAGAAAATGCTGGTAACCAGCATTTTCTCCTTTTCCCACAGTGTTTTCTACCCTTTCCAGAACAAATTTCTATTTTTTAGTCACTTTTATTTTGTCATCTGCAAGTGCTTTCAATTTGGACCAGTCCAAAATTTTCTCGTGTGGTAATGAGTTAAAGGAATGTAGGAATTTAGAATTGTTGCTGAAAATAATAAAAGTTGTCTTCCACTTTGTCTCACAAATTGAAACATCTTACTACCTTTACAAATGTATGGGATTGGGAGGGGGGAAACCAGCAATTTCTTCTTTTTCCACAATGTTTCAAAAGGTTTCCATCTCACAATTGTGAAAACCAGGAATTGTATGGTAAAGAGTTAGAGTGAGCCTTTCTTATCTTTTTTTACACAAGTTCAGTGTGAACTTCAAGTAAGTCCATAAGTTCAGAGGCTTTATTTTTTAGCTCCACTGGCCGAAGGCCAGCGAGCTTATGCCATGGCCCGGTGTCTGTCATGCGTCCGTCCGTCCATGCGTGCGTGCATCCGTCCGTGTGTGCGTTAACTTTTATTTCAAACATCTTCTTCTCTGAAACTACCCATCCAATTTTGATGAAACTTCACAGAAATGGTCCTGCCGTGGTCCTCTTCAGAATTCCTTGAAAGAATTTTATTCCTTCAAAAACTCTGGTTGCCATGGCAACAAAACTGAAAAATATTGAAAATTTTTAAAAATCTTCTTCTCTGAAACCATAAGGCCTAGGGCTACCAAATTTGGCATGTAGCTTTATCTAGTGGATCTCTACCAAGTTCCTTCAAATAATAGCCCTGGGGCCAAACTTGGCCCCGCCCCGAGGGTCACAAGTTTTATATGGGCTTATATAGGGAAAACTTTAAAATCCTTCTAGTACCTAGCCATAGGGCGTAGGGCTACCAAATTTGGCATGTAGCTTTATCTAATAGACCTCTACCCAGAGTGCCCAAATGATAGCCCAGAGGTCAAATTTGGCCTGGCCCCGGGGGGTCACAAGTTTTATATGGGCTTATATAGTGAAAACTATAAAAATCTGTTCGTACCAAGCCATAAGGCCTAGGGCTACTCAATTTTGCATCTAGCTTTATCAAGTGGTTGTCTACCAAAGGTGCCCAAATTGTAGCCCTGGGGTCAAATTTGGTCCTGTCCTAGGGGTCACAAGTTTTACATGGGCTAATATTGGGAATTTTTTAAAAATCTACTTGTACCTAGCCATAAGGTCTAGGGCTACCAAATTTTGCATGTAGATTTATCTAGTGGGCCTCTACCAGGAAGGCCCAAATTATAGCCTTAGGGTCAAGTTTGTCCCCACACCAGGGGTCACAAGTTTTACATGGGCTTTTGTGGTGAAAACTTTCTAAGTCATCTTGTTACTAACCATAACAAAGACTAGGACCACTAAATATAGCCCTGTCTCATGGGTTTTATGTTTTACAGGGCTTTTTATTGAGAAAACTTTGAAAATCTTCTTGTTTATAACCACACATTCTAAACTGGTATTATTTGGTATGGGGCTTTATCTTGTAGACTTCCACCAGGATTCAAGTAATTATAGCTTTGTGGTCAAAATTGAATTTGCCCAGGGGTCACAACTTTCTTGTAGGTTTTTATGGAAAAAAATTGTATGCCCTCAAGTTTGAAACCAGTTGGCCAAATAATGTAATGTTTGGCTTGTAGTGTTTTTACGAATTAGCCAGTGGAGCGATACAGGGCCATCGTGGCCCTCTTGTTCAGCATCACATAATTACATGTACATAAAATTTACAGCTTTCCATGGCTGAAAATAAAATGAGCTAAAACCCAAACAGCTTTTTATTATTACATAGGCTTAATTAACTCTTTACCACACGACAAAATTTTAGACTGGTTCAAATTGAAAGCATTTGCAGACGACAAAATAAAGGTGCCTGAAAAATTGAAATTTGTTCTGGGAAGGTTAGAAAACAGTGTAGGAAAAGGAGAAAATGCTGGTCACCAGCATTTTCTCCTTTTCCTACAATGTTTTCAAAAGGCTTCCTTTTCTGTAGGGATTGTGTGGTAATGGGTTAAAAAGTAGAAAGTATAAATCCAAGATCAGAATGGAGGTAATGTGCAGTCGGATTTTGATCATTGCTACCTGTAAAAGCCATTGTTTTTCTCTGGGGGCGCAAAAGTAGTTTTTTTTTTCCTTTCCAAAAAGAACTTTGTAGTGTCTGGGATTGTGAGCTAGTGTCGAGTTTGTAAACATATGGTCCTAAGTTTGACACACTGGAGCATATGTCAACTTTGGACTGTTCTTTGCCCCACATTCTCAGCGTGAGTACTGATGTAGTTTCCAGTAAGCCAAATCAAGAGAGATTGGTAAAAGTTACAGGAACTTGTTTCTCAGACGATGTAAAATAAATATAGTGTAAAGTAAACTATAAAGAACTTTTACTTTTTGAGTCATATATTATTTTGTTGTCTCTAAATGGTTTCAGTTCCTAAATCCTAAACTTTGGCATTTTAACCCTTTACCAAACAATCCCTGGTTTTTATGACCCTGAGATAGAGGCCTTTTGAAAACATTGTGGGAAAAGGAGAAAATGCTGGTAACCAGCATTTTCTCCTTTTCCCACAATGTTTTCTACCCTGTTGGTAACAAATTTCAATTTTTGAGTTAGGTTCATTTTGTCGTCTGCAAGTGTTTTGAATTTGGAGAAGTCTAAAACTTTGTCGTTTAGTAAAGAGTAAAGAGGAAGGTTTCTAATTTATTTTTATGGTTGGTATTTTCTGTTTCTTTACAAAGTGTGAAATAGACCTGTTTCTTTACAAGGTGTGAGATAGACATGTGCATGGGAAAAAAGCCATTTTACTTGTATATATGAAAGGTTTAGTATTGCACTGTGTTGGGTCTTCCATCTTGGGGCTGACCGCAATTTTGAATATGGCAAAAGGAGAATACTTTCCTCTCAAGCAACTTGATCTTTTATTATATTTTTTCTTATAATTGCACATACTTTAGTAACAGCAACTGATTTTATTATCCATGTTGGAGATTGGTGTTAATGAAGTCTTTAGCAAATTGTGGTAACTCCTAAGATAACCAAAATTTCAAGCTTGGCTGAATTAATATTGAAAGCTTTTGCAGGTGAAATATTGAGTATGTCATAGATGGTAGGATTTTTTTCAAATGGTTGAAAACACCATAGGAAAAGGAGAAAACGCTGTTCACCAGCATTTTCTCCTTTTACCATAATGTTTTATAAAGCTTTCTTCATGGTAATTACATGATTTTGCATTTCAGAATAAAAGACAAAGGAAGATTTAAGGGAGATATTTTGTTATAGTAGATTAGTTTCATTTTAACCATCTTGCACCTTATATAGAGTTTAAGATTTAAGATGTTATTTTGTACTGGTGTTCTTGTCAGATAATACAGTATTGTTTTTATATTCGGGTAATTGTTCAACTGCACATAAACAAATTTACCAGATAACAACATTTTTGACATGACTTTATTGAAGACAATTACTATTGACTATTACACAATTCAAATGAAATGGTGAGATTGTCTTAGATATGGAAGGAAATACTGTCTGGAAAATGAGAAAATGCTGGAAAGCAGAAATTTTCTTTTTTACAGGAACTTTTTTAACCTCTCATTCTGCTTTATATTAGTGAGAACACAAACCCATTTGGTTTGTTTTGGAGTTTAACACCGTTTTGACTGCTTAGTTCATATCATGCCAGCCAGTGCACAAACACATGTGTTTCCTGTCTGTCTCACACTAGTACTGACAGACAAGTCTACCCAAGCCGACTACTTTTTCAAAATGCATCGTAGGTGAGAGGCATAAAAAGACGGCAAAGAAAGTTTGCTGTAACAGAGTAACAAACTGCAACGATCGGGTCAGGAGTCAGATTTGTTAAATACTGACTACCTGGCTAGGCACCCATTTTGGCAATGTTTGAAGATGAAATATGGATGACACAAACCACAGTATGAAAGTATGTTTTCAGTAAAAGTGAACTGAATAGTAGAGTCATAGTTGAGGAAAATACTACTTTGAATTTTTTTTTAAATGAAATGGCAAAATTAAAAGAATATGGACTACTTTGAAATTTGTTTTAGATGAAATGTTAAAAGTAAAAGTATTTGCAGTTGACACAATAAATGTAAGTCAAAAGATGGAATTTGTCTGTGAAAGTTTGGAAAACTATTTTGGGAAAACTGGAAAGTTATGGTTTTCAGCTTTTTCTCCTTTTCTCACAATATTTTCAAAAGACTTACATCTACACCTAAGGGGGATCATAAGACCAGGGAACTGTTTTGTAAAAAGGTCAGTCTTCATAGTGCTATAATTACGGAGATGTTACAGGTTTGTGATAAAATAAGATATTGCAATTTGTTGGCTGCTTTGTCAAAATATCTTTCAAGAACATTGTAGATCTAAGACAAGATTGTAAGGATTGACCTTTATGTGGTCTACAATGTTCTCTAAAGCAACTTCAGTTGTGCTGAGGGCTTTAAATTATTTCAAGTTGACTTGCAAGATGTGAAAAGAGGCATTCCGACATTTGTGTAAAGTGTTATCTGCACAGTTGCACAGGTTAATCGGAGACAGCACTTTACGACTACATTAGATTTTGTGGTACAATAGACTTGTGCAAAATAGAAAATAACATTAAAATGGAAAGTGTCGTCTCAGAAAAGTCAGCGCGGACTGCACAGGCTGATCCGAGACCACACTTTACACAAATGCCCGAATGCCCATTTTCGCGTGTTGCATGCCTTATCATAGTGTATTTGCTTTTTTTGTTCAACAAAAACTATTTTCTTGTCTGGTTGAGAGATTCTTTTTTTTTCAAAGTTATTATAAATAAAAGAAATAAATCACAAATTAATTCTAACAATCATGACGAGTTGTGGTTTGTTACTTGTTTCCTGCAGAAGTTAGGCTTACCAATCTAGTAGAGGGATATTCTGGCCATATCACTGTTGTATAGTTTTATGCAGTGTTCTGCCAAGGGTTTTTAACCCTTTACCAAACGACAACATTTTAGACTGATCCAAATTAAACGTAACTCAAGAATTGAAATTTGTTTCCAACAGGGTTGAAAACATTTTGGGAAAAGGAGAAAATGCTGGTTACCAGCATTTTCTCCTTTTCCCACAATGTTTTCAAAAGGCTTGTATCTCAGGGTCGTAAAAACCAGGAATTGTTTGGTAAAGGGTTAAAAGATAGAGACAAATTTTTGACTCCCCTAAAAAAATTTGAGACTTTTTTAAAAATTTGGGTACAAAATTTAGCTTTGATAACATTGGTTTAAAAATAAGAAATTTAGATTTGTTCCCCAATGTCAATAGTCTACTTATCAATTGCTATTTTCTCTTTCTCTGGCCAAAATGTAGATTTAAATGCAAACTAATATGACTGATTATTTCTCATTGAGTCTTTCCCTATCATACAGTTTTCTAAAAAATCCCCCCTGAAGAGACACGGCCATGATGGTTGATCTATGGTAGACCTTCTCTGCACGTTGTACATGGAGTCAATAGTATTTCTGAATTTACAGTTTGTTTTAGTAAATGCTTTGATCTACCTATTGGTTTTTTAAACCAATTTTACAACCCATTAAGTTGCGATCGCGATCATATTCCAACAAAGAATATTCTGTGATACTGAGAACTGTCGCACATCTACATGTATTTTTTACTATCTTCCGACGGTGTCGATTGAGAGGGAGAGGTACTGGGCATCAGTACATTATCAGACTTTGAGCTGTGATTGTTATATATGCGTTGGCTTACCATAGAAGCGTGGGATAATGTCTGCTTAACCAAATGAGGTTGTAGAAGATATGTCATGAAAGTGAAGTATACAATCAACAAGTACAAAAGTTGCTGCAAAGATGCAGCAAAATGGGTAAAAGCATGGCGAAAAAATAATTTCGCAGCTGCCATTTGTTTCAAGAAATCTTTCAGAATTCATGGAATTCGATCGTAATGCAATCGTGTTACTAATGAGTAGTCCAGTAGATCTATTGAACTAAAGAAGATAAAGGTAAAATAAAGGATAACACAATTGATTGGAAGATATTATATTATATACAAAAATATATAGCTATGAAATATATTTATTAAAACTTATAAAACAAAAATTGCGTTAAAAAATATGTTCATTCTAAAGGAACAAGTACTGCGATCCCAAGCTTTAATAACTATGAAAGAGGTTTTTGAAAACATTGCTGGACAATGAGAAAATACTGGTAAACAGCCTTTGCTTCTTTTTCCCACAATATTCCTATAATATCAGAGAAAGAAAATTATCATTTGAGCAAATGTAGTTAGTCATGTATGTACGCCCGTAAATGCTTTTAGTTTGGTGTAGTCCATAATTTGGTCATTTTGTAAAGAGTTATATCTAAAAATCAGATGCCATACCACATAGGAAGAACAGAAAATATGAAAGAGAAAAAGTACAGACAATTCAATTTTTAGTTGCAGTAATTATCATTTACGTTTTCCCTGCACTTGGCAATAATTTGTTTCGCTACAGTATTGATCGAACGGTCAGTTTACTTTTTCAGAGGCAACTCTTTCGTCAGCTATATTACTACTAAGTGTGACAAATTTGGTTTTACATCTAACCCTTTACACAGCCTTGGTTACAGTTTGATTTATTTTATTCCCTCCCTCCCTTTTTTTAATGATGCCCATTTTTGACAAAGTAATGTCACGATATGAAAAAAGAGAAAATGATTGGACTGAACCCAGGCTGCCCTTTAAACAATCCCATGTTTTTAACAACATTGAAGAAAAGATTTTTGAGTAAAGAAATTGGAAAGGCCGAACAAACCATCTCGCCTTCCAGTAGCGCTTTTGTATACAACATGTACCATTAGTGCTGTAGTAAAATGTCGTTTGTTGCTGCTTTGTTTATGTTGTGCCTTTATGGACAGTAGTAATATGACAGTTATACAGTTCAACGAGAATCAACAAAAAGTTTCAATGTTTAACTTTATTCAAGAAAATTATAGCACATAGGGCCTACATTACATGAATTATATATGTTAAAAATTACCATGCCGTTTTTTCACAATCTTTTGTGCCCTGACCCTACCCTTGTTTTCTCCCCTAAAAACAGCTGCTTGCTCCATGACCCCTCACTTTCGTCTTTGGGATCAAAACTATAGAACAAAGAAGGAAAGGTCATGACCCCCTGTTTCACATACAAATTAAATGCTTCTTTTCCTTACTCTAACACAATTCATGGGTGTAATAACTACTCTTCTTATGAAAACTGCATTAAAAACCTACCGTACTCACTTATTTCTAATTTTGACCCTGGCCAATTCGAAGCAAACTGTTTACTTGTGCCTTAAGGCAGAAATAAATTTTTTCAAATATGCCAAATCACACTTTAAACAGTCTAAACAAGTAACTTGCCTTGTTACTCACTGATATAAACCAGCAGAATGAGACTCAGTTACACAGAACTCATTTCAAATGGATTCTTTACCCTTATGTGAATAAGAATATTTTACCCCATTTTACTGGCAATTTGAGCTCAAAGACAAGTCTTAGGAGAACAACTTGAGTTTCACTTTCACAACCTCAGGCAAGATTCTATTGTCTTTCTGGACATTAATCTTACCTCGGGTACTTTGTACAGTTGCAAAACCACTGGTTCTTCCCTGTCTTAGGTTCCATTTCTGTTAAAGCTGTCACTTCTCTTAACATACCATGCCAAACTGCCTGCTTGATACATTAAAAAAAATTCTAATAATTAGAATTTTAGAAACTGCTTCAACAAGTTTAAGACATGAGCAACTTGCGAAACATATAAGAAACAAATATAACACATAAACTGAACCCTTTTTTATGACAAGTGATCAACATTGAGGCATGATTTGTTTAGACACAAATGTACATATATTTGTCACTACAAAGCTGAACCAGACTTTTCTTGACAAAGTATGTAAGTCGATAAACCAGCAGTTTCGAACTTTTACCGTCAGCCGAGACTAGGTATACGCCAAAGCCACATATACCAGTCAGGCGGGTCCTAACTACACATTCATCATGGCCCAGAGACTAGTCGGATAGAACATTTTGGTCCATGACGACTCTTTTCGGACACAATAGAGAATTGAAGAATGCACTGACCATGTAGGTTTGTAGATCTGTTCCCCCAATATCAGAAATGGTCTAAATCTACCAGAATTGCCTAAATCATACTGGTTTCAAGCAAAACATCTCAGGAAAAGTATAAAAATAGCGAAATCAGGCAACATGACGTCAAGCGCCAAATTTGCCAAATTTGCATTTTTCCAAATTTCGACTTACCTTCTTTGAATCGATATCAGCCAAAATTCACAATCTTAGGATCAACTTGAATCCTATTTTCAGTCTGGAAATTGATGGAATTACTAGACTAAATGCAATTTGCGGTCAAAATACAAACTTTATAAACTGCCACTTACCTAAAGGTAGCAGTACACGGTTTGTCGGCTAAACTCGTCTCGATCTGCCATACGCCGAACTAAACTTCCTCAAACAAAGGTCTATATAGTCAGCCTGTAATTATAAGGAGCACTTAAATGCAACAGCACAATCCTAATTCTTTACATTTTATCTATAAATCATGTTCAACTTGTGAAATAGTGATATCAATGATCAATATTTTTACGAACGAAGTCCGTAACAAAGAAACAAATGAATAAATGCATGGCAGAAATAAGGATCGGAGCAGGATTCGAACTCCGAACTCCCGGACGCAAAGCCAATACCCTAACCACTGAGCCAAAGAGATATCTCTCTGACGCAGTAGCCAGGTATTGTATTTAAATCGGGAGTATGCCATGCAGGAAGGAGTGGTCTCCCATAACACACCCCCTCTTAAAGTCATCATTTATTGATGACTCAAAGCCTTATTAGGCAGGAAGTCCGATTTTGGACAACAAATGGGATTAATGGCTCAATGGCCAATCCCGGACGAGCCCCCATCTTGCGAACGAAGTCCGTAACAAAGAAACAAATGAATAAATGCATGGCAGAAATAAGGATCGGAGCGGGATTCGAACTCCGAACTCCCGGACGCAAAGCCAATACCCTAACCACTGAGCCAAAGAGATATCTCTCTGACGCAGTAGCCAGGTATTGTATTTAAATCGGGAGTATGCCATGCAGGAAGGAGTGGTCTCCCATAACAATATAAGCAAGTGACATGGTTGGAAAAAAACTGAAAAAAATTGCCATTTTAGCCTATATTCCAAAATTCACAAAATCCAAACACAGGAAGCTAGCCTGAAAATGCTAAGCTGAATGGAAACTACAAACAACACATAATCTGGGGATAAAATCCAAAATAGCACATTACCATGCCATTTTTTCGTAATCTTTCGTGCCCTGACCCTACCCTTGTTTTCTCCCCTAAAAACAGCCGCTTGCTCCATGACCCCTCACTTTCGTATTTGGGGTCAAAACTATAGAACAATAAAGGAAAGGTCATGACCCCCTGTTTCACATACAAATTAAATGCTTCTTTTCCTTACTCTAACACAATTCATGGGTGTAATAACTACTCTTCTTATGAAAACTGCATTAAAAACCTACCGTACTCACTTATTTCTAATTTTGACCCTGGCCAATTCGAAGCAAACTGTTTACTTGTGCCTTAAGGCAGAAATAAATTTTTTCAAATATGCCAAAACACACTTTAAACAGTCTAAACAAGTAACTTGCCTTGTTACTCACTGATATAAACCAGCAGAATGAGACTCAGTTACACAGAACTCATTTCAAATGGATTCTTTACCCTTATGTGAATAAGAATATTTTACCCCATTTTACTGGCAATTTGAGCTCAAAGACAAGTCTTAGGAGAACAACTTGAGTTTCACTTTCACAACCTCAGGCAAGATTCTATTGTCTTTCTGGACATTAATCTTACCTCGGGTACTTTGTACAGTTGCAAAACCACTGGTTCTTCCCTGTCTTAGGTTCCATTTCTGTTAAAACTGTCACTTCTCTTAACATACCATGCCAAACTGCCTGCTTGATACATTAAAAAAAATTCTAATAATTAGAATTTTAGAAACTGCTTCAACAAGTTTAAGACATGAGCAACTTGCGAAACATATAAGAAACAAATATAACACATAAACTGAACCCTTTTTTATGACAAGTGATCAACATTGAGGCATGATTTGTTTAGACACAAATGTACATATATTTGTCACTACAAAGCTGAACCAGACTTTTCTTGACAAAGTATGTAAGTCGATAAACCAGCAGTTTCGAACTTTTACCGTCAGCCGAGACTAGGTATACGCCAAAGCCACATATACCAGTCAGGCGGGTCCTAACTACACATTCATCATGGCCCAGAGACTAGTCGGATAGAACATTTTGGTCCATGATGACTCTTTTCGGACACAATAGAGAATTGAAGAATGCACTGACCATGTAGGTTTGTAGATCTGTTCTCCCAATATCAGAAATGGTCTAAATCTACCAGAATTGCCTAAATCATACTGGTTTCAAGCAAAACATCTCAGGAAAAGTATAAAAATAGCGAAATCAGGCAACATGACGTCAAGCGCCAAATTTGCATTTTTCCAAATTTCGACTTACCTTCCTTCTTTGAATCAATATCAGCCAAAATTCACAATCTTAGGATCAACTTGAATCCTATTTTCAGTCTGGAAATTGATGGAATTACTAGACTAAATGCAATTTGCGGTCAAAATACAAACTTTATAAACTGCCACTTACCTTAAGGTAGCAGTACACGGTTTGTCGGCTAAACTCGTCTCGATCCGCCATACGCCGAACTAAACTTCCTCAAACAAAGGTCTATATAGTCAGCCTGTAATTATAAGGAGCACTTAAATGCAACAGCACAATCCTAATTCTTTACATTTTATCTATAAATCATGTTCAACTTGTGAAATAGTGATATCAATGATCAATATAAGCAAGTGACATGGTCGGAAAAAAACTGAAAAAAATTGCCATTTTAGCCTATATTCCAAAATTCACAAAATCCAAACACAGGAAGCTAGCCTGAAAATGCCAAGCTGAATGGAAACTACAAACAACACATAATCTGGGGATAAAATCCAAAATAGCACATTACCATGCCATTTTTTCGCAATCTTTCGTGCCCTGACCCTACCCTTGTTTTCTCCCCTAAAAACAGCCGCTTGCTCCATGACCCCTCACTTTCATATTTGGGGTCAAAACTATAGAACAAAGAAGGAAAGGTCATGACCCCCTGTTTCACATACAAATTAAATGCTTCTTTTCCTTACTCTAACACAATTCATGGGTGTAATAACTACTCTTCTTATCAAAACTGCATTAAAAACCTATCATACTTACTTATTTCTAATTTTGACCCTGGCCAATTCGAAGCAAACTGTTTACTTGTGCCTTAACCAAAAGGGGGACTTTTTGACTGGGGGAAGTTTTATCCGGATACTGTCTGCGCATGTGCAGGACGTGCTTAAACTTTTGACTGAAGGGATTCCTCATATCCGTAAACATATTCTTTATTTATTGAATACTACAATAATTATGAATCAGGAATAAAGTATTATGACATAATGTAGACAATATCAGGTATACAAAGCATCGGCAAATTCTTTGTTTTTGTCAAATATCATCCGGGTAATGAAAATATTTCATAAATAACGCCGCAAAAATCGAAGGAAGATTTCTGTGCGGAGTTAATCCATGGACAGGGAGATAAACATCCCTGGTTTTTACCCCAAGATAGAGGCCTTTTTCAAAACATTTTGGGAAAAGGAGAAAATGCTGGTAACCAGCATTTATTCCTTTACCAACAATGTTTTTTACCCTGCTTGAAACAAATTTCAATTTTTGAGTTACATTTATTTTGTCGTCTGCAAATGCTAAAAAATTTGGACCAGTCTAAAATTTTGGCGTTTTGTAAAGAATTAATTCTTTATGATTTTCTGGCAGAAACAAAGCTATAGAAAACATCTTGTGAAAAGGAAAAAAATCCTCATACAGTGCATTCCTCCAATTCTCATGACTGATTGATTGATTGATTGAATTGGAGTTTATTGCCATTTCCACAGCTGAGGTTATATCATGGCAGTGAGTGCACCTATGCATGTATATCCTGGCTTTCTCACACCTGTACTGACATAACTTTCTTTCAGGATCACTCGCTACATTCTCACATGCATCAGCCGTAAGAGGCAGGAAAGAAAGTTTGACTCAAGCAGGTATCAAGCTCACCACTATCAGGTCACAAGTTTGCTGCCCACTGAGCTGCCAAGGTGAGCTAATCCCCGAGAAAAACAGAACTACAGAAAAGAGGTGGAAATGCGAATACACAACATTTCTCCTTCTCCTGCAATGTTTTTTCACCTTTGTCGGTAAATGATTTCGGTTTGAGTCTAAAAGGTTTTCATCTTGTAAAATCAACAGGAATTTGGTCGAAATAAAGAATTAACTCATGACCAAACGACAATATTTTAGGCTTGTCAACATCAAAAGCATTTGCAGACGACAAAATAAAAGTAAGTAAATAATTGAAATTTGTTTTGTGAAGAGCTGAAAACGTGAGAAAAGTAGAAAATGCTGGTTACCAGCATTTTGCGCTTCTCCTTTTCGCACAATATTTTCCAAAGGCTTCTTTCTCAGGGTTGTCAAAAGTAGGGATTGTGTGGTAATGGGTTAAAACCAGTAAAAACTTGGGTTGGACTTGAAAAACATTCTTACATTTAGGTTTGCATGCTCGAATACTATGGCATTTCTTAAATCTGGCCGGCCATCCATTGGAATAAGATAAATCCTCAATCCCTAGCTCACAGCCAAGTTCTTCACCTTTTTGACAAGCATATTACCACTTACAAAAATATCTCTTGAACTTAAGTCTGAGTACCAACGATAAAGGGTCTCATCCAGGCTCATGTGTTTTGGTGTGCTAGTCTGAACCCTGTAATCTTCCGAACCACTGGTGCATTTCTCTTTGTTTTTCAAATAAACCACTGAGTGTGAGGATGGTGGAAGACTCTTACCTCATTTTTTGGTTAAATACTTCACAACTTCTTCCCGAAAAATATTAAAGTTTTCTGTCACATGCTTGGTGATTTCTCTCTTCTCTGACGAGTTAAACTAGTTTCTGCGTTTTGCACCATATTTACACTACAATAATGGAAAGAAAAGTTCATTAACCCTTAATATTGTGGAAACAAGAAAATATTGGAAACTAGCATTTTCTGTTTTTCTGACTGTGACAAATGTTTTTTTTCTATCAAACACTAAACCCATTTTTGAACTACATTCCCAATATGTTTTCAACTCTGTTAAAGACAAATCTCATTGCTTAAACTACATTTCATTTGTTGTCTACAATTCCTTTTCATTTCAGCAAGTCGAACTAGAGCTGTGACTTAATGTGACTTAATACTCCTGCCAGCCCTTTGACAGAAAAAAGTGTCAAATTCAAGGAGAAATAATTCTTCAATCAGGAAGAGTTGACACTTGAAAAGTGCATCTTGCAATCTTCGATATATGATTAATATATGTGCAAAGTTTCAATACAGTTGAAGGAAAACTGTAGGAGGAGTTTGGGACACAAAATTACTGGTGTTTTGTACACAGATGGACAGACACACAGACTGACACACAGACTGACACACAGACAAACAGGATGATTCTAGTATAGTGAATATACCCCGAAAACATTTATTTTGTTGGGGGTGGGGGGGAGGGGTTCAAGAATTTCTCGGTTTTTTTGTAGTTTATTTAGAAGTAGTTTGTACTTACCAGCATTTTCTCCTTTTCCCAAAATGTCTTCAAAAGGTTTCTTTTTCAGGGTTGTTAAAAGTTGGGATTGTGTGGTTTACAAAAGGTTTAAGAAGAACTCAATTATTAATCAAACATTCTTTAACTTATTGTTTGGCATGTGGTCCAAATGGCTCACAAAGTCTCCATTGGCGTTTGCTCATATAAAAAAATCTCACTGCCACAATGCTTTTAAAGGTTACCTCACTGCATGACAAAAAACTCCGCTGTGCTGGATGTAAAAGAGTTTCTGTAAATTACAGATTCGGTAAAATGGACATAGTGTATGTAGATACATTCTTATCTTGAATGTGTGAAGGATATATGTTTTCTTAACCTTTTTTTAGGTGGTCTAACTTCAGCATTTGTTATATTTTGTAGGATTTTCATTAATTATGATTTATTCTGATTGATAAAAACTTGAAGTCAAACACATTTAAAGACAGGTGAATGTGTGATAAATAGTACACTGCATATTAATCTCTTTATTAAGAAGGCTGAGTAGAATACAGAAAATTGTACAGATATACCCATACTCGGAGTAATTCCCCTTGAATAAAGTTATTTAACCCTTTCCCAAACAATCCCTGGTTTTTACGGCTCTGGCATAGTAGCCTTTTGAAAACATTGTGGGAAAAGGAGAAAATGCTGGTTCTTCTGGTCTGCAATGGTAGCCGTTTGAAAACATTGTGGGAAAAGGAGAAAATGCTGGTAACCAGCAACTATCTTCCAGTCTGGTATGGTAGCCTTTTGAAAACATAGTGGGGAAAAGGAGAAAATGCTGGTAACCAGCATTTTCTCCTTTTCCCACAATGCTTTCTACCCTATCGTAGACAGAAATCATCTTTTCAGCAAGAGTTGAATTGTCGTCTGCAAATGCTTTCAATTTGGTCTAGTCCAAAAGTTTGTCGCTTGAGAAAGGGTTAAAAACCTGTTTGATCACACACCCACAAAAAATTATAATGATATGACATCTTTAAAGAAATTAAAGTAACTTGATAATAAAAAGTCGAGTTTAAAAAGTGCTCAAAAAAATAAGGTGTCGATATGACCAAAGTTTGCAAGCATTTTTCCACCGGGGATCGAAATGACAAAAATGTGTCGAAATGACAGGGTGTCGAAATTACCGGGTGTTCGAATGACTGCCATTCGTTAGAAACAAGTTTTTACAACTGTATTTATACCAACCTCTCTCAATTATGCTATTTTCTTTATTTTCTTTCCAACTAACGTAAAGTGTTGTATTGAACAAATTTCAAATTTTTCTCACAATTCAAACTTTTATCCGAATATATTTACAATCCGGATACTGAACAGATAATTCCCGTTCATGTTTACTGTTTTATTGTCTTTGATATAGTTCATATGCAAAGATATACACGTGTTTACTTGAAAAAAAGAAACATGCGACTTACAACCATTGGCACTCGTAGAATTGTAAAGAAATCAGGGAAATAGTGTCATGTCTTCTCTACCAAGCTTAATTTATTTGCTATTTCCGCTTTGTTCCTTTCGCACCAATTTTTGTTTGTAACACCAATTTACATTGCTTTTTCTCCTCAATTTGTTTAATTTTTTGCTACTATCGCTTATTTTCGTCAATTTTATCTGCGATTTGGCTTGGCTTTTTGTTCCGGGCTGACATTCATTCGAAATACAAGGGTCTTGCGAGAGAATGATGAAGACTAATGGTCAAAGGGAAACAACTCGTACAAAATTTTGTAAATAGTAATGCTACAGTTGCCTCCCTTATTGAAGAGGCAAGAGCTTATTTCAAACTGCTTCACGTCGTGAGTACATGCATACCATTGAATGGTACGCCTACAAAACAAAGACTCCGCCCAAAACCTCGCTTTGGCTACTTTCGGAGGCGCTTAATTACTGCGGCTAAAGTATGCGCATAGTATGTGCAGAAGGCGGGACATGGAACCGCCTCTTCCTGTCTCTGATCCTTATATGCCTGTGCACCTTACAAAAAATGCCAGCCAAGAGCAAGCATAAAACCGAGGACGAATAAACACGGTTACTTCTGTAGAGTCGATCTGTTTGATGAACGATAATTTTTCATCCAGGTGTAACGAATTTCAATCAGTTCAAAGGTCAAATTGTTAATTTTAACCGTTCTAAAAACGACATGCCACAAAAAAAAAAGGTCAAACTTATTATTTTTCCTAACAGGCGGCAGGTAGTCTCCCGTTTATTTCATGTTAATTATAACCGCCTATATTTGAATTTGGAATTCAATGTAAGATCGCGCTACAATAAAAATACAACATTTGGTAATGTTGACTCATTGAGGTAATAGATGTTCTGTAAATGAAATTAATGAGTTATGATAAAAACTACGACAACTTAACGCAAACTTACAAACAAAAATATATGTTTTCATTCAATGACGATATCGACATATATCGCTAAATATGGAAGGTAATTTTATCGCTCAAATTCAAAACATAAGTTGGCTTATCACGGTAGGAAGATAATGTTTAGTCAGTAAAATTAATCCCAATGGATATCAAACCGCTCCCGTTAGAGCGCCAAATAAACAAGAGATAATTTCAGTCTAAAAAAGGCTATCCAAACAAATAAATATAAATTAAGGTTTTAAGTCGCATAAAATTGTACAAAAAGTCTGAGGAAAGTGGACGGTGTAGATCAAAGATCAGACTGCACGTTCTGTGCAGTCTGATCATGATCTACACAGACTGTAAAGGCAACTTTTACTGTATGGCACTTTGAAGTTTTCGTTTTTACGCGCCTTACACATCAAACCTCTGTCGACGATTTGAACGGTGTACCGGAACTATATCTATCTGATAAAGATTTTAACTCTATCCAAATAGGCTTAACCCTTTCGGCGCCATAGGCGAAAGCAGAGACTTTTGCGGACGGCATAAATCAAGATCAGACTGCACAGAACGTGCAGTCTGATCTTTGATCTATGTCATCCGCTGGTTTAGTCAAACCTATACACACAAAATCTTTGTGAGTTGCAATAGAATGTGTTTAGAGCCGTCCGCTGGACTTTGAATTTATTTATTTTGCACTGAAAGGTTTACGAAACATGTTAACTGTGTAGACTCGGAATCAGATCATACATTCTGTGAAGGGTCATTTTAAACTATGCCGTCCGCAAACCTCATACCTTTGCAAATGGCGATTTTCAAAGATTAAAACCCTTCTCGGTGATCCAAATCGACTTTCAAGTAGAAAAAGCAGGAAATAATCTTATTTAAAACTTAGATTCTAGTGTTTTGTATTAAAATCAATATCAATGACACTCTTTTGTTAAAATTAATTGAAATCTTCATCAAAAACAGATTAAAAACGTTACATGCACGTCACCTTTTTCCTAGTGTTGTGTTAGTACTTTGATCCGTCAAGCGTCTAGGAGAAATGATGAAGGGCGGATCATTATAAGGGAGACTACTCTTGCTTTACTCTTACTCTTAGACAGTACGAGTTTTCTCCCCTAGACCATAATTTAAAAAAAAAAATCCCAGCTGCGATAGTTTTGCAGTACGAGTCTATGGGCATCATCTATTGGGTTGATTGATAAAATATATAATTCGATATTGTAATTAAACTGTATCTAATTGATAAAAATGGCTATTTGTCTATTTTTTTCGTCATATATGAATCAAGTAAAATCATATTTGCACATAATTATGTAGACTACACCAAAGCTTATTTAAATCAATGAAAAATTTTGTCAAACAATATGCTTGTATATGACTCTTTCTTATACATTTTAATCAAATAATTCTCAAGCAATTTAACCCTTTACAAGACAGTCCCGATACTTAGGGACACTGTTTAGGCTTTTGGAAAACATGATGAGAATCTTGAGGAAAACTGCTGGTTACATGCTATTTTCCTTTTGCCACAATAATTTCATATCCTTCACTAAGTCCTTCTTTTGAGAAACTTTTGATCAAACACTATCTGTAAATGTTATTAATACTAAATAGTACAGAACTTTTATAGTCTAGTCGATTTGTTCGTTTAAAATTCAACCGTTATCCTACTAAGTAACTGATATGAAAAATTCAAACTGATAGTAAAAACTAAAATTTGGCTATTTCAAAGGTATTTTTTTCAGGATCAGACATCCCCTTATAGGACAGTGTAGATAAAAGATCAGACTATTTGTTCTGTGCAGTGCAGTCTGATCTTGATCAACACTGGCTGCAAAAGGTCCTTGAGTTGCACTTAACAGCCTAAGAGTTGATACTCTTCAAATATTTTCAATGATATCACAGCTGCAACCACTTCACTTATACATGCTCTCCCAGCATTTCTTTTCCAGCACTTCTCACTATGGTGTTCCTAAGTCATTGGCTGCTTTCCCACATAACCATCTAGGGCATCATACACAGGTTATTCAGAAGCAAGATAGGAATGTATCCTGTTGCAATGACTATTATAAATTCTCTGACAGAAATTGGCAAGCTGGAATTTTGTACCAGCAACATACTCACTCAAATGCAGTTACCAGCTGAGCTACAGAGCATTTTCATCTTTTCCCACAATGTTTTCAAAAGTTGTCGATTTCTCAGAAGAATTCTCCTTTTCTGGTCACAAGCGTTTTCTTCTTTTCCAACAATGTTTTCAAAAGCCATCTCTTTATCTGAAAGACTTCTCTTCTGGCCACCAGCATTTTCTTCTTTTCCCCACAATGTTTTCAAAAACCTCCAATATTTCAACTCTTTACCAGACAGCAAAGTATTGACCTTGCCCAACTTGAAAGTATTTGCAGACAACAATTTAAATGAGAATCAAATAATGAAATTTGATCCTGATAGGGTAGAAAACATTGTGGGAAAAAGAGAAAATGCTGGTTACCAGCATTTTCTCCTTTTCCCACAGTGCTTTCAAAAGGCTTCTTCCTCAAGGGGTGTTAAAAGTCGTTATTGAGTGGTAAAGGGTTAAAAAGCCTTCTTTTTCTTCAAAGGCATCTTGTCTGGTTACCAACATTTTTTTCTTTTCCTACAATGTTTAAGAAAGCCTACAGTGTTTTCAAAAGCCTTCTCTACTTGGGGTTTTTAAAACTCAGGATTGTGTGGAATGGGGTAAAAGGAATGACAAGATAAAAAGATAGAAATTCATAAAACAAACCTTATTTATTTAAGAATGCAGTTCTGTGCATATACATGTTTATATACACATGTATTTTACATAAATATTCTGTTCTCTGGGTGTAATTACTCTTTACCAACAACAGAATTTTAGACTGGTCCAAATTGGAAGCACTTGCAGACGACAAAATAACTGTAACTGGAAATTTGAAATTTGTTTCCAGCAGGGTAGAAAACATTGTGGGGGAAGAGGAGAAAACGCTGGTTATCAGCATTTTCTCCTTTTCCCACAATGTTTTCAAAAGGCTTCTCCCTCAGGGTCATAAAAACCAGGGATTGTACAGAAAAGGGTTAAGAATTATCATTAAAACAAAGTGAAGTCAGTTAATTCATATTCCTGTTTAAACCTTTACCACAAAATCCCAACTTTTAACAACCCTGTGAAAGAAGCAGTTTTAAAACGTTATAAGAAAAGGAGAAAATTCTGATAACCAGTATTTTCTCCTTTTTCCACAATGTTTGCTACCCTGCTGAAAACAAATTTCAATTTTTGAGTTAAATTTATTTTCTTGTCGGCAAAAGCTTTCATTTTGGACAAGTCTAAAATTATGTAGTTTGGTAAAGTTTAAAAAATTTGAATCAGTGTTTACATTCTCACTATTTCCATTCTCGCTATTTTTTGTTAAAAAAAAAAAACTTGGGGAAAAACAACATGTAGGTCATATGCATTTTCCTCTTTTCCCACAATCTTTTCAAAAGCTTTATACCTAAGGGAAGCCAAGCCCTGGTACTCATTCATTAGCATGCAGGACTTGGGAACAAAAGGTTGTGGGCTTAATCCCTGGCTCGACCAATTTCTTTTAGAGGATTGCTGATAGTCATTGCCACAGGAATCATCATTCTCCCAACACTGGCTATTGTCCTGGCAATGGTTATGTGGGAAACCAGCCAGTGGTTTGGAAAAAAAAACTGTTTGGAATACTGATAAAAGAGACTCCAGGAAAGCATGAATAGGTGAACTGGCCACTGTGACATAACTGAAATAATACTGAAAGTGGCTCTAGTCACCATACAATCAAAACAATCAATTGTACCAGCAGGTATTACACTTTTACCACATAATCCTGTTTTATTAACCCTGAGGATGACTTCTTTAGAAAATAAATGAGGAAAAGGGAGAGAAACGCTGGTAATTAGCATTTTCTGCTTTTCTCACAATCTTTTCTATCCATTCCAAGACATATCTCAACATCTGGTTGACATTTAATTTGTTGTCTGCAAATGATTTCAATATGTGCTGGTCTAAAAGGCTGCATTCTCTCATTTTCCCACAATGTTTTCTATCCTTTCAAAGAAAACTTTTCTACTCTGTGCACTATGTAATTCGTCTTCTGCAAATGCTTTCAATTTTGACCATCCTTTTTTTTTTCATTGTAAAGAGCTAAAAGAGACTACAGGTATTAACCTCAGTGAATACCTCACTCTAATACTTTTCCTGTTTTCCTTTCAGTCATTATTTGCCTTCCCCTACTCAAATATTCCTTTAGCCACAAATTGTTAATTTGCAATATATCTTAACTCTTTACCAGATGACAAAATTTTGGACTAGTCCAACTTGAAAACATTTGCAGACGACATAATAAGCATGACTCAAAAACTGAAATTTCATTTGGAAAGGGTCGAAAACATTGTGGGAAAAGGAGAAAATGCTGGTTACCGGCATTTTCTCCTTTTCCCACAAGGTTTTCTTTCTCCAGGTCATCAAAAGTCGGGATTGTGTGGTAAAGAATTAATCCATGTCAGTCATCCATAATATAATTCTTCACCAAACAACAAAATTCTAGACTTGTCCAAACTGAAAGCATTTGAAGATTACAAAATAAACAAAACTCAAAAATTGAAATTTGTTTTCAGCAGGGTAGGAAACACTGTGGGAAAAAGAGAACATGCTGCTGGTTACCAGCATTTTCTTCTTTTCCCACAACGTTTTCAGAAGCCTTCTTTATCAGAATTGTTAAAAGTCCGGATGGCTCGGTATAGGGTTAAAGCAGTTGAAGAGGACAGTTTGAATTTAGCTTCAGGTTTTGAGATTTAAATGAAAAGGAGAAAAACCTTAGATACCAGCATTTCCTCCTTTTCCATCAGTGTTTTCTGCTTTTTTAAATCATGAATCTCATAACTTTAGCTATATGTAATTTACAGAATGCAAAACCTTTTAACCCTTTACCAGACAAAAAAATTTTAGCCTTTGTCCAAATTGAAAGCATTTGCAGACGACAATTTCAACGTGGTTATAATTGTGCAAATTTTCTTTGACAGGGTAGGAAACTTTGTGGGAAAAGGAGAAAATATGTGGTTACCAGCATTTTTTCCTTTTCCCATGTCTTCCAAAGGCTTCTTTTCCAGGAGGATCAAAAGTCAGCATTTTGTGTTAAAGGGTTAACCTGGACAATTTTGTAGTCTCAGTTATCATGCGTTAACCCTATTCCAAACGACAAAATTTTAGTCCGGTCCAAATTGAAAGCACTTGCAGACGACAAAATAAAAACCCAATTGAAAAACTGAAATATGTTTCCATCAGGGTAGAAAACATAGTGGGAAAAGGAGAAAATGCTGGTAACCAGCCTTTTCTCCTTTTCCTATAATGTGTTCAAAAGGCTTCTATCTCAGGGTCATACAAACCAGAGATTGTTTGGTAAAGGGTTAGGCATTTTGTTCTTTTGTAACAGAATACTGAGTTTCAACACATGGTAGTTATCTTCTTATGAGAGGGACATACTACTAGCTGGTTCTGTTTCTTTATAAATGACTTCACAATGGTTCTATAATATGGTAGACGTCTGAATTCTGTTTCTTCAGTGTTCCACATGTTTCTTTTTGAACGTTCGTGAAGTTTAAGTGCTGCAAAAATTACTTGACAACCATTAACTCCCCAAGCAATTCTGTACTGAAAATCTGAAATGAAAAAAGCAATTTTCAAACCTTTCACACACCATATCACTATATCAGTAAAAAAACACCCATGAGGTAGAGGGTTTTTTAGGAAGGTAGCTGAATGCACTGGCATTTGACCTACTTCTTTGTACATACTCAGATAGAACAAATAGATTTTAATTTGCGATTTGTAAAAAATATTCACACACTTATTGGCAGGCCCTTGCCGCCATATTTTCTTGAACATTTATGAAACCATTATTTACGAGCACTGAGCATCACCCAATAACCCAATATATATACTGCTTTTCAACAAAACAATACAATGGTGATGATAAAAAGGTAATTGCTTGCCAGGTTACTTTTCATTTTGACCCATAAAAGAATATCAATGTTTCTATTTAACTTATTACTATACGACAATGTATTAGGCTTGTCCAAATCTAAAGCATTTGAAGACGACAAGATAAAAGTGACTTAAAATTTGAAATTTGTTTTGTGAGGGGTAGAAAACATTGTGGGAAGAGGAGAAAATGCTGGTAATGATTATCAGCATTTTCTCCTTTTCCCACAATGTTTTCTAAAGGCTTCTTTCTCAGAGTCATCAAAAGTAGGGATTGTGTGATAATGGGTTAAGTATCTTGTTCGCAACAAGCCATTGTTTTTGAAGACATTCATTGTTTTCAAACCACCATAATAAATGGCATTTTCTCCTTTTCCAACAAGGTTTTTCTACCCTTTTTTATGGCAAATTTCATCATTCCAACCACATTGTATTTTACACATAAAGAAATCATCTACATGTATCCATGGGCTGACAATGCTTCAGAACCCTGTGGCCAAAACAAAACATACAAAATGTTTTCTTCAGTCTGACAATATGGTTTTATATCATGTTATAGAGACCCAATTACAAAATGACACCTGGGAAATCCTTCAGTCTACAGGTATATACAAAGCCTAGTGGTTACATGCTTGCTCCAATGCTATTTTTGTTATTTGGTCTCCACAGAAGATTTTTGTTATTTGGTCTCCACAGAAGAGACTAAATAACAACAATAGCATTGGAGCAAGCCTTCAGAGTCGGACTGAAGGTACACAGTTCCTAGCTTCAAAATATATATCCTTGAGAACTCTACGTTCTTTTGAAACCACTGTAGAAATAGGATGAAATACTATTATCCAGCATTTTCTGGTTTTTCCTATCATTTCATTTTTCCTATCCTATCAAGGACAGAAGTCATCTTTTGACCAACTTTTAGATTTGTCGTCTGCTAAGTTGCTTCCAATTTGATGCAGGCCAAAAGTTTGTCATCTTCTAAATAGTTAAATGTTTACCAAACTTTTCCTCCATTTTTTGTGTCATTTATTTTTCAAAACTTAAATGAAGTGTTTTAAGAACAGAACTTTTACACTTCTTCAACAAAGCCAAACTTTTATCCGAATATATGTACAACCCGGACACTGTGAAAATATAACTCATCAATGATTCCAGTATTTTGTGGATTGTTTTACGGTTTATATGTGAAGATACACGCGATTTTTTGTGTTAGATTATGAAATGTACGACTAACAACAAGAAGCACTCATCAAATCACAAGAAATCAAGGAAAACTATCTCGTCTCCTTGTGTTTGTTTATTTCCGGTTCCTTCATGTCGTTTCAACTGATATTTGTTAAAACATTATCATGTATTTTTTGTCCATTGTTTTATTTACTTTCTTGCTCCCCTCCTTCGCTTATTTATTCCATTTTATCTGCGTTTGTGCTTGGTGTTTTGTTCATAACTGATTTTCTTTCACAATTTGAGGCCATTGCGATAGAATAATGAACTACCAATGGTCGATGGGAGACAACTCGTACAAAATTTTGTTATTAGTAATGTCAGAGTTGTTTCCCTTATTGAAGCGGGAAGGGCTTATTTCTGACTGCGTCGTTACCTTTTAAGATAGGTCTACAAGAGACAGGCTCCACCCAAAGCCTCGCTTTGGCTTTTTCCGGTAGTGCTAAATGATGCGGCTACAGTACCTGAATGGTAGAAGCAGTAGGCGGGAGATGGAACCTCCTCCTCATGCCTGTGGTCCTTATATGCCTGTGCACCTTACAAAAAATGCCAGCAAAGAGCAAGCGTAAAACCGAGGACGAATAAACACGGTAACGTCTGTAGAGACGATCGGTTTGACAATCGATAATTTTTCATGTAGCCGTAACGACTTTGAATCAGTTCGTATGGTAAAATTGTTAATTTTAATTATTCTAAAAACGACACGCCACCCGACAGAAAATAATTCAGTAAGACTTTGTCAAAACAGGAGGTAGGTAGTCTCCCTTTTATTTCATGACAATTTATAGCGCCAATATTTGAATTTGGAATTTAGGTAAGATTTCACTAGAATAACAATGCATCTTTTGGTAACATATCTCTGATGTAACAGATATTAATAAATCAAATTAGATAGTATATGATATCACAATGATAAATAAACGCACACTTACCAACAAAAATATGTTTTCATTTACGGACAATGTCGACAGATACCGCCTAATATTGAAACGTTATCTTATAAACTAGTTCAAAACAAAACTTCTGGTTTGTAGAAATATATGAGGTAGATTCAAAATTGAGCCCTAAAGCTGTCCCCTATACTGACAACTATCTAGGGCGTCAAATAAACACAACAGGAATGTTCAGTCTAGAATCTTCTCCCAAACAGTTACATTATCAAGGTTGCTTTTGTAAAGAATGTCTAAGCAAAGCGGACAGTGTAGATCAAGACTAGACTGAACGTTCTCATCCTCGGATACCCCGGGGTCTCCCTATTTGCTACGCTACATCGACCCCTGGGACAATTAATTGAATTTCCCTCGCTTTACCGCTGGCCGAATGCAGGCTTTTCATTGGTTCCATCATCATTTTGTGATGGGCGAGTGGACTGTACGCTATGACGTTTCGTATCGATTTTCGGCGGCTGATTCAAATTTTTATTAATCAATTGTCCCAGGGGTCGATGTAGCGTAGCAAATAGGGAGACCCCAGGGTATCCGAGGATGGAACGTTCTGTGCAGTCTGATCTTAATCTACACTGATTGCAAAGACTACTATTATTGTATATGGCGCTTTGAAGTTTTTTCGCGACTACATGTGGACCTCTTTCGACGGTTTAAATATATAGACTCTACAGTCCATTAAATGTATCTTGTAGAGGTTTTAACACTACATAGGTTCAACAAAACAAGCGGACTATGTAAACAGAGAATCAGATCGTACATTCTATGGAGTATGATACTGAATGCCGTCCGCAAATCTCATAACTTTGCAAATGGCGATTTTCCAGGATTCAAAACTTTCTCGATGATTCCATTCGAATTTCAAGAAATAAAGCAGGAAATGTTCTTTCTTAAAAATTAGATTCTAGGGTTATTGTATCGAAATCAAAGTCAATGAAACTCTCATGTTAAAATTAATTGAAATCTTCATTAAAAACAGATTAAAACCGATACATGCATGTCACCTTTCCCCCCAGTGTTGTGTTCAGTACTTTGATTCGTCAAGCGTCTAGGAGAAATGATGAAAGGGGGGGGGGGGCAGATCATTATAAGGGGGATTACTCTTGGTTTTCTCTTACTCTTAGGCAATACCAGTTTTTTCCCCTAGACCACATTTTTTTTAAAAAAATCCCAACTTCGATAATTTTGCATTACGGGTCTATAGGCTTCATTTATTGGGTCGATTGGTAAAGGATATAATTCGATATCGTAAATAAACTGTATCTAATTGAGAAAAATGACTATTTATCCATTTTTTTCGTCATATGTGAATCAAGGAAAATCATATTTACACATAATTATGTAGATTACGCCGTAGCTTTAAATCAATAGTATGCTTGTATAAGATTATATTTCTTATACATTTTTTATCGAATAATTCTCATGCAATTTAACCCTTCACGTGACAGTCCGGATATTTAGGGACACTACTTAGGCTTTTGGAAAACATGTTTGGAATTTTGAGGAAAACTGCTGGTTACAAGCAATTTTCCTTCTGCCACAACGATTTCATATCCTTCGCAAAGTCCTTCTTTTGAGAAACTTTTGATCAAACAGTAGATCTCATCTGCAGATGCTATTTAAAACCAAAGACTACAAAACTTTAAATTTATAGTTTGGTAGATTTGTTGGTTAAGAATTTAATCCTTATCCTACTATGTAACCGAGATAAAACACTCAAACTGATAGTAACTAGAGGCGCTTGAGCGCCTGTGTTGCTCCACAGGCCTGATTTTTCTGTAACAGTGAAGAGAAGTTTTTCACAATTACCATTCAATCCTGCATTTTAGCTACCAAATGAAGAGGAAAAGCTAAGAAAAAGATTGTGAGAAAAGAAGAAAATAATGGTAACCAGCATGTTCTTAGTTTTCCACAATAATTTCTACCCTTTTTGATACAAGTTTTACTAATCTGAAGCTATATTATATTGTCTGCAACATCTTTCAATTATGAGCAGTTACAAAATTTTGTCATCTGGTTACAGTTAAAGAGGGTCTTGTCACAAATCATTTTGCGTGGGGAAACATCTACAGTATATATAGAAAACTAGGTCACCAGGATTAACACCCCTTCTGTTCACTTTGCACTTAGTCACCAGTAGGTCAACAAACCTTTACCAGAATAATAAAAGTGCAGAGGTTCTCTTGTTTTATATGAAAAGGACTATGGATTATGTAAAGCAACCCTCTTTAACCCTTTACCAAACAACAAAATTTGGGATGTGACCAAATTGAAAGCATTTGCAAACGACAAATTAAACATTGATGAAATGATGATTTCTCTCTTTGATAGAGTTGAAAACACTGAGGGAAAAGGAGAAAATGCTGATTACCAGCATTTTCTCCTTTTCCAACAATGTTTCCCAAAGACTTCTCATCTTTGGTTGATTATGAGTAATTTGACCTTTTGCCACACTGTTTTCTACGCTATCAAAAGGTGTCATATACACATAAGAAAGGGCTTCATCATTGCTGTTATTAAGGGTCAATTGGAGATACCATAGAAATGCCTTATGGGGTAAAGGGTCAATACAATAAAATACTGTCAATGATATCAGAACAGAACAGAACAGATATCACAGCTGCAACCACTTCACCTATACATGCTCTCCCAGCTTTTTTTTTCCAGCACCTCTCACTATGGTGTTCCTAAGTCATTGGCTGCTTTCCCACATAATCATCTAGGCCATCATACACAGGTTATTCAGAAGTAAGATAGGAATGAATCCTGTTGCAATGACTATCATAAATTCTCTGAGGAGAAATTGGCAAGCTGGAATTTTGTACCAGCAACATGCTCCCTCGAATGTTATTACTGGCTTACTGGCTTAGCTACAGGCGTTTTCATCTTTTCTCACAATGTTGTTCAAAGTCGTCTCTTTCTCAGAAGGCTTCTCTTCTGGTCACCTGCATTTTCTTCTTTTCCTACAATGTTTTCAAAAACCTTCACTGTTTTAACTCTTTATCAGACAACCTGGTCCAAATTGAAAGTATTTGCAGACAATAATTTATATACATGTGACACAAATAATGAAATCTGATCCTGATAGGATAGAACACACTGTGGGAAAAAAACTTCAAAAAGGTTAAAATGCTTGTTACCAGTATTTTATCCTTTTCCCACAGTGCTTTCAGAAGGCTTCTTTCTTAAGGGTGCTGAAAGTCGTTATTGAGTGGTAAAACATTTTCTTCTTTTCCTACAATGTTTTAGAAAGTCTACAGTGTTTTCAAAAGCCTTCTCTATTCAGGATTATCAAAACTCAGGATTATGTGGTAAGGTTAAAAGGAATGACAATATAGAAAGACAGAAATTCATAAAATAAACCTCATTTTATTTCACGATGCAGTTCTGTGCATATATATACATGTATTTAACAAAAATATTAAGTTCTCTGTGTGTGATTGCTTAAAAATCATTATTAACCCTTTACAAAATGACAATATTTTTTGGCTGGTCCAAATTGAAAGCATTTGCAGACGACAAAATAAAAGTAATTGAAAAATTGAAATTTGTTTTGTGATGGGTAGAAAACATTGTGGGAAAAGAAGAAAATGCTGGTTTAAAATACCAGCATTTTCTCCAATTCCCACAATGTTTTCAAAAGGCTTCTATCTCAGGCACATAAAAACCAGGGATTGTTTGGTAAAGGGTTAAAACAAAGTAAATTTGTATTCCTGTTTAAAAAAGAAAATCAGTGTTTACATTTTCACTTTTCTTTAACCTGAAGCTAATATTCTAACTAAAAAAATATGTTGACAGTACATGTATTTGCAACTGACAAATATAGATCAAGGAATGGTTATATGTATAACATGTAGGTCCACATTTTTCTCTTTTCCCATAATTTTTTGAAAAGCTTTATACCTAAGGGAAGCCAAGCCCTGGTAGCTGATTTGGTAGCAAGCAGGACTTGAGAACAAAAGGTCGTGGGCTCGATCCCTGGCTCGACCAATTTCTTTTAGGGGATTGCTGATAGTCATTGCCACAGGAATCATTATTCAGTCGAACTAAAATGGTCAGGTGATTTATTGTACTGCCATTTTAGTTTAGCCTCATTATGCTCCCAACACTGGCTATTGTCCTGACAATGGTTATGTGGGAAAGCAGCCAGTGGTTTGGAAAGAAATCTGTGTAGAGTACTGGTAAAAGAGACTCCAGGAAAGCATGGATAGGTGAACTAGCCATTGCGACGTAACTTAAATAATATTGAAAGTGTCTCTAAATACCATACAATCAAAACAATCAACTGTACCAGCAGGTATTTAACTTTTACTACATAGTTCCTTGTTTTATTAACCCAGTGGATGAAGGCTTTTAAAGAATGAGGAAAAAGGAGAAAAATACTGGTAATTAGCATTTTCTGCTTTTCTCACAATCTTTTCTATCCATTCCAAGACATATCTCAGTATTTGGATGACATTTAATTTGTTGAAATGACAATTTTCAAAGGATGTCAGACACTTATACCCCTGACCATTTAGACCCCTTAAAATTTGGATGACAATTAAACCCCTGAGACACGTAGATCCCTATTTTATTGAGACACTTAGACCCCTATTTTCCAAAAAGAAAATTTACATATTACTTGACTATGTTTATGGATTGTATTACTTGTAAATATTTTCTTGTAACATAAAATAAGTATTTTGACTTTTGAGACCATATATTAATCCAGGAATATAGTAGTTGATGAAATAATTTTGAATTACTAACAGTCAACAGAAAAATTAAACATGCATTTCTATTTTCAGATTCTTTTTTTACAGTAGAACTTTGGTTCTTTTCCATGGTATGCCAATTGCTTTCTTTTTTTTTCCAAATGCCTCATGTTTTGTATTTTTAGTAGAATATGGTTAACAAACTTTTGGTCTGCCAAGTTTAAGTAAACATATGACTTTAGTACAAAGATTAATTACCTTTATAGATTTATATGAACCCTTTACCACACAGTGCCAACAATTGACCACCCTGAAAAAGAAGCCTTTTGAAAACATTGTGAGAAAAAGGAGAAAATGCTGGGTACCAGCATTTTCTCCTTTTCCCACAATGTTTTTCTCTCCTCTTCAATACAAATTTCAAATTTTGAGTCACTTTTATCTTGATGCCTGCATATGCTTTCAATTTGGACCAGTCTAAAATTTTGGCATATGGTATAGAGTAAGTGAGCTTTAGAAGTAAAGATTGGGGCAGAAAGTGGTCAAGTATGGATATAAACAAAATTTACAATATGCAGTTTTGTTGCAAAGGGGAATGAATAATTTTATAAAGCTTCAATTAATAACTGACAGACTCAAACTGTTCAACACGACCAGTGACCACCATAAATCAATAAAATTCTTCCTTTCCCATGGTGTTTTCAGTCTTCAAAAGACAGAACCAACTAATATAAGCTATATTTTATTTATTGTGTGCCAATTCTGTGGCCTAGTATTTATCTATCTACACTTCTTTCTTTCTATCTATACCTCTTTTTAATCCTTCAGTCATCATTAATAAAACCATTAATTTACAATAATCCATTACAACACCATAAAATTTTGGAATTGTCTACATTGAAAGCCTCTGCAGACAATAAGTTTAATATGGCTAAAATGATACAATATGCTTCTAAAAGGGTTGAAAACATTGTGGGAAAAGGAGACAATGTTGGCTTCATCATTTTCTCCTTTTCTCACGTTTTCAACAGCCCTCTCCCTCAGAATCTTTTCAAGTTGGGATTATGTAGTAGAAAGGTATAATGGGAACTTTTCAGTCTTGAAACAAATAGATTTTAATATTTAACAACAGTTTTCAAATTCTAGATTTGTAAGCTGAACACTACTGTCAAAGTTATAACTTACAACAAGAAAAATGTTTAACCCTTTACCCCATACGGCATTTCTAAGGTATCTCTAATCGACTCTAAATAACAGCAAGGATGAAAGTCGTTTCTTATGTGTACAGGGCACCTTTTGATAGCATAGAAAACATTGTTACAAAAGGTGAAATTGCTCGTGACGAGCAATTTCACCTTTTGCCACAATGTTTTCCAAAGGCTCCTGCAACCAATGTGTAGAAATGAGTATCTATGGAGTAAAGGGTTAAGTAATAATGATTGAATTTCAACTCATCTGTTGTAAAAATCACAGATATTAAGTCATGAAAAGGTGGAAAAGTGTGAATTGAACATATTCAAAATTACACCTGATTACTTGGCAAAATGAAAAACTAAACTATTGAAAACCATTCTAACAGTCAAATTGTATGATGCTGATTAGCAGGAAAAATAAGGTTCATAAATATAAAGAGGGGTCCAAGTGTCTCCAAAACAAAGTGGTAGAAGTGTCTCAAAAGGGTCTAGATGTCACCCAAAATCTGAAATTTTATGGGGTCTAAATGGTCAGGTGTCTAAGCGTCTCAAACCTTTCTCGGTGATTCCATTCAATTTTCAACTGGTAAAGCAGGAAATGTTCTTATTTTAATAAACTTAGATTCTAGCGCTTTTGTAATTAAATCAATATCAATTAAACTCTCCTGTTAAGATTAATTGAAATCTTAATTAAAACAGATTAAAACCGTTACTATATACATTATCTTTCCCCAGTGTTGTGTTTAGTACTTTGATCCTTCAAGCGTCTAGCAGAAACAAGTACAAAAGTTGCTGCAAATGCACTTGGCAATCATCAGAAATGACCCTGCAGAAGTCATTTCACTACGAAGGCGCTATTATATTTACTGGGGTCATTTCTCTACGTCATTACGTAGAATAATGAATCGAGTCATTCCTCTACGTAGAGAAATGACCCATGGGTAACTCCTCTAGGTAGAGAAATGACCCATAGGTAATTCTTCTACATAGAGAAATGACCCATGGGTTATTCCTCTACATAGAGAAATGACCCATGTTTTATTTTATAGGGGAGGGTAATTTCTCTGCATTACACCGGCATGGGTTTTGATTCGTCTGTTTTTCTACGTTTGAGACAATTTCACGGCCAAAAATGATTCCCAAAGGTAAGTACCTTGTGAGAAGACAACTTGACCAAAGCGTATACCAGTATTGCATCAGGGCTCCAGATAACTGATTACATTGTAAGTCCGAGACAGAGGCGTACGTTTACAGAACAGAACAGAAACTTTATTCATGATATCAGCTAAGGTTCATTGCCGAACACATAAATTATAAATACATATATTGGTATGGACAAAACTTTGCCAAGGGTTAAAATTTCAATGTTGACACATCTCTTCTTTTGTGCGAAACATTTTAAAGGTATGAATTGGGCATACAATCGGACATACAAATTTATGTAAATACTAAAGTGATGCCATTTTATGAGACCAGTAATTAAGTTTTTAAGATTTTCTTTTAGGTAATTACTGTTCAAGACCGAAAACCTTTTGTCGATTCTGCTGTAGATTAGCACTGTGGCAAATGGCTTTTTTTAAAATTAAACGTGGCTAAAATGGTTGGATTTGTCTATTAAAAGATGGAAAGCATCGTGGGAAAAAAAAAATACTGCACTTTTACCACAATGATTTCTAAGTCCCTGCCACATTTTAGGGTCGTTGAAAGACAAGGTTATTTGTTGAATGGTGAATATAATAGGACCTACTTCCCTGTACCCCATTTCAGTTGGCGGCGATTCCACTGCGCTCATAGCGATCATGAAACTTTCGGAATGCTTCTATTAGGATCATATGCGTTACTACTGTTACTACTGTGCTGTTGCCGTTTTGCGTACGATTCACAGCGTTTTGACCACCCCCCCCCCCCAAAAAAAAAAAAAAAAAAATCGAAGCGTAGTGGAATCGCCGCCAAATGGAATGGGCGGGGTGGGGGAGAGGAAATAAAACATCAGACAACTGACACTCTATGATGGCGGTCCCATGGCGTTCATGAAAAATACAAAACGCCGAAGTGCACATAGTATCATTGCAAGCATGCTCGCCACAGCAACGCATTGGCATCGCGAGTAGAGGCGATGGGATCGTCCAGTACGCGCGCTGTAAAATCCACCGGAGGTCCACCGGGGCACACAGAGGTTGCAGAGCGAAACAATTACGGATAATCAACATGATATAAAAAATGCATAAGAATTTTTGTTACAGGGGAAATGGCTCTCTGGAAAGCGATTTTTAATTTGAGCCATGATGTTTTAAAAAGTAATAAATCTATGGAAAGAGCTGTCTGTGGATTGTTATAACCCTGAAAAACGAATGTTTTCGGACGTATACTGGAATCAGCCTGTCTGTCCGTGTGTCCGTCCGTGTGTCCTTCTGTGTACAAAATAGTAGTAATTGCCTGTTTGTGTCAAAGCGCTGGCGGGGGGTATTAAGTCACATTCAGTGACAGCTCTAGTTACATTTGTGAACTTAATGAATTCGACATTTTCTAAGCTCTAACAGAAGATATGTAAACACTTACGGTTAGATATGTTTGGGCAACGTTTTGCCTTTTGTCTTCAACCAGACTCTTGCAGATGATTTTCCAAGAGAAGAAGAAAAAGTGGTGTTTAACCCTTTACCAAACAACAAAATTTTGGACTGTTCCAAACTGAAAGCACTTGCAGATGACAAAATAAAAGCAACTCAAAAATTGAAAATTGTTTCCAGCAGGGTAGAAAACATTGTGGGAAAAGGAGAAAATGCTGGTTACCAGCATTTTCTCCTTTTCCTGAAATGTTTTCAAAAGGATCTATCTCAGGGCCATAAAAACCAGAGATTGTTCGGTAAAGGGTTAAGGAAGAAAGTTTGTCTCTTTTTTTTTATCTTAAAAGACAACTATATTTTACGTTGACTATAAACAGCAAACCCTTCGAGGTTTGAACAGCAAACCCTTCGAGGTTTGCACGGAAAAGAGGGGTAGGAGACGAAATCTATAGTCATTTCCGCTTTTATTTGAAATGCTGCGATAAGTCCGTAGTGTGACACCTTCGTTGGATATTTAATGGAAAGGAAAGGTTATTGTCAGCCTACGAAGGCGCTCCAATGTTTATTCTAGATGTCAACTTCGTTTCAAAAAGAAACGATATTTAAATTCAAAGATTTACAAAAAGAAGTTTTGAAATTGATGGCTTTGTGCAGAGTCCGAGTGTATTTGAACGAGTCTATTTGATATTTATATGTTGACATAAAAACCATTTGTGACCCATCACGCAAAAAGGGACCTTCTGGGATCTGCGAAAGGTGTCAACTCTGGTCAGACTGCGCGAATTGCGCAGGCTGACCAGGGTTGACACTTTTCGCTTTAATGACATTTTCTGCTTGAAAAGTTGTCACTGTAGCTTGTTATACAATCATTTTTGAATTATCAGCTTAAACTGACCTGCACTATCGTTGATCTATTTTCATCTAATTGATATACAGAATTCCCAGATGGTCCCTTTTTGTGTGATGGGTCACACTTTGAAGTTGATAGATTTTTCAGCAACAATTGGTATTCACAACTGTAGCTTTTATTCAACCCTTATGCGGCTAAATGTGGTAAACGAAACTTTGTCACAGTCATAAAATTATTATAGATTCTTACCGAACAGAATAGATCGAAGATCAGACTGCATGTTCTATGTTATCTGATCTTGATCCACACGGATAACAGAAGGTAAAACCTTTCTCTTTTTTAGTTAAAATGAAACTTTTATGCCGATCGTGAAAACCTGAATGCTGCAATTTCAAAGTTATCATTTTGTAGAATCCTTGTAGGATAATATAGATCGAAGATCGTTCTCTGCAGCCTGATCTTGATCTACATTGTCCGCAAAAGGTATTACAAACCCAAAAGTTAAATCTTTACCACACGAGAAAATTTTAGACTGTACGAAATTGAAAGCATTTGCAGACGACAAAATGAAGGTGACTGAAAAATAGAAATTTGTTCTGGGAAGGGTAGAAAACACTGTGGGAAAAGGAGAAAATGCTGGTTACCAGCATTTTCTCCGTTTCCCACATTGTTTTCAAAAGGCTTCTTTCTCAGGGGCGTCAAAAGTACGGATTGTGTGGTAATAGGCTAACAGCAAAGTGCAATCTTTTTTTTTTTTCATCGATTTGATATATTTTAAAAACGAATTGCATATTTCAACTTTTACTCGAAATTCCCTCTTGAATGACACTGAGAAAGAGAGCTTTTGAAAACATCGAGGGATATGCTCGATCCCAATCGGCGTCACTTGTCACGTTGGATCCCTCTTCAGATGGGCCGGTCTAGTCACCATGTAATAACTTATTTCTATTGAAAGCGGCGTAAAAACATTAAATTCTTTTAGCTTAAACATCTTTTACTTGCAAAATCAACTAAAATGTACACGATAATTTACAAATACAGTTCAATACAATTCTTTTGTGCCATATTGTATAAATTTGGCGTCTTTTGGCTGATGAACTAATATCTAAAGAAACTAAGAAAGTATTTTATCTTAAAAGCTTGACCAAACAAACAAAAGTGATGGACCCAAGATCAGCTTACACGTCCTATGCAGCTTGATCTTGATCTGTGTTGTTCACGGCACGCCCTGTTTTCGCTCATGTTGCTGAAAAGGTTAACCCTTTACCACAAAATCCCGACTTTTAACGAACTTGAGAAAATAGCCTTTTGAAACATTGTTGGAAAAGGAGAAAATGCTGTTTACCAGCATTTTCTCTTTTTGTCATAATGTTTTTTTTTATACCCTTTCAAAAGCAAGTTTCAATTTTTCATTCGCATTTATTTTGTGGTCTCCAAATGCTCTCAGTTTGAACTAGTCTTAAATTTTGTCATTTGAAAAAAAATGAAAAAAAGAAAAAAAAAAACTATACCTATCTGTATATTGTTATATAAAGGACCAAATACTTGTACTCAAAAGACAAACATCAACATATTTCCAAAACTTTGGCCCAAATTAAAATCGCACATGGAGAAATAGGTCAATAATTTCCTACCTTGATCTATCTATTACCAGTATTGGTTGAAAGGGTTTTTGAAAGGGTCGTGCCATTCGTTTGCGTCATTAAGGCATTCAAATCTCAACATCGTTCATTTTGTATTTGGCAACTCAATGGTACTGTGCCATTGGCAGATGGTCTGTTGTTAGTAATAATGCAAACATATATTCTGTTGTACATACTCGTAGTATATGGACTATTGAAGCGAAGTTTTGCGTCAGTAAGTCATTCTTGTAACTTCAAAGTGCCTAATTTAATTTCTAAGTATCCAATTCTTATCCAAACAACGTTTTTTTTTTTTCTTTCACTATTTCATATTGAAAGAAGTTTGCTACGCCGAATCACATTTTGCTAAACCAATGGACTTTTTTTTCTAGGATGGGAATGAAAACGTTATAGTAAAAGGAGAAAAAAGGCCGTTTTCTCCCATTCCCACGATGTTTTCCAAAAGCCTCTGAAGGAATTATTTGGAAAATAGTTAATGTCAATTTTATGACTGAAACTGTAAATAGAGATTAAGGGAGAGATTAGACTGCGATTACACTGGACATTATTATAGACTGGCCAATGTCTGCACACTCCGCAAAATCTGCAAGGGCAAATCTTCATGATTGTATGCGAGGTTGAACTAATACTGTATAATATAAGATATTTTAAACAAGAGGGCCAAGATGGCCCTGGATCGCTCACCTGAATTTTTGAGATGACCATAGTCTATTTTTTTTTTTTTTTTGAGGTATTGAAACATTGGAACCAAATTTATAATTTTGCCAAGCAATTTTCAAAAGGTCACCTGTAAAAGTCATTTCGAAATCTGACCATCAGTTTCAAAAAGAAGAATTTTTAAGAATTCTTTTCTGTATAAGAGCAAGTAGCCCCCATCCACGAGAGCCATGTTTCTTGGTGGATCAAAATTTACGAACGAGTTTTGAAAAGGGTCACCCAAGGAACATCTCTCTGAAATAATTTCAAAATCTGACCAGGGGTTTCAGAGAAAGAGAATTTTAAAGAATTTCATCATGTCCATATAGTGCAAGTAGCCCCCATTCACAAGAGCCATTTTTCTTGACGGATCAAAATTTCGCGAACAAATTTTGAAAAGGGTCACCCAAGGAACATCTGTGTGAAATTATTTTAAAATCCGGCCAGCGGTTTCAGAGAAGAAGAATTTTCAAGAATTTCTTCATTTCCATATAGTGCAAGTAGCCCCCATTCACTAGAGCCATGTTTCTTGGCCAATCAAAATTTTGCAAACAATTTTAGAAAAGGGTCACCCAAGGAACATCTCCATGAAATTATTTCAAAATCTGTCCAGCCATTTCAGAGAAGAAGAATTTTCAAGAATTTCTTCATTTCTATTTAGTGCAAGTAGCCCCCATTCACCAGAGCCATGTTTCTTGACCAATCAAAATTTCGCGCACAATTTTTGAAAAGGGTAACCCAAGGAACAAGTCTGTGAAATTATTTCAAAATCTAACCTGCTGTTTCAGAGAAGAAGAATTTTTAAGAATTTCTTCATTTCTGTATAGTGCAAGAAGCCCCCATTCACCAGAGCCATGTTTCTTGACCAATCAAAATTTCGCGAACATTTTTTTAAAAGGGTCACCCAAGGAACAACTCTGTCAAATTATTTCAAAATCTGACCAGCGGTTTCAGAGAAGAATTTTTAAGAATTCCTTCATTTTTGTATAGTGCAAGAAGCCCCCCCATTCACCAGAGCCACATTTTTTGACGGATCAAAATTTCACGAACAATTTTTCAAAAGGGTCACCCAAGGAACATATCTCTGAAATTATTTCGAAATCCGACCAGCGGTTTCAGAGGAGAAGATTTTTAAAGAATTCCTTCATTTCTGTATAGTGCAAGAAGCCCCCATTCACCAGAGCCACATTTTTTGACGAATCAAAATTTCACGAACAATTTTTGTAAAGGGTCACCCAAGGAACATATCTGTGAAATTATTTCAAAATCCGACCAGCGGTTTCAGAGGAGAAGATTTTTAAAGAATTTGCTAAAAAATTCCATTTCGTTGCCATGGCAACCAGAGTTTTTGATGGAATCAAATTTTGTGAACAATTTTTAAAGAGGACCTCCCAAGGAACATTCCTGCCAAGTTTGGTCCAAATCCGCCCAGCGGTTTAGGAGGAGTTGATGTTTAAAGAATTGTTGACGACGCACGACGGACGACGGACGACGCACGACGCACGACGGACGACGGACGACGGACGACGGACACCGGGTGATCCTAAAAGCTCCCCTTGAGCACGTTGTGCTCAGGTGAGCTAAAAAGGGATGTCAAGAATAATTTAAATATGGAATCCATTTTACTTTACAGGCTTTATTGCCTCTTACTGCAAATATCTTATAAAATGCTATTAGGTTCATTTACCAATGACTTCATGACAGTGAGCCATTCTAATGAAAGTCCCTTATCCTGAAAGATAAGCGGCTAAAATTTTTCAAGTCGGTAGTAATTTCAACCCGAATAACGTTATTCTAATTTTATATTTTTGAAGGAAAAAAATTCTTTGAGGGACAGTGTAGGTCCAAGATCATACTGCAAGGTCTGTGCAGTCTGATCTTGATCTACACTTTTCGCGCTTTGCAGCTCTAGTACTTTCAAAATTTATAATTTGACCAGAAATGTACCTAAGAATGATTGGTGATTATTAAACCACAGAACCTCTAGGTTTTGAGTCCCATGTTTTACCACTGAGCTGCGTAATTTAACTCTATCGTGAATTTTAAGCTAGAACTCTTTTTAACCGTTTCCCAAACGACAAATTTTAGACTCTTCCAAACTCAAAGAGTTTGCAGACGACAATTTCAAATTTGATAAAAATGGCAGAAAGTTCTCCAAATGGGTAGCAAACACTGTAGGAAAAGGAGAAATTGCTCGTTACGAGCAATTTCTCCTTTTACCACAGTGTTTTCAAAAGAATTGTCCTGCAGACACGTAAAAACAAGGGCTTGTTTGGGGAAGGGCTAAATGGTTCCCGAGTTTTTTTTTTTTATCAGGGTCAACGATGTGCCTAATTTCACGGCAACATGTACCTTTCTTGTTTTTGTTGTTGTTTGAGGACAAAGCACATGTCTATAAGCGCCATCTTACAAGTACATACTAGTGTTTCAAAACGAGCCAATATTTTTACATCTTCAGTTACTTATTTCAGAATCAGATTCTCGAGTTCATGTAATTTCAAGCTTATTTTCGAACGTAACCCTTTTATGCATAGTTCACTATCCATATTACAAGCCATGCCCCCATGATTTTTTTTGTATCACCTTATAGGCAACTGAAGTCAGAACCGTACCCCTTGTTCTTCATTTAGAATCATGTTTACGTCACTAAGTTCCTTTTTAAGAAACATGCCTCTATACTTACGTCATCACGTGCCTATTGCAGAACCAAGCACCTGTTTTCACGTCACCAACTTCAGCGATAAGTGTTGTGGAAAACGAAAGTGGTCAAGTGCTTTTGTACACCCTTACAGTGAATGACGCAGATAATGACCCACTGACATGTTCTATACAAGCTACAGTTCCTAATACGTTCGATTTCGGAGTGTGGAAAAATTCATCTGGTAATTTTAGTTTGTTTAATTCTTTAAAGTTCTGTTTTAAAATTTTGAGAAGTTGATTTATTGATTATCTTTACCGCTTTCTGCTCTTCCGTTTTTCTTTTGTTTCAAATAAACTGAAAATTTCTTCAGCTGGTCTATTTCCTTTTTTCAAGAGGCAGTTAACTCATTACCAAACGACAATAGTTTAGGTTTGTCCAAATCGAAAGCATTTGCAGATGACAAAAGTGACTGAAAATTTGAAATGTGTTTTGTGAAGGGTAGGAAACATTGTGGGAAAAGGAGAAAATGCAGGCTACCAGCATTTTCTCCTTTTCCCACAATGTTTTTAAAGACTTCTTTCTCAAAGTCGTCAAAAGTAGCGATTGTGTGGTAATGGTTTAACTTAGAGTCGTCTTTTTACAGACTATGGATTGTATCTGGTAGCCGGCTCCATTCTAAATTTCGATATAACTCCTGTTTACAAAGTGACTTTGGAATGCTCGGATGGTACCGCTTCTACCACCATGAATGTGACGGCCCACGTGACGCCAAACGTACCACCATCATTCACAAATCTACCTGGTAAATATTTATAGATTACTTTTGGCGAACGATCTATAGAAAAGGTCTAGATCTATGAAAAAAAAAACATGTTAGATGACATCTTTTGAGGTATCTTGTATTTCGAAAGCCAGTAAGATATGGCATTTACTAGACAACTTACAAACACTCTGAAGATATAAAGCGCATTGTACAAGTAGAGAAATATAGTTTAGAACCACAAATTTTGTTTTCTCGAATCTCTCAATTGAATGGTAAGTAGTAGATCAAGTCTAGTCTAATTTTTCCCATACCGAGCCAAAATTCCAACCTTACAGGACTTATCCCGTAAAAAAAACAGCCTTTCGAAACACTTACAAATCTAGTCTAGCTGTAATTGGTCTTTAAAGAAAAAGAAAATAATGTTTGTTTCCAGCTACATCCGGAAACGCAAATGCAAACTCAGTAGAACTAGGTGACGTTGTGTATACAGTCACTGCCTCTGATGTAGACAGCACATCGTTAACGTTCTCTATGACGTCATTTCCGTCTTCGCCGGCCTTGTTTGAGATCGATGCAGGTAAGGGAAATGCTTTAAGTTATCTTTCGGAACAAAGTCAGATCAACTTTGCACCTAGTAAGTAATGGTTTTCAAAGCCATATATATCTGTGTCGTAAAGATATGGGATCGTTTGGTACACTGTTTAATTAACATACAGCAAATAATTCAAGAAAACGTGTAGTTTTTGAAAGATCTAGATCTAGATTTTCTTCAAATAGTTTCTTGAAATCACAAATGCTTACTTCGTGTCTTTGAATTCAAAGTTTCAGTTCACTAACAATTCTTACGTAAACTTTGACTCACATGTATGTAACAAATTGAAAATGCCATCGACAAGCATAAGGTTTCGTTTTATGACCGCAATTTTCAGCCTTTTCAAGTTTGTGTACAAATAAAACTTCTGGTCCCTTGCATTATATATGATTGGCAACTGTGAAAAACAGTTTTTGAGAAAGCAACTCACGGGCACTTGGTACCTTTTCCAGTGTTTTCCATACTGTTTGAAATACCTTGTCCCTTTTTATCTGTAAACTATTTTCGTTGTTCTTACATTATAATGTCTGCAGATTGATGGGCTACTTAGATATTTTGCTGCATTATATTGCTCAGCAGATATTTTGCTTCATTGTATTGCTCAGCAGGTTTGAAAATCTCATAGACGGATGTTTACATGTATATTTTCAACATTTTGTATTGTCTTTTTTTTAACTTTTAGTTTCAGGGAAAGTAAGAGCAACGCAAGACCTGAGCTATGCACTGAATAGCGCTTACGACCTGACAATTACAGTGTCCGATTCTCGAGATACAACCACGAGTAACCTCATTATACCAATTACAAGTATGAAACAAATACGTGAGCCGTGCTCTGTGAAAAGGGGTTTAATGCATCTGCGAAAAGTATCGACCCAGGTCAGCCTGCGCAGTTCGCGCAGGCTGACCTGGGCCGAAACTTTTCGCTATTGGTCAATCTTCTGTATGTCAACAGACGAAGCTACCTCATGATTAACTCGGTTTTTGACAAAAAAGGTGGCTGCCATGGACCCTAATTATGTGATAGCTTGAGGTAGTATCTAGCATAATGGAGATGCAGTAACTCTTTACCACACAATCGCGACTTTTAACGACCATGAGTTAGAAGCCTTCTGAAAACATTGTAGGAAAATAAGAAAATGCCCCTTTTACCAGAGCAGTGCTCAAATTATTGAATGACACGCTGTGATCATCTGTCAAAGGCATCGACGAATGTCAGCCTGCGCTGCCGGCGCATGCGTCGAAAGGTTTCTCTGTTGGCAAACTTGTTGCATAGTACCGATAGTACTGTTTGTATTCGAACCGGATTTTGAGATTATCAATTTATAATTTCTTTCGGTAAACATCAACTTATCCATTTGGATCTGACTCGATGGATGTAAACTCTGTTTGAAAGAGGACAAAAATGATTTTACAGGACTGTTTAGTTTACAATATCTACTTGTTAATATGAACCGGTTTTAGGGGAGGGGGCATGAAGTGAATGGTCTAACTGGCTTTTGATTAAGGTTCGGAATCATTGAGCAGTATTCTGGTAAAACGGGGCTTAATACATTTGCGAAAAGTATCCACCTAGATCAACCGGTGAAGTTCGCGCAGGCTGATCTGGGCTGAAACTTTTCAACATCGGTCAATTTTCATATGTCTAAGGACCGGTCTACCTTATGATCGAGTAGGTTGTTAAAAAAGTTGCTTTTTTGGATCCATAAGTATGTGATGACTTGCTTGGTAAAATAGATCATGAAGCCCTCTCTTGCCAGAACATTTCTCATTTGTATTATACTTTATTAATTAACTATTGGATATTAGAAGTTATACATGGAAACCGGTTCACGCGATACCAGTCACATTTCTGACTTCGTATAGTATAAAAGGTCGTGACCCCGGCTTAATACGACTTGACCTCCGATCAATACAGTTGACCTCGTATCGATATTGATGACCCGCGACCAATACAGAAATACTTAAACGTGATTTGTCAAAAGTTCAGTCGCGTGAGCGTCTGCGCTTACTTTTAGCCAATCACATTCAAGGAGGAGGCAAAGTGAACGTAACCCTAAAACTGATATTTGTTTCCAGCAGGGTAGAAAACATTGTGGGAAAAAGGAGAAAACGCTGGTTACCAGCATTTTCTGCTTTTCTCACAATGTTTTCAGAAGGCTTCTTATTCAGGGTCGTAAAAACCAGAAATTGTTTGGTAAAGGGTTGATTAATAAAATTGTCATTAATCAAGTGATTTCGTATTGGCCCAGTTACAGGTCCGAGGTCAGCCGTATTGGCCCGAGGCCTCGGGCCAATACGGCTGACCTCGGTCCTGTAACTGGGCCAATACGAAATCACTTGATTAGGCCTCGGACCTATAACTGGGCCAATACGAGGCCTCGGGCCAATACGGTTGACCTCGGACCTGTAACTGGGCCAATACGAAATCACTTGATTAGGCCTCGGGCCAATACGGCTGACTTCGGACCTGTAACTGGGCCAATACGAAATCTTTGATTAGGCCTCGGGCCAATACGGCTGACCTCGGACCTGTAACTGGGCCAATACGAAATCACTTGAATAGGCCTCGGGCCAATACGGCTGACCTCGGACCTGTAACTGGGCCAATACGAAATCACTTGATTAATAACTTTATATTATAGATGTGAACTCGGCCCCGATAATAAACAACCTGCCGGATACGGTGTATGTGGACGAGGACATCGGCGGTAACACCGGACTGTTTACATTATCTGTATCAGAACCGGATTCTGGAGACAGTGCAGTTATAACATATGTCGTGTACCCGGCCATTTATACCTCCAGGTTTTCTCTGAACGGTAGGTCAGTATTTCTTACCAGTCTATGATTTAAAAAAAAAATCCTGCTAAATCAGTAAGATGAATTTTACTTACATGTGAGCAGCAGTCGAGTGTGAAAAAAGATCAATTGTATGGTGTTTAAAAGCGTTTTCAACATTATTTCAGTTATATTGCGGCGGCCGGTGCACCTGTCCATGCTTTCCTGGAATTTCTCTGACCAGTAATTCTATTTCCAAGCCACCGACTGCTTTTCCATATAACCATCGTGGAAAAGATGGTGAGCGGTTTGAAAAAGGAAATCTTGTAAAGATGGATACTCAAGAAAACGTTTTTAACACAGATATACACGTACGTGGGTTATGATGCTACATGTATATAGCAATGACCAAAACGTAAATAAATTGAGCCACTCTCTGGGCAAAAGGGGGTTTAATGCCAGTGATGCTTAAACCTTTACCAAACGACAAAGTTTTAGACTGGTCCAAATCGAGAGCATTTGCAGACAACAAAATAAAAGTGACTAAATATTTGGAATTGAATTTGTTTTGTGAAGGGTGGAAAACATTACCACACAGGCCGACTTTTGACAACCTTGAGAAAGAAGCCTTTTGAAAACATTGTAGGAAAAGGAGAAAATGCTGGTAACCAGCATTTTCTCCTTGTCCCACAGTGTTTTCTACTCAATCAGAGACAAAAATCATTGTTTCAGTAGTAGCTTTTTCGTCATCTCCAAATGCTTTCAATTTGGTCCAGTCCAAAATTTTGTCGTTTGGGAAAGTGTTTACTCTAGCAAACAACAATATTATAGACTTGTCCAAACTGACAGCATTTACAGACAACAATTTCAATGTAGCTCAAATGGCGCAACCTTTCTTAGATCAGGTAGAAAACATTGTGGGAGAAGGAGAATATGCTGGTTACCAGCATTTTCTCCTTTTCCCACTATGTTTTCAAAAGGCTTCTTTCTCCAGGTCGTCAAAAGTAGGCATTGTATAGTAAAGGGTGTAATGCATTATACCAATAAGGCATTATACCAAGCAAGTTATCAGGTAGTAATGGATCCCTAGATTCCATTTTGTCAAAATAACGTGCTGAATCCGGAGACCGAGTGGTCCGTTGAAAATCTACAAGTAGCAAAGAGTTTGACCCAGATCAACCTGTGCGCACTGCACAGGCTGATCTGAGTCAATACTTGTTGCAGATGAAGTAATCCCCTCATCATAGGGCTTACTTCTTTTGTATCTTTCCTTTTTTTTTCGTAGTCTGTATCACAGGTGCCTGACATGTCTGGCATCATACACCGTTCAAAATAGATATAATAAAGATTTTATCATGTCTGTATAGAGGAGCTGTATGATACCACGTATGTCAGGCACCTGCTGTGGTCTGTTTTTGTTTTTGGTTATTTTTTTCCCCTCTCTTTTCTGACACATTTTAATGGCAAAGTGAAATAAATAAAGTAAGAATAGTTATTATTTCATGCTTTCGGTAGGATATAGAGAAATAGCAGTGAAAATATTTTTCGATCTTACACTGGTACCACCAATGAAAATACCGATTCTCACGTTTTCGTTGCATAGGTAAATTGCGCGTGCCTAACAACTATGGAGGGGAATATCCGCCAAAATTCTATTTGTCTACATGACATTCTTATTTGTTATTATTACAAGTTCATTTGTTTCTTTCTTACATCTTGTATGAATATTGTATTTAATATTTCATTATTGCTACTGCATACTGTTTTGTGACAATTTCATGTTTCTATCTTCCTATTGCCTGCATGATTATTGCAACTTGATACTGGCTAAATTGTGTTTGTGTTTATTATGAATTGTTGACTCTTCCTTGTTATTTCCTACTCCGTTATCGAATTTGATATTCTTCCAAGTGCTTAGTGCATGTTTGTGAGAAATTAACTGTCCTTTAGACCAATAATAATTTTGGCGGATAGCGGACAAAATGCTATTCTTAGGCAGGGGAGATAACCGTGTCCTCTTTACAATTCTATCTATAATCAAGTTAAAAAATTATGGATCCCCGAGCATCTACTCTTCAATTTTGAGGTAGCCGGTGTCTAGGTAAATCTTTCATTTGATGTAACCAAAGACACTTATTTATAAAATGAAAACTTGGACCCTCGGAAATTGCTTCAAATAGCAGAGTGCTTAGAGAATGGCAGGGTTTTAAATATTTCGAATAAATTAACATCAATCATTACACAAATGCTAGTGCAGTTGTCTCAGCGGATGTCAGACACTTAGACCCCTGACCATTTAGACCCCTTAAAATTTGGGTGACAATTAGACCCCTGAGACACATAGACCCCTATTTTAGTGAGACACTTAGACCCCTATTTTCAAAAAGAAAATTCACATATTAATTGACTATGTTTATGGATTGTATTACTTGTAAATCTTGTCTTGAAACAAAAAATAATATTGATACAGAAATGAACTAACAGTCAACGGAAAATTTAAATAGGCACCTCTATTTTTAGTTCTTTTCCTTGGTATGCTAAATGCTTTTGTTTTTCAAAACTCCACATAATGTTTGGTATTTTTAGTAGAATATGGGTATCAAACTTTTGTCTGGTTAGTTAAAGTCAATGTATGACTTTAGTACATAGATTAATTACCTTTATGAATTTTTATGAACCCTTTACCACACAGTGCCGACTTTTGACGACCCTGAGAAAGAAGCCTTTTGAAAACATTGTGGGAAAAGAAGAAAATGCTGGTAACCAGCATTGTCTCCTTTTCCAACTATGTTTTCCATCCTCTTCCATATAAACTTTGAATTTTAGTCACTTTTATTTTGACCTCTGCAAAATATAATGCTTTCAATATATTTGGACCACTGAGTCTAAAATTTTGTCGCTTACTATAGAGCTAATAAGCCATAATAGTAATAATAGTAAAGGTTGAGGCAGAAAGAGTTAAGGGATCTCTGAAAGGATGTTTCATGATCCAATTAACACTTTTGACTGGGGATAGATAAGATAAGGACAATAAATTAATACAAAGGGATATCCCTTTTTTCATCATTTGAATTTATAAATGCTCTTAGTATTTATCTATCCACCCTTCTTTCTTTCTACCTATATCTCTTTTCAATCCTTCAGTCGTCATTAATAAATCAAATAAAAATAAAAATAATAAAATTATGGAATCGTCCACATTGAAAGCATTTGCAGACAATAAGTTAAATGTGGTTAAAATTATACAATATGCCTCTAAAAGGGTTGAAAACATTGTGGGAAAAGGAGAGAATGCCCTCACCCTCAGGATCTTTGGAGTCAGGATTATGTGGTTAAAGGGTACAAGGAGAACTTCTCAGTCATGAAAAAAAAAGAAAAGATTTTTATATTGTACAACAGCTTTCGAATTTTAGATTTGTAAGTTGAAATTTTGTGAAGGGTAGAAAACATTGTGGGAAAAGGAGAAAATGCTGGTTACCAGCATTTTCTCCTTTTCCCACAATGTTTTGTAAAGGCTTCTTTCACAGGGTCGTCAAAAGTAGGGATTGTGTGGTAATGGGTTAAATCATAGTTAATATAGGAGAAAATGCTGGTAAGCAGGATCTTCTCCTCTTCCCACAGTGCTGTCTAACTTTCCCAAATCCAATTTGTTATTTCTATGATCTTTTTCATAAAGGTGTAAATGGGAAAATACAGGTAAATTAAACAACAATAAAAAAATCCAACAATATTTCATAAAGGTGTGAATTGGAAAATACAGGTAAACGAACAATAAAAAAAAGCCAGGTTACTGCAAGAACTATTTATAAAAAAAAATACACCTAATTTTCATAAAGATGTGAATTGAAAAACAAATTCTAATTTTTTTTAAATAGAGGTAAATTAAACAACAATGATTAAAAAAAGACCAAAAATGATCTATGTCCCAAAAATGAAAATAGGGGTCTAAGTGTCTCCAGTGTTAAGGGGTCAAAATGTCTCAAAGGGGTCTAGTTGTCACCCAAAAATCAATATTTAAAGGGGTCTAAATAGTCAGGGGTCTAAGTGTCTCACTCCCGTCTCAGCTAATTTGTAAACGTACACGAATCACTGGATTACCGGACTATTGAGAGACAACCTCGCTGATCACAATTTTAACATTTGAAACATGGAGTGAAATTTTGGACAGTGAACTCTTGATGAAAGGGTTAAAAGTATAGTGCAAGAGTATCCCAATATTAGCTACCTAACAGTTTCCAGTATGATGATCGCCGAAGAGCGCTGTCTGAAGGAATGCAGAATAAGAATTGTTGTCAGAAATGCAGACCCAGAAAGAGTGCTTTCTAGAGGACTGTTCTTGACTGCCTGTGTACAGCGCAGGACATATAGCATGAGAGGCCCTCAGGCATTTTGGCATATTGATGGAAATCAGAATTTATAGGTAAACCTGACAAGTAACATTATTATAAATCATTATCTGTTCTTTAATATCTCTTCTCTTGACATTAATTTACATGCAACTGATTTCCAAACGACAATATTTTAGGCTTGTCCAAATTGAAAGCACTTGTAGAGGATATATCAAACATGACTGAAAAACTTAAATTTGTTTTTGGAAGGGTTGAAAAAATTGTAGGAAAAGGAGAAAATGCTGGTTACCAGCACTTTCTCCTTTTCCCACAATGTTTTCAAAGGGCATCTTTCTCAAGGTCGTTAAAAGTCAGGATTGTGTGGTAAAGAGTGGAATTAGATTTAGAAGTATTGTAGAAAATGGATCAAAGCCTCTGATAAAGATAGATGAGGCTTGGAGTCATGTTGTGTGAAAAAGAGGTTCACAACCATCAAACTCGTCCAGTCTAAAAAGTCATAGCTTGTTAGGGGTCAATATAGTTGGTTAACCCTTTACCAAACAACAAATTTTTTGACCAGTCCAAATTCAAAGCAGATGAAAAAATAAAGGTAAATCAAAAATTGAAATTTGTTTCCACTTTCCAGCAGGGTAGAAAACATTTAGGGAAAAGAAGAAAATGCTGGTTACCAGCATTTTCTCCTTTTGCCACAATGCTTTCAAAAGGCTTCTACCCCAGGGTTGTAAAAACCAAGGATTGTTTGGTAAAGGGTTAAACAATTTTGTTTAGATTTGAAAGAGAACTTCTTTGAAATTTAGAGTTTTTAAAGGAATTCAATTCTGTGAACTATGTTTTGAAGAAGACCTCCAGAGTTACATTTCTGCAAATACTGGTTGATTATATAATTGGCCTTGGAGTTAGGGAGATGATTCTAACCATTCTTTAGTAATTAATGACCAATCGGCAACAGACACAGGCTCCCCTTGGGCACCTTGTAATGAGAAGAGCTAAACAGAGATAATACTACCTAGCACTTTCTGGCAATCTCTTTAGTGTTACATTGTAACATCCATTCATTGGCCTGGTCATCCATCCAGGTACAAACTCAATGTACATTGCATAACTATCACAGAGAAAAATACATTATATTTATAGCACATCATTGTAAAGATAGCTCCACAGCAACGCAGGTTTGAAGTGCTTATACATCTAACCCCTCTCTGTGTCAATATACCATAGGGATTTGCTCAATTTATTTTTAATTTTTAATTAAATCCTTAATTCTGCAGAGTTGAGAATGTCTATGATGTGCATGTGAGTTTTTTGTTTAGTTCCATAATACCACATACCCCAGCACATAGTAAAGAAGGCATTTCAAAACAGTATCAGACAAGATTGCTCATACATTTCAGCAGTTTGAACTATTCCTGCCTTGACTTCAAGTCAGTGGAGTAATATAAATAAAATTCAACACATGCAGCTTAAAAGATTTGTAAATGGGAAATCAAAGAAGCTTTAAATGTCCTGGAAAAGTTAAAAATTTACACATGAAATTAAGAGTTCATAGAGGTATGTACTTGTCAACACACATAAAATTGTTTTCTGCTTTCACTTAACACTTTACTTCATAGATACTCATTTCTACGCATTGCTTGTAGAAGCCTTGGGAAAACATTGTGGCTAAAGGTGAAATTGCTCGTAATGAGCAATTTCACCTTTTGCCACTATGTTTCCTACACTATCAAAAGGTGTCATATACAGATAAGAAATGGCTTCATCCTTGCTGTTATTTGGAGTCAATTAGAGATATCATAGAAATGCCTTATGGGGTAAAGGGTTAAACATTTTTTTTTTTCATAAAGTAGAATCAGATGTATTTTGATTTCAGATGGTGGATGGTAACTTATTCATGGAGGAATAAGTGGATTCCAAAGAATGCCAGTCTTTTTAAAAGTGAACAACAGTAAATGTCCTACCGATAAATGCTTTCCTGGAGGCTGCACAGACCGACGGTTTGAAACACAGAGTTTGATCTGATAAGGTGGTGAAAATGTCCATGTGGCAGAATATATGCTTAGAATGAGGGGATTCCAAAACAAACTATTTATTGCAGGACTCGGTGTACACAGTCAAAGGTGTGTATTTGTTTATAATTGCATGTTATTTAATAGCTAGTGTTTACAAACATTAACTTTAGTGTAAAAAGGAAAATTTAAAATTCTTCTTTGAAACTGGAAGGCATATAGCTTTGATATTTGTTAGCTCACCTTAGCACAAAGTGCTAAAAGTGAGCTATTGTGATTGCCCTATGTCTGGCGTCTGTCGTCCATAGTCCAGCATCCATCGTCCGCCAACAATTTCTTTCAACATCATCTCCTAAGCCACTTGGCCAATCTTGATGACTCTTGGCAGGGATATTCCTTTGGTGAAACTTTACCAAAGTTGTTCAAGGAATTGAATTTCACTCATAAGCTATAGTCTAAGGCAGGGCTCCGGAAATTTTTCGATCTAAATCGGTCCAGGCCATACCCACCCACCCCCCACCCCCCGTGCCGACCTATTCCCCACCCCACCCCCACCCCAGGTTTCTCTATTTTTGTTCAAATTTACACACTTGAGAATGACTCTTAAGGTGAGCGTTCCAGGGCCAATGGCCCTCTTGTTACATTATGTAGTATCTCTGTGAGTATTGAAGGTATTTACTTGAAACTGGGCATAAGTGATAACTATCAAAAGGAGAACATATGCCATTAAAGTAGACAATTCAAAATATTTTTGACAAAATTAGACCCCTACAGGTTCAAATTTTTACTGAAAGTCAAGTAACTACAGCCCAGTGTTGGCAACCACAAGTGGTGCTCTTATTAATCATCTCAGCAGGAAGTACAAAGTGAGCTACATGTATTAGGGATTTAGCTGTCTTGCATTCCCCAATGTGAATATAATACATGTATATACAAAATCTGTCTGTCTTCATCCAATCCAGAGAGACTTCCATGCAAAATATAAACCAAAATTACAAATACAAAAAGGGCTTAATGGAATGAATATTGTATCAAGGGTAATTATAACTGAAATTGGTTAGACTATAAGAATAGTTTGAAGTTTTATCAAATATGTACAGGGGTCACAGAAATTTGACCCGGAATGCTGTACCATAAACTGCAAAATGGGCAATGCCTTAACCCATTACCACACAATCCCTACTTTTGACGCCCCTGAGAAAGAAGCCTTTAGAAAACATGGTGGGAAAAGGAGAAAATGCTGGTAACCAGCATTTTCTCCTTTTCCCACAGTGTTTTCTACCCTTCACAAAACAAATTTCACATTTTCAGTCACTTTTATTTTGTCGTCTGCAAATGCTTTCAATTTGGACCAGTCTAAAATATTGTTGTTTGGTAATGGGTTAACTCTTTACCAAACAACAAAGTTTTGGACTAGTCCAAATGGAAAGCATTTGCAGATGACAGAATAGATGTGACTCAAATATTGTAATCTGATTTGGGAACGGTAGAAAAAGATTGTGGTAACAAGCATTTTCTCCTTTTCCCACCATGGTTTCTAAACTTTCAAAGAAAACATCCTAACTTGTGTAATTGAATTTGTCATCTGCAACTGCTTTCAATTTGGACCAGTCCAAAATTTTGTTTGCTTGGTAAAGAGTTCAGCAAAAATGAAACTGAGAAACTTTGGATAAATAATGATAACCTGTTGGGTTACCACATCTTATGTTAAATAACAAGTCATTTATATAAGGATCTTGATGTGAAAACAGTGTTTTATTTTTCTTTATAGTTTTGAGCGACTATGGAGAGAACTATGGAATTGTGTGAATACAACATTCTACTATCTATTTTACTGATTGGAGGACCAGGAAATTTTGCAAACAGACTATGAAGTACATCTGTTAATGATACAAGACCATTAAGACAGATTTTGTGCTGCAATGCAGAGATGCCCTTTTCAAACTGAAAATAATAGAACTTCCATGCAACTTTGGTTAGGTGGTCGACTTAACTCATAACCAAACAACAAAATTTTAGGTTTTTTCCGAATTGAGGATTTGCAGAAGACAAAATAAAAGTGACTGCAAATTTGAAATTCGTTTTGTGAAGGGTAGAAAACATTGCAGGAAAAGGAGAAAAATGCTTTTGACCAGCATTTTTAACTTTTCCCACAATGTTTTCAAAAGTTTTCTTTCTCAGGGTTGTCAAAAGTCGGTATTGTGTGGTAAAAGGTTACAGATTTTGAACCAAATGTAGAAGTAAGTTATGTACACCGGGTAACAAAGTTGTCCGTAATAAGATGATTGATTGGTCGATAGGCAATATGGAATTTAGACTGTGATGTATTTTAGCAGCAACAAGATGCTTCTTAATTTGGTAATTAAGTATGGTTGAATACTTAATTTAGGAATTCAGGAAATGTTACCTGAATTCCAATTTGAATATTTCCGTTCAGAAGTCAAAGATATACATGTATTTAGCAATGAACAGACATGTACAACAATTTTCACAGATTTCACCAGCAACTTACTAACTCTTTATCCCCAACTTTTTGTACATGAAGCATGTTTTTTTTTTATAGATAGTGATTCATTTGATGTTAATAGTTATGCTCACATGAGTGGAATTTTAAATTCAAAGTGAGGTTTTTGTCATTGAGATTTTTTCCCCCAATGCCTTTTTTATGCCAATGAATAAAACTGCTTGTACTGCCTGACATTGTTCATTGTTTTCAAAATCCCTCTTTTTCAGGGTCATGAACGCTTAAATTTGTGTGTTGTTGCACATTAACGAGGAAAGAGAGGAAATTGCTTTTGTGAGAAAACCAATAAAAATCGTCAACAAAGTCAGCCGATGCTGTCATAGTATTGAAATCGTACTGAAAGTGGGGTAAAACACCCTAACCCAGTACCACACAACCCCTACTTTTGATGCCGCTGAGAAGGAAGCCTTTAGAAATCATTGTGGGAAAAGGAGAAAATGCTGGTAACCAGCATTTTCTCCTTTTCCCACAATGTTTTCTACCCTTCACAAAACAAAGTTCAACTTTTCAGTCACTTTTATTTTGACGTCTGCAAATGCTTTCGATTTGGACAAACTTAAAATTTTGTCGTTTGGTAATGAGTTAAAAGGGCTGCAAAAAATTGTTCATCTGTGCCGAGACAGCGACAAACTCGGATTTGCCGTGACCAGGATTTGAACGCGAGATGTCGCGGCCATAACGCGAAGTACTTACTACTATACGATCACGGCGCTCATTACTGAACTTAGATTATCTCAGTCTATGAAACTTTTTAAACATGAAAGAAACCGACGCTTTTCTACAGAATCCCGAGTTTCCCAATATGTCTTAGGGTTTAACACCCTTTTTAACATTATTTCAGTTGTATCGCGGCACTGAGCCAGGCCGGGTAGCTCAGTGGTTAGCGTATCAGACTCATGACTTGGAGGTTGCGGGTCTGATAACCGATTGCGGAGAACATTATTTCCAGCGATTTTTCGCGTATTACTTCCGATGCATTTGAGAAAAGTAGTCAGTGGCTTTGGACAGAAATTTGTGTCAGTACTGGTGTGAAACCGTCAGGAAACACATCGGTGGTTACTGACCGGTATTGCATCAATTCCCGCATAATGATCCCGCGCGCTTTCGTAAAATATGCTATAAAATTATATCGTGAGAATTACACATATCGTGAGAATGACATACTCAAAGGGAGAAACTATTATTATAAAAGCGCCCTCTGGTATCATAATATGACTTGCCGTATGCATGTAAATGCTATTCTTGATAGTGACTACTTCGTTCGTCTTATTTCAACTACGTAACATAGTTTCACCTCAATATTATCACAAAACCGCCTAGTTTTCGCCAGAACATGCACAAACAAGAAGAATGCAGCATTCTAATGATAAGCAAAACACACACAGGAAACAAAAAGAATTTTCGGAATAAGGAAGTAAGATGAATGAAATTCATATTGTCAAGAAGGATAAAATGAATAGAAGTACGCATTACTAAATAACAACTTTATGGAATACACACTCAAAGAAGACAAATAGAATTAGCATCAAAATCATGAACTAGCAATAATGACGCATGAGATGTAATATACAAGTAAGATGTAAGAAAGAAAACAAATCAGCATGTAATTTGCACAAATAAGAATGTCATGTAGACAAATAGAATTTTGGCGGATATTCCCCTCCATAAACAACCAGATGGGAAATATGACTTATTATATCTTACATTTCTCGTGCTTGACGTAATATTGTAATGCGTTGCTATACGGGAGGGGTACGCCACGGGGAATAACGGAAAAGAACTGTACTGGATTTTGATAAAGCTCTGTTGGATCATATTTGTAACAAATCATATATGTAACACATTTGTTACGTACATGATCACATTCGTAACAGATAAAGTGTGTTACAAATGTGTTTGTCCGAAATGGGGGTTGACATGAGAAGCATATATGTAACAGGTTTAGTTGTCTATGTGTTACATATATGATCACAAATGTAACATGTGTTACATATATGATCACATATGTAACACATATATGATCACATATGTAACACATGTGTGTAATCACACACACACACACACACACACACACCCACCCACCCACCCACACACACACACACCCACCCACCCACCCACACACACACACACAAACGCATGAACCTCAACGTGACAAAATGTACCTTCGGACATTCTGTCATCACTAGTAGAAAGCTGCAAAAAGAGGAAAAATCATGTAATATAAATGTTTTAAAAATATCACTGTAATTGTAATCTTTCAACTGAATGAGTTTTAAAACATATTTATTTCAATACTTGGAGTTATCTGCCCTTGTCTCAGCCCATTTTATATATTTTCCTATATCTATCGTTAAAAGGTAATCATAGCAACCACATCGCAATAAAATACACAAAATAATTTCAACATATTGCCGTAACAATACGGGGTTTGATCAGTGCTTAAACAGTTTTAAGCAAATGCATCGAGTTTTGTAGGTTCTACTAACACGCAGAAATGCATTACACAACTTTGACTTCATTTTTCAGGTAAATGACGTTTGTAGGGTTCATATAGTAAATTGGTCATAACTCACAAAATAACCTGAATAATCTGTTCAAATAAAGACTAACATACTCCAGAAATATTATACATTCAAAATAACGTTGTTTATCAAATATTCACCAATTGTCCGAAGGTACATTTTCTCACGTTGTGGCCCATATATATATGTTTATATATATAAACAGAGAGCAGCCACGATACCGGACATTATATTCATGAATATCCTTTAAAGAGTTGAGGAAATATGGAGCGGACGCGAAAGAGTGACGTCGACGTCACCGCCGATGACGACGATGGACAAAGTGACACAACAAATCAGTATCAAGATATTGGCCCATCTGGTGAATAAAAACCTGCTACAAATGTGTTTCAGATGTAAATATGCATTCTTTTGTACTGTTTTTAAATCAAAATTGACCTGTGACATATGTGATTTCATGTCACATCAAAAACCGGCATCGATCATATTCGTCACAAAATATGTTACATTTATGCTTGATTTCCGAGTCATATATGTAACACATGTTACATATGTGATCATATATGTAACAGGTGTTACATATATGATTTGTTACAAATATGATCCAACAAAGCTCCTCCCAGAAAGGGTTAAACGCATGAAATAAAAAGAATATTTGTTTATTTCGGTGAAAGATCGAAATTTATTTCATCTCGTAAACACCATCGGTAATATTTTCACTCGTGTCTGCGCCACTCGTGAAAATATTACCGATGTGTCCACTCGATGAAATAAAGTTCGATCTTTAACCGAAAAAAACAAATATCCTCTATGTATTCAGAAAGTGATCGAAATCAGTTTTCATTGCAGGACAACAGATTCGCCTGGCCAGCGGTAACAGGTTCGATTACGAGGAGCAGAATACGTTCACTCTGACGTTCACGGTATCAGACGGTAAAGTGAGCACCAGTGAGAGTGACTATGTGCTCACGGTGAAAATCAATGACGTCAATGAAAGATGTGCTTTCCAATACAGCAGATATTATGCCACTCTACAGGAGGAAAATGTTGGTACCGCTTCTTTATCTCTTTTTTTTTTCAAACCACATTGCTACCATTGTTTCAATGAATAATGCCTAAAAGCACTCGAGATAAGCATAGTCAAAACAATTTAATACAACGGCTTATTTAAAAACATGGATGACTTCTGTTTAGCTCTTGATTCAACAGTCGAAATTGACGGTAATTACAACGCTAAGATTAATCTTATTTTTATGATTTTTATCCAACATAAGCATTTTAAACAAATCGGATACGTTTTTGTAAATTTTGAATGCTCCTTTTAGCATGTTGCAATCCAATTATAGAACACCGATACAGCCAATCCTGGATTTTCGGTCACAGACGACGATACGGGAAGTACGTTCATCTACGATCTACAGAATACCATTAACGCCACCTATTTTACGATAAATCCAAATAGCGGTGTCATAGGATTCGCCGTAAATTATGACGTCGACACAGTTCATCCACATACTACTGCCTTTAGAGTGCACTGTATTGATAACTATGATTGGACAGGTACAGTGTGTCTTTACTGAACTGATTAAATTTCGGTTTTCGACCGATTTCGTAACATAGGATCTTTTTTTTGGGGGGGGAGGGGGAGTGTATCAAAGTCAAATATAATATTGTTACATTATTGAAGACAAGCACTCGGTTGGGAATAAGAGTCTCACAGAGTTTGCTGACATCTTAAACCTTGTTAACAAATGAGTGTGTTTTTTTCCGAATGAGGTTTACATGTATGTCCCTTCTGACAGTTTGTCACCGATAACGCATTCATTTATGTTGTTCATGGGTTTCTCTCGTAAATGGCTCGCCCTCTATTGTGCTTCGCTCAAGGAGACTCCCGTGTGACCTGTAAGAATTGAACCAAGAGTACTAAAGTATAAACCTAACGCCTTATATACTGGGCTGTGGAGGATCCGACAGACAAAACGTACCACTACCACTGTAAAAGACATGCGTATGGAAGATAAATATTGCTCTCTTTTACTGTTCTAAAGAGTCAAGAGTTTTAATGATCCTGCAGGAGAATGCTCCTAAAGACAATATGGAGGAAGAAGAAAATGTTGGTTACAGGCATTTTCGCATTTTCCATATGTTTTCAGTCTTATCAACTTTATGAAAGCGAACGTATCAACAAGAACAGTGCCAAGGTCGACTATGAAGTAGTCAATGGTCTGTTGCTGACACTTAATGTCGTCGGTTTACTTCAAAAATCTCGTAACTACAGCTTGAAACAAGCTGTAGTTACGAGATTTTTGAAGTAAACCGACGATATGCTGCTGATAATGATTCTGATAATGACGAGATAGAGTAGATGTAGTTGTAGATGTAAGGATGAGACATAGATAAGGAAACTTCACTAAACGGTAAATGGAACAAGGTATCTTCAGTTTGTTGGCCACAAAAAGATTGATGAGGTCCATATTATTGGATTCACCCCTCTCTCACCGCTGAACCTTTTTCTACGGCGATTATGTGGGAAAGTAGCCAGTAGTTTGAAAAGAAATTTTGTAAAACCAATATTTGTTTCAGGGACCACGACACTTTACGTGACTGTTGAGGACATAAATGACAATGCACCAAGTTTTAGCGCCACGGGTTACATTATATACTTTGACCAGACGATGAGTGTGCCATACAACGTTGAAACACTTTCGGCTACTGACGCAGGTACCTTATACGTTAGTTGAATCCTTTGCCTCCACTGGGAACAATCAATATTAAAAACTATCAATTAATCAATCAATCGTTAGACACGAATACTTGCCTTTTTTGTCATTTAATCAATCAATCGTTAGACACGAATACTTGTCTTTTTTGTCATTTAATCAATCAATCGTTAGACATGAATACTATTTTTTATTTGTCAATTAATCAATCAATCGTTAGACACGAATACTTGCCTTTTTTGTCAATTAGTCAATCAATCGTTAGACACGAATACTTGCCTTTTTTGTCAATTAATCAATCAATCGTTAGACACGGATACTTGCCTTTTTTGTCAATTAATCAATCAATCGTTAGACACGGATACTTGCCTTTTTTGTCAATTAATCAATCAATCGTTAGACACGGATACTTGCCTTTTTTGTCAATTAATCAATCAATCGTTAGACACGAATACTTGTCTTTTTGTGTTGAAATGTATCTGTCCCTTGGTAAGCATTAGCGGCTATCACGTATCACCCTGGATGGGAATTTAACCCTTTCCCAAACGGCAAATTTTGGACCAGACTAAACTTAAAGCATTTTGCAGATGACAATTTAATAGTTGCTAAAGAGATGATTTTTCTATACGATAGGGTAGAAAATATTGTGGGAAAAGGAGAAAATGCTGGTTACCAGCATTTTCTCCTTTTCCCACAATGTTTTCAAAAGGCTTCTATTCCGCTGACCCGTACAAACCAGGGATTGTTTGGGAAAGGGTTAAAGACAAAAACCTTAAAATTGGACAATTTTTTGGTGGTTTCTAAACATGTTTCTGTATATATATTTAAGGTTTTGAATCAATCTTTTGTGGCTAATACAATACGTTTAACCCATTATCACACAATTCCTACTTTTGACGCCCCTGAGAAAGAAGCCTTTTGAAAACACTGTGGGAAAAGGAGAAAATGCTGGTAACCAGCATTTTCTCCTTTTCCCACAGTGTTTTTTACCCTTCCCAGAACAAATTTCAATTTTTCAGTCGACTTTATTTTGTCGTCTGCAAATGCTTTCAATTTGAACCAGTCTAAAATTTTGTCGTGTGGTAAAGGGTTAAACTTCCTAAAAATTCTGAGAAATTCGGTTGAGTACCACATTCATGGATGCCAAAGAATAGCTTTACGTTATGTGTTCCTGTGATTGCTTTTGTTGATAAAAAGCCGTATACCAGTTTGACATTGGACTTGCACTTAAATTTTGTTTTCCAAAGCATGTATCTGTCCACAGTAAATGTGAAAAAGCAGTTTCATGTATCTGTCAGAGGTATCGACGAATATCAGGCAAACTTTCTGCATACTACCGCTTAATTTGTTTGTATGCGAACTGTATTTTGAGACTATATTGTATTTATAATTCCTTCTATAATTCGATAGATGATAATTATTGACTTACCGACTCGGATCTAATTCTATGGAATGCTTCTGTAAGACATGACAATCTTGAAACTCCATTTTAGACTCGGGTGATAATGCAGTGCTTGATTATACGTGGTCAACTTCTGGAACCGGAAGTACGTATTTCAGCCTCCTCCCGAGTGGAGTTATCGTGTTACAAACTGATCCGGAACCCAGTCTCACTTACGGGGACTCCTTCAGGTTCGTTGTGACGGTCACGGACAATGGTTCACCTTCACTGAGTGGAACAACTACAGTCGATCTTATTTATCAGGTGATAATCTTGTGAAATATTTAAACCACGTTACTAACTTATTTCGCTCTTTATGTTTTTTTTTTCTGAAAGCTCTCTGCTTTCGGTGTGGTTTTCGAGTACTGGAGACGTAGTGTTCTCCAACATTTCTGAAAGTTTCAAAACAACGAGACTTACAATCATAAATGTAGTGTGTTTTCGCTCTTGACCATCCCATTGTTGGTCTATTCAGTGTTTTGTTCTTTTTCAATACCATCCCTGGGCACTTGCTAAACTGCCGTGCGCTCAATATTAACATTTCTCCGTCGACTGCTATTGCGTGTGTGCATGACGTAATTGTATGTTATTGGAGTACATTTAGACTGGAAATCAAAGTGTGTACCAGATATGTCCCCCATGTTGCTATTTCGTCTTTTAATTTGTCCGACTAGTATTGTCAGGTGTAAAAATATCATGTTATAATAACAGCATCTAAAACTAACTAGGTTGCCATGCAAAGGCGCTGGGTATGAGGGTAGAATCTGCAAGACTCTCTACCAGACGACAAAATTTTAGCTTGTGCGATGTAAAAAAAATGTCACACGGTGCATTTAATGGTAATAAGTATTTATTCTCTTTCTCGTATTTTTTCCCAAAAACCTTTCTAGTTTGGGTCGTAAAAACATAGTATCGCTAGGATAGGGTATTTAACCCTTTACCAAACAATCCCTGGTTTTTACCACCCTTAGATAGAAGCCTCATGAAACCATTGTGGAAAAAGGACAAACTGCAGGTAACCAGCATTTTCTCCTTTTTTTGAGTTACGTTTATTTTGTCGTCTGCAAGTGCTTTCAATTTGGACCAGTCTAAAATTTTGTCGTTTTGTAAAGAGTTAAAAAGCATCGATATGACTTTGGTATTGTTAGTATTATTCTTTCTTTGACCTGAGTTTGACAACAATTTCATCCAGTGTATTTCTATAGGCAGCAAACTTAACCACCGTCGCCACCACAACAGTATCCGCTACAACGACTGTCTCCCCAACACAGCCTCCGAACGATAAGACATTTTGGAATGAGCCAGGTAACATCGCTGTTCTCGTGATTGCAGGCCTTCTTGGAATTCCTTTGTGTGGACTTACGACTTACCTAATAAGAAAATATGTTTGGAACAGAGGTTCTACTCAAAAGTACGTATACTAGTATGCTGCTCGTACATACCGCAAATCCTTTTATAAAACCCACAAATTGTTTTATTAGTCTTTATGTTTTATATCAGTATATATGTAAGTTTGTATTCACAAATTTATTGTAAAATTAAAGAGGTTTGAGAAACGCAGCTCTAAGAATATCAAAAAATGACAAATTGAGGTTGCATTTTTAATCAGTTGTGAATGATAGAGCATTCGTTCTTTGTCCGTTTCTGTCACGTCAGTTCAGGTGAGACCTACCGAAACTTTTCAATTCTCCTTTTCTGTCCAATACAGCAACTTTTAACAAGAGAAAGAAAACTGGTGCCAAAGTAATTCACCGTCGATAAAATTCGATTATTAGACCTTCAGAGGGAAAACCAAGGTGGAGCACAAAGTAGCGCATCGACATTCCGAAAGATCAGTGCTATTAACAACAGCGACACTGTAATCGCTTTTATACAAAGCAGAATGTACATATTTAAAAACGGTGTTGGAAAAGAAGAATCTTTTGTATCAAGGGTTATTTTCCCAGTATTTCCGAAAGGTGCCCTCTCCTATGGTGTTAAATTAGGTGCATATACAGTAATGATGACGAATATCCGACTTGTCCATTTTAAAAGGATTTGCTGACTAAAAAATGAATGTAGCCGAAACGATATAACTTGTCTTTGAAGAGTAGAACAGAAGGAATCATACTGGGAAAAAAGAACAAATACTGATCACCTGCATTTCCTTCTTTTTTTCCCAATATGGCTTGCAACATGCAACAAGAGGCATTCGGACATTTGCGTAAAGTGTCGTCTCGGACCACCCAGCGCAGTCCTCGCAGGCTAATCCGAAACGACACTTTCCGTTTTAATGTAATTTTCTGTTTTTGGCAAGTCTACTGTAGCACAAAATCTAATGTAGCCGTAAAGTGTCGTTTCGGATTAGCCTAGGCCGACTGCGCAGACTGATCCAAGACGACACTTTACACAAATGTCCGAATGCCCCTTTCTGCATGTTGCAAGCCATTGGTTCCCAAAAGCTTTATTTCAAGGGGTCGCTGAAAGCTTTATTTCTTTGGGTCGTTAAAACACGTTATTGCTTACGTTAAAGATACAATGATATCAAACCAGTCAGGATTTTAACCCTTTACCACACAATGACGACTTTTAACGACACTGAAAAAGCAGCCTTTTGAAAACATTGTGGGAAAAGGAGAAAATGCTGGTAACCAGCATTTTCTTTCCTTTTTCCACAAAGTTTTCTACCCTATCAAAGAAAAATTGCACCATTTGAGCCTCTTTGGAATTGTTGTCTTCAAATGCTTTTAATTTGGAATGGTCTAAAATTTTGCCGTATAGTAAAGGGGTAAAGGAAAGGAATAAAAGACCTGTTAGAGAATGCTTTATAACACTTCACATGAACTCAAAACTATTCTTGTATTTTTCAGCAAACCTAAAAAGATACGACCGTAAGTTATACCTTTTTTCAGACTTGATTCATGTTTACGGGTTTTCATTTGTCATCTTTAAGGGAGTTAGGGACTCTTCACTTAAAAAATCAAGACAAGGTGCTTGCAAAGAGTGTGAATAATTATGGTGCCATTGTGCCATCAGTACATCCGTATCTGTGTTTGCTTGTGTATGATGATGCTCTGATCGATAGACAAGATGAAGTATCTAAAACAGAAAAATCTGTTAACCATGGCACAGGGTGACACACACAAAAAAGCGGTCATCACCAAAAATCGAATAACTTCCAAAATTTTATTTAGCTTGACACAAAACTTCAGCTACATTACATTAGGTCAAGCCTGTGTAGCAGACATCTCCAAAGTTTCAAGTCCGTACTACAAAAACTCTTTGTTTCACTGGCGCTCAAAAAATGTGCTCTAAATGGGCTCCCCGGCGCTGCAGGGAAAGTTCTCGATGACCCTCCGGCATTCCTCCCTTGGGATCGCTCTTATTGCTGCTATGATTGCTGCCTTCAGGTCAAGGATAGTCTGGGGGTTGTTGCCATACACCCTGTCCATAAGGTATCCGCACGGATAAAAATCTGGGAGGTTCAAGTTCGGTGAATGCGGCGACCACTGCAGGTCACACCTGCGGCTGATCAATCGGTAAGGGAAACGCTGCTGTAGCCATGCCAATGATTCGTTTGAGGTGTAGGGGTGGCACCATCCTGCTGGATCCACTGGAGGACCCTGACGACCCTTCTCCGTCGACCAAGAATTGATTTATTATTTCAAAAGTTTTTCAAGTTTAGGTGATGACCGTTTTTTTGTGTCACCCTGTATTTAGTCAAAATTCCAACTGTTCCAACCCTGTTTGAATTTGTATGCAGCATCCTTGTCGCCATAACAGTTACAGATTTAATGACAGTGCCGGAAAGTTTTTGCGTCGATTTTAATTTTGTCAGCGTTCTGATTTTGATCTATATGACGCACGTAAAAGCCTTTAACCCTTTCCCAAACGACAAACTTTTGGACTAGACCACATTGAAAGCATTTGCAGATGACAATTCAACTCTTGCTGAAAAGATGATTTCTGTCTATGGTAGGGTAGAAAACATTGTGGGCAAAGGAGAAAATGCTGGTAACCAGCATTTTCTCCTTTTCCCACAATGTTTTCAAAAGGCTACTATTCCAGACCCGTAAAAACCAAGGATGGTTTGGGAAAGGGTTAATATTGTATGGGGTTCTGAAACGGTGAAAAACAAAATTAAAATTATTTTATGTTACAGAGCCCCCCAGACAGAAGGAGTGATTTTGATTTCAAAATCGAAAATATTAATTATTATTCACTAAACCCTATGTTGTGGGTACTCATTAGAAACGTCTCTTCGAGACGATTCTAATGAGTATCCTCAACATTGGGTTTAGAAGAGAAATAATGGATTTAGAATTTCCCTGTTATCTGAAGCTTTGATGTTAGTTATATAAGTAAACTTTTGACCATAAACATAGATATTTTTTTCTTTGGTGGTTACCAACTTTTTCATCATCATCTACATTCTTCTAACGATTTTAATTTATCTGAGACTATTACATACCACTGTTACCTATCATTTACATCATAATGACAAGAAACAGTAAAGTTTTAGTTAATAAAGTATTGTCTCTTGTCATCTTGTGTATAGCGCACCTAAAAATAGGTTTGCTTTACATCATAGGAAACGCAGAAGTATATGACAGTAAGTGCGGGAGTACCCTACTAAGCTTTAAAGGCGGCCCTTCAGATTTTGGGGCGAAAATTTTACAAAAATCATCCTTATACTCCCAAAGCCTTATAATTTCCATTCATAAACCCCAGTGGTCGAAAACCATGCGACAACAAGAGAAATTAGAGATTTACTACACGCCAGGTCGACACCGACGGGAAACACGGTCTATTTTTACATGAGCAACTCGCTCATTTACATACTGGAAATACACAGACGAAACTTCAAACATAGCATCCGAAGAAGATATTGTGAAAAATAATGGCTTTTTGATTTTTGGAGCAAAATCTAAAAATACCTTGTGAGGCTACGCAGCCTTTTAAGGGAATACCATCAACTTTTTTTTGTTTTGTAATTTTATGATTCCTAGTTATTGATGATTTTTATTGTTATGTAAATTTTAGTGATATATATATTTTTCAATATGGTGAGATGGGAAAAATCTAAATACCCTCCTTTAAAAGTTTATCGAATAAACGATATGTAGATTGCAAGCCACAGAATGAAGAGAGATAAAACCTTGTAATATACAAGGAGTGTTACTTAACCTATTACCACACAATCCCTACTATTGACGACCTTGAAAAAGAAGCTTTTAAAAACATTGTGGGAAAAGGAGAAAATGCTGGTAACCAGCATGTTCTCCTTTTCCCACAATGTTTTTTACCCTTCACAAAACAAATTTCAAATTTTCAGTCACTTTTAGTTTGGCGTCCCCAAATTCTTTCAATTTGGAGAAACTTAAAATTTATTCGTTTGGTAATGAGTTAATGACAAGATTTTCTGCATACTCATAAGCCTGAGTACTTTTTTAAAATGGGAATTTTTTAGGTTGGTGAATCATAATTCTAAAAGCTAAGCTTGAATCGTCTAGCTTAAGAAGGCTCTAAACTAACAAAAGAAAAGAAACCTCAAGTCAGTTCAAGACACGGTTATGCAAGTTCAAATAAAATCAACAATAAAATCCAAGTAATTACCCCTAAACAGACCAGAGTACAGTTTAACCCATTACCACACAATCCCTACTATCGACGCCCCTGAGAAAGAAGCCTTTTCAAAACACTGTGGGAAAAGGAGAAAATGCTGGTAACCAGCATTTTCTCCTTTCCCACAGTGTTTTCTACCCTTCCCAGAACAAATTTTAATTTTTCAGTTACCTTTGTTTTGTCGTCTGCAAATGCTTTGAATTTGGACCAGTGTACAATTTTCTCGTGTGGTAAAGAGTTAAGAGGACTCAAGGGGGGATAACTGATTATTGTTGGTAATTATCCTTACTTAAGCATTAAAATTATATTTCAGGAAACCAAGGCTTGAGGAAACCCCTTTTGATTTTTGGAAAGCAGGTTTGTATACTGAATTTTACAGTTTCAACAAAAATAATTTAAGTTTCTTAACGTTTCATTTTCACAAATGAATTTTTACAGAAAATTAGACTACATATTACCGAGATTTTGAGAAATAATTCAAAAAAATCGTAGGCTGAACGGTTTTTCTTAATTATTCACTCAAGTCCTTACCAAACGGCACAATTTTAGGCTTGTCTGAATTGTAAGCGTTTGCAGACGGCAAAATAAACGTAGCTCAAAAATTGAAACTTTACATAAGCAGAGTAGAAAACATTGTGGGAAAAGGAGAAAATGCTGGTTACCAGCATTTTCTCCTTTTCCCACAATTTTTTCAGGCTGTTTCCTCCTCTGGATCGTAAAAAAACAGGGATTGTTTGGTAAAGGGTTAATAACTTAACAGGCACTATTGGAAAACTGTAATGCATCTGCATACTGAACTTTACCATGCAAGTCTTTGCATAGCAAAGATCTGTTTTTTTTTCTATAAACTGACCAAATCATAAGGTAAAATAATCCTTAGTATGCTGAAAATTTACAAGTTACAAATAACAAATAACAAAAAATAAAACCCAACTTTTGATACATGTCATCGTGAGTGGGCTGACATGGGTTGATACTTTTGAAATATTGCAAGGATGTGAAAATGATCCCAAGTATTTTTTTGTCACTCATAATCCTTTTTGTGAGAATGGAATAACAAAATCGGATGAAATCCTCAAAATTTTCAAAACAGATGTCATTTAATAAATAGAATTATAAAAAGAAAGTGTGTAATAATAGTTGAATCTTCATATATAAGAACGCCTATTGTTATAGAGTCTCTTCAAAACTTTCACTCTCTCTATGTAGCATATTTCGGAAATCTTCCAAAGCAACTCTACATTCCAGAAAAAAGGCGGGGACCCGACCTACATGAAATAAGAAAGAAAACACACTCTCAGCAAAATTGGCAAGACCCCTGCTACACAAATTACAATACTATACTAGGCATAAACATAGCAACACATATACATGCACAAAGCTAGGCATACGCATAGTAAAAGGTTTGTTAAACTGAAAGCATTATTTTTAAGCCATGCAAACAGAAAATAAGATCAGACTGATATGCAGACAAATACGACTTGAAAATATGAAAAGCAAAATGTATCAACAAAATAAACAAAAAGAAAACAGTTTCAATAGAATTAAGCATACTACAATGCAAATACAAATAATCGCAAACTGCATAAGAAAATGACTCACCACAAAACACATCAAACATACATCCACACAAAGTAGCAGAAGGCTCTCAAATCCTCTTTTCTCTTATATCCAACACACTTCACCTCTTATTCACTCATCCTTTCTGATTTCTCTCTGTCCAACTTGTGTACACAATACCCCAATTCAAAAGTGAACACTGTTTATTTCAGAATGCATTGTTCAATGTATGGTGTTAGTAACAGGCCACTGTTACAAATATACATTGAACCTTTTTGACATAGTATAACTCAATTTACTCTGTTCCACAGATGAGTTTCAAAATCGGCCTTCGACAACCGCTAAAAGAAATGGCACAGTCCAGCCAGCTAGTAAAATACCAGGAACAAAAGGGACGTAACTATTGGAAATAAAAGTATTCACAGAGAGGCGTCAGCGTATGAATCAAAGGCACTTGGATATAGACAATCTTCGCTTTTCGTAACCTTATTATTGGCCTGCAACACGCGAAAAGGGACATTCGAACATTTGCGTTAAGTATCGTTTCGAATGAGCCGGTGTAATGCAGAGAAATGACCCTCCCCTTCAAAATGACCCATGGATCATTTCTCTACGTAGAAGAATGACCCGGGTCATTATTCTACGTAGAGAAGTGACCCCAGAGGATCATTTCTCTACGTAGAAGAATGACCTGGGTCATTCCTCTACGTAGTAAAATGACTTAGAACTGGGGTCATTTTACTACGTAGAATAATGAACCGGGTCATTTAGGGGAGAGTCATTTCTCTGCATTACACCGGCGCAGTCCTTGCAGACTAATCTGAAACGACACTTTCTGTTTTTATGTAATTTTCTGTTTTGCCCAAGTCTACTGTAGCACATAATCTAATTTAATTGTAAAGTGTCGTCTCGGATTAGCCTGCACGTACTGCGCAGGCTGATCTGAGATGACACTTAAAGCAAAATTAATGTCCAAATGCCTTTTTTCGCGTGTTGCACGCTAATCTTTTCTTTACCACACAATAAAGTTTTATTCCAAAACCAAAAGCACATGCAGGTGTCTGATTAAATGCAACAAAAAATGTTGAAATTGTCTTTGACTGTGGGTAGAAAAACATTGTGGGAAAAGAAGACAATGCTGCTTACATCATACTCCAATCTAGTGACAGATTTTTAAAATCACTAACCACCAGTTAATTATCCTCTAATCGACACTAATTCATTTTTTCCGATTGATGAACGAGATTGAAACTAAATGGAAGAGTAATAAAAGTAACAAGTCTTTCTTTTTGAGAACTCTTATTCTGTATTACATTCACTGTCTCCCGCCAGATAGCATTCTACAAATACTCATCTATCTAATTTTGGCACCCTGGGTACACAGGACCGGACCACATTTCCACGCGACAACCGTTACTTTGAATTTCAAACTAAAATAAACGTTTACTCAATAAAACCCTACCTGTTGCGATTCATTCAGCTATGATCAGCAGTTTACAGAAATCTGGAGCTAAAACAAGCCTACTGATATAAGCCATTTTCTCCATTACTACTTTATAGCGCGTATTATTAGTCTCCCCGAGTGACGCGTCATATGGTGTCACACAGGTAACTTTTTCGCTCATTGAAAATAGAATAAAAACCACTGTCTTTGACTGGCTACTGCTGAATCCCCGACGAAGCGGGAGCTTTGCAGTTTTTTTCCTTCAAATATATGTTCAATGCCCTCCACAAAAAGCAGCAGAAAATGGCATCATGAGCGATGAACTTTTTTGCTATTCCTCTTCAAACACATGGACCCTCGGAAAATTGCTGTCGGTCTAAGCCTTAACTGGTGATAGACCATGTCTCTTTGCCTGGTCACATATCAAAAAATAGTCCTAAAAGAAATACATAAGATGCATTCATTCTCTGAGGAATTAATCAAATTAACTTCAGAAACACATTTCAGACCTGTCCTCTCATACTTCATGATAAAACAGTATGGCAGAGGGCTTGGTATCAAATTTTCAAGTGGGACTACTTTTGATACTACGACCCGGAAGCATTTCGTTCTGGTGTTACAACATATAAGAAAGGTCGAATCTTCGAAGAAAATGACATGCGCAGACAACGGTATTGCATTACAAAAGATGAAGCTTGTCAAAACCAAGCGCCTGTGGTATGAAACTCTATAGGTTAGCTGTGCTCTGTGAAAAGGGCGTTTAATGTATCTCTGTGATACATGATACCAAGCAAGTAATCACATAATTATGGGTTAATCAATTCCATTTTGGCCATCAACAGGCTAAATCATTGGGTAGACTGATCCCTTGACATGCAGAAAAATAGCAAATAGCAAAAAGTTTCGACTCAGGTCAGCCTGCGCGGATTGCGCAGGCTGACCTGAGTCGATACTTTTTGCAGAGGCACTAACCCCACTTTTCTTAGAGTAGGGCTGAAAACGTTATGAAATGTTGGATGTCAAAAATTAGTAGATCCCAGTGTTTGCAGGAAAAAGAAAGAGAAATAATAAATAATTACAGGGAAACGAAAGGCACACCTAGAATAAAACAAGACATATTCTGTAATTTTCTTTACTTGATGACTGTGGGTTGTTTTTTGTTCAGAAGTATTCTATCGCTTGTGTTTTTAGCTATTTCACTCACTTGCCTCACCCAATGAGAAACCTCCATTGAAACCACGCACACAAAGCAAGGCAGGTGATATATCAATGAACAAAAGTACATGCACACTTGAAAAACAGAGGTGGACAAGAAATTTTTGTCGCCAGGGGGTGCTTATCAAAAGGCGCATCGAAAAAAATCCTAAAAGTGCAAAACCAATATTATTAAAACAGCGAGCATTTAATCGCTGTTTTAAAAAGATTCACTGTTTCTCAAAGCGACGAATCTTTAGTTTACAGACGACAAGTTAAATGTGTCGGAAATGATGTGATAAATCTTTGACAGAGAAGAACACATTATGGGGGGGGGGGGGGGGGGGCGGAAATCAGATTATCGGGAATTCAATTTTCCCCACATTGACTTTAAAAGACAATTTCCCCCCCAAGTGTCATTGACACACACAATCATTTTGTTGATATGTAATGTGAAGATCAAAAAAATCGTTATAAACCCTTATCCTGCTAAATAACTAAAACTGAATTTTCAATTTGATATTAACCCTTCCGGGCCGTAAAAACCAGGGATTGTTTAGTAGATGATTAAAAAATGAAAACCGAGGTAGCTTTGTAAAGGATTTTATGTAAAACAGGATACATAATTCTGTTTGATTAAAAAAACCTGCTTATATTATGTATTACTATTTATGTCTCATGTTTGGTGTGTGAATGTGTTAAAAGTGTTTTTTTCCCTTCATATTCTTGTTTTATATTTTTTTTCCTATTGATTATTTTTTTCAAACCGTGGAGAAAAACCTACAGCATCGCATGAGGATGTCAAAGCTCGGCTGCAGTTGCCTTTTTCAGTCGAAAAAACAGTGATTTTTGTGTCAAAAATATTGAGATAGTTATCTGTCCTGGTGGTATTTGTTCCACCTAATGATATCTGCCAGCAAGCACATGTAAATAAGATACTTAGCAACGACTCAAAGTTAGCAACGACTCAAAGTTAAAGTAAATGCTTTCAGTAATGGCATAAAGGATCAGACATGAGTGGGCTTTTGAGATATAGAGGATATTTGTTTTTTTCGGTGTAAGATCGAAAATTATTTCATCGAGTGGACACCATCGGTAATATTTTCACGAGTGGCGCAGCCACGAGTGAAAATATTGCCGATGGTGTTCACGAGATGAAATAAATTTCAATCTTTCACCGAAAAAAAACCAAATATTTTATTTATTTTATGTTTTTAACCCTTTCTGGGAGGAGCTTTATCAAAATTCAGTACAATTCTTTTCCCTCGTTCCCCGTGGCGTACCCCTCCCGCATTACAATATTATGTCAAGCGCGAGATATGTAAGGTATATGACGTCATATTTCCCATCTAGTTGTTAGGCACTCGCAATTTACCTAGGCAACAAGAACGTGAAAATCGGTATTTTCACTGGTGGTACCAGTCTAAGATCGAAAAATATTTTCACTGCTATTTCTCGATAACCCACCGGAATGCATGAAATAAAAAAAATATTAAACGAGTCAAGGGAAATATTATTAAGCGAGCCTTTGGACGAGTTTACTAAAATTCTTTCTCAAATGTCCACAAATATCAGATTCTTTTAATCACATAACAGCATTTCACAAAATATAGATTAAATGATGCAAAAAACATTCATTAATACACCCGCGGTAATATCCTTAAGATTAATTCACTTCTATGTAAAACGTACAAAATGACGTCAAAAATGACGTCAAACAAATGTGATATCAAACGTGTATTTATATAAGAAAATTGGTAATGGGTATATTACACTGAAAACAAGATAGGTTATGAAATAAATAGAGGATATTTGTCTTTTTCGGTGAAAGATCGAAATTTATTTCATCGAGTGAACACCATCGGTAATATTTTCACGAGTGAAAATATTACCGATGGTGTTCACGAGATGAAATAAATTTCGATCTTTCACCGAAAAAAACCAAATATTCTATTTATTTCATGCTTTTAACCCTTTCTGGGAGGAGCTTTATCAAAATTCAGTACAGTTCTTTTCCGTTATTCCTCGTGGTGTGCCCCTCCCGCATAGCAACGCATTACAATATTACGTCAAGCGCGAGAAATGTAAGGTAAATGACGTCATATTTCCCATCTGGTTGTCAGGCACGCGCAATTTACCTAGGCGACAAAAACGTGAAAATTGGCATTTTTACTGGTGGTACCAGTGTAAGATCGAAAAATATTTTCACTAGTATTTCTCGATATCCTAACGGAAAGCGTGAAATAAAAAGATATCACCAAAAGGCAAAGTTTTAGCACTACGACACAAGGGCCATGAAAATGTTTAATAGACGTTTTCTACAGTTTTGTGAAAATTTAATCCTTTCATAGAATTTTTAAATTCTTACATATGTTGTGTAAAATTCAATGGCAAACTCAAAAATAAAAAGAAAAAGGTATCGTGCCGAGTTAGATTTTCTGCAAAATGGCTGTTTCTATGGTAACCATTTGTATGAAACACCTGAAATGGCTATATCTCCATAAAAGACCGTAATATAGTGATATAAAGTTTATTATACAATGCAAATATTATTTTCCATATTTAATATATTATTTCTTGATTCTGTATGAATGAAATAATAATATGAATTCATTTTCTTTTTGAAAAAAAAATTTTTCCTTTTTCTTGACTCGCCAAAATATTAGCACAATAAAAATTTATTCTTCAACTTATTCAAAATTTTGAAAAATTCCTTTCATAGAATTTTTTATTATTTTTTTGGTGTGTATAGTAAAATTTAATGGTAAGTACAAAAATGTGAAGAAAAAGATATGTTGCCGAGTTAGATTTTCTGTAAAATGGCCGTTTCCATAGTAACCGTTTAGGCGCTCAGACCGATCGGCACTGTCATGTTCAGTAGACTTTAATCTCAGAAAGTCGATACCGCCGAAAACTTTCCTGTATTCTTCTGATCTTTTCCCCTTAAGACCTTTTTTGCAAAATGTCCGTTAAGTCGATATTGTAGACTCACTCTTCGCTTCGAAACGTACCGTATCCGAAATTCAAAGTATTGTCCGAACGATATACAAGTACCTTCTTTGAGAAGAGTTACTGTCTGTTATTGTCTCCCTTGAAATCGCCAAAGTGATGTGCAGAAATTACTACCGAAAACGTCCTTAATAAATTTCTCGAAAACAGCCGTAGAAATGACCATGGGTCATTTTGTAGGGGAGGGTCATTTCTCTGCATTACACCGGCCTATTAATCAAAGTTATTCCATAGAATTAAAAAAAAATGCGCTTTGACTGTCATGGGTTTCTTTTTCAAACAATATTTGATGTGGATGAAAATTAGCAACAAAATAGGGTACAGGAAATAGCAAAAGCAATTTTTCCTTTGACAAGGAACATATGTTCCTTTAGCAAACTTTTATTCATACAATTAACACTGTCGCATTATTGGTTCTAGTGATACTATATTCAAAGGTAGTCCCACCGTGTTCTGTGACAACGTTTTACTATAACTTGTACCTGAGGACAATTTACAGTAGCTTTTAGGATAAATTTCTATCTTATATGATCTCCACGTGCATTTCTTTACATAAAATTTGTATGACAGACTTAAGGCTTTTCATAAACAATTCATGGTTGATAAGCGGTTGCATGGCGTGTATCCATGTATAAACAGACCCTTATACCTTATTAGCCATAATACATGTTCAAGCAGGGTAGTAGAAGAGTTGTATTCCCTGCGCGTGGAAATACCTGAATGGACCGGAACTGACTTGAAGATACGATGTTTAACGTGTAGTTGCAACAGTTCATTCATTTGGCATTACAATACGAGAAGTTGTGAGTTTTCCCATGTGAGAGAAAGATAAAGGGCTACAAGAAAAGGACCTCATTCTTGTAGGAAAAATACGTTTTCCAATTAGATTTAGCACAATTATGTTCTTTTCGGAGGAGTCAAATATCTGATTCATCTTTCAGTCAAGTTTTATACATGATAACTAACTTTGCTGTTTCACATTTTTGATCCGTATAATGATTAGCTTTCACAATATGACAGCTTCCGGACCCTTGGCAAAGGCTGCCAAATTTGTACTTACTAATGAACAAGAAATTTTGCTCTCTTGTGGTATGACTATCGCAGAATTTATATCTGTAATTGCAGATGAAATTTGTCTATTTGACTGCACCATAATAGTTATTATATTTCTACTTGTTGTTTACAGATTTCTGACAAAAAATGTATCAAGTTCAAATATGGGTTCTTCAAGTGGTCAAAAATGTACGTTTAGTTATTAAAGGCAAAAAATAATATAGCTTGTGTGAAATAATATAACTCTGGTCAAAATGATACACAATAACAAATATTAAGCTGCATTAAAATTATGGTCTTTTCATGGGAAAGCCAACATTAAATACATTACAGAAAAATCATCCGAAATACAAGGTAAAAACAGGCACCTGTAACTGAAATCTTTAGTGTTAGCTTTTGATTTTTGAACAAATTCTCCTGGCTATGCTTACAGCTTTCTTTCCGGCTAGAAAATGAAACGGCTTCGAAAAGATTAAAAGAGTGCAACTCATTTGACATATCTTTCCTTTCCTCATTTTTTCTTTGTTGTATTTTTTTCTTTGATGGACCAAAACCACCACTTGCTCCACACGTGAATAGAAAGAAAATCACCACCATGTAGCCGAATCTAATCGATACTCTTCAGGAGTACTGTCGATATCATAAGTAATAGTGAAACTTTGTTTCCTCTTTAACGTTGTTCTCAGCATTATGTTTGTCATATCACAACCAGAACTAAAAAAGTATAGCGTGAACAACTAACTAAATACTTAAAAGAGAAGACGAAATTGGGACTCTTTAGACTTTTAGGCTAATTCTATTCTGTTCCATTCGCAGCTGACTCCAGGAAAGGGGGGGGGGGTTTACGATGACAAACCTATTTTATTTTCCAATAACGTAGATGGTGAATTAAAACAGCAGTTATAAGAGAAATTATTTTGCTGGTTGTTCATTCCAGCAATTCGCTGTTCAGTTGAATCTGCTCATTTGTTACGAATTTGATTCAGTGCTTTATAACAGGAAGTACTAGAATTACATTTAATTCAAGTGCAAACGATCGAACAAAATGTTTACCTTTAGGGAACTATTAGAAAAGTAGATATGAAAATTAGCTTTTGGGTGTTTTATTTTGAAATTGACCAGAGCAAGTTGTTCAATATTTTATATTTCCAGAATATTTAAAATTGTACTGTATACGTTGTGTTTCAAATTTTCAAAATGGAACAGAGCAATATTTCTGTGCGTGAGGACAATTTTACGAAAGAAATAACAGGTTTGGATTATAGCATAATGACCTTATCATCACTTGTTCCAGCCTGGAGCACTTGCTTTCTCATAGCTTTCATAGTTATCGCTATGACGATGGGCTTGCCGGGTAACAGTATTGTTTTGATTGTGTTATTGAAACTAAAACGTAAAACGTCTACTGACTGGTTCGTCATTTTCATCGCAGTATGTGATTTCATTTCTCTCGCAGTGAACGGGACTTTACACATAATCACAGTCATGACCACGATCTCGTCAGACTTTTTTTGTCAGTTTCATCATTATGTTGCACACTTTGTATTTCTAGAGTCATCATTACTGATAACTTGTATGGGTGTTGACAGGTTCGTAAAAACGTGTAAACCACATTCAATGTTTTTTACATCCAAAACATCTTTAGGTTGCTGCTTTGTAACTTTTTTCATTTCAGCTGTTTTCAATTTATCTCATTTCTTTACATCAAAAGTGAATATTTACGGCAAATGCGGGTTCGATTCATCAAAAGCTTCAATTCGACTTCCTCTGTACGGAGTTACAGTTGTTGTTGTTCTCTTGTGCTCGGGAGCACTTTGTGTAATGTACGGGAAAATCGCTAAACAGATAAGGAATCGCATTAAAGTAGGTGCGTCTGTACTGACGAGCATATGTGCGACTTATACAGGTAACACATACCGAAATCAGTCCGGAGTTCTATCAAGGAGCCATGGGAACTCTGATACTGTCCCACATCAACGTTCTATCGTTAATTACCGTGAAGTAGAAGAAGCCGGTATTTCTGTTATAACGGTTACTTCTAGAGTTGACAAAAGCGACGATTCTGAACATATAGTAATCACTGCAGGTTCTGCAAGAGTGACAAACACACCTGAAGGTGGTTTTCGTTTAAATGATAAGGCCAAAAACTCAACGAGGATAACGGAGAATAGAAAGAGGCCAACCAGACATCAGGGAGAACAAATGTTTAGACAGGTCAACAAAACGTCAAAGACAATGGGCGCCATCACATTTGTATTTATAATATCTACCGTCATACCAGCAGTAGCTGTAAGTATACTCACAGTCCAACAAGAGGTGAAAAAGGACCCCGTTGGTCGTGTCATTGTCTTCTTTGTGCTCAGGTTGTATCTAATAAACAACTTTGCGAATCCATTATTTTACATTTGGTTAAGTTCAGAGTTCAGAAAAAGGGTCATGGAAACTTTCAAAGTGTGCAAAAGATGATTAACGTGTGCGATTTTTTAGCTTTTATTTACAGAGAACATTGTTATTTGCTTTTTCCTGGGTGTCTAGACTTACTTCATTCCTGTACTTCTCTGCCATTAAAGATACTCGGTAAGGACTAGAATGTAGTTCTTTTGTAAAAATATGTAAAGTGAATTGTCTCTAAATAAAATATTTTGGTTGCCTCCTAAGAGTCTAGTAGATGTGTCACCCGACAATTTGAGCGGCATTATAGGAGACTGATTAGATCAGCTTGCACTGATCGTACTGTCTTGTTTTGATTTGTACACCGCCGGACTTCCAACAAACATAGATGGTTTGAAAAGGGGATATCTCGTTTTGAAAATGGGCTATCCCGTTCTTTTTATCTGATTTAAAATATATCCAATTAAGCAATGTGGAATTGACACAGGTTCACTGACTCTCTGCGCCAACCCGCTTACTGATCGTTCTGACCGAAACCAAACACTTTCACATTTGTATATGGTTTACGAATTCTACTTTCGGTCTTAGTAAAGGTACATCAACCTCGTCCTCATGGTCGTGAAATAAAACTGTCGCACTGGACCACGCATTTACTAATAAATCGAAATCGGAAACAAATAGGAAACATTTCAATAGTATCAGTCATAACGTCATAACGTCACATCTGAGTCGTAGTTTCATAAAAAAAAAAGGACTTGAAAATATAGAACCAAGCTAAAAATGACAATTCATAATGTCGACATTTTATTTTGTTTCACACACTATCCGAGGAATCACTATTATAGGATTTCCAAGTCCTTGTTTGTTCTATTAAGTGATAACTACTTCAAAGTCATTATACTTGCCTCACGTATAGTCTTTAACTCGTTTGATTCCTTCCATAAAATCATACATCCGGTCTAGGATAGAGGGTCTACATAAGTTGCCGCTATAGACAAAATATTATTCAAGGAGTTAAGGGAAAAAAGTATTATAGGCGAGCCTTTGCCAAGCATAACAACATTTTGTTTCTTGATGAGTTTTAACGTGTGTCAAATTCTCTTTATCACATAACGATACTCACAAGTTATAGGTCAGCGAATGCAAATCTACCCGCGGCAATATCCATAAAACCCATTCACTTATATCAAATACGTGTACGTACAAAATGACTTCACACAAATGTGATATCAAATGTGTATTAGTTAATTAAATTCGTAATGGGTATATTACACTGAAAATCAGAGAGTTATGTGATAAATATGCTTCAATCAAGACTCTGATTATATTTCTGATAGTTTTGATTTGCTCCGTTCGTTTGTGATAAACCTAATTCATTTGGGAAATCATTGATGTAGATCTTTACTGTACGACAGCCCTTTGAAGCTACATTGGTCTATAAAGGAACACTGAAATTCTCATTGGTCGATCACTGAATACTTATAGCACATCCTTACATCGCCTGTATATCAAGAAATACACTGCTAAAAAAAAATCCTCGACTTCGATCACACGATAATTTTTGTAAATAATTTTCTGCTAATTAGTTCATTCAGTCTCAACACTGTAAAATCTCAGAACAGGCAAAACAAGTTGGTTTTTAAAAAAGGTGTGTGGGAACTTCCTGGCAAAGCCATTTTTATATGCCACACAGGCTTTTTAGAGAATCGGAGGAGTCATCGTTTCATCTGGTCCTCTTTCCATTAGATTTGATAAGAATATGAACAGAAAAATGGAAAAAAATATGAGCTTATTAGCAAAAGAACAAGGAAAACATTCGATATATATACAATACATGTATAGATGTAATATCATGGAGCCCAAAGATTTTTTCAAGCTTATTTAATTGAATATTTTGTAAAAAATATTATGTACATTTTTAGGAAAAATAAACTTAATGTTAAGTGTTACTTGAATTAGACAAATATTTCCGATGTAGTTTTTGCAATGTCTTCTTTGAAAACTGTAAATTGAATCCTACTTTCAAATGTTCTTAACGACGTATAATACATGTATTAGTACTCTGTTCGATGGGCAAAACAACTATACAAGTAAACTAAGGTTCACACAATAGTTTCATTCTTTATACCTCTGAAGTCATTTAAACCTGCGAAATTTACCCTAAGTTGCTCGATATCTCGATCTGTGTTCGGTAAACGGATTGATTATGGTTATAATCTATAGCATCATCGAAGAACGTACTCATTTAGCTGTGATCTGGTACATATTCTTACGAACGAAGTCCGTAACAAAGAAACAAATGAATAAATGCATGGCAGAAATAAGGATCGGAGCGGGATTCGAACTCCGAACTCCCGGACGCAAAGCCAATACCCTAACCACTGAGCCAAAGAGATATCTCCCTGACGCAGTAGCCAGGTATTGTATTTAAACCGAGAGTATATGCCATGCAGGAAGGAGTGGTCTCCCGTAACACACCCCCTCTTAAAGTCATCATTTATTGATGACTCAAAGCCTTATTAGGCAGGAAGTCCGATTTAGGACAACAAATGGGATTAATGGCTCAATGGCCAATCCCGGACGAGCCCCCATCTTACGAACGAAGTCCGTAACAAAGAAACAAATGAATAATTGCATGGCAGAAATAAGGATCGGAGCGGGATTCGAACTCCGAACTCCCGGACGCAAAGCCAATACCCTAACCACTGAGCCAAAGAGATATCTCCCTGACGCAGTAGCCAGGTATTGTATTTAAATCGGGAGTATATGCCATGCAGGAAGGAGTGGTCTCCCGTAACAATATCATGACAAAATTGAATCTAAATTGACTTTGTAATTGGGCCCGAGTTAGAACCCGGTAATATCTGCCCGTCGGTCAAGTTCGACCCCCCGTCTTTATTTACTTATAAGATATCAAACATTAATAGACCGAATCCCTGTGATATAGATGAAGCTCTTTTAAATGACACTTTGATATGAAATCTGTACTATTTGTTGAACACTAAAGCTCAGAATTATTTTTGATAAAAAAATGTTAAGATTAATATCAAAAACAAATTATTATTTAGAGTATTAAATAACTGTTATTTACACCATTTTATCAATAAAATATGACACTATTTCACTAGATTACAATATTCTGAAAAAAGCAACCGATTCTAATTGAAATAAGCAATGGCACATGATTCGTTGCCAAATCGGCTTAATAAACTTAATTGCAGCTAAGATATATTTTTATTCACATTAGGAAGAAAATACGATTATTAAAGTGTATTTCTATGTCAGTGGGTAAAATCTCATTCCAAATATCTAACTAAAATAGGGAAATACAAAGTTGTCAATTAGGTTGTTAGTCGTCATTTTCATAACACGTTGATCTCTTTGCTTTCAAAGGCTCTGTCTTACCAAAGAGATGTAAATCTTGTAAAAACAAACATTTTGGAAGATCAACACTTGTTCTGACATTACGGGTGCGTCTAAAATCTTTTGCCCGAAACAGAAACTTGTCGCCCAAGCCGACCGATTGATGTAAATTTTAGTGGGCTTTTCAGTGGTTAAGAGTCCAACACAAAGCAATGAATTCAAATGTTATCTAAACCAGTGCAAAAGAAAATCTGTACACGTATCTTTCAAAAAACATTTCAGCGAACTTTCAGATGACGTCATTGAAGAAGAGATAACAAAAACAAAAAGTTACGAGTTATCTATGTGCCTGCTGAGTTAATGTTCTTTCACGTTAATATCCCTCTTAAATGTCTCGTACGTAATGTTTCATTCATTTAAAATGATCGGCTCATTAAATGAAAGGATCAACGCTAGATTATCGACGGAATACAATCTAGATTTCTGATCCTGACATTCAGCTATTGATAACCATTTTTTTTTACAAGGCTGATACAGAAATACTTTTTGAAAAACTGGTGTTGTATATTGATTTAAAAATGGCGCTTGATTTTTTACGTAACAACAAAGTTTTTGCATGTCTAAATAATTTAATATCAGTTGTTTTCATGCACATTGGCGAGTTCAGATTGGCTGATATAATCTTTTCATAGCTACATGAAAAAAATCACGTAGTGCAAGATCTACTGAAGGTTACTCTGTGCGGGTCCTATTTACCCCCGTGTTCATTTACTTTCGTTTTATAGATTAATTTTCAGTATTGGGGATCTGTAAATTGTTTCCCTATTATATTCTTGCGCCATACAAATATGAGTGAAAGAGGCTATAGAAACGTTAGATTTAAAATAAAGAAAAAGGAACGCAGTTTGCGGATTTTCCATAGGTGTGTGCTGTCTGTAATATTAAATTGTGAGGAATGAAGAGAACTTTTTTTTTTCATGGAGGTATGGAAAAAAAATAACATAATCACACTGTATGGAACCGCTTCTTCGCAGTTTTGATACAGTGTGATTAGGCCTTTTTTTCAAACCTCCATGAAACAACAAAACTTCTCTTCATTCCTTAAATACGAAAGAGTTCATGCTTCGAACGCATCTGTCGATTCATTCTAATTAAATTATCTGTATAAAAAGATAAGACAACTTAAGCGCTCCTATAGTATGAAATGTTAGATTGAAGCCAAGTAATTCAACATCTACAACAATTTCAGTATCTTTATAAATTTTATCTAGGTTTTACATAAAAATGTGCAAGATGAACTTTCATTACAAAAGATATCCCGTATGTATTGTGTATAATAATTCACATTATGTAGCAAATATTTGGAGTTATTGTTATGTTTAACCACAAAAACAAAGACAAAAAATTAGCAGCTCAAGGGCGAAAATCTATATTTATAAACTTCAGAAACCCTTTGGTGAATTTCCCCATAACAATACTTGAAAGGTTTTTTATTCTTTGATTATCCTAATTCACCTATGGGGCAAAGATTTTGGGGTCTGATTATTCAGACGTTATTGAATAGATACATTATGAATCTTGCAAAGTCTTTTAAGACATTGTTTGTTCTGGTATGGATTGGATTTCACTGGAAGTAGGTAACAACACTCAGTTTATTAACATTTTCAAGCAACTACGGAAGAACTGTGCTTTTCAAGCCTGTCATAGGGTTATCTTTGACTCTTCAACATGTACATGTAGTAGTGAGGTTAACTATACTACATGGCCAATTGGAAAACTTGAGACAAGAGAAACTAAATGGTCACCAGAGCCAGAGCAAATTGGGTTGAAAATGGAGAAAGAGCAACAAAATATTTTTGTAACTTGGAAAAACAACGTATAGCTTCAGAATATATCCCTTTCCTTGTAAAAGACGATGGAAGTCATACTTATGATCAAAATGAAATTTTAGTGGAAGCAAAAAATACTTTGAAAATTTATTTAATGAAAAAAGCTCCAATATAGACATGAGATTTGAAATTTACATGAAACATTGAGCAGCGAATGAATTAGATGAAAAAAAAAAAAAAAATAAATAAAAATAAAAAAAATAAAGATGCAATCGAAGGACATTTATAATACAGTGAGGTAACTGAAACGTTAAGAAAGATGAAAAATGACAAAAGTCCTGCTATAGATGGTTTTATTACAAACTCTTACAGGGTGTTTTGGAAAAGGATAGACCATTTCGTAGTAAAAGCATTACATCATGTATTTTTGACTAATTCTTTTTTAAAAAATACTAAGTTAGGCATTATTACACTAATTCCAAAAGAAGATAAACCAAAACAATTTTTAAAAAACTGGAGACCGATTGCACTTTTGAATGTTTTATATAAAATTGCATCTAGTAGTATAGCTAGGCGAATTAAAAATATGTTGAATCACGTCATATTAGGAGATCAAACCGTTTTTTTACAAGACAGATTTATAGGCAAAAATATACGACTAGTTTATGATATTATGCAACAATGCGAAGAACACCATATTCCTGGATTCTTGATGTTAATTGACTTTGAAAGAACATCATTTCTTTATCTTTCAACTTTCAAATTGAAAATGCGTTAACCTATTTTAATTTAGAGAAACATTTTAACAATGGATTAAATTATTTTTGTATAATACTGAAGTTTCTGTTCAGTTAAATGGATTTTTGTCAGAGTACTTTACTAGTAGGAGGGGATGTCGTCAAGAGGACCCAATATCTGCGTACGTTTTCATTGTTTGCATAGAGATTTTGAATATTAAAATAAAGAATAATAATAATATCACCGGAATAAAGATAAAAAATCAAAAATACATATAATATTTTGAATATGATACGACCCTTTTTCTAGACGGTTCAGAAAAAACGCTCAATAGTACTTTGGAGCTGCTTGAACATTTTTCACACATTTCTGGTCTTAAAGTCAATTTTGATAAAACCAAATTTATATGGATTTGTTTCATGACATAAAGCATTCGAGCGATTAAAATAAAATGGAAATTAACATGGGGGGGGGGGGACACGATTTAAATTACTTGGAATCTTGTTCCATGCTAATTTGGAAGAAATGTTAAACTTGAATTATGAGCCAAAATTACAACGTTTAATTATAAAATAAATACAAGCTTTCGGCGGTACAACCGCCTTCTTCAAGTGTGATCCTGTGATAAAATGCCTGCAGTAATGTTCAGTTGTTTACGCAACGTCAAGGTAACGTTGACGTGACGTAAACAACTAATACAAAGTCCCGGGATGAAGTCGTTGCAGCTCTCATCCCGCCAAATGGGCCCGAACCCAGACCAAGAATGTATCTGAACCATGCTCCGACAAAAGGGGGCCCAATGCATCTCCATGATATAGAATACCAAGCAATTCAATACATAATCACGGATCCATAAAGTCCACCCTGTCTAGTACCCGAACGAATCAGGAGGTAAACCATTACTTAGACATACAGGAAATTGGGAGATTGCAGTCCATGCCAGCCTGTGCTGACATGGGTCAATACCTTGGAGATGCATCAGTACATTCCCCACAAAGCATAGTTCATACCCACCAATTGCCAGAAGATCGAGCCCATAATAAAGGACCAGGCCTAAGCTTGGACATTACCAATATAAGTTTATCAAGTATGAATTCATCGCATAGATTTAACTCTTTACCAAACGCCAATATCCTAGACCAGTCCAAATACAACGCATTTGCAGACGACAAAACTAATCCGACCCAAATGTTGAAATCCGAATTGGAAAGGGTAGAAAACACTGTGGAAGAAGAGGGAAATGCTGATTACCAACATCCCCCCCCCACCACAATGCCCCCAGAAGACCTCGTCCTCAGGGTCGTGAAAACTCTGGATTGTATGGAAAAGGGTTAAGGAAAGACATATACATTCTAAAATAACCATCAATTTTATACAGCATTGAATATTTTTCTTATTTCATTACTAAATCACAAAATTGTAGACTTTGCCTAATTGAAATCAATTACCGGCGGCAAACTAGATGCGACCAAAAAGATAAAATCCGTGTGTAGAAGGGCAGAAAACACTGCAGGAAAAGAAGAAATTGCTAGTTAACCATCATTCCTCTCCTCCCACAGCGCCCCAAAAAAACTTTCCTCCCAGGGCATTCGACATTCACCCGATCTCTAATTCTATTTAATCCTTCACCGAACAATTCCAACATTTAAGGATTCCGAGAGAGAAAGTTTCTAAAAACATCACGGGAAAAGAAGAAAATGCTCTCCCACTCCCACACTGTCATCCACGCCTCCACAAAACAGACTACAGCCCAAGTCTCACACCCAGTCTGTCTTCCGCAAATGCCCTCCAACAGGCCAAATCCGAAATTCCGTCGCATGACAAGATGTTGACCCTTTACCAAAAGGCAAAATTTTATACTGATCTAAATTGAAAGCACTCGCAGACGACAAAAAAATGTAACTCAAAAATTGAAATCTGTTTCCAGAAGGGTAGACAACATTATGGGAAAGGAAGAAAATGCTGGTTACGAGCATGTTCTCCTTTTCCCACAATGTTCTCTAAAGGCCTCTACCTCAGGGTCGTAAAGACTAAGGATTGTGTGGTAAAGGGTTAAATAAAAGAATGAGTATTGTACCGATCCAAGACAGCCTGCGTTAACCGTGAAGGCGGCCTCAGCTCAGTACAACACATATAAGGACCTCTCCAACTCGAACAGTAAAGAAACAATGACCTGCGACAAGCATACTCGGGCCCCTAGGCATCTACCCAAGGTGCCGCATTGGATCAGTCTGCGCATATCTCGCAGGCCGACCCAAATCGACATCATCCAAACCCGTTTGAATCACCCTTCTTAAAATAGCCCACACCAAGACAAAATCCAATGTCAGCGTTATGTGCCGCCACGGATCAGCCCGCGAGGGATTTGCAGGCTAATCCGAGGCGACACTGCACAAATGCCCAAAGGACCAGACCCACCAGTCGCAGAACAAATATAGTTAGCAATGTTTTATGTTCATCTGCCTAATGTTCAGGCCTTGTTCTGCCAGGCAATGTCTCTGTATTAATCGAGCCTCTCTCTGGCGTCGGTAGAGGGTTCTTTCTTCTTTCATCCGCTCCAGCCTGACATAGTAGAAATCCTTGATGCTATGGTCACTTTGATTGAAATGTCTTGGAACAGGTTCGTGTATATTAATGTGTCTTATATTAGACAGATGGTTATGGATTCTGGTCTTCAGCATATTCCTCGTTTCACCAACGTACACCAGACTTTCACATTCGGCACAATAGATCCCATATATGATATTTTGCGTACGGCAGTTAATTGATACATCTGTTTTAACCGGATTACCTTTTTTATCTACGATGGGTGAAATAACATGCATTAAACAGATTTATCTTTTTGATGTTTGGTAGGGATCTACAGTATGTCAATACCAATGGAACTCGGGTCATTTTCGAGCTGCTTTTCTTTCGGTGTTTCAGGAGACAATCTCGGTTCTTTACATCGGCTTTTTTAAAACCCACTTCCATCTCGTACCCTTTATACTCTCTGTGAACCAGCCTCTCTTTTATCTTTTTTCTTTCTCTAACATATTCCACCTCTGTCTGACTAATTCTTTTGGCCCTAATAGCTAATCCATATGGTATTGACTTTTTCACTGATCTCGGGTGGTCTGATTTACGATGTAAGTATAAGTGTCTGTCGGTTGGCTTTTCATACAGTGTTGTAGTAATGAATCCATTTTCTATCTTCGTCAATGTATCTAGGAACTCTATCTTGTCGTAAGCATATCTAAGGTCTACCTTTATTCTTGGATGGATAGAATTAGCTAAGTCATGAAATTCTTTCAAGGATTGCTCACCATGTAACCAAATACCCCATACATCATCCACATATCTGAAGTATGCTTGCGGATCCATTTTGGTTTTAAATAAAAGGTTCTTTTCCCATTCCCCCATATATGTGGATGCATATTCACCAACGTACACCAGACTTTCACATTCGGCACAATAGATCCCATATATGATATTTTGCGTACGGCAGTTAATTGATACATCTATTTTAACCGGATTACCTTTTTTATCTACGATGGGTGAAATAACATGCATTGAACAGATTTTACAATTCCTCCCACATCCTTTGATCTCATGTTCCTTGTATTTTATAATTGGTGATTTACCTTTTAAGGATTTGTTTGTTTTCTTGTGGACTAACAGGTCAGCTAAGTTTTGATCTCTTTTGTAGGAGATTATTGGCAAATCCTTGAAAATTTTCCTTAGCCTATCCGACTTCTTTAAAATTCTGTGATTGCTTTCTAAAATCTTTTTGATGTTTGGTAGGGATCTACAGTATGTCAATACCAATGGAACTCGGGTCATTTTCCGAGCTGCTTTTCTTTCGGTGTTTCAGGAGACAATCTCGGTTCTTTACATCGGCTTTTTTAAAACCCACTTCCACCTCGTACCCTTTATACCCTCTGTGAACCAGCCTCTCTTTTATCTTTTTTCTTTCTCTAACATATTCCACCTCTGTCTGACTAATTCTTTTGGCCCTAATAGCTAATCCATATGGTATTGACTTTTTCACTGATCTCGGGTGGTCTGATTTACGATGTAAGTATAAGTGTCTGTCGGTTGGCTTTTCATACAGTGTTGTAGTAATGAATCCATTTTCTATCTTCGTCAATGTATCTAGGAACTCTATCTTGTCGTAAGCATATCTAAGGTCTACCTTTATTCTTGGATGGATAGAATTAGCTAAGTCATGAAATTCTTTCAAGGATTGCTCACCATGTAACCAAATACCCCATACATCATCCACATATCTGAAGTATGCTTGCGGATCCATTTTGGTTTTAAATAAAAGGTTCTTTTCCCATTCCCCCATATATGTGGATGCATATTCACCAACGTACACCAGACTTTCACATTCGGCACAATAGATCCCATATATGATATTTTGCGTACGGCAGTTAATTGATACATCTATTTTAACCGGATTACCTTTTTTATCTACGATGGGTGAAATAACATGCATTGAACAGATTTTACAATTCCTCCCACATCCTTTGATCTCATGTTCCTTGTATTTTATAATTGGTGATTTACCTTTTAAGGATTTGTTTGTTTTCTTGTGGACTAACAGGTCAGCTAAGTTTTGATCTCTTTTGTAGGAGATTATTGGCAAATCCTTGAAAATTTTCCTTAGCCTATCCGACTTCTTTAAAATTCTGTGATTGCTTTCTAAAATCTTTTTGATGTTTGGTAGGGATCTACAGTATGTCAATACCAATGGAACTCGGGTCATTTTTCTGAGCTGCTTTTCTTTCGGTGTTTCAGGAGACAATCTCGGTTCTTTACATCGGCTTTTTTAAAACCCACTTCCACCTCGTACCCTTTATACCCTCTGTGAACCAGCCTCTCTTTTATCTTTTTTCTTTCTCTAACATATTCCACCTCTGTCTGACTAATTCTTTTGGCCCTAATAGCTAATCCATATGGTATTGACTTTTTCACTGATCTCGGGTGGTCTGATTTACGATGTAAGTATAAGTGTCTGTCGGTTGGCTTTTCATACAGTGTTGTAGTAATAAATCCATTTTCTATCTTCGTCAATGTATCTAGGAACTCAATCTTGTCGTAAGCATATCTAAGGTCTACCTTTATTCTTATAAATGAATAATATTCACCAACGTACACCAGACTTTCACATTCGGCACAATAGATCCCATATATGATATTTTGGATCATATATGGGATCTATTGCGCCGAATGTGAAAGTCTGGTGTACGTTGGTGAATATTATTCATTTATAAGAATAAAAGGTAGACCTTAGATATGCTTACGACAAGATAGAGTTCCTAGATACATTGACTGATCCGTGGCGGCACATAACGCTGACATTGGATTTTGTCTTGGTGTGGGCTATTTTAAGAAGGGTGATTCAAACGGGTTTGGATGATGTCGATTTGGGTCGGCCTGCGAGATATGCGCAGACTGATCCAATGCGGCACCTTGGGTAGATGCCTAGGGGCCCGAGTATGCTTGTCGCAGGTCATTGTTTCTTTACTGTTCGAGTTGGAGAGGTCCTTATATGTGTTGTACTGAGCTGAGGCCGCCTTCACGGTTAACGCAGGCTGTCTTGGATCGGTACAATACTCATTCTTTTATTTAACCCTTTACCACACAATCCTTAGTCTTTACGACCCTGAGGTAGAGGCCTTTAGAGAACATTGTGGGAAAAGGAGAACATGCTCGTAACCAGCATTTTCTTCCTTTCCCATAATGTTGTCTACCCTTCTGGAAACAGATTTCAATTTTTGAGTTACATTTTTTTGTTGTTTGCGAGTGCTTTCAACTTAGATCAGTATAAAATTTTGCCTTTTGGTAAAGGGTCAACATCTTGTCATGCGACGGGATTTCGGATTTGGCCTGTTGGAGGGCATTTGCGGAAGACAGACTGGGTGTGTGACTGGGGCTGTAGTCTGTTTTGTGGAGGCGTGGATGACAGTGTGGGAGTGGGAGAGCATTTTCTTCTTTTCCCGTGATGTTTTTGGAAACTTTCTCTCTCGGAATCCTTAAATGTTGGGATTGTTCGGTGAAGGATTAAATAGAATTGGAGATCGGGTGAATGTCGAATGCCCCGGGAGGAAAGTTTTTTTGGGGCGCTGTGGGAGGAGAGGAATGATGGTTAACTAGCAATTTCTTCTTTTCCTGCAGTGTTTTCTGCCCTTCTACACACGGATTTTATCTTTTTGGTCGCATCTAGTTTGCCGCCGGTAATTGATTTCAATTAGGCAAAGTCTACAATTTTGTGATTTAGTAATGAAATAAGAAAAATATTCAATGCTGTATAAAATTGATGGTTATTTTAGAATGTATATGTCTTTCCTTAACCCTTTTCCATACAATCCAGAGTTTTCACGACCCTGAGGACGAGGTCTTCTGGGGGCATTGTGGTGGGGGGAGGGGGAATGTTGGTAATCAGCATTTCCCTCTTCTTCCACAGTGTTTTCTACCCTTTCCAATTCGGATTTCAACATTTGGGTCGGATTAGTTTTGTCGTCTGCAAATGCGTTGTATTTGGACTGGTCTAGGATATTGGCGTTTGGTAAAGAGTTAAATCTATGCGATGAATTCATACTTGATAAACTTATATTGGTAATGTCCAAGCTTAGGCCTGGTCCTTTATTATGGGCTCGATCTTCTGGCAATTGGTGGGTATGAACTATGCTTTGTGGGGAATGTACTGATGCATCTCCAAGGTATTGACCCATGTCAGCACAGGCTGGCATGGACTGCAATCTCCCAATTTCCTGTATGTCTAAGTAATGGTTTACCTCCTGATTCGTTCGGGTACTAGACAGGGTGGACTTTATGGATCCGTGATTATGTATTGAATTGCTTGGTATTCTATATCATGGAGATGCATTGGGCCCCCTTTTGTCGGAGCATGGTTCAGATACATTCTTGGTCTGGGTTCGGGCCCATTTGGCGGGATGAGAGCTGCAACGACTTCATCCCGGGACTTTGTATTAGTTGTTTACGTGACGTCAACGTTACCTTGACGTTGCGTAAACAACTGAACATTACTGCAGGCATTTTATCACAGGATCACACTTTGAGAAGGCGGTTGTACCGCCGAAAGCTTGTGTTTATTTCATAATTAAACGTTACATATCTCAAGAAGAGGATATATCATGGTTTCCAAAATTACAAAGTATAAGAAATACATTTCACATTGGAAAAAACGAAAATTAACTCGTATTGGTAAAATAACTGTGGTCAAAAGTATCTTAGTGCCAATTCTCACACATTTGTTTATTTCTTTACCACCACCGACCAATGAATTCTTTATAAATTTATATGGGATGGCCCAGCTGAAATAAAACATTCAGTGATGATCAAAGATTATGTGGAGGGGGATTAAGGATGATAGATATTAAAAAATTTAATACAACTATGAAATTATAGATTTACAAAATTGTCGGAAATATTGACCATGCCTCTGTTTTATAACGACAACATTACGATAGACTCTACGTATATCTACAACGCAAATTTATACAAATGTGGTATAAAATATGTTAAAGACATGTTGAGCAACGACTGATGTTTTAAAGATTTAAATGAAATAAAACCCGTAACCAAGAATGGAATAAACTTTGTAAACTATTGTAGTATTGTAAATTCAATTAAAGCTTTCTTTTCATAGCAGGATATTCCATTTCCAGTTACATATACAATTTTGAATGAATGTCATAATCCTTCACTTAACAGTTATTTTTTTCATATAATAACTAAAAACGACATGAACAAACACGTTTATAACACTCTAATGAAAAACGATGAAACATTAACAAGTAGGAACAAATGGTCTGCATATTATAATGGTTTTAGAACTTAGATTGGAAACAAATTCACGGAAACGTATTCAAATACACACGAGATACTTACACCCAATGGTTACAAACAAGAATAGTGCATCGGATTATTGCAACAAACGCCTTACTTTTTAAAATGAAGCTGATAGAAACGAATTGATGTACATTTTGTGGCACTGATGTTGGAACAATTACACATTTATTCTACGTACATGTATGTAGATACACGAAAACTTTGATAAGTAGAATCACAGGAATTATAAACAATTTTGATCAAACTGTGCAAATCAACAGCTCTATTTTACTTTTGGGCTCAAACGCAACAAATATTGAATTAGATATACTTCTTCTGGAAATAAAAAAAAATATCTGTTTTTGCAGAAATAAACTATAAAAACTTTCAATAAATGGATTGAGGAACCATCTCATCACAAATTTAGACATCTATAGAAATATTAAAATGTTTGAAAAAGGAGAAAATATCATGACTTTTGTAGAACATATCATACAAAACCTCCCATGAGCCGATTAAGATAGTAAAATAACCGAAGACAAAACCATAGAAAACGCGAAAAAAAAAAAAAATCAATGATTAAAAAGTAAGATTTAAAGACAACACTTTTCCTTTTATTTTGGTCCATTTTAGCAAGTAAACAAGCATATCAACCCACCCATGCACACACCCACACACACACACACACATTCCCGCACACTTTTTCACCACATATATAAAAAGAATTAGCTTTGTTGTCACAACTTGATCATTATTTTGGCACATCAATTACAAATTAGTAACTTGAAATTCTGGAATGGGGAAATTTTAGAATTGGAAAACATTTTGAAATTTATAACACAATGAAACATAACGATATTGTAAATATGTACTACTAACAAAATATTTATTAACATTGATAAGGTATGTTGGGGGATGGCCACGACCCTCACATACCGATAGACGTGGGAATTAAGCTTAAAAAATGCAGTTGTGACTTTAAAAACAAAAAAGAAGAATTCTTTGAATGTTGAAAGATGTCTTACGATTGATATTCACCATATCATGAACGCTAATAATCTTATTTTAGGTACTCAAGTCATAAAACTTAATATAGAATATATAGTAGTTTTTTTCAACATCAAGAGAGACTACAGCGCAGATGGTAATGGGGGGGGGGGACAAGCTGCAAAAAGACTCAACGCACCCAGGAACTTGCAAACTAGAGCCTTCAGCAGAAAACAGTTAACAAAGGTATGTCTCGAAGAATTTAAAATATTTGAGTCTCGTTCTGGCGAAAGGGGACTAATTACATCTCCGTATTGCATTATACCAAACAAAACATAACACGATTATGGAACCAATCAATCAATTTTGTCCAACAACTCTCTGAATCATAATGACAGATCGTTTGACATACAGAAAATTGACCAGTAGCTAAACGTTTCGGTCCAGGGCAGCCTACGGGTAAACTGAGTCGAAACTCTTCGCAGGTGCATTAAGCCCCTGTTTTACAGAGCATGGCTCAATGTCCTTATATGCGATTTAGGAAAAAAAAAAACTTTATTCCCCGTTAGGATTGGCTGTAGAGATATGCAGCGTCTGAATAAAATATTTTTGCAAGATGACAGATAGTCATTACTAAAAGATTACGTTTTAACTCGGCCTTATGATTTAATACGATAGTAAAATGTCGACGTCGGCACCACCTCCCTTTCGTGGATCCGAGCTCAGACAATAATTTTTTCGATATCCTCTCTGAATGATTTATCCACCGGTAGATATTTGTTTATTTATCTTTTTCTTCAAGGTTTATTTTATCATGGACAATGCCTCGGGGTAGGGGGTGGGGGTCTGAAGGCTATAGATAAAAAACAAAAAAAAAAAAAATCGTGGCCATCAAATCTCAGTGTTGATTGAATTGGTGGATTTTCAGGCAGGTGATTTAAAGTTGTGGCAAAGATTTTATTCAAACCCTGAATATTTCTACTGGCAGTTCGAAAGAACGGAAAAAGTGAAATCATATCTACATACGATAGTATTGCCGGATTTCCTATAAATCGCTAATAAAGAAATGAATATTAAATAAATTCTTTGAGACATACGTTTCTTTCTTGCTTTTCTTTCGAAGGTTCTTGCTGGCGAGTTCCCAGATGTGATGAAAATTCCATTGACTCTGTTTGGATCTCGTAGTTCCCATGATAACCGCTTGTAAATATAGTATATACTTACTTTATTTTACAAAAAAAAAGAGATTAAATTTTTATGATTAAATCGTATCATGCCCTTTTCATTCTTGATAAAGTTAAAAAGATAAGACAGATGTAATTTATATTCTTTGGTTACAGATCAACCCACTAAAGAAATATGCATGCTATTTTTATACGCCCGTCGAAGAGGGGGCGTATTATGGGATCACCCATGGCGGGCGGACGGCTGGGCGGTGTCCAGTTCTTTGTCCGGAGCATAACTTTGTCATCTCAAGTCAGACTGATTTAAAACTTGGCAACTGTGTTTGTTGCAATAATACGGAGTGCAGTACTAAAGAACCATAACTCCACCTTGTGCTATCTTTGAGTAATTTCCCTTTGATCGTCATTTTTACAGCATTTTCTGCTTGTCCGGAGCATAACTTTGTCATCTCCGGTCTGACCGACTTGAAATATGGTTTTTCTGTTTGTTGCAATAACACGGAGTGCAGTGCAAAAGAATCATAACTCTACCTCGTGCTCTCTTTGAGTTATTTTCCTGTGATCGCCATTTTTATAGCATTTTCTGCTTGTCCGGAATATAACTTTGTCATTTTTTGTCTGAACATCTTCAAAATTGGTAGCATGATTGTTGAGAAATTACGGAGTGTAGTGCATAAGAATCATAACTCTTCCTAGCACGAATTTTGAGTTATTTCCCTTTAGATCTTCATTTGTACAGCATTTCTTGCTTGTCCAGAGCATAACTTTGTCATCTCAAGCAGGAATTACTTGAAATATGGCATGCTTATTTGTTGCAAAATTTGGAAGTGCATTGTGCAAGAATTGTAACTTTATCTCACGCTGTCTTTAAGTTATTTCCCTTTGATCGTCATTTTACAGCATTTAGTGCTTGTCCAGAATATAACTTTGTCATCTCAAGTCAGAATGACTTCAAATTTGATATGCATATTTGTTGCAATATTACGGAGTACAGTACTCAAGAACAATAACTCTACCTAGTTAAGATTTTGAGTAATTCCACTTTGATCTTCACTTTTACAGTATTTCTTGCTTGTCCGGAAGGGAACTTTGTCACCTCAAGCCAAACTGACTTGAGACTTAGTAAACATTTTTGTTGCAGTTACCAAAAATGCAATGCACTAAAACCATAACCTTACCTAATGCCCTTTTGGAGTTATTCCCTATTCATTATTTTATTTTTACAGCTTTGCATCATCAGCACACTCATATTTCCTTGCCATTAAGTTCTTGGAAAAAAAAGGTCAAAAGTGTTTCAGGCATCGATAAGAATGAGTTCTCTCACTTCGATGAACCTTCACTTGTCGCCATGGAAACGCCACTATCAACCGCAAGAATTTTCTTTTTTAATTTCTCAAGTACTGTAATCATGAATATAAAAACAAACACTAAATTGATTTAATATCGTATTCGCATAATTAAAAAAATAACAAACCATATTGTTCTGAACATAGATGCACTAAAAATAAAATTAATCCGAGATGAATTCTAATATCAATTTCTAATTTAACCCTTTACCTTACAATTCCTGGTTTTTCACGACCCAGAGGAAAAAGCCTTCCGAAAAGATTGTGGGAAAAGGAGAAAATGCTGGTAACCAGCACCCTTTGATGTTACGTGATACCGTTTAACCCTTTACCACACAACAAAATTTTCGACGGGTCAGAATTGAAAGTACAGACGACAAAATAAACGTGACTCAAAACCTTAAACTTGACTTTAGAAGAGTAGAAAACATTGTGGGAAAAAGAGAAAAGAACGAGACAAATGATGTTTAGTAAAGAAAGACTTCATCTGAATCTTCATTTCTGTACAACGATGAAGAGAATAAAGGATTGGACCTAAAAAGAAATAGGAGACGGCACCTTTTCTTGAAATAATATGACTTTGAAAGAAGTAGTAAAAAAAAAATCCCTTCGGAATTAAAAAGAAAAAATCATTAAAACTGAGTAATGTTTCTTTTTCATTTTATTTGTAAAATATCGTCTTGATCACCAACATGACGTTGGTTAGTTTAGTTTAAACATATTTATTTTACATCGACTGAGAAACAAGTTTTTACAACATATACTAATCTCTCTCGATTCTGCTTCCTGGAAATTACACCAGTACTCGCGCCGAATGTGTGGGCCAATGAAAATCCCAAAGTTGACACCCGGTCCCAGGTATCGAACTCGGGACCTTTAGGTTACGAGGCCGACGCTCTAGATACCTCACGACCACGGACACCACCGCGTTGGTTAGTTAGCTAAGTTTTCTGCAAATAGCATTATCATTATAAGCACTGTTCACCTTTATGTACGTTTCATGTAAATAGTTCAACAGACGTTTTCGTTATATATGTGTTGTATTCGTCTGATAATTGTTAATTCAAATAGAGTCGATCGGTAATTACAGTAAATACTTAATTTGAATGTATATTACATGTATTATATTGAAATCACAATGTCTTACTTAGACCTTGGTCACGCACGTTATATTACATAGGTTATTGGACTTAAATAGATTGCACGACTAAGAGATGAAGAGGGCATTTATTTAAGTCTTTACCAAACGACAAAATTCTAGACTGGCCCAAACTGAGAGCACTTACAGACGACAAAATGAACGAAACTCAAAAATAGAAATTTGTTACCAGCAGGGTAGAAAACATTGTGGGAAAAGGAGAAAATGCTGGTTACCAGCATTTTCTCCTTTTCCCACAATGTTTTCAAAAGGCTTCGGTCTCAGGGTCGTAAAAACCAGGGATTATTTGGTAAAGAGTTAAAGAAAGTAGAAGATCAAATCAGGGCAAATAATGAAGAAAATATACGAAAAACTACACAAAAGTACATCGACGTTTTCGTAAAGGCTATTAGACCAATCTCTGCTTCTTCCGTCTTTTAACCCTTTCCCAAACAAGCCCTGGGTTTTACGTGTCTGCATTAAAAGTCTTTTGAAAACACTGTGGGAAAAGGAGAAATTGCTCGTAATGAGCAATTTCTCCTTTTCCCACAGCGTTTTCTACCCTTTTTGAGAACTTTCTGTCGTTTTCTCCAAATCTAAAATTGTCGGCTGCAAAATCTTTCGGTTTGGAAGAGTCCAAACTTTGTCGTTTGGGAAAGGGTTGATATAAGAGTTAGGGGCCATAGACCTTAGGAATCTGTTCTGAAAGACCTCCGGATGCTTTACTTGATATTGCGTACATTTGGCAAATAGTTTTACAGGAGCACACACTTTGTACCGGTATATTGATGAAGGACGAATGACAGTGAGCAATCAGAAAAGGTCATAGTCTGACCTGAAAAGGAAAGCTAACCGAATGTCAATCTAGAATTAGGTTGCTTCAATTACTGCGAGTTTTGTAATTCTGTATCGTGATAATAGAACCATTATCAAAGCAAGCTTTGTTGTTGCATCCGTTAATATCTCATCAGGCTAGGCACATGCGATTCACACATTACACAAAGCAGTTTTGAATACCTGCAAGGTAATGAATATCCGACAGTTTGGCATGATTATATCTACGTTTATTGCATTTTCCCATAGATTTAGATTATATTTAGCATATTCAATTTGAAAAGTACACTTGCGTAGCCTCAGGCAGCAGATGAAAATAGGATGCAAAGACCAAAGGTACAGTATTAGTTGTACGATCAGGTGTACGATCAGGTGACCGGGGCTGTCGCCTGATCGTACAACGAATTTATTATACTGCAAAGTTTTACCATTCCGTTTGTTAAGCGAATTTTACATGTTTTTTGGTTTAAAATATTGAGTACGCTTACGAACTAGAATTTCCCTTCTGATTTCCCCAGTTCAATGAAAACTGGTGTCACTGGGAACTGACGTCACTGAAGCCTCTGTAATACGTGCTGAAACGTACAGCTTGGCGCATAATTTTGATGTTAATCTTGATCGATGCCGCCATTTTGGATGTTGCGTTGATATTACTGTCATCTATAAGGGGCTCCCGCAAGGGAAACTGCTTTTACGTTGGTTTTTGCCAGTTTACATGCTATATATGTTTGGGGCATTTTATCCAATCAGATTACGAGAAATTTCTTCGCAGTATAATAATGTGATTTATACTCCCGAACTTCCGAGGAAGAAATTGATTATAATCAGGAAGCAAATGGAGACTTTCTAGGAAGCAAGCTAAAGCAAGGTTGCTTCTCTAATTGTAAAGTTTTGAAGAAAATGGAGATCACGACCAATGTGGCTTGCATCACGAGAAAAGGGCCATTTGGACATTTGCGTAAAGTGTCGTCTCGGATCAGCCTGCGCAATCCGCGCAGGCTAATCCGAGACAGCACTTTACGACTACATTAGATTTTGTGCTACAGTAGACTTGTGCAAAACAGAAAATTACATTAAAACGGAAAGTGTCGTTTCGGATCAGTCTGCGCGGACTGCGCAGGCTGATCCGAAACGACATTTTACGCAGAAGTCCAAATGCCCTTTTTCGCGTGTTGCAAGCCAATTTCATCTCTGCTGTGCTATCGTTTATTATCTGATCAGGTAATGGCAAATGTACTATACATGTAATTTACACATTTCCATACCGTATAAATTATCAGACTTCCCTACGTGTATTATCACCAAATGACCAAATTATTGACTGGTCCAAATTTAAAGCTTTTCAGACGACAAAATAGATGTGACAGAAAAAAAAAGAGATTTGGTTTTGACAGGGGAAAAACAAAAAAAAAAGAAATGTGGAAAAAGAGAAAATACTGGCAAACTGTATAGATGATCAGAGGTACTTATTGGTATTCTTACCAAATGACAAAATTATTGACTGGTCCAAATTTAAAGCTTTTCAGACGACGAAATAGATGTGACTGAAAAAATTGAGTTTTGGTTTGGAAAGGGCAAAAACCATTGTGGGAAAAGGAGAAAATGCTGGTAACCAGCATTTTTCCTTTTTCCACAATGTTTTCAAAAGGCTTCTTTCTTAAGGTCATTAAAAGTTTGGGTTGATAAAGAGTTAAACTGGCTCATCTCATAACATTTCTGTGAAGATTGTAAATGTTTATGAAACACCAAATGTGTCCATATTCACCAACCATTCTTAAGAACGTTCTAAGTCTTATTCTTCAGATTTTCGTCAGAGTGAAAGTAACAGAACTTCTGATTGGCTAAACATATCGTTTAGCCAATCAGAAGTTATGTTGCTTTCACTGTCAGAAAATCTTGAAGAATAAGACAAGGAAAGTTCTTAAGAATGTTTGGTGAATACGGGCCCAAGTCTTAACAGCGTCATAGTAATTCTCCAGGCTTTGTCGGGCGGCAGAGAAAAATCAGACTATTGAGAACGTGTAGTCTGAGTCCGTTCCCTTGTCTGCGCATGTCATATTCTTTGAAAATTAGACCTGTCTGCTATGACGTATCACCCATCCTCCATTACCTGGGAAAATAGGGCTTATGTACGAAAGCTAATGGCCTATTACCAAAGCATATAGCGGCTGTTTTAATAAATGGCCGATGCATGGGCTACATACGAGCCGATTATAGCTGAATGAATCGCACTATGAAGCGTTACATTGAGTTAACGTTTATTTCATTTTGAAATTCAGAGTAACGGTTGTTGTTTTGAATAACTGGTCCGCTTCTTAAGGTAAGACCTGTGTAATGCACTTCCGGTGAAAATTGTAATTGTTTGATAAATAAGGATAAATAAGGATTTATGCAGAAATAATATTTTTGCACATTTCTAACGGATCAGAAATTCCGTTTATGTCTATCTTGAAATTATTTTTTTATACTTTTGTTAGTTTTTTGAAAAGGGAGAATACAGTGGTTTTGAATTGAGAATATAGTGGTTTTAGATTTATAAATGATAATTCAAAGAAGGAAATCATGGAAAAGATGAACTGGTGAAAGTAGTTCAATAATACTCATTTTTAATTATAGCAAATTTTGCAGGATGATATTTTAGTGGAAATAGCTGTTTTCCATTACACAGGTCTTACCTTAACTCAGAATGCCCAAATTAGATAGATGTGTATTTGTAGAATGTCATCTGGCGGGAGATAATGGGGTCCGTTCTAAATGCTGTCAACATTCTTACGCCATGACTATATCATTATATAATTGGCCAAGAAATTCCTTTTCAGCCCGGCAATCAGATGGCTAGGTTTGAAATTTAGACTTGAACAGAATTGAAATTAGGAACTTTATCTTACCAAAAAGTGGTTTTATGCATGTTTTTTTTTTTTATAATGTATTGTACCAAGTCAGTCTTCATATGATTATGAGTAAAATTTGTTTTACAAAGCACCTAATAATAGGGTAGATTTGTCCTTGGGCATGCAGAAAATTTACAAAAAGGAAAAGGGTATCGATCCAGATCAGACTGTGTAGATTTCGCAGGCTGACCAGGACGTACACTTTTTGTCGATGCATTTAATTCCTTTTCACATCACACAAAATAACTCGTATAGTTGATGAATACAGTCACAGGTTGAGGATCTAATATGCCTATATTTTTTTCGAGAATACAGGGAAACGTCTTAACCCCTTGCCAAACGACACAATCATAGTCTGTTCCAAATCGAAAGCATTTGCAGACTACAAATTCAGTTTAACTCAAATTATGGATTTTTTTCTCTGAAAAGAGAGAAAACGTTTTGGAAAAAGGAGAAAATGCTGGTTACCAGCATTTTCTCCTTTTCCCACAATGTTTTCTAAAATCTTTTTTTTTTGTAGGGGTGGTCTTTATAAGTCAGGATTGAGTGGAAAAGGGTTACAGCTAAGTTGATGTACTGTTTGATTGTACTCAGCAATATATGGCCATAATGGGTTAAGTACATAGAGGATATTTGTTTTTTTCGGTGAAAGATCGAAATTCATTTCATTTCGTGAACACCATCGGTAATATTTTCATGAGTGGCGCAGCCACTCGTGAAAATATACTCTCTCAAAAAAGAAACGCAACATACAGAAAATAGGAAATTTACTTCATATATTATTTTCATAATTTATGATATAAATAATTTACACAGGAATGCAAAAATTGGCACACTTCTTGTTCATGAGTTCTTTTACCTTGGAATATCACAGTTTGTCACATATTGTCAATAAATCACTCATAAATTGTCAATATCTGGTATAATATTTCAAAAAGATAATCTGATGTTGCGTTTCTTTTTTGAGAGAGTATATTACCGATGGTGTTCACGAGATTAGATAAATTTCGATCTTTCACAAGAAAAACAACAAATATTCTATTTATTTCATGCTTTTAATCCTTTCTGGGAGAAGCTTTATCAAAATCCAGTTCAGTTCTTTTCCGTTATTCCCCGTGGCGTACCCCTCCCGCATAGCAACTCATTACGATATATTACGTCTAGCGCGGGAAATGTAAGGTATATGACGTCATATTTCCCATCCGGTTGTGAGGCACGCGCAATTTCCCCAGGCAACAAGAACGTGAAAATCGGTGTTTTCACTGGTAGTACCGGTGTAAGATCGAAAAATATTTTCACTGCTATTTCTCGATATCCTACCGAAAAGCATGAAATAAAATTATAAGTCTCACCTGATGATTGATCAAAGTACGAACAAGAATATATTTATGCATAACATCAATGGCGCCGCAAATCAGTTGTTTTTAAATAAAGCATATTACAGCATTTCAAATTGATCATAGCAAATTCTTGCAGAACTCAGTAAGAAATGAACTGAGAAGTCTTAAACAATCCTTAGACTGCAACTTAAAACTTAAAAAAGAGAACCAATAATGGCACAATCATAGCCAAGACACAATCATAGCCATTCTTCGGCGAAAAATAATAATTTCAATTGTAACTATGTGAAAAAAAGCAGTAGTCATTCGAGAAACAACACTAGAAAATAGTATTAAAACTAGGTTCCAAATTACATGTACCAAATTGATATAACAACTGGGAATGAAATGACCAAAAGGGGTACGAAATGATCGAAGTGAGTACGAAATGACCAAAGTAAAAAATAGGTGGGTACGAAATGACCAAAATCGTATGAAATGGCCTAGGTACGAAATTACCTAGTTACGAAATGACTTGAAGCCGAGTAAACAATATAACTCCTTTCACAGGTACTTCTCGAAAGCGAATAAAAATATGGTGCCGCCACATGAGCCGCCGCTCATGTGGCGCCACAACAAAATCTGGCTCATATTTTCAACATCTGGGTCACAGAAACATGCAATGTTCATAATTTCAAAATGGCTGATCCCCGTGGGGTCCCGGGGTTTTTTACTGTATAGAATAGGACCTCGGCCTTTCTCCATGGCATGTCGTAGAAGGCGACTAAAATTAGAGACAAACGGCTGCTTTCCTCGTAATTCGTAGGATTGCAGCAGGCTGGGTAGTTCTTATTCCAAGTCCTATATTTTTTTTCTTGATGTAAATAGGGTTTGGAATGGGAATCAGTTGGCCTGTGGGACCCCGTGTGGTTTAATCGGGGGTATAAGAATAAACCACTGCAGTCCCGCGATCGTCACACCTGTCATTTCATCTGGCGGAACAAAAGTGATAGCATGCATGTCGTAAAAGGCGACAAAAGGGGCATCATTTTGTGTTTCATCCATTCCTCATTTATCATGTTTGTCTTATGTTGTTGCACATGTATGTTATTTTCACCTCGCATTATTGTTTACTAAGTAAGTGCGCCCAATATGACCTAAGTTGTCGACGGGCCTTAAAACGCTATTCATTCATTCATTATTCATTCATTCAAAATGGCTGAAAATATAAACTACAATACAAAATGGTAGGAAAATACAAATAAAATTTAATATCAAAACTTAAAGAGACTATAGATATCATATGCTTTTAAAGCTAAGGATTTCTCATAAAAGAACGTGGTCAGCAAAACATTACCACACAATCTCTACTTTTGACGACCCTAAGAAAGAAGCCTTCTGAAAACATTGTGGGAAACGGAGAAAATGCTGGTAACCTGCATTTTCTCCTTTTCCCACGATGTTTACTAATCTTGACAAAAAAAAGAAATCTAATTTTCAGTCACTTTTATCTTGTCGTCTGCAAATCCTTTCAATTTGGACAAGCCTAAATTATTGTCGTTTGGTAATGAGTAACGCTTTACCAAGCGACAAAATTTTAGACTGGTCTAAATGCAAAGCATTTGCAGACTACAAGATAAATGTGAAGGGTAAAAAAGATAATAAAAAAAGATATTGTGGAAAAAGGGGAAAATGCCGGTTACCAGCATTTTCTCCTTTTCTCACGATATTTTTCTTTTTCAAAAGGTTTCTTTCTCAAGGTCATTAAAAGTTCTGATCACCTTACCAGGCGACAAAAATTTGGGATCGTCAATAAATTAAAAACATAAGCAGACGATAAATTATAGGTGATTCCAAAACTGAAAGCTTTCCTATAAAACGAAGAAAACATTGTGAAAAAATGAGACATTTCTGGATACCAGTTCTTTCTCTCAACACTGTTTTCAAAAATGTCTATCTCAATGTCATTAAAACGCAAGATTGTGTGGTAAAGGTTTAAAGCAGATGTGGTGACCATAATTCACTATACAGCAGGCTGCATAAATCTAAGCTATTTACAATGCTGTCACAAGAAAAATAAAAATAAAAACAAAACAAACATTTGATCTCTGATTATAATAACACAAACATGCAAACATACATGCACACTAGCATATACAGCATTTTAAAAGGTGCATAAATCTAAGCTATTTACAATGCAGTCACAAAGAAAAATAAAAATAAAAACAAAACAAACATTTGATCTCTGATTATAATAACACAAACATGCAAACATACATGCACATTCGCATATGTATTATTGGCCCACAGTAAAGATGTAGAATCAAATCAATCCTGAAAGACAAAAAGATAAAAATATGATCGCTTGCTCCATGTATATCGGTATCTAGGTTTACATAACTGACTAAATTTTAAACCATTCCAGAGTCTAATAAATTCTAACAGCGTTTTTGCTTTCTTGCTATAAGGGTGCAGCTTAACCCTTTACCAAACAATTCCTGGTTTTTACGACCCTGAGATAGAAGCCTTTTGAAAGCATTACAGGAAAAGGAGAAAATGCTGGTAACCTGCATTTTCTCCTTTTCCCACAATGTTTTCTACCCTGCTGGAAACAAATCTCAATTTTTGAGTTACGTTTATTTTGTCGTCTACAAGCGCTTTCAACTTGTACTAGTCTAAAATTTTGTCTTTTGGTAAAAGAATTAATCAAGTACGAGCACACAAGCAGAGTAGGTATTTGTTAAAGTATCAAGCACGTATAGAACATAAAGGCCCAGTCACACAGCCGATCACGCACGAATCACTCACAAATCACGCAGAGATTGGGTTTGTGCGTGCTTGTTTGTCGAGAAATTGACCAATTTTTCGGGGTGTCGGGGATAGAAATCACTGACGAATCACGCATGAATCACGCATGAACCGCGCACGTATCACTTACAATCACTGACAAATCACTGACATATCGCGCACGTCAACGCATACTAGCAAATACGGTGCAGTATTCCACGAACATTCGACGCACGCCCGACGCACGAATCACTAACGGAGCACGTCCAAACACGAACGCTTCGCGTACGTTCCACGTACAAGCACTTTCGTTCCGCACATGTCGACGCATGCCCCACGCATGAATCACTGACGGATCACGCACCCTCAGCATCACTATCGCTTCCATTTCGCGCATATAAAAAGCGGTCCATGACGGGAGTTCCTCAGTACCTTTTGCCAATCCAGAACACTTCACATCGGTTGATGCTGTGATCCTGAGACCTTGAAGACTACTTGAAACATGTCTGGAGGCATTCTCATGAAGTTCTGGAAGGATCTTGGGTCTTCATTTCTGATCTCCACCATCAGACGGTCATACAAGCCCTGCTGTGGTCTTCTAGTGATCCAGTTTCTGGTCCGGACAGCCCGGATCTGTTGTCTTCTCCTGCGTCTTCTTCTACTGGCCAACATCTGATGAAGTTGCACCATCTGGGCATTCTGGTGCTGCAGCAGGAACACCATAACATCTCTTCTTTGAGGGTTCATAGTGATATGGACCCTTTGGCAGCAAGGCCTGGAATGGAAAAAGTGCCCGAAATGGCTGCTTTTATATGCCAAAAATCATACGCGAGTTGTCAGTGATTCGTCAGTGGAACGTCAGTGATTCATCAGTTTTCTGTCAGTTAGTCGTCTGTCGGATGTGTGTGGCAATGCGTTGGAAATGCGTCACAGGTCAGTGGATGTGCGTCGTAATGCGTTTTCCGTCAGTGATATGTCAGTTATTCGTCAGTTTTTTAAGTGATTGTCAGTGGATGTCAGTGGAATGAACGTGATACATGCGCGGTTCATGCGTGATATGAACGTGGGGCGTCAGTGGACGGACGTGGACGTGCGCGGTTTCAAACCAGTTCCGACGCATAAGCGCTGACGGCCGACGCGTGTCCCGCGCATAGTCACGCATACTCGACGCATTAACTACGCACGCCGAATCACGAATTACGCACACCAACGCGTCGGAAAAATTTTGAACCGTTCAAAACTCAAAATCACGCACAAACCGCCTTCGACGCACATCCACTTACAATCACCGACTGTCAACGTTAGTTCCACCGACGAATTACGCATACGACGTACGCACTGCGCAGAAACGAAAATCTGTGCGTAATTCGTGCGTAATTCATGCGTTTTCGCTGTGTGACTGGGCCTTAAGTTATATGATTTAAAATGTTTCAGGAAGTAATTCTGCTTTACACCACGTGACAGTGGACGAGTCAGTTATTGCCATCAGTGTTTTTGAAAAAGTATAAACATATTTATTTTATATCGATTGACACCAATCCTGGTAACTACACCAGTACTTGTGCCGAATGTGTGGGCCAATGAAAAATCCCAAAGTTGACATCCGCTCCGGGGTATCGAACTCAGGACCTTTAGGTTATGAGGCCGACGCTCTAACTCACGACCACGGACACCAAGTTTATGATGTAACTATAATCCTTTGTTATAAAATATAATATAAAATATGAAACGTGATTTCAAAAAAGCCATTTTCTGTGAAAAGGGGGCTTAATGCATCTGAAAAAAAAAAGTATCGAATAAGGTCAGCCTACGCCTTGTTTGGTGTCATCAGTCACGGAGATGCATCAAGCCCTGTTTTTACACAACATGATACATTTAAAATGGGCCAATAATACATTCTTTTGAACTCCACATCATTGAAGAACGCGACGTCCAGCAAAAAAAAAACAGAGTAGTTACTCTGAAAAAAAAGCTGTGTCCCAAAACAGGTTCAGCGCTCAACTCCGTGGTGTACGTGGGACTTCGTACAGTTAAAGGGACTTCAAACATTGGATGAGAGCAACCAGAGCTTAGAGCATTCTGTTGACAAATCGTTTAAGGTAGTAGACACCTAATGCAACCTGGAATAAAACTTCTTGTTCGTTGATAAATAAGGATTAATATTGATATAATACTTTTGCACTTTTTTAACCGAACAGAAATTCCTTTGATGTTTATCTTGAAATTATTAGTTGATAGATTTGTTGGTTTTCTGAAAAGGGAGGTAATTATCATCTACATTTGTAGATTGGTTTTTGATATGTAAATAGAAATTCTAGGAAGGCAAACAAAAAGAAATAAAAATTGGCTCGGTTAAAGTAGTACAATAATACTCATTTCTAATCATAACAAAATCTGAAGGATTATAGTAAAAGGAGCCGTGTTCCATTAGGGGTCTAATACCTTAAAATAGGGATACCGTTTTAACTCTTTCAGCGCAAAAAAGTATATGTGCAATGCAATTCGCGCAGGCTGGTGAGGTTTGACACTTTTCGCAGTTCCCAAATGGCCCATTTTAATACGAAGGGTCACATATATTGAATCTCGTTTTTACAGACAGCAACACTCATATATACCAGCTTTTTTGACTCCTGAAAATACCATCTACTGAAACTCGGAAAATATCATATACCGGTAGTCTTGATAAACCAACTGGACGGTACAGATCAAAGATCAGACTGCACGTTACTTGCAGTCTGATCTTGATCTGTACCGTTCCCACAAGCCGCTGTTTTCGTCTCTGGCACTTAAAGGGTGTAAATCAACATCGATTGATATTTTTATTTGGAACGAAAGGTTTTTCTATTAATCTTAATTAATAGTATTGTTTAAAACAATACTACGAATTAGTTTGGTTTACAGCAACAATATGTGAGCAATATACAGATCTCAAAACCATTTTTTGTTTCTGCTATTATCGATATGTAAACAGAATGCCACTACAGACTGCTGCAACCCGATAAGAGTTCTCTCTGAAAAAAAAAAACAATTTATATTCTGTGAAAAACGTAACCTTAATCTATTCAGTTATTCCTTTTGATCTTGATGATGAAGCATAGCTTTAAACACCAATAGTGTCTCGCTTTGAGCTTATCAATCCTTTCCAGGCGACTAAGGCCAAGATCAGACAATGATGAATCGACTGTTCGATATCAGATTTACAATGTATAAAAATTTTGTGGTATACCCAGGTTAAAGTCCCTTTAACAATCACAACCACACAAAAGGTTATAGATGACACGCGCTCTGTGAAAAGGAGGTTTAATGCATTTGCAAAAAGGTGTCGACCCAGGTCAGCTTTCGCATTCAACAAATGCTGTTCTGGATTAATACTTTTTGCTATGTGTAGCTGTTCTGCTTTTCAAAGGACCGTACTACCTTAGGGATTCATCCGTTTTAGACAACACGGATTTTATGGGTTCATAATTATGTGATGACTTGCCTGGTGTGATGAATCACGAAGAGGAACCCCCTTTTGCCAGAGCATGGCTCATATAATATGGCCCGCAACACTCGAAAAGGGGCATTCAGACATTGCGTAAAGTGTCGTCTCGGATTATGCTACGGTAGACTTGTGCGAAACAGAAAATTACCTAAAAACGGGAAGTGTCGTCTCGGATCAGCCTGGGCAGTCCGCGCAGGCTAATCCGAGACGACAGTTTACGCAAATGTCCAAATGTCCCTTTTCGCGTGTTGCAGGTCAATAATGATCGAAAGGCATTTTATTCATTTTCCTTCCCCGCGATATGCTTTAGCTCATATACATATAGAAGGCGCTGTTGGACAGCTATATGATAAACGAGGAAACTTTACAAGATTCTCCAGCTATCACAATGATGTTTGTAACATCAAAATAGTTTTGTTCTTTCAAACTCTGAGTATCATCCTACTGGAGATGGAATCTCATTTAACAACAATGTTTACTCAAATGTCCATTAAAAATAACCACTCATGTGTTATTCTATAAACACATAAGCACTTATTGCAAGAATGTGTGAAGCATGATTCTGCATATAACTCGAAAAATAGGTACAACAAAAATGTTCTTGGTAAGTCTTAAAGGGGCATTAAACCAGATTTTACCTCTCAAGTTTAATTACAGAAAACCCAAACAACGACTGCTGATTATCATTCGCGAAGCTTCCAAATTAGAACACGGATAGATATAGTTGTAGAAAGTGTGAGAATTTACCGAGAATTTGTAATTTCAATGTAAATCACCCCGCTCCATTTGTAACGGTATACCCGTTTATGATCACAATTCATATATAGTTGAACTTTTTCTGCCACGAGATAGGAGATAACTATGATGATAATTATATTTTTAGAAAATGATAATGATGCATCAAAGTTTCTTAGAAATATTTTGTGGATAGAGATTTTTTTCTCAAAAAATGACGATACACTTTTTCTACCTCGAAAAATCTATATTGATCATTAAATATTCTAACGCAAAAATTCTCATTCGTGCACGAAGCTGACATTCGGGTAGCATTATTGTTATACTTACCCGTTTCTCAAGACCTATATAGCAAATCTACCATTGGATGAAGTCCGTAGCTTTTAGCTCCACTGGCCAAAGGTCAGCGGGCTTATGTCATGGCCCGGTGTCCGACGTCCGTCCGTCCGTGCCTGCATGATTGCGTGCGTTAACCTTTATTTTGAACATCTTCTCCAAAACTACCGATCCAATTTTGATGAAACTTCACAGAATTAATCCTGCCATGCTTCTCTTCAGAATTTCTTGAAAGAATTTAATTCCTTCAAAAACTCTGCTTGCCATGGCAACAAAACTGAAAAAAAACATTGGAAAGTTTGTTGTATCGCAAGAGTTTCCTTAAATTATGACAATAGTTATCTCATATCTTGTTGCAGAAATATGCCACCATCTGGATAAATTCATTTTTCTGATAGTAAAGTATCATTTGGCACCAAAGCTCAAGATGGTAGAGTGGCTAACGATTGTTTTAAAGTTCCTTAGTTCGAGTCCTATCGGAGGCACTTTAAAACATTTTTTTTTCAATTTTTCCCCACAAGCTATGCGTGAAAAATCACATCTGTGTACTTCTTGTCTTACACAGAATCAACTCATCAGCCCGGAAAAAAGTAGGTCAATTTCTGGTTAAATGCCTCTTCAATTACTCTATTTATATCAAACTCATCACATAAATGAACTTAACGAGTTTTCAACCATTGTGTGCAACGCGGACTTGATCGAGTAAACATGAGATGTAACTGTCCATCATGGATGATGTCCCCTAAATAGTTGTTGGTTCAGTTTCAACTCAGTCTCAACTATAGATGATCTATACAGCATGAGCAAGTTTCACAAAATCGGTTCTCATATATAAACATAGTTGCGAGAAGAAGCAAATGACCAATGCTCGGACGGAGCTATAGAAATGACAAAGGTTCTTCTTGCCTGTGGCAATCAGAGTCAAGTATCAGACGAAATTGCAGCAATTCAGCAATATATATGGCTTGCAACACGCAAAAAGGGGCATTCGGATATTTGAGTAAAATGTCGTTTCGGATCAGCCTGCGCAGTCCGCGCAGGCTAATCCGAGACGGCACTGTACTACTTCATCAGATTTTGTGCTGTAGTAGACTTGTGAAAAACAGAAAATTACATGAAAACGGAAAGTGCCGTTTCGGATTAGCCTAGGCGGACTGCGCAGGCTGATCCGCGACGACACTTTACGCAAATGTCTGAATGCCCCTTTTCGCGTGCTGAGAGCCAATTATATAGTGTACGAAAATCAGCAAGGATAAAATTGAAGGGTAAAAAAATTGGAACACGTTCTACTCTACGAGAATTTTCGCACCAGTCCGAGACTGTGTGTGTTAATGTAATTTTTTAGCGTTAAAAAGTTGGCAAATTCATGTCGTTGCATTATCTTTTTGTTAAGTACTACTTTTTTGCAGACGACAGTATAAATACGATCAAAATCTGAAATCAATTTTTGAAAGAAATAAAAGATAGAAAATGACGGTTATAAGCACTTTTTTCCTTTTCCCAGACTGTTTTCAAACGGCTAATTCTTCAGGGTCGTGAAATTGTTCGTTAGAGAGTCAAATCTCCAAGATTATCCTTATTGGCTTTCGTAAACATGTTATCGTCAATTATCCTTCTTTATTTTGATACCGCCCAGAATCTTTTGGCCATCCTTCGGGCAAATACGTATGCGCTGCTCAAAAAAGCAGCGTTCACAATAAACAAGATGCGCGCATGGCATAAAAAGTGCATCTTTTTGATAAACTCCACAGATTTGGCACATCACCCTCACTTTAAGCTGTTCATTTTCTTTTTTCAATTGGTTGTCTTCCGTTTGGCTGGATTTCTTCGGCAAGTGGCCTGTAGTTTTGAAAGAGAAATCTAGACCGTAAGGCCAGAGCCCCCAGATAAGGGGGAGTGATGATATTCTGACCCCATTATGTCTTTTCCAAACCGTATGTTGTTGGTACTCCCGTAACATAGGGTTTAGTGGAAAATAATCAATAATATTTTTAATTTTACAATCAAAATCACTCCCTTTATCTGGAGCTCTGGTACTGTTAATCATTTTTTTACCAAATACTTCCGCTTTTGAATAGGAAGGCTTTTAAAAAACGTTGAGTTAAAAGGAGAATATGCTAGTAACCAGCATTTTGTCCATTTTCAACTATGTTGTAAACACTTTTGGAGATGAATCTGTAAATACTTTCATTATGGACACAAAGTTCTATCATCTGGTACAGAGCTGAACAACTGAATGAGGAAAAATATTACCATTCGGAGACTGTAGATGCATGACTGGTTTGAATAGAATATGCAGTCTCATCCCAGGTGCACATCATCAAACGTGATAATTTGACTAACGCTCTATAGAAAGGGAGTTGTATATACAAAAAGTATCGACTCATGTTAGCCTACCCACTCCGCGGTCTAAACTCTGGGCTACTTGTAAATTCTTTGCTTGTAAAATGACCATTCTACTGCATGATTTAGTCTGTTGTCCGACAAAATGGATTTAATGGATCCAGAATTATGTGATGACTTTCTTTGTATAGCAAATCATGGAGATAAATCAAACCCTCTTTTCTGAGATCATATATTTGGGATAAAAGACCTAACTAACCGCTCGAACAACTTACCAACAACCGACCGACCGATGAAACGCCCCCCCCCCCCCCAAACACACACACACAATCCTGAACGTTAGTTTGGATATTGTAAAAAGAAGACTTTGCATGAGTGTTTATGTATTATCATTTTCATGAAACGAGTGAAAACGAACAGCAGACCAATAAGTAAGTAATCTACATCCTCACAATCAGCCTCAATAGCGCTCAAGATTCAATTTCTAGATATAGTTCGGTCTACGTGTGTAGATCTATACACTTTAAGAAAATAGCTCTGTGATATATGCTTTGAAAACAGAATAATTACACTCATAATCTAAATTTTACTTTTTTGGGTTGGTGGAAATCGGGTCACTTGACGAGAAAAATCGTCATACAATTTTTCAATAAACGCGATAGAAATACTTTCGGTATTTCCAGATTTAGAATTTTTGCAAGTTCCTTATGTATTAATTCTAGATTTCAATACCAGTGTAATACGGAAAAATCGATTTTTTTTGCGTAACTCCACTTTACAACACAATCTCGACTTTTAAGGACCGTGAAAAAAGAAGCCCTTTGAAAAAAATGTAGAACTGGTAACCAGCATTTTCTTCTTTTCCCACAGTGTTTCTACCCTTCCTAAACCAAATTTTAGTTTTTCAGTCACCTTCATTTTGTCATCTGCAAAAGCTTTCAATTTTGACAGTCTAAAATTTTGTCGCGTGGTAATGTGTTAAAAAAAAATACGAGTAAAAAAAATCACCCGAATAAACTTGAACAAATTGATGTATGGGTGTAGGAACAGGGGTAGGCGTGGGGGCAGGGAAGGCCAGGCCCCCGCAATAATTTGGAAAGAGGGGGCCAACATATCCTATGCTCCCCCCAATAGATTGGAAAGGGGGGGAACATATCCTATGCTCCCCCCCCCCCCATTATACTAGTACAGTAGTGATCCTAAACATCCCTTTCAGACTGCCCTAGAGTTATAAGCCATCAGGTGCTTACAAAAAATAACCTAGGATCATTATAAATGATATTTTAGACTTCTTAGTCCATTATTAATTTTGTATTTTCTGTGCACTATTGTTCGCTAAGCAGAAATTACAGATAGAGACACTTTGCTTTTGTCATAATTCTTTAAATTTGCAGTATATTTTTCATTTCATATATTTAACCTGTTTACAGTTATAACACTATGTCACTTCAGTGAGGACAGTGTGTTTAAATTCTAGTCTAAAATCGGGTTTACTGTGGCCATCTAGTCATTTGAATCCAGGATGAAAGGTTGTCTGTAGTAATCTCATGCAATACAGTTACAATTTACAACCCTATTTTCTTGAATCTAGTCTGCATAAGGTTTAGATTTTTTGTGAAATGCTTATCATTCTAGTCATTTTAAAGCATAATAAAATGTAACCAAGATATGCAGCATTTGGAAACTATGTCAATGTTTTATGGATCTTTGTTATTTGCAGTTATCTTGTTATTTTTTATTTGAAGGAACTGAAAAGTATATTTATGCTCTGGGCCCTGTTCCATAAAACTGCTTTAACTGTTAATTACAGGTTAAATTGAATGACACCTTCATGCAGTTAGAGAGGTCCATTAGTTAAGCTGTTGCTAATTTTGCATTGCATAAACCTGTACTAATGCCACCAGCTGCTGGCATTAGTACAGGTTTATGCAATGGGAAATAATGACATATTTTTTTGGAATTGAATTTGAAATTGTACAGACTTTTATGCAACTATTGAAAGCTGTCATTGTGCATGGTGGTCATTTTGTCTTTTTTCGGGAACGTAAACAACTCGAGTTACAGGTGAAATGGACGGTTTTCTTTTTGTTCAGTGTTTAAATTTAGAAGGCGAGATTTTCATTCTCGCCTTCATATGTCAACGCTCGGCAGCTTGCTGAAAATGCATCTGAACAGCATTAACAAAACGCCTTTCAAATACTTCTCGAGTACATTAGAACAAAATAATGTCGAGACCATTGTAAATTTAATCTGAACAGCAAGAAGAAACTTCAAGTTTCTAGAAGAAATTAAATCGAACTACAGGGGGGGCCACTTTGTGGGCATTACAGGAAATGACTTAAGTGGTTCTTAAGCGGTTATTGACGTCATCAGCGTCACGCGGTCGTGAGTCATTGTTCCTCGATGACGTAGATAATGTATATGTAAGTTGAGAACAATAGCCAAGATCATACGATTCGAGAAACATGCCTTTCGTTTCCGTTATTTTAAAATGTTGACCAATGGCGAATCAACACGCACGATACTAATGAACAATAGACTTTCCTGTCAATGTTCTTCGATGACGTAGGTAATGTATATGTAAGTTGAAAACAATAGCCAAGATCATACGATTCGAGAACAATGCCTTTCGTTTCCATTATTTTAAAATGTCGACCAATGGCCAATCAACACGCACGATACTAATGAACAATAGACTTTTCCGCTGTCATTGTTCTTCGATGACGTAGGTTATGTACATGTAAGTTAAAAACAATAGACAAGACCATACGATTCGAGAACAATGCCTTTCGTTTCCGTAAGTTTGAAATGCCGACCAATGGCGAATCAACACGTGCGATACTAAGAAATGACGTATATATCTACGTCCTAGTGCCGACCGGCGTACTGTCAATCAGTATTGGTGAGTTCTGAAAAGAAAATATTCAAACTATACGTTTAAATGAAAAGAATTCCTTTATTTTATTTGGACAGTGTGGGTTAAAGATCGGACTTTACATTCTGTGTTATCTGATCCTGATCTACGCTGTACATAGCCTAAGAATTAATAAAAAGAAAAAACTGACAAAAGTTTGCCTTGGTTAAAAGATCAGACTCCACATTCTGTGCAATATGATCTCGATCTAAGCTGTTAACATACTAAGAATTAATGAAAGAAAAAGTTGCAAAAGTTATTTTCTAAAAGTAAGAAAAGCAATTTTTTAAAGTAAGAAAGTAAATTGTGAAAAGAAACAGTTATATATCTAAGGAAAAGAACAACTTACACCACTGGCCATTTTTCTTTGTCGTTGAACGCGAAACGTTAAGAAAAGAAGAAAATGCCGGTTACCAGCAGTTTCTCTTTTTTCCCGCAATGTTTTTCAAACTTCCTTCCCATCAGCATCGTTCGACCGTAGATCAGAATCTTTTTTAAAAGGATCTTAATCCACTAACAATGAAATCCGGTTTATTGTTCATTCTATAGTACTAACCTTCCAGGATACTTTCGATCTTGTCTTCGATTTATTGAATCTATATAAAGGTCAGATGTACCTCTTCGCTTTCTGTATGGTTCAAACATCGAAGAACAATGACTCACGACTGCGTGACGCTGATGACGTAAATAACCACTTAAGAACCACTTAAGTCATTTATCTGTAATGCCCACAAAGTGCCCCCCCCTGTAGTAATCGAATTCGTAAAAAGCATCGTTTTTGACAAATGCAAAATATTTTTGATCAGTTCATTGATGCAATCATGTTGCTACAGCAACAAATAAACCCTAGCTATATTATAAGCCAATCGGAAGCTACTAACATGACGTCATTCGGACCTACTTCCACTTCACAACGCATAAACAACTAACCAGTGGGATCGTACGTATAAATTTACCCAGAACTAACTTCTTTGAATGACGTATCGCTGATAGACCCCTTTCCTCTGTTGGCAACCTTATTATGCCTTTGTGAGAAGTAAAATTTCAATGAAATAAATTCCTTTGAATCATCAAGTGTTTAAACAAAATTTTCTCTTTCTGAGAAATATTTTTCTTCTATAAAAGTTGTGCTTGACTGTATGATCAATGACTAGGTTATTGTTACGCGTCGGCGAAGCCGAGTTTTGATTCCGGAGACCCTTGAAAAGAAAAGGGTAAATCAGTTGAAATCACAATATGTGTCGAAGTAGTTCTGGTCAGTATAATGTACCGATGTATAGCCTGGATTCCAATCTGGTCGCTTCTTTCCTTATATGATCGGATTTTACTACGTCAAAAATGACAATAACATGATCTGTAACCGTTTTAACACGCAAAAAGTTTTAACTTCTTCTTTTGGTCGTCACGTTACTTAACGTTTAGCAAGTATTCATAAATATTTAACCCTTAACCACTCACTTGAAACGACTCAGAAAAATCAAGCTTTTAAAAACATCGAGAGGAGAGGGGAAATTGCAACCGGAAAATATTGACGAGTTGGCAATCATTTTGCTTTCATGTTTGCCGACAAGCTGAAAGTACATTCCGGTTACACGGGTTAATAAAAGACAAGCGTTAATGTCAATGAACCCTTAAATCGTTTTTTACGCCTGTCCCTTTTGAAGACAAGGCAGACGATTCTATAGTCTGCACAGAATATCGTATGTCCGATTAGCTATATTGTAATAACCCGACCAAAACAGCCCTGGGTGGAGTTGCAATAATTAACCCATTACCACACAATCCCTACTTTTGACGCTCCTCAGAATGAAGCCTTTAGAAAACATTGTGGGAAAAGGAGAAAATGCTGGTAACCAGCATTTTCTCCTTTTTCCACAATGTTTTCTACCCTTCACAAAACAGATTTCAAATTTTCAGTCGCTTTCATTTTGTCGTCTGCAAATGCTTTCAATTTGGACCAGTCTAAAATTTTGTTGTTTGGTAAGGGGTTAAGCATTTTTCCCGAGATGTAAAATGCCATTTTTCATCAATTCAGCACTCTAGTATAAGTGTTAACAGAGCCATAGATTACAAGAATCGTATAAACGAAGAACACCTTCTGACGTTCCTTATAAGACCTAAGAAGTCGGCCGTCAAATGATGTTGGTTGGTTATCCTTAATAGGATGGTAAACATTGTGCAAAACGGCTAAAAAGTTCGTTGCCAGTATTTTCTCATGTTCCTGCATGCTTTCAAAATACCCTTCCCTTTCTAAAAAGCCCCATTCTTTAAGGTCATTAAAACTCAGCACATGTATAGTAATCTAAAAGTTAAATCTCCGTTTTCAACATTGAAAGTTGTTTATTTTGAAACTGTTTTTCAATCTTGACAAAGTACATGTAGTATATGTTAAATAAAATGGTACACAAATAAAAAAGGCGTTTTAAATGAACAACAAAATTTTGACAACCTCAAGGGAAAAAAAAGTTTCAATATACTTTTGGAAAAGGAGAAAACGCTAGTCACCAGCATTTTCTCTTTTTACCAGTATGTTTTGTACTTTTTCCCAGCCAAAAAGCACATTTTCAGCTGCTCTTAACTTATTATCTGCTAATTGTTTTAATGTAGACGGCCCTAATTTTTTGTTATTTTCTGAAGTTTTTTTTTAAAGGGTTACTAAGATGGAAAACATTGTGGAAAAGTTAAAAAAAAAAAAAAAAAAAAAGGGAGATTATTATTATTTGCTACTTTTCCTACAATGCTTTGAAAAGCCTCTTCTTCAACATTGTTGAAAGTCAGTATTTGATCTAAAAGGCTGAATCTCAGTTTCTATACTCTAAAATGTACCTTTCTAGAAACTCTTTGCTCTCTCAATAAAATTGTCCATGGAATAAAATGGTAAAGACTTTCAAGACATTAATCATCTCATTACACAGTTACAGTTTTAGACCTATCAAAATTGATTGCATTTCAAGCAAAAACTATTCTTTGATCTTTTACCATACCCTATCAAGTAGGGTTTTAACAACCCTGAGAAAGAGGCCATTTAAAAACTAAATTTTGAAAAGGAGAAACTTTCTTGACTCTTTACACGAAAAAAATTTTTTAGACTTTCAAAGATTGGATGCATTTTCCGGCAGCAACTTTTTGATCTGGCACCATCGATGGAACCTGTATGAAATAGGATTGAAGACATTGTAGGAAAAGGAAAAATGTCAATGGTAAACTGGTCTTCATTGCACAGGAACATTGCACAGCTCAACAGACTTTGCTGTATCAGGAGAGGCAATTTAAGTACAGGAAAATGTATTGCAATATGTTATGCCTATATTCTAAACTTCTAACAGTACTTTCAGTACTTTGATTATTGGGTGTAGAGGGTTACAGATCGGGTTATAATTTACCTAATATACCCAAAGACGTTTGATACGCGTAACGTTAATTACGTACATGTAGATAAAGATATGAACATAAATGAACGTACGGCAGTAACGCTCCAAGTATATGAAAAGAACGACTTCGGCAAATATTGAAAATTTTCTTTTCATGTAAGACCAGGCGTCCACTAGGGCCAGGACAATACTCGGATAGCATGCGGACAACGAATTTAACATTCGGCAAAGCTTCTGCATGTTCCTGATGACTTCTTATTGTTGTCCTAGATGCTTCCGCCTGATTCGGAGCCTTCCGGATCGGCAATTTTGTCAGCATACACCTTCGGCATCTTGTCCGCGTTGTCATCAGGACATCGTCAGGACATCCTGAGTCTTCCGCGTATATTCCCGAAAGCTTCAGCGACGCAGACAGCTTGCGGACACTAAGAGGAATCGATACAGAAGGTTCGCGGAACTCTCTGAAAACGGGGAAAATGTCTCATGACTTTCGTATCTAGGCAACATACTCCCTTAACATTTTAAATTCAGTACTCTGTCACTTACAGTTTGACTTTACACAGGGGGGCGGACATGTTTTTAATCTCTCCTGCACACCAATATGCCGAGACAAAAAAGAAAACAAAAACAAAGGTCGACGGTGAAAAAAACCAGGCGACTGGAGTTTGTGGTACTTTCAATTCTTGCTTGTCTAGAGCGGCGTTATTTTCTCTGATACACTGCTAATTTGTTGATATCAGTCTATGGAACGAGAGATCCAAGCGCTCTTATATCAATTATGAATGCAACCTCTGCATTTCCGTATCGTGTCCGCCTAGTTACGTGCATTGAAACTGGTTGTCCCGAACGTTTCCTGGTGTAATTCTAAACGTGTCCGCGTTGTACTGAAACGATCCACTTTCAAGCCTGAACATTCGGTACCATTCCGGATTGTTTACGCGGACAATCCTAAGTATGCTAGCAGTCGAGAGGCACTCGTTTTCGAACCCGAAATGACATCCGAGTTTTCTTGCGTACTATGAAGTTGAAGGACGTCTACTTTTAAATGAATCGCTAATTTGAAAGCAAACAACAGTTTCACTGCTGTAATTTACGAAATGCAACCAAAACAAAAAAGTTTGCATGTTTCTAAAAGAAATATCGGTTTTAGTGGCAAATTTTTATGCCCTTGTTAACTCGATATGCCCTTGTTAACTCATTAAGTGCCAAATTTTCCGTCTATTTTTTTACCCATTAGAAGTTCCCGGCATGTAACACAGTGTTAATGCCATAAAGTCGTGTAACAAGATTCTGATCTATATTTGGATCAGAGTTTTTAGTGAACTATTTCATTTGGTAACTTACGACGGAAAAACTTTTCTAGATCACTCGATTTATGATAAAGTGGTGTTGTGAAAAAATCCCAATCTTTTGTCATAGGTGCAAATAAATCCATTAAAGGGACCAAAATCGGAGTTCCCAATAGCTTGTATTATTTCAAGGATCCATACACTTACCCCCCTGAGCTGTAACCTTGGGGGGTTAGATTTCATATTAGTGGGTATGACAATAATGGTTCTCATCTAGAGTTAAAGCGATCCATACTAATGATTTGCAGCAAAAAAGTCTACTATATCGAGATATTTGTGTAAATTTACTACTTAAAGTCATAAAAAGCTGAAAAGACGGTATGAGGTGACTGATCGGACAATGTCTAACGGAACATTTTGTTGCGTCATGGGATTCTGCGAATTTTGCTCTGATCAATTTATCAATTTATGGATGGGTCAATATTGGTAACCAGTAACTGCAAAACTGCCATTTTACGCAAGATAAATGGATAATGGTCCTTACTTTTTTTCTTGCGTGAGCTCTTCATTTATATTAACCAAAACATTTACTTCTAGTGATGAGAGCCACTTTAGTTGAGTTTTTTTTTATACATGATGTTTTTTAATTCTTAATTTATAACTTTTCAATAGATATTTAAAAGAATGAAATGAGGTCGAGCTTCCCCATGTCCAAATTTAGCTTCTGGCACAAGACCGAAGAATAAGTTGTTATCGTTGAGTATACATAAATCAAGTAAGGACTATGGTTATACGGGCATTTCAAATTGATTTTTGTGGGAATTATAAAATATTTTTGGTAAACAGAACTTCATTCAAACATGCGTGAAAAAATTCTTTTAATTAAGTCCTTCGAAAACAGGTTAGTCCACGCTGACACTTATTCTTAATCTGAAATGCATGTTGGCAACAGATTTTTTTTTTGCAAAAATACCGATCTTTATGCACTTGTCAGAGCCTGTGAAGCCATAGTCTTTACTCAACGCAAAATATTAAGTTAAAAGAAATCCGGTCCGTGTTGGCGTGTGGAACCTGATTTCGTTTCAAAATCGTTCAGAATGTCGGTTCTTTATTTAATCTGAAACATGCTTGCAAAGATGGCGGCAATTCTGTTCGAAAAGTTACCCGGATAGAATTTTAGATGAATTTATAATGAATTTGGCCCTTGTTCGGTGATAAAAAGATAAATTCATATCCATTTATATCTAATGTTAGGTCCGGTCCTTTTTCAACATTTCTTGGATTTTAGAAAATCGAAATGGGGCCCGTTTATAAGTTACATTCAAAATAAAAAGTAAAACGTGAACTGTCCGATAGATGAATGTTGACCGGTAAACAAACATACATACATTTAAATATCTGGACTACACAAAAATGTGCTCTCAACGTAAAGTTTATAGAGAGAATAAATCAAAAGCTTTCCACAATTGTAGACTTGGAATCTCCCTTGTTGCATTGCTTGTTGTTATTTTGTTATAAAGGATTACGACCCGTAACTCATCGGTAAACATCGTTTAAAGGCTATTCTTTTCAATCTCGGCAGCTTTCATACTTAAATATGAAAGAAAGGGGCCTTAGACTTTAAAGCTGGGTATTTAGAATTTTCACATCACACCAAATTAAAATAGGTATATATCACTGAAATTTATATGAAAAAACAATACAAATCATCAGTAATTAAGAATCATAAATTTTCACAAAAAAAATTTTAGGTGGTATTCCCTTAAAAGGCTACGTAGCCTCTTAAGCTATATTTAGATTTCTCGCCAAAATAAAAAAAAACATTGTAGGAATTTTAAGTGACTTGCACGTGACTAATGACTATCAAATTCCATAACATAACAACCATGTACCGGTAATTATTTTCCATAATGTCTAGAACTTCCGCCGCTATGTTTGAAGCTTCGTCTGTATATTTCCGGTATGTAAATGAGCCAGTTGCTCATGTAAAAATAGATTGTGTTTCCCTTCAGTGTCGATCTGGGCTGTAGTAAATCTCTAATTTATCTAGTTGTCGGATGGTTTTCGACTACTGGGTTTTAATGAATGAAAATTATAAGGCTTTGGGAGTATAAGGATGATTTTTTTTGTATTTTTGTAAAATTTTCGTCCCAAAATCTGAAGGGCCACCTGTAAACACGAAAAATCATATTTTCCACACGTATACATGGCAATTTCATGCGAAAGGGCGAAGTAGTACAACTTCAGGTAAGTGCCATCGTCGGTTTGGTGTGTTCTCTGAACGCCTACCAGATTTAATCAACACCTATCTAGGAGGGGGGATTAGGGGGCCTACTGATAATTATAATTGTCTTAAAAGCCTTTTGAAAACATCGTGGGAAAAAGAGATAAAATCCATTTTCTCCTGGTTCCTCATTGTTTTCTAAACTTTTATGGATAATTCCATCAAATGAGCTATGATATGTTTAAGTGTGTACCACAGACTTGAATTTTCTGAAGAGAAAACCTTTTGATAATATTGTGGAAAAAGGAGAAAACAAAAACCTTCCTTTTCTTCCATGTTTTCTGAACGTGATAATTGCATCATTTGAATTAGCATCAACTTGTCTGCAAATGATTTGAAATGGAACAAGTCTAAATTTTGTGGTTTTGGTGGAGATTTGAAACAAATAAGATAACTTTCTAATAATAAATCGGTGTAATATCTGTTTGCACTGCCCAATTATTTCCATTAAACTGATGCTGTGCTGTTTGGTAAAGAACTAAATCATGGCCAAATTACTTTCTTTGTCACATTGTTTAAATCTATATGTTGAACACTTTTCCTTGAAAGGAAATCTGCATAATAAAGAACTCATTGCTCATATTCAGATATGACTTCATTTGTCACATTGTTACTTGTTAAACTCATTTGAAAAAATCTTAAATTATACCGTTTTGTAAAGAGTTAAAAAGGAAACAGCTTAATAATTATTACTCATTAGAACAATTATTTTTTTTATATACATGGATCCGTGGAAATCGATATTTGACCGATCAGGACATCGCATTTATTCTACACGATGTCCTGCTTTAGTCTCTGCTATTTCGGCTCACAAATAAAAGACTGTTAACATAGGAAGGATGCAATTCTCTTTATTTATGTTGTGTTTTTAACGTTTGAATTTAAGAAAAAAGCTTAAAACTTGTGCTTTGCAATAGTGTACCGATGACGTGAGATCACGCAGAGGCTTTAGACAAGTTTAAATTGTGATGATAACTGAAAATTTGAACTGGTGCAAAGAGCTGATCAGCGCTGGATAATGGATTAATTTAAAGTATTCTATGATTTTTCCCCTCTGAAAGAGAAAACTGGAAAACTAAGGTAAAAATAGACCTGTATGAAGTACTAATAAAAAGAGAGTATGTTTACTTACTCATACATATCTAAGCTTGTTCAATAACCTATGCACATCCAAAAAGGACCCGCGTCACCAATGTTTCAATTTGACATTAATCTTAACCCATGGTGCATGAAAAACATGCTGATTGTGTACTGAGATCGTATATATGATCCCTGATGTGTAGATATAGATCAGATTGCAAATTACATGATGGTTAGTCTTGGATTTAAAGTACCTGCTGATTACAATAAGTACTTTGACGTGTAGTTATTCCTCACTAGGAGTATATTTCACTTTAAAAAAAAAGTCGAACTTCTGATCTGGTGGCAACTTGGAAATTTTTCTCTTGACTTACCTGTTAAAAGCTTTGCGGAGAAAGGATAAAATGCTTGTAACATTCATTTTATCCTTTTCTCAGTGTTTTGTGCTCTTTCAAAAATAAAATTTTCAATTTTTGAATCATTTATTTTGTTTTCTGCAAATATTTCAGTTTGGATTGCACTAAAAGTTTTGTCATTTGGTGACGAGGTTAAATGGATTAGCACATCTGCACATTAGCACAAAGGGTGTGTTAGCAAACTGTTTATTTGATAGGAAGTGTGCTTGATTGCAAAGCAAATTGCCGCTCTAATCAACTTGACCACCCGTTATCATCAGTATATCATAAGATAAAACAAACTACCGTCAATGATATTAACAATCTTCTTCTGACAACACACTTAACGCATTTTATAATCCACCAGACAACTCTTTCCCCTTAACCTGATATTGATTTTTTTCATTAACTTAAAACCTCTCTGTAGAATCAGACGTTCTATAAATTTTTCGAAAGGTTTGTAATTCAGTGTTATTTAATTTGGTATGATGCTGAGATGACTTTACTAGCCCATCGAAAGCAATTAGTATCGTTAATTCTATTATTCTGTGGCAAAACTGAGATTTGTTGATGTTTTTTATTTGATCCAATTGGAATTCAAATTTTCACCCGGGGTTATCCGATATAGGACACTCAGAGGGTCCAGGAACTCGGAGGTAAACAAAGATAGTCACGGTAGACCAGGGTCTGAATTATATCATTTATAATATGATGTTAAAGCAACATCGGATATTATTAGTGTTGTAGGTTATTGGCCAACATAATAATACAACCGTTTATGAACATCTTTTCTTATTATGTGATCGTTTAAAGATAATGTACTATTTTAAACTCAGAATTATGTTAATGCAGCGAGATTGTTCGTATTCACTGTTTAATATTGAACGAATATACCATTTTAGCAACAAACTGCCATCTTTAAATAAAGATTTAGTTATTTTACCACAGATCTTAGGTGTCACGGTGCACTCATGTATAAGGATAAACTCTATATGCATAAAAAAATTAACGACGTATCACAAAATTTGATACGGGAATTCTCGGAGTAATTTCTAAATGTAATTTTGTGAACTCGGGGTAATGGGTTTTGGAACTCGGAGGTTTTAACTTTTTGAAGAGCTGATTGTTTTCGAAAATGTTAATGTGATATTATATGAATGTGTCGGTAGGTAGGTAGGCAGAGATAGGTATTAAAGGAAGGTAAGTTTTCAATGTATGCAATGAAAGTAGATGAGTAACTAACAGGATAGTTCGTCTTTTGTATGTAGACAGGCTCGCATCCAACCTTTATTAAACTGGAATGTACATTACTATTTCATATTTTAGCTCTGAATTGCGGCTTTGTGTACTTGTTAGAACCGCTCATAGATGCTGTTCTAGCCTATACGCTAAAACTTCATTTGTGAATAAAAGTCAACTGAAAATTTGTCACTTTTAGTGCTGTAAAATCGTTGTATACTGCATAGACGTCTTATTGTAATGTATATTTGTACTAGTTTGTCCTAGTAAGAGGTACAAATCTGGTTTCCATTGATAAAATTTTACACGAGATTCAACCAAATCCTGTGTTATTGGTACCCATTAAAATAATCTTGACAGACGATTATAATGAGTACCAAAACATAGGTTGAAGCTTCTTATAAAACGATTTTTCAGCGACAACAATTTTTGTCGAGCCCGCTTGCGGTGAGCCAGACATATATGTCATAATCACATTTCGGTGTATGTGCGTGCGTGCGACCATCCGTCCGAACCATAACTTCTACTATTGTGGATGGGTTTCAAAATGATTCGACACAATTGTTCTCCATCACGTGTAGATGTGAAATTTGAGACATTCGTACAGGTAGGCCCAAGGTCAAACTTGGAGGTCAATTTTTTGTCCGGACCATAACTCATACATTTTTGGATGGATTTCAGTGTAAATTTGCACAATTGTTCTCCATCATGAGTAGATGTGCCATTTGAAATTTAATGTAGGCCCAATGTCAAGGTTAAGGTCACGCGGGCTCGACATGTTTTTCTTGGACAACCTTCTAGTTAGTTAAGAGCTTCATGAAGAGAAGAAGAAGAAGAATTTATTGAATACTTATGAATACACATGCATTTCGTACATACAAATACATATTTGACATGTAATAGGTCACTTTAAATATTGCCATAACAATACATGAGAGAGAAGAACAGAAAAAAAGCCAGAAAAGTGGAGAATGAGGACGGACGATTATGGTATTTAACATAGTGTACATTTCCTTTATAGATGGCAAACGATAGATTTGCATCTGCATTGATCATATAGTCAATTACAAAAAAAAAATCAATCGACTAGCCATAGTACTATATAACTATATAGTGAGGAAATGTTTCGTTAACTCTTTACCAAACGGCAAAATTTTGCACTGGTCCAAATTGAAAACACTTGCAGACGACAATATAAGCACATTTCAAAAATTGAAAGTAGTTTCCAGCGGGGTAAAAATATGCTTTTGAAAGGGGATATTTCCATAATCCAAAGGTAACCCTAGACTGACAGAAAATCAGATCTTATATGTATTATTTTCTTTGCACAGGTTTCCTTTATACTTGACTATAAAAATCTAAAAAAGTAAAAGGGTGCCTTAATCGATCTGCAAACAGTGTAGACCTAGGTCAGCCTGTGCAGACGGTCAGCCTGTGCAGTCTGCACATTGGCTGACCTGGGCTGAAATTTTTCGCCATTGGTCAGTTTTCTGTACATCGAAGGATCGGTCTACCCAAAAACGAAGCAGGTTGTTAAAAGAATAGGTTATTATAGACCAATAATTATTTATGTCTTGCTTGGTTTAATCCATTATGAGGATGCAAGGAATCCCCTTTCGCCAAAGCACGGCTCATTTATTTGTGGCTTAAACAGATATACAGGAGCACAAGCAGAAAACAAGAAATTGATTAAATGATATTAATCCCTTTCCAAAACAATCCCAAGTTTTTATGACCCTGTGGAAGAGGCCTTTAAAGACACTTTTGGAAATGGAGAAAGTGCATCTAACTAATGTTTTCTATCTTATCAATCTGCAACAATAATGCAATTGTTGAAAGGCATCTTAGAGTACTGAAAACCAGTTTTAGTATAATTTTGAGGTTTTACAGCTCAAAATCCTTGTAGGCCAAATACTATTCTTTATAAAAGTTTTGCTGATCCCTTTAACGGAGTTGGTAGCTCAAAAACTTAAAATCAGGGTCGCTGGTTTAAATTTCCAGCATGGTCTTCTTTCTGATCCACTTGTCATTTATGCCATATTGTTATTCAGTGCATGACTTAAAGGAAACTTGTTAGAATGTCAAAAATCATGAACAGCAACGGCTGAAGTAGAAACAACAACCTTTTCAACAATGTTTTCAGAAGGCCTCACCAGAGGGTCGTTAAGTCTTCATTATGTGGCAAAAATACCCTGTTCAGCAAACTACCTTTTCTGCGATTCATTGCCTTTTACCTTTGATGCCTGGTTTGGAAAGAAAGTTGTGTCAGTACTGGTCACTGGTATGACCCAAGCTGTTTAAATCGCATTAAATGCTAATAAATTATACTGAAAAAAGCCATTTGCAGACAAAAATTTGAATATGACTCAAATAACAGCGTACATCTGTGATAGAGTAGAAAACATCGTTGGAAAAGGAGAAAATGCTGCTTACTAGCATTTTCTCCCATTCCTACAATGTTTGTAAAAAGTTCTAAGGGTCGTTAAAACTTGGGATTGTGTTGTACAAGTAAATGTATAACATAATCACCATTTATCACTACTTTTAACGCTTAACCACCCAATGCCGACTTCTAACAACCATGAGAAAGAAACAATGTGGGAAAGGAGAAATTGCTGGGAACCAGCAATTTCTCCATTTTCCACAATCTTTTCTACCCTATAGAATAAAAATTGTGCCATTTGAGCCCCAATGAAATTGTCGTCTGCAAATGCTTTTAATTTGAACACAGTTGAAATTTTATCGTCTGTTAAAGGTGGCCCTTCAGATTTTGGGACGAAAATTTTACAAAAGTGCAAAAAAATCATCCTTATACTCCCAAAGCCTTCTAATTTTCATTCATAAAACCCCAGTACTCGAAAACCGTCCAATAACACGAGAAATTAGAGATTTACTACGGCCCAGGTTGCCACCAACGCGAGACACATTCTATTTTTAGATGATCAATTCGCTCATTTACTTACAGGAATACACAGAAGAAGCTTCAAGCATAGCGGTCGAAGAAAACATTATGGAAAATAATTATTACATGTTTTTTATGACAGTGAATTTAAGCGTTATGAGTCACGTGCCAGTCACTTGACATTCCCACAATGCTTTATTGATTTTTGGCGCGAAATCTAAAAATAGCTTGAGAGGCTACGTAGCCTTTTAAGGGAATACCATCAAAAAAATTTTTTTTTGTAATTTCATGAATCTTAATTATTGATGATTTGTATTATTTTTTCATATGATTTTCAGTGATATATGTATTTTTTTAATTTGGTGAGATGTAAAAATTCTAAATACCCACCTTTAAAGACTTAATCCTACTGTAGGTGACTTTTCGTCTAACATCACCTTTCATAGCCGAATCCGTACGACTTTGGTGATAAAAGGCGATGAACCACCTGAATCCCATTAGGGTGCCCTATGCTCAAAATTCATCATGCAAACAAACACCGATAAAAACGTTTGCTCTGAAAATATTTTCTTTAGCACTTTCTCGGTCTTTGTAGATACCGACGCCCTCTTTCCATTTCTATTCTACATTGTAACATTACGGGTGAACTCGTAAGGTATATGTATAAAGCGGTTTTGAAGGGTGTCGTCTGCGCGAGTAGCGCGCATTTATACATGATCGTTTGGGTATTCAACTATTTAGTCACACGTAGGAATCAAGTTTTGTTTACCTCACGTATCCAGAAAAAAGCTGCCTGATGCAAGAATTCTCGACCTAGATAAATATCGTAGGCGTTGAAAATCAGTTACTCATACCTGGGGACAATGACAGCGGGTTTCACCCGCTGCCAAAAATGGCTATTTTATCTAACAAAGTTTTTTGAAGTAACACTTCCCAAACAAACCCTTCTTTTTATGTGTCTGTAGTACGAACATTTTGAAAACACCGTAATAATAGCGGAAATTGCTCGTAACAAGCAATTTGTCCTTTTTCCCCAAGTGTATTCTATCCGTTTGGAGAACGTTTCGTCATTTAGTTTAAATTATCGTCTGCAAACTTGTTCAGTTTGGACGATTCTAAAATTTGTTGTTTGGAATAGTGTTAACTCATACGCTACCTTGACGAGATATTTGCTTAAAGGTTGTATTACACGGTATATTTTCAGAGGCTTATAATAAACAGGAGACTATTTCGTAGAATTAAAGCCTGGTAAGGTTCAGATACAAACGAGCACATTCTGCAGTATATAAATCCCATGAGTTCACCCATATCATGAATATGATGATACTCCGAGTCAACCATATCATACCTCCGATATTTACCATACCCAAAAATTCGATACCTCCCACTTTCATCAAGTTTAAAACACATGATTTTTTAAATACTGGAGACTGAAAATGTGTTAGATCCTAAAAAGAGACCCTATAATTTAAGACACCAATAGAGGTATTGCGACAAATCACCCCTTAACCTACAACGAGACGGTTAGAGGTGAAATTGATTTTCAAAACAGTAAAATTTCCAGTTTAGATGATTTTTTTCATTGTTAGATGGCCTGTAAGCTTACACCAAAAACGGTTATAGATCTTTTGGCTTCTAAACTTAACATATACGTTTATTTAATATTCGAAAGGGTTTGTCTTTTAAAGATAAACCAGGATAAACATCGACCCTAGTCTAGCGTGACTGTCTTTTTTACCTCCGAGTTCCCGGACCCTCCGAGTGTGCTTTATCCGGCAACCCCGGGTGATTTTTGTTTAAACATGTAAATATGTTACATTGTTCGTCGTCCCCGTAATTCGCCCTTTTAATACATCTAAGTATGTAAATTAGTTACGCATCTTTAAATTGCTTCCTGAGAATTTATCATTGATAGGAATATATGATTAAAATACTTTTTTCCGGAATTTTATTGAGAGAAACAGTCATGACAGCACGATTTAAGTAGCCTATCTACTATACTGTATATGTATTGACTACGTTTGTTTGTGAGACCTTGGCAACAGTAACTAAGGTAGTCGGTTTATCTTATCACCACGGATCCATGTATTATATTATGTTATTTTCTTTCCTTGCTTTTGTATGCTCCATTTTGTTGAAATAGGAATAAATTCAATCATTCATTCATTTGAAATTGAAACAGTATGATGAGTAATTATTGCTTATAACAGCAATGACTCCCTTGTCACACTGTTTTCTTACAATGCTATACCTATATCATAAAAATATACCTCAATCAATTTGAAAAAATTATACAGTTATAAATAATTTTCATTCAGAAAAAATCAGTATGATAATGCAGTCGTTGCTCATAATGAGCAGTGACTGCCTTTATCACACTGTTTACTTCTATAAGTGTCATAATAACTGCTGCAATCTAAGTGGTAGTTCTTTCTCTCAAATTAAGATATAATATTTATGTTTTGATTAGCTAAAATAATTTTTTTATAAAATTCTTACATGAATAAAGTTAAATAAAATAAAAATCTAGCCTTTCATCAATTTTCAGTTTTAAATAGATGTTATTTACATGTTTATCATCACAACTTTCCCCCTAATAGACCCCTTAATCCCCAATTCACACCCTTTGTTATTTTATAGGAGTATGCGTTCGGGGAACAAACCGTTGGTTTCAACTGCTTCAATCGCTCATACCTATAAAAGTAGTCGAAATCCGGAACTTGTCCGCTCTCAACTGCCTCTATTTACGCAAAAAGTGTTGAAAAGGGTTAGGCTTCAACGCGGGACCAAAGGTGCTATGTTTGATATGTGTTAAAATATTTTATACAGCGTGCAGCTTGATGTGGGATCTAGTGACTACACTGTCCGACACAGTGAGTACTTCACACTGAGGAATACTGGAATTGTAATACTTTGGGCTTTCGTGTAATTGGCTGGAAATTTTCATAAAAAAAAACCGAGCGAGAGAATGACAGACAGACAGGCAGATGAGATGTTTCTGAAAGCCTTATCTTTCAAGATCGTACAAAATAGGAGATTAATTGCTAATGGGTAAATCAAACCTTGTTCTAATGCATTTTCCGGCATTGATATATCTCCGTCCATACTCAAATCATCATCAAATTCACCATCAAGGGAAGACCCTGAACTCCTAAACGAATCCTGAAAACCAAAGAATTTGGAAATATCATTACGGTCTACTACAAAATTAATGGTGTTTTACGCCTCTTTGAAAGTTATTTGTAACAGCACGGCGACAACTCGGATATTCATATAGATAGATGTACATGTATTTTCTGGGTTTCACCAGTACTACGTTGGAGCTCTGAAGTGTCTTGTCCAAGGACCCTCCCTCGAAAAATCCAGGGTCGGACCTGGGTTCACAAGGTCATCAAGTCCTACATTTTACCACTGAGGCACGTAGGACCCGTAGTCAACTATAACCTTGTTATTTACAAAACAAAACAGGGAAATAAATAAGCACACACGCACATACACACACAAACCATAAAACCAAAAGTAAACATGAACCCATTTGTTCTCTCGATTTCAGTCCTTTGTTTGCGGAGCAACCAGGTATTGGTTTCATCCCGAACTATAGGATGACGTAAACATATCTCCAGCGTTGCACTGCTTCCTGTCCAAGTTCCGGTCCACGAGTGTAAACATAGATTTGTAATTAATCGGTTATCAAAAATAAGAGGGCCATGATGGCCCTGTATCGCTCCACTGGCTAATAAGTAAGAAGAGGGCCATGATGGCCCTGAAATCGCTCACCTCAGTCTATTGACCAAACATGAACCATTTACCATTTTCAATCTAGTTTCCCAGTGACCTAGTTTTTTTTTTATCAGAAATTACCCATTATCAAACAATTTTGAGATATCAATAAGACAAACATTCTGACCAAGTTTCATGAGTACTGGACTGAAAATGTGGCCTCTACAGCGTACAAAACGATTTTCTAAGATTTGACCAAGTGACTTAGTTTTTGACCCGACAATTTCCCATCGTCAAACTCTTTTGAGACATCACCAAAAGAAACATTCTGACCAAGTTTGAAGAGTATCAGGCAAAAAATGTGGCCTCCAGGGCATACACAATGTTTTTATAACATTTGACCTATTGACCTACTTTTTGATCCAACATGACCCATTTTCAAACTCATCTAAGATATTATTAAGGCAAACGTTCTGACCAATTTTCAAGAGTGTTGGACTGAAAATGTGGCTACCAGAGCGAAAACAAGGTTTTTCTAAGATCTGACCTGGTTACCTAGTTTTTGACCCTATATGACCCAATTTCAAACTTGTCCGAGATATTATCAAGACAAACATTCTGACTAACTAACAAGAGTTTTGGACTGAAAATGTGGCCTCTAGAGCATACAAAAGTTTTTTTTAAAACATTTGACCTGGTGACCTAGTTTTTGACCCAACATGACACATTTTCACACTCATCCAATATATTATCAAGACAAACATTCTGACCAACTTGCAATGGTTTTGGACTGAAAATGTGGCATATAGAGCAATCACAAGGTTTTTCTATGGTTTGATCTGGTGACCTAGTTTTTGACCCGACATGACCCATTTTCGAAGTCGTCCGAGATATCACCAATGCAAACATTCTGGCCAACTTTCATGAGTATCGGACTGAAAATCAATCAATCAATATATCAATCAATATACCTTTATTCAAGTATTTAGGCCTCTGGCCCATATACACTTACATAACATTCAACAATTTTGTACAATGAGTGACATATTTACAACAATTTATAAGCTCCTGCAGTTCACAGCTCTTGAGAAAATTATAATATACATCTTTAGCTTATAAATGAAAAAAAGAAAGAGAAAATATAATACCTACTGACAATGTTCTTAAACCAATTAACATGTGAGCAAAAAATCTCATAGTTGAAGACCTTAAGGAAAAAAATTGTGACAGAAGATCCTAATACAACTAAACGTTAACATTTAAAGAATAAATTCTCAATGTCTTCCCACAAGTTTGCTAATTATTTTAATGTTTCAGTGTGTTTGTTGCCCTCAGATAGTTGATAATTTTGAAAATATTGTGACAGAAGTGTGTTATTCATCGAAAAGATAAAGAAAAGAACGATCAAAACTATGTTTATCTTCAACCTTTTGGAAACATTATGATAAAAGATAGATTCTTAACCCTTATTTTGCCAAATTACTCAGATAAAACTTTCGAGCCGATAGTAAAACCCAAACAGTTATATTTCAAGTTATGTTATGGAGAGAAATGTCCTCCCTATGGGACAGTGTAGATCCGAGATCAGACCATACGTTTTGTGCAGTCTGATCCTGATCCACACAGCCCATCAACTGTCATCGAGTAGCGCTTAGCAGCCTAGGCGTTACACGATTGGCAAAGAATCAAAGTACATGTGACAATGCTGCTAGAATATAACAGTGTTTATTCTGCATTTTGTAGATTAAAAGAAAAAGGATTAACATCATGTCTACATTGACACAAAATTCTATATAAACCTAATTTATATACACAACATTACAACTTATATATAAAACAAGTATATGAAAAAGACTGAAGAGACAAAAAATTAGTGACCAAAAAAAAAAATCACTTTATATAAACGCTGGCATAAATTTTTTACAGCGATCCTTTATGCTCTTTTAGAGCAAAGCTTTTAAAAACATTGTGATTTTTCATGCCCATTTACAGGAAATCTTTTGAAAAACATTGTGTCAGATGGACACCTACTAAGGTTGGTATTTTAATGTTCTGGTAGAGGTAAGCTGTCAAAAAATTGCGACTTGTCATACTGTCTTGGAGGAAGACCACTAATAAATTTCGACTTTTCATGTACCTCTGAATGAATTCCCTTGAAAACATTGCGATAAAAGGTGATGTAACAACTACATGTTTATGCTTGTTTAGAGCAATACTGATGTTAATACTGCAAATTTTCGTGCTCCTTTAGAGTGAAACTTATGAAAACATTGTGGTTGCATTACATACAAAAATTGGTATGAGAGAGACTCATAATATCAACTTATTTTAAAAGGGAAAACCCCGATATTTACAATGCTTACGAGCACACCCTTATTTTAGCTCATTACCAAACAACAATATTTTATGCTTGTCCAAATTGAATGCATTTGCAGACGTCAAAATGAAAGTGTCTGAAAATTTAAAACTCAATTTGTGAAGGATAGAAAACATTGTTGGGAAAGGAGAAAACGCCGGTTACGGCATTTTCTCCTTTTCCCACAATGCCCACTAGAGGCTTCTTTCTCAGGGTCGTCAAAAGTAGGGATTGTGTGGTAATGCATTAATACTGCTTTTATACTCCTTAAGTTAAGCAAATCTTTCAAAAAGAGAGAGAAAAGAAACAACAATTAACACAAGAGCCGTCAGAGACGGGTTATGCTCCCCGAACAAGTGCTTGCCATAAAATATAAGAAATTGATATAAATTCACTTCTTTTATCCTAGAAGAACCTGTTCATGCCACCCAAAATCTGAAGTGAAAAGGCAATTACTATCTTAGAGATAGCCAACACAAACTTGAAGAGGACAATAAGCCCAATAAGCCCCCTTTAAGCCCTTTTTTCCCATAAGACAATATTGGATCATTGCAATAAATACAACGGGTGTGTGGTTTGTGGCATTTTTGAATAATAATTCAAAATTCCATAAAATTTTGAGCAGTCATGTATTAAATATTACATAAAACAATTTTTTACATGAAGCCCCCTTTTTCCGAGACGCAGCCTGAAATTGAGAAAAAGGAAGAGAGGTACCTGGGCAACGTTCCAACAAGTTCAGATTTGAAATTTCACAAAGTTTTGAGCACTGATAAAGGAGAACCTAGTGAAAAACAATTCTTTCCATGAAGTCCCCTGTGATGCAGCCTTAATTTGAGAAACCAGGAAAGACGTATTTGCGCATTAATAATTCATAGATTGCAAAAACAAAGGGCACATGTTGAAACTTGTAAAACAAGATATAACCCTGAAATGTTGACAAAAACTGAACAAGATATTAGTAAAAATTGCAATTTTACATTAGGGCCCCTTTTTCATTTTACAAGAAACCCCCTTTTTCCATGACAGAGGGTCAAATTGAAAAACACATTGATAAAGAAACAAGAGCACATGGTGAAACTTTGAAAAAACAATATAACCATGAAGTTTAATGAAATTTTGACCAAAACTGAATGAAATATTAGTAAAAATTGGAATTTTGCAAGAAGCCCCCTTTTTCCATGACAGAACGTCAACTTAAAAAACGCCCAGGTTAAAAATAGCAAGGGCACATGCTAAAACTTTCCATAAACAATATAACCATGAAGTTTCATGATATTCTGACAAAAACTGAATGAGATATTGGAAAAAAATTGCAATTTTGCATTAAGCCCCTTTTTTCCATGACATGGGGTCAAATTGAAAATCCTGAAAAAGCTTATCGGCGCCTTACCCTAAGGAGTTCATACATGAAGTTTTATCCAATTTGATCCAAGGGTTGTGGAGAAATCGCTTCGGACGGACGGACGGACAGACGGACGGAAGGATGGACGGACAGACAGACGAAGCGGCGACTATATGCTCGCCCTTCGGGGAGCATAAAAATACATGGATGGTTGGTTATATAAATGATTATATTCAATTTCAATTCAAAATACCTTATATGGCTCTAATCTTCACTTTAGAAGAAATATGAGCAATTAACAATTTACAATATTTCATAGTCACAGCGAGAAGTTTCTTTTCGACAGTATATAAACACAAAATTACTGATTCTCTAGAAGCACGGTGAGGAAACTACATAGACGGAGCCATTGGCTCTGTTAAGGAAATCTTGTGTGGGTTTTTCCGGTCACGTGCGGCGCCGTCAATATCGGCTGTTTCGGTGGACACGAAAACGTAAGTTTTCCATTTATTGTCAAAATTTGATTTTATACTGAACACTAGCGAGAAAAGGGGAATTGTATGAGGGGCCCATGACTTTCAACTTACTTCCTTGTCCGTAGGGAGTTCCAAGTCGGCGCGGTTTTGTCTGAAACACTTTTGCCGTGAGCCACGGTGAGGTAAACAAAGGTAATTTTCTATAATGACCACAGGCTTTCTATTGCTCTTTCTGCATAAATATTACTTATCTAAATGTTTACACCGTCCGAATGTATGAAGTGATTATCTAATCCTTCCCCACTCACGAAAAACAAAATTTGAATCAAAATAAAAAAAAATTGAGAAAAAATAAACAATGGCTCCGTCCATATCGGCCGGCTCTGTCTATATCGGCTGGCTCCGCTGTATGAGGGTGAGTTTTAGAAGCGACGTATATGCACAATTGAAACAAAACTCACACACACACACACACACACACACACACACACACAAACACAATTCGCTTTATTTTCTTTCGCACGGGAACGCGGACGACCGAGGTGACTACAATAGCTCTTCACACTTCGTGCAGTCAAGCTATAAGTAAGTACTCAAGTCTGGAGTGTCAACTTCAGACATACCTGCAAAACTTTTACAAAGGTTATTCTCAAATATTGGTTTTATTCAGTTTTGCGTCCCCCAAGCTGTTAAACTGGTATTGGATGGGTAAGTGGGAGGAAACGGGAGTACCCCGGGAGTATCCCGGGAAAAACACCCGACACACCCGCAAGCAGAACTTGGCTTGTCCACGTTGTCCGAGAGTGCCCTGTACCCACAGGGTGATATGGTCGAATGATCAAGAGCACTGAAGTCAACCACTTTAACCACTCAACCACGTGACCGCCCTTTTTGAAATGATAGATGGTTCGAGAAAAGCATCACCATTCCAAAAATAACTTTCAAAAAATCTAACTTTTGACTGGTAAACCCAATAGCGAAAAAAACCTATCGCTTCTAAAACTCGCCCTCATACAGCGGAGCCAGCCGATATAGACAGAGCCGGCCGATATGGACAGAGCCATTGTTTATTTTTTCTCAATTTTTTTTATTTTGATTCAAATTTTGTTTTTCGTGAGTGGGGAAGGATTAAATAATCAATTCATACATTCGGACGGTGTAAACATTTAGATAAGTGATTTTTATGCAGAAAGAGCAATAGAAAGCCTGTGGTCATTATAGAAAATGACCTTTGTTTACCTCACCGTGGCTCACGGCAAAAGTGTTTCAGACAAAACCGCGCCGACTTGGAACTCGCAACGGACAAGGAAGTAAGTTGAAAGTCATAGGTCCCTCATACAATTCCACTTTTCTCGCTAGTCTTCAGTATAAAATCAAATTTTGACAATAAATGGGAGACTTACGTTTTCGTGTCCACCGAAACAGCCGATATTGACGGCGCCGCACGTGACCGGAAAAACCCACACAAGATTTCCTTAACAGAGCCAATGGCTCCGTCTATGTAGTTTCCTCACCGTGAGAAGGGCTTTTCTCAAGTTGAAAGCATCAATAAGAAACTTCGATACTTTTAAAACTGTACCCCTGTCTTTAAGTTCTAAAATTCTGTGAAACCTATTTCTGTTTTCATTGCGAAGCCAGTTTTTATTGAAATAAAGTAGTCTTAGATTTTCGTATTCCATACATTCGAAAAAGAAATGAAATTCATCCTCAATTATATTTAGATTTTTTTGTTTACGTAAAGGACATATTTGTAATTGTCTGTCTATCCCTAAATGCCTCCACTTTTCGATCATCAGATCATGATTTGAACATCTAAAATTAGAAAGCATTTTCTTATACACGTGTGATATATCTAGACTTAATAGTATTCGGGTGTTAAGTTTGACTTAAAGTATTTATAGTGATGAGCTTTTGGTGTACTGTCGATATCAGAAAACCATTTCTGGGTAAAAATATCCTTTACTCTCTGACAAAATAGTCTAAGAAATATGTTTTCATTACCAACTTCTTGGGCAACCCATGCGTAGCCAAAACCGTAAAGAAATAAAAGATGTTTAATATTTGTTGTCCAAGTATGTCTACCTGTTATATCAAGCCGTCATAACATCTCATAGCCAATATTTCATACAAAGTTTCATGTAAGTTAGGCTAATTGGCAGTCTTCCACATTCACCTTATGCCATGGCGTCACATGTTTTATGAGCTAGGTTGCCGACAATTTTACAATACTTAATGTGAACCCTTTCGATTTTATCTATATACCTGTAACCCCAAATTTGACTTCCATAACAAAGAATAGGTTTGACTGCAGAACCAAATATTTTGAACATGTCCACAGGTTCGAGAAAGCCAAACTTCCAACGTATTCGGCACATAATACCAATGGCTTTAACTGCCTGTCGTGAAAGCATATCAATAGCTGTATTCCAGGATAAATTGGAAGTGAGGTAAAGTCCTAGATATTTGTATACAGGTATTATTTCAATTTCTTTGTTGTTACAAAACCATTTTTCAGATTGTTTGATGATGCCTCCATTTCTAAAGACCACAATTTTTGTTTTTTCTGCATTAATATTCAGACCAACTGAACGGGAAAATTCAGAGATATAATAAATCTGTGTCTGCAACTGTATAATTGTGTCCGAAAAACTAGATACGTCGTCTGCAAATAGCAGGCAGTTTAGTTCTCTAATTGCATTACTTACAAAAATACCCCTCCCACTACTTTGATTAACATAGTCTATTAAATCATTGATGAAAATGGAAAATATATGAGGACTTGCAACACAACCCTGACGTGTTCCGACCGTGCATCTAAAGTATTCCGTTAAAGTATCGTCTACTTTCACGTAAGATTTTAACTGCCCATATAAAGATTGAAATGTAGAAAGAAACTTTCCACTGATACCCTTTCTGCGTAGCGCGTCCCATAATTTATCATGTCTAATGCTGTCAAATGCTTTTTCGAAATCGATAAATATATAAAAAAATCTGCCTCTCCTTTTTGAAAGATATTTCTGTGTCAGTGACATTAACACAAAAATATTATCTATAGTTGAAAAATCTTTTCAATTTGATTTGAACCTTGGCCGCCTTCCTATTGCCTGTCATTTATCCGCCCAATGTCTTCTGTTTCTTCCCTATACACATAAGTTGCCCCGTCAATGACCAGTTTATTAAAACGTAAGTAAGCTCTTTTTCCTGACTCTATGGCATCCTTCATAAAAGGCATAAGCAGCTTTCGTATTCTTCTTACATTCTCAGGAAAATCCTCACTTATCCTTACTGTTTCCTCATCGGATCTCAAAGTTCCGTTTTCCCGCTCTGTTTTCACTTTGTCTTTATATTTTCTCAAGATCAAAGACTCAAATCAGTCAAGTCACGCCTCACTAACCCTTCTTGCACAATGCAACAAATACCAAAGTCAATAACTTGCAAAATAATGCAATAAAAAGCCTCTCCTTTTCTTCAGATATACCTCAATACTTCCGACTGACGCTGTATAAAGCTGAAATTCGTTGCTTCTATAACTCGTGTTTTTTTCCAACGTTTTTTCCCCCGAGTATCAGAGCTTCAAAAAAATAAACATCATCCAAGGGACGTCACTCTTACTAATGTGGCCTGTAGAGTGTATTCACAAGGTTTTTCTAAGATTTGACCTAGTGACCTAGTTTTTGACCGGACATGACCAATTTTCGACGTCGTCCGAGATATATCACCAAGGCAAACAATTTGACCAAGTTTCAAAAGTTTTGGATTGAAAATGTTGCCTCTAGAGCGTACACAAGGTTTTTCTACGATTTGACCTAGTGACCTAGTTCTTGACCCTACATGACCCATTTACGAACTTGTCCGAGATATCATCAAGGCAAACATTCTGACCAACTTTCAAGAGTTTTGAATTGAAAATGTGGTCTTTAGAGCGTACACAAGGTTTTTCTAAGATTTGACCTAGTAACCTAGTGTTTGACCCGACATAACCCACTTTCGAACTTGTCCGAGATATTATCAAAGCAAACATTCTGACCAACTTTCATGAGTATCAAACTAAAAATGTGGCCTCTAGAGCGTACTCAAGGTTTTTCTAATATTTAACCTAGTAACCTAGTTTTTGACCCGACCATTTTCGAACTTGTTCGAGATTTTATCAATGCAAGCACTTTGACCAACTTTCATGAGTATCGGACTGAAATGTGGCCTCTAGAGCGTACACAAGGTAAAAGTTGACGACGGACGACGGACGGCGACGCACGACGGACGCCGGACACAACACTATCACAATAACTCACTCTGAGCACTTCGTGCTCAGGTGAGCTTAAAACACTACAAGCCAAACATTACAATATTTGGCCAATTGGTTTCAAATTAGAGGACATACTAAATTTCTTATATAAAATACTACGGAAAAGTTGTGACCCTCGGGAAAAGCCAATTTCGACCACAAAGCTATAACTACTTGAATCCTGGTGGAAGTTCACAAGTTAAAGCCCCATAACAAAAAAATACAAGATTAGACTACACAAAATGGGCAGTTTGATCTGTGATCTAAACTGCATTTTACAGAGACTCTGAACCAAGGCAACCTTGTTTTTAGGGTCAAAAGTCTGGACTGAGAATGTCTGTTTGGTTTGTTTAGTGCTCCAAAAGTTCATTTAAGGTGTCAGTTTGTGATGAAACTACACCAAGTTAACTATTTAGCACTGAGACTATTACTAATTCCGTAGACCAAAGCTCCATATACAGCAAGGGAGTGATTTTGATTTCAAAGTTGCAAATAAATTATGAATCATTCTTAACTAAACCCTATGTTGTGGGTACACATTAGAAACGTCTCGTTGAGTTCTCACAACACAGGGTTTGGAAGAGAAATAATGCTAAAATGCCCATTTTGTGCAGTCTAATCTTGATCTACTATGGCACCCAAGGCAACAAAGGTACTTAGTTCTTTACTACGTAACAAATTTTTAGACAGATCAGAATCAGAATGCGTGATTATAAACAAGAAGTTTTTTAAAGTATCCTCGATAAAAGGCCCTGTAAAACATGAAAACCATGAGACAGGGTGAAATTTAGTAGCCCTAATCTTTATTATGGTAACTAACAAGATGACTTAGACAGTTTTCAACACAAACGCCCATGCAAAACTTGTAGTAATCTTTAGTAAGTAATCTTTATTAAAGTCTCATTCATGTACAACAATTATTACAACTGATATAAAAGACATGGAAGTATATGTACATGACCATTCTATATAGAATTATAAGAGACTATCATAAAAACAATGCATGAAATATTCTACATATTCTACATAAGTGGTAAAATTCAGTTGCGGATTTTACCATAAAACATGATTTTTAAAACGTATTTAAAAACTACAGTTTATGGCTAGTTTCTTGTTGTAGTCTTCGGATCGCTCGGATACTATCCTGGGATATTTGTTATAAATCAGCAGCTGAATCTTGTAGAGGTAAAACATGGAGATAAGAAATATTGTTATTTACTGACAGAAAATGACCTTAGCTTAAGAATGTGTAGGCAGGTTTTGGCACAAAATTTTATCAGATACTGATTGGATAATAAAAGACTTAGTTGGTCTGGTTTGCTTAGAAATAAAAAGTTCGGTTTAATTTCTACTGCTTTTAAAAATAAATTGGTTCTCAGATCATTGTAAACATTGCATTCTAATAAAACATGTGACTCATCCTCGACTGCACTACGAAAGGGGCATTTACGTTCATTCAGTTTCAGGTTCTCAAAGCGGCCAGTTTCTATTCGTATAGGAGCTACCCCACATCTAAATTTACAAAGCGCTGATCTATGACTTGGCGGTAGAATCAATTTACAATATTCTTCTGTTTTAAATTCGTGTTTAAAAGTTCTATATGTACGTAATTTGTTACGACCCTTTCCGGATGTACCGGTAGTACTATTCAGTGTTGTTAACCATTCGGTTATGAACAAATCCATAGACGTTCTTTCGACTTCTTGCGTGAATGAAAATTTATGTAATGGGCCGGACAAATCAAGATCGAAATTAGGATTAAGAGACAAAAATTGTTTTTTAACAAAATAAAACCAGTTTTTACAATGCATAGATTGAGAGTTAGACCATACTGCAATACGTTTATTCAATCGGGAGTTATTTGTCTGAGAAAGGCGCGCCCAGAAAATAGCAATTGATTTCCACTGACGAACAATGGGTGGAACCCAACCCATTTCCCCATAAACAGCAGCGTTTGGTGTGTATTTACCAACTCCTAGGTAGAATCTCATAGCTCGATTCTGAACTGCATTAATGCAAGAAAACGATTTAAATCCCCACACACAAGCCCCGTATGATATCATAGGCCAAACTAAATAGTCATAAAGTTTAGTGAAAACATCATAGGAAACGCCACCAAGAAGCTTACATTTGGCAATAAGCAATCCTAAACCTCTACTCGCACTTTGTGCTACCATTCTGGCAGTTACATTTAAATCAAGATGTTCTTGTAATACTAGGCCTAAATACTTATATTTGTCAACAGTTAATAGAACACTTGTGCCACAAGTAAAAATGTATTCTGACCGAATCTGCAATGGAGATCGGAAATGTATAACATTGCTTTTATCGGGATTTATTTGCATATCGTTAGCACAGCACCAGTCGTTTAACGCATTAAGTAGCACCTGTAAATCATACTCGCTTTCAGCCAGTAGAACCACGTCGTCAGCATAAAGAAGGATACAGACCTTCTCATTGTCAATTCTTATACCAATATCCAGTGCCTTTAAGTACAGGACGAGATCATTTATGTATAAATTGAACAATAAGGGAGATAACCCACAGCCTTGTTTTAGACCGCTGTCTACAGGAAACCAGTCTGTTACAAAAGAATTAACCCGAATGCACGCAGCTACAGACAAGTATAACGATTTCACAGCGTTTAACATTTTGCCCGTCAAACCTATATCAATTAATCTGTTCCATAGTTTCGCTCGGTTTATAAAATCGTATGCCTTACGAAAGTCTATAAAAGCAGCAAACGTCGATTGTTTCTGCTTTTTACGGGTTTCAATCAAATTTACAAGACTACAAATATGATCTACAGTGCTCCTCTTCTTACGGAAACCATTCTGCTCATCCGATAAAATATTATTAGATTCAGCCCAGGTGGATAATCTATCATTTAAGATTTTAGAATAAATTTTATACATCGTGCAAGCGAGAGAGATGCCCCTGTATGATAAAGGATCTCTTGGATCAGATGTTGCACATTTGGGGATTGGATTTATGATACATTTGTTCCATACGGAAGGTACTATCCCTGTGTCAAAACAATGATTATATAAAGCGTGTAGGAAAAGTATCGTTGCATCATTTTTTAACACCTCCGATGGAATTTCATCTATCCCACTCGCTTTGCCCCGTTTTGCGTCAATAATAGCCTTTCGAACCTCTAGTATAGATATGCGGACATTGTATGGTGTATTAACCATGCCATTACCATAGTGAGTGTTAGATGCCGTATCATCCCCTTTCGTATTGTTATACAGTGAACTAAAATCATGCTTCCACTTATTCAAAATGTCCGTTACATTTGAAGAGGTTGAACCATTTTCAAGGACGACTTCCATCGGTATGCGACTACTTTTACCTTGTCCTACACCGAGTTTACCTATAGACCTCCAGAAGTCTGACTGGTTCGCATTACAGGCGTTCAAAAGTTCGTCTTGCATTGCGTACCAGTACGCTCTTTTGGTTCTCTGAACTTTACGATCAAACTGCCTTCTGCTCTGAACATAGACTGCCTTAAGCTCTGACTTAAGATTGTCTCCAGAACAGTTAAGCCAATCCCGTTCAGCTCGGCACATATTCCACCAAATAAGAGATAAATCTGCGTTCCACCGAGGTTTGCTACGCCTATATTTCTTCTTGGAAGCGCCATGGTGAAAACTTTTATAGGGTATATCATTATACATATTCTCTTTAACAAAAGCGCACCATTCTTCGTAAATAATATCAATATCATTTTGACATTGTTGACGTTGCTCTAATTTCTCTATAAAAGCATTCACTTGTATTAAAGACGCATGTCCATTCAAAAATGAATCATTTACTTTGCTTAAATCAAATCTATCGAACCAAGGATTCCTGGACGAATTGACCGTTTCCACAGGCTCTGTGAGATCTGTGCCGATATTCCAAGACAACAATGAATGATCTGGGATACATGTCGGTATAAGGGAGTGAACTATACCGGCTTTGTTAATGACGTCAGACGTTAGAGTAATTTTAAAATCTGTAATCTTATAAAGTTCATCATGTGAGACTACACAGTAATCGACCACTGATGAACCCTTAGCAGATACAGAGGTAAATTCATCGGAAGCGTCACTTCGTCCATTGAGCATACACATATTTGCATTTATCAAAAAGTCAATAAATTGCTCCCCATATGAATTACAAGAAAAGTCTACAATATGTCTTGGTACAATATCATCTACTCCTGCTATGAAATCATCCAAATTACCACATCGACTATTGAAATCACCACAAATGTATATCATACCACAATCTTGAAATGAATAAATGTCAGTTAATAAACATTCAAAGAAGTAATTTGAGTCAAAGAAGCGGGATGAGTTTTCTGGGGGCAGGTAGCAGACACAAGGCAAAAGCGTGAAGTCATCAAATTTGTGAACCATTTTAAGCCATAGAATACCTTCACATGAACTGTTTAATACTTGAATATTGAATACTTCACTAAGAGTAGTTTTAATCAAAAATCCTACGCCACCAGACCCATTTCTTGCTTTCCTATGAATGCTTTTCCTGTTGAGACCATACCAGCTGTATCCATTTATACTAATTGTATTTTCACCAACCAAATGAGTCTCTGCTAATCCTAAGATGTCAAAATCGCTTCCAAGGATGCATGATAGTCTTAAGTTGAAGTTATCTGACTCTGGATTCATATTGAAACCGCGCACATTCCAAAACCCGGCTTTATACTAATATCTACGGTTACCTCCACCATGACTACCACGACCGCGATTCCCGCCACGATTGTTTCTTCCCTTACTGCCTACTCTGTTCCAGCCTACGTGATTTTCGTCACGGTCAGTGTTAAATTGTCTATCAAGATTATGAGCATTTGAGTTTTGGTTTATATTACGGTGTCTCTGTTCACCATTGTTAACGTTCTCTTGCCGGGAAAAAACAACACGTGAGCCCTTCATTGACAGTTCATCACGCTGAATCACATTCAAGATGGTACGAAAATTGCTTGTCATCAGCCTATCTGCATACAATTGATCATGATTAATGAAAACGTTTGCATATTGGTGATTACCCTTTAAATATTTTTTGGCATCCATCACCTTTCGTTTGTCCTCGTGTGACGTAAATTTAGCTATCACCAACCCTGACCTACCATTTGAGTTGATTTTCTCTCAGCACTTACACAGCAAACGTTTGTTATTTTGAGGCCATTTCGTATGAGAGTATTGAATTTGTGTGTCGTGTTCTCCTTATTGGATTCTGGCAGGTTCCTTATAACAACGTTCAGTGACAAGTCTGAATGGTTGAGCGCGGGAGGTACATTTGAGAGTTTACGTAATTTCTCATTGATATCGTAGAGATCCGAGGATATATCTGCCCTTATATCATCTTTTAGCGATTCCATCTTATCCTCCACATCCTTACGAATTCGGTTCAGTTCGGAGTTAACCCTTTTGTTCAGTAGCTGAGCTACTTTAGCAGAAATTCTCTGTTCCAAACCAGATTCTTATTTGTCCATACGCTCATTCATCGCACTAAATTGCATGTGAATATCAGCGGAAAGTTGGGCCAGCATGTGCTCAACAGAAAGACCTGTACCAATATCACAGGTGTCCAGTGAGGTAACATGTGAAGAACCATTATATAGAGCACGTTTTGCTTTATCAGTTATTCGCGCCTTCTTAACTGAGGAGTCCCTGCTACAAGGATCTGATGCGTTTCGTTTACGCCCTGTTTGAACGGGTGTTCCTACTCTAGTCACCTGCTGCGAAGACATGATAGCTTCTACATAATCAGCTGCATCATTCGTTGTTCCCTCCGAGCCACCATAGTTATGTAAAAACTTGTGTGGGGACAAACTTGACCCCAAGGCTATAATTTGGGCCCTTCTGGTAGAGGCCCACTAGATAAAGCTACATGCAAAATTTGGTAGCGCAAGGCCTTATGGCTTGTTAGTGATCGACCTAATTTTTGTCCAATCAGAGAGGAGTATTGATGGAAATTTTCTACCTCTTAAAAGTCCATAAAATTTTATCTGCTTGAAATAAAGACAGCCGTTCCGCACGTATGAATTCTACTGGCTCCTCGCACATCTACGTAAAATTAATTCATGCTCCTCTCAATCATTTAAAGCACGATTTGAAACTTGTTACAACACAACCTAAACCCTTTACCAAGTAATCCTGTATGTTATCGGTGAATGTTTGAATTTAGAAAATATTGCAGAAAAGGGGGAAATTGCAATAAAGGAATTGAGAAATAAAACAAAATCTGATTTTTCTTTTCTATATTTTTTACCCCCAATAAATTTTACATCCAAATGGACGACCCAAGTAGTTTTTGCGTTCTTTAACGCTTAATCTGCAGAGAACGTGTAGTCTGATCATGAATTGAAACATTGTGCTAAACAGCGCAATACTAAAATTTATGGACTGATTGCACGTTGTCCGTTCTGTATCATGACAAAAATTTGACAACAAAGAAATGACATCTGAAAATCTCGAAAGTAAAAAAGATTATCTACAGCAAGAGCCATCTGATTAGTTTTTAGAAAAGTTCAAGTTGTCCTTTTGTTTTCTTTTAAAAATAACCCTAAATAGATAGTATTTAGCAGGTACAGGTATGAAGGAAAGTCCGAAAATGCTTGCCATGCACTCTTTACAAGATGCCAAAACATTAGGCTCCAGCATATTAAAAGCAGCCCAGCCACGTATGGTTAGTGTATCTGACTCGTAACCTGGAGGTTACGGGTTCGATACCTGGTTGCGGCGAACTCTCTTTCCGGTAAACATTTGCATCTCACTTCTGATGCATGTGAAAAAATTAGTCAGTGGCTTTGGAAAGAAAGTTGTGTCAGTACTGGTGTGAAAAAGGCAGGAAACAGAAGCGGTGTAAAATAACAATCATCTATAAATTAACCAATTAATTCAATCTCTTTAAATGTCGACCTCATTTGATAACAATTGATAAGGAGGAACAACAACAATTGAGATGGTAGATTGTTTACAAATGTCATACCTAGATTATCTTATATATCCAAGGACAACGCATTTATAAACGAGAAGTGGGTACATTTGTGATACCTAAAATGTTGACCTTGAAAAATCAACATATACTAAAATTTATAGTGTTTTGCATGTACCCTAAAGAACGAAATCTATTGATAAATATGTGAACTTGTATTTTTTGAAAAAAGAAAGAAAAAAAAAAAGGACTGCAATCATAAACCATATCAGTTACCTGTTTTTACAAGTTCTTGTGTGGGCAATTGCAACAATTGCAAACATGATATATTATCATCTTTGAAAATTTCGTCGAAGTCATTTCCTAAGAAAAGGTCAAAATTCGGTTTGGCTTCCGCCATTGTAAAGACAGCAATGCCATGCACTTTTCTTTCGCAAAATTTGGGCTTGGAGACACGCATAACCTGAGGGTACTGTGCACGAGGAAATCCACGTGATAGTTTTGTTTTCACGTGTTCGGGCGGGTCTTTACAATAAAACAAAACAATGAAATTTGATGAAAGTCATGTTTCTTGATATACTTATGTCATGTGGTCGTGTTTATAGGGTCATGCGGTAATGAAGGCATGTCTTTGCATAATATCTAGGACAAACTTTATAGAGAATGCAGTCTCTATAAAATGATTTATATAAAAACCCAGTCGATCACTAAGTTGGTTAGAGCACAAAAAAGAGAATTCTTCGAGAAATTAGTGATCGACCTAATTTTTTGTCCAATCAGAGAGGAGTATTTATGGAAATTTTCTACCTCTTAAAAGTCCATGAAATTTTATCTGCTTGAAATAAAGACAGCCGTTCCGTACGTATGAATTCTACTGGCTCCTTCCACATCTACGTAAAATTAATTCATGCTCCTCCCAACCATTTAAAGCACGATTTGAAACTTGTTACAACACAACCTAAACCCTTTACCAAGAAATCCTGTATGTTATCGATGAAAGTTTGAATTTAGAAAATATTGCAGAAAAAGGGGAAATTGCAATAAAGAAATTGAGAAATAAAACAAAATCTGATTTTTCTTCTCTATATTTTTTACCCCCAATAAATTTTACATCCAAATGGACGACCCAAGTAGCTTTTTTGCGTACTTTAACGATCAATCTGCAGAGAACGTGTAGTCTGATCATGAATTGAAACATTGTGCTAAACAGCGCAATACTAAAATTTATGGACTGATTGCACGTTGTCCGTTCTGTATCATGACAAAAATTTGACAACAAAGAAATGACATTTGAAAATCTCGAAAGTAAAAAAAGATTATCTACAGCAAGAGCCATCTGATTAGTTTTTAGAAAAGTTCAAGTTGTCCTTTTGTTTTCTTTTAAAAATAACCCTACAAAAGATAGTATTAAGCAAGTACAAGTATAAAGGAAAGTCTGAAAATGCTTGCCATGCACTCTTTATAAGATGCCAAAACATTAGGCTCCAGCATATTAAAAGCAGCCCAGCCACGTATGGTTAGTGTATCTGACTCGTAACCTGGAGGTTACGGGTTCGATACCTGGTTGCGGCGAACTCTCTTTCCGGAAAACTTTTGCATCTCACTTCTGATGCAGGTGAAAAAATTAGTCAGTGGCTTTGGAAAGAAAGTTGTGTCAGTATTGGTGTGAAAAAGGCAGGAAACAGAAGCGGTGTAAAATAACAATCATCTATAAATTAACCAATTATTCAATCTCTTAAAATGTCGACCTCATTTGATAACAATTAATAAGGAGGAACAACAACAATTGAGATGGTAGATTGTTTACAAATGTCATACCTAGATTATCTGATATATCCAAGGACAACGCATTTATAAATGAGAAGTGGTTACATCTGTGTTACGTAAAACGTTGACCTTGAAAAATCAACATATACTAAAATTTATAGTGTTTTGCATGTACCCTAAAGAACGAAATCTATTGATAAACATGTGGACTTGTATTTTTTGAAAAAAGAAAAAAAAAGGACTTCAATCATAAATCATATCAGTTACCTGTTTTTACAAGTTCTTGTGTGGGCAAGTGCAACAATTGCAAACATGATATGATATATCATCCTTGAAAATTTCGTCGAAGTCATTTCCTAAGAAAAGGTCAAAATTTGGTTTGGCTTCCGCCATTGTAAAGACAGCAATGCCATGCACTTTTCTTTCGCAAAATTTGGGCTTGGAGACACGCATAACATGAGGGTACTGTGCATGAGGAAATCCACGTGATAGTGTTGTTTTCTCGTGTTTCGGGCGTGTCTTTACAATAAAACAAAACAATGAAATTTGATGAAAGTCATGTTTCTTGATATACTTATGTCATGTGGGCGTGTTTATAGGGTCATGCGGTAATGGAGGCATGTCTTTGCATAATATCTAGGACAAACTTTATAGAGAATGCAGTCTCTATAAAATGATTTATATAAAAACCCAGTCGATCACTAAGTTGGTTAGAGCACAAAAAAGAGAATTCTTCGAGAAAATAAAAGCTACGGCGCAGAGTGCCTTCGCTTTTATTTTCTCGAAGAATTCTCTTTTTTGTGCTCTAACCATTACTTACATACCGGATCTTTTGTTTGGACCAGGTGTATATTTTTCAGAACGACCTATCTTAACAATAGAATGCACGAGCGCAGATCTATCTATGCACGTGCACAGGTTGTTCTGTAGATAGAAAACCTGCCCACGTGCTTGAAAGACATGCTCCACGTGCCACTGATGGATCTCGGGTTATGCAGGCCATTGGTACTAGCACGATAATATTGATTTTTAGAAATTTGTTTTATAACATGAAGGATCTTTCTGGTAAGATAGGTTTTAATCAGATTTTTACTGTTGACAAACTGACAAACTCAGCAATTCTTTAATAATTTCTTTCAAAGCAATCGTCAAAAAATCTATCCCCTCCTACTTACAAAATTTGCTGTTCTAAAACGTGTCTACAATGTTGTTTTATTTTGGTTCTAATGCACCCTATTTCCTATGAGACAGACTGTTGATTTGTCCATATTAGCACAATTTGACCTCTGGAAGGAAAAGGCTCTCGTCTTTTCTTCTTATTGTGAGAAAGCAATAAGAGACCTGGTATAGCTAGCTAAGAAATCAAACGAAATGCAATTTGAGTGGCCCGATTACTCCCATGGTCGAATGATCAGAATCGCTTTAAGACCAGCCGTCTTAATCTCGATCCCAATGTTCAGGGCTTGAGCCTCACTGGGAGTTTTGCCGTGATATGACTAAAATAATGTTGAAAGTGGTGTAAAAACTATTTAATCAATCAATTAATCGATCAATGATTACTGGCCTTCGGCCCTAAAGATCTAGATGAACAGATGCAAACGAACAGACGGTAGAATTTAAGTCACGATAGTGTTATCGGCTAAAGCAGAAATCCAAGAATACTTCTAAGAACCTACACCGAGCAATGAACTCACTCACAGTATATAAACGAACTGTACCCAAACCGGATCTTGCGAGTAAATTTCAGTGATGTCCACTTTGCATTAGAGACAGCCGAGATAAAAATTGTTGCGTCTTTCATACTGCTGAATGTAAACTATGTGAATCTTTATTTATAGTTTATGCCAAACCTTTATTGTCAATACATAAACTGCTATATAATCATTCTTAGCTTTAAAACATTGAAATTCTCAATACTCACCGCAGGCTACAGCGTCATTTGCAGTAGACCCGATCTTAAATCAGCTTTTATCATGTTAAGGCTGGCTGAAACACGTTTTCTGAGTTTGAACCAGTGCAATTAATTAATTAAAAAAGACATTTGCGGCATTGGGCATTTTAAAGTTCGATTTTGAACATAAAAAATAAGAATTAATGCCTCTATGTAAAGTAGGTCAACTGTACGTTTCTTGCTGATGATTCGTACCCTTACTTGCGAGTTTACGAAATCTATCTGTACGGTGTCTTGGGAGTTTTTTTCAAATATTCTGTACTGTTCTTGGGATAACAAATCTGATGCCTAATGGTATAAATCTGTATAAAATGGAGTAAGTCAGATGCCTTTACAGCAAACTGTCAACCACAAGCTTTTGTGATATAAATAAATCATAATTTGGAAATCCATATAGGAAAAACCTCAGATCAAACTTTCAGAATTTGACTCACAAAGAAAAGAAACAATTTCGTATAAAAAAACTTCAAAAGTATTCCAAAAGATTTGAAGCTATGGAACAGGCCTCTGCAACCTAATGGTGATACTAAGACAGTGAGTTTGAAGGCTTGTTTATGTGTCACCATTTAAAAAAAGCCCCATAAAGAAAGACACCAGTGAGGGATGTTCACAAGTTTCTTGAAGAATCTGAATGTTTTATGCGAAATACTGTTTTATAGTGGTTATTCCTATTCCTCATAGAAATGAGTCATCAGTCAATGACTTAAGAAAATATTGTAAGAATTTGAGAAGAAATTACACTCAACGAACAATTTCTTCCTTTCTCGTTACATGTTCTATTCTTTTTCAAAATTATACTTTTATTAAGCAGATCTGTAAATTTTCCCCTAAATTCTCCCAAATTGGATGAGTCCAAGATGCCGTATCAGGAAATGGTAATTCCTCTTTTTATCTATTTAAGCAGATGAATCCCTCTTTTTATCTATCAGCGGATGAATACGAATTGTGAAATTTTATTGCATGAATTCGTTCTGTTCCTTAAAGGTGGGTATATATGTTTTTCACATCACACAAAATTAAATAATATATATATATATCACTGAAATTAATATGAAAAAACAATACGAATTATCAATAATTAAGAATCATAATATTACAAAAAATTCGGGGTGGTATTCCCTTAAAAGGCTACGTTGCCCATTAGGCTATTTTTAGATTTCGCGCAAAAAAAAAAAAAAAAAAAAGCATGGTGGGAATGCTAATTTTAAATAAGTGACTGGCATGTGACTAATGACGCTTAAATTCCATAAGAAACATGTATTTATTTTCCATAATGTCTTCTTCGGACGCTATGTTTGAAGCTTCGTCTGTGTATTTTCCAGTATGTAAATGAGCAAATTGTAAAAAGAGACAGTGTGTCCCGTCGGTGTCGACCTGGGCTGTAGTAAATCTCTTATTTCTCTTGTTTTCGGATGGTTTTCGACTACTGGAGTTTAATGAAAGAAAATTATACGGCTTTGGGAGTATAAAGATTTTTTTTTTTGTATTTTGTAAAATTTTTGTCCCAAAATCTGAAGGGCCTCCTGTAGTTCATGAAAAGGAAGCAGAATAAAACCTGAGTCTTTTTATACTATTATGTTTGGCTGCTTTTCTCTCAAAAACCTGATCTTCAGTGACTGTTTACAGCCACAAGAATAGATGTTCAATGACCTGTCGCAGCTGTTACATATCTCCCCGTGTTTCATATTTGATATTGTCTTTTATTCTGGTCCGCCTTGATCACCGATTTCAACACTAACTTGTGGAAATAAAATACAGCTCCACCCATACCCTGCTGTAATAAAAGATCGAGATGGGCAGTACACTCTGCATGAACTAAAGACGCAAATGAAATGTGACACATAGTCCTTGTGACACGTAATCCTTCAACAAAACATACAACGAATGGTGTTCAGAAATGGCACTGATAATGACAAAAGAACAAAGTCATTGTTCCACTTTTATAATATAAAATAGCGTATTTCATATGTGGTGGTACGAGGATAAGGTTGTACACATGATGGGTAGACGAGGGGTCGAATGGCTAGGTTTGAGATTATTCAGTGTCGACCGATTACAGTGCTGACAGCACTTTGATTTTTTCTATACGATGGAAGGGTTGTATTATGTTATGGCCACGGTCTGTCACCGTTAGCATTTTTTGTATGCACCCACAGTTTCCATCGGAATGATTTAAGAAACTTACTACAATGAATCTCTATGATGTGTGGTTTTGCATGTGACTTTTCAAATTTGGATCTCTGTAGGGTTCTAGATTTTAACCCATTTCACTGACAAGCCCCTTTGGGCGTATATGCACTGCTGTGCGAAGCTCATGTTATTTTTTTGCCAATGAGACAAAGTCGTGTTATTTTGAACGCATACTTAGAAATGATTCACATATAATCACAGCTAATATTTTTTTACTTGTGATATGTATATTAGATTTTATACAGCATACAAAGTGTTGTGGCAAAGGTTGAAATTGCTTGTAACGAGGAGTTCCACCTTTTGCCACAAAAATTTCAAAGATTCTTCAGTACAACTGCATTGAAATGACATTGTAAGGAATAAATTGCGAAACAAAGTTTGTATTGAGCACTCTAGTAACGTGCGTAATGGATGCTTCGCTCTTGTGTAGGTATAAAGCAATGGAAATCCCTGTATGGTATTCGCAAGAATTCGTTCAGCCAACTCGCAAGTAATGTACAGATCATTTACTTGATATTTGCAAGAAGGGTACAGTATCAAACCGTTCGCCATGCAGAATTTCCATACATTTTCAGGTAATTTTAACAAATTTTGTCGGCATATATTGGCTGTTTTGTGAAGAGCATACATTTAGAAACAAAACTTTACAAATGGGTATCGGATAAATAGACGGAATTATACATAAATTGCCTTGTGAAAACAGCATGTATAGTAGTGAGCAAAAGAAGTGAAGACGAGTTTTGCACTTTATCAGCAATTACACGGCCAAAGATGGTAAATGATGTATTTATTTGAAAGATACATTATTTCATTCAATGATGCAAATGTTTGCAAGTTGCATGAAAGTCACAACAACCTGTCGATCTCAATTATTCAAAGGTACCCATCTGTTTTCACCAATCGATTCATGGAATTTACTCGCAAGATCCGGTTTGGGTACAGTTCGTTTATATACTGTGTCACTCGAACATCCACGAACCTTTCCAAATAAAAAGATCCACTGGTCGTTGCTTATGAGGTGTCAATATCAAGCCATGACTCAAGTGAGAAAATAAACCTGATACATGAATAAAAAAGAAATACCCAAAAGTTATAAAATCATAAAACATGTTGTATGTTTCATCTGTCACCGAATAGATCCTTAATTTCCGACATGTTTATTAAGTCGTCTGCTCAATACTGATGGTGGCTGGTATGTAAGTCGGATATCGACCTCGTACATCGCTTTGATCGAGCGCGTCGCGCTCTCGGTGTTTCGTGAAGCTCGTGCCCAGGTCGTTCTTATACCGAAAGACCTCGTACTCAGTCGATATCCTATACATATGCGTTGTGTAAACAATACAGCCATCCGCAGTGGGAGAGTAATTATTGTATAACTGGATTTGAAACTGACTGGTCTGTGATGGCCAGGACTAGGACACATAATAATATTTTACATTACCTGCTGTAGAGGGTGATGCAAATGTGTATGAAAAAGCGGTAACGATTTAACCCGGTTTCGAATGTGCCATATGAGCGCCTAGTGTTCCGTGCAATGTCTCAGGGACCGGAAGGGACAATAAAACTATCCATTAGGAGACTGAAGCCGCAGATTGAAACTTGTGAATTTGGGGATCAAGCAGAACATCATATCATAGACCAAGCCTTAGAAAAATGTTCCAGTCAAAACCTTGGGCAAAAGCTTCTGGAGAAAGGATGGACTTTGACGTTGACTCAGTTACGAGATATTGCGCATGCAATGGAAGATTCTGAGAGATAAGCTCGATCCATTGAAGACATCAGTATACATGTCAACAGAGTAGCAAATGGCAATCATAAATCTAAGACAGGTAGTAAGTCTCAGACATTTACCTGCATAAGTAGTTGAGAGGGTTACAAAGCTGATAACCCTTATTTACCGGCTATGGAACGTATTTTTCGAAAATGTGGAAATAGACATTTTGCATCTCGGTGTGGGACAAAGAAACAAAATAACGCCAAAAAACAATGCGAGAGAATTAGACCAAAAAGTGGAAGGCGGCGACTATGCCTCCATAGTAGGACACCTTTCTTCTCCAGATATGACAAAATTAGTTTGTGTCGGGGGAATGCCCATCCCCATGATAATCGACTCTGGGGCAAGCTGTAATGTGGTCAGTCGCGAAAGATGGAACTTGTTGAAGCTCCATAGTATCATATGTACATCAAAGACGGGGTCAACTGTGAATTTGTAGGCCTATGGAACAGACAGACCATTGCAATTGTGGGGAGACGAGCGTGTGAATAGAGATGAGCTAACCGATGAACATTATTCAGTTATTAAAAGGAAAGAACCACGAGGTTCCATACCCACCGTTGATGAAGTGATTCAGGGGTTAAATTAGAGCTGTGTTTTCAGCAAGCTTAATCTGAAGATGACTATTTTCGAATTGAACCTGACGAAAACTCAAGGGAGATAACCACTTTTGGTACTCACAAAGGTAGTTATTGTTATAAAAGACTGATCGTAGGCCTAACATGTTCACCGGAAATGTACCAGAAAGTTATGCATCAAGTCTTACAAGATTATGAGGGAACTCAACATTTTTGATGACATCACTGTGCATGGCTCTAGTCAAAGGGAACATGATCTGAGTTCGAGGCGAAAAAGAAATGTTTGACTATAACTGCTGAAAAGTTTGAGCTGGACATGTTACATTTAGCTTGTATTGGTCATGTACTGAGTTCCAAGGGTATAGATCAAACAGTTGTCACGGTTAAAGCCATTGTCTAAGCTTGCAGACCTGAATCCATATCAGAAGTCAAAAGATTTTGGGGACTTGATATAGTTCATGATATATTCCCAATTTCTCTACTGTGTCAGAACCACTTCCTAGGCTAATGAAGAAAACTAATTTGTTTGTTTGGGTTCAGATCAGGAAAGGGTCTTTGAAAAGTTTAAACCTTTGGTTTCACAAATAGATACACATAGATATTATGATGCAAGTGTGCAAGTGATAGCAAACGCCTCACTTGTTGGACTTGGTGTGGTTCTCATTCGGAGGCAAAAAGGAGGGAATATGTGATACAAGTAAACCTTGCAAGTAAGTTTCTTTTGATTATAACTCCCATACCACCTAACAAAAGATAGGACACTGCGCTATCTAGGTCTGCGGCGTGTTTGGAACATTGCCAGTACGTTGGCGGTTCAGGTGACCTGAACTTGATGTTTTATTTCAAGCTAGTATATAAGGTAAAGGGCACGGTAGAAAGGCGGCTTTCTTTTCTTATTATTCTAGTCGTTCGCTGTGGGTTTTGATACAAGATATAATAATGTTGAAAATTAAGAATGTAGAAAAGAAGATTTGACTCAAGTTATTTTCCCCCGTTATGCCACATAGAGGGCAGGTGGACTTTTGTGGACCCGTGACGATGGATTTGTTGAAATTGTAACTGATTTCAATCATAAAAATGGACTTTGATGGATCCGTCGAAGAAAAATAAGTTTGGACTTTGTGACTCTTGGACAAATTGAAAAATTTTCCTGTGTTCCAGTGAAGGTGCGACTGGATCGAACTCGAATACCGCAAGTTGCTAATTCTTTTTGCAAATTTCACGAAGACAAGATGGCAGAACGACAAGATGGCAGAACAAGTTTTTCAAGAATTATTTAAGTCTGTTGATCAGCAGATGCACAGCTTAAATACTACCATGGGAGCACAAGCCAATGCTAGAGTTGTTCACACCTTTGACGAATCGAACCCTAAGGACTTTAAAGGGTGGGTCAAAAGTATTGAGAAATTCGCAACATTCACTGGTATCGATGCAAATAGGACTAATCTTGTTGCATATCAATCAAGTAAAGGGCCTGTCAGTAATTTCATAAAAAGGTATATGGAGTCTCATCCCGGAAGAGACTGGGATAGGATGAAAGTTGATTAACCCATTACCACACAATCCCTACTTTTGACGCCCCTGAGAAAGAAGCCTTTTGAAAACACTCTGGGAAAAGGAGAAAATGCTGGTAACAGCATTTTCTCCTTTTCCAACAGTGTTTTCTACCCTTCCCAGAACAAATTTCAATTTTTCAGTCACCTTTATTTTGTTGTCTGCAAATGCTTTCAATTTGGACCGGTCTAAAATTTTCTCGTGTGGTAAAGAGTTAAAGAAGTAGTTTCGGGGAAGTTGTTGATTCACAACATGTTCCGCTGTTATTGCGAAAAGTAAGGCAAAGACAAAAAAATGAGACATTTCAGGTCAGTGCTGAGAGACTGTATGCTTTGGGTGACAATGCGTTTGAGGATCAGCCGTATGACGCAGTTCAAAGACAGCTAGTCGGCTATTTCATACATGGACTGAATCGTGATTCGATGAAAATACGCATTATGAGAGATAACGCTCCACACGTAATGAGGCAATCCTTATCAGAACGCGCGAGCAAAATTTACAGAAGAGATTTAGCTTGGGAACTGACTAGTCAAAGTCAGAATAAAATGAATCGGAAGGTCAGGTTCCTAGGGATATTGATCACAGCCGACGAAAAGGTAGTTGTCATTTTTGTAAAAAGCCGAGCTATCACATAAAAGATTGTAGGCTTAGAAAATGAACTTATGAAGTTCATTCTGCAGAAGTCAGTAGCATACTTAGACACAGAGATAAACAATGTTATCATTGCCGGAAAATAGGGCACATTGCGAGAAATTGTAAAGAAATCGCTGGAAATCAGTTACCTTGAAACGCGAATCCTTCTCAGATGTAGAAGTCGGTCGGAGAAGGCAAGGGAAAAAGCACAAACATGTTGTTTTTCTAAATTCTGCAGTTAGTGGTCCGAATGTTTTGTTAGTTAGATTTTATAAACAGAAATACAGGGAATTGTTAGATTCAGGTGCTGAGGTATCATTAATCAGTAGAAAATTGTATGATTCCTCGAAAAATAAGCAGAAGTTACGGAAACATGATCTAGATTTAGCAACAGCAGGTAACACTCCCGTATATGTCAATCGTATTGCTGACTAATTTTTCTCTGGGTATACTGTCTATGAGTCATAAGTTTTATGTAGTAAGAAATCTGAACAGAAATGTTATCATAGGCCTTGATTGGCTTAAATCACGTGACGTTCGCGCGTATCATGCTCTTTCCTGTATTAGAGTGCATGAGACCTATATCCCGTTAGCAGATGATAAACGTATAGATTGTATTGCTAGGGTCAAGGTTAAAATAAAACTTTCTCCCCAAACAGCTCATATCTGTCAATATCAAATTCGTAAACATCCTGAGTTTGCTACAAGTATCAATTATGAGATCTCCCGTATTGAGGATGGATCATTAGGCAAGGAGCTAGGTTTACTAATGACTAATTGTATCTCCAAACGTTCAGATAATCGAAGGCTGCCAATGCTTCTTATCAGCTGAACAAATAAAAAAATAACCGTTAAACAAGGTACACCTATTGCCAAAATTTTTCCCAATTAGTGCTAATGAGATATCATTCAAAAGAATCAGATTTGTTTGCCAAAACTGATAAAAAAACTGAGTCATACTGATACAGTTCGCATGAAAATTAATACAGGTAATCTCCCTCCAATTAAGTTTAAACCTTATCGTGCTCAACTCAAAAACAGGGCCAAATGAATTGTATAGGTCAGAGTGGTCATTTCCCATCGTAACTGTAGATAGGAAAGATAGGCCAAAACGTTTTTGTGTAGATTTTCGCCAATTAAATAAGAAAACAAAATCAAATTCATACCCTCTCCCCGTGATAGACGACATACTTGTGTTAATAGGAAAAGCCAAATATTTCAGTTGTTTGGATTTGAAGCCAGGGTATTGGCGGGTAAAGATGGCGGATAGTGACAAGAAGATGGCCTTCGCCTGTCACCGTGGCCTTTTTGAGTTCAATGTTATACCTTTCGGACTTAAAAATGCTCAGTTATCTTCTAATACTTAATGAATCGAGTCCTCGAAGGGTTAGGTAACTTCACCACCGCATATCTTGATGATATTTTGATTTACTGAAAAACCTAGAACACTTGACACATATTCAACAAGTATTTGATCATTTGCGTATGTATAATCTTCGGTTGAAACTTAAAAATGTAGCTTTCTTAAGAAGGAAACCTATTACCTGGGACTTGGTACAAAAGCTAATGACATTCAGCCAGACGCATAAAACGTTGATGTATTTAGGTCTCTCCCACTTCCTACAAATGTATATGAGGTTAGAAGTTTTATAGGTATGTGTAGTTATTATCGTAGATTTAAAGCTCATTTCTCACAGAAAACAGAACCAATTATCGTCTTGACTAGGAAGTATGCCAAATTCAAGTGGAATAACGAATGCAAATTAGCCTTCGAAAAGATAAAGGATATTCTAATTAAACTACCATTACTATGCTATCCCTACATAAATCTACCATATACTTTGTATACTGATACTAGTGATAAATATATTGGAGCTTGTTTGACTCAAACAATTAAGGAACAAGGTAAAGACATTGAACGACCTATCTATTACCTTTCACATAGGTTAACTGATACCCAAACACGATGGTCAGTTATTGAGAAAGAAGCGTATAGTGCTTGAGTCACCAATCCAAAACAAGAAAATATCACGGTAGGCGTTGTCCATCTCTGGCTATAATTGTAATATCCAGTATCTAGATGGTTCAGAAAACTCGGTCGCTGACCTTCTTTTAGAGTACCTAGTGATACCGAGCAAGATGATTCACCATTAAACGACCCTGACATTAATTCAAAAGCTTATGAGATAAGTGTCCTAAATTCTAACCGATTCACGCCAAAGAACTATGCTCGTTGTAAGCCTCATTTTGAAGACAATGTCATTAAACCGACCTTGCTTGGCAGAAGAGCAAGACAAAGATGAGATGATAGTAAAAATAAAACAAAAACTGAAACAGATTCTGTATCACCGTGATTTGCCAAGAATCATATAATTATTGATGGTATACTTTATTATACCCGTATTTCACATGTAGACCCGACCCAGTTTTACGTCTCTAAGTACCTGAACACTTATAAAACGAAGTCATAGCAGAATACCATAGCACGCTGGGACACATGGCTATAGATAAAACGTAGGATGCCATTCACCTGAAATACTACTGGGCTAATTTATTCAAGATGGTTTCAGCTTATGTAAACAAATGTCAAACTTAAAAAAGTAATTAAAACTAAACCACCTGTGCAAGAAATGGATATCCCTTCATACCCTTGGGCAAAATGTGCTATAGATGTAAGTAGGCCTTATTCAACCTCTTTATCTGGCAATAAATACATTACTTCTTTCATTGACTTATTTTCTGGGTTCCCTGAAGCATTTCCTACGCCAGATAAATCTGCTCAAATAATGGCTCATTTAATTATTGATGAGATATATCCAAGATATTCAGCACCTTTTGGAAAAATTAATTGATAACGGCAGTGAAAATGTTAATCATGTCATTAAAGAAACACTGAAAGAGTTAAATATGCATCACGTTATATATTCATATTACCTCCCACAAAGTAATGATATAGTCGTACCTTATCATAAAACTTTAGTTGACAAAGTCTCTTAGAAGGTAAACACCAATGAGGGAGACTGTGATTTGTTTGTCGGCCATGCGCTTGGTGCTATTAGATTTGGAGTAAATGAGTCGACAAGAAAATCTCCATTCTTTCTTCTTTATACCGTTATCCTGTACTACCGATAGATAATATCTTAAAACCTAGACGGAAATCACAGGGAGAAGATCTCCACAAAATTTCTCTGGAACAACAACATGAGGCATTTCTTTTAGATCTTCAAAATAGGCTGAAAGCAATGATAAAGCGTCGTGAGCTAGCCAACATAAATGCAAAAGACGTTACTCTAAAGATTGGAGATCCTGTTTATCATAGGAATCACCACGAAAATCTAAATTGGACGTAAAAGGGTAACCTTATTATCGCATAATTGAACAGACTTCACCATTCACTTTCATAATAAAAACAAGAGGGCCAAGATGGCCCTGGATCGCTCACCTGAATTTTTGAGAGGATCATAGCCTTTTTTTTTAAGGTATTCAAACACTGGAAACAAAATCATTATTTTGCCAAGCATTTTTTAAAAGGTCACCTGTAAAAGTCCTTTCAAAATCTGACCAGCAGTGTCAAAAAAGAAGAATTTTTAGGAGTTTCTTAATTTCCGTACAGTGCAAGTAGCCCCCATTCACCAGAGCCATGTTTCTTGACCTATCAAAATTTCGCGAATAAATTTTGAAAAAGGCCATTCAAGGAATATTTCCGTGAAACAATTTTCAAATCTGACCAGCCGTTTCAGAGAAGAAGAATTTTCAAGAATTTCTTCATTTCCATTTAGTGCAAGTAGCCCCCGTTCACCAGAGCAATGTTTCTCGATGAATCAAACTTTCACGAACATTTTTTGAAAAGGGTCACCAAAGGAATATTTCTGTGAAAATTTTCCAAAACCTGACCAGCCGTTTCAGAGAAGAAGAATTTTTAAGAATTTCTTCATTTCCCTATAGTGCAAGTAGCCCCCATTCACCAGAGCCATGTTTCTTGATGAATCAAAATTTCACGAACAATTTTTGAAAAGGATCACCAAAGGAACATCTCTGTGAAATTATTTCAAAATCTGACCAACCGTTCGAGAGAAGAAGAATTTTTAAGAATTTCTTCATTTCCCTATAGTGCAAGTAGCCCCCATTCACCAGAGCCATGTTTCTTGATGAATCAAAATTTCACGAACAATTTTTGAAAAGGATCACCAAAGGAACATCTCTGTGAAATTATTTCAAAATCTGACCAACCGTTCGAGAGAAGAAGAATTTTTAAGAATTTCTTCATTTCCCTATAGCGCAAGTAGCCCCCGTTCACCAGAGCTGTATTTCTTGACGGATCAAAAATTCACGAACAATTTTTGAAAAGGGTCATCCAAGGAACATCTCTGTGAAATTATTATTTTCAAAATCTGACCAGCGGTTTCAGAGAAGAAGAATTTTTAAGAATTTCTTCATTTCTGTATAGTACAAGAAGCCCCCATTTACCAGAGCCATGTTTCTTGACGGATCAAAAATTCGCGAACACTTTTTGAAAAGGGTCACCCAAGGAAGATCTCTGTGAAATTATTTTAAAATCTGGCCAGCGGTTTCTGAAAGGAAGAATTTTTAAGAATTTCTTCATTTCTGTATAGTGCAAGAAACCCCCATTCACCAGAGCAATGTTTCTTGACCTATCAAAATTTCGCGAACAAGTTTTGAAAAGGGTCATCCAAGGAACATCTCTGTGAAATTATTTTAAAATCTGACCAGCGGTTTCAGGGATGAAGAATTTTTAAGAATTTCTTCATTGCTGTATAGTGCAAGAAGCCCCCATTCACCAGAGCCATGTTTCTTGACGGATCGAAATTTCGCGAACAAGTTTTGAAAAGGGTCACCCAAGGAACATCTCTGTGAAATTATTTTAAAATCTGTCCAGAGGTTTCAGAGAAGAAGAATTTTTAAGAATTTCTTCATTTCTGTATAGTGCAAGAAGCCCCCATTCACCAGAGCCACGTTTCTTGACGGATCAAAATTTCGCGAACAATTTTTGAAAAGGGTCACCCAAAGAACATCTGTGTGAAATTATTTTAAAATCTGGCCAGCGGTTTCAGAGAAGAAGATTTTTAAAGAATTTCCTCATTTCCCTATAGTGCAAGTAGCCCCCATTCACCAGAGCCATGTTTCTTGACCAATCAAAATTTCGCGAACAGTTTTTGAAAAGGGTCACCCAAGGAACATATCTGTGAAATTATTTCAAAATCTGACCAGCGGTTTCAGAGAAGAAGATTTTTTAAGAATTCCTTGATTTCTGTATAGTGCAAGTAGCCCCCATTCACCAGAGCCACATTTTTTGACGGATCAAAATTTCACGAACACTTTTTGAAAAGGGTCACCCAAGGAACATATCTGTGAAATTATTTCAAAATTCGACCAGCGGTTTCAGAGGAGAAGATTTTTAAAGAATTCCTTCATTTCTGTATAGTGCAAGTAGCCCCCATTCACCAGAGCCACAATTTTTGACGGATCAAAATTTCACGAACAATTTTTGAAAAGGGTCACCCAAGGAACATATCTGTGAAATTATTTCAAAATCCGACCAGCGGTTTCAGAGGAGAAGATTTTTAAAGAATTTGCTAAAAAATTCCATTTGGTTGCCATGGCAACCAGAGTTTTTGACGAAATCAAATTCTGTTAACAATTTTTAAAGAAGACCTCCCAAGGAACATTCCTGCCAAGTTTGGTCCAAATTGGCTCAGCGGTTTAGGAGGAGTTGATGTTTAAATAATTGTTGACGACGCACGACGGACGACGCACGACGGACGACGGACACCCTGTGACCCTAAAAGCTCCCCTTGAGCACGTTGTGCTCAGGTGAGCTAAAACAGAATAATTTACCGGCGAAATATCGAAAGCTCATGCCAAGCATTTAAGATTAGCTTAATTATATTCCTAAAGATAGGACATTTAAGAAACTGAGGCCAACTAATTATGTGTTACCACCTGTGTGTCTTCAGAATCAGGTACAGACTCAATTAGTGAACAAGAAGCTAATAAGGAAAGTCAAGCACGAGAGGCATTTGAGAAGTTCTAAATATTCAGCTCTAACTTGCTAGGTGATTAGAGTTCATATGTCAATTTGGTATCGATTGAAAGGTGGATTGTAATCACTTTTAATGAAACAAAATATGCCCGATTTTTTTCTGACTTTTTACTTACATATAAGGTACAAACCAGACAATCAGTATACTGAACTAAATATGGCGATAAAGAAAACGATTTTGCATTTGAGCAAAGGGCGTATTGTAAACTCCGGGCGCTGTTCGGATGTTCGGCTACTAATGTAAAAAATAACTTGGGTAAAGTTTACGGAACATCTGCTCTGTCATATTCTTCAATTGTACGGTGGACTTATCGCTTTAAATCCGGCCGAGACACCCTCGAAGATGACCCCCGGACAGTATGACCGTTTTCAGCCTTTATTGAAAATGATGTGGATGCTGTGCGAGATCCGGAAATTCGGATGCCATGTGTGCAGTGGAAGTCACGTGGTCATTCAAACGCTCTGACATGCAAAATTTACTCCGAGGATTTTTTCGAAATATACGGATAGTAGTGAAAAAATACGGACAAAAAATACATGGAATCGTTGATTTGTTAATGGAGATTATAGTGTTGCAGGAAAAAGTAATTAAAATGTATGCATTTTGAAGATATATATAAGTCATTTCTCGAATATTCTTTGTTCTTTGTCTCTTTCGAGAATCTAAAAATAGAAGCAGGCACGTAAAATTGAATAGCGAGTTGCTGTCAATACTCAAGTAAAACACAGATTTACGAATTTTTTTCGAAATATACGGATAATAGTGAAAAAATACGGACAAAAAATACATGGAATCTTTGATTTGTTAATGGAGATTATAGTGTTGCAGGAAAAATGCTGTCAATACTCAATTAAAACATAGATTTACGGTTAAGAGTTACATAGACTAAGGCGCAGTTCAATCTATGGACACTGTATAGCGAATAATTTTGTTATCATACACACTTTGTGTCTGCGAACGTGATATCAGAACAACAAATTACACTATGTCGGTAAAAAGTCAATCTGCCAAAAAATCTACATCAAAGCAGAAGAAGAAAGACGCTCAAAATGAGTCAGAATTTGATGCTAGTCAAATAGACTGTTCAAAAAGTAGATTAGAGGAAATTCACTGCAATATCCAGGATTTGAAAGACGAGTTAAAAAATATGTTAAAGAAAGATGACATTGAAAAATTAATTGAGAAAACAGTAGCTGAAGTTATGAAATCGTTAGAAAATAAGATGAGAGAAGAAATCAAACGTGAAATAGGTGTAAAATGTGGAAAACTAGAAGATGAATTAAAACTACTAGAATTCGAAAATGGAAAGTTGCAGGAAAAGTTGGAGAGCCAATCGAAAGTGCTAGATGAGAGAACAAAGGAGCTTGAAACAAAACTTGAACAACAAGAACAGAAAAATGATGACTCGATTAAGATGGCAAATCAGAACGAACAATACTCTCGAAAGAATAATATCAAAATAATGAATATTGAAGAGGGTCCAGGAGAAGATGAGGACAAACTAACCAAAAAAGTTTGTACAATCCTACAACACCAAGGGGTCGAACTACTTAAAGAAGAAATCATGGGAATACATAGACTACCAACCAAAAGTATGTCCCATAAACCCGTGATAATTAAGACTATCAATAATAATGTGAAGGCCAAGATTATGCATAAAAGAAAGGAAATGAAGAGTGCCGGCTTTCGCACTGCAGACGATTTTACGAGGCTAAACACTAGCCTTATCAACAGACCTAACGGACACGAAAAGATAGACAGTGCATGGTTCTTTAATGGATCGGTGTATGGTCGGATTCATAGTGGGAAAAGGACTAAATTCCAGTTATTTGATGATATTAACAAAATCGTTGCCCAGCATACATAAACAGTGAGGCTCTTGTGAAATACTACAAAAACATACTATTATGATTATTATGTTTTTTTTTAAATGAAGGGTGTAAATGTTACACAGGTACCTTCACATCTTATCTCTATTTTCAAATCCTTATCGTAATCATTTCCCCAATGACAAACTTTAGATTTTCCCATATTGAAAGCTACTGCAGAATACAACTTTCAGATTCGTAGAATTGACCTTTAGACCACTAGCAGGATAGAAGACATTGTGGGAAAGAGAGAAATTGTTCGTTTTGAGCAATTTCTCCTCCCCCCCCCCCAAGTTTTTCCTTTTTTTCTTTTCTGTTTCTTTCTCAAGTCTTATACCTAAATGCCCTAAAACAAGTGATTATGTTGGAAAGGGTAAGTATCATTGAGAAGAGGTGACAGATTATATGCAAGCTACAAATTGTAATTACATGTAGCAAAAAAAAAAAGTTACAAATAATATTGAATGGCGGTGTTGTGAGAAAGTATGAAAATGCATATTTCAGGCGTTTCCATGGTTTCGCAAAGCACTTTAGCTAGAATAAATGCAAAGATGGGGGCCGGATCACTAGTTCGTGAGCATATTATGTTGAAAATACTAAGATATTGTTGGCTTTTGAGCACTTTTGCTGATTATGAAGCCTTTACGGCCATAATATGTTAGGACCAGTCTGCACTGAGTATGCAGTCAGACTCCTGAGGTGCACTGAAGCTACTTAGTTACCACTTACAAGTTAACACTCCTTTAACTTATTACCAAACAACAGAATTTTAGGTTTTTCCAAATTCAAATCATTTATATAGCATATCATTTAAACCTTTCATGTATTCATTCGATGGTGACGGTAAGTAAGTTTCAGCAAAATATTTCTTTTGATTGGATACGATAAAGAGTGAGATCGAATCGTACTTACATACAGCCCAATTTTAACCTTTGGCGTTATGCACAAAACTTCAGTTAAATCATGTGTTTCAGGATTGGACTATGTACACATAACATGCTGTCTATGCTTGGATCTATGACACCCGTCTTGCTCTCTTGTCCAATAAATCGACGGAGATTTATCCGTTTTTTTTTTTTCATTTTTGAAAAGAGTAAACCATTTTTTCTTGCAATGTATTAGTTCTATTTGGCTACCTTTTGAAAACATTTGAAAAGCAAATAATTTCACCTTTTCCCAAAATAGACCGTTATCACCTAGGCAATGTGTATGACATTTTGTTAATATGTATTTTCAATGTTGTTAGTATTTTGTAGTGGTTTAGATACCAATTACAATGCATTATGTTATATTTTTTTTGCTTTTCCAACAAAACTTTTAGGCAGATTACAGATGTGTATATTTGTGATTAGAAAGTGACAGATCGGCCTACACCTTAACGCACTCTCGTCATCTTCTCCCTGATTTCATGCTGTTTTTTTTTTTTTAATGGAGTTCACTTTGTAGACATGTATATGTAAACTCACAAACGGGGAGTGAAGATACCGATCAGGCTGCATCTGATTGCGGGCCGGTTCCTCTCTTCACCGTCCATTTCCATGCTGATTTGATGCTTTTTTTTTTTAATGGAGTCCACTTTGTAGATATGTATATGTAGACTCACAAACGGGGAGTGAAGATACCGATCAGGCTGCATCTGATTGCAGGCCGGTCCCTCTCTTCACCGTCCATTTCCATGCTGATTTGATGCAGTCAAGTACATGTATATTAAAAATTTTGTAGATGCGTTTTGGGTTTGTAACTATTTTTGTCGAAGGATATTTTGATGATAGATGAGGCGTTTTTAATTATAGACATAATTTCTAGATATAATATACTGTGGAAAAGTTTGAAACAAATATCATTCATTTCAATAGGTCTTTCCTAAAACCACAAATTTTAGACTGTCCAAAACTGAAAGCAGTTGTAGATCACAATTTCTAGATTGGTAGAAGTTAACATTGGGTTGTCTGACAAGGCAGAAAGTAATGAGTGAAAAGGTGAAGCTGCTCCTTTTGGATTGTTTCTCCTTTTCCCACAATGTTTTTCAAATTTCTTACAGCTAAGGGGTGTAAAAACCAGTGTTTGTTTGGGAAAGGGTTAACCTATCCTCTTTCAACACTCATCGGTAGATATCATTTAGACTCATTGTAGAGGTAAAAATATTGACAGATTCCAGATAGGTATATTTTTGACAGAAAGGTGAAGGGAGATAACGGTCTGTAATGTCGTGAAGGTAGATCTCTTAACTCTTTATCGAACGACAAAATTTTGGACTAACCTAAATTGTAAGCAATTGCAAAGGAAAAAATAAAAATAAAAAATTGAAATATGATCTGGGAAGGGCAGAGGGCATTGTGGAAAGGGAGAAAATGCTGCTTATCAGAGTTTTCTCCTTTTCCCACAAGGTTTTTCAAGAGGCTTCTTTTGTTACAGTCGTTAAAAGTAGGGATTGTGTGGTGAAGGGTTAATTTCTGACTTCTTTATGTCTTGCGAAACAGTAATAAGCAGTCGGAATCAAAAATCATTGTCGATCGAGTTTATGTATTGTTCTTTCAAAATTGAGAGCAGTCATTGTTAAAATTTAGACTTACTCTAGTCTGCACTGATGGTGTTGTTGTTCATTTATCCCTTTAACCCATAAGGCATTTCTGTTGTATCTCTAACTGATCCTAGATAACGGCGGGGATGATGCCGGTTGTTATGCACATATGACACCTTTTTATAGCATAGAGAATATTGTGACAAAAGGTGAAATTGCTCGTCACGAGCGGTTTCACCTTTTGCCAAATTTCCAAAGGCTCCTGCAAGCAATGCGTAGAAATTAGTAGTATCTATGGAGTTGGTATAAAGGGATTTATAACAATATGGGGTGGACTGGGTTTGGTCTTCGCATTTCATGCAGTCTGAGCCCAGTCTCCACTGATTAAATATTGTCAAGAGTTTTGAGAATTAGACGGTTTTTTCTTATAACAATAGCAAAACTTTTTTTAAAATTATTTTTTCATTTTATTGTGTCTCATTCCTTGTGTGTATATATCTCACTTTTCTCATTATATACAGGGAAGACTGGGGTCCGTTAATTGAAGCAAATGTTGTCTTATTGTTTTATCACATACTCTCCCTTCTTTTCAGTGTAATATACCCATTACTAATAACGTTTGATATCAAATTTGTATGACGTTATTTTTGACGCATTACATACCAGTGAACGGGTCTCATGGAAAATACTGCGTTTTTTCATTACTTGATCTGTGTTTTGTGAAATGTTATGTGATCAAAAGAATCTGATAGTCGTGGGCGTTTGAGATAGAACTTTGTTAAACTCGTCGGGGAAAATGTTGTTAAGCTCGCCAAAGACTCGCTCGGTAGCATTTCTCTTGACTATTTTGACGGAATCTTGTCATAGAGGCCTATATATCTTCGCCTATAGGTAAAAAATATTTGGTTTTGATGATATAAGGCGCGATATATATTTGTATGTATATGCACGATTATCCCATGATTAAAGACTGATTAAGGTGAAGTTTGAGACCGTGATGCACTATGTGCAGCGGGATCTCATAATTCCCGGACATCGGTTCAGTAAATAATGTCTATTTTCCTCTTCATATATAGAATATGTCTTGAAGAAAAGTCACACTTAATCCTTTCTCCTATATCCCTCCACCCCCACTTCTGTATACATCAAAAAGAAATTGAACCGAAGGTCATGCCCGTCTAATGGGTGGCGGCCCGGTTTTAATCATTTCATGCTCCAGTTACTCCGATTTTTCAGGGCGTTTTACCTTGTATTGTATATAATCAAAACACGTATATATATCCTCTCTTGCATAATCATTATTACACTTTCTTTATATTTTGTACTTCTTTTTAACATAAAGCACACACCAAACAAGAATAGTAGTTTTGTGTTTATTACTATTTCATCAATTATCGATACTGTTTCAATGGAAGGCTTTGAAAATAATGACATATCAGTAAAATTGTTGTTTTTTTATTAAAGGCTGTGGATAAATTGAAGATATGTTCCTACAATTGTCGTGGTTTGAATAGCACTAAAAAACGATTTGATTTATTTACACTTTTTAAAGAAAAGAAAGTTGTTGTCCTATGCTTGCAGGAAACACACTTCACTGAAGAAATTGAACACAAAATTTATCAACAGTGGGAAGGAGTATGCTTTTATTCTCACAGTTCTTCTAACTCGAAAGGCGTGGCTATTCTACTTAGGAAAGGATTAGATATTAAAGTAGCGGAATGCAAAAAAGATAATAATGGGCAATTTATTGCGCTTTATATTTCTTACGAAAACAACTCATTTATCCTTGCAAATATATATGCACCTAATTCCGATAAACCTGATTTTTTTAAAAACATGTTTGATAAATAAATGAAATCTTTTGATAATGTTCATAGTTTTATAATTTGTGGGGACTTTAACCTAGTTTTAGATCCATCAATAGATTATGAAAACTACAAGTACAATAACCACAATGAAAGATCAAGAAAAATTTTAATAACGCAAATTAATGATAATGAGCTTGTTGACCCTTTTAGACATTTACATGGGGCTACAAGAAAGTATACTTGGAAAAGGTTATCACCATTACAAAAGGGAAGGTTAGATTTTTTTTTTTAATTGATCAAAACCTTCTTTCATTTGTTAGAAACTGTGATATAGATATAAGTTACAGATCTGACCACTCAATAATAGTGCTTGAACTTCAGTTTTCAAATAAGGAGCATGGAAAAGGATTTTGGAAATTCAATAATTCATTATTAAAAGATAAAGAATATGTCGATTGTATCAACAAAAAAAAATAGATAGCGTAATTCTGCAATATTGTTTGCCAGTATACAATACTGAAAATGTCATAAACATTGACAAATCACAGTTACAATTTATAATAGACGATCAACTTTTTTTGGAAACATTATTGATGGAAATACGTGGGGAAACTATATCATTTTCTACTTACAAAGCAAAAACAAAATGCATAAGAGAAAACTCCATTAAAAAAGAAATTTCCTATATAGAAAATAATCTTAATGAAACAAACAAAGACAGGCTAAGTTCACTACAATTAGAATTGGAAACTTTAAGGAAGGAAAGGCTAAATGGTTTTTTCATTAGATCAAGATCAAATTGGATTGATAACGGAGAAAAAGTAACTAATTACTTTTGTAATCTACAGAAACAGCATGTAGCTTCAAAAACTATGCATTATATAGAAAAAGAAGATGGAACTCACATTTTTATCAGAAAGAAATTTTAAAAGAAACTAAACAATTTTATGAAAATTTATATAATGAACCAAATAACGTTGTTGATTTCGATCTTTCTGAACAATTAGCAGGGTGTTCTGTAAAAAATTAAATGAAAATCAGAAAAAAGATATTGAAGGACTGCTACAATATAATGAGGTCACAGAAACCCTAAAGGATATGTAAAATGATAAAAGCCCCGGAAATGACGGATTTACTTCAAATTCTTATAAGTTTTTTTGGGAATGAGATTGGTCATTTTGTAGTAAAAGCTTTACACCGCGCGTTTATATTTAAATCATTTTCACGGAATGTTAAACTGGGAACAATAACGAAAGAAAATAAAGAAAGACAATTTTAAAAAAAAACTGGAGACCAATTACGCTTTTAAATGTTTTATATAAACATGCATCTGGAAGTATTGCTAAAAGAATTAAGAATGTTTTCAATGATACAATTTCAAGTGATCAAACGGGTTTCTTACAAGATAGATTCATAGGGGAAAATACCAGATTAGTGTATGACATGATGCAATATTGTGAAGAACATAGGATACCTGGATTGTTAATGTTAATGGATTTTGAGAAAGCTTTTGACTCCTTATCCTTTAACTTTATTGAAAAAACATTATCTTTTTTTAACTTTGGTTAAATGATTCGGGAATGGATTAAGTTGTTTTTGTATGATACGGAAGAATGTGTTCAAGTAAATGGTTCTCTTTCGGATTACTTCAGGGTTAAAAGGGGCTGCAGACAAGGAGATCCAATTTCAGCATACATTTTTATTCTTTGTACAGAAATTCTTAACATTAAAATAAAAAATGAAAAAAAAAAATCACAGGAATAAAAGTTAAACAACGAGAATACATAATATCACAATTTGCAGATGACACGACCCTTTTTTTAGATGGTTCAGAAAAGTCGCTCAAAATACATTACAGTTACTTGAAAATTTTTCACATATTTCAGGCTTGAAGTTCAATTTCGATAAAACGAAGCTAATATGGATAGAATGTATGAAATATAGTTCAAGATCTATTAAAACAAAATGGAAACTATCTTCGGGGGAAACACAATTTAAATTAATTGGGATACACTTCAATGTTGATCTGAAAAAAATGATAAAAAGCAATTTTGAACCAAAACTAAAAAGCATTAGAAATAGTATTTCCTATTGGAATAGGAGAAAACTAACCCCTATTGGAAAAATAACTGTAGTTAAAAGCATTTTAATCTCCTTACTTACCAACCTATTTATTAGTTTACCGTCACCATCGAATGAATACATGAAAAGTTTAAATGATATGCTATATACTAGTAAATTCGTATGGGATGGCACGGCAAAAATAAAAAAGAGCATTTTTATAAAGAAGCACACAGAAGGGGGCCTAAAAATGGTTGATGTAAATAGCTATAACATGAGTATGAAAATTAAATGGTTAAAGAAACTTGCAGCTAGTGGCAATGGTGACTGTTACATATTTATTAATGGAATATTTGATACACAAAAATTATTCAATTTAGGTATTTCGTATTGTAAACAAATTGTGAAAACTATTAAAAACGATTTTTGGATTGATGCCCTACAGTCTTTTACTACTTTTATATCGAAATGTAAATTTACAAATTGGGTAGATATAATTAATATGCCATTGTTTTATAATGATAATATTATTATTGAGTCAAATTATGTCTATGACTCAATAATGTACACTGCAGGTATAAGATATATTAAAGACCTATTAAATGAAAATGGTAATTTTAAAATTTGGAATGAAATCAATAAACTTACCAATAATAAAATAAATTTCTTAAGGTACTACAGTTTATTAAACTCGGTTAAGAGCTTCTTGTCAAAGCATCATATACTAATTCAAAAGAAATTTCTAAATGAATGCCATAACCCTAGCATTAAATGTTATTTCTTTCAAATATTAACTTAAAAAGAGTTAAACAAACATATTTACAACAAATTGATTGAGAACAGAGAGACTCCGTCATGTAGAGTCAAGTGGAATTCAATATATAATGAGTCAGAAATCGATTGGAATCTAGTTCACGGAAGTGTTTTCAAATGGATTTATGATACTTATACACAATGGTTCCAGACAAGAATAGTTCACAGGATCCTCCCAAAAAAATCGCTACTTTTCAAAATGAACTTGATTGATAATAGTTCATGTACTTTCTGTCGAACACATGAAAAATAGTAGAATTTTTCTTTTGGGTACATATAAACCAAAGTTTTTGTTAGACTGTTTGCTTTTAGAGGTTAAAAAATATATTTACTTTTGTAGAAATAAATGTTAAAAACCGTCACTTATTGGTATGAAGAATTTTCTTACTACTGCTGTGAATATCCATAGCAATATGAAAACGACTCGGCTTGGAAACTTTAACATGACAATTGTAGAACATATTTTAGAACACCTTCCATAATCACTATCGATTTTAGAATAAGCATAGTGTTTTTTTTATCTCATTACCAAACAACAATATTTTAGGCTTGTCCACATTGAAAACATTCGCAAATTTCAAAATAAAAACGACTGGAAATTTTAAAATTGTTTGTGGAGAGTGGCAAGCATTGTGGGAAATGATAAAATGCTGTTTAACAGCGTTTTCTCTTTTCCACATCTTGTTTTTCTAAATACTTCTTTCTTAAAGTTAGCAAAATAAGGGATTGTTTGATAATGGGTTAAACACACAATCAATGATGCCATTTTTTTTAACACCAATCAGTTTCATTATATTTTTGTTTTTTCACACACATACATACACACACCCACACCCAGCACCCCCACACACATACACCCACCCACGCTTTATTGCCACAGATATTAAACTGAAATGATTTCATTTTTCATAATGCCACATTTTTGAAGAGATTAATATATATGAGATGTGCTCCGTGAGAAGGGTGCTTAATGCATCTGCGCGAAGGTAACGACCCAGGTTGGCCTGCGCTCTCTGCGCAGGCTAACCTGGACCGAAACATTTCGCTAAAGCTTATTTTTCTGTATGTCCAAGGACCATTCTACCCCGTAATTAAGTCAATTTCGAGAAAAAAAAGAGGCTGTTGTAGATTCAAAAGTAAATGATAGCTTGCTTGGCGTGATAAACTACATAGGAGCATTAAGCACCTTTTTGCCGGAGAATGTCTCATTCACACACCCATACACACACACCCACACCCACACACACACACACACACACACACACATATATATATATATATATATATATATATATATATATAATTTCTTCATCACTGTATACTAACAGATTATGTAAGGTATGCTGGGGGATAACCACGACCCCCGCATACCTATTGACGTGGTAGATAAAGCTTTAAAAAAAAAGAAGAAAGAAAAAAAAAACTTGTAAGATTAACGTATAAATCTTTTTTAAAACCTAGTATTACCTCCGAAGCCCCAGTAGTACCCATGTTATCCTGTGTTTTATTGAAATGCACCAGCCATTTGACCACGGATAATAGTATAGAACCTACATGTTGGGTAAAATCTACATTAATGAATTTCTTTAGTCAAGAGAAACCGTTATTATTTCGCAATATAGTAGTCGAACGACTGCCATAAACCTTCACTACGCAAACATTTACGAATCCATCTAAATGAAGGCTAGGTGTCAATACAGGCCAATACATTGGTCGACATTACTCATGGACACAAGGCAGAACTTGTATTCAACGATAGTAATTTTTCTGTATATCCAAGTTCCCATTTTTCCCCATGTTTTAATCGATTATAAAAAGTGGTTTATGTGGATCCATAAATAGTGTTGACTTGCTTTGTATTCTGTTTCACAGAGATGCAGTACAACACGGCTCATATATTTTTCAAAATTTTACATGAATATTTTTCTTCGTGCGTTGAAGCGAATTTTTGCCATTAACATTAATCATATCAAGCTCTGTAAAGGAGGGGGAAGGCATAATGCATCGGCAAAAAGTATCTGCTGGGATCAGCATACACAATCTGTGCAGGCTCACATGTGTTGACACTTCTATTTTAGGTCATCGGTCAATTTCTTGCCATGTCAAAGGTCCACCCTACCGTAGAATGTAGCCAATTCCTAGATATATACGATTTTACAAATTCATTGTTAAATGACGACATGCTTGTTATAATGTATTACGGAAACGTATCAAGCCCCTTTTCCAAGAGCATGCCTCGTTAGATTATATACTTTCCCTCCATGATAGGTCCACACGTTTAGATACATGTACTTCCACAATTATAACAAGAAAAATATAATTATATGTGTGTGCACTTATTATTACATTAAAATATATTCTCAAAAAAAAAAAAAAAAAATGTGTGCAGTGGAAGAGAATTAGCCATGTCTACAGGGATTAATTCGTCAGCAGTGTTTACGGTTTTAAAACAACGTCTGAAATTTGGCAAGGTTTGTGCGAGATAAGTGCCCCATTTGCTGACAGAGGAGCTAAAACGGAATCGCGTAAATTGAGCCAAAACTATTTTAGCAAAATATGAGAACTCTTATAAGAGGAGACTAAATGAAAGTGTAATAGGTGAAGAAACTTGGATTTATTTTTTGGAGCCTGATTCAAAGGATGATTAAAAGGTTTGGATCGGAGAGGTTGACATGAGGCCACAAGTAGCGCGTCTCTGTCGAACCTCCAATAAAATAATGTATGCTTTGTTTTGTATGCAAAAGGACCCGTCGCTCAGATACCAGTCCCAGAGGGCACCAGTATTACCGGAAACCTTTATGCCATGAAAGTATTGCCTGAAGTTGTGCAACATTATCAAACTGTCCGTCCGCGCACCGGTACGCATGGAGTTCATTTGCTACATGACAACGCACCTGCACACAAGTCCGCAGTAGTTACGGACTATCTTGACTCTGGTAACATTAAAGCTTTGCCACAGCCTGCCTACAGCCCAGACCTCGCACCATGCAATTTTTGGCTGAACCCTGTAATCAAAGACAGTCTCATGGGTAGACGTTTTGAAAGCCGCCACGCCGTCGGTAGTGCTGTATTCCAGTGTATGAGGGGTATACCACAAAGTGACTACAAAACAGCAATTTCTAATTGGGTTTTAATGCAGAAAAAGTGCATAGATGTAAATGGGGAGTTCTTTGAGGGACTTTCACATGAAGTTTGATTTAACTATAACCGTTTCGGATTTTTTGCGCCCATATTCGAAACTTTTCAAATGCCCCTCGTAATTAAGCGTTATCAGAGCAGACGAGATAATGCCACCTCTAATGAAAGCGATATACCATTTGCCGAATTAAGAGAAAGAATTCGGACAAGGAATCAACAATTGGATATTGTTGAATATGATGCTTCAACAGAATCGTACTTTCCGGATTAAGATTTTTTGTGTCTGAGTTGGATTTAATAGTCTTATTAGATTAAATCATGTTTGTGTTTTGATAAGGCTCCGTGAATTCGGAATGCCAGTAGCTTAATTACATATTTATCATCGTGTCAGATAACCATGTGGCATTTCACATTAAACTTTCTGGCAGTTTTTGCGTGCTTATACTCGCGAATCGTTTGTGATTTTATTATTAGAGATACATGTAGTGTTATTTTTCATAAAAACAATGAAGTATCATCTACCAGGGCAAAGTGGTTTGCAACATATGTCATTGGCGTTGATAGTTTTGAAAATTTTATGTCTTTAGTCGACGCAGACATAAAGAGCTAATAACATTTCGTAATATTTTCATGGGCTTACGACAAGAAACGGTATTTCTTCGTAAGTTTAAGACAACATACATTTAGGTAAAGAAGTAGAACAACTCGTTAAGCATTTAGGCAATGACCAGTGCATCTTCTAAAAGAACGAAGCATTCTCCTCTTCCTTTTATAGGTAAAGGATTATCATGGCTATTCGGTGTCTTAAGTGAACGAGACCTTGATCAAACAAAAAATCAAGTATCCGCTCTTGCGAAAAATACAAAACGGATCATTCATGTAGTCGAGGAAAGTATATCTGTAATTAATGAATCTAGGGTGTTAATAAGGTAAAATAGGCAGATTATACTGGAAATAACTGAGACTCTTCATGACATTGACAGAAGGATTAACAAGATTCACCATGATTTTGTGAGAGGCATATCGCAAAATAGGAATTTCGTGGAGGTCTATGCAAGACTAAGCTATTAGATGAAGTCAAATTACTATTAAAAGATGCAAGATTTTACATAATTAACTTTCAAGCACAATTAGATCAGCTGATATTTGGAAAAAATATCCTATCGTATTATCCATCCATTTAAATTACAAGTTTTATTTTTTGAAATTCAGGAACCCTTTCCGATCTTCTTTCATTAATCAGCAACCCGAAAATGTTCAGGTTTATGGACATTTTTTACGTATCTATGAAGCTCTACATTTTTCACAGAGGGTAAAATAATAGTTATACTTTCAATCCCACTGATAAGGATGGACAGGTTGTATGATGTTTATCAAGCAACTACCCTATCTGTAGTCTCAAAGTTCTTTCAGTATACAAGGGAATAATTCTTAGATTTACTTGCTACCTACGGTCTAGAAGCACCGGGTTTCCTAATAGATAAATCTCGAACTACTTACCAGTTATTATCGAAGAACTTCGAGTTTGCAGTTATAACAATGTTAAGTTTTGTAAAGTTCATAGTCCTGTGTTCCCTGTTAGCCTGAGCAGGACGTGCCTGATCAACATGTTTATCTCAGACCAAGGAATGGGCAGTCGCTCTTGCATTGCAACCGTGGCTAAAGAAAAGTTGCCTCTAGCTAGACACTTATTAAGCGTTCAAGGTAAGACCTGTGTAATGCACTTCCGGTGAAAATTCTAATTGGTTGATAAATAAGGACAAATAAGGATATATGCAGAAATAATATTTTTGCACATTTCTAACGGATCAGAAATTCCGTTTATGTCTATCTTGAAATTATTTTTGATACTTTTGTTAGTTTTCTGAAAAGGGAGGTAATTTATTATCTCTTTTTGAATATGGAATATAGTGGTTTTAGTTTTATAAATGATAATTCAAAGAAGGAAGAAATGGAAAAAATGAAAAGGTGAAAGTAGTTCAATAATACTCATTTTTAATTGTAGCTAATTTTGCAGGATAATATTTTAGTGGAAATAGCTGTTTTCCATTACACCGGTCTTACCTTAATGGGTTGTGATGTCCCGAAATAGATTGAACTTCGCTGTCGTGTGTAACGGACGACTTCAACAATTACAAACAAATGCAACACGTGACGTAATACGGGTTAATCGTGGTTGTGCAGCTACAAACAAATACTTCACCAGAAGTACACCCTTTGTTGTGGGTAGGTCAACGACTGTTTATAACAATACGCTGGATTTAACAATTGGGAATTTTTCTCAGATCAAAAGCTTTATTTGGAAACCATTGCGTGATAAGTTTCCTAATGAAACGAAACTTCAGATCCCTAAACCTTTGGCTGAATTTAGCAGTATGTCCTTCAATAACCTGATATACTAAATAGACTTAATTAGCGAAATCGACCTTACGACGATGCCCTCTTTTCCAACTTTGGTTTTATGTTAGCCTTGTGCTTGTTCTGGTAGTATTGATCATTATTGCATTGTGTTATGTATATAGAAAATGTCTGCCAAATTGTTTGCGTGAAGCCCAAAAGAAGCGGCAACAGCCTACGGTATCGACCAAGATCGAGCTTCAAGAGATGAAGTCAGGTGGAACTTCACCACCAGCCGAGTTGTCTGCCAATGAGCCACCCCTAACAGAGAGAGATTACATCTGCACCTGTACTGGAAAGACTCTGCTAATTAGATAAAAATGCAAACAACCAGTGAAATAAGAAAGCTGTTTCAATTAGTTTTCATGGCAGAAATGTTTTTATCGGTTAAATAGTTTTTTTTGTATATGTAATCTCACAGTGTAACATTATCACTCCCTAACGCTGTATTTAAGAGGAATCAAAGAATAAACAGCTTCATTCTAAATATCTTCTTCGTTACCATATTGACTCGATCAAAAAAAAAATGAACCCAAAAAGGAATATCATCTAACATGAAGTATCGGAATTAGCAGAAAACGTGTTACGAGCGCGACTACTGTACCTGGAGGACAGATACATTGGGCACTAGAACATTGGGTTTCGAGTTGCCGACATTCTGTGCAGTGGAACTATAAATGCCCAGTAAGTGTAAACATGCCGTTCACGACAACGGGTTACAGCGCGCTTTCGCACATTAGGATTACAACTGAGAGGATGACCACTGCATATGATTCAAACGCTAGTTTGACAGTGTCTACTAGCTCCAGTCAGAAAATCAACCTTTGCTATCACCCCACATCCCACCGCCAAGGATACAAGAAAGCATCAGGACCCTAGGACGAGACGAGGAACATAGGGCTAACCAATAAGTGCTTTTAAAAAGGATTTATAGTGAAGGTGCGGTGATGTAAAAAAAAAACGCGCACAAAACCTTTTTGTACTTTAAACTTATTGATTCATTATTTGTTGTTTCCTTTTTCTAGAATATATTTATTTTCAGTAAATATCTATCCTTTTGCCCGACTTTCACCTTCATGCTGTTTAAAGACATTTAAAAATTGAGAGGTCTTTAAAAGGAGGGTAGGTATGTAAAACAAGTGAACTCTGCAAGTAGGTTTCTTTTGATAGGATTCGTATACCACCTAACAAAAGATAGGACACTGAGCTACCTAGGCCTGCGGGGTGCCTGGAACATTGCAAGTACGTGGGCGATTCTGGTGACCTAAACTTGATATTCATTTTTCCAGCTAGTATATAAGGTGAAGAGCACGATAGAAAGGCGGCTTTTTTTTCTTATTATTCTTGTCGTTCACTTTGGGTTTTGATATAAGACAGGTGAAAATTAATGTTGAAAATTAGAAATGTAGAAAAGAAGATTTGACTTAATTTATTTTCCCCCTTTATGCCACATAGAGAGAGTCATTTCGAACGCATGAAAAAGTCTTTCAGATGTTGTTAGTAAGTACTCGCAAACTGAAAAAGAGACTGCAGACCTCGTGTGGGCTTGCGAACGCTTTCATCCGTATTTGTATGGAGTAGAATTCGAAATACTCACAGCTCATAGACCTCTTGGATTGATCTTTTCAAAACTTTTAAAATCTAGTGCTCGCATAGAGAGGCGGGTGCTCAGAATGCAACCTGATCGGTACAAGGTAAAGTATGTTAAAGGTAAAAAAAAAATTATGCAGATTACCTCTCAAGGCTATTGCTTAAGTCAATGCAGGAGAATGAGGATGTCGAAATTGGCAAATATTATATCAGATTTGTTGCAGAGGGGGTAACTCCGAAAGCTATGACAACATGCGAAATTGAAAGGTTTCCGAAACAGATTCAGAATTGCAGAGTATGAAGAATTGTTTACTAAGTGGTCGTTGGCACGGCTTAAACAATAAACAATTCCTTGCAATTCAATCCGAGTTTAGTGCTATTGGTCAACTGGCACTTCGTGGAACGCGCATTATTATTCCGAGGGACCTTCGTAGGTGCACCCTTGATTTAGCAGATTAGGTTCATCCAGGCATCGTTAACATGAAACAGATCTTGAGATCTAAGGTTTGGCGGCCTGGGTTAAACGCAGACGTTGAGAAATATTGTACAAATCGCTTTGGATGCTAGTTGCTATCTGAAGTGGCAAAACAAGGGCAAGATTTACGGACAGAACTGCCTTACAATCCTAGGCCATATTTAGCTGCTGATGTTTTGGGTCCCTTGCCGACAGGGAATTCCATTCTTGTTGTAATAGACTACTATAGACTTGTGCGGGCGAAACTAGCTTGTAAACATGGACAGCCGATTTACTCAAATTGTGAGTAAAACAATTATGACGTACAGCAATTGATATATCGTTGGTTTGGGATTTTAGCCGTCTTTACATCTTCGGTAATATCATGGCGATAAATGAACGTCTACATGTTGTCCTGGCTTTCAGTTTTCTTTGCAGTCATTACATCTCTTTGCAGTCGTAACATCCCTTCACTGAATCTTGGAATAAGAGTTGGCGGTAAAATATTCACCGGAACGGGAACGAAGTTGACCTAGTAGGGAATAGAACCCGCGATCTTCAGATCGCTAGTCAGACAGGGTACCGAGCTGGCTATATCAGGTCGGGTGTTTACATATCGTAAGTAGCCTGTTTTAGCTTGCAAGTAAGCTCAGCCTGTAAGTAAGGAAAAGTGTTCAATGCAGTATACTTATTTTAATGAAATCATTATGAAGACTTTAACAGTTTGTGAAATATGTATTGCCTTCTGCATTGAGCCAGCCCCAGTAGTTCAGTCGGTAGGGCACCTGACTTAAGAACACGGTCGCTGGTTCAGTCCCCGTCTCCGCCAATTTCTTTCCGGGGGACGATGATAGTCATTGCGACGGAATTCACTCCTCTCTCACCACTGACCCGATGATTGTTTGGACGATGGTTATGTGGGAAAGCAGCCGGCGGCTTGGAAAGAATAGTGTGCAGAGTACTAATGTAAAAGGAACTCCAGGAAAGCATGAATAGGTGCATCGTCCACTGGGATATAAATGAAATTATACTGGAAACGGCGTTGAACGCCATACAATCAATCAATCAGCCTTCTGCATCGTCAAATCATAAATTTCAATAAAATGATACTTAACAAATTTATCTACATAAGAAGTCCTAAATCCTTCCTTCTGCAGTCCAGCACATATTCTGTCAACACGGGACAATTTATGCCGCGGGAGCCTCATTTTTTATGCACCTGTACGTATTCATCTGTCCTGTTGCAAGCTCTACAAGGGCTCTGTATTTCCATTGATACTTATTTTAATAAGCGTCGACTTCGTCGCAAATTCTCACCCTGCTTTCTGCGAAACTGGGCTTTAGAATATGTAATTAGAATCGGTTAACCATTTGGGTATATGCTATCTACGAGGAGAAACAGTTGTGTGGAAAGTTCAAAAGGCCAGGTATTTGCTACATCATGCGAAAATGTTGAGCGTCGTTCACGTGTCCCGAGAAACCATTTTCAACATGACGTATTCCACCAGTATTATAATAATGATGATAATGATAATTTGTCTGTGCAAGAAATGGTATATTCTGTGGCCTGAATAATACAGTTACTGATTTACCTTCGGTCTGTAAATCTCATGGCTTGTGCCATTCACTGCCCCTACTGCATGATGTATTTTCGGCAAGTTGCCCCACAGTTCGAAATGATCAGCATTGAATATTCGATGATAGGTGACGATCAAAAACATGTAATGAACTGTTATCTAAATCTTAATACTTGATACACTATGTAAAATAGAGGAGCCACATGAATCATCCTGTATGTCTGATATGTTCTCAGTCAAATTAAAACAAGAAGTACTCTGTTCTTTTGAGACAATCTCATGTTATGAGTTTCAATTCTTGGAGTATATTTCACAAATTGTAACAAGAGGGCCATTGGCTCTGGAACGCTCACCTTAGACTATAGCTTAAGAGTCAAATTCAATTCTTTGAACAAGTTTGGTAAAGCTTCATCCAAGGAACATCCCTGCCATGTTTCATCAAGATTGGCCCAGTGGGTTAGGAGAAGAAGATGTTGAAAGAAATTGTTGACGGACGACGGGCGACAGACGCCGGACATAAGGCAATCAAATATCAAAGCTCTACACCTTCCAGTTTCAAAGAAGAATTTTAAATTTTCCTTCTTTGTCCTACTTGTGGTCCCCGGGGCTGGGTCAGTTTTAACCAAAGTAGCATCCTTGGAACAAACTTGGTAGAGGTCCACTCAAAGATGCTACATACCAAATATCAAAGCTCTACACATTCCCGTTTAAGAGAAAAAGAAAATAAAATTTTCCTTCTTTGTTCCTGTGTTTCAGCCTCTGACCTCTGAGGCATGGCCAGTTTTGACGCCAGGGACATCATATGACCAAACTTGGTAGAGGTCCACTAGAAGATTTTGCATATCAAAGCTCTGCACCTTCAAGTTTCAGAGAAGATTTCTAAAGTTTTCCTTCTTTTTTGCTATGTTCGAACCTGTGACCCCCGGGGCAGGGCCAGTTTTGACCCCAAGGGTATAATATGAATAAATTTGGTAGAAGTCCACTAAAAATTGCTACATGCCAAATATCATAGCTCTATGCCTTCTAGGTTTAGAGAAGAAGAATTTTAAAATTTCCTTTCTTTGTTCCAATGTTCGAACTTGTAACCCCCGGGGCGGGGCCAGTTAAGACCCCACTGGCATGATTTAAATAAACTTGGTAGAGGTCCACTAGGCGATGCAACAGATCAAATATCAAAGCTCTACGCTTTCTAGTTTCTGGAGGAAAGAATTTTAAAGTTTTCCTTCTCTGTTCCTATGCTCAAATTTGTGACCCCTGGGATGGGGCCAGTTTTGACCCCAGGGCCATAATTTGAACAAACTTGGTAGAGGTCTACTAGAAGATGCCACATACCAAATATCAAAGCTCTACACCTTCTAATTTCAGAGGAGAAGATTTTCAAAGTTTTCCTTCTTTGTTCCTATGCTCAAACTTGTGACCCCCGGGGTGGGGCCAGTTTTGACCCCAGGGACATAATTTGAACAAACTTGGTAGATGTCCATAAGGAGATGCCACATACTAAATATCAAAGCTCTACGCCTTCAAGTTTCAGAGGAGAAGAATTTTAAAGTTTTCCTTCTCTGTTCCTATGCTCAAAATTGTGACCCCTGTGGTGGGACCAGTTTTAATCCCTGGGGCCAATTATCAAAACTCTAGGCCTTCAAGTTTCAGAGGAGAAGATTTTCAAAGTTGTCCTTCTTTGTTCCTATGCTCAAACTTGTTATCCCCCGGGGTGGGCCACTTTTGACCCTAGGGGCATAATTTGAACAAACTTGGTAGAGGTCCACTAGGAGATGCTAAATACCAATGATCAAAGCTCTACGCCTTCTAGTTTCAGAGAAGATGATTTTCAAAGATTTCTTTTTTTTTCTTTTTGTTGCCATGGCAACCAGAGTTAGGGTGGAATCAAATTCTTTGAACAATTTTGGTAGAGCTTCACCAAAGGAACATTCCTGCCAAGTTTCATGCCAGTGGTTTAGGAGTAGATGTTTAAAGAAATTGTTGACAGACGACGGACGACGGACATAGGGCAATCACAATAGCTCACCTTTAGCACTTTGTGCTAAGGTGAGCTAAAAATGTTTCAGAGCTTTCTCCTATTATCTCGAAAAAACCCATATCGTTGCCCCGACAGTGGCTGAAATACATCGCGACCTCCATAATCTAATTTATACTAATTTATAATCTGAATTAAAACGCATGTCCATCAGCAGGTCCGGTGGTAGTCGGTAAAGAAGAAGAAAAACTCGTAATGGGCATTTCCGGTATTCATAAATATCTGGTGGTTTCTTTTCTGCTGCTTTCTTTTGTATGTAAAGTAAAAGCGGACAGAGTGCACTATTTTGTCATGCGTTCTTTTACATTACTTTTTTTTATACGCCCGAAGGGTCGTATTATGTTATACCCCCGGTTGTCCGTCCGTCCGTCCGTCTGTCTGTCTGTCCGTCCGTCCGTCTGTTAGCAATTTCTTGTGTGTGCAACTCCTCCTACAGTTTTCATCGGAATTATTTGAAACTTGCCACAATGAATCTCCATGATGTCTAGTTGTGCACCTGGGTCTTAGAATTTTAATCGCAGTTTGCGTTCCAAAATTATCTGCCCTTGATTTCTGAAATAACCAACTTTTCACTTTGAATTTTTGTTCAGGCCATAACTTCTATACCATAAAAGGTATCAAATTGAAACTACATACACTGATAGAACACATTATGGAGAAGTGCAGTGCACATGAAACATAACTCTGCCACTTTTATATTTTGATTTATTGCCCTTTGTTAATTTTCAGTTTGAATTTTTGTCCAGGCCATAACTTCCAAACTATAAAAGCTAATAACTTGCAACTTCATACATTGATAGAACACATCATGGAGAAGTGCAGTGCACATGAACCATAACTCTGCCACCGTTATTTTTTGAGTTACAGCCCTTTGTTAATTTTCAGTTTGAATTTTTGTCCAGGCCATAACTTCTAAACTGTAAAAAGCTATTAACTTGGAACTTCAAACACTGATAGAAGACATTGTGGAGAAGTGCTTCGCACATAAACCATAACTGTGCCACTTCTATTTTTTGAGTTATTGCCTTTTGTTAATTTTCAGTTTGAATTTTTGTCTAGGCCATAACTTCCAAACTATAAAAGCTAATAACTTGCAACTTCATACACTGATAGAACCCATTATGGACAAGTGCAGTGCACAAGAACCATAACTCTGTGACCTTTATTTTATTAGTTTATTGCCCTTTGTTAATTTTCAGTTTGAATTTTTGTCTAGGCCATAACTCCCAAACTTTAAAACCTATCATCTTGAAACTTCAAAGACTAATAGAACACATTATGAAGAAGTGCACTGCACAAGAACCATAACTCTGCCATCCTTCTTTTTTAGTTATTGCCCTTTGTTAGTTTTCTCTTTGAATTTTCGTCTGGGCCATAATTTCTAAAATATAAAAGCTATGATCTTGAACCTTTCAAGACTGATAGAACACCTTGTGGAGAACAGCAATTCACAAAATTTGTAATTGTGCCACCCTTCTTTTTTCAGCTATTGCCCTTTAATATTTTTCACATATCATGGAGATTAACTACTCTTCATTCATGGCCCTTCCGTCATTTCAACTCATTTCACTGACAAGCCCCTTCGGGCGTATATGCGCCGCTTTGCGAAGCTCTTGTTCTGTTTATGTGACTAGACTTTTACCGCAACCTGGCAAGTATGGAGACAAATAAGGTAAGATATTTAAAGTTACGATAATTGTCCTTGATAAACAAATTATTGTATGAAATCAAGTTACCATTTTCTGTTGGCATTGTTGAACGCTATATTTGACATTTAAACATGGCGCTACTGTAAGCCTGCTCAGATTCTCATAGCATGAAAATCGCGTTGGTATGGAATATTTATAGACTGTATATTTAAGTTTTTATGAACAAATCACTAGACATAAAGAAATTCATTTGAAAATCAGGATTAAACTCATTTGGTCCTTCATCACATCGATTCTATACTGTTCTAGCGAGGTCTGGGGCTTTGTGACAAGTGAATTTACAACTTCATAGACTTCATAGAAAATTTCTTCAAAAATTGTTAAATGTCAAGACCACAACTACTAATTCAGCTATCTACAAGAATTTGGCAGACATCCCTTACACTATATACACATGTAACTTGAACTATTTATGAATAAAGAACTGTAAAATATAAGAACAAATAAATATTTCTTGACACTTTTCACAGACAAAAAAATCAAATTGTATTTTACCAACCGTCCTGACAGATTAGAAGAAATAAATAACCCTAACCGTTGGACTTACAAAGTAAAAAAAGCTATTATTATAAATTGGTTCCAAGATATTAATATATCAAATTCACTGTTTGTTTACAGACTTCTTAACGATGATTTTAGTTTTTCAAGTTATCTTTGTTAAATGAAAGTAACAACATATAGACACGCTGGTGCCAAATTACATCCCATAGTAATGAATTTTAAAGCGTTACATATGCATACCTGAGGGGCGTTTTGGTGAAAGGATCACGTGTTTAACAAGCAATTGCTCCCTGCACCGAAACGATCCCCAAACCCTTTATTGAACTACATGTACTTTCTTTTGTTTTTCCAAATTGCTATGTACATGTTTCACTTTAATTATTAATTATTTCCGCATTAGCCTAGAAAGATTTTCTGAAATCTTATCATCAGTAGGTATTTTAGGTAGAAGTGGGCACCTGACCTATCTTTATCAATTAAAGGGTGCTGAATTCGATGGTGCCAGGTGCCAAGCTGAAATTGGTCATTTTAACAAAATGGCGGCCATTTTACAAATTGGCTACCAAAACGGCCGATCTTTTGCTTTTAGAAGGTAGTGCTAGCTATAGTGTTTAAAGGGCTGCACTTTTTCCCATCAAAACATGTTAAGTGCTTAAAAGGATTATTTATAATAAAACTTGGACCAACTTGATGTACAAAATGGCGTCCATTTTTAACACAAGAGGGCCATGATGGCCCTTCCCTCCACTGGCTAGTAAGTCAAAATATTACAAGCTAAACATCACAATACTTGGCCAATTGGTTTTAACTAGAAGACATACAAAATTGTCTTTTATAAAATCCCATGAGAAACATATGACCCCAGGGAATTGCCTTTTTGGACAACAAAGCTGCAATTAATTGAATCCTCGTGGAGGTCCACAAGATACAGCCCCATACCAAATAAAAAGGTCTAGAATGTGTGGTTATAAATAAGATGATTTTCAAAGTTTGCTCAATAAAACATCCTGTAAAACTTGAGAGCCATGAGACAGATTAGCCCTAGGTGTTATGGTTAGTCACAAGAAAATTCATCAAGTTTTCACTATAAAAGCCCATCTGACCCCTAGAGTGGGGCCAAACTTGACCCTCAAGGTTATAATTTGGGTCTTCTTGGTAGAGGCCCACTAGACAAAGGTACAACATGCAAAATTTGGTAGCCCTAGGCCTTATGGCTACATACAAGTATTTCTAAAGTTTCCCTTCATACGCCCAATGTAAAAAATTATGATCCTAGGGCGGGGACAAATTTGACCCCAGGGCCATAATTTGGGCATCCTTGGTAGACATCAACTAGATAAAGCTATAACATGCAAACATTGGTAGCCCTCGGCCTTATGACTAGGTGCGAGAAGATTTTTGAAAGATTTCCCTACATAAGCCCATGTAAAACTTATGACACCCCCAACCCCCGGGCAGGGGCAACTTCAACCCCAGGGCTATAATTTGGACAACCGTGGTAGACAACCACTACATGTCAAATTTGGTAGCTCTGGGCTTGATGGCTACATAGAAGAGGAAGTTTAAAGTTCTCCCTATATAAGCCCATGTAAAACTTGTAACCCCTGGGGGGTGCCAATTTTGACCCCAGGGCTATAAGTTGGACACCCTTGGTAAAGGTCTACCAAACAAAGCTACATGCCAAATTTGGTAGCCGTAGGCCCTATGGCTAGGTAGAAGAAGAATTTTATAGTTCTCCCTATATAAGCCTATGTAAAACTTGTGACCCACAATTTTGACCCCAGGGCTATAGATTGAAGAGACTTTGTAGAGGTCCACTAGCTGAAGCTACATGCCAAATTTGGTAGCCCTAGGCTCTATGGCTAAGTAGATGAAGAATTTTAGAGTGCTCCCTATATAAGCATATATAAAACTTGTGACCCCCTGGGTCGGGGCCAATTTTGACCCTAGGGCTATAGTTTGAAGAAACTTGGTAGAGGTCCATTAGATAAAACTATATAACCAAATTTGGTAGCCCTAGGCCTTATGGTTTCAGACAAGAAGATTTTCAAAATATTTCAGTTTTATTGCCATGGCAGCCACAGTTTTTGAAGGAATCAAATTCTTTCAATAAATTCTGAAAAGGACCATGGCAGGATCATTTCTGTGAAATTGGATCAAAATTGGATAAGTAGTTTCAGAGAAGAAGATGTTTGAAATAAAAGTTAACACACACACGCACGGACGGCCTGACGGACGTACGCACGACGGATGCTGGGTCATGACATAAGCTCGCTGGCCTACGGCCGGTGGAACTAAAAATGGCGACCAAAATGCCCAGCATAGTCCTTATAGAGTGTAGTGATGACTATATTTCCTTGCAGGCGGCATTTTGTCATTAAGAATATGCATAATTACATTTAAGAATGATTCATAACAAAATACACGTACCGGTATGAATGACCTGATGTACTTAAATCATAAAAGTTCACTTAAGTAAACTAAGGTCGCCTGCCACAGATGCTAAAAGTGTTAGTTCCAGGAAATGACATAATATCTTCATATTTATATTGTCTGACTAATTTAGTAATAGTCTGATCACAACTAGAATTTTAGAAAGTTAGCAAAAACAAATTAGAATTATTGCTATTACACGTATTATATTATGGCTAGGTCTTACCTCACATTTTAATTTCAAACTTTGAAGTGTAATATGAAATTTTTGACACAATATGATGTTGTTTGGAATGCACTCATAACACACAAAAATTAAATACATTTGAATTGACTTTCTCCTGTCCTTTCTTCATATGCTGTGTATTTCTATATCTTCTTTCAAACTCTCGATCAAACTGTAATTCAAACATGCAGTGAAAATTCTGTTCAGCATTGTATTTCTTTCTATCCGGATATTTCTTTCTAAAAGGTTTTCTCAACCTATTTTGCAGTGAAAATACGACGCCGTGAACCTTTTAAATTTTGGAGATTGTTTCCCTTTTAAAATGGAACCTGCCTGTTGTCTTAAGAGAGAACGACTAATTGAATACAGTCTTTGTATTTTTTGTCAGGAAACTAAAAAGGAAAATTCGCGTTCTACAGATACGGGTCTATCTACATTAATAAATGCAGCAAAGTTACATCAAACTTTCAAAGATCCAAACAACAGAACAGCAATAGAAAACATACTATCATCTACTCATAGCAATCCTGCAGGTCCTGAAATGGCACAAAACTTGCTACAGCACCTTTACGAGCAAGTCTCACATACATAGACTCAAAAGATCCCAAACAACTATAACTAGTACATGTAGCATTATCATTTATAAATCTAAAATCACTATGTTCTTAATTCAAAGGGAGATAATAATTACCTCCCTTTTCAGAAAACTAACAAAAGTATCAACAATAATTTCAAGATAGACATTAATGGAATTAACGGAATTTCTGATCCGTTACAAATGTGAAAAATATTATTTCTACACAAATCCTTATTTATCAACCAATTCGAAATTTTATCCCATGTTCACCGGAAGTACATTACACAGGTCTTACCTTAAGTGACTTCCCACAATATATGGATGATTGCCCACATTAAGTTAAGACCTGTGTAATCCACTCCCGGTGCACTATGTGGATGATTACCCAACTTTGATTACCCATATTAAGTGACTTCTTAGGGTTACAACTCCTAAAATGATTTTTTTTTAGTATAAGCAATACCCCATGATTTACCAATATAAAGGTTTTTTTCGACATGATTTCCCCCTCATGAATTTATTAAAAGTGTGTATGAGTGAGTGTTTGTGTGTATGTATGTTCACTGTAAATTATTGTCTTCACCAAACTTTACAACTTTTCATTCTTCTGTCATATCCCCATGTATAAGGTTTCACATTACTGGGTGAATAAAGAGATTTTGACTTTTGACTTTGACACAATCGGCGGACGATTACCCACATTTAGCAACATTTGTGATTATCCATATTAAGTGACTTCCCACAATTAGTGGATGATTATCCACATTAAGTGACAAATTTGATTACCTATATTAAGTGACTTCCCAATTACCAACATTAAGCGACAAGTGTGATAACCCAAATTAAGCGACTTCCCACAGTAAGTGGATGATTACCCACAATTAGTGACAAAACACCGGACTTGACTGGCCCTCTGTATTGTTGCAACGTCTTCGTCGTGAAGGCTGAAACTTTTTGTGATCTTACGGCAAATAGCAACATAAACAATTGGGCTTTCAATGCACTTGACTGTAATAATAAGAAAAGGTCAGAAAAATTAAGTCATTTTACTTAAACCAAAATATATCTTTATTCAGTGCCAAAAGGGACCTGTAAAAGTTTACTTTCCGAAAATATTGAGCCATATAAGTGGAATTTATTTTCCATATTCTTGAAGAAAGTGAAAATATCTTATCAATGCGTATTTTGCATATTTTGTAGGCCCAGCTTAATTTTATCATTTCGATGTCTTTCAATGATATATAAGTATGTAAACATAACTGTAAATTACCTCCCTTTTTAAAGTGTAATTTCTTACATGAAAACAAAAAAATTCAGCCTGGCACCGCCCACCATTGAATTCAGAATACCCAAATTATGTTAAAATGATATGGCGCCAAATTCTACCTAATTATGCCTACTGCTCTTTACTAGAGAGGAATTTCAGAAAATCTTCCTAGGCTACATTCGCTCATTTCAGGATACCCATTCGATATCATCCACTTTGTTTGTTTTGTCCACAATCACGCACAATTTATGTGTTCGACGATGCACCTTATGTGGTCAAGCCGATATTATGAATAAAGTTTCAGTTCTGTTCTGTTCTAATGTTGAAAGATGCCGATATCATACAAAAATATTCAAATCAGGTAAATACTTAACCCTAAACTTGCTTTCCAGCAATAAACAATCCGAATATTACCATTGGAAAATTATTAATTGGGGAAAAATCTCCATGTCGCCAGTGCAGTTAAAAGATCAGACTACACGTTCTGTGCAATCTGATCTTCATCTACCCTGGCCACAAAAGCGCAGTGATTCGCGCCTAGCAGCCTGAGAGTTACGCTTGTTGATTTCAAGGAATTCAACTAAAACAGCGTTTTGTAAAATTTATTTCAACCTTTAACCACACAATCCCGTGTTTTGGCGAGCTCGGAGAATAAGATTTGGAAAGATTGTGGGCATGTGAAACAATAAAGGTAACCAGCATTTTCTTTTTTTCTCTCCAATGCGTTCTTTTCTTTCAGAAACAACTAGCACCATCTGACCCACATTTAATCTGTCTTCTGCAAATGCTTTCAATTTTGACGCGTCTAAACTTTGTCGTCTGGTAAGTTGTTAGTTAATTTTCATGATGTAATCTTGTTACGGTTTAACAATATATTATAGACATCTGGTCAACGAAATCCGCACCATGGAGCGACAACTCGCTGAAAATGTTCCACAGAACAAAAATGTCCAGGATCCATAGGACAATGTATCTACCGAACCAGCTACTATTGAACGCAGACAAGAACTGCGTAATGACGCCCGAGATAACATTGCTCGAACTATATCCACTTCGATCGACGAAGAAGATGCCCAGCCAAATGTCGAGAAGAATACGCCAATTAGCCGATTTGGTTAGGGAAAACCACTGCCTCTATAAAAAGATTTATGAGGCGAAAATTACCTAAAATTTCGCGTGAAATAGGATTAAATTCAGGTGAAGACAGTACAGACTGATCTTTGTTCACGTGTAGTTGATTAAGACTTTACCAAACGACAGGAACTAAGACGTGTCCAAGTTAACAGCATATTTGCAGACAATATTTCAAATTGACTCAAAACTTAAAGGTGGTTTTTTAGCACACCTTAGCACAAAGTGCTAAAGGTGAGCTATTGTGATCGCCCTATGTCCGGCGTCCGTGGTCCGTTAACAATTTCTTTGAACATCTTCTCCTCCTAAACCACTGGGCCAATCTTCAGGAATATTCCTTGGGCAAAGCTTTACCAAAATTGTTCAAAGAATTTAATTCCACCCACAACTCTGGTTGCCATGGCAACAAAACGAAAAAAAAAAAACCGAAATCTTTGAAAATCTTCTTCTCTGAAACTAGAAGGCGTAGAGTTTTGATATTTGGTATGTAGCATCTCCTAATGGACCTCTGCCAAGTTTCTTCAAATTATGCCCCTAGGGTCAAAACTGGTCCTGCCCCGGGGATAACGAGTTTGAGCATAGGAACAAAGAAGGAAAACTTTAAAAATCTTCTCTGAAACTTGAAGGCGTAGAGCTTTGATATTTTGTATGTAGCATCTCCTAGTAGACCTCTACCAAGTTTGTTCAAATTATATCCCTGGGGTCAAAACTGGCTCCACCCCAGGGGTCACAATTTTGAGCATAGGAACAAAGAAGGAAAACTTTAAAAATCTTCTCCTCTGAAACTTGAAGGCGTAGAGCTTTGATATTTGGTATGTAGCATCTCCTAGTGAACCTCTACCAAGTTTGTTCAAATTATGCCCTTGGGGTCAAAACTGGCCCCACCCCGGGGCTCACAAGTTTGAGCAAACAACAAAGACGGAAAACTTCGAAAATCTTCTCCTCTGAAACTAGATGGCGTACAGCTTTGATATTTGGTATGTGGCATCCCCTAGTGGACATCTACCAAGAGTGTTTAAATCATGCCCGTAGGGTCAAACCTGGCTCCGCCCCGGGGGTCACAAGTTTGAACATAGGAACAGAGAGGGAAAATTTTAAAATTCTTCTTCTCTTAAACTAGAAGGCATAGAGCTATGATATTTGGCATGTAGCAATTCCTAGTGGACTTCTGCCAAGTTTGTTCATATTATGCTCTTGGGGTCAAAACTGGCCCTGCCCCGGGGGGTCACAGGTTGGAACATAGCAACAAAGAAGGAAAACTTTAGAAATCTTCTCTGAAACTTGAAGGTGCAGAACTTTGATATTTGGTATGCAGAATCTTCTAGAGGATCTCTACCAAGTTTGGTCATATGATGTCCCTGGCGTCAAAACTTGCCATGCCCCGGAGGTCACAGGTTGGAACATAGGAACAAAGAAGGAAAATTTTAAATTTCTTTTTTTCTTTTTCTCTTAAACGGGAATGTGTAGAGCTTTGATATTTGGTATGTAGCATCTTTGAGTGGACCTCTACCAAGTTTGTTCTAAGGATGCTGCTTTGGTTAAAACTGACCCAGCCCCGAGGACCACAAGTTCGAACATAGGACAAAGAAGGAAAATTTAAAATTCTTCATTGAAACTGGAAGGTATAGAGCTTTAATATTTGATTGCCCTATGTCAGGCGTCTGTCAATCGTCAACAATTTCTTTGAACATCTTCTTCTCCTAACCCACTGGGCCAATCTTGATGAAACTTGGCAGGGATGTTTCTTGGGTGAAGCTTTACCAAAGTTGCTCAAAGAATTGAATTTCACTCACAAGCTATAGTCTAAGGTTAGCGTTCCAGGGCCAATGGCCCTCTTGTTTTAAGGTAGGAAAACGGTGTGAAAAGGGTCGGGTTTGTTCAGTATAGGGTAAATAATCATTTCCGTGACTTCATGTATCTCAGCGTATGGATAAGTCGCATTTTTTAAGTTTCCATTAAGGATACGTCCCACGCCAAGAAACTAGAGAGAGAAATTTCAAGACATGAGCAAGCATATTAATTAGGAAATCATCGGTATCAAGGATGCATCGAACAGAGCAATGGAAAACATTTTGGTGTAAATGCACGTTTTGGATGCAGTATTTTCCTTTTATTTCAAGACACTAGTTAATGTGCAAATTACCTCTATCTCCATTACCATATTTCGGGTCTTGGTTCAAATCATGAATCAAGAGTTTTTCTGTATCTATCATATTTATTAAACTTCAGAAAATGGATAAAAGTTTGACGTTTTTTATTTTTGAGTTTTCTAAATTTCAAAGTAACTCAAAGTAACGAAATTTTTGGTTGGCTAGACTAAATGGGTTAAGCTATTAGAAATTGCATTGTTACCTTCTAAAATCAAAGTAGACAGACGGTGCTAATTAGACGGCAAAATCCTGATATAAGCTTAAAATTACTTTCAAACGTTACGTATCACCTTCGAGAGAAATGACAATAAAATGGTTAAGTTTCTCTTTTTCTTATTTACTTGTGGTTTAACCACTGTTATCTTTTGCAATTTGGTGTAAGTAGATCTTCATTCTTGAATTTCAAAATTATTTTCAAACGATACGAATCTAGTTTATCATGTATAATGCTTGACTTCATCTATGTTCTATAATTTTGGCCGGTGGTCTCATCAGTTTGATTAAAATTTGCCATTGTTATTGTCACTAGTAGATGAATGGGGATTCTGGGGATACTCGGCCAAGCATATTCTAACTGAGCTGCGGTGCCTGGATCACAAAACTCCTCCAGACAACATCATGAAAATGACCCATGCTCTGTGAAAAGGGGGCTGAATGCATCTGTGAAAAGTATCGACCAGGGTCGGCCTGCGCGGAGCCTAGGCCGAAGTTTTTCGCTAATGGTCAATTTTCTGTATGTCCAAGGACTAGTCTTCCCGATTAAATTGGTTGTTAAACAAGAGGAACAGGGTGGTCCTAAATCGCTCACCTGAAATGCAACTCAGCTGTCATTGTTATGGCCACTTACAGAAAGCGGTTAAAAGACTCGGTGTTTCCCAATAGTGGCACATACCTGGTACGGGTTGACATCTGCGACAGCCCAAAATAGGGTTACGTTGGGCTCTATTTATTTGCAATCAAATTTACTATAAAAAGTTATTCATTGCAAATATACCCTGATTTAACAATACAGTTAACTCCACTTGTAATGATACTAAGGGGACAGAAGAAATCATACCATTTTATCCGAATATCGTTGTAGCTGATGTATATTCTTATAAAAAGAGACCCCATTGGGACCAAGGGGTTAACGTCATTACAAGCAATATATCGTATTAAGCAATATAGTAATAAGCAAAGTTTATTGTAATTGTTGCAGAGATGTTCAAGAAATTAATTAATATTTCAGCAGATCAGTACTGAGTTGACTCATTTCAAGATGTAATGGTGATCAACCTCTTTCCCACAACCACTTGCAAGAAGACTCAACACCATAATGCTACATGCCAAATATGAAATATCTAGCCCTTACGGTTTAGGACAAGAAGACTGTTGAAGATTTCCGTCTTTATCTCTATGTAAAATACGAGACCAACAACAAATGGCTAATTTTCATACCAGGGCCATAATTTTAAGTATTTTGGTGGAGGGCTACATCATGATGCTACATGTCAAATATGAAAGCTCTAGCCTTTACGGTTTGGGACAAGAAACTTTTTAAATATTTTTTTTTTTATCTTTATGTGAAATCAGAAACCCCACAACAAAGGGCCAATTTTGTACACCAAGGTCATGATTTGAAGTAATTTGGTAGAGGGTCACTAGATGATACTCAATGCCATAATATATGAAAGCTCTAGCCCTAACGGTTTGGGAAGATTTTTAAAGATTCCCTTCTTTATCTCTTTGTGAAATCTGAGAACCCACAATATAGGGCCATTTTCAACACTAGGGCCATAATTTGAAGTATTTTGGTAGAGGCCACTAGATGATGCTACATGCCATATATGAAAGCTCTAGCCCTTACAGTTTGGAACAAGAAGATTTTTAAATTTTTTAGCTCTACTGGCTGAAATCTAGCAGAGCTTATGTCATGGGGGGGTGGGGGTGGGGGGGAAGGGGATCCGTCCGTTAGTCTTTTTCTTGTTTACGCGATAAAGTCTGCATTTGTTGTCAGATTTTCGTGCAACTTGCAAAGTTTATTTAACTAATCAATAGCTTCAACCCTATTGATTTTGAAAAAAATCAAACAATTAGTATGGGAAAAGTAGCTATTTCAAGTTGAAAATCTCCAATTCTTGTTTACGCGATAAAGTCTGCATTTGTTGACAGATTTTCTTGAAACTTGCACAGTTTGTTTATCTCATCAATAACTTCAACCCTATTGATTTTGAGAAAAAATCCAACAAACAGCGTTGGAAAAGTAGCCACTTCAAGTTGAAAATTTCCAAATCATGTATACGTGATAAAGTCTGCATTTGTAATCAGCTTAAACTTGCGCAGTTTGGTTATCTCATCAATAGCTTCAACCCTATTGATTTTGAAAAAAAAAGGAAAAAAGAAAAACAATAAACAGTATGGAAAAAGTAGCCATTTGAAGTTGAAAATTTCCAATTCTTGTTTATGAGATAAAGTCTGCATTTCTTGTCAGATTTTCATGAAACTCGCAGTGTTTGTCTATCTCATCAAAAGCTTCAACCCTTTTGATTTTGAAAAAAGAAATCCAATTAACAAAAGGGGAAATGTAGCTATTTCAAGTTGAAAATTTCCAACTCGTGTTTACGCGACAAAGTCTGCATTTGTCATCAGATTTTGGTGAAACTCACACTATTTGTATATCTCATCAGTAGCTTCAACCCTTTTAATTTTGAAAAAAAAAAAAAAATCCAATAAACAATATGGGAAAAGTAGCCATTTCAAGTTAAAAATGTCTAATTCTTGTTTCTATGATTAAGTCTGCATCTGTAATCAGATTTTTCTGAAACTCCCACAGTTGCTTTGTTGCATCAACAGCTTAAATTGTATTCATTTTGAAAAAAGAAAATCCAACAAAAATTATGGGAAAAGTAGCCAATTAAATTTCAAAATTTCCATTTCTTGTTTATGTGATTAGCTCAGCATTTTTGGTTGGATTTTCTTGAAACTTGCACAGTTGCTTTGTATCATAAAGAGCTTGAACCTGATTGATTTTTTAGAAAAACCTACAATCAGTTCGGGAAAAGTAGCCGTACAGAGTTAAAAAAATTTCAAATCTTGTTTAGGCAATGAAGTCCACAGTGTTGATCCAATTCTTTTGAAACTTGCAAAGATTCATGAAGGGGTTGCAAATCTAGTAAACTGTTTATGAAAAGTAGCTGTTTGATGACTTGGTATTGTTTTCTGGTCATCAAAGTCCATATTATTTGTCGAATTTCTTTGAAATTTACTAGGATGGTTTTATACAAAGCATAATAAAAGTTTGAAACACTATAAAATCAGCCTGAATTCCAAACATTTAGATTTAAGAAACTTCACTTCAATTTTTTTTCGCTGTTAGTTCAATTCACGATGCGTACATATGCTGCCTTAATGGGTTCAAGCCCAGTTGCAAGAACACTTGTGTTTTTTGTCTTTTTTTTCTCTTTTTGTATCATGAATTCGTAAAGTATGCTCGCATAAAAGCAAAATCTCTGCCAGGAGAGCAATTTCAGGCCTTTCAGGGCCTTCTAGTTTTCTTTCGGTTGCCATGCCAAGCAGAGTTCTTCATGGAATTCAAATCTTTGAAGTATTTTGAAAGTGCATCACCTAATGATAATTTCTGTGACGTTTCATTGAAATCTGAATAGCGGTTTCAGAGGAGAAGATTTTTTTAGTAATTGTTTACAAACGGACAGACTGACGGACAGACAGACAGGCGGACATTGATGGATCACAATAGCTCACCCCGAGCACTTTTTGCTCAGGTAAGCTAAAAAGTGGCTGTTATGTATCCATAATTATGTGATGCTTTGGTAGTTTGCATCAGGGAGATACATGAAGGCCCTTTTTGCCAGAACATGACTTCAAATAAAAGATCTGCCTTTATGAGTAATTCCTTATTTATCATCAAACATGTCTTAAATTACCGTATATTGCTCTTGCACATGTATGTTACACTTACCTCAGGCTCCTGACTTATTGACTGATTGAACGGCAGATGGCCACAGTGAGGCGACTCCCGTTTGTGTATTTCGTGTGGACTGTCACCTTTCTCGCCAACTTTACCTATGAAAAAATGTAATTTAGACTTTATACTAGTGTTGAAAAGATTTTCTGATAGATAGTTTTTTCCCAATATTTTAAAGAGGCCCTTATACACATTTTCAGCCAGTTTTAACTCATTTTGCCTTTACTTTATCAAACTTAATCATTCTCATATCTTTATGCCAAATATTGCGTCTGATGGTTGCAAGGTTACTTAGCTTACGGTCGATAGAAAATGCATTTTGCTGAGTTGCGGCCTTCCATGTAAACAGACTCATCGTTTCCGGTTACTGAATCGAAGATTTCGATATATCCGTTATACACTCGGGTAGATTCGTATGATGATCATGCATCTGTCACGTGACTATATTTGACCATCGCCCTCCGTCTAATGAGGTAGACAAAGGAGGCTTCTTTGTTGCGGCCTCGATGTTGACACGGAGGTAACGCCTATATATGCAAATTACACCGTACCAGACTTTAGACGGAAACCACCGATAAACTTTCGTGAGACACCGCCATTGTTTACAGCTTCGATCGTCAGCCAGTTTTCTTCTGACCAACTTTCGGTTTCTAACACAAATCTCCGTGTTTCTTTTTTACAGCATATATGTTAGTATACTACTCAACATTTGCTAGGGATCAATTCGATACTTCAATACAGGAATATGTTACATAAATACAGTTTTGCTTAAGAAATATTCATTCCTTAGATAGTTTATATCATGAGTGTGGCAATGTTACGCACTGAAAAACCACACCAAATGCATGGCATGCACATCGGCTCAATATAAGATGGTGATCCCTAGCAAATGTTGAGTAGTATAATTTATCCATGTTTATCCGAACAACTGATTTCCATGCCATTCTAATTTTTTTGAAATTTAACAGCGTTTTTTCTCGCCTGCTGTAGACGGGGATCTTTAAGTATGTATTCTGGCAGTCAGTTACACCTATATATACTTAAAAAAGAACTACATTGGACACATTTATAAGAAAAGGGAGATTTTTCTACACTGACTATGCCATAGTATTGTTTTGGAAAAAATAGATCCTGTCGCAATCAATTTCTTAAAACTTAGCTAGTAATAAGAATTAGACTGACACTGCAACATGAAATAATTAATGAATACTGGTTATCTATTCTTTCATGCTTCTACCCCTTTTTGAATTGTAGTAGCTCCATATCACTGAGTTGACATATCGGTAAATTTCACAGGTCGAAACGGTAAAATGATCAAACCATGATCCATCATTACACACCTCTTTTGTTTGAACCGGTCTATTTTTGGCTCATCTGAACACAAAGTGCTCAGGTGAGCTTTTGTGATCGTGTTGAGCACGTCGTCCGACGTGTGGCATGCGTCGTCCATCATCAACTTTTACCTTGTATATGCTCTAAAGGCCCATTTTCAATGCGACACTGATGCAAGTTGGTCAGAATATTTGTCTTAATGATATCTCGGACGACTTTGAAAAACGATAAAAAAGGGTAAAAAAGTAGGTCACTAGGTCAAATATTAGAAAAACCTTGTGTACGCTCTAGAGGCCACATTTTCAGTCCCGAAGTCTTGAAAGCTGGTCAAATATTTGTATATTTCGAAATATTAATATCTCTGACGAGTTTGAAAATAGGTCAAGTCCGGTTAAAAACTAGGTAACTAGGTCAAATCTGAGAAAAACCTTGTGTTCGCTCTAGAAGCCATATTTGCAATCAAATACTTTAGAAAGATGATCAGAATGTTTGTCTTGTTGACACCTGGGACGAGTTTGCAAATAGTTCATATTATTAGTTCGATAGGTTGATTCTTTCACACTTAACTCTGTATTATTGCAACAAACACAAAAAGCCAAAATTTATGTCAATCGGACTGGAGATGACAAAGTGTTATGCTCCGGACAAGGAACTTTTCTATAGTACTTTCTCATTCAAGGGCAAATAATTCTTGTCGTTCACACTGAACTCTGTATTATTGCAACAAACAAAAAATGCCAAAATTTATGTCAATCGGACTGGAGATGACAAAGTTATGTTCCGGACAAGGAACTTTTCTATAGTACTTTCTCATTTAAGGGAAAATAACTATTGTCGTCAATCAATGTCAAAATATAGTAATTTTTATAATTCATGGACAAATAACTCCAGTCGTTCTAGTTGGATTATACCCATTATCAAACTCATCCGAGTTGTATAGCTGTAGATGCTGGAGTATAAACAAAGTCAAATATAGCATTTTTTCTCATTCAAGGACAAAATATCTATATGAAATCTGAGACCAACAATATAGGGCTAATATTCTTACCTGGGCGATAATTTGAAGTATTTTAGTAGAGGGCCACTAGATGATGCTACATGCCAAATATGAAAGCTCTGGCCCTTAGATTTTTTGGACAAAACGATTTTTAAAAATTTCCTTCCTTATATCTATGTGAAATCCGAGAACCCACAACATAGGGCCATTTTCAACACTAGTGCCATAATTTGAAGTATTTTGAAAGATGATGCTATATGCCAAATATGAAAGCTCTAGCCCTTACGGTTTTGGACAAGAAGATATTTAAAGTTGTTTTTTTCTTTCGGTTGCCATGCCAACCAGAATTCTTCATGGAATTCAAATCTTTGAAGTGTTCTGAAAGTGCATCACGTAAGGATCATTTCTGTGAAGTTTCACTGAAATATGATTGGCGGTTTCAGAGAAGAAGATGTTTTAGTAATTGTTTAAGGACGGACAGACAGACGGACAGACAGACAAGGGACAACGACCGATCACAATAGCTCACCCCGTGCACTATGAAGTAAATCAAGGAAGAAAATTGTGCCCGACGAGGTACTCGAACCCACGAACCCCGAAACACTAGTACTGCAGCTCTACCGACTGAGCTAGCCGGGCATATGAATTTGACCAAATCTGTCTCGTAAATGTTCAATTGCTCTACTGTAATTTGCGTTGGTTAATGCAAATCCCTCTATAGTTGATATGGCGGCGCCTTCTAGCTGTGATTTAAGGTAGTTCAAGTTTTGAACATCAGTTAAATTCATATTGAGATGTATGGTAGATTCAAAAGAATCCCAACATGTCTGCCACTGTAGGATGTCGCCATTAAATGATGGTGAAACTGTGTGGAATGAGAAGAAATATTCACATTGGAGGATGAGATCATCTCTTTGGGATGGAATAAATTCCAAGGCAGTAGGATTCAATCGACGTGTTTCGGTGTAAGTTTGTTTCTCCAGCTCTGTACATTTCGACCTTCGATACTCCTTTAACTTGTCCAATTCAATCTCGATGTCTAAAACGTATTATTCCCTTTCCATTATCTCTTCGTCCGATTTATGTGCTCTAGAATCATCTCGTAAAACGATTTGATGGACTCAAAATTGGCGGTTATTCCCGACAGAATGATGACAAACTCGCAAGACGTCTCATGCTGCTTGGTGATCTCAATTTTCAACAACTGTCGGTCGATAACTTTTCTGTGTACGTTACACATGGATAGTAGTCTGTCAGTCTTCATCTTTGTTTGGTAACGTCACCAAAAATGTAGTGTAATACGGGCGGAAAGGCCGCGAAGCGGCCTTGGAGCCCATCTATAGGTAACGCGTATGTGTACCAGTCTACAAAATCCCACTAGGCTAGGGAAAAAAAATCCGAGAAGTTCCAAAAACGTACAGGGAATATCTCGGCTTTCTAGGTGCGGTTACAATGGTAGAGTCACGCGCAAATTTCTTTCGAAAAGGTGGGGGGCTCGTAAACATCACTCGGGAAATATCGGCGATTTGGTTTACACATATTGGACGTGTCTAGGATCTCTTGCATATTCGAATATCTGTCCCCAAATCAATGTAAATTTGCGTCACAGCAGTCATTTGTCATTAACAATGGATAGAGAAATTTCTTTTGCCGAATTTAATGAAGTTTTGAGTAAAGTCAATGTACAGAATATGTTTTCGAGAGATCCCGGTTCATGTTACGGAAAAGGCCGAGTGACGAGAGTGTTTACCAATGGATACGGGATTTCCCAGAGCTTTCCATACCGGCATTGCACTTCAGTAGCCATGGCCTTACCCAGGTAAGATAAGAATGTCGGTGTTTTATCTTTTAACTTTCTAAATGTTTATTTTGCCATCATCACTTCAAGAACGATAAGCACCTGCAAACTTGTGAATAAATATGTAAAGAAGGGAAGCGACTGTACGCAAATTATAATGACCGCCATTTTCTTACACGGTATGTACTTTCCTATGTTGTTGAAACTACACGCTAGATTTGTGTAATTTCTGTAAGCAGAAAAAAATGTAACACGATTATTGCAGTTATTGCACTGTTTGCATATAGGTACTGGTACTGAAGAAAGCCTAGAGTCGATGACGATATTGAAAATGGTTTTCGTGCACCATGAAACACTGCTCAGGTCACCAGTATTTTCTCCTTTACCCACAATGTTTTCATAAGCCTTCTCTCATAGGGTTATTTAAGGTCAGGATTGTGTGGTGAAGGGGTTAAGAGTTGACATCAATACCAATCTGAATGTCTACAAGTAAACACATAGTGACAAGTAGACTACAGATACTAGATCTATTTTCTCCTTTGTCACAATGTTTTCAATTGGGAAGCAGAGGCAGGGAAAAACGGCAAGGCTTGAAATTTGTTGAACTCTTTAGTTTTATAACTAGCTCGGGTTAATAAAATGATATTTTTAGATTTTCAAAATCATCCCAAACTTCAATATCTCATGACTGAATAGATCTAGTATAACTTTTTTAACAGTGTTTTATGCCATTTTTATCATTATTGAATATAGATCTAGTATGACATTTTATAAGTGTTTTATGCCATTTTCAACATTATTGAATATAGATCTAGTATGACTTTTTTTTAAACTCATTACCAAACGATAACATTTTTGGCTTGTCCAAATTGAAAGCATTTACAGACAACAAAATAAAAGTGACTGAAAATTTGAAATTTGTTTTGTGAAGAGTAGAAAACATTGTTGGAAAAAGAGAAAATGCTGGTTACCAGCATTTTGTCCTTTTCCAACAATGTTTTCATAAGGCCTTTTCTCTGGGTCGTCAAAAGTAGGGATTGTGTGGTAATGGGTTAACAGTGTTTTATGCCATTTTCAACATTATTTCAGACATATAATGGCAACAGGTAACACGTATGAAAGAGAAGTATGACAGAATGTATAGAATTGTATTTCCATAAAGATACATACTTGCAGCCAAAGAGACAAAAGTGTTGTTGAAAGTACATGTAGACAGAGGAAAGTATGGTTCAGAAGTATGTCATGTAAACATATGTAAAACACCAATATGTATTGTATTGAGGGACGAGGGATTTGTCTTTGATTTAACCTTTTACCACACCATCCTGACTTTTAACAAGAGAAAGGAGCCTTTTGAATACACTTTGAGAAAAGGAGAAAATGCTGGTAACCAGCATTGTCTCCTTCTCCCACAATGTTTTCTACTCTTCTCAAAATAAAATTCAATTTTCAAATGACATTTATTTTGTCATCTGGACAGGTCTAAAAAATTTTGTTTGGTAAAGAGTTATAACCAGAGATGACAGGAGTCATTTCTTTGAAGACTGCAAGAAAATAAAATGCATTTTCTCTCCGACGTAATCTGTGTAACTTTCAAACGGTTTGGGACAACATTTAGTATGAAAATACAAGTATAGTTTCATAAAATAAATATAAAATGGGTTAAAAAAAAATGGCTGGAAAATAAGTGCATGTTTACTTGTTTTGTAGAATCTGATTGGTTCAATTTGGAAGCATTTGCAGGTGACAAATGTCCCTCAAACAATTGGTTTTGTCATTGAAAGGATAGAAAGAAATTTATTTTCAGCAAATTAATTAAGTTTTGATAAATCTCAAATTTTGTCATAAATTGTAGTGAAGAATTTACCATAGAAATGATTTGCAAAGGCCTGTGTGGGGATGTCACATGATCAATTTTATGTGTCGATTATGTGGGATCACATTCAAATAGTTACAGTGACGTCATTTCCCATCTCATGAAGATAGACAGATTTCACGACTGCAAAATGACTGTCCCCTTATTCAACCTTTGAAGGGCAACACTCAGATTGAATTGCTAATGCAGAAAGTTAAAAATGAGTAGTTTTATCTTGAATCCACAATTTGCTTCTTTGCCAAATATTATGGAAAACAGCCTTTGAAAATACAGTATATATGCAGCTTTAGGTCAGATGTAGAATATCCATTTTATTTGTTTTGGCACTATCAATATTTCACAAGTAATTCCAACTTGCAGTAGAAAAGTTAAATTTATACTAGTATGCATCGAGCTGCTACGTTTTGGCAGTACATGTATTTCTTATACTTAACCATAGTATTTTAACCATGCTGTCTGAAAAGGGGGCTTAACCCTTTCCCAAATGGCAAAATTTTGGATTAGTCCAAATTGAAAGCATTTGCAGACAACAAAATAAATGTGAATCAAAAACTGAAAATTGATTTGGGACGTGTAGAAAACATTGTGGGAAAGGAGAAAAGCTGGCTACCAGCATTTTCTCCTTTTCCCACAATGTTTTCAAAGGCTTTCTTTCTCAGGGTCGTTAAAAGTCGGGATTGTGTAATAAAGAGTTAATGCATCTGCAAAAAGTATCGAGCAAAGTCAGCCTACACAGTCTGTGCAGTCCATGCAGGCAGACCTGGGTTGAAACGTTTAGCAGCTAAGCTATTAGTCTATTTCCAGCATTTCAACAGACTATTCTGCCATCTGATTTATTCAGTTGTTAGACAAAATTGGTTATATGGATCCATAATCATGATATGACTTGTTTGGTAAAAAGGATCACAGAGAAGCATTAATCCTTCATCAAACAATCCCTGGTTTTAATTACTCTGGGGAAGAAAGTCTTTGAAGACACTGTAGGTAAAAGAGAATCACTTGTTACAATTAATTTCTCCATCACCACAACATTTTTTATACTATCAAGGAACATTAGCTCATTGATATCATTTTTAAATTTGTGATCTAAAGATGCTTTCAACTTGAATATGTGCAAATCTTGTCTCTTAGGACAATGTTTCTTTCGCAAGAATGACACATTTATTGCAAACTATGCCTTGAAAAAATGTGCCTCAGACCTTTTCATTTAGAAAATCCAATCTAACTGGAATTTCTTTGACCAAAGCAAAAAAAAAATAAAGTTCAAGAAATTCTTTTCTCTGAAAATAGAATATTGCTCACTTATGTGAAATATCTAATGAGATATATGTATACATGTACCAGAAAAACATTATTTTTTTTGTAAGCAGATAAACATAAGGAAAAGCTCACAGACAACCACAAGCTTTACACAATTACATGCTGCTTCACTTGTATTTCATTATTTTCATTTCTTTCAGGTGCTTGCATAAAATTACAGGTTTGTTTCATTCTGGAGGCCAGAAAAAAGCTACAGTGTTGGTGGCTAGATAAAGAAACAGTAAACTACCAGAGACTTTGGTGTGATAGTAAAATGGACTAATTAGCCAATTAACCATACCATGGACCTTCTTTTAGAACCCTAATCAAAACTATATGATAAAGGAGCATTTGCTTGAATATACTTTAAAAAAGAACACATTGTGGTCCCTTTTCTCACAAATACTTTTGTTAGCTGTGTTGCAAATCTCATTTCACAATTATAGCTTAATTCTTTACAATATGAAAAATTATAGTCATATTGAAACCAACTGCAAACATTAAAATGAAATAAACTCAACAACTGGAATTTGTTTTGGGAAGGGCAGAGAACATTGTAAGAAAAGGAGAAAATGCTTGTTACCAGCATTTTCTCCTTTTCCCACAATGTTTTCAAGAGCCACCTTCCATAGGGAGTATGCTAAAGGGTTAATAGACTTCAACTGTAGAACATGATAAAAATGCTGCAAAAGGAGGAGTTGGAAAAGGAGCCGTTGCTTTTGATAAATAATATATTTGTCAAAAGCAACTGCTCCTTTTCCAACGTTTATGCAAATAGAATCATTGCAGATTATTTCTCACATGTGCTAAAAAATCTAGTTTGTGATGCATCTTAGCCCACTGTGAGTAGTAGCTTTGTATTTCACCTGTACGGTGTGTACAGTAACGAGTTAAAACTATAATAAATGGAAACGAATTGGTCTGCATAATTCTATGTATTATTTAAGAACAAAAATTGCAATCTATGAAAGAAAAAGAAAGTTGGCTAATAAATTTTTATCTTAAACATGACCTAGTACTTTTTTCAACCTTGCCCTTGCCTGTTTGACTCAAAGTCCCATGTTGGCAGAACCTGAATGTATCTGAAAGCATTGTGTCCTGGTTCAAAGTAAATTACTTGAGAAGGCAAATAGACATAGATGGTCAAAAAGACCAATTTATAATATTGCCATCATTTGAATCTAAAACTGAAAGGATTTGTCATAACCCAAGTACAGTTTTACATGATCACAGCTACTCATGTATTAAAAAATAGAAAATTACCATGAGTGGTGCATTTAATTTCTGTTCTGCAGACCTTCTCAATTTGTTTTAGTCCAAAATTTTGTTGTTTGGGAAAGGGTTAAATAGTGCTTTTCCTTTTCCGACAATGTTTTCTACTGCATCAGTATCAAGTTATTAGGGCCATTTAACTGTTATTGCTTCGCTTTTGACCAGTGTAACATTTAGTAATTTTGTAAAAGGTTAATGTGGAGTTTTTTCTTATTTTCATTAGTAGATATAGATCTAAATGAATTGTAAAGCAGCAGGGGTTTGAAGTACCATAAGATATCATAGTGATCTATATAAATAATTGTTTTTGAATAATGTAAATATAAATCTCATGCAAACTGATTTCATTTTGCAAAATGGAAGTTGTTTTCAGTTTGCAACATGGAATTTTTTGTCAGTATCATGATTTGTACATAACATTTTAGTGTTACTACTTTCAAGTCATCTCTATAACATATATATTTTTGTGATACAGTATTTGAATTTTAAAAATTGCTGTTAAAGTGTAGAATCTAAAAAGGTAATTTTGCTTTTCCTTTCCGCCCGTATTTAGGCTTTGCCTATTTTCATATTAAATAGACGAGACGTACTATGCGTTGTAGTTTTCGTACCCTTTATTAATGTTTTTCTCAACGTACAGAAGTGACGTCACGTTTGACTACGATTTGACGCGGAACACGCTAATTATCATTACGTTAGTTTCTGCATCATGAATTCCCGATAACGATCATTCATAGCACTTCGTGATCAGGTGAGCTAAAAAGATCACTATCCCCTTGTTGCTTTTGCAGCATACATGAAAGTTTTTGGTACATCGAAAATGGTCTTTAAGTAATAGTTAAACGCTAAGAAGTCACAATTAAACGATTTAAACAGCCAAAAGGAGGGAGCGTAGCGACCGACTGTGGCTGTTTAAATCGTTTAATTTTGAACTTCTTAGCGTTTAACTGACTTAGCCTTTTTTGCCCACATTACATCATTGCTAAAATAATGTCCCATATACGGAATCCACTATTCACAAAGAAACGCCCTTTCACCCATATACGGAGTTAGCTGATTCGCTGAAGAAACGTCGTCATTGCATCATCGCTAAAATGACGTAATTTCCACGTGAATATCGGGGCTAAACCTCGTACACGACCCACGTGGTATTTAACCCTTTACCAAACAATCAATTGGGAAGGAAGCTTATTTTTGGAAAAGGAGAAAATTCTGGTTATTGGTATTTTCTCCTTTTCCCACAATATTTTCTACCCTGTCAAAAAACTCATTTATTCCACTTTCAAAATTTGATATCTGCCAATGCTTTGAATTTGGAATGGTCTAAAATTTGTCATATGGGAAAGGATTAAAGAACCTTCATTATCAGCTTCATTTTCAGTTTACGCTTGACTATCGCCAGTGTTAAACAGTGTCAAATATGGCAGAATTTGACCAAGATTTTGAGGAAGTAACGACTAGACTCCGCATATGAAAATTTCTACAGATTTACTATACCAGCATTATTTTTTCTTAAAATTTCAACATATCGTCGATTTATTTCTTAAATTAGATCTACAACAGCTTGTTTCAAGCTTCAGGTGGTATGTTTCAGAGGACAACCGACCATATAGATCTGGATTGATCGGCTTTTATTACATAAATTGTATTTGTGTTTTACCTTTTTTTTTTCAACGGCGTAACTTGTAGATCTACTTGGCATGTGCTAGACCTAATTTAACCCTTTCCCAAACGACAAATTTCAGACTTCCAAACTGAAAGAGTTTGCAGACGACAATTTTAACTTTCATAACAATGGCAGAAAATTATCCGAACGGACAGAAACACTGTGGGAAAAGGAGAAATTGCTCGTTACAAGCAATTTCTCCTTTTCCCACAATGTTTTCAAAAGACTTGTACTGCAGACACGTAAAAACAAGGGCTTGTTTGGAAAAGGGTTAAATAATTGTTGAATATTAATGAGGGGGGGGGTTAGGGTTTAGGTACGCATGCGCAGTAAATCCAGATAAACTCCAGATAAACTGCGACGTTTAAAAGGATAAATGATCAAAATAAACCTGCGTTGGGTAGTTTATGGAAGATAGACGGTCAAAATTTTCAAATATGAGCGTTCTGATTGGATAGAAAAGTAGGACAAAGACTAATAAAATAAGTTGACGAATAATTTCTCCTTTTCTTTCAATTATTCACGGCGGGGAATCACGTGACACAACAACAACAACAACAATAATGACCGACATTTGAAGAAATTCCCCCACTTCAGGTAAGAAATTCTTCAATAATTCCGTTAATACGTGACCGATTGGAATTTGGTTTGAAGCAGAGAAATTATAATTTGTTTGCTCGTCAATAACTTTTTTATCAGGTGTTGTTTAAAAAATCTAACACATCAAGCAAATCCCTGGAGTCCTTCCGCCTTCTCTTCGTCAAACCCAATTCCAATCGGTCACGTATTAACGGAATTATTGAAGAATTTCTTACCTGAAGTGGGGGAATTTCTTCAAATGTCGGTCATTGTTGTTGTTGTTGTGTCACGTGATTCCCCGCCGTGTTATTGACCAAAGCTATTGATGTATGTACAGATATACAAAGAAGTTATACCTGTGTGAAAGAAACCATCTTTATTTTCCTTGGGCAAGGAACTAAAGCGTTCACGGCGTTTTTCACTGGACCTGCTCTCAGTAGTTTCCATGACGTCCAGAGTCAGCTTTTCCGTTATGTTTCCTTTTTCCCATATATCACGATTGTCCTGTAGTTCTGTTGGGTTTGCCATGGTTGTTAATTCTGAAAAGAGAATATTTCGCCTGTTAAGAAAGACCTAAGCTTCAACATTATATTGCAACCGCTCGAGTGGCTCAGAGGTAAGCGTATCTGACTTTTGACCTGATGGCTGCATGCTCGATATTCGGTATGGGCAAACGTTCTTTCCGGCGACTTTTCGCTTACTTTCTCTAATGCATGTCAGAAAAGTAGTCAGTAGCTTGGAAAGAAGGTTGAAAAAGCCACAAATAACATGCGTAGGTGCACGGACAGCCGTGATATGACCTTAGCTGTTAAAACGACGTTCAGCGCAATACAATCCACCAATCAATCAATCAACATGATATTGCAGAAAGAATGAATTTCCAGCCTAATATTAGTGTTATCAATCTGACGTTAGATTTTCTAAGGAAAACCACTGTGGTAAGGTGGCTTTATGCTTCCACTTCTTCGAGGAAGGTTGTGAATGTCGGCCTATCTTTCTATGGGTCGGAAAAGTAAGTCTTGAACGAACAATAGGAAAGTCTAGGTTTCATTTCGGTTCGTCAAACTTAGTTTTTGATAAAGTATTGATGGCGTATAGAAAAGTTTCTTCTGAATTTTCAGGTGAAACAACCTAAAGGACAGTTTTGAATGTTCTACGTGTACGTTACTGTAAACAGAGGATTATTATATGAGTGTTCTAAAAGAGTAAAAAGGAAACTTAAGATGTATATCATCAATGTTTAGAGTGCGAACAGTAACTGTAAGGGTTTGTGTGAACAGTTTGATTTATTTGCTGCACGGTATTTCAATATTTGATGCACTCATTAATTGCTGTGTGAGATATATACATTTGGTCAAAGCAACCTTAAAACTGTACTACCGTCGTGTTCATTTGGTCCCTTCTCGGTGATTTTTCATTTTCACTGAGTAGGAGATGGGTTAAACAGCAGAAACAGTAGAGAAGTGAGAGATATTCTTTGAAATGGTGGCAAAATGTAATTACATATCTATACTCATGTTGCTTTTATGTTTGATTGAAACACCATTAGACAAACCACAACCACAGACCTTGAGTTTCCTAGTTCTAACTGAAAATGAAATAAAAAAAAAAAAAACGCAAAGAAATGCTTTTGAATCTAAGATTACATAGGACATGAACAGTCGTATATTGATCATATATTTCTCATCCAGGGTTGTCCTAAAGTTGAAGTACAGGATGAAAATGCAGTCGAGAAAAAATGAAAATGGATGTAGCAATAAATACTTGCTCTTCTCAAACAGCATTTATGTGTGTATATATGGAAAAAAAAAGTAATCGTTTCTATCATTACAATGCTGAGATACACAGATTCACTTATCATAGCTTGGCCGATTCAGAAAAGTACACATTCGAGAGCCAATTAACTCGACCTGCTTTTTCACATCTCCCACAACATGAGTGCTAGATCACATCGTGATAACCCAGCTTTAATGGGGGAATTGTTTACAAATATGTAGAACAGAGCAAAAACAACATGCTCTATTTTCTCTGTTTCTTTTTTAGGTACGGAATGTATCAACCATGCCTATGTACGGGCTAGGTGCTAGCCCTTCATCATGATGGAGGAATTATATTGTCGGTTTACTTCAAAAACGTCATGTCTACAGCTTGTTGCAAGCTGTAGTTACGAGGTTTTTGAAGTAAACCGACGATATATATTGGCCTGTTCGTCGTGTGATAGAGAGTTACGTAATAGTTAAACCAAGGGTAACAACCTACGTCACAGGAAGTGATATCGGACCTGGGCATTTTCATAACTTATGTCCGCCATATTGAAAAGTAAGTACGATATGAAGATAGAATGAGGCTAGCTTGGGTGGATACAAACGGACTACAAAGACTCTCATGTGTTTATCAAAGACATTAGACGAATAAATTTATTATTCTGATGTTGTAGACAGGAAGCAGATGTCTATATGCACAAACACTTTGGCCAAGTATCAAAAAGTGATTGGGTTTTAATAGTTGGTCGAAGTCTATTCCATTATTATAAGTAGTTAACAAAAGCTTTGACAAAAAACAAAGTCCCTAGGCATTGTACTCTTTGGAGGTCTAATACTTTTTCAGATCATTTAAAGGAACGATTACAAAAAAAAACAAAACATTCTTACCAAACACGCACATGGACTTTATAACAAGGGTCCGATATCACTAGCTGTGACGTCACACTGACGTACGTTGTGAGGGGTGTAAACGCTAAAAAGTCAAAATTAAACGATTTAAACAGCCAAAAGGAGGGAGCGTAGCGACCGACTGTGGCTGTTTAAATCGTTTAATTTTGAACTTCTCAGCGTTTAACTGACTTAGTCTTTTTCCGCTCACATTACATCATCGCTAAAATAATGTTCCATATTCGGAATCTACTATTCACAAAGAAACGCCCTTTCACCCATATATGGAGTTGGCTTATTCGCTAAAGAAACGTCATCATTGCATCATCGCTAAAAAATGATGTAATTTCCACGTGAATATCGGGGCTAAACCTCGTACACGACCACGTTGTATTTAACCCTTTACAAAACAATCCATTGGGAAGAAAAGTTATTTTTGGAAAAGGAGAAACTTCTGGTTATCAGCATTTTCTCCTTTTCCTACAATATTTTCCACCCTGTCAAAAAACTCAACTTCATTTTTTCCACTTTCAAAATTTGACATCTGCCAATGCTTTGAATTTGGAATGGTCTAAAATTTGTCAAATGGGAAAGGGTTAAAGAACCTTCATTATAAGCTTCATTTCCAGTTCACACTTGACTATCGCCAGTGTTAAACAATGTCAAATATGGGAGAATTTGACCAAGATTTTGAGGAAGTAACGACTAGACTCAGCCTATAAAAATTTGTACAGATTTACTATGTACAGCGTTATTTGTCAAAAATTTTCAAATATGATCGTTCTGATTGGATAGAAAAGTAGGACAAAGACTAACCTTCATTAAACAATCTCGAGTGTCATACAAAGTTAAAAAAAAGGCTCCAACATTGTAGAAGAAGAGAAATTGCTTGTTAAAAGCATTTCTCATTTTCCCATAATTTTTTTTTTTCTTTAAAATATTTTTAAAGACAAATTAGATCATTATAGCTACATTTGTTATTATCATACTGCAAAGAAATTTAGTTTTAGTTTAAACATATTTTATTGCCAAGTATTTTACAAGAATAGAATTTACAACACAGAACAATATACACAATCAAAGGACAAGGCAAAAGGGTCTGACCACAAGTTCTCTCAACTTAGATTCGGTCATTCCCTTTATGAAATTACAATTTCTTTAGAGTCGCCCATTTTTACTTTTGGCTTTTTAATATGCATTAAATTTTCATTTCATTTTTGACGACAATTTTGTTCCAGTTACGCACTAACATCATATTTCTCTGTATTCCGTATTGTGTACATCTGAAGAAATAATGTTCAGCATCTTCTTGATCGTAACAGCACTTACAGCTTGCATTTTGAGATATATAATTCGAGAAAAGGTCAAAGTTCAGATTGCTGCATCTGTTACGAATTCTTGTATGTACAACAGAGAGATGGCGTTTACCGACGAAAAAGTGTTTAGGACCATCAGAAACATGAAAGGTCTTTAGGATACGAGATTTAAATTGCGACAAAGATTGCAAGGATTTAATATCGTCGGAGAGTTCGTTCTATTGAGTAACTGCCGATGGAATAAATGACTTCGTCATCAATTCGGTTCGACAAGCAACTAAATCGATATCGTTAGCATTGCGGAGTAAGTAATTTGTTCTTGCGTTAACATTTAAAGGAAAGATATCGTTTAAGTATTGCGGAGTCTGACCGTTGACTATTTTATAAATAAGTACAAGTTTCTGATATTTGCGCCTATTATCTAACGTTAACCAACCGATTTCTTTGTACAAGTCAAGAGTAGAAGCTGATCTTGTAATACCGGTTACTATTCTTGCGGCCTCAATTTGAATTTTTTCCAAACGATCCTTTTCCGACATAGTACAGTTATCACAGACTACTGAGGAGTATTCGAGAAGTGGTTGCAAAAAAGATATATATATTTGGTTGAGAGAATCTCTCTTTAGCCTAAATTTTAAAGATCTCATAATTCTCAGGATCTTGTTTGAAGACTGGGTTATATTATTAATATGTTCACGCCATTTACCATTACTACTTAGAGTTAGTCCAAGGTGCTTTTGATTCGTAACAAACTGAATCGGAACATTGTTAAATAATAAATCTGGTGGCTGAACATTTGTATTTGTGAAGTGCATAGCTACTGTTTTTGAGGGATTAAATGATACCAGCCATTGTTTTGCCCATTGGGATATAATAGGTAGATCATGGTTTAAAATACCCTCAACATCTTCAATTTGAGTGGCAGTACAAGCTAGTGAGGTGTCATCTGCAAACAGACGAGATATACTTAAAAGATTGTCTGAAATATCATTCACGTAGACAAGGAAAAGTAATGGCCAGAGAACCGATCCTTGAGGAACGCCTGCATTTATTGATGTTGTTTTAGATCTGGCAGTTCGAATAATATTCGATTGGACAAATAATTTTTAAACCATTGAAGAAGGGAACCATCGATGCCAAGTTGACGAAGTTTAAAAATAAGACCTCTATGCCAGACTCTATCAAATGCCTTCGATATGTCGCAAAATACCATACACAGGTTTTGTTTTGCATCAAAAGCAGAGACGATTTGGTGGTATATTTCGATCAGTTGATGGACTGTTGAATGTCCCCGCAAAAAACCAGACTGCTTTTCGTAGAGTAAATGATTTGAGTGAAGGAGGTTGTACAGATGTTTATATATGAAGAGGAATATCCGCCAAAATTCCATGACATTCTTATTTGTGATTATTACAAGCTCAATTGTTTTATTTCTTACATCTTGTATGAACATTGTATTTAATATTTCATTATTGCAAGTCTGAAGTGCATACTGTTTTGTGACATTTTCATGTTTCTATCTTCCTATTGCTTGCATGATTATTCCAACTTGATACTAGCTAAATTGTGTTGCGTTGATTATGAATTGTTGACTCTTTCCTGGTTATTTCCTACTCCGTCATCGAATTTGATATTCTTCCAAGTGCTTACTGCATTGTCCTTTAGACCAATACACGGGTAGGAAACTTCATATTCAGAGCCAATGGCTCCGACGAGAAAATGTTGTGTTGGTCTTCCGTTTCTGAAGATGTCGGCTGAAAAACAATCCCAAAACAGGTAGGCATGTCAATATTTGTAATTATGTGTTTTTATGTCTTTGAAATTCAAAAAAAGGAGAATGTCATTCGATGCTCTTGTCTTTCAACGTGTTTTCTGCAATACGGAAAGTTGGAACAGGTGTACGATGTTGTCTGAATCATTTGTGGCGTGGGTTGACCGTAGCCAAAATAATATGTCTCGGAGATAAATTCAGTCTGTTATTACCATTTAACTGGCAAGTAAGAGAGAGTCTTACTGTCCAAAACCGTGTATTAATGTCCTGAAATGTTACATCCACTACTGGTCAAAAATTGAAAAGAAAAGCCCAAGAATTGATAAAAAATAAAGAAGGGCTCCGATTATGTGGAGCGGCTCTATGTTACTCGGCACGGATTCAAGACGGCTCCCTTTCAAAATTTTAGTTTTCTGTAAATAATTAGTAAGGACGTAATTTTTGTTTTTCCATTTATATCTTTCCGTCCAAAATTTAGTTTATTTGTTGGATGGAACATGGCCGCATGTATGAAAATACAAATGACTGATATGGTCACTTTAGAAAAATACTCTCTAACATTAGTCTATCTAAATTTGGAAAATACTTCTGCATAGCTTTTGATTAGACCAAATGGTCCATATATAATTTTTTTTTGTGCTTTTGTCGTAAGTGCAGGCCACACATAAGCACAAATAATGAAAAACATTTTCTTTTAGAAGTATGAGAATGATAAACACAACACGTGTTTGACTGGTCTAGATGCATGAATTTGCATTATGCAGTTTATGAATCATTATTCAGTCATCAACATATTTCTTTACATATGATTGAAACTTTTGAAACAAAATCATTATTTTGCCAAGCAATTTTAAAAAGGTCACCTATAAAAGTCATTTCGAAATCTGTCACCACCCCTACAGTCATCACCACAACAATGATTTTGATGAATCAGAATCTGCAAATAAAATTTGGATAGATCACCCAAGAACAATTTCTTGTAGAAGAGCATATGCTCGAAAGTGACTAAAATCATCATAAGTCCAACGAGAGAACCACATGCAGGTGCCAACAATAAGCTGTTGCTTTTCGCCGGATTAAAAATTTCCAAAACGATTTTTGAAAAGGGTCATCCTAGGAACATATCTGTGAAATTATTTCAAAGTCTGACCAGCCATTTCAGAGAAGAAGATTTTTTCAAAAGAAATTTCTTCATGTCCATATAGTGTTAATATCCCACAACCATCAGAGCCATGTTTCTCGATGGATCGAAATTTCTCGAGCACTTTGCGAAAAGGGTCACCCAAGGAACATTTCTGTGAAAGTATTTCAAAATCTGACAAGCCGTTTCAGAGAAGAATTTGTAATAATTTCTTCATGACCGTATAGTGCAAGTGGCCAACACCCCCCCCCCCCCCCCCCTTCATCAGGGCCATATTTCTAGACAGATAAAATTTCGCGAACAGTTTTTGAAAAGGGTCACGAAAGGAACATCTCTCTGAAATTATTTCAAAATCTGATCAGCCGTTTCAGGAAAAAAGAATTATCTGTATAGTGTAAGTAGCCCCCATTCACCAGAGCTATGTTTATTGACGGATCAAAATTCGCGAACAATTTTTGAAAAGGAACATCTCCATGACATGATTCCAAAATCTGACCATCGGTTTTAGAGAAGAAGAATTTTTAAGAATTTCTTCATGGCCATAGTGCAAGTAGCCCCCAGTCATCAGAGCCGTGTTTTTTGACGGATCAAAATAAAGAAGATTTTTTAGAATTATTTTAATTTCCGTATAGTGCAAGAAGCCCCCATTCAAAAGAGTCAGGTCCTTTGATCAAAATTTCGCGAACAATTTTGAAAAAGGTAACCCAAGGAACATTTCTGTGAAATTATTTTAAATCTGACCAGCAGTTTCAGAGGAGAAGTATTTTCAAGAATTTCTTCATTTCCGTTCAGTGCAAATAGCCCTCATTCACCAGCGCCATGTTTCTTACGGGGTTAGAATTTCGCCTACAATTTTTGACTACGAACGACGCACGACGAACTCATCGTTATCCTAAAAGCTCTCCTTGAGCACATTGAGATATAAATCATTACACATGCAAAATTTCAGCTAGATCAGACAACTGAAAGTGGGTCAGGGGCATTACTTATTGAATGCCCCTCGTAAAATGAACTTGTTGCTTCACATTTAACTCGACGCACCTTCTTTATATATGCCCGGAAATTAGAAAAACGAAATTCCTCTTCCATCGGAGCCAACCGATATTTTCGTAGCCGACCTACACAATCGGAGCCTTTCTTAAATTACGCCCGTTTTTGTGTAGTTTTCTGTCGATTCTTGCATTGAGTGAATGGAAACGGCAAAGACAATTATCTAAGCCTGTAGAACAGATAAATTTCTTTACTTTGCTTATATAATTGGCAGAAAGAGCCTTTATTTCTCTCCGAGACATATTATTTTGGGCTACGGTCAACCCACGCCACAAATGATTCAGAAAACATCGTACACCTGTTCCAACTTTCCGTAGTGCAGAAAACACGTTGAAAGACAAGAGCATCGAATGACATTCTCCTTTTTTTGAATTTCAAAGGTATAAGAACACATAATTACAAATATTGACATGCCTACCTGTTTTGGGGTTGTTTTTCAGCCGACATCTTCAGAAACGGAAGACCAACACAACAGTTTCTCGTCGGAGCCATTGGCTCTGAATATGAAGTTTCCTACCCGTGAACAATAATTTTGGTGGATAGCGGACAAAATGCTATTCTTAGGCAAGGGAGATAACTGTGTCCTCTTTACAATTCTATCTATAATCAAGTTAAAAAATTATGGGTCCCCGAGGTGCTACTCTTCAATGTTGAGGTAGCCGGTGTCTAGGTAAATCTACATTTCTTTTGATGTAACCAAAGACGCTTATTTCTAAAATGAAAACTTGGACCGTTGTAAATTGCTTCAAATAGCAGAGTGCATAGAGAATGGTAGGGTTTTAAATTATTCGAATAAATAACATCAATCATTACACCAATGCTAGTGCAGTTGTCTCAGCTAACTTGTAAACGTAGACGAATCGCTGGATTACCGAATAGTACAGATAACTGTCCCCAAAGGCGATGTTACTTTTCGACTGGTCGCCTCTGGGTACAGAGACAAACCGGACAAAATCAGTTGAAAGTTCCGCACAGATTTTGTGCGCAAGTTTGAACTCTTATAATTTCCCAAATAGAGCACAAAACTAGGATTTAAACATACCTGTGGCTTGCGTATTCAATATTCTTTCATTTGAAATACAAATATTTTCAATTCAAACGCTGATCGTGAGAAAATATCGTGCATTTCATCAGTGACTCGAGCTTTTTACGTTCCCGAAAACATTCAAAATGGCCGCCACGCACGATAAATTTCGTCCGTGATTTTCCGAGATAAACATGTTGTAAACGACTTCTAGAAACTTTTTATGTAATGAATGGTTTAACAATTTGTTTTTGGTCATGATTAGTACTAAGATTTAATTGCATTTCACTGTAATGCAGATAAAACCGACGAAACCGAAAGTAGGTATAGCGCTCTATATTTGCAACCGGAAAATTTACGATGGACTTGAGACGGTACGGTGTACAGTAAATGTCCAAATATGAAAAAGATCACCGGGGCGTCTCATTATTGAGACTAGATTACCGGACTGGGGGGTGGGGGGGGGGCCTTGCTGATCACAATTTTAACGTTTGAAACACAGAGAGTGAAATTTTAGACAGTGAACTCTTCATGAAAGGGGGTTAAAGGATAGTGCAAGAGTATCCCAATAATAGCTACCTAACAGTTTCCAGGATGATGAGCACCGTCTGAAGGATCGAATGCAGAATAAGAATTGCAGTCAGAAATGCAGACCTAGAAAGAGTGCTTTCTAGAGGACTGCTCTTGACTACCTGTGTACAGCGCAGGACATACAGCATGCGAGGCACTGAGGCATTTTGGTATATTGATGGAAATCAGAATTTATAGGTAAACCTGACAAGTAACATTATTATAACAGGCCCGTAGGAAGCAATTTTGGATGGGGGGGGGCAACATCATTTTAGAATCGGCTTTTCCTGATTTTACATATATTGCGTTGGTTATACAGTGAGAAATAACCCACCTACTAATACTAATGACCAAAAAAGAAGGAAATTTGTTCAACAATGTGGTGAATTATGAGATTTGGAGAAAAATAAAGCGGAAAATCACATGAAATGAAATGTGACGTCAGAAATTGTTTGGTTTCTGTCAAATAACAAAAGGAGAAGAAAAATTTCAATGGCTCGCCGCCGTTTGTTTAGAACTATTTTAAATCATTCGTAATTTTCTATTATTTCATCCTCTTTATGCACGATGATTGTCTAGCAATATTTAGCGAAATACTGACACAGTCATTGCTGATCAAATTATTGGGGGGGGGGAGGGGGTGTCCGCCCCCCCCTTGCCCCCCCCCACCCCCCTCCCGTTCCTACGGCCCTGTTATAAATCGTTTTCTATTCTTAAATCTCTCTTCTCATGACGAAGATTTCCAAACGACAATATTTTAGGCTTGTCCAAATTGAAAGCATTTGCAGATGATAAATCAAACATGACTGCAAAACTAAAATTTGTTTTGGGAAGGGTAGAAAAATTAAAAGGAGAAAATTACCAGCATTTTCTCCTTTTCCCACAATGTTTTCAAAGGGCATCTTTCTCAAGGTCGTTAAAAGTCAGGATTGTGTGGTAAAGAGTACAATTAGATTTAGAAGTATTGTAGAAAATAGAGCAAAGCCTCTGATAAGGATAGATGAGGCTTTTAGTCATGTTGTGTGAAGAAGTGGTTCACATCTATCAAACTTATCCAGTCTAAAAAGTCATAGCTTGTTAGGGGTCAATATAGTTTTAATTTAGTTAACCCTTTACCAAACGACAATTTTTTTGACCAGTTCAAATTGAAAGCAGATGAAAAAATAAAGGTAAATCAAAAATTGAAATTTGTTTCCAGCAGGGTAGAAAACATTTAGGGAAAAGAAGAAAATGTTGGTTACTAGCATTTTCTCCTTTTGCCAGAATGTTTTCAAAAGGCTTCTACCTCAGGGTCGTAAAAACCAAGGATTGTTTGGTAAAGGGTTAAACAAATGTGTTTAGATTTGAAAGAGAACTTCTTTGAAATCTAGAGTTTTTCAAGGAATTCAATTCTGTGAACTATGTTTTGAAGAGGACCTCCAGAGGTACATTTCTGCAAATACTGGTTGATATTGGCCTTTGAGTTAGGGAGATGATTCTAATCATTCTTTAGTAATTGATGACCAATGGGCAACAGACACAGGCTGCCCTTGGACACCTTGTAATGAAAAGAGCTAAACAGAGATAATACTACCTAGCACTTTCTGGCAATCTCTTTAGTTTTATATTGTAACATCCATTCATTGGCCTGGTCACCCATCCAGGTACTAACTCAATGTACATTGCATAACTATCACAGAGAAAAATACATTATATTTATAGCACATCGCTGTAAAGATAGCTCCACAGCAAGGCAGGTTAGAAGTGCTTATACATCTAACCCCTCTCTGTGTCAATATACATGTACCATAGGGTTTTGCTCAATTTATTCTTAATAGCTAATAAGACCCTTCATTCTGCAGAGTTGAGAATGTCTCAGTGCATGTGAGTTTATTGTTTAGTTCCATAATACCACATACTCCAGGACTCAGTAAAGAAGGCATTTCAAAACAGTATCAGACAAGATTGCTCATACATTTCAGCAGTTTGAACTATTCCTGTCCTGATTTCAAGTCAATGGAGTAATATAAATAAAATTCAACACATGCAGCTTAAAAGATTTGTAAGTGGGAAATCTAAGAAGCTTTAAATGTCCTGGAAAAGTTAAAAATTTCCACATGAAATTAAGAGTTCATAGAGGTATGTACTTGTCAACACACATAATATTATTTTCTGCTTTTACTTAAACAATTTTTTTCATAAAGTAGAATCAGATGTAATTTGATTTCAGACGGTGGATGGTAACTTATTCATGGAAGAATAAGTGGCTTCCCAAGAATGCCAGTCTTTTTAAAAGTGAACAACAATAAGAAAGCACAGACTGTCCTAAATGCTTTCCTGGAGGCTGTACAGACTGACGGTTTGAATCACTGAGTTTGATCTGATAAGGTGGTGAAAATGTCCATGTGGCAGAATATATGCTTAGAATGAGGGGATTCGAAAAAAACTATTCATTGCAGGACTCAGTGTACACAGTCAAAGGTGTGTATTTGTTTACAATTGCATGTTATGTAATAGCTAGTGTTGACAAACATTAACTTTGGTGTAAGCAGGAAAATTTAAAATTCTTCTTTGAAACTGGAAGGCGTATACATGTAGCTTTGATATTTGTTAGCTCACCTTAGCACAAAGTGCTAAAAGTGAGCTATTGTGATTGCCCTATGTCTAGCGTCAGTCGTCCGTCGTCCAGCATCCGTCATCTGCCAACAATTTCTGTAAACATCTTCTCCTAAGCCACTGGGCCAATCTTGATGACCCATGGGAGGGATGTTCCTTTGGTGAAACTCTACCAAAGCTGTTCAAAGAATTGAATTTCACTCATAAGCTATAGTCTAAGGTGAGCGTTCCAGGGCCAATGGCCCTCTTGTTACATTATGTAGTATCTCTGTGAGTATTGAAGGTATTTACTTGAAACTGCGCATAGTTGATAACTATCAAAAGAAGAACATATGCCATCAAAGTAGACAATTCAAAATATTTTTGACAAAATTATACCCCTACAGGTTCAAATATTTACTAAAAGTCAAGTAACTGCAGCCCAGTGTTGGCACCCACAAGTGGTGCTCTTATTAGTCGCCTCAGCAGGAAGTGCAAAGTGAGCTACATGTATTAGGTATTTAGCTGTCTTGCATTCCCCAATGTGAATATAATATATACAAAATCTGTCTGTCTTCATCCAATCCAGAGAGACTTCCATGCAAAATATAAACCAAGATTACAAATACAACAAGAGGGCCAAGATGGCCCTGGATCGCTCACCTGAATTTTTGAGATGACCATAGCCTATTTTTTTTTGAGGTATTGAAACATTGGAACCAAATTTATAATTTTGCTAAGCAATTTTCAAAAGGTCACCTGTAAAATTCATTTCGAAATCTGACCATCAGTTTCAAAAAAAAGAATTTTTAAGAATTCTTCATTTCTGTATAAGAGCAAGTATCCCCCATCCACGAAACCATGTTTCTTGATGGATCAAAATTTACGAATAAGTTTTGAAAAGGGTCACCCAAGGAACATTTCGGAAAATTTCTTTTAAAATCTGACCAGGGGTTTCAGAGAAAGAGAATTTTCAAGAATTTCATCATGTCCATATGGTGCAAGTAGCTCGGACCATTCACAAGAGCAAGGATCACCCAAGGAACATCTCTGTCAAATTATTTTAAAATCTGACCAGGAGTTTCAGAGGAAAAGAATTTTCAAGAATTTCTTCATTTCCCTATAGTGCAAGTAGCCCCCATTCACCAGAGCCATGTTTCTTGACGGATCAAAATTTTGTGAACAGTTTTTGAAAAGGGTCACCCAAGGATCATCTCTGTGAAATCATTTCAAAATCTGTCCAACCGTTTCAGAGAAGAAGAATTTTTAAGAATTTCTTCATTTCCCTATAGTGCAAGTAGCCCCCATTCACCAGAGCCATGTTTCTTGACGGATCAAAATTTTGTGAACATTTTTTGAAAAGGGTCACCCAAGGAACATCCCTGGGAAATTATTTCAAAATCTGACCATCGGTTTCAGAGAAAAAAAATTTTTAAGAATTTCCTCATTTCCCTATAGTGCAAGTAGCCCCCATTCACCAGAGCCATGTTTCTTGACAGATCAAAATTTCACGACCAATTTTTGAAAAGGGTCACCCAAGGAACAATTCTGTGATATTATTTTAAACTCTGACCAGCGGTTTCAGAGAAGAAGATTTTTTAAGAATTCCTTGATTTCTGTATAGTGCAAGTAGCCCCCATTCACCAGAGCCACATTTTTTGACGGATCAAAATTTCACGAACAAGTTTTGAAAAGGGTCACCCAAGGAACATCCCTGAGAAATTATTTCAAAATCTGACCAGCGGTTTCAGAGAAGAAAAAAATTTAAGAATTTCCTCATTTCCCTATAGTGCAAGTAGCCCCCATTCACCAGAGCCATGTTTCTTGACGGATCAAAATTTCACGAACAGTTTTTGAAAAGGGTCACCCAAGGAACAATTCTGTGAAATTATTTCAAAATCTGACTAGCGGTTTCAGAGAAGAAGAATTTTTAAGAATTCCTTGATTTCTGTATAGTGCAAGTAGCCCCCATTCAGCAGAGCCACATTTTTTGACGGATCAAAATTTCACGAACAAATTTTGAAAAGGGTCACCCAAGGAACATATCTGTGAAATTATTCCAAAATCCGACCAGCGGTTTCAGAGGAAAAGATTTTCAAAGAATTCCTTGAAGTAGTATACGGGTGCCTAGCGCGTCACCAATTTTTCCTTCTTTCACACTGTTTTTGATAGCGTCAGTCATCTTTAAGTGCTTTTCAAATATTAGTGAGTGGTACTAATTCCGCCTAACGATGTTTACAGGTACTTGAAGGCTGTTTGAAGAGTGATTTGAGTGAAGACAATGTATAAACATAATTCAGAAACCCCAAGATCAAGATCAGACTGCACAGAAGATGCAAGTTGATCTTTGTTGCGGATAGTGTAGATTCTGGTCAGATTGCGCAGAACATGCGGCACGACCCCTTCAATTATTATCAACCTTTTGGCTGGTAAGGGTGGCTCACTATACATAATTCAGAAAACCCCCAAGATCAAGATCAGACTGCACAGAAGATGTAAGTTGATCTTTGTTGCGGATAGTGTATATTCTGATCAGATTGCGCAGAACATGCGGCACGACCCCTTCAATTATTATTAACCCTTTTGGCTGGTACGGGTGGCTTACTATACATAATTCAGAAACCCCAAGATCAAGATCAGACTGCACAGAAGATGTAAGTTGATCTTTGTTGCGGATAGTGTAGATTCTGATCAGATTGCGCAGAACATGCGGCACGACCCCTTCAATTATCATTAACCCTTTTGGCTGATAAGGGTGGCTCACTATACATAATTCAGAAACCCCAAGTTCAAGATCAGACTTCACAGAGCATGTAAGTTGATCTTTGTTGCGGATAGTGTAGATTCTGATCAGATTGCGCAGAACATGCGGCACGACCCCTTCAATTATCATTAACCCTTTTGGCTGATAAGGATGGCTCACTATACATAATTCAGAAACCCCCAGTTCAAGATCAGACTTCACAGAGCATGTAAGTTGATCTTTGTTGCGGATAGTGTAGATTCTGATCAGATTGCGCAGAACATGCGGTACAACCCCTTCAATTATTATTAACCTTTTTGGCTGATAAGGGTGGCTGACTGACCTTTGGGCTGATAGTATAGATCAAGATCAGACTGCGCAGAACACGCTAAGGAGGTAGTTGTTAAGGACAGTGTAGATCAAGATCAGATTGCACAGAACACGCTAAGGAGATATTTTAATTCCCAAATCATAACTTTGATGGAACAGCAATATTTCGGTTATTGATGTCGAATTGAAAATTAAAGAGTAGACCAAGATCATTTCGCAGGATGTGAACAGCACGTTTAATCTCGTTCAAACGTGTCCGGTCAAGTCTCTATTTGTTGTTTATTTGCGTTATATAAATATTGCTGCGATGTCTGTACACAATTACTGAGAGTATAACCTTTCGACATGACCTTATACTGTTTTCTTATAGAATCACTCGACTTAAAGTATTCTTTCAAATATTAGTGAGTGGGAATTAATCGTCTTCCAGATACTTAAAGGTACTTGAAGACTGATTGAAGATGGTTCCAGGGGGGTCTAGTACTATAAAGTGAATAAACAAATTTGAAATCGTAAAGGAGGTTAGTTTAAACATATTTATTTTACATCGATTGAGAAACAAGTTCTGACAACTTATACTAATCTCTCTCGATTCTGCTTCCTGGGAGGTTAGTACGGAAAATGTCAAAACCCGCGGCCTTTCATCTATTATTAACCCTTTGGCTCGTAAACGTGACTACCTAACCATTTATGGACAGTCTAGATCAAGATCAAACGGTGTAGAACATGTAGTTTGATCTTTGTTGTGGACAGTGTAGATTAAAATCAGAACATAGAGGGCGACCCCTGCAATTGTAATCAGCCCTTTGACTGCCAAGCACCATACACTAACCTTTTGCCGACAGTGTAGATCAAGATTAGACTGCGAAGAACATTCAGTTTGATATTTGTTGCCGACAGTGTAGATCAAGATCAAACTACACAGAACATGCGGCGCGACCCTCCAATTATTATTAACCCTTTGGCTACTAAGCACGACTCACTAACCTTTTGTGGACGATGTAGATCAAGATCAGACTACACAGAACATGATAAGGAAATATTATTCCCCAAATTATAACTTTGAAACAGCAATATATCGATTATTGGAGGTTATTGATGTAAAGGATGTGAGCAGTACGTTCAATCTCGTTCAAACGTGTCCAGTCAAGTTTCTTTTTGTTGGTTATAGCATTATATAACTTTTACTGCGATGTCTTTAAACAATTATTGACTTTCCGCCCCCAAATTATTATTAACCCTTTGGATACCAAGCGCCACTCACTGACCTTTTGCGTACAGTGTAGGTCAAGATCAGACTACTCAGAACATGCAGCACTCCAATTATTATTGTTAAGTTTCTTTTTGTCACTTATTGCGTTATATGGATTTTACTGCGATGTCATTAAACAATTACTGAGAGCATAACTTTCTGCCCCAAATTATTATTTAACCCTCTGGCTGGTCGCGACTCGCGGACTTTTTACCGACAGTGTCGACAAGATTAGACGGCGCGACCCACCAATTGTTATTAGCCCTTTGGCTGCTAAGCGTGACTCACTCGCCTTTTACGGAGTAGACAGTGTAGATCAAGATCGGACTACACAGAACAGGCAGCGCGACCCTCCAATTATTATTAACCCGTTGGCTGCCAAGCATCACTCACCTGTAGCGGGCAGTATAGATCAAGATCAGACTGCATGGAACAGGCAGCGCGACCCTCCAATTATTATTAACCCGTTGGCTGCCAAGCATCACTCACTGACCTTTACCGGACAGTGTAGATCAAGATCAGACTACACCAAACATGCAGCGCGAAGCCCAATTATAACTAACCCTTTGGCTGCCAAGCACCACTCACTGACCTCTAGCAGACAGTGTAGATCACCCCCCCCCACCCCCCACCCTCTCTCCCCGAATCGTTCGTTGCTCGTAATTTTAACCTCTATCATTCTTACATGAAGATACGCTTTAAAATCACTGCTCGTTAATTATACAAAGTTCTGTGAAAATTGGATTGAAAGGATCTTTTGAGGGGTAAGTTTTATTTTTATATTAATTCTTAATATATTAGACAGTCAATAATTCGTTATACCGGTGTACAGAGATTTTTTTTTCTTATTAACGATTATCCAAACAATTTAAAAATCGGATAGAAATTGATAACATAATGAGAAAAAAAAATACAGCGATATATTCGCAATGACAGGACCATGAAACTTGTTTATACATAGTGTATTTCATAATAGAAAATATGGTGGAAAAGGTTTTTTTTTTCGATTTTTTTCTATTTCTTATCCCTCTCAAACTGTTTTCCTTATATTATCATATAGAATTATTTTCATTTATAAATGGTGTTGTTGTTTTTTTCTTTCAGGCATAAAGCAGCTGATACATGTGCTATTTATTCCTAAAGTAAATAGATATGAGTAAAGGATACAAGAACGTGAGGAACTATTTATAGACATTACGAATGGCGTACAAGTTTTATCTTGTTTGTAAGACACAAGAACGTGAGGAACTATTTATAGCCCAATAGCGTACTAGTTTTATCATAATCACTTACTTTGTATCAGTGAACCTCTTACTGTGAAAATGGATTCCTTCGAGTTGGCTTTAGAGACAATGGTCCAATCTTATACCGATGCTGAAGAGTTGATGAATTTTTCTGCGACCATGGGTATTCAGGATTCCCCTATTGTAAGGTTCCGTTTATTCCAACTGCGAAATCCGGAGTACAGTGATCATTATATAAATGAACAAATTGATTCGTTATTTCATAATTTAGGAGGTCCAGTGGCTATAACCAATGACAGTACTGACTTAGATTTGGAATCGGTAAGAATAGAAAAAGAGATACAGGGGGCAATAAAAGCGCTTCTGTTTGACGACGAAATGGAGGAAACTGCTCGAATTTGTGTTGAAGATGGGAAATGGAATCCTATACTCCCTCCAAATCAACCTCAGCCAGGATCTTCGAACGATATTCGGTATAATATTCGAAAGAAGTCTGAAAGAACGTATGCCAAAAACAAGGCTGTGGACAGGACCTATGAAATAAAAATAGACGAAAGACATTACGGTCAAAGTATAAGTGGTATTCAAAGAGGACTTGAGCAATTATTCGAAAATGTATTAAATGAGACCGGGGGTAATGTAGCTGGTAATGACTTGGGACGGGTAATTATTCAACACCAAGGACTTGATAACCCTATTATAGTTCCACTACAGAGATGGGATCAACTTAATGCGGCAAAAGTTATAGAGGCCATTATGAAAGTGCTAAATAGCCATCAAGAACTGTTAATTGATCAGAGTTTTATTATTGTTATTGGTTTGATCATTTTGCCAAAAGGGTCATCAAAACGACAAATGACAAAAGTAAAGGGTAAGAACAATTTGGTACATCTAAAAAGGTCCCTTGTGACTGTTGAAAATAAAGACAATTTGTGTATGGCTAGGGCTATAGGGGTCAGTTGGGCAAAATTAAACATATGCACTGTAGATGAATGGAAAGAAATAAGGAAAAACAGAGGGGAAAAAGTAATATAGACTTGATTTTAGAACACAGAAAAGTACCCGAAAGTTATTATAAAAATTTACGCAATAAGAGTAGAAACGAACAAAAGAAATTAGCCCAAGCACTGTGCCATGCCGTCGGTGTGAGCACCGAGCAACCCCTCAGTTTAAATGATGTTAGGATGTTTGAAGAATTCCTTGGTGTTCGTGTAATGGTGGTGAGTGCTCGCTTAGGAAACAAATTTATAACCGTGGCTAGCAATGACAATTGTCCATGCATTTATATTTATTTGGTTGATGATGATCACTTTCACGCCATTACAAGCATCACGGGATTTTTCAGTTGCAGTTATTTCTGTACAAAATGTCTCAAACATTATAATAATAGAGAAGGACATCAATGTGAAATAAAATGTATTGTCTGTAAAAGTGACATGTGCCTTAACGTAGAACCTGTGAAATGTAGCGACTGTAATATGTCCTGCAGATCGGCAGTTTGTTACGCTGAGCACAAAAAAGTTACAACATACAAATTTGGGCCTAAAAAAGGACAACCCAGTGGCCCTTCACCATGCGAAAAATGGTGGAAGTGTCCCACATGTTTCAAGGTGTTGAGAACAGACAAACGCAAAAAGGAGGAGCATCGATGTGGCGAATACCAGTGCTCCTCCTGTCACAAATATGTCATGAATGATCATAAATGTTATTTAAGAGCCACACCGGCCAAAGAATATTACATTCCAAAATTTATATCTTTTGATTTTGAATGCATTCAGGATGAGATGAGTTACTGTGTTGAAGGATACGTAGCCGATTCAAAATAAAACTGTAAGGACTGTCAATTGCCAGAGATGTGTAAATCTTGCTCCAAATGTCAGAATTGCAAAACAGCATGGTGCGGTAAAGCGACCCACCGTCCAAACTTTGTTGTGGCTCATTCAGTATGCCCTAAATGCATTGAAAAAGAACTGACTCCCGATTCCGTATGTAAGGGTTGTGGTACCCGTTGCGAAGAATGTGACAATTTTGATCTGCACGAGAATGAGGACCCAGGTCCTTGTCCCGGTAAATGCGGATTCAGAGAAGTCATATTCGAGGGCGCGGATACGGCCGAAAAGTTTGGACAGTGGCTCTTTACGGATCAACACGAATATTTCAAGGTTGTAGCCCATAACATGAAAGGGTATGATGGCTATTTTATTCTGGAATATTTGATCGATCAATCCATAAGACCCGCCAAAATTATTTACAACGGCTCAAAAATCATGTATATGACAGTGGAGAAAAAATTACATATAAAGGTGATTGACAGCCTCAGCTTTTTACCCATGAAATTATCAGCACTCCCGGAAGCATTTGACTTGCAAGAATTGAAAAAAGGGTGGTTCCCGCATTATTTCAATACCAGAGAGAATCAAAATTATGTTGGACCCTACCCTGATGCAAAAGATTACGGTTATGATTTTATGAGTGAGAAAGAAAGAAGCAAGTTAGTAGCGTGGTTGAGTGAGAGAGAGAATGAAATATTCGATTTTAGAAAAGAAATGTTACAATATTGTAGAAGTGATGTAGATATTTTAAGACAAGCTTGTATGAAATTTAGACATTTATTAATGAGTGCTACGGGGGAAGAGAAAGTGGTTCTCAATAAAAAAGGGAAGGAAGAGAAACAATGGGTTGGAGCCGTGGATCCTTTCGATTCTGTCACTATAGCTTCCGTTTGCATGAACGTCTTTAGAACCAAATTTTTGGAAGAAACATGGCGCGTAAAACTGAAAGGCAATGATCAATGGGTACCCGCAAAAGTCATCGACGAAAAATTGTACATACAAAAGGGAAACGAATGGGTCAACGGATCCAAATTGAAAGGAGTGAAAGTGTGCAAGAAAGAATTTGTAAGTACCCCCATAGCGGAAATGGAAGAAACATGGCGCGTAAAACTGCAAGGCAATGATCAATGGGTACCCGCAAAAGTCATCGACGAAAAATTGTATATACAAAACGGAAACGAGTTGGTCCAAGAATTCGAATTGAAAGGAGAGAAAGTGTGCAAGAAAGAATTTGTGAGTTCCCCCATAGCGAAAATTCCTCCCTGTGGTTACAGTGATCAATACAGTAAAGCGTCAATTCAATGGTTAGAGTGGAGGGCGAAACTCGATAACGTTCATATCCAACATGCTTTGAATGAAGGGGAGAAAACGATCCCCGGCACTCGCTACAAATTGGACGGATATTGTAGAGAAACTAACACGGCCTATGAATATCACGGATGTATATTTCACGGATGCCCCGTGTGTTTCTCTGACAATCGTGAAGAAACGTATCACCCACTCACAAACCAGTCTTTGGACGAATTGTACGCGCTGACATTGAAAAAACAAACACGCCTCGAAAATTTAGGTATGAAATATATTTGTATTTGGGATCACGACTTCAAAAAACAACAAAACCAAAACCCTGAACTTCGGCAATTTATTTCTCAGCTAGATATCATGGATCGACTAGACCCGAGAGAAAGTTTCTTTGGGGGTCGCACCAATGCCAGCCGGCTCTATTACAAAGTAAAAGAAAACGAGCGAGTGAAATATGTGGATTTTACGAGTCTTTATCCTTGGGTAAACAAGTATTGTCGTTATCCCTTAGGTCACCCCACAGTCATTTCGAAAGATTTTGGGGACATCAAGGATTATTTTGGTATTGCCAAGGTGAAGATTATCCCGCCCAGGGGACTCTATCACCCCGTCCTTCCTTACAGGTCTAATGGTAAACTAAAATTTTCTTTATGTCGGACCTGCGCGGATACCGAAAGTCAAACCCCGTGCGAATGTACAAGCAAAGAGAGTTGACTGGTACATGGTGCACCCCCGAAATACAAACGGCTGTCAGATTAGGGTATAAAATCACAAAAATTTATGAAGTATACCACTGGGAAGAAAGCACTCAATATGACCCCAAAACCAATAAAGGAGGATTGTTTGCTCAATATATTAACACATTTTTGAAATTCAAACAAGAAGCAAGTGGTCCTCCCGTTTGGATTAAATGTTACGATGATATGAATAAGTACATCGGACAATATGTGGAAAAAGAAGGGGTCTCATTGGATCGAAAAAATATTCGACAGAACCCAGGACTTAGAGCTTTGGCAAAACTGTGTCTCAATAGTTTTTGGGGAAAGTTTGGTCAGAGACTTAATATGCGACAAACGGAATTTTTTCACGAAAGTCAGGCCAACATGTTTTTTCAACTTTTTTCCGATCCATTGAAGCAACCCATCGATTTTCATATATTGTCTAATGATACGATACAAGTCGAATGGCAGTATAAGAACGATTGTCAACCCGAAGATAACAAGACCAACATATATTTGGCAACATTTACAACGTGCTGGGCCAGACTTAAACTTTACAGTGTACTTGAGCAGCTGGGTAGAAGAGTCCTGTATTATGACACAGATAGCATCATATACGTGAGTCGTCCAAATGAGTATGATCCACCTCTAGGTGATTATTTGGGTGAACTGACGAATGAGCTTCAGAATGGAGAGTACATTGTGGAGTTTGTGTCTGGGGGGCCAAAAAATTATGCCTACAAAACGAATGAAAACAACGAAACTTGTAAAGTGAGGGGATTTACCCTAAATTATAAAAACAGTCAACTCATTAATTTCCATAGCGTGAAAGATATAGTCGCAGACCCTCAAAGTAGTTCAAATATCACTGTGACCAATCCTAGTAAAATTTGTAGGGACAAAAGGAAAAGAAAATTGTATAATAGAGAAGAACAAAAAAGTTATCAAATGGTTTATACAAAAAGACGAAAAGTAGACCACTTTGATACAGAGCCATACGGGTTTTGATAGTCGATCTCTGTCAAATTTGCTTTCAACGATATTACGACATTTGTATGTAAACCTGTTAGATATTTCTTCATTGTCACTCAATTCTCAAAAAGATAAAAAAAAAAGGTCACTCAATTTTCAAAAAAATGTCACACAAATATTAAAAATTGTCAAACAAATATTAAAAAGTGTCACTCATTTTACGTTTTTGTACGTTTACACGTAAATTCTCAAAGGCTCAAATTAAAAAAAAAGTACCACTTATTTTCCAAAAAGTGTCACTCATTTTTCAAAAAGTGTCACTCATTTTCTAGAAAGTTTTAGTCATTTTTTTTTCGTGCCAGTCACTTTACATCCCCCCACAATAGTATTTGTTTTTTTTATTATTTCTAGCGCGAAATCTAAAAATACATTAAGAGGCTACGTAACCCTTTATGGGAGCACATTAAAAAAAAAACTTCAGGTGTGGGTGTGGGTGTGTGTGTAATTTTATGATTCTTAATCATTGATGATTTGTAATGTCTTTGTTTCATATAAATTTCAGTGATGTATATATTTTTTAATTTGATGAGAGAAAATCTAAATACCCACCTTTAAAGGTTTTACTCATATTTCCAAAGACTAACTGTTATTCATTTTATTCTATCATGGTCGTATTGCTTGTAAATGTTATTCATTTTATTCTATCATGATCGTATTGCTTGTAAATTAAAAGATAGTAAGAAAGAATTTCTCTTTGCGTCTTGAGTTAATCCAACGTAAGAATATGACAGAAACTCCGGAAAAAGAAACGTTTTTACGTTTCCCTAAACCTGACGAAGAAAGTCAGAGTGACAAGTGGCATTTACTTGGTACCCGGGTCCCACAGGCAGAGATTGTCTACTTTTGTCAGATGATCATAGTGTACATCATTATTATTACAGCGATCGTCAATCTATCCATAAAAAACGGTTCTACCGAACTCTGGGTATCACTTTTGAGTAGCTGTATCGGATACGCTTTACCTAACCCAAAACTTAAGAAATAATGGCCGTCCCTCTTCCCTTCGAACCATGTTCTAGTATGTGTATTAGCGGACAAACTGGTAGCGGTAAAACCCAATGGGTGTATCGCTTTTTGAAACAAGTAAACCTCATGTACGGACGAGACCCCCCTTCCCATATTCTCTATTGCTACGGTATCCATCAAGACTTGTTTGATGCCATGGAGAGTTCCATTCCAAACTTTTACAGTAAGCAAGGATTGCCTACTGCGGAAGAATTGGATGACTTCACAAAAGACAAAAAACACAAGTTAATCATTTTAGACGACCTAATGCACGAGGTCATGCGGAGTAAAGAAATGGAGCTACTTTTCACACAAGGTTGCCATCACAGAAAAGTATCGGTGATTATGATCACGCAAAACTTATATCCCGGGGGTAAACATGCCAGAACTATTGCATTGAATACCTGGTATCTGGTACTTATGAAAAATATTCGAGACATATCTCAGGTAGCAGTATTAGGACGACAGCTTTATCCCCGTAAGTCCAGAGGGTTTATGCAAGCTTACGAAGATGCCCTTAATACGATACACAGTTATTTCATAGTGGACATGTCCCCTCACTCCGATAACAAGTACCGTTTAAGGACACTTATTTTTCCCAACGAGGAGCCTATTGTGTACCGTTTGACGTAAGAATGGCGATAATGAGCTTATAAGAAGACAATATGGTTGAACTAATCAAACAACAACGACACTTCCTATATTTAGTGGCCAACACTACAGCCGCCCAAAGAAAGTCGCTTTTAAAAACAATTACCAGTCAACAATTAAGAGCACTTAGTCAAATTGCATACAATATTATCCGGTTTAAAGGCAGATTGACCCTTACGGAAAAAAACAGCTTAAAACGGCAGAGACGCTTCATTTACTTGCTTGGAGATCGTAATATTGGGTTTGTTCAAAAGAAGGAAGCCATTCCACATAAACAACGTATTATCCATAAATTGGTGAAGATCGCTTCCGCCTACTTACAAACCGTATTACAGTAATGGAGAAATACGTATTAGTGCCTTTCGAAAAGTTTGAGCGATTGAAAAAACTGTCTGGGAGACAAGATGATCGGCAGAGAGAGGAAAGGGAAGATCCCCCGAAAAAGAAGAAGAATAGAAAATTAACACTTTTTCCTCCGGGGCTTAGAGAGAAGAAAAGAAAGAAAGATATAGACTGGATTTCTTTTTAAATAATAAGACAATTTTACATTTTTTTATATTTTTATTTACAAAATAATACAATAAAAGTATGAAAGAAGCCACGAGTCATTTTTTTTTCCTCCATAATCTATTGTATATACACATTTCTCGCTTTATCGATCGTAAGTATTTCTGGAAAGGTTGCGTACAGTAGCAATGTCACACTTTCTGGTAAGGGTTTAGCAAATTTGATTTCCAAACGGCAAAGACCTCTTCTTTTTGTGCTAAAAGAATAGTAGGGATCGATATCCAACACGTATAGGCAGTATCCTTGCTTGTACTCTGTGTACGTGATGTTGATATCATTTCTACAGGAAGTGAGGGTCTGATAACAGTCGGTGAAATGATTTCCTTCAAAATTAGGTTGCAATGGTTGCGATGGTACGGATTGTCCATCAACGAAGAAACCGAGGTAACTGCAGTCGTAATGTTTCAGGTTGAATGGGTTTGTTTTGTAGTCCCCGTTATACGAAACGCTTGGAACCGCCCCTATGATGATTTTGTTTGGCACCCTACCTTGAAATATATCGTCTGCGTGAAAACTATATTGTCCCTGCGCTATCGAGGTTGTTTTTATCTCTGAGCGGAAATAAGGGTACATAGCCGGAGTGTCCTGAATCATTTTGTCATGGGCCAAAAGCAAATCGTTCTGTAACCGCTGAATACAGAGCTTGAAACGGGCGTCAACGATTTGCACCTTGTAATTCGGAGTTAACGCATCTGTAATGATTCGAAATGCATCGGATGCTTGCCAAAATTTAAGCGCCATTTGCACTCCGTTTATAAGTAACTTTGGTTGTTGAAATAAGTCCACCGGGATACTCCCTTCTAGATCTATAATCTTACCACCCTTGGTCCTATCATATCTTTGAAATAAACCGCCATTTGATCCAGTTTTTGGGTCGCTATCGTCCAGATTAGGGTCATCCTTGAAAAATAATTGGCTGGTCAGAAAAGCTTCCTGTATAGATCGATTGGTATTTAGTATGGTGTCAATGTAGGCCTTATACGGATGAGTTGTTCCGCTATTCGGGAGTGGTTTTTGTTGTAAATGAATGTCCAGTTGTCTGAAAATGGTGTGCAAGGGTAAATTGATTAGTCCTAGCGTGTCATCTGCGGTCACGGGGGTACCGTCTTGTAAAGCCAGTCTTAATTTCAGCCTCAATTTACATTCCTTCAAGTTGATATAGGCGCTGGCCTGTGGCGGTATATTAAATTCTAAGCTCGATGAAGAATCAGTTACGGGATTAATGGGTCGAAATTCGATCCAATCTTTCGATAACAAGGACGAATCTTTCGTGATCGGGTTAAATAACGATAATTCTTCTATGTGTTGCATTTTACTATTCATTGTAAATTTCAAAATACCCAGTCGGGATCTTTGCGATACGTTTTGCGAGTCTTCTTACGCTTGGTATTCTTACGATCTTCGTCTTCACCATTCTTACGTTTAATCTGAGATTTTGCCCTATCAACGGCTTCGGTTAACGGGCTCACCATTTTTACCTGAGGCGTTTTGACTTTTTCAATTTTTTCTTCCATATCCCGCAGTAGTTTATTCTTTTCTTCTAGTATTTTCTCCAAATTCCTTATTTGATCTGGGATATGGTCTTTCGGTTTAAAATAGTTAATCCAATACTCCACATCTTCTTTGTACGGAACCCACTTCTGTTGTTCTGAATCAAAGACGTCTATGGAACCCATGATTTCTTGAAATGAAGGACGCAGTGAAAATCGTTCGATTTCAAATCAATGGGTTTTAAATCTTCGCTTTTTAACGACAGTCTAATAGTGTTAAATCTTTTGACACTCACGGGTCTATAACGTCGATGAAGACACTCGGTAAATTTAAATTTCTTGTATCTTGTTTCGATTTCTATGCTGGTGAGAACGGGTTGTAACTTGTTCCTGACAAACGCTTCCTCTATGATATCGCAATTAAAATACAATCGCTTACTTCGAGGTGTAAAGTCACAGGTCAATGACGATTCTACGAGAGCACATAACCAACTTCCTTCTAAAATATAGTCTTTAGAAAACTGGAACAAGAAATCGGCGTTATTCTTACGTATATCGATCGATTCTGCGCAATTCAAATATAGGTAAAACTCTGTCATTCTTCTCTCCTCGTTCTCAATTCGTCAAGTATGGTAGGAATGAGATAAACTGGGCATAATAAAATGGGTATAAATGAATGAAATCGTTGAAGTAAAGTCTTCTTACGGCTAGATGAAACATTATTTGAGCATAGTGTGCGTAACAATAGTCTCCTTCTTTCGAAATTTTGAACATCTCTTCTCATTGGATTAATGATTCCGTTAAGGATACGTTTTGCTACCTCGATGATAGCCTTTAGTCGACGATTCGATAAATTCTGCAGTAAATTCTTCCTTTCCGCCGTGTCGGTCTCTTGTAGGTGTAGTAAATAAGAGAAATGTAAATAAACTGTAGAGTGTTCCATGGTTGAATCGTTGAAATACTCATTCCTTCTTACGCGTATAGAGTTCGAGTTCAATTAGTGTGGGACAAACAACCTCGTCCTCTTGTTGTGGAGAGGTTACACCCGTTATAACCACTTTCCCCGTATGAAAGCAACAAAAATGCACACCTTTCCGTTTAAAGTTAAGGGAAGGAAATAACTCTGGTTCGTATACGACATCTCTATCGAAAGACAAACGCTTCAGATCCAAATTCGAACTGAGGGTATGGCTCATAGACATAGTTAAAAGTTTTGCGTCCGAAAAATTTACGGGATATCGGCAATTCTGAAGCAGTCTGGCATATTTTCGTATCCGTTTATACCCCTCTCTTTTACTCGAAGCTCTACCGTTACAGTTGATAATACCGTTAGAAAACACTAAACAGTTTCCTCCAATTTTTCTGTGCTGCCATATCAACCCGGGAAATCGTGCTGGATCATACCGTACATTCGTTATTTTGTAGCAGAGTTGTCTTAAATCAATATGGCAGTTGAGTTGAGCGCTGTAGACCACGTTTGTGATGATCATGATCGTTTGACTGTCTACACATAAATGATTGAATATTGCTAGTTTTCTATCTGTATATAGCGAGCTGCGTTAGCTTAGTCGGTAGGGTGCTGGACTTCTAAACCCGAGGTCGAGCGTTCGATCCCTGTCTACCACCCACTGGCTCAATCTATTTTTTTTTTCTTTAAATTGGACCACCCCCTGGCTCGGTTTTGTTTTTTATTTATTTTTTGTTAAATTGATGATAGTCACTGCGCCAGGATTCATTCCTCTCCCACCGCTGACCATTGTTTCGACATTGATCATGTGGGAAAACAGCCAGTGGCTTGGAAAGAAAATTGCGCGAAGTACTGGCAAAAGAAACTCGAGGAACGCGCGGATAGCTGTACTGTCCGCCGTGATATAATTAATATAATGTTGAAAACGGCATAAAACACCACACAATCGAGCAATCAATTCAACCCTTTATATGTAATCAATTGTTTACGAGTATTGCGTAATATCAGTTTCCGGTATCCAGCTGTCATACTTTTTTGGCCAGTGTAACCATCGCACCAGGACTTCCCGCTTTTTATTGCGTGTCCTTCTTTTCAATATTTTTTCGATGCTAAATTCGGTACCTTTGTCAACATTTATAGCTTGCAATTCTTGCTCGTAAAATGTACCGTCGATTTCGTCATTGTCCCAGTCTACTAACGTGTAAACTGGAATTCCTTGTCTTTTAAAGCGTGATTTGATTCTGAAGATCTCCCCTGTCCATTTTTGCGAGTATTCTCTGTCAAATACGTACCTGATGTGCGACAATCGTACAGTCTGACCGATTTTATATTTCATTTTTTTGATAACGGGCTGTTCCCGCTTACTTCCCTTGGTTCTAATGAGATACTGTTGAAGACGGCTTTCCCCCTCATTTTCCATGGAAATTGCTGCTGGATTTTCTCCGAGACTCCTATGAGAAGTATGATTGTAACTATGTACAACATCCTGTAAAATGTCAATGTACCGACGGGTTCTATTCTTGAGCAGGTATCGAAAAATCTTGTGTTTTATGGTTTTAATGACTCTTTCGGCGTAATTCGCTTTTGTTTCCGTGTTATACGCGTACAGATGATGTATGTTTTGACTTTTTAAATATGTATTTACTTCTTTGCTTCTAAATTCCATTCCTCGGTCCGTACGAATTGTTTTTGGTTTTTTGGGGCCTGTCAGTATACGTTTCAAGACCGTGACTAAATCAGCGCCTCGTTTACTCTTAACAGGTTGAGCATAAAGAAAACGAGAAAAGACTTCGATAGCAATCAAAATATATTTCACACCTTCGTTATGCTTCTGTAAATTGACCATATCCATAAGATCTATATCCCATTGACTATCAACCCCCTCAACGATCACTCTGGATCGTATAAATCGGCGCCTAGCCCCCCTCGTAAGTGAATAGGACTCTTGATCTTGTAGCCATTTTCGTATTCGATGTCTACCAATGTTGTATTTACCCTGTGCTTTTACATACTGGTACAATTTCTCGGGGCCGCTAAAACTAGCAGGATTATTGGAATCAAAATAAATAGAAGACAAGTATGTTTTCCAGTCATCCATTTTTTAATCAAATATACATAACTTACATTCTTACAAGATATAGTATTACAACAAAACTGAATACACAAGGCCGTCGGAAGCGGTCCGGCCGGTCCGGCTATGGCCGGACCAAATTTTCGGCCGAAAATGAAAAATAGCCAGACCAATTTTCGAAAAAAATGCGTAATATAAGCCTCAAAAAATGCGCCAGAATGCACCAGGGAGCGTCTTATTTTTCAAAATTTTTCCGGGGGAGCATGCCCCCGGACCCCCTAGCATGGCTTAAATGCGTAATATAAACAAAAAAAAAAAAAAAAAAATGCGCCAGAATGCACTAGAGAGTGTCTTATTTTCAAATTTTTTCCTGGGGAGCATGCCCCCGGACCCCCCCCCCCCCTCCAGCATGGCTTCGCGACGAAGTCGCTAGCCATACTGGCCGGACCAAATGAAATTTCCTTCCGACGGGCCTGATACAGAGGTCTAATTTGGTATGCATGTAAAAAAGTGAGAAATCGTTCCATTTCGATTTCTATTTCTGTTTTTATATGTCTATAATGTATCCATTCACCAATCAATACAATCATCATATGCACAAGTCCAAACATGATCACCAGTTATTTATAAACTCGTTCGGGTTACACTCTGTACACTGAAGGGCTCCTAATTGGTTCATATGATCACTCTGCAGGTAACAGGGTATCACACCGTCCAATTCGGGTAAAGTTTTTCCAATGTTTGGGATAAGTTCTTTTAATCGTTCGTATTCTTTTGGTCTCAAGCAAATGCCTTTTTTGGTCGGCACTACTTCTTCATTCGGTTTCCAATATTGTCTAATATCTACGCAAACGCTGCTTTCGCCAATACTGCAGTGCACGTTGCCCCCGATGTGATATCCGTATGATACCTTATTTTCGAGGGCTTTGTCAACGTACTCTATTTGATTTACCAGGTTCTTCCAACGCATCAGAGTTAAGCTTATGCCTTTTTTGGTGGGTTTGTCATCTTTCCACTCCCTAATATCGACTCTCAATTCACCTCTCCATTCGTTCACTTGTACGTAGCGTTCGTTACCGAGACTGAATTTTTCTCTCATCATGTTGTTCGTTCGAGTGCCAAAACTCTAATGACTTCTATACACATACTACGGATTTTTATAGTCATAAAGTTTCTTCTGATTGGTCAGTTTTTTCTTACATCTGACGTGTATAGACAAGTACCCTTTGCCACAGGGTAAGCTGTTACTACGAAGATTCTGTATTTGGTCCTGGAATAAACTACTTTAACTGTACGACTCGGTTGCTTTTTGTGTCCCAATAAACCAATGTTGTACATAAATGTCTTTGTAGCTTCGAAACGTTTTCCAATTTTCGTACAGGCGTCGGGTTTTTCCAAACATCTTTCTACCGAGTCGTACATGGTGCCTTTATCAAAAAACACAGAAGCCTGAGAATGACTTGCATTCAAATGCTTGTCAACCGTATGGGTAGAAAGTTTGAAGTCGATTTTCATGTCGAAAGGTTATACTCTCAGTAATTGTGTACAGACATCGCAGCAATATTTATATAACGCAAATAAACAACAAATAGAGACTTGACCGGACACGTTTGAACGAGATTAAACGTGCTGTTCACATCCTGCGAAATGATCTTGATCTACTCTTTAATTTTCAATTCGACATCAATAACCGAAATATTGCTGTTCCATCAAAGTTATGATTTGGGAATTAAAATATCTCCTTAGCGTGTTCTGTGCAGTCTGATCTTGATCTACACTGTCCTTAACAACTACCTCCTTAGCGTGTTCTGCGCAGTCTGATCTTGATCTATACTATCAGCCCAAAGGTCAGTCAGCCACCCTTACCAGCCAAAAAGGTTAATAATAATTGAAGGGGTTGTGCCGCATGTTCTGCGCAATCTGATCAGAATCTACACTATCCGCAACAAAGATCAACTTACATGCTCTGTGAAGTCTGATCTTGAACTGGGGGTTTCTGAATTATGTATATTCAGCCACCCTTACCAGCCAAAAAGGTTAATGATAATTGAAGGGGTCGTGCCGCATGTTCTGCGCAATCTGATCAGAATCTACACTATCCGCAACAAAGATCAACTTGCATCTTCTGTGCAGTCTGATCTTGATCTTGGGGTTTCTGAATTATGTATAATGAACCACCCTTACCAGCCAAAAGGTTAATAATAATTGAAGGGGTCGTGCCGCATGTTCTGTGCAATCTGATCAGAATATACACTATCCGCAACAAAGATCAACTTGCATATTCTGTGCAGTCTGATCTTGATCTTGGGGTTTCTGAATTATGTATAGTGAACCACCCTTACCAGCCAAAAGGGTTAATAATAATTGAAGGGGTCGTGCCGCATATTCTGTGCAATCTGATCAGAATCTACACTATCCGCAACAAAGATCAACTTGCATCTTCTGTGCAGTCTGATCTTGATCTTGGGGTTTCTGAATTATGTGTATACATTGTCTTCACTCAAATCACTCTTCAAACAGCCTTCAAGTACCTGTAAACATCGTTAGGCGGATTTAGTACCACTCACTAATATTTGAAAAGCACTTAAAGATGACTGACGCTATCAAAAACAGTGTGAAAGAAGGAAAAATTTGTGACGCGCTAGGCACCCGTATACTACTCCTTGATTTCTGTATAGTGCAAGTAGCCCCCATTCACCAGAGCCACAATTTTTGACGGATCAAAATTTCACGAACAAATTTTGAAAAGGGTCACCCAAGGAACAATTCTGTGAAATTATTTCAAAATCTGACCAGCGGTTTCAGAGAAGAAATTTTTTTAAGAATTTCCTCATTTCCCTATAGTGCAAGTAGCCCCCATTCACCAGAGCCATGTTTCTTTACGGATCAAAATTTCACGAACAATTTTTGAAAAGGGTCACCCAAGGAACAATTCTGTGAAATTATTTCAAAATCTGACCAGCGGTTTCAGAGAAGAAGATTTTTTAAGAATTCCTTGATTTCTGTATAGTGCAAGTAGCCCCCATTCACCAGAGCCACATTTTTTGACGGATCAAAATTTCACGAACAATTTTTGAAAAGGGTCACCTAAGGAACATATCTGTGAAATTATTCCAAAATCCGACCAGCGGTTTCAGAGGAGAAGATTTTCAAAGAATTCCTTGATTTCTGTATAGTGCAAGTAGCCCCCATTCACCAGAGCCACAAATTTTGACAGATCAAAATTTCACGATCAGTTTTTGAAAAGGGTCACCCAAGGAACATATCTGTGAAATAATTTCAAAATCCGACCAGCGGTTTCAGAGGAGAAGATTTTTAAAGAATTCGCTAAAAAATTCCATTTCGTTGCCATGGCAACCAGAGTTTTTGACGGAATCAAATTCTGTGAACAATTTTTAAAGAGGACCTCCCAAGGAACATTCCTGCCAAGTTTGGTCCAAATTGGCGCAGTGGTTTAGGAGGACGCACGACGGACGACGCACGACGCACGACGGACGACGGACACCCAGTGACCTTAAAAGCTCCCCTTGAGCACGTTGTGCTCAGGTGAGCTAAAAAGGGCTTAATTGAATGAATTTTATATCAAGGGTAATTATAACTGAAATTGGTTAGACTATAAGAATAGTTTGAAGTTTTATCAAATATGTACAGGGGTCACAGAAATCTGACCTGGAATGCTGTACCATAAACTGCAAAATGGGCAATGCCTTAACTCTTTACTAAACAACAAAGTTTTGGACTAGTCGAAATGGAAAGCATTTGTAGATGACAGAATAGATGTGACTCAAATATTGTAATCTGATTTGGGAACGGTAGAAAAGATTGTGGTAATAAGCATTTTCTCCTTTTCCCACAATGGTTTCTAAACTTTCAAAGAAAACGTCCTAACTTGTATAATTGAATTTGTCATCTGCAAATGCGTTCAATTCGGACGAGTCCAAAATTTTGTTCGCTTGGTAAAGAGTTCAGCAAAAATGAAAAGAAACTTTGGATAAATAATGATAACCTGTTGGGTTACTACATCTTAATGTTAAATAACAAGTCATTTATATAATGATCTTGATGTGAAAACAATGTTTTTTTCTTTATAGTATTAAGCGACTATGAAGAGAACTATGGAATTGTGTGAATACGACATTTTACAATCTATTTTACTGAATGGAGGAGCAGGAAATTTTGCAAACAGACAATGAAGTACATCTGCTAATGATACAAGACCATTTAGACAGATTTTGTGCTGCAATGCAGAGATGCCCTTTTCAAACTGAAAATAATAGAACTTCCATGCAACTTTGGTTAGGTGGTCGACTTAACTCATAACAAAACGACAAAATTTTAGGTTTTTCGAAATTGAGGATTTGCAGAAGACAAAATGAAAGGGTAGTGAACATTGCAGGAAAAGGTGAAAAATGCTTGTGACCAGCATTTTTAACTTTTCCCACGTTTTCAAAAGTTTTCTTTCTCAGGGTTGTCAAAAGTTGGGATTGTGTGGTAAAGGGTTAAAGATTTTGAACCAAATGTAGAAGTAAGTTATGTACACGGGTAACAAAGTTGTCAGTAATAAGATGATTGATTGGTCGATAGGCAATATGGGATTTAGACTGTGATGTATTTTAGCAGCAACAAGATGCTTCTTAATTTGGTAATTAAGTATGGTTGAATACTTAATTTAGGAATTTAGGAAATCTTACCCGAATTCCAATTTGAATATTTCCGTTCAGAATATACATGTACATGTATATAGCAATGAACAGACATGTACAACAATTCTCACAGATTTCACCAGCAACTTACTAACTCTTTTTATCCCAAACTTTTTGTACATGAAGTATATTTTTTTTCAGACAGTGATTCATTTGATGTTAATAGTTATGCTCACATGAGTGGAATTTTAAATTCAAAGTAACTTTTTGTCATTCAGATTTTTTCCCCCAAGAACTTTGCCTTTTATGCCAATGAATAAAACTGCTTGTACTGCCTGACATTGTTCATTGTTTTCAAAATCCCTCATTTTCAGGGTCATGAACGCCTAAATTTGCTAAAGGGTTAAAAAGCCAGTGGAGCGATATAGGGCCATCATGGTCCTCTTGTGTAACAATATGCACATCAACGAAGAAAGAGAGGAAATTGCTTGTGTGAGAAAACCAATAAAAATCGTCAACAAAGTCAGCCGATGCTGTCACAGTATTGAAATCGTATTGAAACTGGGGTAAAACACCTTAAACCAAAAGGGCTGCAAAAAATTGTTTATGTGTTCCGAGACAGCGACAAACTCAGATTTGCCGTGACCAGGATTTGCGACCACAACGCGAAGTACTTACTACTATATGATTACGGCTCTCATTACTGAATTGAGATTATCTCAGTCTTTGAAAATTTTTAAACATGAAAGAAACAGACGCTTTGCTACACAATCCCGAGTTTCCCACTATGTCTTAGGGTTTAGCAGCCTTTTTAACATTATTTCAGTTGTATCGCGGCACTGAGCCCGGCCGGGTAGCTCAGTGGTTAGCGTTTCAGACTCATGACTTGGAGGTTGCGGGTTTGATAACCGATTGCGGAGAACATTATTTCCAGCAATTTTTCGCTTATTACCTCTGATGCATTTGAGAAAAGTAGTCAGTGGCTTTGGACAGAAAGTTGTGTCAGTACTGGTGTGAAACCGCCAGGAAATAAATTGGTGCGTTACTGACCGCTATTGCATCAATTCCCGCATAATGATCCCGATGCTTTCGTAAAATACACTATAAATTATATCGTGTGAATTACAAATATCGTGAGAATTACAAATATCGTGAGAATTACATACTCAAAGGGAGAAACTATAGGGTCTGCAAGTCTCGTTTGGATGAAATGCACTTCCGGGATCACTGGTCGCTATATTGAGATTTTTTCCACTATTTTGCTAATGCATGTACCGACATTCGTGACGCAACACCGATGTGTATATTATTCAAATTCTCAAAAATGGGTTTGGAGAGGAAAAACTGGAGATGAAAGATGTTGGTAAGGGTTAAAATATTGTTTAGAAATAATTTTGTGATTTAAATACAGGCCGTGGAAATCAGCGAAAATCCGTAACCCAGTTTTCGTACATCCTTGCAATGGACATGTACTCGGTCGATTTCTGATCTAAGAAGGTCAAACTAACCTAGTTATGGCAATAAAATATTTTTTTTTAGCATTTCATTCTAGAAATGCACTCATATCGCGTCTTCAGGGGCGTTTAGAAACATATTGCGGTTTTGATATGTTTTGCACCAGTGCAGTTTCGCACCCAAGTCTCCTTTGCACCATATTGAATGTTGCCGGTAATGACAGTTGGAATTATTCGGCCTCATTTTATTCATTGAATTGCCTTAGACAGCCATTCTTAACTGGTCGTAAATTATTGGCTTCAAAACCTATTTTGGCATCTTTTGTGGAATTATTTTCAGTTAAATTCATCATTTCTAGTTCAAAACTAGGTATATGAGCTTAACCCTTTAAAGAGCACGGAATAAATCAAAGACGCGTTTCATTCTATAAATAAGATCGTGAGAATAATGTTGAAGTTGCCCTCGTCTGGACAGTCTTAGTAAAGCGATCAATGTAGATCAGAGATCAGACTGCAGACTTTCTACAGTCTAGTCATGATTGTACATTGATCACAAAAGCAACTAAAGTGGTCAAAGGCACTTTGAGGGTTATAACAAAGAATTGTAGACTATTTGAATACTCAGAATCAGTACTTGTGCTTGCCTATTTTGATGTAGCCTTTACAAGTGTAATGTTCCTAATGATGAAATATTCTGCAGAAAGTCTTTTTGAATACATTGCTTTAGCCTGTTTTTTTTGCAGGAGGGCAAATAGGCCATGAAATCCTAACAATCACAATAACTGTCCAAAACATCTGTACAGTGCCACATGAAACATCACCTACTTTAGACTCATTGGAAATGCCAAACCAGTAAAACAGAAGATTAATTCATGACTGTCCAAATGACAGCAGATGCAACAGGATGTACTACACAAGATATGATTTGCAGGGCATTTTCTTCTGCTTAGAAGAATAGGCATCTTGTTGGCTCTTTATCAAAAAAGCTTGTGTTAAAACAGCCAGGGGGAGGGAAGCCAGGACAATAAATATGAGAAAAAGAGAAAATATTGGAAATCATTTTTTCTGCGGTGTTTTGCACCCATTCAAAGACAAATTTCAACAGTTCATTTGCATATCACCTGCTAATCCTCTCAGCTTGACCCAGTCGAAATTTTGTTCTGTGAGTTAACCCTTTACCAAACAATTTTGTTCCTCATTACCCTGAAGCAGAGGGCTTTTGAAAACATTGAAGGAAGAGGAGAAAAAAGCTGGTCATCAGCTTTTTATACATTTCTCACAATGTTTCCTTTCATTTAGGCTACAATTTTTTATCCTCCAACTTTGCTTTCAAAATAGACATGATGAAAATTTTGTTAAATGTTAAAAGATTAAAATGGTTGCATGTCTTCTTATATAGCCCTTGTTTAATTCATCCTTGCAAGTGTTGTTGGACCAGAGACAGCCCAGTAATTTTATACCAGCATATAAGGGGGTCAGTGGTCTGTCTCTTGTAGATAACTTTTTATGTCTTGCAGCAGACCAATTTTGAAAACATTTTGACCTAAGGACAAATTGGTCAAAATAAGTAATGTCTAATTTTGACATGATTTAACGAATACTCAAGCTTTACTCCTTGATTAATTTTTTTCACATTCACAAGGATGCTTCTGAAGTTTTGTGCTGCAAATATGTTTCAGAAGCAATTTTATTATTTTTGGTGACTTGTAAGTCTTTACCAAAAAATCCTGAGTTTTAACAACCCTGCAGAAAAATACTTTAGGAGACATTGTGTGAAAAGACAACTAATAATTTTTACTTTCAACACAATGTTTTCTACCTTTTAATAGGTAAATTGCAAAATGTGAGTCAAAATCAATCAATTGTCTGCAAATGCTTTGAATTTGAAGAAGTGCAGAGTTTTATCAGTTGGTAAAGATTAAACAAAATAAACATGAGAAATCTTAAAAGTTTTGTAGATATTTATCTTTATTACATTTGTAGTAACAAAACACTTTTGCATTATTCTCATTTTTTTGGGTCCCTTGATGAAGCAAATTTCTGCTTCAGAAAAAAATATTGTTAAAAAATGCAAATTTTTTTCTTAATTTGCCATTTCTCACAATGTTTTCAAAGGACTATTAATTTTGTGCAGCTAATAAGACTTGTATGTAACGAAATTTCTTTTTCCACACAATGTCAATGACTGAATTTTACTACATGTATATTGCTTTCACTCTTCAAGGAGCATTAAGGATTTTGTTCTAAACATAAACAAGAATATTGCTTGTCCTTTATTTAACAGAGTCATGAAACCTAACTTTACTTTTAACACTAGATAAAATCTGAGGCAAATGGAGAAAAATAATTGAAAGAATGAGATGAAAACATTATGGCAAATAGATATTGCTGACTGTGAGCAACATATTTGATCACAATATTTTCAAAAGCAGTCTACTGCAATGCTGTTTTAATTTAGTGTCATTTCTCGGTTAGGATTTTAATACCCTTTTCACTATTGAGCAGTACCGGTAAATACTAGCATGAACTTCTTTGCCGTGCAAAGATGGTAAACATAGAAAATTAATACTATACAGCACTATTTTTCTTTAATTAAATGTTTAAATGACTGCATGTCCAATTATACATATATGAGAACACCATTGCATAACATGTGGTCCCTGTAAGGTGCAGTTGTCTTGGAATCATGGTTCCTTTTTAGTGTCATTCTTCTAGCAGGAGAAAGCTCTGAAAGTATATTAGGAAGAGATGTTTGTAAATACGTGTATAGTATTTCTTAATACAAGTTTTTAGCTCACTAGAGCAAAAATTGCTTAATTCTTTATCACGGGACAGATCCTAAACTTTTCCAATTGAAAACATTAGGAAACAACAATTTAAATGGGGCTGGAAGAATGGAATTTGGCTTTGAATGAGTAGAAAACATTGTGGAAAAGGGAGGAAATGATGGTTACCAGCATTTTCTCCTTTACCCACAATGTTATCAAAAGGCTTCTTCCTTGAAAGCATTAGGGTAAATGACTTGTACAAATTGAAAGCACTAGCAGACAAAAATGTAAGAGTGGCTAAAAAGTTGAAATTTATTTATGGAACGGTTGATAATACCCTAAGAAAAAGAAGACATGCTGGTCTGGTTACCAGCATTTTCTCCTATTTCCACATTGTTTTCATAAACTGTTTTCTGTACAGAAAGGGTTAAACATTTCATTTATGTGCCAGTTAGTGCAATTGGTCATGGGTATCTTTCCAAAGTACTATGCACAAAGGTAATATTCAGTGTGCATAGTGAAACAAGCATAATTGCATTTTTCTTAAATGACCCTTGGCTTTTGAAGCACAATTAATCCTTTACAACACAATCCTGATTTTTAAAGACCCGGATTTGGATCAGTCAAAGATTCTGTCATGTGCTAAGAAGATAATTACATACCTTTCAGCAAAGTGTCGATCTAGATCAGACTGCAATGAACATGCAGTCTGATCTTGAATTTGAACTCTCATATATTTGATATTTAAAGACATAATACTGGAGTGGCTGTCTTGAAAATACTTGAATATTACCTAAGGCTGAAATTAACAGCGGCTCAACGTAGATCTCGCTGCACGATCGCCCTCGGCAAATTGCGGATTACAAATAGATCTATAAATATCTGCTTTAAAACGTCTTGTGTCGTACTTTTGCTTTCATTTTATGCCTTCACACAGCTGTAATTTTGTGAAAGAAACGTGATTCACCTTTTTTGATTTAACTCTGTCAAAAAAGCATGATTCTATTGAATACGAAACCGAAAGTAGGTTGAACCATCAACCTGTTTACCTGCGCTGAACACGATCTCTTCTTTACTGTGGCGTATTCATAGTTACATATCGTTCTCTGATCGACTACCGAAATTTTCAAATCGCTCGGACTTTTTAAATCTTACTTCATCATTCGTAATTGCTTCGTGTATCTCTCAACATACTGTGTTGAAAAGGCGATAAATTTACGGTGGATCCCGGAAGTGATGAACTCTCGCGGTCACGTGACGAGACTTTCGGACCCTATTATTATAAAAGCGCCCTCTGGTATCATAATATGACTTGTCGTATGCATGTAAATGCTATTCTTGATAGTGACTACTTCGTTCGTCTTATTTCAACTACGTAACATAGTTTCACCTCAGTATTATCACAAAACCGCCTAGTTTTCGCCAGAATATGCATAAACAAGAAGAATGCAGCATTCTAATGATAAGCAAAACAGACATAGGAAACGAAAAAGAATTTTCGGAATAAGGAAGTTAGATGAATGAAATTCATATTGTCAATAAGGACAAAATGAATAGAAGTACGCATAACTAAATAACAACTTTATGCCATACATACCCAAAGAAGACAAATAGAATTAGCATCAAAATCATGAACTAGCAATAATGACTCATGTGATGTAATATACAAGTAAGATGTAAGAAAGAAAACAAGTCAGCATGTAAATTTCACAAATAAGAATGTCATGTAGACTGATAGAATTTTGGCGGATATTCCCCTCCATATTTATATACACACCTTTCCATCAGTTTACCGACACAACTTAAAGGAGATATTGGTCGATAATTGCACGCTAAAGATTTATCTCCCTTTTTGAAAAGTGGATTAACTAGTGAGTGTTTCCATTTTTGAGGGAAAGTTTGATCTTGTAACGACTTATTAAATAATATTTGTAAGGGTTTGGATATACTCTGTTTAATACTTTTTAGTAGTTTATGACTGATTAAATCAGGGCCTGCTGCTTTGTTTACTTCTTAAGTGCTGATTATGTCTTCTATTTGTTGTCTAGTGATGTCAATTATATTAAGAATATTACAAGTCTTAGGATGAAAAGGTGGCAAACAAGCGTTAGACTCATCTACATTAGAAATAGATGAGAAATATTCGTTTAAGCATTCTGCCTTCTCCAAGTCCGTATAATGAAATATTTCGACGTTATTACTGTTAGATTTAAGAATTGGAATAAGGTCAGATTTCTTGTTCATGTTGACGAGACTGCGGAGATATTTCCAATATTTTTTGGGGTCACTGATGCGGGAGTTTGAAATTGTTTCACCAAGATTACTAAAGTATCTTTGTTTGGCATGTTTTTTTAAATTATTTACTTTATTTCTTATGTTTTTATATCTAAGCCAATCCGAAGTTTGTCCACGTTTCTTCATGATTTTCTTAAGTCTGTCGCGTTGTCTACTAAGTCGCCTTATTTCAGAGTCATACCACTGTCTTTCATTGGGTCTGATGGTGACCTCTTTTGATGGTATACATACTGACATCATTTCTAACAGGGTAGAAGTAAAATATTCACATGCTTCGTTTATATCAGAAGACAACAATGGGTTCCAATTTTTTACGTTTATCATTTGGTTAAGTTCAATAAAATCAGCTCGGTTATAAAACCAGACCTTTCTTTTCAAGCATGTTAAAGGGGTACTGTCAAACCTAAATAAAACAAGAGTAGCTTTATGGTCACTAATGATACTTTCAATGTCTAAGTTGTCAGCGTGAGTAACGTTGATAAAGTTGGAGACTAGAATAGGGTCAAGTAGTGTTGATGAGTGTGTTGTGACAAGAGTAGGCTTTGTGATGACATTCGTGAGATTGTTCATAGATATAACATTTCTGAGATGGAATTCAGTCGGGTCGAGTAAGTCTTGGTTTAGGTCTCCTACAATAACTATTCGTTTATTAGACTCAAGAGCTTTTTCTAAGGAAATATTGAAATAGTCCCAAAATGCAACAGTTGTGTTAGGAGAACGATAAACAGTACAAAGAAGAAAGGATGTTGACCGATATTTGACTTCAATCCACATTGAATGAACTAAATTGTGCTCCAAGTCATATCTTCGTTTAGAAAAACGGGAATTTGAGACATATGCAATGAGCCCACCCGAGTGTGATGTCATATCCTGTCTGTATATGCTGCTTTCATGTGTATCAAAAGTCAAGTCTGCATCTAAAATTGTGCGATCTAAGTGACTTTCAGAGAAACACAATATATCGAAGTCGGACATAAAGTCAGATATGAATTCTATCTTATTACGTATAGACGATTCCAGAATATATTACTTACCTGATTATCTCCCTTGAAATTATCTCGCGTCCGCCATTACGGTACTGCAAATTGACAAATTGTCTACGTCTGAAGCATTTTATAGATTATCTTACATGTTTGATTTAAAAAGCCACGATGCCTTACAAGACAAGTGGAGGGAAACAATGTGTTGTTATTGGATGTAAAAATAATCAGAAAAAACTTTATATCTGGGGACAATCAGAGTGTGAAATACATGCTGGACAGAAACGGGAAGACTGCCCTTGCGTTCAACCGTTTAAACTTCATTGCCTACCTAAAGACGAAGAAAGGAAACGTAGTTGGCTGAAAGCTATAAACAGAAAATCATTCAATCCTACATCGAAGGCTTTAGTAAGTTGAATGTCTTGTTAATAGATCTATGCTTTTTTTTTTATAACTTGTATTGTCAAAAATGATGTAGTTTCCGGATAGATCTAAAAGTCGGATAAGGGTTCTCTTTGCAGTCTATTCCAACTATTAAATTTGACATTAGTATCACACTGTCTGTCTTTTGCCTCCTAGATATGTAATCAAAAGCAAAGAACAGTTAAATTCATTATTCGGTCTTGGAATTTATGATGTGAAGTTCATTTTGTACACAGTACACATCATTATGTATTTAATTTAGCTATTTCTCCCATGTGATGTAACTTTTTATCACATTGATCAGTACTTAGAATTTTTTTCTTGCTTTGTATTGCAGGTTTGTTCAATCCATTTCATTGATGGACGGCCTACCCGAGAGAATCCAGTACCATCTCTTTCAATGGGTTATGCAATGAAAATGGTCACACCAGCCCGCAGACCGCTTGTAAGACGTTCACTTGAGCTAAATACACCGGTCAAACAAGAGGAATCATGTATGGACATGGAGGAAACATTTACTGCTTCACCTTTTGACTTGGCTAATTGTTCGCCCGTTCAGGAGGATTGCCATGTTTGGAATGACCAGTGTATTTCAGTCTGTTGTCAGTCATTTCCAGACCTTTGTAAAAATGTCAAGAAAAAGCCAGTACTAGTTGACAGCAGCACACAAACCATTGATGTTACTGCACTTGACCATAATTACTTTTATAATAAGAGGACAAGAGATGCATCAGTTCAGCACAATACTACAGAATTCAGTGCAGAAAGCATATCCAGTGATATGGATTGTAAATTTTACACTGGCCTTAGTCTGGCTGTATTCACTACACTCATTTCAACTTTGTCAAAGTTCGGAAGACAGCTTCCATACAAAATGGACATACCAGACCAGATTCTCTTAGTACTTATACGTTTAAGAATTGCCTTGACTTTCAGGGATATTGGTAGGCGCTTTAGTATATCCCATCAACTAGCTAGTAACATTTTCAATTCGCGGATTGACATTATGGCAAAGGAGTTGTCTCCTTGTATTACTTAGCTGCCAAGAGAAACTATCAGAAAAAGTCTTCCATCATCTTTCCAGACATCATATCCAAAAACAACATGCATCATTGACTGTTCCGAAATATTTATTCAAAGACCATTTTCTTTAAAAGCAAGAGCACAGACATGGAGTACCTATAAAAGCCATAACACTGCCAAGTTTCTGATAGCCATTGCCCCAAATGGATTTATCATGTACATTTCTCCATTGTATGGAGGGAGAGCAAGTGATAACTTTATCACCAAAAATTGTGGGTTTTTGAATAATTTGTTACCAGGTGATGAAATTATGGCCGACAGAGGCTTTACTATTAGTGAAGAACTCTATGCACGAAGAGTTAAATTGAATATTCCAGCATTCATGAAAGGTAGAAGTCAACTTTCAGAGGCGGAAACAATTGAATCCCGTAGAATAGCCGCTCAGCGAATTCATGTGGAACGGGCCATTATGAGGCTTAAATCATACAGGATTTTAAATACAACACTTGGAATTAAAACTCTGAAGAAAAGAAACCAAACACTGCAAGTCATTGGAGTTTTGTGCAATTTAAGGCAGCCATTGACTAAAAAATATGTACTAGATATTGACTGACAAAAAGCCATAACCATTTTAGCTCTTCCTGAAGACAAAATTTTAGATCCATCCAAATTTTAAGAACTGAGTGCCAGCATATTAAATTATTAACCCTTGCTTAAGTCTCTACCACACAATCCCAACCGTTATCGACCCTGAAAAAGGAAGCAGTTAAAAACTTTGTGGGAAAAGAAGAAAATGCTGGTAACCAGCATTTGCTCCTAGTCTCACAAGGTTTTTGACCCATACCAAAACAAATTTCAATTTTTGAGGTGCAATTATTATTGCGTGCACAAGGGCTTTCAATTTGGACTGGTCTAAAATTTGATCATTTGGTAAAGAGTTAAAAGATGATATTATTATCTGAAAAGGTTTGCAAAGCCGAGATGACTTTATTTTATGCGATTTCTGGATCCACCAAATTCTACTATGGTGAAAAAAGTAATGTAGCCATTTTTTCATAAATTGAAGTACTGAAAGGCTTTATCATCTTCACAGTTGTTTTATTCATAAAAACATATAATTACAAATGTACTGTAGTAAAGGTTTAAAATAGTACGAATCCCAACAACCTTTTTTCAAATCCCAACAACCTTTTTCTCATATCTTTATCACACAATCCTGAGTTTTAACAACTCTTAGAAAGAAGGCTTTTTAACCCTTTACCACACAATCCAAATTTTTTAACAACCCTGAAAAAGAAGCCTTTTGGAAACACTGTGGGAAAAGGAAAAAATGCTGGTAACCAGCATTTTCTCTTTTTCCCACAATGTTTACTTCCCTACCTAAAACAATCTTCAAAATTTGAGTGAAACTTATTGTGTTGTCTGCAAATGCTTTCATTTTGGGCTAGTCTTAATTTTTTTCATTTGGTAAAGAGTTAAAGCATTGTCGGAAAAGGAGAAAAACATGATGATCAGCATTTTCTCTTTTTCCCTCAATGTTTCCACCCTTTCAAAGGCAAATTTCGGTTTTCGAGTCGTATCTAATTTTTTTGTCTGCAAAACTTTCAATCTGGATATGCCAAAACTTTGTTAGGTTGAGTTCACATTTTACCATACAACAAGACTTGGTATTAATTAAATTTAAAGTATTTGCTGATGAAAAATTTGCATGTTGCTGGACAATAATACTTATCATTGCCTATTCCTATGGTCTCATTGCATAGCAAAATGCTGAACTGAGAATGTAAGGACATTATCTACAATGGTTTACGTATTCCTTGGATAGTTTCAGTCTTTTGTAGTGGAAATCGTCAGTAATACGCACAAATAGCTTTTCAAAATAGAACTGTCTTATTCTAGGTAATAGACTTGTTACATACTGTTCACAGAATGGTACATTGATAATGAACTGACATTCTGCAGACCACAAAACAAACTTGCAATTCTTTGTTTTAGTACAAAACATTGTCATTTGTACTTGACAAAAATATCCATTTTTCCCTTTTGGATCAAGGAATGGCTTTCCTTCATTTAACATTACATCATATTTTCCACTTTCAATTAAGTCTTTCAAGGGACGATATGGGCATTTTATCTCCAAAACCGTATTCTCATTTACAAAGCCGTCTGGACTAGCAGCTAAATAGGGCTCTTCTTTACATATAACAATGCCAGACTTTGACACGGTCTCTCCAGTCACATGTTGAAACCATTGGCGAGCTGTTGCTTCATTTTTCAGTCCATGTCTTGTAGCAGCGCAGCCTTTAAATCTGGGATACAGCTGCCCATTGATGAATTTTTCAGGGTCAGCTCTAGAAGACTTAGGTATAGCACTGATTCTGCTTGCTGTTAATCGGATTTTTCTGCTATCAATCCACAGATTGTTGTTCTGGTTAATTGTGAGTTTCTGAATGTTGCTATAATGATCAGGCTGAAAAACTATGTAGTGTTTGTAAAAGTGTGCACAGCAACAACAAGATAGTGGTAATGTAACTGGTCCAGAGGGATCTTCCACATTGTGGTCCCCATGCTGAATTTCCTCTAGTTCTACGCTGCTGGGTCCAGAGGCTTTCAACACTTGATAGAGCATTGTATCCTTACAGTTCCATAACTCTTTTAGAGGGGACTGCTCAACATACTTTTGAAGATCACTATGGTCTAAAAATTGGCCTTCTCTCTCCACATTATCAATGCTCTGTGTCACAACAGTGTTTTCTTGTACCATTTGTAATCTTGGTCTCTTAAATGAGATATCTGATATTTTTTCATGTGTAAGTGATTTTGAAGCACCTTTTCCCCATGCCTGTCTCTGATCAGTGCATGTTGTCCACCTACACCACTTGATCAGGCTAGTGAAATTGCATATAGCAGAGCTGATATATGACTGCAGCTTCTCCCATTTCCAGCTGGGCATGTGCAGTGAGCAGTCAGTACAGTGCAGTCCATTGTAATGGCTACCCAAACGTTATAGTCAGAGCGCCCAACGCCCGGTTGACTTGGTGAAACAGTTGCCTTTAAGTTATTTAATTCACCCGACCCTGAGAAATAAATGTCTCCCATCCAACCATTTTGAACATAATTGTAGCCATACCGTACATAGCGCGAAATGCCTTCATTGCTTTACCATCATATGCCCTAGAGAGAATCAGGTAGTCTACAATGTCTTCATAAGTGAGTCTTGGCCAGACTTTGCTGTCATTCTTTATCCATTTGCAGTCATCAGTTGGACATTCTGCAAAGAAAAGAAAAAAAGAATAATCAATAATTATAATTTTATGAAACGAATCAAAACTTGATATTTGTCTCTTTCGTAGCTTACAATCAGCGGTAAATGTTATGCCGAGGTCGTTAGGTCTACCAGTAAAACAATGTGCAGTGCTTTTATGCAATATAAATTCATCTTTCAACTTGCTCTATACAATCTAAATAAATGGTAGAATAAAAAAATATCATTGTCAACAAATTACAACCGGAGCTGACCAAGAAATCGCGCATTAGAAATCGTTGTTTCCAATTTCTCTCACGTTGTCGCCATATTGTAAACACGCGTCGCTATTTTTAGTTCGTGTAGTAAAATCGACAAATGCAAAAGGTCAAAAGGTGTAACGAGTTTAAAATTTCTGCAGATGGGTTCACTAACTATATTCTGAAACTGTACTTACGGAATTGATGTTTATCGTCCATTTCTTTATTTAGTATTTCGGTTTTATCATTTCAAGTAGATGCAGTGTTGATGCTATCGTGTCGCAGATTTGCAGGAATTTGCAGTACCGTAATGGCGTCGGTGTCACGTGATAACAAAATGGCGGCCGTCAATTTAATCGATATGGAATTGTCTATACTACGTATGTTAAGATGGGCAACAGAAATACAACTAGCAGTGGTGTTGGATGTATCGGATATCGGACGGGCATTGGTCTCAATATCTCCCGACAAAATTAATAGAGTAGAGCAAATATTATATAGGAATATGACAAATGTATTTTTGAGAAAGGTATTGGTATATTGTATAGTAAGTCTCAGGAGATGAGTTAAATGTTTACATAGATGAAAGTACAAGACTTTGAGCGGGTGGACGACAAAACGAAATTTCCTGCAGCAGCCATGGGTACTTGCGTAAAAACTTCCGATAGCCGCGCGCCAGACTGCTATATCAGTACCTACGGCGGTTCAAACGTTTCAGTATAAGATCTGGCACATGGCTGCTGGAAGATTTCGTAGTTCGCAACCAACAAATCAAAACATGACCCAACCGACTCAGATAGTTCTACAGTAATACGGAAATGTGAAAAATATGAGTAATCAATTGTAGTTGAAATGTAACAGAAAGAAGCTAAACCTGATAAGATAAAAAGTGGTATTTTATAACTGATCATAATCTTTGAGAGCCTATGTCAAAGACGGGCGTGGAAAAAAAGAAGAAGTTCAAGACTTAAAAAAAAAAGATACACGAATGAAAACCATATATATCATTAAAAAAGGACTTGCAAGTTTAAGAAAAAAAAGAAATGTTTTTTTCTGCTGATGAATGTACCTTACGTTTCCTTCTGCAAAGTTTTCTACAACATTGAAATATTCAAAGTTAATTTGATTCAATACCAAACAATAAGACAGTATGAAATTTTAAATTTGATACTAGTCAAAATTCAGAAGCTTTGAAAACGACAATATGAACATGAGCGCAAAATTGAACTCTTTTTTTGCAAGGGTAAATTATGGGAAAAGGTGATAATGCAATTTACCAACATTCTCTCTCTTTCCCACAACGCCCCTTAGGCCACCTTCTCAGGGTCATCACAAATGGGGATCGTGTTATAAAGATATAGAAGACAGCTACTGTGTTAGTTACTTCAGTAATTTTAAAATTGATATAGACCTATCCAGATATGTTCGACACTAAATATATGTTTGTTGTCGGCAGTAGACCGGAAATCAGACCGCACGCTATGTGCTGTCTAATCCCAATCCACACTGTCCGAGGAGGGCATTGATCAATGAGGTGATAAATACAGAAAGTTTCACTCTCAAAATAGTCAAAGGTTTACACCACTTAAGATCTAAATAGAAATGTCAGCTTCATACAGAGTGCAGTGATAGACGAAATTTCAGCACCTATTCATGTGAAAGGGTTCGACTGTATAGAAGACTAATTGTTATGACAAATGTAGCTTATTTGACTAAAAGAAAATGATAAGATCAAAGCTTATCCTAACTATAGACAGATATAGATAACATACTATACAGTTAAATACTATAAGACATCGAATAGCCAGTAAGTGCACCTGAACACAGGCAATAAATAAATTTCTCGAAATAAATGCCCGACTGACTGACTTAATCTAATTTAGAGATTTGTTGATCCAACATAATGTTTCTCTCCGACTTTGCTACGAGTTTCACGTATCTATACCTATGTATGATATACACATATTTACATGATTATATACATATATACATTTAATCAGCCATGCACTGACGGAAGGGGATCCCAGAGTTACACTATACCAAGCAAAGACAACTCTGCAAGTGAACCATAAACCCATACTGCCAAACACTGACTGAATTTGGAAATAGAACGGCCACAAGACATGCATATATAACCCAACAGAGACGAGTTTCAGCCCAGGTCTTCCATCGCAAAATGCGCAGGTCGACGAGGGCTGGCACTCTCTACAGATGAACCGCGTCTGCAATTCGAATCTACTGATTTTATGTAGATAATCAAATTGTTTAAAAAATCAGATTTACTCTAATATGTTTAGGCATACACAGAGGTCGGACTGATATAGTTATGGATATATAGATAGTATAAGTGACAACTCGAGTATAACGATACAGTGCAATAAACAAAAAAAAAAAAGAAAAAACAGATCCAATGACTAAGCAGAGTGCACAACGTTAAGCCATGGGTAATGTTGATCACGATCAGACCGAGCAGAATGCTAGTCTGATCACAGATCACTATTGACCGAATGCAATACGAAGCCTTAATGAAGGTAGGTAAAAACGGACAAGTAATACTGAATGTTCTCGGGTGACTGATCGTCAGTCTCCCCGCTTATGTTTGGATCTGGTAACACTCTACCAAATAACATAACTTATGTACATTCCAATCCGAACCTGTTTGCAGATGACATAATATGATTAATAACGGAAATTGAACACCGTGGAGAATGGAGAAAATGCCAATGCCTGCACCTTCACCCTTTTTTCACAGTGCTCTATAAAACAATAGGATCTTATAGACAAAGAATTGTTTGCCATAGGATCAATGCGATCTTAAATTCCAATGACCTCGAGGGCTTTAGAAAGCCACCCGGGCCAATGAGAAATGCCAGCAACAGACATCCTCGCCATTGCTTACGATTTACCCGTACGTTCAATTCTTAATCATTTACCTCGACGAAGTTTCTGGACCACAATAGCTTATCTCTGATATAGTCCTCGGGTTAACATAAATAATTCTACCGTTAGACTCCGAGGTAACTTAACTCTTTACCAAACGACAAAATTTCAGACATGTCCTTATTGAAAGCACTGCAGATGACAAATTAATCTCGACTCAAAAATCGAAGCTTAACTTTAGAACAGTGGAAAAACACTGTGGGGAAAGGAGAAAACGCAGGTAACCAGCATTTTCTCCCCTCTCCCTCAATGCCTTCAGAAGACTTCCTCTGGGTCGTAAAAACAGGGATTGTTTGGGAAAGGGTTAAATGTAAATTTTACCAGTTTTTAAACAGTTAAATTAGTTTATCAATAAGGAAAGTTTCAATGTTTCAAACAGGGACAGATCCCAGATCAGATTACAAGTCATGTACAGTCCGAACAAAGTCTCCACTATAAAAAATCAAAGCGCTGACGCACTGAAGGCAGCGGGTTTGTGCCAGCTACAGCTCTTATTATTTTCTTTGCACAGGTTTCCTTTGTACTTGACTCTAAAAAAGTAAAAAGGTGCCTCAATCGATCTTCAAACAGTATAGACCTAGGTCAGCCTGTGCAGACAGTCAGTCTGTGCAGTCTACACAGCCTGACCTGGGCTGAAACTTTTCGCCATTGGTCAATTTTCTTTACATGGAAGGATCGGTCTATGGATCAATAATTATTTATGTCTTGCTTGGTATAATCCATCACGATATTGCAAGAAGCCCCCTTTTGCCAAAGCAAAGCTCATTTGTTTGTGGCTAAAGTAAAGATAAAATCTAGTATATGAGCACAGGCAGAAAACAAGACTTGAATAAATGATATTAATCCTTTCCAAAACAATCCCAAGTTTTATGACCCTGTGGAAGAGGTCTTAAAGACATTTGTAGAAATGAAGAAAGTGCTTCTAACCAATGTTTTCTATTATATCAATCCGTAACACTTATGAAATTCTTGAAAGGTATCTTAAAGTACTGAAAATCAGGTTTAGTATAATTTTGAGGTTTTACACTTCAAAATCCTTGTAGGCCAAATAATGTGCTTTATAAAAATTTTGCCGATCCCTTTTAAGGAGTTTGTAGCTCAAAGACTTGAAGTTAGTACCGCTGGTTTAAATTTCCAGCATGGTCTTCTTTCTGATCCACTCATCATTCATGCCATATTGTTATTCAGTGCATGACTTTAAGGAAACTAGTTGGAATGTGGAAAATCATGAACAGCAACAGCTGAAGTAGAAACAACAACTAATACTTAATCTGCACTTTTACAAATTTATTTTAAATCGAACATTTTTACTAGCCTGCTGAAGAAGTCCAAAGAAAACTTTGTGAGAAGTGGGTAAATTGCCTGTAATAAGCAAGTTCACATTTTTATCAACGTTTCTTCACCGTATTAGACTGTTTGATTTACAGATAAGTACCAATTTTTAATTCGCTTCAGCAGATTCTTACTACATGTATTTGGTTTATTGTCTGATAGGGGACGAATCAATTCATGAGCATACTCTAACTCATTACTACACACGGTAATTTTAGACCAGTCCAAATTCAAAGCATTTGCAGATAACGAATTCGACATTCAGATAGTTTGATTTGTTTCTGAAAGAATAGAAAAAATTGTTGGAAAAGGAGGAAATGTTGGTAGCCAGCATTTCCTCCTTTTCCAACAATGTTTTCAGAAGGCCTCTACCCGTGGGTCGTTCAGTCTTCATTGTGTGGCAAAAATACCCTGTTCAGCGAACTGTCTTTTGTGTGATTTATTGCCTCTGACCTCAGATGCCTGGTTTGGAAAGAAAGTTGTGTCAGCACTGGTCACTGGTGTAAGAAAGCCAAGAAACGCATGCACAGGTGCACTGGCAGCTGTTATGACCCAAGCTGTTTAAATTGCATTAAATGCTAATAAATTATACTGAAAGAAGCCATTTGCAGACAAAATGATGTTGAGCCACATTGAAATTGTCGTCTGCAAATGCTTTCAGTTTGACCGCAGCTGAAATTTTGCCGTCTGCTAAAAGCTTAATGGGTGACTTTTCGTGTAACATCGCCTTTCATAGCCGAATGCGTACGACTTTGGCGATAAAAGGCGATGTTACACGAATCCCATTAGGATGCCCTATGCTCAAAATTCATCATGCAAACAAACACGGACAAGAAAAAGTTGATGCAAAGCATCAAAGTCGCCCCCAAAAAAATTATTTAATGCTTCAAGAAAGCCAGTGCAAGTAAGTAAATGTCAGTTTTCATCAGCAGATTTTTTAACACATTATGAAATTGATGTGACTGTGAATCTATATCAAAACTTGTCTTCTGTTATAGTATCTAATACCCTCGCATAGCGCTCTCTTAACTCCTTTCCAAACGACAAATATCAGACTCTTCCAAATTCAAAGAGTTGGAAGACGACAATTTAGAAAGCTGCAAAAATGGTGGAAAATTCGCTAGTGGTGGGGGAAAAGGTATTTGATAAAGGAGAAATTGCTTATAACAAGCAATTTCTCCTTGTCCAACATGTTTTTCCAAAAGAATTTGACAGCACACGTGATAACCCGTGTTTGTTTGGGAAACAGGTCCAAGTTACTAAAATGTTGCTGTCCTAGGAAAACAGGTCCAAGTTACTAAAATGTTGCTGTCCTAGGAAAGTATGATTCAAGAGAACGTAAGTTTGCAAGGCATGCTTTCAATTTAAACAAGTCTAAAACTATACTTGTTTGGTAAACAGTGTTGATAAAGAACAAGAGATGTTTCTAAAACATTTATGCCCCCCTTATGGCATCCAATTCTAAATATAACATGTGAATATAAACTGTTAAGTTCAAAGTGTAAAAACAAACAAAGGGTAATTACTCAAAAAATATTAATGATAAATTAACAATTCTTGGGCACTGCACTTCCCATTTATGTGAACTATCAACTTTAAAATTTTCATGATTTTACCTCACATACTTTTTGAGGTATGCTCCGGAAAAGAATTAAGAATGAAAATCAATAAAGGGCAATAACTCCAAAAATATGATGGGCAGAGTTATGGTTTTTGTGCAATACACTTCTCCTGAATATGATCTATCCACATATAGAGTTTCAAGATGATACCTGAAAAACCTTTTGAGTTATGCTCCAGACAAAAATTAAGTATGAAAATTAACAAAGGACAATAACTCCAAAAATATGATGGGCAGAATTATGGTTCTTGTGCACTGCACTTTTCCTTAATGAGATCTATCCACCTATGAGGTTTTAAGGTGATCCCTGAAATACTTTTGGAGTTATGCTCCAGACAAAAATTAAGTATGAAAATCAACAAAGGGCAATAACTCCAAGAATATGTTGGGCAGAGTTATGGTTCTTGTGTACTGCACTTCTCCTCAATGAGATCTATTCACCTATATAGTTTCAAGATGTTACCTGAAATACTTTTAGAGTTATGCTCCGGACAAAAATTAAGTATGAAAATCAAAAAAGGGCAATAACTCCAAAAATATGATGGGCAGAGTTATGGTACCTCTGTACTGCACTTTTTCTTAATGAGATCTATCCACATATGAGGTTTCAAGGTGATACCTGAAATACTTTTAGAGTTACGCTCTGGACAAAAATTAAGTATGAAAATCAACAAAGGGCAATAACTCCAAAAATATGATGGGAAGGGTTATGGTGCTTGTGTACTGCACTTCTCCTTAATAAGATCTATCGACCTATGAGGTTTCAAGATGATACCTGAAATGCTTTTAGAGTTATGCCCCGGACAAAAATTAAGTATGAAAATCAACAAAGGGCAATAACTCAAAAATATGATGGGTAGAGTTATGGTTCTTGTGCAGTATCTATCCACCTATGTAGTTTCAAGATGATACCTGAAATACTTTTTGAGTTATGCCGGACAAAAATTAAGTATGAAAATCAACAAAGGGCAATAACTCCATAAATATGATGGGCAGAGTTATGGTTCTTATGCACTGCACCTTTCCTAAATAAGATTAATTTACGTATGAGGTTTCAAGGTAATACCTGAAATACTTCTTGAGTTATGCTCCGGACAAAAAATTAAGTATGAAAATCAACAGAGGGCAATAACTCCAAAAATATGAAGGGCAGCGTTATGGTACTTGTGCACTGCACTTCCCCTTAATGAGATCTATTCACCTATGAGGTTTCAAGATGATAACTGAAATACTTTTAGAGTTATGTTCCGGACAAAAATTAAATATGAAAATCAACAAAGGGCAATAACTCCATAAATATGATGGGCAGAGTCATGATTCTTGTGCACTGCACTTCTCCTTAATGAGATCTATCCACCTATGTAGTTTCAATATGATACCTGAAATACTTTTTGAGTTATGCTCTGGACAAAACTGTGGCCTACGACCGACTGACCGACGGACCGACCGATCGACCGACAGACCGATGGACCAACGGACCGACCGACAAGTGCAAAGCAATATACCCCCACTTCTTCGAAGGGGGGCAAAAATAATGATTTTGCATTGCGATTTATGAACAACACAGCGAAAAACTGGTCTCTCTCCAGATTTTTTCCCACAAAGTAAATTTATCTAGAACTCGATGAGAAATAAACAGAAAGGTTCTAAACAATCTTTGTTTTAAAAACTTAACTTAGAAAGAAGTAACCAATAATGGTTAAATACAATCACAACCATCATACTCGTTCTTCGGCGGAATTTAACACAATTTCAGCAATGTACAATTTTAGCGGTGGTCATTCAACAAAAAACACTCAAATAGTAGGAAAAACTAGGTACTAAATAATCAAAATGATAATTACACCTGTGTACGAAATGACCAAAATGGGTACAAAATGACCAACTGGGTACGAAATGACCAAAATAGAAAGTATAGGTAGGTACGAAATGACCAAAATGGTACGAAATGACCTACGAATTTAACTAGGTACGAAATGACTGGAAACCTGTACAGCCTTGACCAATGGAAACAAGGCATTTATTTGGATGAGTCCATTTCTCACGAATAGCGAAATTAAAAGTATTAATTGTGCGGATTTTTTTATGTTGTAGGTACTAACAGAGCAAAAATAGTATCGTATTGTATATACATGTACTTCGTAGTTTAAGAATGAATTAAAAAGCCAGTTTAAGGCGAAGTAGAACGATTCCTTGTTAACCTTAACCCCCCTATAAAAAGGAAATTCCAATTGTCTATGTCCTAACTCGAAAAACTTTTAAAAATAGAGACGCGCGCTTCGACTATCAATTTTTTTTCTTTTGCACGATTCCGGTCTATGTAGATACCAACGCCCTCTTTCCATTTCTATTCTACATTACGGATGAACTCGTTAGCTGTTAGGCAGTTTTCAAGGGTGTCGTCTGCACGAGTAGCGCGTATTTATACATGATCGTTTGTATATTCATGGAGGAACTATTTAGTCACGTGTAGGAATCAAGTTTTGTTTACCTCGCGTATCCAGGAAAAAGCTGCCGGATGCAAGAATTCTCGATCTAGATAAATATCGTAGGCGTTGAAAATCAGTAACTCATACCTGGGGACTATGATAGCGGGTTTCACCCGCTGCCAAAAACGCGCTGATCTAAAGTCAGGAGTATAGGTCACACTTGACGGCCCATTATGTCAAATACCGTGAAACCAGTTGTTTCTACTTTTTAGAGTTTAGAGTACTGCCCGGAACTAGGGGGACATGTTTGTCATCTTGTCAGCAGTATTATACTGCACAAAAAAGTTAATGTCCGCAGATGATATTTTTCACATGGTCAAGATCAGACTGGGTCTCGATTCTATAATCCTCAGTAAGAGTAATATTGGCTATTTGAGAAGAGATGGTCTACAGTTCATAAGTTGCGTCGTTGACCGAATCAAGAAAAGATCCTGAAAGATGCTCTGCAGACCTATCTTCTAGAGCAATCTTTTCGCTTGTACCTTGAGCCATTACAGGTTTAGTTTTTTTTTAAATCAAGAAGATCAACCGGCGATGATAATGGTCTTTTCTTTGTTAACTGGACAGTAGCTGACGCATGTGGTGTCGCATCTGTGCTCATGTCGTAATGATACCTTAGTAATTTTGAGCAGTATACTTTCCGATTTTTTGTGCGTGACGGGTATACAAATCTACCGTTATCCCTTTGTTCCTATTGTAAAGAGCCGATCGAGCAATATAGAAAACAAGAGGACAATGATGGTCCGATATCGCTCACCTGAGTACAAAGCTGTGAAATCAAACTTGTGACCCCTGGGCAGGGCCAATTTTGACCCCAGGGGCATCCTAAGAAAAAAACTTGCTAGAGGTACACTAGGAGATGCTACTTACAAAATATCAAAGCTCTACACCTTCTAGTTTCAGAGAAGTAGAATTTAAAAGTTTTCCTTCTTTGTTCCTATGTTTCGAACTTGTGACCCCTGGGCAGGGCAAGTTTTGCCCCCAGGGGCATCGTATGAAGAAACTTTGTAGAAGTCCACTATAAGATGCTACATACCAAATATCAAAGCTCTACGCCTTCTCGTTTCAGAGAAGAATAATATTGACATTTTCCTTCTTTGTTCCTATGTTTTGAACTTGTGACCCATGGGGCAGGGCAAGTTTTGACCCCAGGGCCATCATATGAACAAACGTTGTAGAAGTCCACTAGGAGATCCTACTTACCAAATATAAAAGCTCTACATATTCTAGTTTCAGAGACGAAGAATTTTCAATTTTTCCTTCTTTATTTCTATGTATTAAAATTGTGACCCCCGGGGTGGGGCCAGTTTTGACCCCAGGAACATCATATGAACAATCTTGGTAGAGGTCCACTAGGAGATGCTACATACCAAATATCAAAGCTCTGCACCATCTAGTTTCAGAGAAGAAGAATTTTAAAGTTTTCCTCTTTTGTTCCTATGTTTCAAAAATGTGACCCCCGGGGCGGGGCCAGTTTTGACCCCAGGGACATCATATGAACAATCTTGGTAGAGGTCTACTAGGAGATGCTACATACCAATATCAAAGCTCTGCACCATCTAGTTTCAGAGAAGAAGAATTTTAAAGTTTTCCTCCTTTGTTCCTATGTTTCAAAAATGTGACCCCCGGGGCGGGGCCAGTTTTGACCCCAGGGGCATCAAATCTTGGTAGAGGTCCACTAGGAGATGCTACATACCAAATATCAAAGCCCTGCAACTTCTAGTTTTAGAGAAGAAGAATTTTAAAGTTTTCCTTCTTTGTTCCTATGTTTCAAACTTGTGACCCCCGGGGCGGGGCCAGTTTTGACCCCAGGGACATCATATATACAATCTTGATAGAGGTCCACTAGGAACTAGGAGATGCTACATACCAAATATCAAAGCTCTACGCCTCCTAGTTTCAGAGGAGAAGATTTTCAAAGATTTTGCTATTTGTTTCCTTTCGGTTGCCATGGCAACCAAAATTATGGGTGGAATTCAATCTCTTGAACAACTTTGGTAGAGCTTTACCCAAGGAACATCCCTGCCACCTTTCATCAAGATTGGTCCAGTGGTTTAGGAGGAGAAGATGTTTAAAGAAATTGTGGACGACGCACGACGGACGACGGACATTGGGCGATCACAAAAGCTCACCATGAGCACTTCGTGCTCAGGTGAGCTAAAAAAAGAATGATGCTTTTCAATGAGTTATTTCTCCTCCACACAGTTTTACTACATTTTTATAATTTTTGTCCGTTTGGAGAGGAAGTAAACGCACAAACCCAGAGCAGTTTCACCTGGTTTTCATAACAAACAGTCTTGAAAATTTTTGAAACACTTCTTTTTTCCACATCGCTTTAAAATGTTTACCTTTCCATAACCGGAACCGGAAGTAAAAAAAAGGTGTCTTATTGCAGATCATATAAAGATCAAATACATTCATTTGCTGCTTTTATCGATTACACTCACGTCAGACCAGGCCCCGGTTTCACGAAATAACTTCAGTCTTTTATTTTACAGAATTCTGCTAATAGACTTATTTTTCCGACTTACGTTGAGTTTGTTATTCCAGATGCTTTCCACTGATATATTAACAGAATTCAGTAACTTTCTCAAATCCATTTTTAACACAACGTTACACACTCAACTTAGCATAATACTGGACTTGAGTCTTTTAATTAATTTATGTCCATTTCTTTTGCTCAGTTGAGTCTGAAACATCTCGGCATTCAAGAATGTTACTACAGTCTGTTAATGTCACTGAAATGCATCTCAAATAATGAACTCAACTTAGGTCAGATCCTGGGACCATTTAATCAAAAATAAGAGACTGAAGTTTTTTTCCTTGACTTTTCTTTTAACCTCTCTTTTGACCACTTAATTATCGATATACCCCTCGGACCGTCCACTTAGTAAGAAATGTTCCAATAATACAAATATTGATAGATTTTCCATTGTCATGGTCACTCTATTTAAATGCTATCATCGTGAAGTTGATAGACTAATTCAAAGGAAGAAAAAACATCTAATTGGTGACGAAATCCTCCCGAAACAAAAGAGTGCATTTTAATTTTTGTCAAGCGATAGTATCCCGTCCTTTGGTTTAGATTTTTTAGAAGTTTGGACTTATGTAAATACCGTACAGTAACTACAGCAGTCAGTGACAAAGGTGTTTAACGCATTAGCGAAAAGTATCGACCAGATCAGCCGTAGGCTGATCTGGGTGGAAAATTTTTGCTATCAGTCAATTTTCTGCATGTCAAAGGACTTTATGGATCCGTGATTATGTGACGACTTACCGACATTAAACCCCCTTTTACTAAAGCATGGCTTATACACAATGTGCTCGAGGTCTCTTGTCGATAGTAGAATATGTTTCCCTGAGAACAAATCAGGTTTCTCTTTCACTGTATATAAATATACTGAGTCATTGATGGCGGTAGCCAGCCACTCACTTATTCACAATTGTTAAGGGTGAAATGGACTCGTCCAGATAAATGCCTTGTTTCCATTGGTCAAGGCTGTACAGGTTTTCAGTCATTTCGTACCTTGTTGATTTCGTACCTAGGTCATTTCGTACGATTTTGGTCATTTCGTACCTATTTATACTTTCTATTTTGGTCATTTCGTACCCAGTGGGTCATTTCGTACAAACCTCGTACACAGGTTTAATTATCATTTTGATTATTTTGTAGATAGTTTTTCCTACTATTTGTGTGTTTTTTGTTGAATGACCACTGCTAAAATTGTACATTGCTGAAACTGTGCTGAATTCCGCCGAAGAACGGGTATGATGGTTATAATTGTATCTGACCATTATTGGTTAGTTCTTTCTAAGTTTAGTTTTTAAAACAAAGATAGTTTAGAACTCCTTTGTTTATTTCTCAACGAGCTCTGCATAAGTTTACTCTGAGGGAAAAAAATCTGGAGAGAGACAAGTTTTTCGCTGTCTTGTTCATTAATCGCAATGCAAAACCACTATTCTTTATTAACACTGTTCACCAAACAGTATAGTTTTAGACTTGTTTAAATTGAAAGCATGTCTTGCAAACTTACGTTCTCTTGAATCATACTTTCCTAGGACAGCAACATTTTAGTAACTAAGCCGTTTTCAACACTTTCCCAAACAAACACGGGTTATCACATGAGTGCTGTCAAATTCTTTTGGAACAACATGTTGGATAAGGAGAAATTGCTCGTTATAAGCAATTTCTTCTTTATTATATACTTTTTCGCCACTACTAGCGAATTTTCCACCATTTTTGCAGCTTTTTGAATTGTCATCTGCCAACTCTTTGAATTTGGAAGAGTCTGATATTTGTCGTTTGGAAAAAAGCTAAGAGAGCGCTGTGCTAGGGTATTAGATACTGTAACAGAAGACAAGTTTTGATATAGGTTCACATTCACATCAATTTCATAATGTGTTAAAAAATCTGCTGATGAAAACTGACATTTACTTACTTGCCCTGGCTTTCTTGATGCATTAAACAATTTTTTTTGCGGCGACTTTGATAGTTTGCATCAACTTTTTCTTGTTATTTATCGTTGACTTCTTGGTTTCCCACATTTGGGCCTAATCAGGATCCCTACATATTACTAACGGTTAAAAATAATTCAGTAGTGTTCATGTAGTTTCAACTTTCTTTATTGGTAAAACGTTGAAAATACACTCGTCACAACTCGGCCGATTCCGTACCTACATCTTACCTCGTCTGTATCAAGGCATTATCTCCCGCTAGATGGCATTCTACAAATATTCATCTATCTAATTTGGGCATTCTGGGTACAGAACCGAACCACTTTTCTACGCAACAACCGTTACTTTGAATTTCAAACTAAAATAAACGTTTACTTGAAAAACGCTATCTGGTGAGATTCATTCAGCTGTGATCAGCAGTCTAGAGGAATCTGGGGCCAAAACAGGCCTGATTTTTCCTCAAACCTATCGATAAAAGCCATTTTCTCCATTGCTACTTTATAGCGCGTAATACTACAGTCTCCCCGATATCGGAGACAGTGATGCGTCGTAAAGGACAGGTCGAATCTTCGAAGAATAAGACATGCGCAGAGAACGTATCAAGGGGGTTTCCATTTTGAAATACTGCCAGTCGAGTGAACAACTGCAACTACCTGTAAATCGATTAACAACGACAACAATAGCCACGGTGAAAAGCAACCTGTCGAGGAAACATACTATCGTAATTGATTTCTAAATGGAGTGTTACGTTTTAAAGAAAGTTGAAGTGGTATACGTCCGGCGAAGAAATGTACCGCGTTGGTTGGTTATTTCCATTTATTTATCGTCGCTACCGGTTGCCCATCTGAGCGACGCCCCAGAAGACGGTTAGTTGTTACAGGGGATAGTGCAAGGATACAGGTCGAAACTACTGAGAGCTTCGCCTGGTTCTTTAACGTGCTCGGCGTGTAGCACCGTCACACGGGACCTCGGGTTAATGTCACATCTGAAAGACTATTAGTAATTTTTTTAGTTGGCCAGCCGGGGAATCGAACCCACAACATGTACGACATTGTGTTCACAAGTCCTACGCTATACCTACTGAGCTATATCGGGTGGTGAAATGTACCGCGTCGGTGCATATCAAGTTTATCAACGGATCACCCGTGGTATGCCAAATGGTCAAAAATAGTCACAAAAACTTTGTCCAGCCTTTAGGACAGACAGTCCATATTACGAACACTGGGGCTTTTTTGTTTATTAGGTTACTCCCCTCCCTTCCCGGACCTCAGAAATTGAATTCCTTTCGAAAAAGTAGGCCATCGGCCAATGAAACAAACGGATTTGCATGATATTTCGTTACTGGAAGGTTACCGTTCACAATTATTAACCATGACATTTAACACCTTATCACATAAAAAATTTTTGACTTTTTCCAAATTGAACGCGTCTGTAGAAATCTCAACTGTGGCTCAGTGGATTGGATTTATTCCCCAACAGCAGGGATCATTGTATGAAAACAAGAAGTTGCTCGTTACGGGTGTTCTCTCCTTTTTCCTGCAATGCCCCTAATGCTAACATTTAGATTCAAATGTTAATTCAGAAATAAAAGCCATAATACAAGCACTTTAAAGGTGGCCCTTCAGATTTTGGGACGAACATTTTACAAAAATGCAAAAAAATCATCCTTATACTCTAATAGCCTTTTAATTTGCATTCATAAAATCCCAGTAGTCGAAAACCATCCGATAACACGAGAACTTAGAGATTTATTACGGACTAGGATGACACCAACGGGAGACACGTTCTATTTTTAGATTATCAATTCTCTCACTTAAACGCAGGAAAACATTTACAAAGTTTCAAACATCCGTCCGAAGAAGACTTTATGGAAAATATTTTTTACATGTTTGTTATGTAACGGAATTTAAGCGTTATTAGTCTCGTGCCAGTCATTTGACATTCCCACAATGCTTTATTGATTTTTGGCGCGAAATCTTAAAATAGCTTAAGTGACTACGTAGCCTTTTAAGGGAATACCATCAAAAAAAATTCTTTTTTGTAATTCTATGATTCTTAATCATTGATGATTTGTATTGTTTTTTCATATAAATTTCAATGATATATATATTTTTTAATTTGGTGTGATGTGAAAATTCTAAATACCCACCTTTAAAGTTTGCAATATACTTTTGTACTACCTTGCGAAAATTCGTGAGTTCACCATTTTTTCATCCCGAGTATGGCGTGACAAACGTTGCAATATTCGATGTCAAAATATTCATTCCAAAACGGAAAAAAATTGTTCGATAAAAAAAATATTTGTTCCCAAAACTAAAATTATCGAATAAATAATTTTTTTCGCACACATATTTTTTGTGTTGTAGCAAATATATAGGATTATTGAACCAATATTTTTTTTTTCGAATCATTATTTTTTTTTCCGAATGAAAATATTGGTATCGAATATTGCAACGTTTGTCATGACACAAACGTTGCAATAAAAAAAAATTCATTCGATACTGGTTAAAGACCATTTTGCAACAGTGCATTTGATTTGACGACAGTTTCAAGGGATTTCCAACATGGCGATGCTTTATCAGGACGGCGCAAGTTCGGGAAAAACTCTTGCCAGTTAGCTGGATTGCCGGTAAGTTGAATTTTAAAGGAAATGGGTAACTTGACTTTCTGTATTTGTTTGTACACATACACTTGAACGTTGACCACGATGTTTCCAAGTTAAAAGTAGAGAGAATGGACCGAGTGACCTCCTTATGATTAGGGCTCGTCGAGAACACCGGACTGCACCGAAAGTTAATTCAAAGTACCAGAATGCACAATTGTCTCTGAAATAAACTATAATTGTGCGAAAGAAATGTGAATTTTATCTCCAATGTAAGGCGAGTGGATACAGTTTTCTCGTTTTCTGTCTATCTGAACAGATTACTTCTCTGACTTGGTGCAGTGTCTTGGCAAAAGGGAGCTAAACGTCTGTCAGTAGGGGAATGATTTGTGGATTTTTGCCCTTAACTATTGTCACAAGGGCTTGCCAATATGGGCATATAGGCAACGACCCTGAAGACTGCTAGTTTCGTAACTAGGAATAGTACAGATTGAAATCCATCCTAATCAAGTTACACCCGTTTCTTGAATACATTACTAAACAATCAGGGTTTTTACAGCCCCGAGAAACAGGCCTCTGAGAACGTTGTGGGAAAAGGGGAAAATGCTAGTTACCAGCATTTTCTCCTCTTCCCACAGTGTTTTTTGCCCTTCTATACATAAATTTTGATTTTTAAGTCACAGCACTTTTGTCATCTGCAAAAGCTTTCAATTTTGATTATGATAAGTTTAAAATTCTGTCATTTGGGAAAGGGTTAACACGCTCCATATGTCACATGGGACAGTGGTTTAACATCTCTTCAGAAAGACTGTAAGTAATTTTAGATGGTCAGTCTAAAATTTTGAAATTTGATAAAGAGTTAGCCATAGGCGGATCCAGAGGGGGGGACCGGGGGTCCGGACCCCCCCCCCCCTGGAATTTTGGCAAAAATGTGGTTATCGGATTCGTGAAATGGTACTGGTTTGATATTGCACAGCATTTATGTAAAATACACTCATAAATTTAAAAATAAAATGCTCTAAATGTGGAGACCTCCTCATGGTTAGAACTGGAAACTTTCACTTTTCTTGTAAACGGATTACATCCACTGAAATCCGGAAACCAAAGTATCATATAATAAGACCAGTGCGTTTTCGCTGAGACCCCCCCTGAGAAAGATATCTGGATCCGCCCATGCTAGCTCTTTACCGAACGACAAAATTCTGGATGGGTCAAAATTGAAAACACTTGCACAAAAAAAAGAATGTTATTCAGATATAGATATTTTGGTAAAGATAAAAACCATAGGGGGAAAAAGAGAAAATACTGGTTATCAGTATTTTCTCGCGTTCTCCTTTTTTTTTTACAATGTTTTCAAAAGCTGTCTTTTATAGGGTTGATAAAAGTCAGGATTCTGTGGTAACTAAAGAGTTCGATTTAAACTCCATTTTCACAAAGGCTGAGCATAACTTTGGGTTATTGTTATTTTTCAGAACATGGTGTTTGCACATTAGCTTCTTTTCCAACTTTTTGCAGTCCCATGATAGTGCTTGGCCATTCCTAAATGTTAATAAAATGTGTGGCGAAAGCTGAAATAACAGATTATGATGAACAAATATTCAGTGGGTATGTATTTGCACAATATCAGAATAAATTCTAGATTACCATGCAGGCCATTTAGGGTTGTCCAAAAGTACATCAAAAGACAACACTTCCCTAGATCTATTTACCAGAAAACAATATTTTTCCTTAACTCTCAACCACACAACCAAATTTTAGATATACAAGCATCTAACGTTTTAAAGCATTTGCAGAGTAAACATGAAATTGAATATATAGCTCAAATTACAAAGTTTGTCTCAGAAAGGGTAGAAAACAATGATGGAATAGTAGAGAATGTCTGTAACCAGCATTTCCCTTTTAACCATGTTTTAAAAATCCTTCTCCATTCACTTTAGGGATTATGTGTGGTAAAGGGCTAATTTTTATTGATCAAAGTTGTCAAAGGCAATGGAGCTGTGGTTCAGACTTGGAAATTTGTCTAAAAAAGTTAAAAAACATTGTGTGGAAAAGGAGGAACTTTGGTTATTGGTATTTTCTCCCTTTTCTATGTTTTGAAAAGCCTTCTTACTGAGGATGGTTGAAAACAACAGGGCTGATGGATTTGAACAGAAAAGAAAGGACTTTTCATTGCACTTTGTAATGTCAAAACTCTGGGTGTCATTGCAACAAAATTGAAAAATATTGAAAATCTTTGAAAATCCTCTAGTAAGAAGCCATAACCTGAGGGGACTGTGCTCGCTGATCTGGGTCAATATTGTTTGCAGATGCCTCAACTCTTTACTAAAGGACAAAAGGACAGGCCCAGATAGCTCCACATCTGCTATCCAGCAACCATTTGGCAGGGGATGGTCATGTCAACATTGCTCTTTTTAAAACATTGTGGGAAAAGGAGAAAATGCAGATGATCAGCATTTTTGGCTTTTCCCATGATATTTTCTACTCTATCAAAGAGAAATCCATCAATTGAGCCACATTTAGGTTATTTGCATGAATTATTTATCCATATTTCTATAGTTTCAGAAGCTGAAACTGAACGACCTCAGATTCCATATTGTGAAGAAAGAAATGGATATGCAAGGGAAATGTTTGAAGATTTCTTCTTAAGTCTGACTAAGCTGATTACTTTCAATATATGGAAGAAAGAAGAGGACCATTGAGGAGACTGGTTTCATTGCTGGAAATCCTATTCATAACTCCAGGGTAGAGTGTCTTTGGAGGGATGTCTACTATGCAGTCATACAGATGATGATATTCAGCTTCATGGAAGCGATAGGCTTTAAGTTGAACAAGATATTTTAACTCTTTACCAGACGCCAACATTTTGGACTAGTCCAAATTGAAACCATTTGCAGACGACAAAATAAATGTGTATCCAAATTTGAAATTTGATTTGGATATGGTAGAAAACATTGTGGGAAAAGGAGAAAATGCTGGTTACCAGCATTTTCTCCTTTTCCTAAAATGTTTTCAAAAGCTTTCTTTCTCAGGGTCGTTAAAAGTCGGGATTCTGTGGTAAAGAGTTAAACCAGTTGAGAGTCTGTTTTGATCCTCTTGCAGCTAGTAATGATATTGGAGTAGACATTTACACAGGGGTGAAAGCCGTATTGAATGCTTTGCTAAATATGAATAAATGACTTTTAACGACTTGTACAAAGCAAGGTATAAACAAGCCTGCAGAATTTCCTGCCAAAACAGATAGTCATATATGGCTTCCGTCCAGGCCGCAGTCATATATGGCTTCCGTGCAGACTGTCTGTAATCTCATGCTGCCTGTAGAGACTCTAACCTTTGAAAAATTGTGGTCTGCCATGACGGTCATTATTCTGCCAGCTGCCTACCTTAGGCAGAAAGCAGAATCACTGGGACAGTCTCGGGAGGAAGCCGTTTTCATGCATAGGAAGCAAGAGATCATGGATGGTCTGGGTGGAAGCCAAATATGACAGTCTCGGCATGAAGTGAAAACTGACAGACTAGTCTGTGCCCTGTATACAAGGCTGGAATCTATCATATTAACCCATTACCACACAATCCCTACTTTTGACTACCCCGAGAAAGAAGCCTTTAGAAAACATTGTTGGAAAAGGAGAAAATTCTGGTAACCTGCATTTTCTCCTTTTCCCACAATGTTTTCTACCCTTCACAATACAAATTTCAAATTTTCAGTCATTTTTATTTTGTCGTCTGCAAATGCTTTCGATTTGGATAAGCAAAAAATTATGTTGTTTGGTAAGGAGTTAAAAAACAACAAATCATTCCAGATAAATATATTTCAATATGGCATAAAAGATTTGTCTTTGAAAGTGTAGAAAACTGTAGGAAAACGATGCTGGAAACCAGCAATTTTGTTTTTTTCCACAATGTTTTCAAAAGTCTTTTGTTTTCAAGGCCATTTAAACCTGGGATTGTGTAGAAAAGGGGCATTTTAAAATTAAGATGTTTTAAAAAAAAAAGGAAACTTTATAACAGTGTAGTCCCAAGTTTTCCAGTAAAGCATTGTAGATTGGAGATTAGGGTCCATTTACACCCACCATAAAGAATTTCTTTGTCATATTCTACAAAATTTTCAAAATTTGCGAGTAACAAGACTTCTGATGGGCTAAAAAAATGGTTTTAGCCGATCAGAAGCTATGTTACTTTCAAATGTGGAAAAATCTGGAGAACAAAACTGAGTATGTTCTCGTGAATGGTTGTTGAATAAGGTCCCTGAGTGCATGTTTTTTTTGCAGTCTAATTTTGATCAACACTGACTGCTAAAGCTCTTATAGTTGTGAGTTATTTAGAAGGGATTCATATGCTGATACATCGTCAAAATCTGCATTTCTTCCTCCAAAAAGATGAAGAAATGGCTGTATTCTACAAAAAGTTACAATTTGGATAACACTGTAACTTGTAGGAGTGTGCATATCACAAGTTGAAGCACATCATTTATGTGTAGAATTATGTCAAGTAAACTTTAGAAATTCAACCCAGTCAACAGTGTACTATATGTCAAGAGGGCTGTGCTTGCCCTATTTTACTCCACTGCATTTTTCTGCCTGTACCATGAAATCATGGGAAGGACATAGGCATCTTTTCAACAGCTTCCAATTGCATCCAAAATTATTCGCATAAATGATGTTCATGGACAGACGACCTGTCTTTTGCAGCTGTGTCATCAGTTTAAAGGTCAAGGTCACATTGTTATGATGAAATTTGTCAATAGTTGAAACTATTAAAGTGATTACAAGTGTTTCTGTCTGCCCAGTCAAGTCACTTAGCTCAGTCTTTAGCATGGAGGACTTGAGAACAGGTCACTGGTTTGATCCTTAGCTTGGACAATTTCTTCTTGAGGATTAATGATTGCGACAGGATTCATTCCTTTCTCACTGCTGTCCACTCTTTTAACAATGGTTATGTGGGGAAGCAGCCAGTGGCCTGGAAATCAGATTGTGCGGAGTACTGGTGAAAGAAGCTCCACGAAAACATGGATAGAAGCAGTGGCTGCCACGATAAAACTTAATTAATGTTGAAAACGGTTTTTAAACACAACACAATCAATCAGTCAATCTGTCCGCCCAATGAATCAGTATTAATTTCCATCAATACTGACAAGTTCTGTCAGTTCCGTTTGGCTATTTCTTTTTCATAGCTTCACAAATTGAAAAAAAAAATCTTTTGCTGTCAAACTTAAATAAATATGTGTTTACGACATTACATAATGTTTTTTTCTGTCTAAACATGACAGAAGATAAACATTTATCCCTTGTTCATCTTATTAGTTTTGCGGGTTACCTTCTTTTTTTTTTGCTCCTTGGGCCAAAGCCCAGCAGCTTATGTTATAGTCATTTGTCCATCTTTCAACTTGCGAGGTGGAAAGTTGCTCCTTGAAGTAAGTTTTTCTGCCAGCAACTGGATATGACAGGACTTTCTCCACAATAAAGGCCTCAGCTCAGCCTCGCCTTTAGTGGAGAATATATTACTGCTCAGGTATAACTCAATAAATGACAACTCATGTTTAAGCATGTACTGACAGGAATAAATAAACAAACTATCACAAAATTACAGTAGTTTCTTAATATTTATTTGTTATCGTATTGTCGACATAATTATTTCTAATGTGCATTAAAACTAAAAATGAGAAACAATCTTTAAACAGACTAGAATGATTTGTATCACAAACAAAACCTGACCCACATACAGGATAGCTTGCCTGCCCATCACCAAAAAATATATATCTTGACTTAACTTAATACCAAACGACAATATATTGGTTACCAGCATTTTCTCCTTTTTCCCACAATATTTTCTGAGGGCTTCTTTCTCAGGGTCGTTAAAAGTAGGGATTGTGTGGTAATGGGTTAAAGATAAGCTATCTGGTTGGGGAAGTCTTGTTGAAGATAAAACTAATTAACCCATTACCACCCAATCCCAAGTTATAACAACCCTGATTTACAGAAAGAAGGCTTCTGAAAGCATTTTGGGAAAATGATGAGGTGCTGCTTACTGCCACTTTTCCCCTATCTCCCCATGTTTTGTACCCAATCAGAGACAAAAACCATGAATCTGTTGTCCGTAAATGCTTTAGATTTTGTTTTGTCTAAATTTTTTTCCTGTGGTAAAAAGTTATGTAAAAACAAAATCTACCAAAGCATTTGATTCAACCCCAAACTCAAGGTATGACCTTGACCTCAAGGTCAATGAGTGGGTTTGGTGGTACTCAGTAAAGTCCAGACTTGTATCTAAAAGGGGTTCAAGTATCAACTGATATAGATTAAAGAAAAAATAACCCAACACTTTAAGATGGCAAAGCAACCCTAATGGCCCTATAATCTTTCACCTGAGCGTTTTGACCAAGCATGACTTATTTCCATTATCGTCTGATGATATTTATTTTGACATGCATACACTAATAAACTCTCATAAGTATCTGACTGAAATGTGGCCATTAGAGTATGTACAAGTTGTTGCTAGAATTTGTCTCAGTGACCTTTTTAGTTCAACATGCCCCATTTTCAAGACTAACATTCTGACCAACTTTTATGGATATTGCACAGAAAACTAGAGCCATCACTAAATGTGATGAATACCCTCAACAGCTCCATGTCAAGAAATAAATCTTTGATACTGAAATGTATATAGCCTTAGTCCAGAATACATCTTGACTCTTTACCACATGACAAAATTTTAGACTGGTCCAAATTAAAAGCATTTTGTAGACAAGAAAAAATAACTGCAACTAAAACATTGAAATTTTTTTCCAGCAGAGTAGAAAATATTGTGGGAAAAGGTGAAAATTATGGTTTCCAGCATTTTCTCCTTTTTCCACAATGTTTTCAAAAGGCTTCTTTCTCAGGGTTGTTAAAAGTCTGGATTGTGTGGTGAAGAGTTAAATAGTAACAAAAAGATAAACTTTGCACGGCAACCTGAATAAAAACTTGAGAAAATAGAAGCTTTTGCCAATACATAAAGAAGCAATAACTTCATTTTTCTGATATACATGTACGGTACTTCGAATTGGCTATGAACGGAAATCACTATATGTGCCACATATCCCTTAAGCACAATATTTGAGTTAACTTGAAGATAGACAGGTATTCTTGTGCAAATTTCATTTTTGCTTTTCAGAGCCTTTGACTAGCTTAAGGCCTGAATAAAAACAGTAATAAATTCCAAACAATGTTCAGTGTCTGTACTTATACATGTTTTCATCTGGTTTAAAAAAAACACACACACAAAAGCCTACTTAGGCTTTTAAGCCTTTACCACACAACAATATTTTAGACTGTACCAAAATGATAACATTAATTTTGCAGACAACATAATAAATAATTATGGCAGATGTTATGGGATTTTTATTGTGTAACCAGCATTGTGTCCTCTTCCAAAAAGGTTTTCAAAGGATTTCATTTTCAGGGTCGATTGTGTGGTGAAAGGCTAAGGTTTCTTATTCATTACCAAATTGGTCTAAAAGTATTTAACTTGCAGACCAAAAGGTTTAAGGCTAAACCTTTTGCCATGTGGACTTAATATATGAAAATCAACAGAACTTAATAAGAAAAAATGATATTGTGAAATCTTGACTAAAATACCCACACCTCCCTTCAACCCCTTCCCTGGTTATGGCATCTTTGATTTTTTTTAATTTGAGAGCCACTAAGGAGTTAGATAAGGAACTGGGTGCCCTTTTACTACAGTTGTTATAAACAAAATTTGCCTAAGTAATACAGTATACTGGCATTAATCTGTCACGAAATACAAGATAGCTTTCATGATTATTTTAGAAAACTACATGTATTGCGATATATTAAAGTTTCTTGGGAATATTATCTTTTCATTTTAACTTGATGAAATTTCTAGGAAACTATGATTAATCACAATGGTGTTCTAAAATAATCATGATAGTCACATGTATATTGTATCTTATGGCTAAAATATGCCACCATGTTATAGTAATGTAAAACTTTGAAAATCATTAACTTGTTGCCAAATTATAATATGCACATCTTAGCTTCATATATAAACTTCCCATAAAGTTTGACTGCAATCCATCTGATAGATACTGAGTAGTGGACCGGAGAAAAAAATCAAGAAAGGGTCATAACTCGTTTAGAAATTATTCAACTGTAACAAAATTATAATATGCACATCTTCACTTCATGATAAAACTTCCTATTAACCCTTTCCCAAACAATCCCTGGTTTTTACAGGAAAGGAATAGAAGCATTTTAGAAACATTGTGGGAAAAGGAGAAAATGCTGGTAACCAGCATTTTCTCCTTTTCCCACAATGTTTTCTACCCTATCATATAGAAAAATCATCTTTTAAGCAACTGTTAATTTGTCATCGGCAAAATGCTTTGAATTTGGTCTGGTCCCAAATTTGCCGTCTGGGAAAGGGTTAAGTCTGATTGACTGAAATCTGTCCGATAGTTATTGAGAAATAGAGCCGACAACAAAAAAAATCATGGAAGGGCCATAACTCCTTTGAAAATCATTGAACTGTAGCCAAATTATAATATGCACATCTTGACTTCATAATGGAACTTCCCATGAACTTTGACTAAATTCCATCCAGTAGATACTGATACTTTTTGACCTTGTGACCTTTCTTTTGACATAATGTGTGCCAAGCACCCATAGCTTGGTTGATAGCCTGCAAGCTTGAGAACAGAGAGTCATTGATTTGATCACTGGCTTGGCCAATTCAGACTTTTTCTTTTCAGAAACAAGAGGGCCATGATGGCCCTGAAGTTGCTCACCTGAGCCTTTTTGACCACACGTGCCCCATTTCCAATCACTTCCAAGACATGAGTATCAGACTGAAAAAGTGGCCATTAGAGTGTATACAAGGTTTTTCTAGGACTTGACTTAGTGACATAGTTTTTTTAACTCAACATGACCCACTTTAAACTCATCTAGGATATCATTAACCCTTTGCAACACGATGAGTACTTTTAAAGAAAGAGAAGGCTTTTGAAAACATTGTGGGAAAAGGAAAAATGCTGGTTACCAGCATTTTCTCCTTTTCTCACAATGTTTTCTACCCTATCAAAGAAAAATCATTTCATATGAGCCATGTTAAAACTGTTATCTACAAATGCTTTTAATTTCGACAGATCTAAAATTTTGTCGTGTGGTAAAGGATTAAGGAAAATACTCTGACAAAGTTACATGAGAATCAGATTGACAATGTGGCCTGTAGAGTGTACACAAAGTTTTCCCGAGATTAGACCTAGTTACCTATTTTCTGATTGGTGGCTTTACCAATTCAACAAGAGATGTTTGTAAAACATGTATGCCCCCCCCCCCCTAATGGCATCCAATGTGATTATAAACTCTTACGTTGAAAGTGTAAAAACGAACAAAGGGTAATTACTCAAAAATTATTAATGATAAATTAACAATTTTTGGGCACTGTACTTCCCATTTATGTGAACTATCAACTTTTAAAGTTTCATGATTTTACCTCACATACTTTTTGAGTTATGCTCCGGAAAAAAAATAAGTACGAAAATCAACAAAGGGCAGTAATTGCAAAATTATAATGGGCAGAGTTATGGTTCTTGTGCAATGCACTTCTCCTGAATAAGATCTATCCACATATAAAGTTTCAAGAAGATACCTGAAAAACCTTTTGAGTTATGCTCTGGACAAAAATTAAGTATGAAAATCAACAAAGGGCAAAAGCTCCAAAAATATAATGGGCAGATTTATGGTTCTTGTGCACTGCACTTCTCCTCTCCTTAATAAGGTTAATCCACCTATGAGGTTTCAAGGTGATACCTGAAATACTTTTTGAGTTATGCTCCGGACAAAAATTAACTATGAAAATCAACAAAGGACAATAACTCCAAAAATTTGATAGGCAGAGTTATGGTACTTGTGCACTGCACTTCTCCTTAGTGAGATCTATCCACCTATGAGGTTTTAAGATAATACCTGAAATACTTTTAGAGTTATGCTCCGGACAAAAATTAAGTATGAAAATCAACAAAAGGCAATAACTCCATAAATATGATGGGCAGAGTTGTTGTTCTTGTGCACTGCACTTTTCCTTAATGAGATCTATCCACCTATGTAGTTTCAAGATGATACCTGAAATACTTTTTGAGTTATGCTCTGGACAAAAATTGAGTCTGAAAATCAACAAAGAGCAATAACTCCAAAAATATGATGGGCAGAGTTATGGTTCTTGTGCACTGCACGTCTCCTTAATAAGATCTTTTCACATATAAGGTTTCAAGGTGATACCTGAAATACTTTTAGAGTTATGCTACGGACAAAAATTAAATATGAAAATCAACAAAGGGCAATAACTCCAAAAATATGATGGGCAGAGTTATGGTACTTGTGCACTGCACTTCTCCTTAATGAGATCTATCCACCTATGAAGTTTCAAGGTGATACCTAAAATACTTTTTGAGTTATGCTCCGGACAAAAATTAAGTATGAAAATCAACAAAGGGCAATAACTCCAAAAATATGATGGGCAGAGTTGTTGTTCTTGTGCACTGCACTTCTCCTTAATGAGATCTATCCACCTATGAGGTTTCAAGATGATACCTGAAATACTTTTTGAGTTATGCTCCGGACAAAAATTAAGTATGAAAATCAACAAAGGGCAATAACTCCAAAAATATGATGGGCAGAGTTGTTGTTCTTGTGCACTGCACTTTTCCTTAATGAGATCTATCCACCTATGTAGTTTCAAGATGATACCTGAAATACTTTTTGAGTTATGCTCCGGACAAAAATTAAGTATGAAAATCAACAAAGGGCAATAACTCCAAAAATATGATGGGCAGAGTTATGGTTCTTGTGCACTGCACTTCTCCTTAATGAGATCTATCTACCTATGAAGTTTCAAGATGATACCTGAAATGGTTTTTGAGTTATGCTCCGGACAAACTTGGTCTACGGACCGACCGACGGACCGACCTACCGACCGACAAGTGCAAAGCAATATACCCTCATTTCTTCGAAAGGGGGGCATAATTACATGTTCATGTAAAACTTACACAACAATAAGCAATCCCATATTTCAAAGACCCTGAGGTAGCCATCTTTTGAAACATTGTGGGATAAGAAAAAAAGGCAAATAAACAGCATTTTCATTTTCCTCCCGACACAACATACTTTCTCCTGGGTTGTTAAAACATGGGATTCTGTTGTATAGGCTGATTAAAATCTGCACAAATAACAAAGAAATGATCTATGCTCTAGCAAAGGGAAATTAGAGCATCCGAGAGATCAAATGTGCCAAACAAGTAATCACATATTTATGGGCCCATGATAAAGGATCCATATAATCATTTTTTTCCAATAACTGAGTGCACCATGAGGTGGAGTGGTCCATGAGCGTGCAGAAAAAAAACACAAATAATGAAATGCTCCGACCCATGCTTAGATACACAGACTGACATGTCTCATTGCTTTTTTGCTGGTGCATCAAGCCTTTTTCACTGAGGATGGCTATTTTTATTTAACTCATTATGTTCATTTATGACCCAAATATTGATTGTTACAGGTGAACAGTCATTCAAAGCATCTACAAAAAATAATCTGCCCAGCCAAAGAGAAACAGCCTTTTCCGAGTATGGACAGAAGGTTTTTCAAGAGTCCATCTCGGTGACCTAGTTTTTGACCCTATGTGACCCAATTTATATCTCGTTAGAGTTTTCATTTACTCTTTACTGAAGAACAAAATTCTAGACTGGTTCAATTAGAAAGCATTTGCAGATGATAAAATAAATATTAAACAAAAAGGGAAATTTGTCTTGTCTCTTGTGAAGACTAGGAAACATTGTGGAAAGGGAAAAATGCCGGTTACCAGCATTTTCTCCTTTTCTCACTACACTGCCAAATGCCTTCTCTCTCAGTGCTGCAAAAAGGTGGGATTGTGTGGTAAGGAGTCAAGACGTATATTATTACCAACTTTCATAAGTATTGAACATAACACTTGGTATCTAGGATATACAGAGTTTATCTAAAATTTAACCAGGTGACCTAGTTTTTAATCCTTTCCCAAACAACAAAATTCTAGACTGGTCCAACTTGAAAGCATTTGCAGATGACAAAATTCATGTGACTCAAAAACTGAAAATTGTTTAGGGAAGGGTAGAAAACATTGTTGGAAAAGGAGAAAATGCTGGTTACCAGTTTTTTCTCCTTTTCCCACAATGTTTACAAAATGTCTCTAACTCCGGGCCATGAAAAACCGGGAAAAGGGTTGGGAGAGGGGATAACCCTGTTTTGTAAGTCTGTTTTTCTGTACCAGGTGAAAATCTCCATCCAAAATTAAAGCCATTTTCATCTTCTTGTAAAAAGTTCCTGTATTGACTCTCCAGGCTATGGCCAAAGTGTGAGTCACAAGCAACCAATCAATATAGTTGATGAAATTTATTTCTAATCTTTTATGAAATCCCATGCCTGTCCAGAAAGTCAGTAGGTTGTTCCATAGATACATCTCCAGTAGCATCTACAATAGAAATGAAAGTACATTGACATTACTTTTTAGACAGTGCAGTTATATTTCCAAATTTTGAAAAAAAAAAGTCATGAAAATTTTTCATACAAATGAAACAAAATGATGGCTCTATAGTGCCAGCATAATGTGGAGAGTATTTTACCACATGACAATCTATATTTAATCCATTTTATACCACTGTCCAGGTAAAGAATCACCAGACTGACTTTCTTCAGATACATTTATTTTCACCCGAATGAAAAGCACAAGGTTTGCTGCCTAAGAGCATGCCATAAAAATCACAAATAAGCCATCATATATAATTTCAAAATTGTCAAATTCAAATACCTGAAATTACACAATGAATAGCTCAATTTGACAATTCGCAAAATTTCTATTACATTTCAAAGACAAGGTTTTGCAAAGCAGCCCATAATACACCGCAAGGGGCTTGTCAGTCAAATTATTAATTTCAGAATTAAAGGGCAGATAACTCTAGACCTCATGAACAGAACGAAAAGAAAAAAGTCCCATGCACAACTACACATCATGGACTCATATTGCTATGTTTGAACTTATTCCAATGGAAACTGTTGGAGTTGTGCTGACAAGAAATTGCTTCTGGAAGGACAGATGGGCAGAAGGATGACTGGTGCCATAACATACATGCGCGGATCCAGATATCTTTCTCAGGGGGGATCCCACCGAAAACGCACTCGTCTTATCATATGATACTTTGATTTCCGGATTTCAGTGGATGTAAGCTGTTAACAAGAAAAGTCAACATTTCGAGTTCTAACCATGAGGAGGTCTCCACATTCAGAACTTTTTTTTTAAAATTTATGACTGTATTTTACATAAATGCTGTGCAATATCAAACCAGCACCATTTCATAAATCTGATAACCACATTTTTGCCAAAATTCCTGGGGTCCAGACCCCCGGTCCCCCTCCTCTGGATCCGCCCATGACATAATAAGACTCTTTTACAGTTTTCTTCACAAAAGTATGGTACACAATCGCGACAAAAAGTACAGTTGGAAATTGAAAATAGCATGGCATCTTACCAACAGTTCTATCACAACAAGTCCCTCAACATTTTCAGGAATGGCAAAATTGGTTCCAGTTGAATGGACTGCAACCCTATCTACACCTTCAATATATTTCAGTCCTGTTGCATTTCTGAATTGCAACTGTACTGTCTCTTTGTCCAGCATACCACCACAAATTTCGATGAAAACACCCTGATTATTAAGTGCAGAATCTACATAAATGCATCTACCTGCAAGAGCAAAAATATAAATGAAATACATCTGTGTGTGTCCATATACAGATATATATACATGTATATGAACCATGCTTTTGCAGAAGGGGACCTAATGCATCTACAAAATGTCTTGACCTAGGCTTATCTGGTCTGAAAAATGTTGCCATTTGTCAAATTTTCTGTGTGTTCAAGGACCAGTCTACCTTGTGATAAACTCTTTACCAAACAACAAAATTTTACACAGGTCCAAACTGAAAGCATTTGCAGACAGCAAATTAATGTTGTTAAAATGGTGATTTGTTTTTCCAATGGGTAGAAACTGGGGAAAGGAGAAAACGCTGGTTTCTAGCATTTTCTCCTTTTAGCACAAAGTTGGGATTGTGTTGTAAAGGATAAAAATGTTGTTAAATAAGGACGGATATTACTGATTCACAATTATGTGATGACTTGCTGGGTATCATGCATGGATCATAGAGATACCTTTAGCTCCTTTTTGCTTGATCATGGCTCATGTATACATGTTTAACCCTTTTCCAAACAACAAAATTTAACCTAGACCAAATAAAAAGAGTCTACAGATGACAAAATAAATGTGACTCAAAAATTGCAAATTGTTTTGGGAAGGATAGAGAACATTGTGGTACATGTAATTGGAGAAAAAAACTGGTTAACAGTATTTCTTCTTTTCCAACATTTCAAATGTCTTTTTGCTTTGGGTCACTTAAACTTGGGATTGTGCAGTAAAGAATTAAAGTTTTTTTAAACAATGGGTGTTTACACAGCATCATGTTCAACCAACAAAAACTAAACTGGTTAGACTTTAAGTAGCCGCCAAAAATTTGAAGGTGAACAAATCCCTGAAAAATGCTGGCGAGTTGAACTTCTTAAGAACACTTTAAAGTATGGCAGTCATTGGGTTAAAAGTTTCCAAATCTTTAATTTTACTTGAGATTTGGCTGTTCTAGCACTGACTGGACTGGTACAGTGACAATCAAGACAAAATCAGTTGAAAGTTCGGCACAGATTTTGTGTGCAAGTTTGAACTCTTAAAAAATGCTGAACATTAGAGAAAACCCTGCATTTAATCAGTTAAATTTACGACGGACTTGAGACGGTACAGTGTACAATAAATGTCCAAATATGAAAAAGATCACCGTAGCATCTCATTATTGAGAGTACACACAATCCCTACTTTAGAAAACATTGCGGGAAAAGAAGAAAATGCTGTTAACCAGCATTTTCTCCTTTTCACACAATGTTTTCTACCATTTACAAAACAAATTTCAAAGTTTCAGTCTACAAATGCTTTCGATTTGGACAAGCCTAAAATATTGTCGGTTAGTAAATGAGATAAAGCTTGGAAATATTTCTACAAAATTTAAAGTATAGTCGTCCTCGCTGGTACCGCGTCATCTATGATACCGCGGTAATCTGGAAAATGCCTAATTTGCATATGTAGCTCCACCTAACCACTGTTTACTCTTTCAAATCGAGAGCAGAAGTTTTCTTTGTATCGCATCGGTCAAAAATAATAGATATTTTTTCATTAATGGTAAGTTACTTTCAATATTCACAAATTGCAATGATAAAGCACAATTTTCCTCCATGTTTTGAAATTAATTACCAACAACTCTTCAAAAAACCGACAATTTATTTTTGACGAGTAAAGGTCGTCTGCTTTGGCGTCATAGTCCTCGCCAGAAACAAAAAAAAGGTACTTAAGTCATATTTTGAATATAAATCTCATATTTTTCATGATTTTCCAAATTTCAGGTGTTAACGCGGTACCATAGCGGACTACTTTCGGAGCACATGTTGTCAACATGTTTGCTTGACCTAGATATTTTTGTCTGAAAAACACGACTTAAGCTTTGATAGTTCAGTTATTGTAACTTTACATGCAACAGTTTATTACAGTATTAGAAAATACAACATGTGAGTTTCCTATCTTGTAGTAATTTTCGGCAAAATTAAATACCGCGGTACCATCGAGGACCATCCTACTTTTATAGAATCAATTCTTTAACAGAAAATGGCTTTGTACATTCATTAAGTCCCATTTTGCAAGAGCATGACTCATGTGATTTAGAAGGTGTTCAGAATTCAATGCAACTTCTAATGCAAGTGTATTCCGAATTTCTGTCCGTCGCGGTAGGTAGATGTTTCAATTAAATCCAGTAACTTAAATGGTTTCCGGTGCATTCCGGTGAACTTTCGCCGCTCTAAATCTTATGGCGAAAAGTAAATGGCACTGCTTCCACAATAAACGTTCATGTCATATATTAGCATTTATGTCATCCATTTGAAATAATTCAACAAATACAACTTTTCTACAGAAATTAAATGAAATCAATAATTTTCCACTTACTGAATAGATCTATATTCTGGTGGGCAGCTGGCGTCTGTTGCGTAGCCATGTTGGGAATCTAACAACGGCATTGTCCAATCAAATAAGCCGTTACTAAATGGGCTTTCCCAAATCTCATTGGTCAATTATCGAATGAATATTTTTTCAACTGCAATCTGTAAATTTTTATATGTTGCAAAATTTTTTTTTCATTGGATAATTTTTTTTTTCATTGGATATTTTTTTTTTTTGTATTCGATATTTTATCTTTTATTGAATGTATATAATTTAAGTTTAGAACGAATATATTTTTATCCAATGAATATTTTTTTGTTTTCCAATGAAATGTTTTTTTTCGAATGAATATTTTTTCGTTTTAGAATGTAAATTTTGATATCGAATATTGCAACGTTTGTCACGCCATACCCGAGGTAATAAGAAGTTTACCCGATTAGAAAAATTTGGTCTGGTCGAGAAAATGTATGTAGACAAGTCAACTGTGGCTCAACCGGTTGAATTTGTTTCTTCGGTAGAATATGGCGTGACAAACGTTGCAATATTCGATATCAAAATTTACATTCTAAACGAAAAAATATTCATTCGAAAACAAATTTTCATTCGAAAACAAAAAAATATTTATTGGATAAAAATATATTTGTTCTAAACTTAAATTATATACATTCAATAAAAGATGAAATATCGAATACAAAAAAAAATTATCCAATGAAAAAAAAAATTTTGCAACATATAAAAATTTACAGATTGCAGTTGAAAAAATATTCATTCGATAATTGACCAATGAGATTTGGGAAAGCCCATTTAGTAACGGCTTATTTGATTGGACAATGCTGTTGTTAGATTCCCAACATGGCTACGCAACAAACGCCAGCGGCCCATCAGAATATAGATCTATTCAGTAAGTGGAAAATTATTGATTTCATTTAATTTCTGTAGAAAAGTTGTATTTGTTGAATTATTTCAAATGGATGACATAAATGCTAATGTATGACATGACCGTTTGTTGTGGAAGCAGTGCCTTTACTTTTCGCCATAAGATTTAGAGCGGCTAAACTTCACCGGAATGCACCGGAAACCATTTAAGTTACTGGATTTAATTGAAACATCTACCTACCGCGACGGACAGAAATTCGGAATGCACTTGCATTAGAAGTTGCATTGAATTCTGAACACCTTCTAAATCACATGAGTCATGCTCTTGCAAAATGGGACTTAATTAATGTACAAAGCTATGTTATGTTAAAGAATTGATTCTATAAAAGTACTTTAAATTTTGTAGAAATATTTCAAAGCTTTATCTCATTTACTAACCAACAATATTTTAGGCTTGTCCAAATCGAAAGCATTTGTAGACTGAAACTTTGAAATTTGTTTTGTAAATGGTAGAAAACATTGTGGGAAAAGGATAAAATGCTGGTTAACAGCATTTTCTTCTTTTCCCGCAATGTTTTCTAAAGTAGGGATTGTGTGTACTCTCAATAATGAGATGCTACGGATTGAAACATCTTTTCTCTGTTGGACATTTATTGTACACTGTACCGTCTCAAGTCCGTCGTAAATTTAACTGATTAAATGCAGGGTTTTCTGTTATGTTCAGCATTTTTTAAGAGTTCAAACTTGCACACAAAATCTGTGCCGAACTTTCAACTGATTTTGTCTTGATTGTCTCTGTACCAGTCCAGTCAGTGCTAGAACAGCCATATCTCAAGTACAATTAAAGATTTGGAAACTTTTAACCCAATGACTGCCATACTTTAAAGTGATCTTAAGGAGTTCAACTCGCCAGCATTTTTCAGGGATTTGTTCACCTTCAAATTCTTGGCGGCTACTTAAAGTCTAACCAGTTTAGCTTTTGTTGTTTGAACATGATGCTGTGTAAACACCCTTTGTTTAGAAAAACTTTAATTCTTTACTGCACAATCCCAAGTTTAAGTGACCCAAAGCAAAAAGACATTTGAAATGTTGGAAAAGAAGAAATACTGTTAACCAGTTTTTTTCTCCAATTACATGTACCACAATGTTCTCTATCCTTCCCAAAACAATTTGCAATTTTTGAGTCACATTTATTTTGTCATCTGTAGACTCTTTTTATTTGGTCTAGGTTAAATTTTGTTGTTTGGAAAAGGGTTAAACATGTATACATGAGCCATGATCAAGCAAAAAGGAGCTAAAGGTATCTCTATGATCCATGCATGATACCCAGCAAGTCATCACATAATTGTGAATCAGTAATATCCGTCCTTATTTAACAACATTTTTATCCTTTACCACACAATCCCAACTTTGTGCTAAAAGGAGAAAATGCTAGAAACCAGCGTTTTCTCTTTTCCCCACGGTTTCTACCCATTGGAAAAACAAATCACCATTTTAACAACCTTTAATTTGCTGTCTGCAAATGTTTTCAGTTTGGACCTGTGTAAAATTTTGTTGTTTGGTAAAGAGTTTATCACAAGGTAGACTGGTCCTTGAACACACAGAAAATTTGACAAATGGCAACATTTTTCAGACCAGGTAAGCCTAGGTCAAGACATTTTGTAGATGCATTAGGTCCCCTTCTGCAAAAGCATGATTCATATATATATATCTGCATATGGACACACACAGATGTATTTCATTTATATTTTTGCTCTTGCAGGTAGATGCATTTATGTAGATTCTGCACTAAATAATCGGGGTGTTTTCATTGAAATATGTGGTGGTATGCTGGACAAAGAGACGGTACAGTTGCAATTCAGAAATGCAACAGGACTGAAATATATTGAAGGTGTAGATAGGGTTGCAGTCCGTTCAACTGGAACCAAATTTGCCATTCCTGAAAATGTTGAGGGACTTGTTGTGATAGAACTGTTGGTAAGATGCCATGCTATTTTTAATTTCCAACTGTACTTTTTGTCGCAATTGTGTACCATACTTTTGTGAAGAAAACTGTAAAAGAGTCTTATTATGTCATGGGCGGATCCAGAGTGGGGGACCGGGGGTCTGGAGCCCCGGAATTTTGGCAAAAATGTGGTTATCAGATTCATGAAATGGTGCTGGTTTGATATTGCACAGCATTTATGTAAAATACAGTCATAAATTTAAAAAAAAAAGTTCTGAATGTGGAGACCTCCTCATGGTTAGAACTCGAAATGTTGACTTTTCTTGTTAACAGCTTACATCCACTGAAATCCGGAAATCAAAGTATCATATAAGACGAGTGCGTTTTCGGTGGGATCCCCCGAGAAAGATATCTGGATCCGCGCATGTACGTTATGGCACCAGTCATCCTTCCGCCCATCTGTCCTTCCAGGAGCAATTTCTTGTGAGCACAACTCCAACAGTTTCCTTTGGAATAAGTTCAAACATAGCAGTATGAGTCTATGATGTGTAGTTGTGCATGGGACTTTTTTCTTTTCGTTCTGTTCATGAGGTCTAAAGTTATCTGCCCTTTAATTCTGAAATTAATAATTTGACTGACAAGCCCCTTGCGGTGTATTATGGGCTGCTTTGCAAGACCCTTGTCTTTGAGATGTAATAGAATTTTTGCGAATTGTCAAATTGAGCTATTCATTGTGTAATTTCAGGTATTTGAATTTGACAATTTTGAAATTATATATGATAGCTTATTTGTGATTTTTATGGCATGCTCTTAGGCAGCAAACCTTGTGCTTTTCATTCGGGTGAAAATAAATGTATCTGAAGAAAGTCAGTCTGGCGATTCTTTACCTGGACAGTGGTATAAAATGGATTACATATAGATTGTCATGTGGTAAAATACTCTCCACATTATGCTGGCACTATAGAGCCATCATTTTGTTTCATTTGTATGAAAATTTTTCATGACTTTTTTTTTTTCAAAATTTGGAAATATAACTGCACTATCTAAAAAGTAATGTCAATGTACTTTCATTTCTATTGTAGATGCTACTGGAGATGTATCTATGGAACAACCTACTGACTTTCTGGACAGGCATGGGATTTCATAAAAGATTAGAAATAAGTTTCATCAATTCTATTGATTGGTTGCTTGTGACTCACACTTTGGCCATAGCCTGGAGAGTCAATACAGGAACTTTTTACAAGAAGATGAAAATGGCTTTAATTTGGGATGGAGATTGTCACCTGGTACAGAAAAACAGACTTACAAACAGACCCTTAATGGCGTACCTGTGAACTTAAAAAACAGGGAGAAACGGGGAAATGGCAAACATTGCAGAATATGAGTATGAAAAACCCGGAACGGATGTTAACGGTACCTGAAAAGCCTTCAAAGTAACTGAATAAAATATTGGGAAATCGGGAAAGGAACAAAACTTTACTAGAAAAATGAAATCTGCGACGTAGGAATCATTAAAATGAACATGAACCGAATTGAAAAGACCCGGTATGGAGTACTGAAATACCGGAACGGACTTGAATCAACCTTTGACAGCATTCATAGGAAACAAAACCTATTTGAAAAAAAAAGCGGGAAAAGACCAAAAACCTTATCAGAAATATGAAATATCGGATGTAGGAATGAACATAAACTGAATTGAAAATATCCGATGTTGGAGTGGGGAAATACCGTAACGGACCTGAACCGAGCTTTTAAAGTCATCCAAAGGTTTAAAAGCTTCATGTGAAAATCAGGAAAGGACCAAAATCTCATCAGTTATTGCCTCTCCCAACCCATTTCCCGGTTTTTCATGGCCTGGAGTTAGAGACATTTTGTAAACATTGTGGGAAAAGGAGAAAAAACTGGTAACCAGCATTTTCTCCTTTTCCAAAAATTTTTTTATACCCTTCCCTAAACAATTTTCAGTTTTTGAGTCACATGAATTTTGTCATCTGCAAATGCTTTCAAGTTGGACCAGTCTAGAATTTTGTTGTTTGGGAAAGGATTAAAAACTAGGTCACCTGGTTAAATTTTAGATAAACTCCGTATATCCTAGATACCAATTTTTATGTTCAATACTTATGAAAGTTGGTAAGAATATACGTCTTGACTCCTTACCACACAATCCCACCTTTTTACGGCACTGAGAGAGAAGGCATTTGGCAGTGTAGTGAGAAAAGGAGAAAATGCTGGTAACCAGCATTTTTCCCTTTCCACAATGTTTCCTAGTCTTCACAAGAGACAAGACAAATTTCCCTTTTTGTTTAACCCATTACCACACAATCCCTACTTTTGATAACCCTGAGAAAGAAGCCTTTTGAAAACACTGTGGAAAAGGAGAAAATGCTGGTAACCAGCATTTTCTCCTTTTCCACAGTATTTTCTACCCTTCCCAGAACAAATTTCAATTTTTCAGTCACCTTTATTTTGTCGTCTGCAAATGCTTTCAATTTGGACCAATCTAAAATTTTCTCATGTGGTAAAGAGTTAATATTTATTTTATCATCTGCAAATGCTTTCCAATTGAACCAGTCTAGAATTTTGTACTTCAGTAAAGAGTTAATGAGAACTCTAACGAGATATAAATTGGGTCACATAGGGTCAAAAACTAGGTCACCAAGATGGACTCTTGAAAAACCTTCTGTCCATACTCCGAAAAGGCTGTTTCTCTTTGGCTCGGCAGCTTATTTTTTGTTGATGTTTTGAATGACTGTTCACCTGTAACAATCAATATTTGGGTCATAACTGAACATAATGAGTTAAATAAAAAATAGCCATCCTCTGTGGAAAAGGCTTGATGCACCAGCAAAAAAGCAATGAGACATGTCAGTCTGTGTATCTGAGCATGGGTCGGAGCATTTCATTATTTGTGTTTTTTTCTGCACGCTCATGGACCACTCCACCTCATGGTCCACTCAGTTATTGGAAAAAAAAATGATTATATGGATCCTTTATGGACCCATAAATATGTGATTACTTGTTTGGCACATTTGATCTCTCGGATGCTCTAATTTCCCTTTGCTAGAGCATAGATCATTTCTTTATTTGTGCAGAGTTTAATCAGCCTATACAACAGAATCCCATGTTTTAACAACCCAGGAGAAAGTATGTCGGGAGGAAAATGAAAATGCTGTTTATTTGCCTTTTTTTCTTATCCCACAATGTTTCAAAAGATGGCTACCTCAGGGTCTTTGAAATATGGGATTGCTTATTGTAGTGCAAGTTTTACATGTACATGTAATTGAATTGGTAAAGCCACCAATCAGAAAATAGGTAACTGGGTCTAATCTCGGGAAAACTTTGTGTACACTCTACAGGCCACATTGTCAATCTGATTCTCATGTAACTTTGTCAGAATATTTTCCTTAACCCTTTACCACACGACAAAATTTTAGATCTGTCGAAATTAAAAGCATTTGTAGATAACAGTTTTAACATGGCTCATATGAAATGATTTTTCTTTGATAGGGTAGAAAACATTGTGAGAAAAGGAGAAAATGCTGGTAACCAGCATTTTCTCCTTTTCCCACAATGTTTTCAAAAGCCTTCTCTTTCAGGGGGTGTTAAAAGTAGTCATTGTGTTGCAAAGGGTTAATGATATCCTAGATGAGTTTAAAGTGGGTCATGTTGGGTTAAAAAAAACTATGTCACTAAGTCAAGTCCTAGATAAACCTTGTATGCACTCTAATGGCCACTTTTTCAGTCTGATACTCATGTCTTGGAAGTGATTGGAAATGGGGCACGTGTGGTCAAAAAGGCTCAGGTGAGCAACTTCAGGGCCATCATGGCCCTCTTGTTTCTGAAAAGAAAAAGTCTGAATTGGCCAAGCCAGTGATCAAATCAATGACTCCCTGTTCTCAAGCTTGCAGGCTATCAACCAAGCTATGGGTGCTTGGCACACATTATGTCAAAAGAAAGGTCACAAGGTCAAAAAGTACCAGTATCTACTGGATGGATTTTAGTCAAAGTTCATGGGAAGTTCCATTATGAAGTCAAGATGTGCATATTATAATTTGGCTACAGTTCAATGATCTTCAAAGGAGTTATGGCCCTTCCATGATTTTTTTTTTTGTCGGCTCTATTTCTCAATAACTATCGGACAGATTTCAGTCAATCAAACTTAACCCTTTCCCAGACGGCAAATTTGGGACCAGACCAAATTCAAAGCATTTTGCCGATGACAAATTAACAGTTGCTTAAAAGATGATTTTTCTATATGATAGGGTAGAAAACATTGTGGGAAAAGGAGAAAATGCTGGTTACCAGCATTTTCTCCTTTTCCCACAATGTTTCCAAAAGGCTTCTATTCCTTTCATGTAAAAACCAGGGATTGTTTGGGAAAGGGTTAATAGGAAGTTTTATTATGAAGTGAAGATGTGCATATTATAATATTGTTACAGTTGAATAATTTCTAAACGAGTTATGGCCCTTTCTTGATTTTTTTCTCCGGTCCATTACTCAGTATCTATCAGATGGATTGCCGTCAAACTTTATGGGAAGTTTATGTATGAAGCTAAGATGTGCATATTATAATTTGGCAACAAGTTAATGATTTTACATTACTATAACATGGCGGCATATTTTAGCCATAAGATACAATATACATGTGACTATCATGATTATTTAAGAACACTATTGTGATTAATCATAGTTTCCTAGAAATTTCATCAAGTTAAAATGAAAAGATAATATTCCCAAGAAAATTTGATATATCGCAAAACATGTAGTTTTCTAAAATAATCATGAAAGCTATCTTGTATTTCGTGGCAGATTAATGCCAGTATACTGTATTACTTAGGCAAATTTTGTTTATAACTACCGTAGTAAAAGGGCACCCAGTTCCTTATCTAACTCCTTAGTGGCTCTCAAATTAAAAAAAGTCAAAGATGCCATGACCAGGGAAAGGGTTGAAGGGAGGTGTGGGTATTTAAGTCAAGATTTCACAATATCATTTTTATAGGCCCGTCGAAGATGGGATGTATTATGGGATCACCCGTGGTGGGCGGGCGGGCGTCCGGGCGGCGTCCAGTTCTTTGTCCGGAGCATATCTCCAAAACTATACTAGCTAGGGTTATGAAATTTCATGGGTGGATAGATCTCATCGAGGGGGAGTGCAGTGCACAGGAATCATAACTCTTGCTCGCTTAATTTTTGAGTTATTGCCCTTTGTTGTTTTTCATACTTGAATTTTGTCCGGAGCATATCTCCAAAACTATACTAGCTAGGGTTATGAAATTTCATGGGTAGATAGATCTTATCGAGCGGGAGTGCAGTGCTCAAGAATCATAACTCTTGCTTGCTTAATTTTTGAGTTATTGCCCTTTGTTGTTTTTCAAACTTGAATTTTGTCCGGAGCATATCTCCAAAACTATACTAGCTAGGGTTATGAAATTTCATGGGTGGATAGATCTCATTGAGCGGGAGTGCAGTGCACAGGAATCATAACTCTTGCTGGCCTAATTTTTGAGTTATTACCCTTTGTTGTTTTTCATACTTGAATTTTGTCCAGAGCATATCTCCAAAACTATACTAGCTAGGCTTATGAAATTTTATGGGTGGATAGATCTCATCGAGGGAGAGTGCAGTGCACAAGAATCATAACTCTTGCTTGCCTAATTTTTGAGTTCTTGCCCACTGTTGTTTTTCATACTTGAATTTTGTCCGGAGCATATCTTCAGAACTATAGTAGCTAGGGTTATGAAATTTCATGGGTGGATAGATCTCACCGAGGGAGAGTGCAGTGCACAAGAATCATAACTCTTGCTTGCTTAATTTTTTAGTTATTGCCCTTTGTTGTTTTTTATATACTTGAATTATGTCCGGTAGATATCTCCAAAACTATACTAGCTAGGGTTATGAAATTTCATGGATGGATAGATCTCACCGAGGGGGAGTGCAGTGCTCAGATATCATAACTCTTGCTTGCTTAATTTTTTAGTTATTGCCCTTTGTTGTTTTTCATACTTGATTTTTGTCCGAGGCATTTTTCCAAAACTATACTAGCAAGGGTTATGAAATTTCATGGGTGGATAGATCTCATCGATGGGGAGTGCAGTGCACAAGAATCACAACTCTTGCTTGCTTAATTTTTGAGTTATTGCCCTTTGTTGTTTTTCATACTTGAATTTTGTCCGGTGCATGCCCCAGCTTTACAAATTGGGGTAAGATGGGCGTATCTTGTGACAATTTGCCGCTCTTGTTTCTTCTTAAATTCTGTTGATTTTCATATATTAAGTCCACATGGCAAAAGGTTTAGCCTTAAACTTTTTGGTCTGCATGTGAAATACTTTTAGACCAATTTGGTAATGAATAAGAAACCTTAGCCTTTCACCACACAATCGACCCTGAAAATGAAATTCTTTGAAAATCTTTTTGGAAGAGGACAAAATGCTGGTTACACAATAAATCCCATAACATCTGCCATAATTATTTGTTATGTTGTCTGCAAAATTAATGTTATCATTTTGGTACAGTCTAAAATATTGTTGTGTGGTAAAGGCTTAAAAGCCTAAGTAGGCTTTTGTGTGTGTGTGTGTTTTTTTTTTAAACCAGATGAAAACATGTATAACTACAGACACTGAACATTGTTTGGAATTTATTACCGGTACTGTTTTTTATTCAGGCCATAAGCTAGTCAAAGGCTCTGAAAAACAAGAATGAAATTTGCACAAGAATACCTGTCTATCTTCAAGTTAACTCAAATATTGTGCTTAGGGGATATGTGGCACAGATAGTGATTTCGGTTCATAGCCAATTCGAAGTACCGTACATGTATATCAGAAAAATGAAGTTATTGCTTCTTTATGTACTGGCAAAAGCTTCTGTTTTCTCAAGTTTTTATTCAGGTTGCTGTGCAAAGTTTATCTTTTTGTTACTATTTAACTCTTCACCACACAATCCAGACTTTTAACAACCCCGAGAAAGAAGCCTTTTTGAAAACATTGTGGAAAAAGGAGAAAATGCTGGAAACCATAATTTTCTCCTTTTCCCACAATATTTTCTACTCTGCTGGAAAAAAATTTCAATATTTTAGTTGGTTATTTTTTCTTGTCTACAAAATGCTTTTAATTTGGACCAGTCTAAAATTTTGTCATGTGGTAAAGAGTCAAGATGTATTCTGGACTAAGGCTATATACATTTCAGTATCAAAGATTTATTTCTTGACATGGAGCTGTTGAGGGCATTCATCACATTTAGTGATGGCTCTAGTTTTCTGTGCAATATCCATAAAAGTTGGTCAGAATGTTAGTCTTGAAAATGGGGCATGTTGAACTAAAAAGGTCACTGAGACAAATTCTAGCAACAACTTGTACATACTCTTATGGCCACATTTCAGTCAGATACTTATGAGAGTTTATTAGTGTGTGCATGTCATAATAAATCGCATCAGACGATAATGGAAATAAATCATGCTTGGTCAAAACGCTCAGGTGAAAGATTTCAGGGCCATTAGGGCTGCTTTGCCATCTTAAAGTGTTAGGTTATTTTTTTTTTAAGTCTATATCAGTTGATACTTGAACCCCTTTTAAATACAAGTCTGGACTTTACAGAGTACCACCAAACCCACTCATTGACCTTGAGGTCAAGGTCATACCTTGAGTTTGGGGTTGAATCAAATGCTTGGGTAGATTTTGTTTTTACATAACTTTTTACCAAAGGAAAAAACTTTAGACAAAACAAAATCTAAAACATTTACGGACAACAGATTCATGGTTTTTGTCTCTGATTGGGTACAAAACATGGGGAGATAGGGGAAAAGTGGCAGTAAGCAGCACCTCATCATTTTCCCAAAATGCTTTCAGAAGCCTTCTTTCTGTAAATCAGGGTTGTTATAACTTGGGATTGGGTGGTAATGGGTTAATTAGTTTTATCTTCAACAAGACTTCCCCCAACCAGATAGCTTATCTTTAACCCATTACCACACAATACCTACTTTTAACGACCCTGAGAAAGAAGCCCTCAGAAAATATTGTGGGAAAAAGGAGAAAATGCTGTTAACCAGCATTTTCTCCTTTTCCTAAAAAATGTTTTCTACCCTTCAAATTTCAAATTTTCAGTAACTTTTATTTTGTAGTCTGCAAATGCTTTTGAGTTGGGCAAACCTAAAATATTGTTGTTTGGTAATGAGTTAAGTCAAGATACATTTTTTTGGTGATGGGCAGGCAAGCTATCCTGTATGTGGGTCAGATTTTGTTTGTGATACAAATCATTCTAGTCTGTTTAAAGATTGTTTCTAATTTTTAGTTTTGATGCACATTAGAAATAATTATGTCGACAATACGATAACAAATAAATATTAAGAAACTACCGTAATTTTGTGATAGTTTGTTTATTTATTCCTGTCAGTACATGCTTTTAAACATGAGTTATCATTTATTGAATTATACCTGAGCAGTAATATATTCTCCACTAAAGGCGAGGCTGAGCTGAGGCCTTAATTGTGGAGATAGTACTGTCATATCCAGTTGCTGGCAGAAAAACTTACTTCAAGGTGCAACTTTCCAACTCGCAAGTTGAAAGATGGACAAATGACTATAACATAAGCTCCTGGGCTTTGGCCCGAGGAGCAAAAAAAAAGAAGGTAACCCGCAAAACTGATAAGATGAACAAGGGATAAATATTTATCTTCTGTCATGTTTAGACAGAAAAAAACATTATGTAATGTCGTAAACACATATTTGTATAAGTTTGACAGCAAAAGCTTTTTTTTTTTTCAATTTGTGAAGCTATGAAAAAGAAATAGCCAAACAGAACTGACAGAACTTGTCAGTATTGATGGAAATTAATACTGATTCATTGGGCTGACAGATTGACTGATTGATTGTATTTAACATCGTTTTCAACATTAAATGGCCACTGCTTCTATCCATGTTTTCGTGGAGCTTCTTTCACCAGTACTCCGCACAATCTGATTTCCAGGCCACTGGCTGCTTCCCCACATAACCATTGTTAAAAGAGTGGACAGCAGTGAGAGAGGAATGAATCCTGTCGCAATCATTAATCCTCAAGAAGAAATTGTCCAAGCTAAGGATCAAACCAGTGACCTGTTCTCAAGTCCTCCATGCTAAAGACTGAGCTAAGTGACTTGACTGGGCAGACAGAAACACTTGTAATCACTTTAATAGTTTCAACTATTGACAAATTTCATCATAACAATGTGACCTTGACCTTTAAACTGATGACACAGTTGCAAAAGACAGGTCGTCTGTCCATGAACATCATTTATGCGAATAATTTTGGATGCAATTGGAAGATGTTGAACAGATGCCTATGTCCTTCCCACGATTTCATGGTACAGGCAGAAAAATGCAGTGGTGTAAAATAGGGCAAGCACAGCCCTCTTGACATATAATACACTGTTGACTGGATTGAATTTCTAAAGTTTACTTGACATAATTCTACACATAAATGATGTGCTTCAACTTGTAATATGCACACTCCTACAAGTTACAGTGTTATCCAAATTGTAACTTTTTGTAGAATACAGCCATTTCTTCATCTTTTTGGAGGAAGAAATGCAGATTTTGACGATGTATCAGCATATGAACCCCTTCGAAATAACTCACAACTATAAGAGCTTTAGCAGTCAGTGTTGATCAAAATTAGACTGCAAAAAAAAAACCATGCACTCAGGGACCTTATTCAACAACCATTCACGAGAACATACTCAGTTTTGTTCTCCAGATTTTTCCGCATTTGAAAGTAACATAGCTTCTGATCGGCTAACACCATGTTTTTTAGCCCATCAGAAGTCTTGTTACTCGCAAATTTTGAAAATTTTGTAGAATATGACAAAGAAATTCTTTATGGTTGGTGTAAATGGACCCTAATCTCCAATCTACAATGCTTTACTGGAAAACTTAGGACTACAGCTGTTATAAAGTTTCCCTTTTTTTTAACATCTTAATTTTAAAATGCCCCTTTACTACACAATCCCAGGTTTAAATGGCCTTGAGGACAAAAGACTTTTGAAAACATTGTGGAAAAAAACAAAATTGCTGGTTTCCAGCATCTTTTTCCTACAGTTTTCTACACTTTCAAAGACAAATCTTTTATGCCATATTGAAATATATTTATCTGGAATGATTTGTTGTTTTTTAACTCCTTACCAAACAACATAATTTTTGGCTTATCCAAATCGAAAGCATTTGCAGACGACAAAATAAAAATGATTGAAAATTTGAAATTTGTATTGTGAAGGGTAGAAAACATTGTGGGAAAAGGAGAAAATGCTGGTTACCAGAATTTTCTCCTTTTCCAACAATGTTTTCTATAGGCTTCTTTCTCGGGGTAGTCAAAAGTAGGGATTGTGTGGTAATGGGTTAATATGATAAATTCCAGCCTTGTATACAGGGCACAGACTAGTTTGTCAGTTTTCACTTCATGCCGAGACTGTCATATTTGGCTTCCACCTAGACCATCCATGATCTCTTGCTTCCTATGCATGAAAATGGCTTCCTCCCGAGACTGTCCCAGTGATTCTGCTTACTGCCTAAGGTAGGCAGCTGGCAGAATAATGACCGTCATGGCAGACCACAATTTTTCAAAGGTAAGAGTCTCTACAGGCAGCATGAGATTACAGACAGTCTGGATGGAAGCCATATATGACTATCTGTTTTGGCAGGAAATTCTGCAGGCTTGTTTATACCTTGCTTTGTACAAGTCGTTAAAAGTCATTTATTCATATTTACCAAAGCATTCAATACTGCTTTCACCCCTGTGTAAATGTCTACTCCAATATCATTACTAGCTGCAAGAGGATCAAAACAGACTCTCAACTGGTTTAAAATATCTTGTTCAACTTAAAGCCTATCACTTCCATGAAGCTGAATATCATCATCTGTATGACTGCATAGTAGATGTCCCTCCAAAAACGCTCTACCCTGGAGTTATGAATAGGATTTCCAGCAATGAAACTAGTCTCCTCAATGGCCCTCTTCTTTCTTCCATATATTGAAAGTAATCAGCTTAGTCAGACTTAAGAAGAAATCTTCAAACATTTCCCTTGCATATCCATTTCTTTTTTCACAATATGGAATCTGAGGTCATTCAGTTTCTGCTTCTGAAACTATAGAAACATAAATAATTCATGCAAATAACCTAAATGTGGCTCAATTGATGGGTTTCTCGTAGAAAATATCATGGGAAAAGCCAAAAATGCTGATTATCTGCATTTTCTCCTTTTCCCACAATGTTTTAAAAAGAGCAATGTTGACATGACCATCCCCTGCCAAATGGTTGCTGGATAGCAGATGTGGAGCTATCTGGGCCTGTCCTTTTGTCCTTTAGTAAAGAGTTGAGGCATCTGCAAACAATATTGACCCAGATCAGCAAGCACAGTCCCCTCAGGTTATGGCTTCTGACTAGAGGATTTTCAAAGATTTTCAATATTTTTCAATTTTGTTGCAATGACACCCAGAGTTTTGACATTACAAAGAGCAATGTAAAGTCCTTTCTTTTCTGTTCAAATCCATCAGCTTTGTTTTTTTCAACCATCCTCAGTAAGAAGGCTTTTCAAAACATAGAAAAGGGAGAAAATACCAATAACCAAAGTTCCTCCTTTTCCAAACAATGTTTTTTAACTTTTTTAGACAAATTTCCAAGTCTGAACCACAGCTTCATTGCCTTTGACAACTTTGATAAATAAAAATTAGCCCTTTACCACACATAATCCCTAAAGTGAATGGAGAAGGATTTTTAAAACATGGTTAAAAGGGAAATGCTGGTTACAGACATTCTCTACTATTCCATCATTGTTTTCTACCCTTTCTGAGACAAACTTTGTAATTTGAGCTATATATTCAATTTCATATTTTACTCTGCAAATGCTTTAAAAAGTTAGATGCGTGTATATCTAAAATTTGGTTGTGTGGTTGAGAGTTAAGGAAAAATATTGTTTTCTGGTAAATAGATCTAGGGGGGTGTTGTCTTTTGATGTACTTTTGGACAACCCTAAATGGCCTGCATGGTAGATCTAGAATTTATTCTGATATTGTGCAAATACATACCCACTGAATATTTGTTCATCATAATCTGTTATTTCAGCTTTCGCCACACATTTTATTAACATTTAGGAATGGCCAAGCACTATCATGGGACTGCAAAAAGTTGGAAAAGAAGCTAATGTGCAAACACCATGTTCTGAAAAAGAACAATAACCCAAAGTTATGCTCAGCCTTTGTGAAAATGGAGTTTAAATCGAACTCTTTAGTTACCACAGAATCCTGACTTTTATCAACCCTATGAAAGACAGCTTTTGAAAACATTGCAAAAGAAAAAGGAGAACGCGAGAAAATACTGATAGCCAGTATTTTCTCTTTTTCCCCCTATGGTTTTTATCTTTACCAAAATATCTATATCTGAATAACATTCTTTTTTTTGTGCAAGTGTTTTCAATTTTGACCCATCCAGAATTTTGTCGTTTGGTAAAAAGCTAACTCTGTATCAAATTTCAAAATTTTAGACTGACCATCTAAAAATTACTTACAGTCTTTCTGAAGAGATGTTAAACCGCTGTCCCATGTGACATATGGAGCGTGTTAACCCTTTCCCAAATGACAGAATTTTAAACTTATCATAATCAAAATTGAAAGCTTTTGCAGATGACAAATGTGCTGCGACTTAAAAATCGAAATTTATGTATAGAAGGGCAAAAAACGCTGTGGGAAGAGGAGAAAATGCTGGTAACTAGCATTTTCCCCTTTTCCCACAACGTTCTCAGAGGCCTGTTTCTCAGGGCTGTAAAAACCCTGATTGTTTAGTAGTGTATTCAAGAAACGGGTGTAACTTGATTGGGATGGATTTCAATCTGTACTATTCCTAGTAACGAAACTAGCTGTCTTCAGGGTCGTTGCCTATATGCCCATATTGGCAACCCCTTGTGACAACAGTTGAAGGCAAAAATCCACAAATCATTCCCCTACTGACAGACGTTTAGCCCCCTTTTGCCAAGACACTGCACCAAGTCAGAGAAGTAATCTGTTTAGACAGACAGAAAACGAGAAAACTGTATCCACTTGCTTCACATTGGAGATAAAATTCACATTTCTTTCGCACAATCATACTTTATTTCAGAGACAATTGTGCATTCTGGTACTTTGAATTAACTTTCGGTGCAGTCCGGTGTTCTCGACGAGCCCTAATCATAAGGAGGTCACTCGGTCCATTCTCTCTACTTTTAACTTGGAAACATCGTGGTCAACGTTCAAGTGTATGTGTACAAACAAATACAGAAAGTCAAGTTGCCCATTTCCTTTAAAATTCAACTTACCGGCAATCCAGCTAACTGGCAAAAGTTTTTCCCGAACTTGCGCCGTCCTGATAAAGCATCGCCATGTTGGAAATCCCTTGAAACTGTCGTCCAATCAAATGCACTGTTGCAAAATGGTCTTTAACCAGTATCGAATGAATATTTTTTTATTGCAACATTTGTGTCATGACAAACGTTGCAATATTCGATACCAATATTTTCATTCGAAAAAAAAATAATGATTCGAAAAAAAAAAATATTGGTTCAATAATCCTATATATTTGCTACAAAACAAAAAATATGTGTGCGAAAAAAAATATTTATTCGATAATTTTAGTTTTGGGAACAAATATTTTTTTTATCGAACAATTTTTTTCCGTTTTAGAATGAATATTTTGACATCGAATATTGCAACGTTTGTCACGCCATAGTAGAAGACGACATTGACTGAAAAGGGAAAACTGCTCTTTACAAGCATTGTCTCCCTTTTGAGCAATGCTCCAAATGTTTACAACTCGCTGCATTAGAGATGTCTATTAGAAAAGGAAGGCCACCGGCCTTGGATACAAACATTTTTGTAAGATACTACTGCTAGATAGATTTTGTCTCAAGTTGAAAGCTCTCCAGACAGTAAAAATCAAAATACTGAAAGTATTGTTAGAAGGCGAGTTTAGAATATAGGCATAATAGTCCGGCATGGAAAAGTTGAATATTACCGAAAGCATACAACAAACTTTCTCACTTGGAACCATCTCAACAGGAAGAGCTGAAACAGTTGATACATGAATATGAACATTTATTTCCTGATATCCCCACAAGAACTGATAAAATCTATCATGATGTCATTGTGGAAGATTCTAAACCGATAAAGCAACATTCATATAGAATGAATCCTTCGAAACAGAAATACCCCCAAGATGAAGTAAAATACTTACTGGAAAATGACTTTATTGAACCTAGCCAGAGTAATTACAGTTCACCATGTATATTAGGACCCAAATCAAATGGAACTTATATAATGTGTACTGACTATCGTAAGTGAACTCTGTGACAAAAACAGACTCTTTTCCAATAACAAGAATTGATGACTGTATTGACAAAGTTGGAAATTCTAAATATGTCACCAAATTTGACCTGCTAAAAGGATTCTGGCAAGTTCCACTGACAGACAAAGCAAAAGAAGTATCAGCCTTTGCTACTCCAAACGGTCTGTACCAGTACAAAGTTATGCCGTTTGGGATGAAAAATTCTGCAACGTTTCAGCGACTTGTAAACAACGTTATATGTGGATTAGATGGCTGTGATGCATATATTGACGACGTCATCATCTACTCAGACAGTTGGAGTGACCACCTTCAAATAATCAGGAAGTTCTTTGACCGACACAGTAAAGCGAAACTGACTGTGAATCTTGCAAAAACTGAATTTTGTCATGCTACTGTAACATTTCTAGGACATCTTGTGGGACAGGGTCAAGTTAAACCTTTAGAAGCTAAGGGCAATGCTATCTCTGAGTTTCCTGTGCCTAAATATAAAAGACAGCTGATGCGATTTCTTGGTATGGCTGGCTACTATAGGAAATTCTGTAAAACTTTGTCAGGTATTGCTGAACCTTTAACAAATTTACTTAAGAAAAGCACGAAGTTCAAATGGAATGACAAATGTCAAGATGCATTTGATCGTCTAAAAACCATACTAAAGAGCGCACCAGTTTTCTTGGCACCTGATTTTGACAAATGTTTCAAATTAGCTGTTGATGCAAGTGATATTGGTATTGTTGCTGTTCTTTTACAGGAAGATAATAATGGTATTGATCATCCAGTTTGTTACTTTTCTAAGAAGTTTAACAAACATCAGAAAAATTACTCTACCATAGAAAAAGAGTGCTTTGCTTTAATTCTGGCAATCCAGCAGTTCGAAGTTTATTCAACCTCTTCAACTTCACCAATTGTTGTATTCAGTGATCATAACACTTTAAGTTTTCTACACAAACTTAAGAATAAGAAAATCAAAGATTACTGAAGTGGAGTTTATTGCTTCAAGAGTTTAATCTTGACATAAGACACATAAAAGGGAAAGATAACATTATACCAGATGCTCTTTCAAGAGTTTGAAATTCCAATAGTCATTTTTCCCTAAATCAAGTTTAAACTTTTTTTTAAAATTGTACTTTCATTACCTTGACTATTTTCATTAGTCTGAAATAATTAATATTTAAGTTTGTTACTTCCTCTGTAATACTTCAGTTAAAGTGTCATATACATGTATCTAAATACTATTGCAAAAAAGAAAGATTTATTTCTTAAACCTTTCTTTTTCTTTTCAAGGGGGGAAGTGTTATGTACATACCCAGTTATTCCTAGCTTTGTTCATGTGTGTATTTATTTTGAATGGTTTTCTCCTGTGGCTATTTTTAGGACTGGATTCTCTCTTGTGGAATATTGTTCTGGAAGTTTCCGGGACTTTTTACAATCTGATTACTAGAAATTATGTAACTAATTTTAACATGAATTTTCTGGAAGTTTCTCTGTTATTATAAAAGGAAAAATTCTCTACATCTCAGCGTTCACTAGTTAATACATGATTGCCAGACTAAAGTGGGGATTATTTTGTGCTTGGATTACATTCAATTTGGATTAGGATCAGACTAGACTAAAGTGGGGATTATTTTGTGTTTGTGTCATATAATTAGTGCTTGGATTACATTCAGTTTGGATCAGGATCGGACTGGAATTAAGACTGGAATAATTTGTCTTTTGAATTTAACGTCTAAGGTATTGTTTTGTACTATTGAAATATTGTCACTGATTATTTGATATTATTGTTAATAAATTCTGTTAATTGTTATCGTTTGTTGCTGGCTTCTACTTTCTAGTTACGCCTGGCTCGTAACAAGATACATGCATGTTGGTCAAAACAATCTTCAAATTGCAATACCATCGTTTCTATTTAGTCTGCTTCTCGAACTTAAAATGATGATGTTGATTCGATGAGATATGGAAGAGTTAAACAGCAGGGAAACGAGAGAGAGAGAGAGAGAGAGAGAGAGAGAGAGAGAGAGAGAGGTATTTAAAGTTAACAAAAGGCATGATACTGTTCGCAATTGTATGAAAACAACAGAAACATAAATGTACTCACACTGCTTTTATACGTGTTCAATGGCTACAACTGCAGACAGACCACAACCACAGACCTTGAATGTTCTAGTTCTAACTGAAAAAAAGAAAGAAAATAAAATATTCTTAAATCTAAGAATCTTCAAGGGGTTGAGCCGTAGTATGTGTTTCATGTATCTCTAACACAAGGCTAGGCTGAAATGGTAAGTGAAAGATGAAAAATAATGAGAAGTCATGTAGCGATAAATACATAGAGGATAATCAACTGGTTGTTTTTGATATGAAAAACATCTCACGAGGATGCGTTGTTAGGCGTTGAAAAAACGACTGCGCAGCACGAGTTTTTTAACGCCTTACGACGCGTTCGAGTGAGATATTTTTCATATCAAAAATAACCAGTTGATTATTCTATTTATTATATACCTTATTAACATCATTATTTGAAAGTCGAAAAAAATGTAGTCGAAAAAAAAAGTAGTTCCCAAATTACGGCAGGAAGTGAAAGTGAAAGATGATAACGTCACTAGTGATGATATAAAAATTTATTACACTGGGAAATTCTAGGATTTCACTGTTGGGTATATAATAAATGTTGTTCTAGAACTGCATGGTATGCGTTTACTAGGGGCCCTTGAGGGCCTGCAATCGCTCTACTGACTGTTATTATGCATTTTTACTAGCATACAGTGTGAATTAATGATGCAGATTAGAAAAAGACAAAAACACACGAAAATAATAGGCTTCAACCCACTAGCACAGCATAATATGGCATAATGATTTTAACAAATACTGAAAAAAAAAAATGTTGAAGTACAATTTCTCAGAAACCTAATGTATGGCATCTAGACAATTTTTATAGGGATTTCGTTCGTATTTTATAAAAAAAAATCCTAGCAAATTTCAAGGAAATATGAATAATAATCTGGACTTTGTTCTGTAAACAATACCAAATCATCAAATGGCTGCTTTTCCTGAACTGACTCCTACATTTTTGTCCTATATTTATTTTCAGTTTTGATCGATTTAAATCCCTTGATGAAACCAAATAGCATTTGCAAGTTTCAAAAGAACTGGAATAAAAAATTCAACTTTAAAGGGATACATTTCCCATACTAGTAGTCGCATTTTTTTTTTTTTTTTCAGAATCAACGGTGTTCAAGCTGTTGATGAGATAAACGAGCTGGGAAAGTTTGACGAAAATCCATCTACAAATTCAGACTTTATCGCGTAAACAATAAATTGAAATTTTTAACTTTAAATGGCTACTTTCCCCACACGGATAGACGGACTGATAGACGGAAACAATTCCACGACATAAGCTCTAATGGATCAAAACCTAGTAGAGCTCAAGTAGATTTAAAAGGAAGACCATGATCTTTTCTACTATTTGTAAACTTTGATTGGCAGATGGAAGTAAATATATGCCTCCTTCCTATTAATCCGCGGTTATTGGAATCATTATCGAATAAGTACGCCAAAATATCGTCTTCGCGAATAATGCACGTGTTCGAATTCTTCTCAAGTTTTTCACGGAACAAGCCACGGTCAGATTTCAGGTAAGAACAGAAATTTTACTAGACTATAATAGGTGAATTTCCATTTATGGTTTTTTGAAAATATCCCGATAAAACCACTAAAATACAAGTTTTATCCCCAAATATTCGATAAAAACTTTTTTAAAATTTTCTATGTTAAATTCACATACTGGTTACAGATGACGGCGTTGTCTGCGTATGTCGTATTCTTCGAAGATTCGACCTTATATGACTTGTCACTCCCCGAAATATTGGGGGGATTGTAGTAATACGCGTTATATAAAGTAGTAATGGAGAAAATGGCTTTTATCAATACGTTTGGGAAAAAATCAGGCCTGTTTTAGCTCCAGGCTTTTCTCAACTGCTTATCATAGCTGAGTGAATTGCACCTGGTAGCGTTTTATTATGTAAACGCTTTTCTTTTTAGTTTGAAGATCACAGTTACGGTTTTCGCACAGGAAAGTAGTCCGGTTCTGTGCCTAGGATGCCCAAAATAGATAGATGTGTATTTGTAGAATGCCATCTAGCGGGAGGTAATGCAGATGACGGTTGATGATGCCATAGGCACCTGCTATCAAAGAGTTGGAGGGATGCACAGCAGGGTCTGCTTCTATGACTGCATGACAAATGTACCATGGAGTTTATCATAGTTGTAACCAATTAGCTTTAGCTACTGAATGGAACAGAATAATTATCAAATAACATTTCTCAGATAATATGAGTTATTCGTTTTAAAATACATTGATTATTAATATATGGAAAATACAGAACATTTATAAAAGTGCCATTAATAGTGCTTTCAACTTCAGTTTATCTCTTTCTCTTTATTTCAAATGTAGATTTTTTGTCCCTTTCTACCAAGAGAAGTCCACAAAAAATAACAGTATCGAAAGTACAGTAAGGAAGCCTTGCTGAATGCCTACAAGGCTGTCACCGAAAATCAAGTTCCAGTCCTGAGAGCTGCAGTACAGCACAGTGTCCCAGAACAAACTCTACATTACAGAGTTAAGGATAAGGTTGATGCAAATAATTTGAAGCTTGGTGCAAAGAACAAGTTCAGTGAGGAGGAGGAACTGTCTCTTGTGGAACATGTAGAAACCATGGCTCAACTTAGATATGGATTCACCAACACCAAACTGCTGTATCTTGCTGGAGAACTTGCAGCAAGCTTAAATCGTCGTGCATCTAATAAGCCTCAGAGTCACTGTTGGCTATATGGCTTTTTGAATCGATGGAAACACCGCCTAACATCCTTGAAGCCACGAGGTCTTGAAAGCAGTCGCTAAAAAAGTTCTACACAAGAAAATGTACAAAATTATTTTGAAAGGCTGTCTAACATTATAAATAAGTACCATTTATCTGATAAGCCTCAATTTATATTCAACAGAGATGAGACAGGCGTACAGCCTTAACACAGACCACCAAATGTTATCTCACCAGTTGCTAGTAAACCCCAGCCAATTACTTTTCCTAGATCAACTACTGTCAAACATGTACTAATGCAGCTGGGAATCACATTCCTTATTTTTTGTATTTAAAGGAAAGCGAGACAGTCCGAATTAAATGAAAGGTGCTTCTCCAGGGTCCCAAGGAGTGTTGTCAGATAGTGGCTGGTCAAATGCTGATATATTCCAACAATACATGAAAAATCATTTTCTGCAAAATATAGCAGGAGGAGCTGATGTTAAGCAACATGTTTTAGTTATATTTAATGGGCATGCATCACATGTCTCCAGACAGCTGATTGACTGAGTAATGTCAAATAATTTCATTTTATATGAATTACCAGCCCATACTTCTCATATCCTGCTGCCCCTAGATGTATCCTGTTTTTTTGGACCTTTCAAGTTTTTTTTTTTCATTACAGGTAATGTGCATACTTCATACAGTCATCAATATGGAAGACTGTCACACGATATGACATGCGCCATATTGCATGTCGGGCTTATCTAAGTGCAATGACACCAGTCAACATAATGCCTGGTTTAAGGAAAACTGGAATATTTCCTTTTCAAAAGAGGCGGTAGAAGAAGGCAAATTATATCCAAGCGAATGTTTCTGAGAAGATTCTCCAGCACAAAAAGTCACATCAATGAAATCTGGAAGGAAAGCCGTTCAACAGTTTTCATTGATGAAATCTGAAAAAAAAAAGAAAACACAGCCTTTTTGTTGTAAATGTAAGTGTAACATGGTTAGTGCAGTCAAACCTGTTACTTAGAAACCAAAACCTGGTGGTTCTGAAAATGAGTACGCAGCTCTTCTTAAAATCACCATAACATACAGTATCAGACCACAGCCTCATATGCTCCTTCCTGTCTAATTTCAAGTTCCGATGCCATCAACCAGTGTCTTGAATATTATTTATGACATCGATGCCAACAATTCTTCTTCTTCAGATGATGATACTTTAGATGATACAGATTGCTGTTGTGTATGCTATAAATGTTTGCCACCAGATCTTAACAAAAAATCCTACTTAAATATAGTTAACTGGGCATAGTGTGATAATTGTGAACACCGGGTCCATCTATCCTTTTGTGTAAAACAGTCTGTGATTAGGAGGAATGACGTTTTTCTCTGTCCACAGTGCTTAGTCTACCTGAATATATTTTAATAACCTTTAAATATAGTTAAATTCATACAATAGTTAACCGCAGTTGAGTCTTGTTCAATGTTCGTAGTTTAACTCGTGGTACTAGTTCTAAATGGAAATAGACTTAGAACACCAAGTATCATTAAAATTTCATTTTAACCTGGTATAATCACATGCAAAGCAAATGAAAGACAGCCAGTAAATGTCTGCATCAGATGATATGAGTTTAATAGATGTATACCCCTTTGGAGCCCCATAAATTTTTGGACTTGAATCCCAGAGCAAACTCCCGTGTGTAACACGGACTTATGCTTGACCTATTTCAAGTAAGATATTTTCGATTTGTTTCATTTTTTGGTGTTTTTCTGACAGATGTAGTTAAGGTAGTGGACCCGTAATAGGCCTAGTGCAGCATGGCATAAAATTTCTTGAGAGCTGATAAAGACAGATTTGTGCAGATATAATTCTTTTCCACATTTTTAACCGGCTAGAAATTCCTTTGATGTCTATCTTGAAATTATTTGTCGATATTTTTGTTAGTTTTCAGAAAAGGGAGGTAATTATCATATCAATTTATAATGAAAATATAGTGGTTTTAGATTTATAAATGATAATTCTACGAAGGACAAAAAGGAAAAAGTGGCTCGGTGAAAGTAGAACAATAATACTCATTTTTAATCTTAGCAAATTTTCTAGGACAATATTATAGTGGAAATAGATGTTTCCTATTACGGGTCCACTACGTTAAGTGGGTATTTTTTTCTTATTTTATTTGAAAAGTTTATTATCTCAAATTTGCCACCAAAGTGCACGTGCAACCTTCGAATCTAATAACGCGGTTTCGTCGGAGAAGAGCATTATTTTAGTATAAGTTATTGATCATATATTTCATTTGTATGAAATTAAATCGGAGGGAGGCGAAGCCGACCGACGATTTAGTTTTATACAAATGAAATATATGATCAATAACTAACTTACAGTTTGCCCTACTTTCTAATTGACTGACATCTAAGGATGGGTGGAAAGAGCCATAGAAGAACCATGCGACAGAAAGCTCGGTTCGACACGCCTCTTTTGATTGACGGTTTTACGTACGTGCGTTTTCAGTCGTACGGCGTTAAAACTGTTAATTCAGGTTGTCCTTGAACTAGTTTCAGGACAATTGTCTGCAGTCAAAGCTCATTCGGCATATCACGGGTGATGGTAGCCATCATATCCCTCGTCTGTATCTGGTGGATTGATATGCAGCAGATCGGTACACCCGGAAATACGCCGCAATACCGTTCTGAAAATTGTCAGGCTCCTCTTCCAAAAGAAAACTTGGGTTTTAATTTTCTATCGAAATCTTTCGAACCATATTTCAGACGACAAACAGTCCGTAGATCTACATTACTTTTTTAATCAATTCCGATTTAAGTTTTAACCGACAGATAGACAGATGTGAATAATTTCATAAGAAGTCGTTTATGTCGTTGCTAAAACGAATCACATTGGTCCGCCATGTATAAGATCACGTGACTCGCAGTCCAAATGTAAATGACCATTATACGGACGAAGTTAGATGTAGGTACGGAATCGGCCGAATTTCATGTTCTTTGAAGCGATAGATTCAGCAATAGATCCATGCTTTGATCCGGTTGAAGACGAGGAATTTTATAAAGAATTTATTTTCCCCGACACAGGCGACGTCTCGCTAACACAACTGTGTACAATAAACACCCATGTCCCTCTAAAGAGGCTCACTGTCCAGAATCTGTTTCATACCAGATAAGCCGTCTTTTTTATTGTCCTGAGGCAGAAGGCGCGTGAAAACATTGTAGGTAGAGGAGAAATTGCTTGTAAGGAGCATTTTCTCCTTTCCTGCCATGATTCGTTTTTTCTTTCCACAGACAAATCCTTGAACAAGTACCAAGTTGTTGTCTGCAAACGGTTTCAAATTGGACCCAAGCCTAATTTCCCAGCCTGGTAAAGACTTTCTTACCAGGGTCCTTAAAACCAGAGGCTGTTTGGTAAAGGGTTAAATACCACGTGGCCAAGTACGAATTGTTTAGTCCCGATATTCACGTGGACATTACGTCACTTTTTTGGCGATGATGCAATGACTTGGAATAGTCCCCGCCCCCTTTACTACAGTGTATGCATTAGATTGGTATTTACTCTACAAGGACCAGCTAAAATACTGTGGGCGGAGCTTCTCGTTAACCAGGATACAACTGTATATAGGTCAACCATTTAATGATTAAGTGGTCACATATTGCAACATATTGAGTCTGTATGGAATTAAATCCAGCAGTTTTGAACGAAATCCGGCGTTTTCATTGGTTTAGAAAGTAGGACAAACTGTAAATTACCATACACCGTGTTTATTTTTACCGTTTTAAAAATAGTTCGAGGACGGAAAACCCTGTGCTATTTTAAAATGCTACATGTATAAAATTTATGGTGTCCTTCAGTTGTGGAAAACCGGAATAATATTTTCAAATTCATTCTTTTGAGAAAAATATCTCCTCATCGGAAAGTGTATATCAAAGATCAGACTGCACGTTCTGTGCAGTCTGGTCTTGATCCAGACTGTCAACTATAGGTCAGACAGTCACCCTTAGTAGACTTAATTGAGCAGATTCCTCCCAAAATAAAGAAAAAAAAATGCATTTTCAACTCAGTCGAAGCGAAAGTAACCCGTCACTCGGTCTAGAAGTTTCAAAATTCGCACATACATAGCCCATAAAGCAGTAAGTAAATGTTACGTAAGCAGTCAATTTAAAGGGGGTTTTATGCATCTGCAAAAACTGTCGATTCAGGTCAGCCCGTGAAGGCTGATCTGGGCCGAACTGTTTTGCTATCTATCAATTTCCTGCATGCCAAAGGACCTTCGCACACATCAAGGTGCAGTGAGTTGTTAGATAAAAGGGATTTTATGAATCTGTGATAATGGATAATGCATTAAACCCCTTTTGTCAGAGTATGTCGACCCATTTTCATTGTGCCTTAGGTCTCGTGTCGATGACAGTGGGTACCTGAGAACGAATCAGCTTTGCATACCACTGTAGATATATTTATTCACTGATGATGGCAGCCACACACTCACTTATTCATAACTGTTTTGGCTTTCACTATTCTCTCAATAATAAGACGCTACGGGGATTTTTTTTTTCAAATTTGGACTTTTATTGTGCACCGTACCAGAGGCGACCAGTCAAAAAGTAACATCGTCTTTGGGGACAGTTATCTGTATACTAGCTTTCACCATTATCAGACAAGGGCTTTGAAGCTTTTAAATTGTTCAAAATGCTTAACCCTTGTCCAGACAACAAAATTTTAGCCTTGTCCAAATTGAAAGCATTTACAGACGACAATTTCATTGTGGCTCAAATGATGCACATTTTCTTTGATATAGGATAGAAAACACTGTGGAAAAAAAAATATATATATGTTGGTTTCCAGCATTTTCTCCTTTTCCCAGAAATTTTCAAAAGGCTTCTTTCTCAGGGACGTAAAAAAAAGTCCCATTGCGTGGTAATGGGTTAAATTGTTCAGATTGCTTAAAGCATTTAAGACATAAAGTTTAACGTATTGTAACTTACTTTTTGCGCGCTTTCCAATTTTTCGTTTATCAATGGGATCCCACTTAACTTAGTATGCTTTGCTCGTTCGCAAACTCTGATATCGGGTTTTCACTGCGGCAATTTCACTAGTTCCAAGTTATTTTTGTTTTCAATCTATTATAAACTTGATCAGGCTTACGTGTTTCATTGTGTAATCCCATTTTGGTAACATTATCCCTCAACGTAAGTGACAATAGATATTTATAGATTGAAATGACTTGTCAGGTTTCCTGGTATAAGAGTATTTAAATTTGTCATACAAATAAGTTTTGTGAGGTAAAATCACTGAGCGCAATGGGGCATCTTTCGAAAAGTTATATTTCACCGGATCCTCCTCTGGAGTTACTCATTGAGCCACAATATAAGATAAGATTGTAGATGGAGGTGTAAGATCACCAAAAAGGTCGATAACGCCGACTGTAACTACCGTTTAAAACCTTGGTAAGTGGGTTTCTTTTCTTGCCAAGGGAAACAACCACTACACATGTCCATTAAGAGTCAGGTAGTAATGAACTCCTTGACTTGCGAAAAATGAACTGAAAATTATTGCACTCGTTCATTATGTTTTACAAGCTTCTGTTCAATTCGACTTTTTATGTCAAAAAGTTGACTGTTTTGGAAATCATTGCGGAAAGTGAGTAAAGCATAATCATATGCAACACCACTGCCCTTCCATGGCCCCGAAAAAAACGAAAAATTGGCCATGCTATGTGAAAATGGGGTTTAATAAAACTGCAAAAGGTATCGGCCCATGTCAGCCTTCGCGATCCGAAGCCTTGCGTTAAGTGTCGTCTCGGACCACCCTGCGCAGTCCGCGCAGGCTGTTCCGAGACGGCACTTTACGACTACATAAGTTTTGTGTTACAATAGACTTGTGCAAAACAGAAAATTACATAAAAAACGGAAAGTGCCGTCTCGGTTCAGCATGCGCGGACTGCGCAGGCTGATCCGAGACGACACTTTACGCAAATGTCCGAATGTCCCTTTTTTCGTGTTGCAGGCCAATTATAAGTTAGATTTTATGGATTCCTAATCCTAATGATGTCTTGCTTAGTTTATTACATTGATAAGGGAGATGCATCAACTCTTTACCAAGTGACAACTATTTAGACTGATCCAAATTGGACGCATTAGCAGACGACTGATTACAGTGACTCAAAAATTGAAATTTGCTTTGGGAAGGGCAGAAAACATTGGGGGAAAAGGAAAAAATTCTGGTAACTAGCATTTTCTCCTTTTCCTACAATGTTCTCAAAAGGCCACTTTCACACAGACGTAAAAACCAGGGATTGTTTGGTGCATGGTAATCATCCCCCTCCCACCCCCGATTTAACAGAGCATTGGGTCAAAATTCGTAAATAACTCGTGGTTGTAGCCAATGATTACAATATTTTCCTGTTTTTTCTTCTCGTAAATTATCTCAAAGAAAAAACAAACCAATCGAATTTAATGAAGTCAGCCGTCTAATTGCCTACAGATGTTTCCTACACGTTGGTACTGGTAATATTTTGTCTTGTTATCTGAACTGAATGGAGTCTTACAGTTGGAATCTGTCTTTTTTTACCCATAATTATTTCGATTTCCGGTATGAGGCATTTTCGTTTGATCTCGAGGCTGCACACTATTGAGGATTGTTTGGTGATGTGCGTAAACTCACTATCAGTCGATGCAATAGCTTTATTGTTAAAACAAAAACAACAATACTTTTTGTTTTTGATAGTCAGCAAGAAAGGTCATTCCTCATTCCTCTTTCTTAGCTGAGCACTGTTACGGTGATGGTTTTGTGGGGGGAAAGAATAAGGCCAGTGGCTTGCAGACAATATTAGTAGAGTAAAGCATGGAGAGGTACACTTGCCGCCGCGATATGACTGCAGTAATATTGAAAGCAGTATTTTAGCGCCATACAAAATAATGTTGAAAACAGTATTTCAGCGCCATACAAAATAATGTTGAAAGCAGTATTTCAGCGCCATACAAAATAATATTGAAAGCAGTATTTTAGCGCCATACAAAATAATGTTGAAAACAGTATTTCAGCGCCATACAAAATAATGTTGAAAGCAGTATTTTAACGCAATACAAAATAATGTTGAAAGCAGTATTTTAGCACCATACAAAATAATGTTGAAAACAGTATTTTAGCACCATACAAAATAATAAACAGGTCTCTCTTGGCTGATTGACCCATGAAATATTTTCAGAGCCAAATACATAAACTTTACTAATTTGTGTAGGCTGAAAATTTGTACAATCCATGGAAACTCAGAATAGGTTTTATTTTTAGGCTTCGCGAAACTGAGATCCAAGAACAAATTCTACTTTCTGTCGATCCCACAAACCTTTGTTTTCGCATCGACATTGAAAGGATAAAAAGAAACAAACAGTCTCTTTCATAATTGACCTGCAACACGCGAAAAAGGGCATTCGGAGATTTGCGTCGCAGGCTGCGCAGGCTGATCCAAGAAGGCACTTTACGACTACATTAGATTTTGTCTAACACTAGACTTCCGCATAACAAAAAAAAAATGTTACATGAAAACGAAAAGCGTCGTTTCAGATCAGTCACGACGGAGTGCGCAGGCTGAGCCAAACAAATAAGCAGCGATCTTGCAAAAGAGGGTAATCTAAGTAATGCATTATACCTACTTAGTGAACACATAAGTGTGGATTCATAAAAATCCATAATGTCTAAATATAGACTGAATCATGAGGTAGAACGGTTCTTTGACATGAAGAAAGTTTACAAATTAAAAAAAAGAAAGGTTTTGAGGCATATCAGCCTGAGTGGTATGCACAGGTTGACTGAGTCTATACTTTTTGCTGATCCTCTATACGGCCTTTTTTCGCCGAACATGATTAAAATAATTTGACTTTTTTTCCGAGGTGTACTGAAAGATCTCCTACAGTTATGGAAGATTTAGTCGTAGATCTTCATCATGTAGATTGGACAGACTTTCCTTAAAAAAAGAATAATTGATCACCTAAGTGCATTTTTTATGCCTGCGAGTGGTAGATACTAGGTGCTGTACAACATGTTTTTGTAAGTCTCCTATATAGTAATTATATAGGGAAAATTTACTTTACAAACGATAATTAAAGAAATTGGTTGTATTGGGGTTTAACGCCACTTTAACAGCTAAGGTCATATCATGGCGTTCGGTGACGCGCATGTGTTTCCTGGCTTTCTCACACCGGTACTAACACAACTTTCTTTCCAAAGCCACCGACTACTTTTCTCACATGCTTCAGCAGAGGTGAGAGGCGAAAATAGGCCGGAAAGAAAGTTCGCCTCAACCGGGTATCGAACTCACAACCACCAGATTATGAGTCCAACACGCTCACCTCTGAGCCACCCGGGCGGGCGATAATAAAAGAAAAAAGGTTTAGTCTGTATAACTCGGGTTGGTAAAGCCTTATACTTATAAACGTCAAGCCACGGGAGTGTTGGTTCGAGCCCCAAGGCTGGCCATGTAAAATGCTAAGTCTTCAGGTTGCAACGTTGACGCTTGTTAAAAAAGATCACTGCATGTGGAGGCAACCGCTTAGCTGCAGAACTTGTTTTTATGAATAGGCTGATTATAACTAATTATTTTGACGGTTCCCTAACCGTGAAGTATGGGTTCCCCTTTTGCTAGTTAACAACTAGTAAATATCGTTTGTAAAGATGGTTAACTACTAGTAAATATCGTTTGTACAGATGGTTAACTACTAGTAAATATCGTTTGTAAAGATGGTTAAGTACTAGTAAATATCGTCAGTAATGATACTTATCAACTAGTAAATATCGCCAGTACTGACGATTAACAACTAGTAAATATCGTCATTAATGATCGTCAACAACTAGTAAATATCGCCGTACTAGCAGTTAACAACTAGTAAATATCGTCAGTAATGATACTTAACAACTATTATATATCTCCAGTAATGCTAGTTCACAACTAGTAAATATCGTCAGTACAGATGATTGACAACTGGTAAATATCGTCAGTATAGATGGTTGACAACTGGTAATTATCGTCAGTACTGATGGTTGACAACTGGTAAATATCGTCAGTAGTGATGGTTGACAACTGGTAAATATCGTCAGTATTGATGGTTGACAACTGGTAATTATCGTCAGTAGTGATGGTTAACAACTAGTAAATATCGTCAGTAGTGATGGTTAACAACAAGAAAATATCGTCTGTAATGATAAAGATACTATAAAATGTCAAAGTCTTTGGACGACGAATTCGAAGTTGAAACAGGGTTACTTGTGTATATCATATTTTGATGGTTACCTGCCCTTGTTGTATAGGTTTCTTTTTAAACAGTTAACATCTAGTCAACGTTTTAAGTATACGAGCTTATATCGGCGAATTACTTCAAAGAACTCGTAACTACAGCTTGTAACAAGCCGTAGTTACGAGGTTTTTGAAGTAAACCGACGATATTTACTATAACGACCGGACTTTGACTGAACTGTCAAAGGTTTTTCTTATCATTTCTTGTCCTTGTTTTATGTGTTACCCTTTTGATATTTAAAGGCATAATAGCGGTTAAAAATAAAACAATGTAGGTGTTAAAATCTTTCTAGATTTGAAGTATACAGTTTACATCTGAGCGTTTAAAAAACCTTGTGAAGTTGACTGTCTGTCTTCAAACGGTAGGGCCATGAGTAGATCGTTAGCAAAAAAATAAAAGAACATACAAAAAAGATAAGTAAGACAGGCAATGCCACCGGTACAAACAAACCGCTAATAAAATCCTCTGTCGCCAATTCTGGTTGCTGAGCCGGTAACGGACTAGGCTTGAAACAAATGAAAGTCGCTAGTTTGAATTCCAGGCTCGCACAATGACACATCAGAAAACTACGTGAAGGACGTCAAACGTATATTTCAGTAAAACCATCGTGAGACAAATTCAACGTGAGACAAATATCTCCCGTACTGCGTAACTTTTGTTTGACAGAATTAGACGTTAACTATCGACGACGACGGCAATGGTAATGATGATGATGGTAGTGTACTTAACAAACCAAAATCTAAAAAACTATTTCAGAAACCTGGGGCTAAAATTTTACACCAATTACGGTGTCAATGATCTTTTATGTATCATTTGATATTGTTGCTAAGGAACATAACGAAAATCTCAATTATAAAAGTCGGTTGTCACAGAGTATGCTAAAGAAATGATAGAGGATTTGTCGTCATATTTTGCCATTTTCTAACAAAATTCTCTCTGAATAATTTGCGAAATGGATCTTTCGCCTTTCGGGCAGACAAGAACGTATTTCACCCAGTGATAGCCGACGAAATGACATCAAGATGCTAAGCTAGAGTAACTGACCTCTTGTGGACCGTCTAGATCAAGATGCACAAAACGTGCTGCACTCTGGTCTTGAATCAACACTGTCCAATAAGGAAATATTTTGTTTGAAGAATAAGTTTGAAATAACTTTTTTACTATCGGTTTAAAATTCTATTTAAAACATATTTAGAATGACAAGGATTAACACCCTTGTGAACAGTCCTAATTTGCATATTAACCCTTTACCAAACAATCCCTGGTTTTTGCGAATAAGAGGAAGGGGCCTTCAAAAAACACTGTAGGAAAAGGAGAATATGCTGGTAACCAGCATTTTCTCTTTATCACACAATGTTTTCTGCTCTTCTGAAGCCAAGTTTCAATTTTTGAACCACGTTTATTATGTCGTCTGCAAATGCTTTCAATTTGGACAAGTCTAAAATTTTGTAGTTTGGTAAAGAGTTAATGCATCTGTATTTATAAGGCGTATACCCTAGCCTATACACGCAGGCTGATTAGAGTGGAAAGTCTTTGTTTTCGGTAAAGTTTCTGCTTGTTCAAGGATAGGTCTTTCTCATGATTTAGTTGTTTGTGAGACAGATTGGATTTATTGTGGCGCCGCAGGAGCGGCGGCACCATATTTTTATTCGGTTTTGAAAAGTACCTATGGAGGCAGCCATATTGTTTACTCGGCTTCAAGTCATTTCGAAACTCGATCATTTCGTACCTCGTCCATTTCGTACAATTTTTTGGTCTTTTCGTATCCACCTATTTTTTATATTTTGATAATTTTGTAATAATTCAATATTAGTTGTTTTCATGGACATTGGCGAGTTCTGATTGGCTGAATTTTTTTTTTCATAGCAGTGCCGAGACTCCTTTTGCAAAGTATCTTTATCGAGTCCGAAGTTCAACTTGCTTGCTGAATATATTTTCTCAAATTTTGATAAAAATACCAACAGCAAATTCAAAGAGAGAGCTGAAAACTTATTGTCACTTTGTTTTGTTCTAACAATCTTATTTTCAGCTTATTTCTAGCGTATTGAACTTAGCCACTGAACCTGCAAATGGTCAATACTTTAGTGACGTCATGAACCAGCAGTTTTACCACGCTATGAATTATGATTGAAATAGACATTATATAAATACGCAATGTTAGATTTTCGATGAAAAAAGCAGTTAGTAATTTTCAAGTGTATATATTTGTTATCTGTGATATTGAATTACATGCAGTGTGATTAGTTTTTTTTTCATACCTCCATGAAAACAAAAAAATCTCTTCATTCCTTTACTCACTTCGATCATTTACCTACTTTGGTAATTTTTTACCCAGTTTTTTATATCAATTTGGTAATTTAGAACCTAGTTTCAATACTATTTTCCTGGTTTGTTTCTCGAATGACAACTGCTATTTTTGTACATAGCTTCAACTGAAATTATGCTATGCTTGTATCTTACCATTATGGTTTTTTTTCCTGTTTTAAGTTGCAGTCTAAAGATTGTTTAGGACTTCTCAGTTCTTTTCTCACCTAGTTCTGCATAAATTTACTCTGGTCAATTTGAAATGCTGTAATGTGCCTTACCTCAGAAACAACTGACTTGCGGCGCCATTGATGTTATGCATCAATATTCTCTTGCGCTATAATTTTAATCAGATGCTAACGAACATCGAAGAAGGAGACATATGCCCGAATGGCTAGGTAAATTACCTGTATTTGAGTTTTTTGACAGACATATTGACAACGGTCAGGGGCGATCGTAATAGTTTGCGTCCATCCCTGTGTCCTCTATTGGCACTTTACCACACATCAAAATTTACAGACGACAGATAAAGATGTGATTCAAATGTTTAACTCATTACCAAACTGCAAAACCAAAATTTTTAGCTTGTCCAAATCGAAAGCATTTGCAGACGAGAAAATATTAGTGACTAAGAATTTGAAATTTGCTTTGTGAAGAGTAGAAAACATTGTGGGAAAAGGAGAAAATGCTGGATACCACTATTTTCTCCTTTTTCCACAATGTGTTCTTAAGACCTCTTTCTCAGGGTCGTCAAAAGAAGGGACTGTGTGGTAATGAGTTAAATTTGTCTAGAAAAGGGTTGAAAAGGTTGTGGGAAAAGGAGAAATGCTGGTCTACAACATTTCCCCTCCCCCTTGTTTGATCTTTCCTGTAGCCCTCTTTGTCAGGGTCATTTGAACTCGCGTTCATTTGGTAAAAAGTTCAATAAGAACGTCAGTAATTTTGGTACTTTGATTTTGCAACAGAATGGAATGAGAGAAAAATAAGAACAATCTTAGTATTACAGCCAGTGCACATGTACCTTTCAAAAATATTTCTAATTGAGTAATGCATATTTTATGTTGGATAAATGGGAACGGTGTCTAGCGAAATTAAAAGCGGAAAAGCATAAGTCTTACATTTCTAGTTCAAAAATGTTAAAATTTCATAAAACCGGGCAATTTCGATTTAGTAATTGCAACCATCACAGGAAATGTCACCTGCAGGTATAGGTTAAAATAAATCGAAGGTCAAGGTCGAAATAATCCAGGTTTCCGGTCCAATCATTTTTTTCGTTTTATGTAGTCGGGCGTTAAGTATTTGTCGAAAAAGACATTTATAACGGAACTAGTTAGCTCACTGACTTTTAGCGGACAGTATAGATCAAGATCAGACTGCACAGAACGTGCAGTCTGATCTTGATCTATACTGTCCGATTGAAGAGATAGTTTTCTTTAAAAAATAAGTACTAGTCGGCTTAAAAGCTTAGTTAAATTGTTGTATCTACGAAAGGATTGGCAACTTTGACTGAGACGTGTACATACCGTGACAGGAGACCTCAACAAGCTGGCTTCTTTACAAAAGAAGCCAGGAGAGGCCAGCATCAATTTTTTCAAATAGTTTATTGGCTTTTAATTTCAATATACTTTGGTACATGTAAATAAACAAGTAAAAAAGCCGCCGCGTAGAAACCTCATATTATGCATTACATGGCGGTCATTTGACCTTCTTGACGCGTTTTCAAGTCGTACGATCTTGTCTAGCGGTCTTCTTTCTCTTTTTCAACGAAATTCTTCTTATTTTTTCTTCTGCTTAGATTCATTTGCTTAATGAAATTACAATTATTAGAGAGGTTATTTGCAGCCATGGCAAATTAATAAAACAATCTTTTCTGAAATTCGTCATATAAAATAAAATGCGTCCATTTCCCGTTTCGTTTTGTTTTTGATTTCGCTTTTTTGAAAAAAAAAAAAACATGACGAAACAAACAAACTGTGTATTAGAACAACTACGCAAGGAAAATGGATTTAGACAGCAAATTCTGTGGCAGTCTGCCTTTTAACCCTTTACCCCATAAGGCATTTCTACGGTATCTCTAATTGACCCTAAATAACAGCAATGATGAAGCTGTTTCTTATGTGTGTATGACACCTTTTGATAGCATAGAAAACATTGTAGCCAAAGGTGAAATTGCTCGTCACGAGCAATTTCACCTTTTGCCACAATGTTTTCCAAAGGCTCCTACAAGCAATGCGTAGAAATGAGTATCTATGGAGTAAAGGGTTAAACTCACCACTGTTGGAGAGGCCTAATGATCTCTCCGATGAGTGAGTGCAAAATTGTTACCGCTTTGACGAAGTCAAGGTCAAGATAGACAAGGACTGGCACTTACGTAATGGGTGGGATGATAAAAAAATAATGATGCTTGCGAATATTTATTACTTTGCTCTTGGTAAAACAAACTCATGAAAATTATCTGAAGAAGTCCGCTAATTATACACAGACAAGAGAAGAGAGCACGAACTATTGGCATCTAAAACATAACGTCAGATAATGAAGAAAAATCATGTAGTTTATCATTTGAATCGATGCCATTCTATGTGTGAATTTTGGCTTTTAGACCCATTTGTTCTTATAAATGAACTCGTTAAGAAAATAACTATATAGAACGGATTTTTTTATGCTTTGAGGTACAGAACTTTGACGGAACAAGATCACGCTCAACAAATCGTGTTATCTCGTATAATTACAGTAAAAGTGGATTGTGCAGTCTGATTCTGGAGGAAGGCTTTTGAAAACATAGTTGGAAAAGGAGGAAATGCTGGTAATAAGCAATTTTCCTTTTCCCATTACGCACTCTACCATTTCCAAAACAAATTTTGCCACGATAGCTGCATTTAAACGCAAACGTTTAGAATTTGGACAAATGTAAAATTTCATCGTTTGGTAAATTATTACTTACTGTCTCTATCAAAATATTGTGCACTTGAAGCCAATGTTGTGAATGTCTTGCATCTCTGTTCCTAATACATCTGGAGTGTTGGCTCTCATGTTGTGTTGTCAAAATGAATGAAAAAACAAGTACCAGAAAACCTTATCCTAACAAACTCTACTAATTTTCAAAAAAAAAAAAGAAAATCCGAAGTTCAATTTTTTTATTGTATATTTTCCATGCTTATGTCATACTTCAGAGGAGCTTTTGTGCACAGTGCTATCCCCACATTGATAAACTAGGTACCGGTGTAATGCAGAGAAATGACCCCCATTACAAAATGACCCACGGTTATTTCTCGACGTAGAGTAATGACCCATGGGTCATTTCTCGACGTCGAGAAATGACCCATAGGTCATTTCTCGACGTAGAGTAATGACCCGGGTCATTTTTCTACGTCGAAAAATGACCCATGGGTCATTCCTCTACGTCGAGAAATGACCCGGGGGTCATTTTGTAATGGGGGTCATTTTTCTGCATTACAACCGGCCCTAAAAAATGTATGGAGCAGAGAAGAAATTGGCCAGTAACATGCCTAGAGAAAAAAGCTATTCCCTTTATTGGCCACACTGCGCTAGGTGGACAGTCTTGTCTGATGTCTAGAGTGTATAGGATAAGTATCATATATGGTGCCAGTTTATTGGGGTAATAGTTTCTTCTAATTCGCATACAGGCTTTTTGATTTGATCTTTGAGAAAAAAGGACGCAGCAGAGAGTAGAATGGTCAGTACAAAGTTGACAACAAAATGAGCATAGTTTGGGAAAAAATGACCATGAACGCGCCTGTAATATATTTGCTAAAATTTTGGCCACACCATGTTTGTGTGGTTGAATGGTTGGTGCTTAATACAGAATGCAACATTGCATCAGCATTATGGGAAAGGTATGAAATAAATTTTGTATTACTGAACTTAATCCTTATCATCAGAATGTGTTATTCTTTGGGAGTAAAAGGCTTAATCATGTGACCTCTTTGGCAACTTGGGGATGTCGTTGTAGTTCCTTACCTCTGTTTTTGTTTGATTTTAGGCAATGTACAGATGTAGATAAAAACAGACAGACTATGGGAGTAAAATCTGAGATGACTTTTGAAAGTCAAATCCATTTGGTTATATACCATATATAAGTGTAAAAAATACAGTTCCTGTGATTACCACAACATTCTTCACATCCCTACTGTAACAGATTAACTCTACTAAACACCAAAAATGTAGGCTTGTCCAAATAGAAAGTGTATACAGACGACATACCAAAAATGTGTCACTTAAATGCAGTGTAATGCGTTTTTTAACTTCATCACACCCAGTTTGAGAGACAGATCTTAAATATCAAACAAAAACAGTTGATCGTCGTCTATGTACTTTAAATTAAGTAATCTGAAGATTTGTTGGCTACGGTGACACATATACAGCCCTAGGGCATACAAGCAAATGGTGTGTCTGAAATTAGGTAGTCATGGGTTAAGATATTTTACAAACTGATACCACAATATGAATCAAAGCGTTGAGAACGTTGTAGTGGTATTTGTCAAGGAAACCACTATATGGAATTAATAATTTGAAATAAAAAAAGAGAAATAGTATGCATATATTGGCTTGAAAGTCTGACTGACTAAGCAAATAAATACCTTTTAATTTTGGTAAAAGCGAGAGTATTCAAGACAAAATAATGATTATTTGTGCATTAGCGGTCTCCCTGTGAACATTAAGAGTCAGGAGTAACGTTCATTGACAGTGGATGCATGATGGACAGAAAGAGAAATCCTGTGAATATATCGAATAAAATTAAATTTGTACATGAAGTCTATAATTTTGAAATATCTTTGGCCGTTAACATTTAATTTCCGCTATTACAATCCATTATTTTGATCTATAAATGTCCAATAAAATGGAGTCGCGAGCAATGACGGGATGAACAAGCCATGGGACGAACTGGTTTTCGAACCGAATAGCCCTGGACCAAGCGATCGGTAGACAAATTATGTATCATTGCGTCAATAAAAGGCTATGAGAAATTGAAGCTATTTTCAATAAAAAAAATTAGCATATACACGATAGATGGTCTCATCCATTGTATTTTAACATACCACGTCTAATAACATATCTGAGTGCCAACGAAAACCCATTTACCTGAGAAATATTGAGTATAATTGGGTTAATTTTCTTCGGCTTTGCACAACATACGATACATGGTCTTCGAAATTACAGTATTGAACTCGTAGTGGTATTGTCTTCGACAAATACAACAAAAAATGAAGTAGATCTACATGTTGTCTTTAAGCGTTAAACAGAAAAGATTAAATCTTACGATATTTGAAAGACATACATTTCTATTACAAAGTATATAGATTTTTTACATTTAGGACATAAATACATGTATAAAACACGCTGGATGACTTTGCAATAAGGATTGCATCGTTGCTTAGTGTACCAGTACTTGAAATCAGATAATAGATATATTTCACATTTCTACTTCGGTTTTTAACCCTTTACCCCACAGGGCATTTCTATAGTATCTCTAATTGACCCTAAATAACAGCAAGGATGAAGCCGTTTCTTATGTGTATATGACACCTTTTGATAGCATAGAAAACATTGTGACAAAAGGTGAAATTGTTCGTCACGAGCAATTTCACCTTTTGCCACAATGTTTTCCAAAGGCTCCTGCAAGCAATGCGTAGAAATGAGTATCTATGGAGTAAAGGGTTAAATCTTGTTGATGAAGTACTTGTATTTTTGACTTTTAAATCACCACTTAGTTTTTACAAATATTGATAATAGATTACCTTTCAAGGGAACTAAATGACAGTAGATGTCGGTGCGCCATCAAACAATATTTAACTCTTTACAGAATACAAACTTGTGATGACCCTGGAAGAAAACTTTTGAAAACATTGTCCGTTCTAAGAGAAATCACAGCATTCGAGCCACGCTGATGTTTTTGTCAGATTTTTTTTTTCAAATTGTACAAGGGTGAAATTTTGTCGTCTAGTACAGATTAAAAGAAATGAAGCACATGTACACGAATGTATGCACTTTGTTTTTGGATTAACGCATTCCCAAATACCAAAATTTCAGATTTGTCCACTGACCCTCTGATATTTTATGAAGCTCAAATAAAAAAAACCAACTTTAAATCGCTGTACTTCTCTTGTTATTTACTGGCTTTGTCGTCTTATAAAGGTTAAAAGAAAGAAATGAAGCACATGTACGAGTACATGCATGTATGCTTTTTTTGGGGGGGAGGGGTGGAGGGGTTATCGCATTCTCAAATACCAAAACTTCAGATCTGTCCACTGATCCCCTGATATTTTATGAAGCTCAAATAAAAAAAAAACTTTAAATCGCTTTACCTCTCTAGTTATTTACTGGCTTTGTTGTCTAGTAAAGGTTAAAAAAAGGAAATGAAGCACATGTACATGCATGTATGCACTTTGTTTTTCGATTAACTCATTACCAAATATAGAATTTTTAGATCTGTCCACTGATCCTCTGATATCTTATGAAGCTAAAAAAAACAAAACTTCCAGATTGCTGTACTTCTCAGGTTATATACTGGCTTAGAATATCATTATCGTTTCACATGATTTTCTAGGGTAATTACATGTAGTGACAGATCTATATATTGTTTGTAATTGTACTCAGTGTCCGTGTAAAATCCTAATTACCAGGTTCTTCTGTTAAGCTTTACCAATTAGCCAGCATAATCTTAGAACCAACAAAACCCAGTATCGGCCGTATTTTTTTCTCAGTCATGCTGAATACGCTGGCTTTGATTAATTGCTTTTCGTTTACTAGCGTCATCACCAGTGGCCCATATGGGCAACCGGTGGTAACCGGGGTTTTCTCAATTTCTAACAATGTTTTCAATCGTATGAAACCTTTACCAAACAATCTCTGGTTTTTACGACCCTGAGATAAAAGTCTTTTGAAAACATTGTGGGGGAAAAGGAGAAAATGCTGGTCACCAGCATTTTCTCCTTTTCCCCCACAATGTTTTCTACCCTACTGGAAACAAAATTCAATTCTTAAGTTACAATTAATTTGTCGTCTGCAAATACTTTCAATTTTAGATCGGTCTAAAATTTTGTCATTTCGTAAAAAGATAAAGACAAATATCATCACTTGAGTAACATCTTACAAGTCGTCTGCAAACCTTTCAATATGGATCGGTCTAAACTTGTTCTTTGATTGATCCTTAAAATGTCCTGACCTTTTGCAGACATCATAGATCATACTGCACAGAACCTGTAGCCTGGTCTTAGATATACAATATAAGGAGAAATTGTTCCCCAAAACATCGATTCGAAATTGCAAAGATTGGTTTTTTTTAACTGACAAAATGTAAATTTCATTTAGTTATTTAGCAGTATTAGGATGGCTTGAATCACGCGAAAAGGGGATTTTGGACAATTGCGTAAAGTGTCGTTTCGGATCAACCTGCGCAATCCGCGCAGGCTAATCCGAAACGGCACATTACGTCTACATTAGAATGTTTTTTTCAGTGGACTTGCACAAAACGGAAAATAACATAAAAACAGAAAGTATTCGGATTCCGTGCAGGATGATCCGAAACGACACTGTACGCAAATGTTTGAATGCCCCTTTTCGCATCTTGCAAACCAGGGTAAGACTTAAATAAGGCGATTCAAGGGTAACAGAGCTGCCATTGATATCCAGGGAATTTTAATCATCGATTTGACATTAATCTCTCTTTAGGTTGATTGACTGTTACAATTATACTATTTTAAAATTTAATCATAATTCTTCAATCAATCATAACCTGACATAGAGAAACCTGGCGCTAATGGCGCGTACATGTTTATTTCTTTGTTATTCTGTCCGTAGGATATTATGGGTAATTCATTGCTAAATGTCGATATTTAAGACTTGTCCAAAATTATAAGTATTCCCACACGGCATATCAAATGCTGCTTAAATAAAAGATTTCTTTGACAGGGTAGAAAACATTGACGACAAAGAAGAAAAAGCCAATTGTCATGATATTTTCCTCCTTTCCATACTATGTTTTCAAAACCCCCGCTGAGCCCCGGTAGCTCAGGCGATAGCGTGCATGACTTGAGAACACGGGGTCCAGGGTTCGATCCCTGGCTACGACTTTCGGCTCGGGCAATTTCTTTCCGAGGATTGATAATAGTTACTGACAGGATTCATTCCTCTCCCACCACTGACCATTGTATCGATGATGATTATGTGGAAAAGCAGCAGGTGGCTTAGAAAGAAAATTGTGTGAAGTATTGGTAAAAGAAACTCCAGAAATGCATGGATAGGTGCACTGGCGGCCAAGATATAACTGAAATAATGTTGAAAACGGCGTTAAACACCATACAGTCAATGAATCAAAACCCCGTTGTCTAAACACGAGATTTTTTGGTACAGGACTGACTGTTTCTGTGAAAAGGGTATAAAACGGACAAATTTTAATGAAAATAATTAAAAAAAAAAAGTCTGAAATAGATGATTTACTGAAAATAAGAAAATCTGAATTAGACGACAAATTTGTAGACTCGTCCATGTTGAAAGCGTTAATTTGCTGGTTACAAATGAACCCTTATCTTCCTTAACCCTTTACCACACAACAAAACTTTAGACTTCTCCAATCCAAAAGCATATGTAGAGGACAAATTAAATGTGACCAAAATTGTTGAAGTAGCCTTTGACAGGGGAAGAAAACAATGTGGGGAAAGGAGAAAATGCTGGTCACCAGCATTTTCTCCTTTTCCCACAATGTTTTCAAAAGGCTTTCACAGGGGTGTTAAAAGTCGGGAATGTGTGGTTAACGGTTAATTAGTAAAATGAAGATTTCAAGCTGATAGTAAAATCCAAATTTTATTATTTCTCAGGTGGTTTTTTTTTTTTGAAAGATAGCTCTTCATCGGATAGTGTAGATCCAAGATCAGACTGCACGTTCTGTGCAGTCTGATCTTGATCTTCACTGTCTACAATTGGTCTGAGAGCCGTCTTTAGCAGCCTAAGGGTTAAGTGTTGCTCGAATGATTTGATTTGTTTGTGAAAGAGTTTTAAAAAAAAGTACGTGCGTACAAGCAAAGAAGAAAATACTGTGTTTATAATCATTTGTAGAGGCGTACTTCGGGCGGAAAAATACGGATGGGGTACTTGCAGACGTGAATAGGGGAACGACTCCTACAACTACTGCTACTGATACTATTACATCAACAACAACAACAACAACAACAACAAATGATTGTTAATCAGACACCGATTCTTCAAACAATCGAGCAAAATATAAGTTAGCAGCATGGCGCCTAAGAAATGAATTCTTCATTGCTCTCTTAAAAAGCATGGATTTGCATAATACAAATCTGAAAACATCCTGGTGAGAATGGTAATCAGCTTTAATCAATGTGCCAAACATTGTGGAAAAAAAATAGTTCCTTGAAAGACAAATAAAAATTGTCAAAAAGAGATAGTAATTCAGTTCATTACCAAAACAATATACTTTTACACCGGTCCAAATTGAAAGCCTTTTCAGACGATAAACAGCATCATAATTTGGGACGAATGATAGCATTTGTCTGTAAGAGGGTAGAAAATATCGCGGGAGAAGGAGAAAAAATACTGGTAACCAACATTTTCTGCTTTTCTAACAACATTTCATAACATTTTGTTACTTCATTGAATCACTGAACTGTTTGGTAAAGAGTTTTGAGGCTAATTCCGGTAAATGGGACAAAGGAGGCATTCTAAAAGAAAAGTTGTCACTTTGACACCTTTAGTAAGGTTAACGGCAGTTAAGGAGGAACACAGGCGTCAGCTTGACACTTTCAATATGGCTCTTGTTGAAAAATGAAATGTTATAGGTCCTTGATGACTAGGATAGAAAAGTAAGAAGAACATTATTAGGTGTACAGTAAGGTGGCAGCGTTTGGAATTTGTATGATATGGATCAACATGACAGTCACAAAATGGTTGTGTCGTGATCTATATACTTTTTCTACATTTGTAAGTAACACAACTTCTGATTGGCTAAACCATCCGGTTTAGCCAATCAGAAGTTATGTTACTTACAAATGTAGAAAACCTTGGAGAATAAGACTAAGGATATTTTCAAGAAGGGTTGGTGAATACGGGCCCTAGATACACCTAACGATGTCATAAATTAGTTGTTATTTAGATCCTAATTGAATTTCACTTCCTAGCAAATCACAACCTTGGCCTTGACATTGATAGGAATTCTGAATTTAGTTATGTGACTTTGACCTAATTCAGTGCCGGTTATCTTCATTTACGCTGGCGATAAACTGTGTGTTGAAAGCTTTTAGCGATAGGCACTAGAATATTCTTGTTACTTCACAGAATACGGATAAATTGTCACTTACAGTAACGTCTGTCTGTTCTAATAACTTGACCATTCTTGTGTGAAATTGCTCTAGCGGTGACCATGATTTGAACTGTATACTTCTCTTTTGTATTAGAAATACAACTTATCTCTTTTAGTGGCATTGGAGAAACACATGAGTACCGTCCGTTTGTTGTGTCAATCTTATAAGACACAAATATTTTTCTTAGTTTCAGTTGACATTTGTATTTTTCACTATCGAAAAAGTTCAGTAGATGTAAGCCATGCTGAGAACCGACTAATAAGAAAAAGTTCACACATATTTCAACTAGCGCGGACTGCGATACATTTTGTAAATACGTGAAGCTCCCACAGAGCATGGCTGACGTATATTTGAGTGATCATTAAAACGTAGAAGATAAGGAGTCCATAGAAAGCATAATATATCATATATACCTATCGGACCAAATCAGAAATTAAATCAAGTGCCAGGTTAAATGGTTGCTCTCCCTTATTCTATGTTCCATAGCACTTGCTTCCATCCTATACACCAGCATTCCACCATATAAGTCACATTGAGTGTCGTCTGCAAATGGTTTCAATTTGGACAAATCTAAAATTTGCCGTCTGGTAAAGGAGTTCCCCAAAGAATTGCAGAGCGCGAAGCTGGAAGGTCTGAAAAGACAAGTTGGCTTCTTACAAAAGAAGCCAGGAGAGGTCAGCATCAATGTTTTCAAATACTTTATTGGCTTTCAATTTCAATATGTTTTGGTACATGTAAACAAGCAAGTAAAAGAGCCGCCGCGTAGAAACCTGATAAACTTTACATGACGGTCATTTGACCTTCTTGCCGCGTTTTCAAATCAAGTGATCTTGTGCAGAGGCCTTCTTTCTCTTTTTTAACGAAATTCTTTTTATTTTCTCTTCTGTTAAGATTTATTTTGCTTAATAAAAAACTACAATGTTTTGAAAAGTCATTTGCAGCAATGGTAAATTAATATAACAAATCTTTTGTGAAATTCGTTATATAAAAATGAAACACCTCTATTTTCTGTTTCGTTTTTTTTTTTATTTCGGTTTATTTACAAAACCATGACGAAACAGACTGTGTATCAGAACAATTACGCAAGAAAAATGGATTTACACCGCAGATTGTGTGGCAGTCTGATGACCTCTCCAATTCTGACCGAGTTAGCTGTCGCCGTGATTATAAGTATAAGATCCTTGCAGTTGACATGACCTTTTAAGGGGAGGTAAAAAAAAACAACTTTCACCCTTTACCAGACGACAAAATTTTAGCCTTGTCCAAATTGAAACCATTTGCAGACGACAATTTCAGTGTAGCTCAAATGGTGTAATTTTTCTTTTATATAGTAGAAAACATTGTGAGAAAAGGAGAAAATGCTGGTTACCAGCATTTTCTCCTTTTCCCACAATGTTTTCAGAAGGCTTTTCTTTCCAGGGGCTTCAAAAGCCGGCATTGTGTGGTATAGGGTTAAGAAATTTTTGTAATTGTTATAAGCAACAAGTGATTGTTGAATTCACGAATTTTACTGAAAAATAAGGCCATTGACCTGGTGACACAAATTTCAAAACGCGTCATGTAACCATGTAACTACAAGATAATCCCATGTCATTACAAAGCATTGTTTGTCCACAGGCAAGGATACATGAATTGGTTGACAAAATTTGAACATGAACAAGTTGTTCGGTATTTGTGTCTGGTCTCGTTATTAGACTAAAAAATGGCATGCTCGCGGCTAACGTGAGATACAACTGAGAATTGTGCTTAAAACCGACTTTACACTTAACTCTTTACAAATATGATGAAAATGTAGACTTGTCCAAATTTAAAGCATTTGAAGACGACAATTAAATTGTGGCTTAAATTATGGACTTTGTCTTTGAATGGATAGAAAACATAGTGGGAAGAGAGGAAAGTGCTGGTAACCAGTTCTCGCACAGTGCTTCTCTCTGGAGCCCGTTAAAACTTTTCGGGATTGAGTAGCACGGGGTTTACCACCCAATGTTCAGTTTAATGACCGTGGGGGAAAAGGTTTTTGAAAACATTGTGAGGAAAAAAAGACCCTGCTTGTTCCAATATTGTGTGCGTTTCCCACAGTTCTATCCATTCAGAGACAAATTCCACTCTTGAGTCTATTTAATATTATCGTTTGCATGTGATTACAGTCTGGAAAAATCTAAAGTTTGACGCCTGTTAAGGGTTACACCTTTACCAAATTATGAAGTTTTAGGCCTATTCAATTTCAAAGCACTTGACTAAAAACTCTGTGAGGTAAATTTTACAAACAGAGAGGCCAGCATTGTAAGGATTGGTGGCAAATCTATATATTTATGTGAGAAAAACCATAAAGTGCTCTGCCAAACATTGCAGTGATATCCTCAAGGAAAAGCAGGCATTGGATCTGAAAGAGTGATATTCATAGTACAGAAATGCATGAATAGTCGCACTGGCCTAAAGGATATATATCTGAAACACTGTTCAAAACGGCAGTCAAGAGTACATGCAACTGATACAGTAGGTATAATCTCAGGCCTCTGAAATTCTATTGGCCTATCGTGGGATAAAAATATTTTCATTAGTCTATCACGGGATTACAGAGTTTTTCATTATCGGGCACCGTTACTATAAATAGCACATTGGTGAATCCCTCTTTATCCTATATGATAAGACTATATGATATACAAAGGCCTGTGGTATAAAGCACAACAGGCAGGTTCTATCAAAGAAAATTGCATTCTTATTAAGTGCGCTGTGAAAAGTGTATCTAAATGCATCTGCAAAAAGTTTAACCCTTTGGCTGCTGGGAGCGACTCGCCGACTTTCTGCGGACAGTGTAGATCAAGATCAGACTGCACAGAACGTACAGTCTGGTCTTTGATCTACACTGTCCCTTCACGAGACATTATTCCCCAAAACATAACTTTGAGACAGCAATATTTGGGTTATAAGTATGGAATTGAAACTTTGATTTTCAGTTATAAGGGTTTACCCATTACCACACAATCCCTACTTTTGACGACCCTGAAAAGAAGCCTTTAGAAAACATTGTGGGAAAAGGAGAAAATGCTGGTAACCAGCATTTTCTCCTTTTCCCACAAAGTTTTCCAGCCGTCACAAAAAAAAAAGAATCAAATTTTCTGTCACTTTTATTTTGTCGTCTGCAAATGCTGTCGATTTGGACAAACCTAAAATTGTGTCGTTTGGTAATGAGTCAATACATTACGGAAATGCACGACGACCCCTTTTTACCAGAGTGCAGCTCAATTAATCACTTGATAAGCAACATACTTGATACGTATCCATGGCAAGAAATCGCTTGAAAATTTGACTGATACATTTAATCAATTTTAAATCTGGTAACATGAGGCGAAACAGTTGGAAGGAGATTGACAGGTATTAGCAGGAACTATCTTTATCTGTAACCCCTTAGCACACCGTCCCGAGTTTTGACAATCCCGTGGAAGAGGCCTTTTTGAAATATTGTGGGAAAAGGAGATAATGTTGACCACGTGTATTTTCTCCTTCTTCCACGGTATTTCCAACTCTTTCAAATAGGGAAAAAGTATCATTTTATCCAAATTAATTTTGAAGTGCTGTCTACAAAATTAATGCTCTCAAATTTGACGTGTCAGAAATTTGGTCGTCTGGAAAAGATTTAAACTGGTAAATAAATTGAAAAAAAAAACCTTTCCAGCTATAACACAAGCACCAAATATGGCGATTAGAAAAACAGTTCTTCCCCACAAAAAGTCCAAACATTATGGGATACTGCAGATTCGAGGTCAGACTGTAGATATGAAGTCCTATCTCAACCTATGCAAGCAGACAAGGCTGTATCAATCGACTTAGGCCATGAAAAAACTAATCATCTGGATGCTTAACCTTATTTTCATGTCGATATTTAAAACCTAAATGTTGCTATTTGAAAGTTATGTTTTAGGGAATTATATCTCCTTATCGGACAGTGTAGATGAAGATCAGACTGCACGTTCCGTGCAGTCTGATCTTGATCTACACTGTCCGCAAAAGGTCAGCAGCCAAGGCTTAACAAATGGAAAAGGACGTTGTCAGTGAAAATGAAAGGGTATATTTCCTTTATATGACAGTTTTCATTAGAGTCTATATCACAAGATGTTTTAAGGTGTGATTCAAGATCAGAATGCAGGTTTTATATGGTCTGATCTTGATCAGAACAGTTCGCAAAAGTAAATGACCATGCTTGGGCAAAAGGGGGCTAAATGCATCTCCGTTAAACATGTCATTAAAGTATTATGGATCCTTGAAAACGTCGAATTAATCATGAGGTGCAACGGTCCTATGAAATGCAAAATATTGACCCGTAGCAAGAAGGTTCGGTCCTGGTCAGCCTGCGCGGTCTGTGCAGGCTGACCTGAATCGATACCTGTTGCAGATACAATAAGCCCTGTTTTCAAAGATCATGGCTCAAATAGAATTTCTGCTACCCAGCTGAGGAATGATATAAATACTTGATAAGAATACAGGGAAGTAGCCCTTGGGGCTCAAGAAAAGCCTTGATTTCATCAGCGGAATTGTTTGCGTGAGCTTCTAATTTACCTCTTACTTTAAATCTGAGATGTATAAACAGTCATTTGGGATTGGTGCAAACCATTGATACGTTTATTCCTCGGCCCTTTGCGATTCTTTTTTGCAGGCCCATTTATGTCACCAATGTACATGTACAAGGGCTGACGACTATCCTTACCATTGCTACCCCAGAAGCACTTTTTCACGCATTAGTAAATGGATATGGTTGCGGAGGAGTTTTCTCTTGTACGTTTTTCTTTACATGTATATTGGACGTCTTTCTGGAGTTTTTTTTGCCTAACACCTTCGATGCATGTTAGAAAAGCAGTCAGTGGCTTGAAAAGAAGGTTGTGGCAGTACTGGTATTAGAAAACCAGGAAACACATGTGCAGGTGGGTTGACCGCCGTGATTTGACCTAGGCTGTTTAAATAGTATTAAACTCCAACACAAACAAATAAATATATTGAACCACAAAAGAGTTTCAATATTCATATTCTGGCACCTCTTACCCCTCCACCTTTTCACGATCTCTTTGTTTTTTTTTTAATCTTTCCTGTTTTACAAGTCTTCTCTAATTTTTGTTAAATCTTTGCATTACTTGATCTAACACCGAGACTGACAATGCAAGTTGGATCTATTGGGCTGTCTATGGGTTAATATGTTGGTTTTTAGATATAGAAACTCAGTCTATTTAGAACTAAAGCGTTCAGCATGGCCGAATTCTAGAGATGAAGGTCTGAATTATCCTCAATATTCCCCAGGCCTTTACCGAACGATAAGATTTTGGGCTGGATCAAACTAAGAGCATTTGCAGACGGGGACAAATTGAATGCTGCTTTAGCGCTGATTACTATGATTGCATGATAGGGCAGGAAACATTGTGGGGAAAGGAGAAAATGCTGGTTAGCAGCATTTTCTCCTTTTCCCACAACGTTTTCAAAAAGATTCTTTCTAAGGGTCTTTAAAAAATGATTATGTGGTAAAGGATTTAAGTCACACATAGCAGCCGAAAGGTTACCATTGGTAAAATAATACGACCTCAGGTGTAGGAACGCCAGTATGGCATGATGACGTACATAACACGTGATTTGTGCAATAAATTACCTACTTCCGCTTCCGGTACAGGTGCTCCATCATCACTAGTATTACTTTCAAGTTCAACCTTTAATTCTTTACCAAACGACATTTTTTAGACGGTTCCAAACTGGAAGACTTTGCAGATGACAAAATTAATGTGACTAAAGAATTAAAATTTGTTAAAAGAAGGAAAGAAAGCATTGAGGGAAAAGGAGAAAATGCTGGCATTTTTTCCTTTTCCCACAATATTTTCAAAAGGCTGCATTATCAGGGTCGTAAAAAGCAAGGATTGTTTGGTAAAGGGTTAAACAGCCAAATAACTTACTTTAAAGTCAATAGCATAAATCCAAATATCGTTTTTTCAAATTTATTTTTTTGGGGAAAAATATCGCCTTGTCCGACAGCCCATTTGGTAATAGAAGTGTCGTGTTTATGTCTTTATATATGGCCTGAAACACGTAAAAAGGGACATTCGGACATCTGCGTCAAGTGTCGTTTCGGATCAGCCTGCGCAGTCCGCGCAGGCTGATCCGAGACGGCACTTTCCGTTTTAATGCAATTTTCTGTTTTGTGCGTGTATACTGTAGCACAAAATCTAATGTAGTCGTAAAGTGCCGTCTCGGATTAGCCTGCGAGCACTGCGCAGGCTGACCCGAGACGACACTGTACGCAGATGTCCGAATGTCCCTTTTCGCGTGTTGCAGGCCATATTGAAGTCTCATTCTATTTTGCGCTCTACTGGTTTAACTCATTACCAAGCGGCAATATTTTAGACTTTCCCAAATCGAAAGCATTTGCACACGACAAAATAAAAGTGACCGAAAATTTGAAATTTGTTTTGTAAAGGGTAGAAAACATTGTGGGAAAAGGAGAAAATGCTGGTTAACAGCATTTTCTCCTTTTCCTACAATGTTTTCTAAAGGCTTCTTTCTCAGGGGCGTCAAAAGTAGGGATTGTGTGGTAATGGGTTAATACAGATTGAAATGGAATTAGGGCTCGGATTTAATAGCCATTCTAATTTCTATTCTCATTATAGATGACATGAACTTTCCAAATTATAAAAGTAACACATTTTCATATCGGCCGAACTATTTTGCTCAGTCAATCATAAATTGCGTTAAATTTGAAAAAGAAAAAAAGAACCCGGCATATTTCTGTTAATTTCATCTAGGACCATATAAATGAACTTGGTCTATCAAGGCAGAAGAAAAAGTCTTAAAAATGATCCCCTTTCAAAGTGCTTTGGCTGGACCCTTAAAGAAGTAGGTAAATCAAAGCATTGAGAACGCTGAAGTGGTATTTGTCAAGGAAATCCATTTTTTGGAATTAATAGTTTGAAAGAAAAAGAGACATAGTGTTCAAACAATGGCTTAAAAGTCAACCCACTAAGCAAATAAATACCTTATCGGTTGAAAGGAGAGTACTCATGTACCTTAAAATTATAATTGTGAAATATCTTTAGCCATTTACATTTAATTTCCAATATTACAATCAATTACTTCTATCTATAAATATTCATGAGCAATCAAATGGAGTAGCGGGCATTCATAGGACGAACAAGCCATGAAACGAATTGGTTTTGGAACGAAAAAGCCCAGGGTCAGTTGGCAAATTTGTATCATTGCACAAATAAAAGGCCATGAGCGAGAGAAGCTATTTTCAATGAAAAATAAGTATCTCAACGATCGATGGCTTCGCCCAATGTATTTTAATATGCCATTTCAAATTACATATCTGAGTGCCACCTAAAAACTCATTTGCCTGAGAAAAAATGAGTTTAACTGGGTTTATTTCTTTTGGCTTTGCACAAAATAAGATACATGGTTATCAAAATTCAATCTTGAACTCATAGTGGTATTGTCTTCGACAAATACCACAAAAATCAGGGTCTGACGTTCCGAACAAAACTCATGATGTAATTCACGGGAATTTTCAAAATTTTGAAGTAACAATTTAGATTGGCTATGCCATGTGTCGATGTAAATGGAATTATGATTTACGTCCTGATGTAGGAACACAGTTTCCAATTGGCTAAACCATATGGGTTAGCCCATGAAAAAAAATGCGTAACAAGTTAAGTCTGGAAAATAGCACGGTTTCTTAATAAATTGTTCAGGCAATTAAAGCAAACTATATATATATTACCTTCAAAACCTAAAATTAGACTCGGATTTCATTTTAGAACGGTTCCCGGATGTAACATTCTGAGAAGAATGATCTTGATCTGTATTGTACGTCGAACTTCCACAATTCTCTGCATTCTGTGGGGTCGATTAAACTGATAAAATACCGTTTGCCACAGCTTGAAACCGTAAGATTAATCATAATGACTTCCCATTCTTTCTTTTTTTTTATTCTTTGCGTTTCTGGGCATAACGTGTAAAGAGTAGGAATTGAACATGCCCATGAAGAAAGATGTCTTCCATGTACACTATCGGAAATAAAGAACATTTCTGTTACAAAGAACTGCTCCTCTTCCGAAATAGTTTTATACTAATTCAAGCGATAATTTTCTATTCTGATTTTTTAACCCTGTTCTGAATGATCCCGACTTATAATGACTGAAAGAAATAAAGGTGGAAGGAAGAAGATAAAAAGCATTTTGTCCATTGCCATAGTTTTTTTTTTAAATCAGTATAAGGTTGAATGTATGAAACGGAAAGTGTAGGTCAAAGGTCAAAATACATGCTTTAGGAGCTTGCTGTTTAAGCTACACTGTCTAGAGACATGCTGACTAAGACAGAGAGACCAAAGTCAAGAATAAGTCAATATCTGTCAAGAAGGCCTATGGTGGGCACATGATGGCTAGCCGCAAAGGTGCCGAAAAATGAAAAGATATTCCCTCCATTTCGCATTTGCAGATGTCGTATCAATGCCGCTTTTGCTATAATATATCATAAAAATCTGACAGGCAGACTCTTGTGGTTTAAATCTCCACCAGGTTGCTATAGATATGAATAGAAAGTCAATACAGGGCGACAAGATTTTAGACTATTGTTTCGAAAGCGATTTTGAAATATAGTTGAATGGGTATCAAATAAGGAAGTTCGTTTTTGAAACTGAAACAGTAAAGGAAAATACTTGTCGTCGGCGTTTGCTTCTTTTTCACTACAAAAGGTCTTCCCACGCAGTTTTGATGAAATAAGTGACTGTTTGATGAAGAGTAGAGCAATAACCATTATTTTGATTATCTGATACGCCACAGTCCTCTAGCTGACATTGCGCGAAAATCATCGAGTAGCAATAAGGCTTGTTTTAGCTCCAGATTTCTTTAAACAGCTGATTATATCTGAATGAAAAGCACCAGGTATTGAGCAAACGTTTGTTTTAGTTTGAAATTCAAAGTCACGGTTGTCGCGTAGAAAAGTAGTCCGGTTCTGTATCAAGGATGCCCAAATTAGACAGATGAGTATTTGTAGAATGCCATCTAGCGGGAGATAATGGATCTTGACCAATACCTGTGCTGTGGTGTGGGTAGTTCCGAAGTTTGACACCACTCATGGCGGAATTCAAACCAGGGGCCTTCTATATGAGAGGTCGACGCACGAACACTGTCTGTGAAGCACTAAGGAGTAATTCTGGGAGATTTATCGGATTTTTGACAAGTATTATAAACTTGTTATGCACATTAACACGTAATCATCAAAATGCTCTCAGTATATATGTCAGTATGTCCTTAGCCCATACGTTTCTTAGCACGACTTAACCCATTACCACACGACAATATTTTAGACTGGTCCAAATTGAAAGCATTTGCAGACGACAAAATAAAAGTGACTAAAAATTTTAAAATTTGTTTTGGGAAGAGTAGAAAACATTGCGGGAAAAGGAGAAAATGCTGGTTACCAGCATTTTCTCCTTTTCCCACAATGTTTTCTAAAGGCTTCTTTCTCAGGGGCGTCAAAAGTAGGGATTGTGTGGTAATGGGTTAACTCTTTACCAAACGACATTATATTAGACTTGTCCAAATCGGAAGCATTTGCAGACGACAACATAAAGGTGACTGAAATTTTAAAATTTGTTTTGTGGAGGGTAGAAAACATTTTGGGAAAAGGAGAAAATGCTGGTTACCAGCATTTTCTCCTTTTCCCAAAATGTTTTGAAAGGCTTTTTTTCCACGAGTGTCAAAAGTAGGGATTGTGTGGTAATGGGTAATTAATGCAGACAGTGTAGATTAACATCAGACTGTACAGAAAGTACGATAAGTCAGGATTTTTTTTGGAGGGGGGGTGGGAGCGTGTCAACGCGTAATTCAAATGAAAATATGAACATTTTCTATCGACAATGAAGCCTTTTTGAATTGCAAAACTTCCACTTTTGCAAGACTGACGCAAAACCCTTGAAAGTGAAGAATGAAGAACAGAGCACATGATTTGTGCAGCATGATATTGATGTAAATTTGCAGATTAATAGTAACTGGTAACGGTTCGATGTTAATGGCTCGTCTCAGGTAGAATTGAACTGGGAGAGGTTTCAGTGGTTGGGGCGGTTGATGGGGTGTGTGAATGATTGGTTGTATTGGGGTTTAACGCCACTTTAACAGCTAAAGTCATATCATGGCGGTCGGTGACGCATATGTGTTTCCTGGCTTTCTCACACCGGTACTTACTTTCTTTCTTTCAGCAGAGGTGAGAGGCGAAAATATGCCGGAAAGAAAGGTCGCCTCAATCGGATATCGAACTCACAACCACCAGGTTATGAGTCCGACACGCTACCGCTGAGCCACCCAGGCAAGCGGTGTGTGAATGATGTAGCTGGCGAGACATACATATAGTTATTGACTGGGTACAAAATCGGCGTCACTGTCGAAATATTTGGGAGTTTTTGATTGGATGCTAAAGTAGGCAGCTAATGAAGTGACCTAATTCTAGATAACAATCGGTTCTGCACTGAAAATAAGGTTAATCAGAAATAGATGGTTGCCAATAATTCTGGGGCAATGTGAACTTTTAGACTTTCAAATGAATGGAGTGATTCTTTGACGACAGTGGAAAGAACCAAGTAGTCGATTCTACTGGGTATCGAAAAAGTGATTTTGTAGAATGAACTTAAACTGCAAGACCACAACTAACACAAGCGCAGCAGAGCAAGAAATCTCCTGATCCTGCAAAATACATAGAGGATATTTAGTTTTTTTTTTTTTTTGGTGAAACATAGAAATTTATTTCATCGAGTGAACATCATCGGTAATATTTTCACGAGTGGCGCAAAGTTTACCATTATTTCTCTATAAACTACCAAAAAGCATGTAAAATATGGAGGGTATTTCTTTTTACCTATGGTAAAATAAATAGAAATCTTTCACCGAAAAAAAAAAAACTCAACAATTATTCCATTTATTTTATGCTTTGAGCCCTTTCTGGGAGAACCTTATCAGAATCAAGTACAGTTCTTTTCAGTTATTCCCTGTGGCGTATCCCCCTCTGCAATATCACCCCCTCACAACGTACGTCAGTGTGACGTCACAGGTAGTGTTATCGGACCCTTGTTATAAAGTCAGTGTGCGTGTTTGGTAAGATTGTTTTTTTTTTTTGTAATCGTTCCTTCAAATGATCTGAAAAAGTCTTTAGACCTCCAAAGCGTACAATGCCTAGGGACTTTGTTTTTTGTCAAAGCTTTTGTCAATTACTTATAATAATGGAATGGACTTCGACCAACTATTAAAACCCAATCTTTTTTTGATATTTGTTCAAAGTGTTTGTGCATATAGACATCTGCTTCCTGTCTAAAACATCAGAATATTAAATGTAATCTAATGTCTTTGATAAATACATGAGAGTCTTTTGTATCCATTTGTATCCACCCAAGCTAGCCTCATTCTATCTTCATATCGTACTTACTTTTCAATATAACGGACATAAGTTACGAAAATGCGCAGGTCCGATATCACTTCCTGTAACGTAGGTTGTTACCCTTGAATATAAGAGACTGAGACCTGACGTCACAAAGGATATACGCGCTTTGTGGGAAAAAGGTTTGATGTGTTTTCAAAATATATTGCTTATCTGGAAGGCTGCAAAGCGCGACTCAGTTACCATATTCGGACGTCATAGATCAAGATCAGACTGCACACAACGTGCAGTCTGATCTTGGATCCACACTGTCTGATAAGAAGATATCTCCCTCCAAAAATGCCTTTGAAATAGCAGAATGTGGGTTTTGGTTGTGGGCTTGAAAGTTTCATTTCATTTACCTTGTAGGTTAAAGGTTAATTGTGTATTTTTCTTTTAACCCTTTCCCAAACAAGCCCTGGTTTTTACCTGTCTGCAGTACAAATCTTTTGAAAACACTGTGGGAAAAGGAGAAATTGCTCATCATGAGCAATTTCTCCTTTCCCACAGTGTTTTCTACCCTTTAGAAGAACTTTATACCACTTTCATCAAATTTAATATTGTTGTCTGCAATCTCTTTCAGTTTGGAAGAGTAAAAAATTTGTCGTTTGGGAAAGGGTTAAATAACGTTGTATCATACAAAGCTTGTAAGGAGAAATTTATTGTCTCAAAGCTATTCGTATATAGGAAAAAAATTCAAGACAAACTGGAGTATTTGATGTCTACCAAGTTGAATAATGGCAAACAGTGTATACCTCACCAGGCACTTCTAAAAGGGGAAACTCATCCGAATTCACGGTGTTTGCCCAAGGTATAGGGGGACGGTCTCGGAATCCTGCACACCCATTTGACGAAAAGAGATCAACGATAGTGAAGGTCAGGTTAGGTTGATAATTCAAAAGTGATTGCATAACAAGGTACAGTGACCACTTTCCATTATAGGAAATGTCATTAAAGCGAAAAGTGTCAACCCTGGTCAGCCTGCGCAATTCGCGCAGTCTGACCAGGGATGACACTTTTCGCAGTTCCCAGATGGTCCCTTTTTGCGTGATCGGTCACATTTGTTTGCAGCGTATAATAAAAATGTTTTGGCAGTATAGGAAAGCTGTTGCCTTTGTAATGATACGCACGCTCGTCGGAAAATTTAAACCTTACAGTGATAGGCAAAACTATACAAGTTTTTGAAGACCGTTTAGATCAGGGCCAGAATGCACAAAAAGTAGAGTCTAATTTTGGATCTACATTGTCCGATACGGTGCGATTAGTGTGAGGAAAATAACTTTGAAAATTCAATTTTAAGATGTTAAAAATCGGTTGTAAATTTTCATGTATGAATTCTTAATTCAAATGTTTAAATAATAAAAAAAAACTGTGTTAAAAGGGGGCTCAATGCATCTGCATCGACCCATGTCAGCCTGCGCAATCTGCTTAGGCTGACCTAGGCGGACAACCTCTTCCCTAATGGTCAATTTTCTGTATGTCAAGGGATAAGACTACTTCATGACTAAGTCGATTGTTTGATAAAAAAGTGGTTATTATGGATACAAAATTATGTGATGATATGCTTTGCATCGAGAATCACAGAAATGGACATGGTCCCCTTTTGCCAGAACATTGCTCTTTACTCATTACCACACGACAAAATTTTAGGTCTATCCATGTCGAAAGCATTTGCAGACGACAAAATAAACGTGACTGAAAATTTTGAGTTTGTTTTGTGAAGGGTAGAAAACATTGTGGGAAAAGGAGAAAATGCTGGTTACCAGCATTTTCTCCTTTTCCCACAATGTTTTCCAAGGGCTTCTTTCTCAGGGTCGTCAAAAGTGTGGTGTCCGTGGTGGTGAGGTAGAACGTCGGCCTCATAACCTAAGGGTCCTGAGTTCGATACCTGGGAGCGGGTGTCAACTTTGGGATTTTTCATTGGCCCACACATTCGGCGCGAGTACTGGTGTAGTTCCCAGGAAGCAGAATTGAGAGAGATTAGTATAAGTTGAAAGAACTTGTTTCTCGATCGATGTAAAATAAATATCTTTAAACTAAACTAAAAGTAGGGATTGTGTGGTAATGGGTTAAATACTTCTTTTCTAATTATTTCTAATGACGATGTTAATGATGATGCTGATACTAGTTTGATGTATAGCTGTTCATACTGACCTGCACCATTCATTTTGGCAGAACAAGGCATAATCATACGAAATGCCGCACTGTAAAAATCCAATGGAAATAACCTGTGAACAGGAAACAGTGGAGCGAGAACCTCGTTGTGCGGTTGTGTGTCGGTAAAACTGTTAGCGTATTTACATTGTACCTTTGACGATGGAAAATTCTTCTTTTATATACTTTGTAAGATTGAATGAAAGTGACAATGGCACGCTATTTGATAGACAAACATTGCTAGAACAGAGTCTTGGTTCCAGATATATGGAGAAATGGTTGCTTATTTTGTTAAATATTATTTATATTACGTTATTTGTGACTGGATTATTTGGAAATGTGTGTACTTGTATCGTCATTATAAGGAATAGGTAAGTTACTTGATGGTTTTAAAAGCAACAAATAACAAAAATTTAGATTCGTCCAAAGTGAAGGGATTTGTAGACGTCTAAATAAATATTGCACTAATAAGAAAATCTTTGCTTTTAAGGGTAGAAAAAAATTGAGAAATGGGGAAAATACTGGTTACAAACAGTTTCTTTTCTTTGTCCCAAAGCCCTTCCAAAAATATCTTTTATTGGAATTATTAAATCTCGGGATAAATGTGGTAGAGGGCTAATTTCGAATACTTTAGTTTTACTCATTAACAGACAACAAAATCGTAGACGTATCCAAATAGGAAACATTTGCAGGCAAGAAATCAAAAATGGTTCAAAATATTATTTTTGTCTTTAATAGTTTAGAAAACATTACGGAAAAACGGAGAAAATGATTGTTAACACCATTTTCTTCTTTTCCAACAGTTTTTTTTAAAGATTTCTTTCTAAAGATCGTTAAAGCCTGGAGTTATTCAGTAAAGGTCTAAACATAGCTTTTTCTTTTATGAGACATTTAGGTCTGCAACACGAGAAAAGGGACTTTCGGACATTTGCGTGAAGTGTCGTCTCGAATCAGCCTGCGTAGTACGCACAGGCTAGTCCGAGACGGCACTTTACGTCTACATTAGATTTTGTGCGGCAGTTGACATGCTTAAAACAGAAAATTGCATGAAAAACGGAAAGTGTCGTTTCGGATCAGCTTGAGCGGATTGCGCAGGCTTATTCGAACCGACACTTTACCCAAAGGTCCGAATGCCCTCTTTCGCATGTTGCAGCTCAATAATAAAGAATAAGCACTATGATCAATTAACAAAGATAATGTTGAAGAAATTGACGAGAAGGAAAGCAGCTTTCTTCTTCAATTTCCGGGTAGCTGTCATTGCGTATAAAGAGCATCAAAAGAAGAAACTTATTCTTAACTCATTACCAAACGACAATATTTTAGGCTTGTCCAAACCGAATACATTTGCAGACGACAAAATAAAAGTGACAGAAAATTTGAAATTTGTTTTGTGAAGGATAGGAAACATTGTGGGAAAAGGAGAAAATGCTGGTTAACAGCATTTTCTCCTTTTTCCACAATGTTTTCTAAATGCTTCTTTCTTACGGTCGTCAAAAGTAGGGATTTTATGGTAATGGGTTAAAAGCAGACAATATTTATAGCCAAGTCTAAACTGAAAGTTTTGCTGTTACCAGCATCTAGTTTTGCTCAAAAGGTCTCGGCGGTCAACAAAATCACAAACAGCTTTAAAATTCATATTTTAGTAGACGTCTATCTTTTTGTTGAATGATGTTTCTTATTTGAATTGATATCGATAATGCTATAAGCGGTGTCTGCCATAGTTCATTTGATTCTGCACAGTTCATTATTTATCATTTGTGTATGAATAGCAATTCGCTAGAGTGTGAATCTTCAATTATAGTTCTATGATAGGAATCTTGCCTGGAAATATCGCCGTCATACGAGACTTGGTGTTTATGGTGATGTTGGGTTGGTTGGATTGAACGTTATGAGCGGTCCGATCTTTAACTACAACCTCTGCAAAATAAACTTAATCCTTAGGTTACGAAATGCGACACATTGACCTTTTGCGGACAGTGTAGATCAATATCAGACTGCACATAATGTGCAGTCTGATCGTTGATCTACACTCTCCGATCCGGAAATATTTTTCCGCAAAATATACATTTGAAATAGCAATAGATACGGAATACCGTTAGGGCCATCGCCTTTGAATGTGTTAATTTGAAACACGATACTCGATAGTACGATGAAGATAACGCGAAACAACGAAACCACGATGGTGAAAACACGATAGTACGATGACGATAACACGATACTACGATGGTGAAACTACGACAATACGATAGTACAATGATGATAGTGCGATATAGTATCGTGTTTTCACCATCGTACTGTCGCAATTTCACCATCGCAGTATCGTATTTTCTTGTTTTCACCATCGTGCTATCGTAGTACCGCATTTTCATCATCGTACTATCGTATTATCGTCATCGTGCTATCGTGTTATCGTCATCGTGCTATCGTGTTATCGTCATCGTACTATCGTGTTTTCACCATCGCACTATCGTGTTATCGTCATCGTACTATCGTGTTTTCGTCATCGTACTATCGTGTTATCGTCATCGTACTATCGTGTTTTCGTCATCGTAATATCGTATTATCGTCATCGTACTATCGTAGTTTCGTCATCGTACTATCGTGTTATCGTCATCGTACTATCGTGGTTTCATCATCGTACTATCGTATTATCGTCATCGTAGTATCGTGTTTTCACCATCGTACTATTGCCTTCCGGTGCGCATGCGTATCCTAAAATATTCAATACCTACAGGACAACAGTACACATGGACGAGTTTATAAAAAGTCATTTTGAGAGAGGCTATACTAGTCCATAGATATCCGATATTTTTCCAGTACCAAAGTTCTTTAACTCTTCCACTGCCCGTGTGGATTAAAATCGCTTTTGGAGAGCTGGAACTGTGGATTAGAAAGTGCAGTCTGCTACCTGACGCTTTTTTTTTTTTAGCAAAACCATCTTACAGTACAAGAGTAATCTCATTTCAAGCTTTGAAATACCCTGTTTTGGTGGCAAAAAAATTACAAGAAACATTAACCCAACTAGATTGTGGAACAACACATACATGTAAATTTTTAGAAAAACATTTTCCTGTTCTATAAGTATGTATCCTAAACAAAGGTGAAATGGGATTTGTAAATCGAAAAAGAAGCAGGTTAAATATAGGCTTGATTTGTTTGCGGAAGAAATACAGAAGTTTATGAAAGGAATATACACATTATCCTTTAGTTATTTGGTTGTATGGTGTTTTACATCATTTTCGGTATTGTTTTAGTTTTATCACTGCAACCAGTCCACCTATCCATGCTTTCCCATAAATTCTGTTTCCGGTACTCCCCACAATATTTTTTTCGAGCTACTAGCTGCTTTCCCACATAACTATCATAAGAACAATGATCAGCAGAGAGAGAGGAATGAATCCTGTCACAATAACTATCATCAATCAAACCAGTGACCTCTGTTCTCAAGTCTTGTACACTACCGACTGAGATGCCAGAGCTTGGAAGATTATGCTCTAGACAATTAGTCGTACCCAATTATGGGAAAAACAAAAGAAGCCATTTTACCCCCTAAATACCCCTTTCTGAAGTCACTGATACAAATTTGTTGAAGTCAAAGGCAAAAGTTCTTGATACAAATTAAATTTCTGACTATATCAATGTTTATAAAAAGTTAAGATAGTGGAGAAAATCTAGTTGAAAAAAAAAAAAAACAGTTCTATGTCGGATTTGAACCTTGGTCTACTTCACATTAAGCAGGTGCTTTATCCATAAGGCCATTGACTCCGAAATTGTCTAAGAGGGTAGATAACCCAATTTACTGGCATAGCCTCTCTCAAAATGACTTTGAATAAACTCTTCCATGTGTACTGTTGTCCTGTAGGTCTTGTACGATGACGATAGTACGATAGTGCGATGGTGTAACTACGATAGTGCGATGGTGAAAACACGATAGTACGATGATGATACCACGATAGTGCGATGACGAAAACACGATAGTACGATGACGATAATACGATAGCACGATGGTGAAAATACAAAAATACGATACTAAGATGGTGAAATTACGACAGTACGATGGTGAAAACACGATACTATATCGCACTATCATCATCGTACTATTGTATTGTCGTGATTTCACCATCGTAGTATCGTGTTATCGTCATCGTACTATCGCGTTTTCACCATCGTGGTTTCGTTGTTTTGCGTTATCGTCATCGTACTATCGAGTATCGTGTTTCAAATTAACACATTCAAAGGCGATGGCCCTACCGGTATTCCGTAAATAGATCTACATCTATTTGGGATTCTACTACCGTCCTTAAAGTTTCATTAGTTTATCTAACTAGGTTATCTTAACCCTTAGGTTGCTAGGCGCGACAGACTGACCTTTTGCAGATAGTGTAGATCAATATCAAACTGCACAATCATCGTTGATCTGCACTCTTCCATCTGGCGAATCTTTTCCGTAAAATATACCTTTGAAATAGTAACATTTGGGATTCTACTACTGTCCTATAGGTTTCGTTTGTTTATCTAACCAGGTTAAGGGTTAATCTATGTGCAGAATATTGATATATCGTCGGTTTGCTTAAAACATCGTAACGAGGTTTTGGAAGCAAACCGACGATATAACTTTAAAAAAATTATTATAATAACTTTTTCTTAGCGGTTCATTTCAATGCTGGACAGTGTGGATCAAAGATCAGACTGTACGTTCTGTGCAGTCTGATCTTGATCTACTCTGTCCGCAAAAGCCACGTAAATCGTGCCCAGCCCACAAGGGATCGGTGTGACATATTTGATGTCAGTTTCGTTAACCAGTATCTGACAGAGTTCATTTCATTCTGCACAGATCATCAGCTTTCCCACTTGTGTGAATAATAAATCGCTAGCTTCTGATTCCACACAGTTAAAGCGGTGATACGAATCTCGTATGAAAATGTTTCCGTCCCTAGGGGCTCGGTCGGTGATCAAAAACGTTTGGTTGTTCAATCGGAGAGCCCCGGTTCAATCCCGCCTGACTGTGCTGTTCAGTGTTGTAAGTGTTCTTACGAACAAAGTCCGTAACCAAGAAACAAATGAAGAAACGCATTTTTCACATAACTCCCCTTGTTTTCAATGTACAGCCATGACGAATTTTCTTGTCTCACACACGTGTGACATAAGAAAATAGTGCTGTACTTGGTCAACACTCTGTAATAATGCGCTTCATTTCTAAAACATTGCTGACCGAGGTTCCTGAAGGAAATTAGCGGTCAAAAGTCTTTTCATGATAAAGTTGTTAATTTAATAACACTTTTAGACTCTTGAAAACGAAAATCAATATTATATATATATGCAAATTTCTTCGTAACTATTTTTGTTCGTAATGTACCTGTCAAAGTAAGCGCAAAGGCTTCATGTCAATTTCACTACACATGATCCATGTATGCCTCTTGTTTAACACATTTTAGACAATATTTCTTGTTATACAGTAATGTGATAAAAAGAATCTGACATTCGTAGGCTTTTGAGGTAAAAATTTATTAAACTCGTCGACAAAAAATGTTATTAAGCTCGCCAAAGGCTCGCTTAATAACATTTTTGTAGACTCATTTAATGAATACTTATCTCAAAAACCAACTCAGAGTCCTTTAACCTATTACTACACAATCCCTACTTTTGACGCCCCTGAGAAAGAAGCCTTTAGAAAACACTGTAGGAAAAGGAGAAAATGCTGGTAACCAGCATTTTCTCCTTTTCCCACAGTGTTTTCTACCCTTCCCAGAACAAATTTCAATTTTTCAGTCACCTTCATTTTTGCAAATGCTTTCAATTTGGACCAGCCTAAAATTTTGTCGTGTGGTAATGAGATAAATCAAAATACAACCGCATCTGGTGGGATTCGAACCCATGACGGACAAATATCTTCGTTTTTCGAGGTTTCAAAGATCAATACCATAATCACTGAGCCGAATAGATATTTCCCCAACGCAGTTGTCAGGTATTGTATTGAAATTGTGAAGAAGCTATACATGAAGGAGTGGTTTCCCGTAACAGTTTTCTTTGGCAAGACACTGGAGAGTTCGGGTCTATAGAATTGGTAAAAGGAAAGGGGAAAAAACACGAAGAGGTGGGCTTCCGCCGTTATATGACTGCAGAACGCGTGAAAGCGACTTAAATACCATATAAACCCAGACAAAATAACCAACAGTGTTAATTTAAGAGCAGTTGGCATCTTCTGTACTGTCCAATCGTGATTGCGGACGAAATATTATTTAGTTGTGCTAAATGCACCATTGGTTTATGTTAACATCACTATTTTTTTTTGAAGTGGCTTCTATAGGAGTTTGTTAAATATGAGCCATGCTCTGTGAAAAGGGGGCCTAATGCATCTGCGAAAAGAATTGACCCATGTCAGCATGTTGTCTGCAAATGCTTTGAATTTGGACAACTCTAAAAACCATGTCGTCTGGTAAAAATAGTAAGGCGCTATCTGCTGGAGTTCATTCGATTCTACACAGTTCAATTGTTATCCAGGATAATCAAAGCACTTGATTGCAATCTTTAATTTTTCCTCTACAATTCTACTGATGATGTATCGCTTTTCAGGGACTTTCACGTTTGGATGGCGTTTTACGCCGCTTCCAAACCCAATGAACCATGCTCTGTGAAAAGGGGGGGCTTAATGCATCTGCAAAAAGCATCCACCCATGTCAGCCTGCGCAGTCCGCGCAGGCTGACATTGGGTCAATACTTTTTGCCTTTTTATAAATTTTCTTAATGTCTAGGAATAAATCTTCCTCCAGAATCGATCACTCATCAGACATTTTAGGATATTATAGAGTCATAATTATGTGTTGACTTGTGTGGTAAAATACGTCTTAAGTTCCACTTTCGTATTTTGATTTTCGAGATTCACAGAATTCACACTCAAAAAAGAAAATTCTATTTTCGTTTCTTGATTATCAGGATCTAAGTGTTTTTTTTTTTAACTTCGAAAATCGAAAACAAAACGAAAATTGAACTAACTTCCCTCACGGCTGCTTCATGGCGAAAGTTAGTTCTATAATATGATTTCTCTGTATCGTGACGGCACCCTGGTTTTTACGGGTCTGGAATAGTAGCCTTTTGAAAAAATAGTGGGAAAAGGAGAAAATTCTGGTAACCAGCATTTTCTCCTTTTCCCACAATGTTTTCTACCCAATCATAGTCAGAAATCATCTTTTCAGCAAGAGTTGAATTGTCGTCTGCAAATGCTTTCAATTTGGTCTAGTCCAAAAGTTTGTCGTTTGGGAAAGGGTTAAAGGCTAGGCCGATATGGTCAGCTTCCCAATCAGGGATCGAACCCTGAAACTTTGTATTTCAAACCCGACGCCCAGAATACTTGGTCACAAAAAAGTACTATCTATTAGAAATAAGACTTTTTAATGGCTGATAAGTCAAACTCCGAGTCATCTGGGATACGATCTGGTTTTTATCGATCTGGCAATGAAAGCAGGGTATTTTTTAGAAGTTAAGAAACAAAAAGTCAGTCTAAATAGAAAAACAAAAATGGCATGGGCTCAATCTGGTAATGGAAGCACTGTATTTTACATCTATGTTAAAAAACTGAATCAGTTTATATAGTAAAACACCTAGCTGCCTCCACAAACACTTCTCAAAAGCGAATAGAAATGTTGTGCCTCCGCTCATGCGGCGCCAGAACAAGTACGATGGAAAAAACATAACATTATTCCTTCTGTCATCCTGTGAGTTGGCGTATGTGTGATTCTCATCTTTTTGTTTTGTATTATATTTCTATCAATTCAGTTCACTCTTTTATATGTTCCTGGAGCTTCTTTACAAGAGCTTAGCACAGTTCTTTTTTTAAGTCAATCGCTGCATTTCCCCAACGAAATGTAAAGAACGAACACCATAAACATGAATTTCAACACACAAATCCCTCGACGTTGTCCAATTACAGCAGAACTGTAACTATTTTCAGTGGGATTAATTTTATGCATAAATCGACGAGTAATTAGTGTCATGTCTAATCTCAAAGTGCGCTAATATTATTTCTGATCAGATATTAGCCAACATCCTCTTTCCGGGGCCCATAATAAAAAGAAACACAACATCCACCAATTCATTCCCATTCCAGATTTATAAAGTAGCGAAACTTTCGATTAAAATAACCACTTGGTTTAGCCAACCCAAAGTTGCATAAATTTGAAATTTTAGAAACTTTTGAGAATAAGACAAAATTCTGAAGGGTGGTTGGTGATTACGGCTCTTAGTCTCTGTACGGCTGCTTGGCAAAAGAGAAGTTAACATAGCGTCACGACATCAAATTGTAATCAGTTCAATCTTCAAAATGTCACCAAATGATATCTTCATAACCTGTCACCTTGCATCAGAACTTTAAATAGATAGATAGATAGATAGATAGATAGACAGATACATACATACATACATACATACATAGACCGACCGACCGACCGACTGAAAAATGAATTGAATGATCGATCGATCGTGTGGAGTATCAGGTCTTACCGGTATCTCTTTTAAAATCTGCTGCTTTCAGATTTATTTTAGGATGTGATGAGATAATCATCAACGCAAGTTATCGAAACAAAATCACTAATCATCGATTCTCGGCTGAACACTATCTTGACCTTGTCAGTTTTGGCGTCGAGCCATCTGCTGTTGTACTTTGTACTGACATGCCTTGTTAACCAAGTAACAATAATGATATGACTGCAATGTTACAGCTGCATTATCAAGGTAAGCACGTGGTTATTGTTTTGATACACTGCAAGGATTAACCCATTACCACACAATCCCTACTTTTGACGACCCTGAGAAGGAAGCCTTTTGAAAACATTGCAGGAAAAGGAGAAAATGCTGGCAACCAGCATTTTCTCCTTTTCCTACAATGTTTTCTACCCTTCCCATAACAAGTTTTACTTTTGAGTCATGTTTAATTTGTCGTCTGCAAATGCTTTCAGTTTGGACAAGCCTAAAATATTGTCGTTTGGTAATGGGTTAAGGATGGGATTTTGAAGAAAATGGCTTTTCTGTAATTTCTGCATTACTCATTACCAAACGACAATATTTCAGACTTGTCCAAATCGAAAGCATTTGCAGACGACAACATAAAAGTGACTAAAAATTTGAAATTGGTTTAGTAAAGGGTAGAAAACATTGTTGGAAGAGAAGAAAATGCTGGTTACCAGCATTTTCTCCTTTTCCAACAATGTTTTCTAAAGTCTTTTTTCTCAGGGTCGTCAAAAGCAGGGATTGTGTGTAAATGGGTTAACTTTGTCGATCGATTACTGCAGTAGATCAAGCCAACATAAGTCCTGATTTAAAGACAACTTGATGATGTCACAATGTTTCAGATATCTTGCAAACACCTTTTCACGAATTCTTAAACCTTTGCCGCACCATTCCAACTTTCAGCAACCATCAAAAAGGAATTTTTGAAAGCACTGTGGGAAAAGGGAAAATGCTGGAAGCCAGCATTTCTCCTTTTCCCATTTTTTTTCTACCATCCTTTCAATTTTTGTCAAATTTACGTTTTTGTCTGCAAATGCTTTCATTTGGACAAGTCAGAATTTTTTCGTTTGGTAAAGAGCGAAGCGATTTGAGTCCCGAATCTGAAATGTGAAGACATGGATTCTTGCAAGGACGTGATTCTTGGTAGCAGATAAGCTTCCACTGCCTGTAACTGAATGACAGAGACATAATTTTTCACGTCATATTTGAAGGACTAAAGATTCCTTTACTATGAGCTATTTCACTAAGAATGCCTGAAATTGTGGACCAGTGATCAGTATATTATTTGAATTTGTTAGAAATTTGCTAGAAAAGCCTTTCACTCCACTTTTATCCCGGTTTCAGTCATTTCCCTGCGACAAACCCTTACAGTCTGATCTCTTTCTACCATTTACTGTCGCTGGAAGCAAATGAATCTGGATTAAACGTGTTCTGGTTAAACTCCAAGAAGGCAGGAAGTGGAATATGATGTCGTCGCCTTAATGGTGCATTCAATGCAGACAATTGACAATGGCATACACAAATTCAATTGATGCAGCGTCAATTTTATATAGGCATCTATTTGCTCAGGCTCTTTGAACCGGTTGATTCAATTTGCATATTGCTATTCTATACTGGAGGTGGGAGGACACACCATTATGGCGCTTGAGAGGTTAAACTCTTTAACCACTAGGCCGCTTACTGACCTTCTGCGCACAGTTTAGATAACGATCAGACTGCAATGAACGTGCAGTCTGGTCTTGGATCTACACTGTCCGACAAGGAGATACTTTCCCGCCAAAAAATAACTTTGAAATAGGAATGCTTCGATTTTTACTATCAACTTAAAAGTTTCATCTTAGTTATTAAGCAGGATAAGGGTTAACTGACAAAAGCGACTTAAAGACTGATGCGGATAGCGTAGATCAAGATCAGACTGCACAGAGTTTGAGTTTTATCTTGGAAATAAAGATACACTGTGGGTTGCAGCTGCTCTTAGTATTCTGAACTCCGTCTTCTACACTTGCCGTGTTTTTTTTCTTAGTATAAACCCAAATCTAAAAAAATTACTAGTATATATTGTAAGGTAGGATAAAATAAATGTCCATAACCCATTACCACAAAATCCATATTTTTGACGCCCCGAGAAAAAAGCCTTGAAAAAACATTTGGGGAAGAGGAGAAAATGTTGGTAACCAGTATTTTCTCCTTTTCCCACAATGTTTTCTACCCTTCACAAAACAAATTTCAAATTTTCAGTCACTTTTATTATATCATTTGCAAGTGCTTTACATTTGCACAAGCCTAAAATTTTGTCATTTGGTAATGAGTAAAAAAAACCAGGGTCCTTGGCAACGTATTATTATATGCTTTTAAAAAAAGGAACCAGAAAGCCTAAAATAACGAAGTAACTATTAACACTCTATTTATAATTACAAATGAAACATTTTGCTTCCGCAAATAGTTCATTAATACTGTGTACCGACTGTGCTGTATATAAGATGTACAAATTTTTTTTTTGATTTGCCGATGGCCTTTATTCAATAAACCCATTACCACACAATCTCTACTTTTGACGCCTCTGAGAAAGAAGCCTTTAGAAAACATAGTGGGAAAAGAAGAAAATGCTGTTAACCAGCATTTTCTCCTTTTCCCACAATGTTTTCTACTATTCACAAAGCAAATTAGAAATTTTCAGTCATTTTTTTTCTCGTCTACAAATGCTTTCGATTTGGACAAACCTAAAATAATGTCGTATGGTAATAAGTTAAGCCTTTGTTATTGTCATTGCCATCAGATGCTTAAGTGCGATGAAAAGTACATGTTAACCAATCTTGAAACCTGACGGATTCTAGTTCAGAGTTTTAAGTTGATGGCAGGATTTAGAAATGGAATCTATAAATATGAGACACAACACGGACCGACTGTTGAATACAGATCAGTGCTTGCTTGATTTAGAGGTACCAGAGCTATCATTCAGCATCCAATCTTTATAATGTTCTCAGCCCAGCCCCGAGAAATTTCAAAGCAATTCAGTTTCTGATTGGGAAAACGAAATAGTTTTGCACAGACACTGTACTTTTTTAACCTGGTGTAAGACTAGTATGTTAGAATGGAATCCCTGGCTCTTGCCTTCTCCTAAGCCCAACATAGTCACAATAAGAATCCTTATATTTACTTTTTTACATATTCTTCGTAGTGGCAGCTCTCTTTTCAGCCGTTCATAAAAATCATTATAATCTTAAATCAAAATATGATTGTAATTTAACACCCTGTTAGAGAACTAATTATCGCACAGGCGCGTTGCTAGGCAACAAAGAACATACAAATCGTATAATTTTGTATAGAAATTGCCTTAAATCTAGTTGCTAGGCAACAAAAACCACCGCCATATTTTCTGTTTAAGAAAATCATCTTTCATTCTGAACGCAATATTTCAATATTTCGGGAAGTAATTATTTCCTTCGTGAACAGAGATATCAAATTAAAGTCATTGATCTCTTTGGTAGACGGCACCCTGAGGGTGTTCGCGAAATAAGTTGCACATTTCAGTCACATGGAAATGAAAGATAATCAAATATTGCAATTTTAAAGTTGTATTTGAACAAAATGTCGTTACAAATCGGACAACGTGGGTTAGAGGTCAGACTGCACGTTTATCAGACAGTATAGAGCCATTGATAGAAAACAGATGAGGCTTTTTTCACAGTCTAACCTTCATCCGTACTGACTCAACTCAGAAAGGACATGAATAAATGTGAACAGATAGAAGACCCCATGATACTCATGGCCACCGGATTCTTTCTTTTGTCGTCTCAGGCCATTGTTTCGATGATTGTTATTGTGAAGAGTCATTTCAAGGAAAAAAGAATATTACCAGACTTAACTCTTAATCTAAAACTGTTGAGCAGGCAGGGAATGCCCAGCCACTCAATATATATATTTTATGCACATTATAAATGAACATATTTCTTTTTCATTTAATAACCTCTTTTCATCAATCCAACATTGACTTTCAAACCTTTTTATCACTTTCTTAAATCTTATTGTTTAAAACTTTTGACTATATAGGGATTGCCCTGTAACTCGATAATGCCCTTTATGCATACTTATTTATTCAGTTCTTATCATTTAAAAACTTTTGAGTATATAGGGATTGCCCTGTAACTCGATAATGCTCTTTATGCATACTTCTTAATTCAATTCTTTTATTGTCATTTATGTATTCAAACTTTATTCAGTTTAAACAACTCCACTTTCATTATCTTTTAACACAGATATGCGCGCTAAATGACCAAAGCTGTCGATGCGCAATAAAACAACACTCATTCATTCATTCATTATTGTGAAGAGTACTGGCAAAAGAAACTCCAGGAACGCATGGAAAAGTGCTCTGCTCTCCGCTGTATAAATGAAATAATGTTGATTATAGCGTCAAAAACCATACAACCAAATCAAGTATACCACAAAGTACTTTTTCAGGTGACAGATTGGTGTAACTATGGTACTTAGGTACTATTTTGGTATTCTTTGACTTACACTGCCTATTCTAATTGTGGACATTTTTTTTCATATCTGGGCTAGAATTTACGACCCGGGTCAGCTTGAGGACTGCACAGGCTGGCATGGGTCGTAACTTTTTATAGATGCCTTGCATAGAGCATGATTCACGTATTTCGTCGGTTTACTTCAAAAACCTCGTAACTACAGCTTGTTTCACGCTGTAGATATGAGGTTTTTGAAGTAAACCGACGATTTGTTTCAATATTCCATTGAGGGTTTATCCATTTTACATCTCTACCATCTACACTCCACAGGTTATCATAGATTCTGCACGATAAATATGATAGCTAGCTATCGGCATTGTATCTGGAAATAGGAATTTCTTCAATGTCAGTAGCTCGAAAGAAAGATGTAGGCTATTGATACGATAATTTCTTCTTACAAATCCTCAGTCTGTTATGCGCGACTAGGGAACCCTTTTGCGGTCAGCGTAGAGCAAGATCAGACTACACAGAACGTGCAGTCTGATCTTGGATCTACTCTATCCCATAAGGAGATATGTTTCCGAAGAAAAATACTCATGAAAAAACTAAACTTAGGATTTTACTATCGGCTTGAAATCTTCATTTCAGTTATTTAACCCTTTACCACACAATCCCGACATTTAACGACCTTGTGACAGAGGCTTTATGAAAACACTCTAGGAAAGGGAGAAAATGCTAGTAACCAGTAATTTCTCATTTTCCAACATTTTTTCCCTTCCTAAAACAAATTTTAACTATTGAGTTACATTTATTTTGTCGTCTGCAAATGCTCTTAATTTGGAACGGTCTAAAACTTTGTCGTTTGATAAAGAGTTAAGTGTCAAACACTCGGCGTCTTCGCGCGAAACAGTACTTTTTAGCTGATATTGTAGATACAAAATCAGACTTCACAGAACATGGAATCTGATCTTTGATATACCCGTTCACAGTCCGATGTGGTAGTATTTTTTCGAAAGGAAAAAAAAAACTTGGAAATTAAAATGTTTTGGTGAAAACCATTGGTTAAAAATATTTATTTTCAACTAATGAAGTACTCATAGCTTCCTATTTCTTAGAACCTTTAATTAACCCATTACCACACAATCCCTACTTTTGACGCCGCTGAGATAGAAGTCTTTTGAAAACACTGTAGGAAAAGGAGAAAATGCTGGTAACCAGCATTTTCTCCTTTTCCCACCGTGTTTTCTACCCTTCCCAGAACAAATTTAGATTTTTCAGGCACCTTTATTCTGTCGTCTGCAAATGCTTTCAATTTGAACCAGTCTAAAATTTTGTCGTGTGGTAAAGAGTTAAGATTTCCTGAAAGGTAGAAAAATGAAAATTGGCATAGCAATACATTGATGTTTGAATGAAATGAGTGGCATTCTAAAAAGGAGTATCCAAGGAAAAAACGGAAGTGCGCATGATAGTAAATTAGAGGGGAAATGATACTTACTTCTTTTTTTCACCAGGCGACAATATTTTAGCATTTCTGAAAGCAGTGGCAGACGATAAAAGGATGTTATACTGAAAATGTTTGAAACCTTGTGCAAGAAGAAAATTAGAAAATGCTGTTTACCGCCATTTTCTCCTTCTTTTCCCCATATATTTTTTTTTTCAAAAGCGATCATCTTAAAAGTCTGTTAAACACAGGTGGTGTTGAAATGGAATGAACTGTTAATCTGTTATCCCTTCACCTAACAATCCCTGGTTTTTACGACCCTGAGATAGAAGCCTTTAGAAAACATTGCATTTTCTCCTTTTCTCACAATGTTTTCTACTCTGCTGGAAACAATTCTCAATTTTTTGTTATATTTATTCTGTCATCTGCAAACTTGTGCTTTCAACTTGGAAAAGTCTAAAATTTTGTTGTGTGTTAAAGGCTTGAATTAATGAAATCAAACCTTGAAGTCATTAGGAAAAATTCCAAATGAGCCATGCTCTGGTAAAAGGAGGCTTTATGCATCTCATTTATCCATGACACCATGGCATTACATTTTTATGGATCTATAGCAGCCACCTTTTTCAATAACTGACTAAATCATGGGGTAGAGTGGATCTTGAATATGCAGAAAATTGAACAATGGCGAAAAGCATTGGCTCAGGTCAGCCTCCGCGAACTGCGCAGGCTGACCTGAGCCGATACTTCTTCGCAGATGCATTAAGCCCCTTTTTCACAGAACATGGTTCAAATGTTTTCCAAAAAGAAAAAATATGTAGGGGGGGGGAATATCCTAATCGGACTGTGTAGATTTAAGACCAACTTTCTGTGCAGTCTGATCTCGATCCACACTGTCTTCAAAAAGGCCTTTTTTATTGCGCCCAGCAGCCTAAGCATTAATCCCTAGAGTACGAGTCTGGCTATCATTTCTTCCGATTAGGATTCCGTACAAATTGTACTGAAGTGTCTTTCTTATGCTGTTGCAGGTTGTTTTTTCTTAGACAGTTACGACCGAGAGATAATTGCGTTCCTTTGTTTTTATCATAACTCTTGTACTTAGGCTTAAGTACCCATTGGAAAGCGATTATACACATCATTTCTTTTTTAGCACATGCGAACAATTCTTTCTTCCCCCTCAATTTGAATTCCATCGTTTACCTGTCTGAGACAATCTTTAGCAAACAAGATCTGCAGGGCCTGTATTCACCAACTATTCTTGAGAATATTCGTAGTCTTAATCTCCAAGATTTTCTAAATTTGTAAGTAACATAACTTTGATTGGCTAAACCGAATGTTCAATTTTGGACCAAAATTGGCTGGACTGTTCCTTGGGAGGTGTTCTTACAAAATGTCAATAGAATTGGATTCCATCAAAACCTCTGCTTGCCATGGCAACCAAATGGAATTTTTTAAGAAATTCTATAAAAATATACTCCTCTAAAACTACTGGTCAGATGATGAAATAATTTTACATAAATGTTCTTTGGGTGATCTTTTCCAAAAAATGTTCGCAAAATTTTGATCCGTCGAAAATCATGGAGGTGTAGGTTGTCAATTTGGATCAAACATGGCTGAAATGTTCCTTCGGAGGTCTTCTTTAAAAATTGTTCACTGAATTTGATTTCATCAAAACCTATTGCTGGCATGGCAACCAAATGCAATTTTCATAAAAATTGTTTAAAAATCTTCTCTTCTGAAACTGCTTGTCAGATTTCTTTTTAAATAATTTCACAGAAATGTTCCTTTAGTGTCCCTTTTGAAAATTTGTTCACGAAATTCTGATCCGTCAAGAAACATGGCTTTGGTGATGGGGAACTATTTGCACTATACGGATATAAATTTATTTTTAAAAATTCTTCTTCTCCTAAAACAACTGGTAGATTTTACGATCATTTCACAGAAAAAACCCTTCTATTACGCTCCTTTTCTAGCTTAGCTATTTTAGAACGAATCATCAAGCTATTGTCGTAAGCCTGTTGTCGTCATCTGAGTTGTTGTTGTTGTTGTTTTGCAAAAACTTAGACATTTTATTTATAACTCGGCTTCTACCCAACACATGTACTTGAAACTTGGAAAAACTGTAGAATTATTTTGTCTAAATTATTCCCTTTTTTGCAGATTTTCAAGCTACTATCCAGCACACAAGACAGCCAATCGTTTACACCAGCATGCGGTGCTCTTGTTCGACGTAATATTTCTAACCACTATCAGGCTCTTATTTAAGAAATTGTCATATTTGCAGAATTCTGAATCATCCAAATCATTGCTGTGGTGATGATTTTAGGGATGGTGACATATCTTGAAATGACTTTTACAGGTGACCTTTCCAAAATTGCCCGGCAAAATGGTAATTTTTCCCCAAAATTTCAATACCCTAATATGAATTGGTTATGATCCCCTAAAAATCAGGTGAGCGATCCAGGGCCATCTACGTACGAGACTTTTCGGTTTCTATTTCGGTAGATCCTCTTTTTCTATTTCTATTATGTTATGTTCTGTTATGTTTTTTTTATTACTTTTCCTGTGGATGTTAAATTCTTCTGTTTCTGAGAATCATTGCATGGGGTCTCATTTTAACCTTTAGAAGTAGATAGAGATTTTCAGCCAATAGCATAATGAACCGAAACATTGTAACTGCAAAGTAATTGCAACTCGCCATATCAGGTTATGCAGATCCAAGATCAAACCTTCTGTGCACTCTGATCTTCGTCTACGCTGCCCTTTTTTCCTTGTTTTCCTGTTCCGCAAGAGATTATCACGTTATATGATTGGTATGTACTCGTAAAAGCTTTTATACGTATATTGGCGACACAAGGTTTTATGTCATTGTTTTTTTGTACCATTACACTACATGTTGTAACATTATCAACGACGCCCTACTTCAAGCGAAAAAAACAACAACTAAAGCCCAGAGAATTGCACTGTTAACCCTTTAGACAACACTTTTTTTTTCTTCTAACGATCCTGAAGAAGAACATTGTTGTCAAAGTCGCTTAGTAAACATTTAACCCGTCACTCTTTCCCCTACCCTTCCCATGCACGCACCCAAACCTCGCCCGGAAATTTGTTGCATTTGGCTTAAATTAAAATGTAAAACATTGTTGTAAAGTTAGCTTAAACACGGTGAAAAAAACTACCATATTTTTTTATTACCCTGAATAAGAACAGAAAATTTCTGGTAACGACCATTGGTGAACATCATGGTAAATATAGATAACCACTACCTGTAAATGTTAAACAAATAGATATAATTATGTAAGAAAATTTTCATTTCTGAGTCTATTTGTACTAAAGTGAGCGGGACGCTTTAAAATTTAGCTTAGGTAAGCTTTCGTCCAAATTCTTTATGTCTTAACCCTTTGGCTGCTAAGCGCGACTTACTGACCTTTTGCGGACAGTGTAGATCAAAGATCAGACTGCACAGAACGTGATCTACATTGTCCGAAAAGGAGATATTATTCCCCAAAATCTATCTTTGGAATAGCAATATTTGAATATTTACCATCGAATGGAAATTTTATTTCAGCTACTTAGCAGGATAGGGATTAAGCTGACGAATGAGTGAGCCTTGCTCTGGTAAAAAGAGGGTTAAAACAACATCCATGACGCATTTTACTAAGCAAGTCATTACATTATTATGGGTCAATGAATCCTGAGGAAGAGTAGTCATTCGACATGCAGAAAATATAATAGATAAAAACGTTTCAATTGTATGGGCTGCGCAGGCTTACCTGGGCCGACACTTTTTTACGGATGCATGAAACCTCCTTTTTACAATGCATGGCTCAAATAAGTTAAAACTGAAAATAATATGGGAAAAACATCGCTAAATATGACGAGTATTCCATTCCGCGACAATGTCTTTTAACGTCCTCTGCTGCAAGACTAAACGATATGCGCCATAATCTGGCAAAAGGGGGCTTTATACATCGCCGTGATGTATCATACCAATCAAGAAATTGCATTATTTAGGATCCATTGAGTACATTTTGTCTTACAAGTAGCTGAACCACGAGGTAAATTGGTCCTTTGACATACAGAAAATTTACCAATAGCGAAAAGTTTGGGCTCAGGTTAGCCTGCACAGGCTGACTTGCATCGATATATACTTTTCGCAGATGTATAAAGCCCCCTTTTCACAGGTTCAATTATAGTTTGTAATGCGTTCTATTTTTTGTTTTTTCAGGTATATGCACACAGCTACTAACTTCTATTTGTTTAGTTTGGCTATCTCCGATCTACTGATTCTACTTTTAGGTAAGCAGTTTGACTTTTTGCTGTGATATTATTCTATATACCCCTTGTATGCACTTGTCACACCTCGGCCGATTCCGCACAGGTCTACATCTAACCTCGCTGCAGTCCGCGTACATGGTGCCTTCGGTGCAGTTCGCGTTAATGGTGCCTTCGATGCAGTTCGCGTTTATGGTGCCTTCGATGCAGTTCGCGTTTATGGTGCCTTCGATGCAGTTCGCGTTTATGGTGGCTTCTCTGCAGTTCGTGCTTATGGTGCTTTCGTTGCAGTTCGCGTTTATGTGCTGTCGCTGCAGTTCGCGTTTCTGGTGCTGTCGCTGCAGTCCGCGTTAAAAGGTGCTGTCGCTATAGTCCGCGTTTTCGGTGCCTTTGATGCAGTTCGCATTTATGGTGCTGTTGCTCCAGTGTGCATAAAAGGTGGCCTTCAGAATTCGGGACGAAAATTGTACAAAAATACAAAAATATCAGCCTTGTACTCTCAAAGCCTTATAATTGTCATTCATAAAACCCTAGTGATCGAAAACCATCCGACAACACGAGAAATTAGAGATTTTCTAAGGCCAAGGTTGACATCGACGGGAAACACATTCTACTTTTACATGAACAACTCGCTCATTTACAGAGCGGAAATACACAGACGAAGCTTAAAACATAGAGTCCGAAGAAGATATTATGAAAAATAATACAATAAAAATATAAACAATAAACATGTTTGTTATGTAATGGAATTTAAGCGTCATTAGTCACGTGCCGGTCACTTAACATTCCCACAATGCATTTTTTTATCTTTGGTGCGAAATCTAGAAATAGCTTAAGAGGCTACGTAGGCTTTTAAGGGAATACCATCAATAAAAAATTTGGGGGTAATTTTATGATTCTTAATTATTGATGATTTGTATTGTCTCTTCATATAAATTTCAGTGATATATATATATTTTTATTTGGTGTGATGTGAAAATTCTAAGTACCCACCTTTAAGGTAAGGCTTGTGTAATGCACTTCCGTTGAACATGGGGCAAGAATTCTAATTGTTTGATAAATAAGGATAAATAAGGATTTATGCAGAAATAGTATTTTTGCACATTTCTAACGGATCACAAATTCTGTCTATGTCTATCTTGAAATTATTTTTTGATACTTTTGTTAGTTTTCTGAAAAGGGAAGTAATTATTATCTCTTTTTTAATTGAGAATATAGTGGTCTTTGATTTATAAATGATAATTCAAAGCAGGGAAAATGTGGGAAAAAAAGAAGCGGTGAAAGTAGTTCAATAATACTCATTTTTAATTATAGCTAATTTTGCAGGATGATATTATAGTGGGAATAGCTATTTTCCATTACACAGGTCTTGCCTTATTTAAAGTATTTGGAATGCTTATATTCTTCTTATGTTGAACTACTGTTAACAGACTCTTACAACTCTTGTACGAAACAATCAAGAACACGTTGTTTAAAAACTCTAGATAAAAACTTTTAATTTTAGAGAGATCATAATTATAAAATAATTTAGAAAAGCCACAGTTATCTAAAATATTTTTAACCTGTGACACCCAATTTGTTTTTCCAACATGGAAATCATCATTATGTTGTCCGTATCAAGGAGATATCCATTTTGAAATGAGAATCACGTGATTCTATTTATAGCGCGCCACTGAAAGTTGTTAAGCAACGACAAAAAACCTCGATGAAGTTATTCACATCTGCCTATTTGTTGGTGAAAACTTCAATTTGAATTGATAAACCAAATTTTAATAGAATATTGAAACTCAAGTTTTCTGTTGTAAGAAGAGCCTTACAATTTTCAGAATGGTAAACCGGCATATTTCAGAGCGATGAATGTTTCGATATGACACATATCAATCTACCAGTTACAGCCAAGGAATATGATTGCTCCCATCACCCGAGGTGTGTCGAATGGGCCATGTATGCTGCAGACAAATTCACTCGTTTCCTCGGCTGTTTTTGAAGAAAACGACTTAGTATCATAGCCCGGGCGTCGTCACCGTCGTCGTGAGAAAACTTGACATTTTGTAATATCTCTGTCATAACCGAAGACTTTGACAATGTTCCCGAGACATGCCGAGAATTGACCATAAGCAAAGGGCTGTGCAGGCTGACTGACCCGGGGTCGATTTTCCTTGCCAGATGCCTTTCTCCTTTTCACAGAGCATGTCTCATGAATTCTTTCTATCAGAAGAGAGATCTCATCATTTGAGTAACATTAGTTTTGCAGACAACAAAGTAAAAGCGATTTTAATGATGAACCTTTTCGTTGGAAGGATATTGCTGCTTACTAGCATTTTGTTTTTTTTCCCACAAGGTTTTCCGATATGTCTTTTCTCTGGGTTAAAACTCTGGATTGTTTGGTAAATTGTTGAATCATAAGAAGAGGACCATGCTGGTCCTGGAGTCGCTCACCTAAGTATTTTGACTAAAGATGATCCATTTCTTCAATCAAGATACTATGACAAACCTTCTGATATAAACATCCATGAGTATTGGACTGAAACTGTTGCCTCCCACAGAACTTTCCAAGAACCTCTGTGACCTTCTTTTTATCCCAACATAGCCCATTTTCCAACTTATTGTAGATTTTATCGGAAAAAACCTTCTGTCTGCAGTTCCTTTATAAGCTCTGGTAAAAAACTGTGGTCTTTACAGTGTATACGAAGTTTTTCTGAGATTAGACCAGGTGACCTAATTTCTACGCAACATTAACAATTTGCAATCTAATCTGTGTTATCATCAGGACAAACATACTGACTAATTTTCATAAGTGTTGGACAGAAAATAGGACCTGTAGAGTGCACACAATGCACTTTAGATTTTCATCTTGTGTAACGCTGTTGAAATGATATCAAGACAAATATTTTAATTAACTTTCATGTGTATTTGAATAAATTGGATGCTTTTTAGATGTACACATGATTCATAATTTTACCTAGAGACCTAGTTTTTGAACCAAATTGATAAATTATCAGTCTCCCGAGATACCATCAAGGCAAACATTCAAGCCAGCTCTTATGACTATTTGTCTGAAATTGTGGACTCTAGCGTGTAGAAAATCTATGCAAGGAGAGGAAAGCATAAATACTTTCAAATATTTTACTAGCTTTAATTTCAACACATTTTGTCAACTTTGGAATTTTTCATTGGCCCACACGTTCGACCCGAATACTGGTGTAGTTCCCAGGAAGCAGAATCGAGAGATATTAGTATAAGTTGTTAGAACTTGTTTCTCAGTCGATGTAAAATAAATATTTTTAAACTAATACATTTTGGTAGATGTTAACAAACAAGTAGAAACCCCATTTGCTTAACACGACGGTCATTTGACCTTCTTGTCCCGTTTTCAAGTCGCATGTTCTTGTCCAGCGGCCTTCTTTCTCTTTTTTTTAACAAGATTCTTCATATTTTTCTTCTGCTTTGATTCATTGCTTATGAAAAATCACAATTATTTGAGAGGTCGTTTGCAAATTAATACAAAGAACACAACAGAACACAACATGATTTTATTCAGGCTTGTACAGTACATATATCGTCTTAACCCAATACAATGCAAAATGATATTACAATTGTCACGTGATTCTACGTCGTCTAATCATAGTAATATCTATACATATACGTATATGCATATGCATATGCACATGTGCACACATAAACATATACGTAAACATACACACACATGTATATATATTCCTGCACATACCTACACACACATCCGGATATATATATATATATATATATATATATATATATATATATATATATATATATGCACACACATATGAGCGCATAACTGCCTACATACATACACACGTAGATATACACAATGTACACATGAAATAAAAACACACACACAGACAGAAAATAGTTTCGATGTGGTTTCGGACAGCTCTAATTTGAAGCAAAATTTAATTAAAGACTATAGTAAGACTACTGTAAACAAAAGCTTTATGCTTAACAATGAATATATGATAAAAATAACAACTAGGTACTATTTGTTACATTAATTTAAACATTTCTGACATAAAAAGCATCTTTAATATACCTAGAAAAAATTCTTAGCACATTCTTATCCACTTCTTGAAATAAGTGACTCAATTCAAATATTGATGGTCTAAAATATAACTAATGGAACATATAAAGGGCAAGTCAAAACGACGTGATAAATGTCATCAACATCTTGCAATTCACACGTTTCTTGGAATTCTGTTTGGACCATATCTACCTGCCCGAATCTTATTAATGAGTTGATAACCTTGGTTTCGTAATGTAGAATCTTAAGTCAAAAGATACTAAGTCCAGATAAGATTCATTATTTTATGGTGCTGTCGCTGCTGTTTGCATTTATGGTGCCTTCGATGCAGTATATGGTGACTTCATTGCAGTTAACGTTTATGGTGCCTTTGCTGCAGTTCACGTTTATGGTGTGCAGTTTGCGTATATGGTGCTTTCGATGCAGTTCGCGTCTATGGTGCCTTCGATGCAGTATATGGTGCCTTTGTCACAGTTTGCGTTTATGGTGCCTTCCCTGCAGTTCACGTTTATGGTGCTTTCGCTGCAGTCTGCGTATATGTTGCCATTGATGCAGTTTGCGTTTATGGTGCTGTTTGCTGCAGTCCGCATTAAGGGGTGCTGTTGTTGCAGTCAACGTTTATGGTGCTGTTGCTGCAGTTCGCATTCATGGTGCTGTAGCTGCAGATTGCGTTTATGGTGCCTACGATGCAGTATATGGTACCTTCATTGCAGTTTATGTTTATGGTGCATTCGCTGCAGTTCACGTTTATTATACTGTCTCTACAGTCTGCATATATGGTGCATTCGATGCAGTTCGCTTTTATCGTGCCTTTGTTACAATTCGTGTTTATAGTGCCTTCTCTGCAGTTTGCGTTTAGGGTGCCTTCGATGTAGTTCACCTTTATTGGGCCTTCGTTGCAGATTGCGTTTACGCCGCTGTTGCTGTAGTCCGCGTTAAAGCGTGCTGTCGCTGCATTTTTGCATTTATGGTGCCTTCGTTGCAGTACGCATTTATGGTGCCTTCTCTAGAGTCCGCGTTAAAGGGTGCTGTCACTGCAGTCCGTACTTACGGTGCCTTCAATGCAGTTCGCGTTTATGGTGCTGTTGCTGCAGACAGCATTAAGTAACGGTCCTTTTGAAATGTTTATATTCTTCTAATATTGAACTATTGTTAACAGACTCTTGCCACTCTTGTACGAAACAACCAAGAACACGTTGTTTAAAAAAAACTCTAGAAACTCTAGAAAAAAAACCTTTTCATTTTAGAGAGATCATAATTATGAAATAATTCTGAAAAGCCATAGTTAACTTAAATATCTTTAACATGTGAGACCCAATTAGTTTTTCCAATATGGAAAAGTTGTATAACTTATTCAGAATAACATTTTCTGTGTTGATAACCTTGCACCAATATTTGATAATTCTACAATAAGGTGAAATATAGAAAGGGTACCTCGATAATTCCCCATAAACGCCAACAGTACAAGAAATCGTAGGAACTTTAAAAACACATGTGCAAAATTTTATATGAATATTTTCAATTTCTTTAGATTTCGTGAAACCCCAAATTTCTGATGCGTAATTTAAAATTGACCCGACAAAGGAATCAAATAACTGGCATAATGTTTTAGGTCTTAATGGAGCGTTATTACAGATCACCAGAAGCACTGACAGTACCTTCAAAGCTTTACCAATAATGAATTGATTTTTCATGCAGAAGCTACCATTATATTTAAAGACTGTCCCAAGATAATCAAAGGAGTCGTTTCAATCTACCCCTTTTCCTGAATACCATAGTCTTAGTTTTTGAGTCATTGATCTCCAGTCCCCATTGCTTGCAATAACTATGTAATAAATTTAAGTTCTTTTGTAAGTCTTCCGGCGAATTACCAAAACGTACCATATCATCAGCAAATAGTAGCAAAATGAGAACAATATCATCAATTAAAATTCCGGTGCTCACTTTGTCTTGCAAAAATAACTTGAAATCTTCTAAGAATAGAGACACTAATACAGGTGAAATTACCTCCCGTTGTCTTAGACCCAATGAGTAGGAGGAAAAGTCAGAATAACTATTCAAATGTTAACACAACATTTGATTTTATCGTATTTATCGTTAACGATACGTAGTATTTTACCCTGTACCCCGGCCTTTAACCGTGTTAAACAACGCATGCCTATAAATACTGTCAAAACATTTCTTTCAGTCAATAAAAGCAACATGTAGCCTTTGTAATTATTCAATTAGCTTTGTGCAACTGTATTTAATGCACAAATGGCGTCTACTCTAGATTTACTCTTCCTATCACCAAACTAAGCATCGGATATAATGTTGTACTTATCATAAAAAGATACAATTCTCTGGTTTAAAACAGTAGTGAATAATTTAGACACAATTTAATAGGTAATACCCGATAATTATTCACGTCGTTTTTATCCCCCTTTTTAACTAATGGAATTACAAGGCCCTCTCTCCATTTATCTGGAAAATGACCCGACTCTAATATAGCATTAAATATGTCACAAATATATGGTGACTAAATGTCAATGCATTCAATAAAATACTCACTTAATCAAAAATCAACTCCACGGGCTTTATTTGCTTTCAACTTTTTAACTGCTCTCAAAATTTCTTCTTTAAAATGCAATTTGTCATTTAACTAGAGTGATGATATCGTGATTTACACAAAAATCTTCCCCTTTGGTATTTGCACAGTAGTAAATGTCATTTTCTAACGTTGAAAAACAGATAAAAAATCATCTACATGTACATCAAGCAATTCTTTTCTAAAATTCGTCGTATAAAATTAAACTATGCCTATTTCCTTTTCGATTTTTTTTATTTCATGTACAAAACCATATCGAAATAGAGTGTGTATCATAATAATTTTACAAGAAAAATGGATTTAGACAGCAAATTCTGTGGCAGTCGGTTTTTTTGATTCCATGTACAAAACCACAGCGAAATAGAATGTGTATCACAATAATTTTGCAAGAAAAATGGATTTAGACAGAAAATTCCTGTGGCGGTCTACTTTTTTAAACTCACCACGGTTAGAGAGGTCTGATGATGTGACCCGAAATGACCTATTTTCGAACTGGTCCGAGATATCATCAAGAACAAAAAACTGACCAACTTTTAAGAGTACTGGACTTAAAGAATATGGCTTCTAGAATGTAAAGAAGGTTTTTCTAAGATTTGACCTCGTGACCTAGATTTTTTACTTAAGTTGACCTTTTTTTAGAGATACTATCAAAATGAAAATTCTGACAGAGTTTCATGAGTATCGGACTGAAAATATGGCCTCCAGAGAGTACACGAGGTAAAAGTTGACGAACGACACAGCGCGGTGGACACATCACATTGGACATTTTAAACGTTCACAAGAGCCCACCTTGATCACTTCGTGCTCAGATGAGCGAAAAAGGTCTATTTATTCCATTAGATCATCGTTCTAAGAGTAACGGATGACGCATGACAAGATGTAACAGCTGTTCCGTGCAAAGTGCACTCTTTCTTCGTCTTGCGTGGGATTATTGAAACTAGTTTCTGAATGTGTCCGGGAAATAAATCGCATGTCGAAACATGTTCAGACAAACTAAAAGACGTTAATATGTACATATGCCTTAGCATATATCAACAAAGGAAGATGTCACTTTCCCTCATTTTTTTCCCTTCGATAAATGATTTATTGGATCTGACATAACTTGGCGTTTTAAGTGAACATTTCTTTATGCTTTACCACAAAACAAAAATCTAGACATTTCCAAGTAGAAAGCATTTTGTAAATCACAACTTTAGTGTGGCTCATACGATAAGTTTTGTCTTGACAGAGTGTGCACGTTCTGTACAGTCTGATCTTGATCTACGCCGTCCGTAAGAGCGCTTCGACTCACTCTTAGCAGCCTAGAGCTCAATGATGCATTATTAGACACCAAAGACGCTTATGTAGCTGTCATCAGGATTATCTCCTTTTTGCCCAAAAGGTTTTGACAAGCCTTCCTAAAAAAGGGTCTACGATTCAAAGGTTACAGTTCGTATTTAGACTTAATCCTTTATCCTACGACAAAATTTTAGACCTGTCCAAATTTAAAGCATTTGCAAACGATCATTTTATTGTGACTCATATGATACAATTTTTCTTTGACGAGGTAGAAAACATTGTGGGAAAAGGAGAAAATGCTGGTTACCAGCATTTTCTCCTTTTCCTCAATGTTTTCAAAGGGCTTCTTCCTTTGGGTCGTTAAAAGTCGGCATTGTTTGGTAAAGGGTTAGATGATGAGTTTATGAAAACACCAAAGAAGATAATGTAACTGTCATGTTACTGTTATCTCAAGCACCATGAATCCTTTACGCAGACAAATTAGCTACAGCGGAAGGCGTAGGTATACATCTGATTACAGCGAATGTGTCGTCTGATCTTTGAATTGCATTGTCTGCAATTTAGTTCGAGCCGTTTACAGAAATGTGATTTTATACATGAACAAAATTGAATCCTGATGATATTTTTGACGCTGAGAAGGAAAAGAAAACCTACCTAGCATTACAAGTGTGAAAAAAATAATATTGACTTTTTTACGCGCAATTTTCTGCTATCACGACAACAATGTCGTGATATGTTTTGCTTTTTTGAACATATTTCGAGAGAGAGAATGTCACAAATGGTGAATGATCACGTAAATCTAAAATGTTCTCTGGTAGAGTTGCACGCCCAGATTGTGTATGTGCGTGTGCGTGCATTTTTCTTTTTGATGGGAGTGCTCATTTGTACAACGTTTAACCCCGTTATCAACGGTAATGCCATTATGTAGCTTCGGCTATTTCACATGTACACGCATGCGCATTATCTACCGCTAGATGGCATTCTACAAAAATACATCTATCTAATTTAGGCATTCTGGGCACAGAACCGGACTACTTTTCTACGCAACAACCGTTACAATGAATTTCCAACTAAAATACACGTTTACTCAGTAAAATCCTACCTGGTGCGATTCTTTCAGCCATGATCAGCAGCTTAGAGAAATCTGGAGCTAAAACAGGCCTGATTTCTCCTCAAATGTTTGATAAAAGCCATTTTCTCCTTTACTACTTTACAGCGCGTATAACTACAATACCCCAATACTGGGATTAATGGTGCGTCATAGCAGACAGGTCGAATCTTCGAACGAACCTTCGCTATCTATAGGGTATACCCTAATGTCTTACACTACCTTTAAACTTAAAAAAAAACCAAAACTTATTAACAAGGAATGTCATTGGCATACGCAATATACGAACGTACAGCATATGAAATAAAGATTAAATGATGTGTAAATATTTATTTTATACAAGTATTTATACACTGACGACAGAAATTATAGTATATGTATGTTCTAGGTGACGTCCATTTCTTGGGATTTACATGTCCAAGCACTGTCTAAGTTTCCGATCACAGTTCCACACGTGTGTGCTCCAACCCCTCTTGTTTCACAAGGAATAGTGCTTTTTAGCTCTACAATATTCGCAAGAAGTGGGAAACATATCCCTATCCTACACTGAACCCGCAGAAAAAGAAATCAATTGGACTAAGATCTGGTGTATTTCGTGGTCATTCTATTGTTTTGAAGGAGATGAACCAGTCTTCTAATACCTTTTCAAACCTGGCTAAAGCTTGTTTGGATGTGTGTGATCCGGTAACACTCTCAGCATGTTTGGATGTGCGTGATTCGGTAACGCTCTCAGCATGTTTGGATGTGCGTGATTCGGTAACGCTCTCAGCATGTTTGGATGTGCGTGATTCGGTAACGCTCTCAGCATGTTTGGATATGTGTGATCCAGTAACGCTCTCAGCATGTTTGAATGTGTCTGATCCAGTGACGCTCTCGCATGTTTGGATGTGTGTGATCCAGTAACGCTCTCGGCATGTTTGGATGTGTGTGATCCAGTAACGCTCTCGGCATGTTGGAACGTGTGTGATCCAGTAACGCTCTCGGCATGTTGGGACCTGTGTGATCCAGTAACGCTCTGTTAAAAAGCATACGCTATCCATGTTATTATTGCACTTTCTCTTGAGAGTTGTTACAAACTTTTTCTGTAACATCTTCAAACATAACATCATGATACAGGCGACTCTCATTTTAATCTTTGTAACGTAAAGATTATCAACAGATCTATACACCTTTCAACGTAATGAGCGAAAAAGAGGCTTGTGTGGACGACGTAGATCAAGGATCAGATTGCACAGAATCTATGCTGTCTGCTCATTTAGTTAACTCACTACCAAACGACACAATTTTAGACTGGTTCAAATTGAAAACATTTGCAGACGACAAAATAAAGGTGACTGAAAAATTGAAATTTGTTCTGAGAAGGGTAGAAAACACTGTGGGAAAAGGAGAAAATGCTGGTTACCAGCATTTTCTCCTTTTCCTACAGTGTTTTCAAAAGGCTTCTTTTTGAGGGGCGTCAAAAGTAGGGATTCTGTGATAATGGGTTAAGTCTGACATAAGAAACTTTTTCTGAGTTTCAGTAAGACCGGCCCTCCACTAGGACCCCGAAAGGTTCCCCATCGTAAAAATGACAGGAACTGGATGCTTCGGTACATCTTCTCAATGATTGGGAACCGTTCTTGGTGTTTCTTAAACCCACCTGGAAAGATTTTCAATATGTCGGGGCCGATTCGGGATCAAAAAAGCTTCGGGATCCAAATTTTAAAAGTTTTAAAATTTGGACGCCGATCGTTGAGTTCGGGGAGGCGTCGGAACCGTCGGCATCCCTTCGTGGAACCTTCAGCGATCATTCCGGACGTTCTGAAACACATCGCGGACAACCCGGCAGCATTCGGCGAGGTTTCTTATTCACTGTGTCACCCCGAGCGGCTCAGGAAAGATAACTCGCCTACAAGTATATATACCTTGGCACTCACATCGCCAACATGTCGGCATTGATTCTTAAACGCTTCTGTATGTTCTGCAAGTAAACTGCAGCCATTCTGCGTGATCGGGGAAACACTCTGTCAACAATCCTGGACCGATCGGCATTTTTCTGTACTGGATCCGGATACTTCGGTAAGATTTCGGCAACCTTTCGGATAATGTTCCGCGTATCACTGCCGAGCGAGTCCTGTTTGCCAAGCTCCGCCCATTTTCATCCCGAAAGCTCCCCGAAATTAGTCATTTTTCATCTGCAACCCTTCGACAAGCAATTGGGGTTGTAGTGGAGGGCAGGCCTAAGTTGTATACCTTATTCATCTGAAGAAAGTTGTTGAATCTATATAAATTTAGACATCCCCGAATGTTTAATACACAAAAAAGTTGCTTCAATAGTTTGAATTTACGACTCTTCCTTTACGAGACAAACACTGAGAAACAACAAAATTAATCACGAATTGATGAAATACAAAAAAGAAAACCTTCCGAGAAAATAGATTTTCCTGCAAGACACAGAACGTAACGCTAATTTCCTGTCACGTAATTTTGTCATAACGTGATTGATACGTTCAAAGGCGGTAAAACTCTTTTTGTTCGATTACCGTTTAAGCCGTTACCAATCGACAATATTTTAGGGTTGTCCAAATCGAAAGCATTTGCAGACGACAAAATAAAAGTGACTGAAAATTTGAATTTCTTTTTGTGAAGGATAGAAAACATTGTGGGAAAAGGAGAAAATGCTGGTTACAAGCATTTTCTCCCTTTCCCACAATGTTTTCTAAAGGCTTCTTTTTCAGGGTGTCGAAACTAGGGATTGTGTGGTAATGGGTTCAGGTCGTTTCTTTTTCCTTTTGTTGTAATGTGCAGCTGTCAACGCTTTCCTGCAGTAACTTTCACCAAAAACAGAATTTTATCCTTCCCAAGCCACTGACTTCTTTCCAAAATAAAATTCATTGTAAAAATGATCAGCGGTGCTAATGGATAAATTTTGTGGCCATTACAATCGATCGCTGGAAAGAAATCGGACGAGATAGGGACTCGAACAAGAGATCTTCTGGTGTGTTTTTGTTTCCAACTGTGTTACCGTGCTAGATCGTGAAGCGTATTAGTTAGAGGAAAACCTTGAAGATTTAGCTGGTAAACAACCATATAAATTCCAGTCAAAGATAATGTTATTCATTAGTTTATTTTGCCTAGTGTGATAATTGGCTTGCAACACGCAAAAAGGGGCATTTGGACATATGCGTAAGGTCTCGTCCCTGCGCAGTCCGCGTTGTGAGAATATTTCCACATTTCCTACTCATTAAACAGACAGAACCCTTCAATCATGTAACACCAAGAATTAATCAGTCGTCCATTATCATGTATCACAGACAATTTGACACGAGCAGGTTATTTATTAATTGAGCACGCCCTTATGAGAGAGTCAGATTAAAGAAGTATTAAATCAAGTTTAGCTTCGCTAGTTTTTTTTTAGAAAATCTTGACAAAGACTAATCTTCATTGGCGTATAACAGATGGTTTTAACCCATTACCACACGAGAAAAATTTAGACTGGTCCAAATTGAAAGCATTTGCAGACAACAAAATAAAAGTGACTGAAAAATGGAAATTTGTTCTGGGAAGGGTAGAAAACACTGTGGGAAAAGGAGAAAATGCTGGTTACCAGCATTTTCTCCTTTTCCCACAGGGTTTTCAAAAGGCTTCTTTCTCAGGGGCGTAAAAAGTAGGGATTGAGTGGTAATGGGTTAAACTCACGAGGGCTGATTGATTAACTATTAGCCTCGTGTGCATGGTGTTAATTTTAAATATATTGCATTATTTTTCGACGTAACCCCTTTGGTATCTATCCACTGTTGCCAACCATGTTTGAAGGCTTCAATGTCACTTCAAAAGAAGCCTCTTTCTTTACCGTTCAGAAAGTCCCCCACTGCATACATGACGTCACTATCTTGCTGAGAGTCGGTTCAGGAAACGGTCGTTTTAAATCATAAAATTTATTAAATTTTGGTGGAGTGAGATCAGTCGAATAAAGCAGCTCAGTCAACTAGAAGCCACAATAGGTAGGGCAGCCATGGCATTAACTCATTACCAGACGACAATATTTTAGACTTGTCTAAATTGAAAGCATTTGCAGACGACAAAATAAAAGTGACTGAAAATTTGAATTTTTTTCTGGGAAGGAAAGAAAACATTGTGGGAAAAGGAGAAAATGCTGGTAACCAGCATTTTCTCCTTTTCCCACAATGTTTTCTAAAGGCTTCTTTCTTAGGGGTGTCAAAAGTAGGGATTGTGTGGTAATGGGTTAAGAGACTTGTGACCGTCCCTATACCGAGTTTTCCATGGCGTTTGAGCTGAATAATTTCTCTGTCAAGGTTGTGACGCATAATATGGCATTGATTGTTTGTCCCTTTTGTATATAATATATCATCAGAATAACATAAGCACCACAGAAAACCGGGACCATGCCCTTCTACCTAATGGTTCAGTCTTGCCTTCTTTGGCTGTGTTGAATAACGGTTCGTCCATTTTTAAGACTGTCCTTTGGTCTCTAGGTTAAAATGATGGACCAGTATTTCATCGATAGTTTAAAAGTTCAGTTTAGCAGAAACTGAATCTAAAAGATTCAGGTAAGCACGCGGCAAGATCCGTCTTGCGTTCCTCTGATTGAATGTCAGAATGCTTGGTGATCAACAGACTGAGAGATTCTCGTAGCAGGATCTACAAGAACCATAACAATGGAATCCCGGCGATCTTGGCTATATATCTCTCCGTAATTCCCCTGCCAGCGACAACAGTACCATAGATGTTATTTACCATTTCAAGGCGGCCCAGCAGCATTGTTTCAGACAACTGTGACCAAAACTGTATCGACGTAATAAAATGCAGAGGAACTGGATAAACAAACATTTTCGCATTGATCAGAACTTGTCAGCATCTAACAAGACATGGTAACAAGACTCAGAGACGATCTGTGCTTGGACGTTGAACCCTTTTTTTCACCGGTATCAATCAGGCCGTAGTAAAACGCAACGATCAAGCTGTTCCTCTAGTGTCTTTAGGGTTTCTCGTCAGCACTGTGACTGCCTTAGCAAGTTCTTGACAGTAAAAAAATCTTACACGGCAACTCCAGCGATCACGGCCTGTCAAGTTTGCGTATCCCCTTCCTCTGCATTACGAATGTTACCTCAATCCCGTTTTGTCTACACTTGTCAGAAATGCGGCTGCTGTGAACGTGTAATAAACGTAGGTTCCCTTCACGGCTTGTCACAGATACCTTGAGGTACCGTAAAAGAGACTTAACCAAACTTATTCATTGGAGAAAAACAGAACAAAATCGCACAGCACACCACATTTCGGACAAACGGGACTGTCGTGGCTGCCGGGAACATGGTGTAACCGTAGCGTTAGGCAAATATTCAATCACTGCTCTTGCAAAGATTTCGTCTATTTTTCAAAAGTCACCGCCTGCTTTACTCATGGTACTACCTCTTCGATATAAACTTAACAATTGACACTGGTCTCTGGGTACACGGCCTTCATTAGTCAGGGAATTGTGGGACTGAGAAAGGAAATCCCTGCTTTACTCTTTTCAATAGAAAGTTCACAACTTACCAAGCAGGCCCCGTAAACCATATGAAAATACATTGTATTCGAAGAACACGCGAAGAAAACACAATATTCTTTTCTTACTTCTAAGATTTCTTTGTCGGTTATTAACGATGCAACCGTTATTGTAGTATAAGGGATAGATACGCTCTGACATGCCGTTTGGTCCCAATGCTCACTTGTTATGGTCACCTATCTCAGTGGTTTTAAAGCTAGTATCTTTGTGTCCTAAAGTAGCATCTTTTTTGCCTTACAAAGGGTAAGGAGTCACGTCCACATGCTTTTTTTCTTTGTAATATCGCCTTTCTCCCTTCAAAACATTTTACAAAAATGTTGTTCAACATCTGGGCCCGCATCACCAACCATTCTTAAGAACATTCTTAGTCTTATTCTACAGAATTTTGCCAATGTGAAAGTAACAGAACTTCTGATTGGCTAAACCAAATGGTTTAGCCAATCAGAAGTTCTGTTACTTTAACTGTCAGGAAATCTGTAAGAATAAGACCAAGAACGTTCTTAAGAATGGTTGGTGAATACGGGCCCTGGTTTACTGCCCTATAAAGTCGGTCACAGTGTCAATATCAGTCTATCACAAAATAGTGTTGCAGACCATGGATCATTAATTCTTTATTACAATATTCATTGGATCCATGGTGCCCCAATTCGTCTTGATTGAATCCTTATGATTGAAGCATTGTGACCCAAGTTAATTGACATCCAATTTATCTGTTTCCGTCCTGCGCTGAACCTTTTCAACGCCAAATTTATATATATTCGGCTTTTCTGACCACCGGAAATACGTTTAACCGAAACTCAGACACGTTTTTATCTCGATGGCCTGCCTAAACAATCGGACATCATGGATCTAAGATCAGATTTCATGGATTCTGCAGGTTTATCCCCGATCCATGCCGTCCGTGACAGTTGTTACGAGTCAGGCGTAACTAGAAAGAAGAAGCCAGCAACAAACAATAACAATTAACAGAATTTATTAACAAAAATATCAAATAAACAGTGACAATATTACAATAGTACAAAACAATACCTTAGATGTTAAATTCAGAAGACAAATTATTCCAGTCTCAATTCCAATCTGATCCTGATCCAAACTGAATGTAATCGAATCACACGAAATAATCCTCACTTTAGTCTAGTCTGATCCGAATCCAAACTGAATGTAATCCAAGCACTAATTATGACACAAACACAAAATAATCCCCACTGTAGTCTGGCAATCATGTATTAACTAGTGAACGCCGAGATGTAAAAAGCTTTTCCTTTTATAATAACAGGGAAACTTCCAGAAAATTCATGTTAAAATCAGTTGCATAACTTCTAGTAAACAGATTGTAAAAAGGCCTGGAAACTTCCAGCACAATATTCCACAAGAGAGAATCCAGTTCTAAAAATAGCTACAGGGGAAAACCATTCAAAAATAGATACACACATGAACAAAGCTAATAATAACTGGGCATGTACATAACACTTCCCCCCTTGAAAAGAAAAAAGAAAGGTTTATGAAATAAATCTTTCTTTTTTGCAATATTATTTACATACATGTATATGACACTTTAACTGAAGTATTACATAGGAAATGACAAACTCAAATATTAATTATTTCAGACTAATGAAAATAGTCAAGGTAATGAAATTACAATTTAAAAGAAAAAAACAGATTAAACTTGATTTAGGGAAAATAACTATTAGAATTTCAAACTCTTGAAAGAGCATCTGGTATAATGTTATCTTTCCCTTTTATGTGTATTATGTCAAGATTAAACTCTTGAAGCAATAAACTCCACCTCAGTAATCTTTGATTCTTATTCTTAAGTTTGTGTAGAAAACTTAAAGGGTTATGATCACTGAATACAACAATTGGTGAAGTTGAAGAGGTTAAATAAACTTCAAACTGCTGGATTGCCAGAATTAAAGCAAGACACTCTTTTTCTATGGTAGAGTAATTTTTCTGTTGTTTGTTAAATTTCTTAGAAAAGTAACAAACTGGGTGATCAATACCATTATTATCTTCTTGTAAAAGAACAGCACCAATACCAACATCACTTGCATCAACAGCTAATTTGAAACATTTGTCAAAATCAGGTGTCAAGAGAACTGGTGCGCTCTTTAGTATGGCTTTCAGACGATCAAATGCATCTCGACATTTGTCATTCCATTTGAACTTTGTGCTTTTCTTAAGTAAATTTGTTAAAGGTTCAGCAATACCCGAGAAATTTTTACAGAATTTCCTATAGTAGCCAGCCATACCAAGAAATCGCATCAGTTGTCTTTTACATTTAGGCACAGGAAACTCAGAGATAGCATTGACTTTAGCTTCTAAAGGTTTAACTTGATCCTGTCCCACAAGATGTCCTAGAAATGTTACAGTAGCATGACAAAATTCAGTTTTTGCAAGATTCACAGTCAGTTTCGCTTTACTGAGTCTGTCGAAGAACTTCCTGATTCTTTGAAGGTGGTCACTCCAACTGTCTGAGTAGATGATGACGTCGTCAATATATGCATCACAGCCATCTAATCCACATATAACGTTGTTTATAAGTCGCTGAAACGTTGCAGGAGAATTTTTCATCCCAAACGGCATAACTTTGTATTGGTACAGACCGTTTGGAGTAGCAAAGGCTGATACTTCTTTTGCTCTATCAGTCAGTGGAACTTGCCAGAATCCTTTTAGCAGGTCAAATTTGGTGACATATTTAGAATTTCCAACTTTGTCAATACAGTCATCAATTCTTGGTATTGGAAAAGAGTCTGTTTTTGTCACAGAGTTCACTTTACGATAGTCAGTACACATTCTATAAGTTCCATTTGATTTAGGTACTAATATACATGGTGAACTGTAATTACTCTGGCTAGGTTCAATAAAGTCATTTTCCAGTAAGTATTTTACTTCATCTTGGAGGTATTTCTGTTTCAAAGGATTCATTCTATATGGATGTTGCTTTATTGGTGTAGAATCTTCCACAATGACATCATGATAGATTTTATCTGTTCTTGTGGGGATATCAGGAAATAAATGTTCATATTCATGTATCAACTGTTTCAGCTCTTCATGCTGTGATGGTTCCAAGTGAGAAAGTTTGTTGTCGAGGTTTCTCAAAATATCAGAATTCTCAAGTTTAGATGGACCAGGATCAGATTTATCAATAAAGTCCGAATTTACTTCAAGATCAGATACATTTGATTCTTGTGGGACAGTGTTTACAACTGTAATTGGTTTTGAAATAGAGCTATCTCTGTCAAAGTATTCCTTTAACATATTTACATGACACATTTGTTTGTTCTTACGCCTTCCTGGAGTATTAATTATATAGTTTAAATCACTTGTTTTCTTGTCAATAGTGTAGGGTCCAAACTATCTTGCCTGTAGAGGTCTGCCAGGTATTGGCAAAAGAGCAAGGACTTTGTCACCTGGTTTAAATTTTCTATCAATAACATGGTTGTCATATCTTGCTTTCATTTTGCCCTGAGACATTTTAAGATTAGACCTAGCAACCTCACATGCCCTAGACAGTCTATTTCTGAAGTCAGAAACATACTGCAGTAAATTCAAAGATGTTTCATCATTTGAGAGAAATTTCTCTTTCAAAAGTTTTAAAGGTCCACGAACAGAATGGCCAAAAACTAATTCAAAAGGACTGAAACCAAGAGATTCTTGTACAGATTCTCTGGCTGCAAATAGTAACAAATGGATGCCCTCATCCCAATCTTTTTCAGTGTCAAAGCAATATGACCTTATCATATTTTTTAATGTCTGGTGAAATCTTTCTAAAGCACCTTGACTTTCAGGGTGATAGGCGGATGACCTATATTGCTTGATTCCTAATTCATGCATAACCTGTTGGAATATACCAGACATAAAATTTGACCCTTGATCAGACTGAACTGATTTTGGAAGACCAACAAATGTGAAAAATTTTAAAAGAGCTTTGACCATTGACTTTGTTTTGATGTTCCTTAAAGGAATAGCTTCAGGAAAACGTGTAGAAGTACACATAATTGTTAAGAGATACTCGTTTCCTGACTTGGTTCGAGGTAAAGGACCAACACAATCTATAAGTATCCTACTGAAAGGTTCATCAAAAGCAGGAATAGGTTGTAATTGAGCTTTGGGAATGGTTTGGTTGGGTTTACCTACCATTTGACATGTATGGCAAGTTTTACAATATTTAGAGACATCTGATTTGAGACCAGGCCAATAAAAATGAGTAATAATTTTGTGATAGGTCTTGTTTATACCTAGGTGACCTTACATAGGACTTTCATGGGCTATACTTAGTATTTCATGACGATATGACTTTGGAACCACAATTTGGTGGTAAACAGCCCATTCATCATCAGCTGGGACATCAAATGGTCGCCATTTTCTCATAAGAATCCCATTCTTTATATAGTAACACATTGGGACTTGTGAAATTTCATCTTCAGGTAAAGCCCTAAAAATTAATTTTGAAATCTCAGGATCAGTTTGCTGTTCCTGGATCAGCTGTGACTTTGACAGCATGTCGTGACCTTGGTCAATAGACCGTGGTAGTGAATGACTAGACATTGACGAGTCTGTCTGAGTATCAGATAAACTAGGATCAAGAGACTTTTTAATCTCATTATTAAAATATTGACCGATAAAAGTATCCGTCAAGTCAATGTCAGAGTTTGAGTTTTTCAAAATGGCCTTTTTAGCCATAGCTCGGGTAACTGCACAAGAAGGATACAAGTCAGGAATTTCCTGCTCGATAGGGTCATCTGTTTGACCTATATTTGGTGTGTCAGTTACAAGTGGATTAACCGCAACCTTATCTCCAGCTAAGTCATTGCCTAGCAGTAAATGGACACCTTTAAATGGTAAGGAAGGTTTAATACCAATAACCACAAGCCCAGTAACCAAATCTGATGACAAATTAACGTAATGGAGAGGGATATTAACAGTTCCACACTCTACACCCTGAATAAGGACACTAGTACCGGAAGAAGTCTTCTCAGAAAAAGGCAGTATATCTGCTAAAATAAGAGATTGAGAAGCTCCTGTGTCTCTTAAAATTTTAATTGGGGTAGGTGGGCAATTATCACCTGAAAGTGATACAAAACCATTCAACATAAATGGTTCAAAAATCTCCATAGTAGAATCAGACTTTGGTTTTGTGACTATGTCAATTGTATTGGATTTAATAGAAGACTGTGGCCTTGGTCTAAGAGTGGTGAGCCCTGTTGGTTTGGCTTCATCACTTTCTAACTTCCTTTTTAATTTCAAACATTCAGGAACAAGGTGACCAGGTTTCTTACAATAGTTACAAGTGGGTCGAGATAAGGGATATTGACTTTTGGTTTCACTAGTAGAATTGGGTTTGGGTGTATTGGATTGACTGGGCATGCCAGATGAATTACCAGACATAGATTTATTTTGGGGATGTGAGGAAGTAGGTTTTGGTTTAGCAATAAAAGAAACTTTATGTGTAAGGTAGTAATTATCAGCCAAACGAGCTGCTTCTTCTAAAGTTTCAACTTGTTTTTCGTCTAAGAATGTCTTAACATCAAATTGAATACAACGTTTGAATTCTTCAACTAACATAAGTTGTCTTAGTTTATCATAATTTTTGTCTATTTTCTTAGAACAGCACCATCTATCAAATAACTGTTCTTTGTTTCTAGCAAATTCAACATGAGTCTGGTTGGAATCTTTTTTACAATTTCTAAATTTTTGTCTATATGCTTCTGGGACCAGCTCATAACCTTTGAGAATAAGTTCTTTAACAGTCTCATAATGATGACATTGTTCAACACCTAGTTGTGTATAAATTTCACGAGCTTTGCCTATCAAAACACTTTGCAGAAGCAAAGTCCAGTGCTCTTTTGGCCAATTTAAGTTTTCTGCAACTTTTTCAAAGTGTAGGAAGTATTTATCAACTTCTTTTTCTTGAAATGGAGGAACAAGCCTAATATGTTTTGTAACATCGAAATTGTATTCAACCTTTTCCTTGGGCTGATTTGCTCTTTCTTGCATTTCAATTTCCCTCATTCTTAATTGAAATTCTCTCTCCTTCTCTCTCTCTTCTCTTTCCCTTTCTTTTTCCTTCTCTCTCTCTTCTCTTTCCCTTTCTCTTTCCTTCTCTCTCTCTTCTCTTTCCCTTTCTCTTTCCTTCTCTCTCTCTTCTCTTTCTTCTCTCTGTCTTTCCCTTTCTCTTTCTATTTCTAACTGTCTGATCTGAAGTTTTAATTCAAGTTCTTTCGAACTTGAAACTGACTGAATGTCAACTATCAGGGAAAGAGCATTTTCATTAAAAATCTCCTCACCAACAAAATATTGTACCAAAATGTTCTTAATTTCATGTTTACGCATTGAAGATTTTATTTCAGACAATTTATAGTGCTTAGCAAGATTAAGCAAATCAGTCTTTTTACCCAAATTCAGTAACTCCACAGATGGTTCAGCCGTAAATTTATCTAAGTCAAAAGACATGTTTGTTTGTTGCTGGATTCAAGTACAAAATTGTATTATAATTACTGATTAGTAGACGAATGCGTTAGTCTATTTTCCAATCGATGGATAGTCCAAAATGGAAAACAAATACGTTAGTCTATTTTCCAATCCCGGACGAGCCCCCAATTTCTGTTACGAGTCAGGCGTAACTAGAAAGAAGAAGCCAGCAACAAACGATAACAATTAACAGAATTTATTAACAAAAATATCAAATAAACAGTGACAATATTACAATAGTACAAAACAATACCTTAGACGTTAAATTCAGAAGACAAATTATTCCAGTCTTAATTCCAATCTGATCCTGATCCAAACTGAATGTAATCGAATCACACGAAATAATCCTCACTTTAGTCTAGTCTGATCCGAATCCAAACTGAATGTAATCCAAGCACTAATTATGACACAAACACAAAATAATCCCCACTGTAGTCTGGCAATCATGTATTAACTAGTGAACGCCGAGATGTAAAAAGCTTTTCCTTTTATAATAACAGGGAAACTTCCAGAAAATTCATGTTAAAATCAGTTGCATAACTTCTAGTAAACAGATTGTAAAAAGGCCTGGAAACTTCCAGCACAATATTCCACAAGAGAGAATCCAGTTCTAAAAATAGCTACAGGGGAAAACCATTCAAAAATAGATACACACATGAACAAAGCTAATAATAACTGGGCATGTACATAACACAGTTCCCTTGGTTAGTCTGTTGATTAAAGATTCCGTTCCCATAAAAGGGAAAGTCACTGTGCGAGTCTTGCAGATGTATCCTTCTGTCTTATAACAGTTGATTGCCGGGTTCTCTTTGGTTTAGATACTGGAATTTTAATCTGAAAAGCTCTTTCCGATTCGTGTTGGAGGAGAACAAATTGGAGTTTGCTTGAGCAAGCAGAACGCCACCCCACCATGATTAAATGAGCAATTGCTGTGATAACTCTGAAACACTTTCAAAAACGGTTCAAACAAAGCAGACTGTATGCACCGAGGATTTATTAGCCAAGAGCAAAATTCTTGTTACTCTTTGATTGCTACATGTTGGTGAAAATACAGTCCACGATGTTCTATCGTTGCTGCTGTTGTCAATTTAACCTTTAGGTAGTTAATTGCTACTCAGTAACTTTTTGCGAACACGGTTGATCAAGATCAGACTGCACTAAACATTAGTGTAGTCTGATCATGGATTTATATTGAACGATATGGATATACTTTTTTCCACAATAATAACATTTACAAATGTACTATTTGGATCTTTACTATCGGATTGAAAAGTTTCCTTGTAGTCATTGAGCGGGTTAAGCGTTAAAGGTGGCCCTTCAGAATTTGGGACGAAAATTTCACAAAAATACAGAAATATTATCCTTATACTCCCAAAGCCTTATAATTGTCATTCATAAAACCCCAGTAGTCGAAAACCATCCTACAACTAGATAAATTAGAGATTTACTACGGCCCAGGTCGGCATCGACGGGAAACATGTTCTATTTTTACATGAGCAACTCAGTCATATACATACCGGAAATACACAGACAAAGCTTCAAACATAGTGTCTGAGGAAGATATTATGAAAAATAATTACATGTTTGTTATATAATGGAATTTAAGCGTCATTAGTTACGTGTCAGTCACTTAACATTCCCACAATGCTTTTTTTTTAATTTTTGGCGCGAAATCTAAAAATACCTTAAGAGGCTACGTAGCCTTTTAAGGGAATACCACCAAAAAATTTTTTTTTGTAATTTTATGATTCTTAATTATAGATGATTTGTATTGTTTTTTCATATAAATTTCAGGGATATATATATTTTTTGATTTGGTGTGATGTGAAAATTCTAAATACCCACCTTTCCTGAAACTGCTTAATCCTTTACCAAACGACAACATTTTAGACCGGTCCAAATTGAAAGCTCTAGCAGACGACAAATTAAATGTGACTAAAAAAGTGAAATTTGTTTCTAGCAGGGTAGAAAACATTGTGAGAAAAGGAGAAAATGCTTGTTACCAGCATACACTGACTGACTTTAGAAATGCACCACTTACACGAAAACTTAAAAGTGTACACGTTTTTGAAATTCGATCTTTATACTATATAGGAACAAAGTTCAACTGTGTCTTTTTTAGTATTTTATCAGCACTCACACCAAAAATGATTTTTCATTGACTTTGTTAGGACCAGTTACCTATTGCTGTGATCTGCATTGTAATTTTAATTAGAGGGAAAATGTTTAAAAAAATAAAGTGATGCATTTCTGAAGTCATTCAATATATGAAAGAAATAATTAGAAAGGTCGCAGAAATTACGACCCCAAACATTTTTTTTCCGTGATACTCTTCAAAATATCGGAAAGCGTAGCTCAAAGATCAGACTTGTTCTATACTTTTGGAACTCTCAACGATCGGTGCCGACTTGTATATTCAGAGCCGGTCCACATAATCGGAGCCCTCCTTTTTTTTAATCTTTTTTTTCAGCTATTTCATTTTTTCTTTACCAACAGTGAATGTAACATTTTAAGACATTAATTCACACTTTTGGGACAGCAAGACTATCTCTTATATGCCAATAAAATGGCAATAATAGACCTTGAATTTTTGGTCCGTGACATATCATCTCGACTTCAGTCAACCCACGCCACAAATGATTCAGACAACATCGTACACTTGTTACAACATTCCGTAGTGCAGAAAACGTGTTGAAAGACCAGAGCATTGCATGACGTTCTCTTTTTTTTTTTTTAATTTCAAAGAAATATGAACACATTAAAAATTATTACAAGCTTACCTGTTTTTTTGGTTTGTATTTCAGCCGACATTTTCAGAAACCGAAGACCAAAACAACGGTTAGCCGTAATAGCCATTGGCTCCGAATATGAGGTTTCCTACTCGTGCACGACATTTTATTCGGGTAATATAATACACTCGTAAATAATAGTAAAAAATGATAATTATAATAAAAAATAGATAAAAAAATTAAGAAAAGAAATTAAGAAAATAAAATTAAGAGAAAAAAAATTAAGGGGAACAATTCTAAAAAAAAATTAAAAAAATTAAAAAGCCCCTTTTTGCGTGTTGCAAGCCATATCGTGGTTCATACTAGTGCCCCTATCAAAATTGTTCATAATAAGTCCATGAAGATGGAAGAGAAATTCACGACATGTTGCAAGTTTTTTTTCCTGTACTTGTATCTTTTGTAACTCCGCGTCCCACTCACAACGAAAAGTGAATATACTCGTGACGTTTCATCTTGAAAGAATATATGTGACCCATCGCGCAAAAAGGACCATCTACGAATTCTGTATATCAACTAGATTAAAAAAGATCAACGATAGTGCAGTTCTGTTTATGTTTTATTATTCAAAAAATATTGTTTAAAAAGTTACAATGACCATTTTTCATACAGAAAAAAAAAATGTCATTAAAGCGAAAAGCGTCAAACATGGTCAGACTGCGCAATTCGCGCAGTCTGACCATGTTTGACACTTTTCGCAGTTCCCAGAAGGTCCCTTTTTGCGTGATGGGTCACAGTTATTAGAAAATTTGAAAGGAATAATTGAGTTAATGAGCAATACTTGCTTCGATTGAATTGTTTTCTAGTGGTTATAGCTGTTCTGCATTCTTCAGGCTTTTAAACATTTTATTGTTATATAAGTATATTTAATGAACATTTCTAGCCAAAAGCATAAACCAGATCATTGCAAGTTCTTGGACTTTTCGCAAGGAGTGTCCTAAGGTAAAGTATACGGAAGATCCAGGATCAGACTGCACATTCTTTGCAGTTTGATCTTGATCTGCCCCGTTTCTAAGGCGCACAGAGTCACGAAGTCCCGACTTCTAGCTTCATGGAAAACACTGGCTTTTTTTCATTTGAGTGTCCTTGGACAATTCACATCTGAGGTCTAGCTTATTATTTGAGAAACCCAGGAGATAAATTAGCACAAGAGCTGCTGCGGTACTATAACTGAACAGTTTGAAAACGCCGCACAACACAATTCGATCAACCTTTCTATTTGGAAAGTAAAATTTAAGTGTATCGGTTTTGAAAGTATACGAACTCGTAGTTTCAGAGTGTTCAATTTGAAAATATTATTTCAATACATTCATTTTATTCGATTCTCAGAGGCTCTGGAACAACTTGGAGGATATTCTGTCTCAAGTGCGTTCCATTTGTAGAATTCAAGATTAGCTGTCTGATTAAATTGGCATGGACTTGAATTTACAATGATGAACGTCAATGTATTTCGTGTACTACAGCAGGGCATCCTTTGTTTTTCTTAGTTGAATCGAAATGTCTTGTTTAACACTGAAAAATATTACTATACTATTATAATTTTTATTGTGTCTATTTTTAAAAATGTTATAGGCAAAGACTTGAGATCACTAGTTTTAAAAGTGGCTTTCGTTTACAAAATAATCAGAGGAAATATAATATATAATTTATTTCATCAGCTTGTTGTTAATATGGGGAAATATTTGCTTCAAAGGGAAAGGTCCGCGAAAATAAGGAGTCCCGTAAGGCAATCGTTATTAATTTTCGCATACCTTTCCCTTTTTCAGCAAATATTTCCCCATATTAACCACGACCTGATGAAATAAACTCTATGTATAATGCGAGAGATGCTCTGTAAAAAGAGGGCTGAATATACTGCAAAAAGTATCGAAAATGGTTGCTTTTGGACAATTTTATGCATGTCAAAGGACCATTCTACCTCAGGATGAAGTCTCTTTTCAGAAAAAAATATATTTTATGGATTCATACTGGCTTGGGTATGTTCAACGTAATGGTACCTATTTAAATACGATCACATACAGGTCCGAATCGACGCATGTAATTGATCATGCTACATTTCATGCAATCAGTTTTGAAATTCTGTCGTGACATCCCAATATACCATTTAACTCTTTACCACACGAGAAAAATTTAGACTGGTCCAAATTGAAAGCGTTTGCAGACGACAAAATAAAAGTGACTGAAAAATTGAAATTTGTTCTGGGAAGGGTAGAAAACACTGTGGGAAAAGGAGAAAATGCTGGTTACCAGCATTTTCTCCTTTTCCCACAGGGTTTTCAAAAGGCTTCTTTCTCAGGGGCGTCAAAAGTAGGGATTGAGTGGTAATGGGTTAACTCTTTACCGAACAACAAAATTTTAGATTGGTCCAGACTGAAAGCATGTACAGACGACAAAATAAACACAACTCAAAAATTGTATTTGTTTCCAGAACAGTAGAAAACATTGTGGGAAAAGGAGAAAATGCTGGTTACCAGCATTTTCTCCTTTCCCACAATGTTTTTAAAAGGCTTCTATCTCAGGGTCGTAAAAACCAGGGATTGTTTGGGAAAGGGTTAAAGAGGTTACATATCAATTAAAATAATACCCTCACAAAAAGAAAATTTCTTGCGCTTGTCCATTTCATTTATTTGTGACTGGGAAATGTTTGCATACTCAATGCAGTGATTATAATTTTATCTATTTTAAGTTCGATTTTCGCTTGGTCTAATTATCAGACTACAAGTTTCGCCTCTATAATAATCTTTCTACAAAAATATATTGTAAATGAAAAGGTTTATGGAAAAATAAATCAACATTGCACCCAGCTTGAGTCCGTTCAGTGACGTTGTAAGATATCTTTGTACATGGTGAACCTCAAAAAACAAAGCCCACAAAAATCTTCTTAAATCCTACAAAGGTCGATCATACTTTTTGAAACTTGTTGGACTTAAACCTTGGTCTGCGTATTATCATTTGGTTGTGATGTTGTGTTGCAGTTTAACGTCACTTTAACCCTTTACCCCATAACGCATTTCTATGGTATCTCTAATTGACCCTTTATAGCAGCAAGGATAAAACCGTTTCTTATGTGTATATGACACCTTTTGATAGCATAGCAAACATTGTGACAGATCGTGAAATTGGTCGTCATGAGCAATTTCACCTTTTGCCACAATGTTTTCCAAAGGCTCCTACAAGCAATGTGTAGAAATGAGTATCTATGGAGTAAAGGGTTAAGAGTTCAGGGCGGTTGGTGACGAACATGTGTTTCATGGCTTTCTCATACCAATACTAACACTACTTTTTTGTTTCCAAAGCCACCGACTACTTTTCTCACATGCTTCAGCAGGGGTAAGAGGCGAAAATACGCCGGAAAGAAAGTTCGCCTCAACCGAGTATCGAACTCACAACTACCAGGTCATGAGTCCGACACGCTCACCACTGAGCCACCCGGGCGGGCCTCGTATTAACATGTCGTAAAGGTAAAATTCATGTTCTTTCTAAAATATGCTCCGAGTGGTCTCTCTGGCATTGGAGATACACTTTCACACGTCGCGCAAAATTGTCAATTATTCGTTCACATTTCTCTTTGGGGACTTCCCTGAATGTTGCTGTGATTGTTCTAAAAATAGTGTTTCAATAGCAAAAACTGCGCTCTAGGAGAGAAGCGGGATATTACGGTGGCACAAAAGTGACATGGAAGACATATTTTATACTACGTGCGCACGCAGTAGCTAATACGTGCGCACGTAATAAGTAATAGTTTAGTTATTACGCGCGCACGTATTAGCTACTGCGTGCGCACGTAATACTACTGCGTGAGCACGTATTACTTATTACGTGCGCACGTATTAGCTACTGCGTGCGCACGTAGTATAAAATATATCTTCCATGGCACTTTTGTGCCCCCGTAGGATATCGTGTGACAAAGTGTGGACAAAAAGTGGCATGGTTCTTGCAATTATTTAGACATTTTACTCCTATTTAACTATTTACCAAACGACAAATTCTTAGACTGGTCCAGATTGAAAGCATTCGCAGACGACAAAATAAAAGTGACTGAAAATTCGAAATTTGTTTTGTGAATAGTAGAAAACCTTGTGGGAAAAGAAGAAAATGCTGGTTACCAGCATTTTCTCCTTTTCCCACAATGTGTTCTAAAGGCTTCTTTTTTTGGATTCGTCAAAAGTAGGGATTTTGTGGTAATGGGTAAACAATCGGTTTTATAGTTGTTTCGGCGTTCGATGTGAATGCCATGTCACGTGGTTTGTATATAGTTCATTTTTTATTTAGTTATAGACATCTCGAAGCCGGAAATGTATTAGACAGACGTCATGCGAATTAACGTTTTCTTGCAGGAAAAATGACCTTGCTTTTTCGTTCAATTAGTTTATTGCTTTCAAAGGCACGGCATTTTTTTTTTTTTTTTCTCACTTGCTGCAGAACACTTTAAAGAGCATTGTGGGAAAAGTAAGAAATTGCTCGTTACGAATAGTTGCACCGTTCGAAATTATTTTGCATCCATATTTATGTCTGAACCGTTTACCAAACAGTCCCAGTGTTAAAGACCTGAAAAAAAGTCATTCGAAAATGAACACTCTGTTTATCATAATTTTCTCCCTTTTCCACAGTATTTCCAAAAGTATTCTGTAATATGGTCCTTGAAACACGGGATTTCTAACCAGCATTTTCTCATTTTCCAACAATGTTTTCGACCCTTCCCACAACAAATTTCAATTTTGAGTCACATTAATTTTGTTGTCGGCAAATTCTTTCGATTTGGATAAGCCTAAAATTTTGTCGTTCGGTAAGGAATTAAGAAAGGTCTGTTGTAGTTAAGCGGTTAACTCGACCAGTTTCGTCGGCTGAAAATACGAACCACTGAAATTTAAAAGGATTCTGTCTACATGTATAGGCTTGACCTGACAAGAGGAAAGTAAAATTTTAAGATCAAACTATGCTCGTTTTGTACTGTCTGATCTGTATCTATTCAGCCGAAAAAAAAAAGAAAAAAGTTTTAGTCAATGGCAATTAGGGGTTTTAATGACCACACGAGAACAACCATAAATACTGATACAAGACTTTTAAGCAAGCGACAAATTTCTAAACTTGTCCAAATAGACGATTTGCCAATTACATTTGATGTAAGCGATATTCCCTTGTTATCGTAAGCGGCGCACCAGAAGAATCAAGTTACACCGGACAAAAAAAAAACACATGGTGAAAGCATTTGCAGACGACAAAATAAACGTGACTCAAAATTTGAAAAACTTGACTTTAGAAGAGTAGAAAAATAAAATCTTGGTAATCAGCATTTTCTCCTTTTCCTACAATGTTTTCATAAGGCTTCTTCTTCTGCGTCGTAAAAATCAGGGATTGTTTGGTAGAGATTTAACTCTGTTCGGCTAAACTCAGGTGATCTGATAATCTGATCACTCGCTGTCTGCGCATATCATATTCTTCGAAGATTCAACCCGTCTGCTATGACGCATCACCCATCCCATATGCTAGGGAAAAGTAGGGCCCATAGCGAAGTTTTAACCCAAGCCTGTAGGAGCTGTTGTATTAAATGGTCGGTGCATAGACCTGTACATGCTAGCTGATCATAGCTGAATGAATCGCACCAGTTAGTCTTATTGAGTAAACGTTTATTTTAGTTTGAAATTCAAAGTAAGGCCTGTCGTGTAGAAAAGTAGTCCGGTTCTGTGCCAAAAATGCCCAAATTAGATACATGTGTATATTTGTAGAATGCTGTCTTGCAGAAGATAATAGAAATCATTCGCTGTCTAAAGACAGGTTGATATAGTTTAAAAATATTCATTTTACATCGACTGAGAAACAAGTTCTTACATTTTATACTAATCTCTCTCGATTCTGCAGAATCGACGGGTGGGTGATATGCTCCTTTAAGATATCTCTTCGACGGAGACACATCGCTTTACCGTTCTTAATGTCAACTTACAAAAAAGAAAACATGATCAGAGGAAATATGATATCTAATTTATTTCATCAGCTTGTGGTTAATATGGGGAAATATTTGCCTCAAAAGGGAAAGGTCCGCGAAAATAGTTTGTGCTTTACGGCACTCGTTATTTTCGCATACCTTTCCCTTTTGAGGCAAATATTTCCCCATATTAACCACAAGCTGATGAAATAAACTCTATGCATAAATATGAGAGATACTTTGTAAAAAACGAGGGCTGAATATGTCTGCAAAAAGTATCGAAAATTGGTGCTTTTGGCCAATTTTATTATTGCCATCGAATTTAGTCAAAAAACGTTTCCCTTGACATACAGTTTGTACATTCAATTTCTAATCTGGTATATCTATTTAGCCGTTAAACCTTTACCAAACGACAAAATTTTAGACTGGTCCAAGTTGAAAACACTTGCAGACGACAAAGATAAACGTTACTCAAAAACTGAAACTTGTTTCCAGCAGGGTAGAAAACAATGTGGGAAAAGGAGAAAATGCTGGTTACCAGCATTTTCTCCTTTTCCCACAATGTTTTCAAAAGGCTTTTATCTCAGGGTCTTAAAAACCAGGGATTGTTTGGTAAAGGATTAAGACGGTTGAAAATATAGTTCACTGAACAATCTACACATTTCTTTTTTTCATCTTATACGACGTGATTGAACAACCAAACTTTGATGATTCCAAAAGTTCCTGTCACCAGGGAAAATAAATCTAACCGTATTAGGTAGTGTTGATCAAAGACCAGGCAGCACGTTCTGATATTGAGCTTCACTGTCTGCTAAAGCTTAGAAACTTAATTGTTATGGTTTTCGCTTAAAAAATAGAAAAAAAAAAAAGTTTTAGTGCTCAAATGCGACTTATTCTGTATATCAATATTAGATTGCACTAAATGTACTGGTCTTGAAACGGACCTACACTGTCTGAGATATTCAACAGCGGACTAGCAAGCTTCAGAACTCCGTCTTGTGAATTCTGATCTTCATCTACAATGACCATAAAAAATCTACCACAGTTGTAAAAGTGCATCAGTGATTTTCTATCAAAATATTTTGGTTAATATCAAGTTCACCAATAAGATCTTTTCTCTTTTTTTTTAAATATGGAATAATTGATAGTTATCGGAAATGTCGGCTAACAGCCCCCGAGAAATACAGGATTTACCGTAATGGATTCAGTCTCAAGACGTTCTTTTACCGAATTACCCTGGAAAATTGTTTCTTTAACTCTTTTGATGTCAGTGCAGACTTTAGTGGCTTTAGCAGATGGCGTAGATCAAGATCAGACTGCACTGAACGTGCAGTCTGATCTTGAATCTACACCATCTGCTTCTTCTATATTAACCAACACCAAACAATTTTCTTCTCTACAGTTCAACTGTTGAAAATTGTTGAATTCGATTATATTGCTTTGAAAACGTAAAAAGGTTTTAGAATCAAGAAACCGTCTAGTATTCAAAACAAAAAATCCCCATGTTTTCATGGCTGTCAAACATCTAGATTAAATGCTTGTTTTTCACATGTCAGCATCCCTGTCAAATCGTTCAGATTTTGGAGTCACAATTTCCTCGGGTGATTTAGTATTCCTTGGTTTGAGTTCCTAACAAGCAATTTTGTTGAAATGATATCCCCCACCGAAAACGACCTTTTCAAAGATTTACTCGATCGTTTCTAAATCGCTCCCAGTCGGCCATTTTGTATCGAATAAAAAAAATGTTCATCGGCGAAATTGGTTATTGTGCATGCATTTAAATTTTCACGAAATTGCGTCCAATGGTATTAGAGATATTGCCCCGGATGGACACATGGGCAGACGGACAATTGCTAAAACGATATCTCTACGCCTTCCAGGGGTGGGGGGGCAGAGACCTACACGACCAAGTGAAAGCTTAATCACACTTCATTCTCACATTTTTGTGGTATTTGTCGAAAACGATATCACAATGAGTTCAATATTTAATTTTGAAGACCATGTATCGTATTTTGTGCAAAACCGAAAGAAATAAACCCAATAAAACTCATTTTTTCGTAGGCAAATGAGTTTTTCGGTAGAACCCAGGTATGTTATTTGAAATGGCATGTTAAAATACTTTGAGTGAGGCCATTGATGGTAGAAACACTATTTTTTAGAATTGAAATAGCTTCACTCGCTCGAAGCCATCTATTAGCGCAATTAAAATAAAATTCGTCTAACGATCGATTGATCCTGCGCTTTTTGGTTCTTAAACCAGTGCGTCCAAAAGCTCGTTCATACCATGATTGAGCGCTTCTCGATTTGGTTGGGTATGAGTATATATAGATCGAAATAACTGATTGTAATGTTGGAGATTTAATGTGCACGGCCAAAGATATTTAAAAATCATGGTTTTCTGGTACAAACTTAATTCTAGTCGATATATTTACGTGGTTTCCACTCCATCCATCATGCATCTCTCTGTCAAGGGACGTTACTCGTGACTCCTCATAATCAAAGGGAGACCACAAATATACAAATAATCCAAAGTCTATCATGAGTACTCTCCTTTCAACCAAAAGGGTATCCAGTTGACTTTTAAGCCAATATTTGAATAATATTTCTCTTTTTATTTCAAATTATTAATGCCACACAATGGCTTCCCTGACAGATACCACTTCAGCGTTCTCAACGATTTGATTTTTTTTTCTGTCAGAATCTTTCGATTTGTCTCTATTATTACTATCCTTTCTCGTGCAAGTTAGCTTGAGTAAGTCTCCGATTTCATTAAGTCGACTGTACAAGGACTGTTCTATAAGAACGTGGAAAAGTACCGCAATTCTCTTAAATATTGCCCGAATACAGAAAAATTGACACATACTCTAAAACATATTAATACTGTAAGTAAAGTTAATATTTCATTACCTTATGTAGATATGACACTTATGGTATCTTCATGTTCCTATACCCGGTCCAAAATGGAATAAACAGAAAGCTTATGTCGTACATACCAAATCCTTTCTCTTTGAAAGGTATTTTTCGGACAGTGTAGATCCAAGATCAGACTCCACGTTGGGTGCAATCTGATGTTGATCTTCACTGTTCAAAAAAGCTTATTTAGTCGCGCTTAGCAGCCTACGGGTAACAAACGAGATTGTGCAGAAAGGGTTGAAAAAATGTATGACAGGAATTGTATTACGTAATGTCAGACATCAATAAAAATTGTCGATGTTTGAGATCTGAAATGTCATCTGAAATTACATTTTGTTTTTTTCTATTCAGATAGAAAAAGAAAGAGGAAACGATATAAAAACGAACCAGACATAAATTTCAGGTCAAAATCTCAACACGAGTTAAAGTCACAGACATCAATAAAAATGGTAGATATTCAGAAATTGGTATACCGTCTGAAATTAAATTTGTCATTTTTATTAAAGAAAGACGAAAAACGGGGATATAAAAAACAAGAACTGGTAGAAAATAAGCCAGCCGTTAGTTTAAGTCAAGCCGTCATGATGAACATAAATCATAGACCTTCTAAAACTGGATTTGTCATTTTTACGATTAAGAAGAAAATAAACAGAAACAGAAGTGCAGTGTCAGTGGTTATGAGGTAGAGCGTCGGCCTCTTAACCACAAGGTCCTTAGTACGATTCTCGGAAGCGGATGTCAACGTCAGGAATTTTTTATTTGCAGATTCACTGGGTCCTAGCAATGGTGTAGTTTCCAGGAAGCAGAGTCGCGAGAGTATTGCGAGGGTTGTCCTGAAAGTTTTGAGACTGTTTTGATCAAATAAAAACTACATGACTGATTTAATCCAGAAGTTTGATCCAATAAAAACACATTTCATGGAAATATTTGACAAATACATTAAAATCGAACAGGCCAAGTAATCACTACAAGCATTATATAAACATACACTCAGCAGGGTCCTCTCCAATAGTATCAACTAATTTCTTGTGCTTTGTGGTCACCGCAAGAATATGTCACTGAAACCATTATTTGGGATAGGCTCAGATTGTTGAGCCGATTGCTGTTCAATCAAAGTACATCCCGGCACGCCGATAAATGAATCCGGCGTGTTACGGTCCATTGAGCGCCAAAACGGCCTGTTTCGGCGTGAGCGGTCTCGGTGTCTATAAAAGCTGCGATAGGAAAATGAGTCCAAGAAGTCCAATGTTCGCATGGTACGGGCCAAAAAACAAAACATCATATAACTGACGATATCATGAAACTGCTGCGGCATAGAGACGTTAAAATCGCTATTTTAGGTATTTATTTTTGGGCTTTAATGTTCATTAATCTGAATTAGCAATCAAAGAGTGAAAGATAAGAAAAGAAATATACCGGTACATCATCCCAAGTCAGGATCTAGACAAAGCCGTCAGAGGTTAAGTAAATAGGTACAATTGAGACGATAGCGTGCCAATCAATTGCCTGCCTTTATCCATAATTTTGCGAAATTTATTGTCATGGTTACAAAAGTAATTTTAGTTTTATTTGATGGAATCTTGATTTTGATATCACAAACACTTATTTTCTAAACGAATTCTCTTTGGTTTATAGCCTATGGTTATTTGACTAGCTGTGGGCAAAAAGATTATAGCAGAATGTGCAGATACAAGATTAGACATAGTACATTGTGGAGTTAATCATAATCGATTGCCTTTTTTACCGGTTGGCCTTTTTCACTTGACAAAGTTTTGCAAATCACTTTTGTTGGCTATAATTACATAGCATTAGGCATGGACTAATATCGATAGGTGAGTGCAACACTATTCTAAGTGCCTGTACATTGTACAGGCACTTAGAATAGTGTTGCACTCACCTATCGATATATGCTATATCTAGATGCCCCATTTACTGCTGGCGCACGTTTTAAAGATTTTAATATAAGTAAATTTACGTATGTTGTCATGTGATCCCAAAACATAAGTGTAAATATTCTCGGTAAAAAGATGGGAACATGTACAAATATATTTGCACCACGTCTTGGCGGTTAAGCAAAACCATAATTATTATACTTGCTTATATACCTCTACATCAAAATTAATGTTTTGTAATGTTTTAGTATGTCATCTGAACACACCTCAGGTTTTAACATATAAAAAGTTATTATTCTTTTCTTTGATCATTATTATCATTTCTGTTATTATTATTGCTTGGGTTATCGAGGAATCATCAGTAAAATAGTTCTCCAACTTCATTATGAAATTGAAAAAAATCATGCCCGACTTTTAAAGACCCTGGGAAAGAAACCTTTTAAAAACATTGTGCAAAAAGTAGAAAATGCTGGACCCAGTATTTTTCCCTTTTCCCACAATGTTTTCTATCCTGTAGAAGAAAAAATGAACCGTTTGAGCCACACTGAAATTGTCGTCTGCAAATGCTCTCAATTTAGAAGAGACTAAATTTTTTTCGTCTGGTAAAGGGCTAATGATACCATGAGGAAAATATGTACTTGTAGTAATAATGAATCAGGTTGGGATGAAAGACACTGATGATTAAAGCTTTGGAAAAGAAAATGTTTTTTATGGACAAGCTTTATTTTCACCCGGATAATTTATAGGACTAGCTCAGACAACACGAATCTTTTTATAGTTCATAGAGGGATTCCCATACACATGGTTATAGCAATAACTCATCTTAACAGTATTGTTAGTGTAGGGGTGCTAGATATCTATCAAATGACGAACTTTTTACAAAAGAGGTCATGGCGCCAAAGTTCTAGCAATTCCGAGACTAATTTAGTTTCATGTTTAAGATTGTATCGACAGGAAAAAAGAATGGCATATATGGTTGGTTTACTTAAAAAAACTTGTAACTACAGCTTGTTTCAAGCTGTAGTTATGAGGTTTTTAAAGTAAACCGACGACATTCATAAGCGGATGTAGAACCTCTTGTAACACGTGTTCTGATTGGTTAAAGTGTTTGTTACAGTCGATCAGAAATTGTGTATTCTTTCAAGTTTGAAAATTCTTTGAAAAGTTAGAATTGAAAATGATGTGTGGATCAAAATATCATGGACTGTACAAGATGAACTGATTGATCTTGGATCTACATAGTAGCAGGATCTGTATTTCACCAACCATTATAGGAGTCGTTCAAAGTCCATTTCTAAATATAGGAAATAACACAATTTCTGACTGCCTAACCATATCACAAGACTGACCGAATAATGGCTTGGAAGTATGGTCATCCAGAACGACGGTACATGTTGCGTGACAATTTGATTTAGAGTTGTTATATAGTAATAGAATAACAAATTGAGAAGACACGACTTTACAAGTTTGTTGACATTGCCATGTGATGGACAACTTGTACGTGTAGTAGCACACTTGAGTTCAAAGGCCCGGTAAAGTCCTGAATATCAAAGCAGGTGTCATAATATATAAAATTTAAATCATACTATTTATCATACTATCATACTATTTACCATACCGTTTATAAGTATGAAAAATATTGTAAAGATGACAGTCTGTTAGCGGGCTATCTGTTAGTCGCTGGCCGTAAAAAAAAAGAGTTTAAAATTCAGACAAAAAGTAAACAAAATACACAGCTACCTGACAGGTTTTAACTTAGTTTTGAAATTAATTTCTCTTTCAGTAACTAGCACTTGGACCGACCGCGCAATGACAGGTTGTCAGCGTCACAATAATTTCCATACGTTTGAATCTTATGATATAAATTCAAATGCATTTAAACATCCTCTTTGCTTACATTTGGCCTTTATTGTCACTTTATGGGTTACCGACCCATTTCTTGCAACGTGACAAATTTCACCAGCCATATTATAACATACAAATTAAGAAAGTGAATGGCGAACGACGTCACAAATTAAATGTCTGTCACGGAAATAGATGTTGTGTTTTCAGTTCTATATATAGCTCAAAGTCCTGGATTTTTTTCTGTTCTGAATGGAAGCCTGAAATCAAAGAATTGTCGTAAATGAAAGGAACAAATCCATAACAAGACCGAAAATTGCAACTGTTTATCCATAAACAAAGTTTAAACAGTTGAAAAATTGAAATAAATGTGTTATCGTATGATACGATAGACTACTCCTTCGTGCATAGCTTCATCCCGATTTAACTACAATACCTGACAACTGTGTGTGAGAGATATCCTTTTGGCTCGGTTATGGTATTGAGCGTTTAATCCTCAAAAAAACGAGGATATTTGTCCTTCATGGGTTCGAATCCCGCCAGATGCCGTTTGTACTAGAGCTATGCATTTATTTGTTTTTGTGTTACTGACTCTGTTCGTAAGATGCGTGCTCGTCCGGGATTGGCCATTGACCCATTAATCTCATTTGTTGTCCAAAATCGGACTTTCTGCCGAATATGGCTTTGAGTCATAAATAAATATGACTTTAAGGGGAAGTGTGTTACGGGAGACTACTACTTCACGCATAGCTTTGTCCCGATTTAAATACAATACCTGACAACTGCGACAGAGAGATATTTCTTTTGCTCAGTGGTTATGATCTTTGATCTTTAATTCTCGAAAAACGAGGATACTTGTCCTTCGTGGGTTCCCGCCAGATGCGGTTTATACTTGAGCTATGCATTTATTTGTTTTTGTGTTACGGACTTTATTCGTAAGACCGTATTCATGTTTTCCAAATAATGCTCTTCATCATTTCCTCAATGGCCAATCAAGAACGACAGTCGTATTAAGCCCAGAGAAGCTTTTCATCCCACGGTGGCAAGAGAGGAAAGTTGTCCGCCTCAAAAATTCAGACCTCTGAAACTGTCCAAATACATACCCATTTCTATAGTCCTACGTACCAGTTGCTGGAAAAATAATCTAAGAGTGAATAAAGCATCAAAATTTTGATGTCGGTAAGAGAACGTGTGACAATTATCGATAAATAACGACTAGTGGTGTTCGGTTTGGAACAGAGCTGTGTCAGGACACCTTGACCTTGACACCTTGACCTTATTATTGCATTATTTGGATGGAGTAAACGAACACCTGTGTTTTCAACCTATATAGATGTCTGCTCTTTACGACAAAAGTTAGACTGGTCAGAATTGAACGCATTTTCATGCGACAATTTAATAAGACATTTACAAGGGGTTTGTCTTAGATAGGCCAGACAACATTATGAAAAAAGTAGAAAATGCTGGTTACCAGCATTCTCTCCTTTTTAAACGATGCTTTAAAAGGCACATATCCTCTGGATCGTGAAAATATAGGATTATTGGGTGCAACATTTGTTCTATTCTTTTTAAGGCCTTTTCTCACAATGCCTTTAATGGCTTAGATCCACTGGGTTGTGAAAATTTAGGATTGTTTTGTTCAGAGTTCAGTAAATGCACCGATAATTTAGAAAAAAAATCCTTGTCCAAATTTTTTTCTTAAATATCGGAATTGCAATATCAACTGTTGCATTAACATTTTGTTCAAAAGATATTATTTCTTTTGCGCCTGCGTCATTGATGTTATACGAGTATATAGCTCTGACGTCGAAATCGTAAGTAATCGCAACCTGACTTCATTCTTTCTTTTAGTCAGACCTCGTAAATCATTCTTGGGATTAAAAGGTGAGGAGTTTCTCCGATTTATCTTTCTTAATTGGTTTATACGTCTTACAGGAGAGGGTTTGCATATTCAGTCCGCGTCATACTAGTTACTGCCAGAAAGTATTAGATTCAGACAAGTGCAATTTTCTCTGTATGATAAATTAATCTTGCTATAAAAAAAAAGGATCATTGTTTTTTTTTTCTATTTTAAGTTATTTTGACACATCATCCAGCTGCCAGTCTGTCCTTTTAAAGTTTGTCAGGCTCTAGGCTCTGGAGAAAGAAAATAAGAAAGCCACAAAACCATACATATTAGAATTGTATTTGTAGACTCCCCAGGAAACAGACAAATGTATCTATCTGAGAAAACGAACTTGTACTTGTTCAACCGTAATTGTTACTTATCAGGTTCTTCCCGGTATAAAAAGCCAGTGAGTATAGTGGGTTAAAGTTGGTGGTTTCACTCTAAAAACAGGACTGCTGCAGTGCCCTTGTAGGGTAGTTATTGAAAGCCCTATTCAATATATATCTGTTTAAGTAAACAACAGAAATGCAATAACTGCCCTTATACGGTAATCAGCGGAAGCTTTGTTCAGTATGACTGTATGACTAGCCAACAGGAGTGCTATAATATCTTTTAAGCGATAGGCAGCAAAAGCTCTGTTCAATATCACGGAATAACTGCAGAATAGGACTTCTACAATTGCTCTCGTAAGGTAGTCAGCAAAAGCTCTGTTCAATATGACTTTATAACTGGCCAATAAGACTGCTACGTTCATACTACCCTTGTAGGGTAGTTTTCGAAAGCTCTGTTTAATATGACTGTAACTGGCCAACAGGACTGCTATAATGCTCTTGTAGAGTAATCAAAATCCTTTGTTGGGTAATTATGATAAGTCTTGTTACCAATACCATATATCAGACCAACAAGACTTCTAAATAATGCCTTGTTGGGTAGTTATCAAAAACCCTTGTAAGGTAGCTACCAAAAGTTATGTTTATACCAGTATAACTGGTCAACAGGTCTGCTATAATTTCCTCTTAGGACAGTTATCAAAAGCTTTAATTAACATAACTGTATGAATGGTGATCAGGGCTGCTATAGTGCTCATGTAGGATATAACTGGACAACAGGACTGCTATGATACCTTTGTAGGGTAGTAATCAAAAGCTCAGTTCAATATAACTAAATAACCGGCTAACAAGCTGTTATAATGCCGTTGTAGGGTAGCTAGTAAAAGTTCTGTTCTGTACAGCTGAATAACTGGCAAATAAGGATACTTCAATGCGCTTTTAGGGTAGTAATCAAAAGCTCTGTTCAATACAACTGTATAGCTGGCCAACGGGGCTGCTATAGTGCCCTTGTAGAATAGTCATTAAACACTCTATTTAATAAAACTGTATAACTGGCCAGTAGGACTCTAGTAGAAAAGTCATCAAAAGCTCTGATCACTGTAGTCATATAACGGGCCAACAGGACTGCTATGATGCCCATTTAAGGTTGTCATTTAAAACTCGGTCTCATAGGTATAAAACTGCAAATCAATCCCTTGTCTGATTTTTAAGTGTTTACCAACAACAGACTTTACGGATGAGAATGCTTTCAGGCATTTTATCAAATTCTTATCATTTCTTCATAAAAGTGAAAGGCTTTTAATGTTCAAATGCAATATATTCTTTCAGGGTTCTTAACGGACTTGTTTTATATATTTCTGTCATGAAAGGATTTAGATATATCTGTTTTTCTATTGTTTATATCAGCTTGACGTCGACTCAATAGTACAATTTTATGTATATTCAAACCCTTTTATTCTTTTGGTCAAAACAACAATTCTTGCGGATGGCAGAGATCAAGATCAGACTGCACGTTCCATGCAGTCTGATTTTGATGTATGCCATCCGCATGTTTACTTTAACCAATAAACACTCATGTTTCTGCGTTTCAATGAGTAGTATTTTCAGCCGTAGAGAGAAGTCAAATTGAGTGAATGAGTTGATCAAATAATCCCGTCTTTTTACATTCTTCGTGAAGATGGCCGTTCAAAACATTATGGATAAAAAAGTGCTTGCAACCAACACTTCCTCTTGATTGTATGGTGTTTAAGGCCGTTTTCAACATTATTAACATCGTCGAGGCAATGGTCAGCGGTGGGAGGGGAATGAACCTGGTCACAGTGACTGTCATCAATCCTCAGAAGGAAATTGGCCGAGCCAGATGTCGTAACCAGGGATCCAAACTTAGACCCCGTGCTTTCAAGTCCTGTACTCTACCGACTGAGCTATCAGGGTTGGCGACACGTTCTCTGCTCTGTCAAGTTCAAGTTTCGTGTTTAAAGTCTAAATTGGTTTGTCTAAGTATTTTTCATATTTAGGCAAGTATTAAATTGTGTTGTCTGGAAGTGACTTACTTTGTTACCACACTAGCAGAATTTGAGTTAACGTCCGTAAACAGTCTTTGTAAATACATTTTATATAATTTTTACAGACTGATTACATCTGTTTCAATGATTTACCGCCGTAATGATGACAGAAAGGGAAAGCAATAAAGTGGATATAAAGTTCTGAAATTAAGTTTCCTGTTCTGATCAGATTTCACATAATGATATGCACCGCACCCTCTGGAATACTAAAGTCTTCAAACTGGATTACCCTGGATTTCTTCAGTTACCTCTGTTGGCATGAAACTCGATTCAGAACGCATGGAACGTGAACTTAAAAATCTTACATTTACTTTTTCATTCAGTATTCAAAATGTTCCGACAAAAACGCCTTGAAATTCCTTTGGCTATCCAAGATCAGACTGCATGTAATACTTAATCTTTGCTCTGTGAAAAAAAAGTATTGGTACTGAAAAATAGTGCATGGTGGCTCTGTATAGACTATGTACTGTCATCAGACCTCTCCAACGGTGGTGAGTTTAAAAGGCAGACTGCCCCAGAAATTGCTGTCTAAATCCAATCTTTGTAGGGGAATTGTTCCGATACCCAGTCTGTTTCGTCATTATTTTATTTAGAAAAAATCGAAGTCAAAAAACTTAAATAGGAAATATGAAAATTTGTTACAAAATAAAAACGAACACAGCCGAAAAAATCACGTGACCTTAAAACGCTGGAAGAAGGTCATGCGACTCATATAAATTACAAGGACGGATGAATGTGTATTAACAGCTGAACAGATTTCAACGACCCATTTATTGCCTCGCTTATTTCTTTACATGTACCGAGATATATTTAATCTAAAGCATCAAAATTATTTTAAAAAATGTTGTCGACCTCTCCTGGCTTCTTTTTTAAAGAAGCCACTTGTCATTTATGTGACCCATCACGCAAAAAGGGACAATCTGGAAATTAATTCCGTACCTCAATTAGATGAAAAAAGGCTAAAGATAGTGCAGGTCAGTTTAAGCTAACAGTTCAAAAATATTTATATTGTTACTTAGTAAGGTAGAATGATCACTTATCATATAGAAAATATCATAAAAGTGAAAAGTGTCAACCCTGGTCAGTCTGCGCGATTCGCGCAGTCTGACCAGGGTTGACACTTTTCGCAAATTCCCAGAATGTCCCTTTTAACGTGACGGGTCAGATATATCATTACTATATACTACTATAGAGCATTGTTATCAGCAAACAGCGCTCTATGGAAAGGTTTTTAATGCATCTCATTATACCAAACAAGTCTCTACATGTTTGGGATTCATGTAATCCATTTTGTCTAACAAACGACTGGGTAAAGAGGTAAAATGCAAAACTCTTTAACTGCAAGATACTTCTCTTAAACTCATTGATGAGTTTTCTAAAATCTTATCTAAAAAGCCAACAAATGTCAGATTCTTTTTTATCATATAACGATATTTCACAAAATATAGATCAAATGATTCAAAAACATTCATAAATGCACCCGCTGTATTTTCCATCAGACTCATTCACTTGTATGAAATGCGTACAAAATGACCTCAAAAATGACGTCACACAAATATGATATCAAACTTGTATAAGATAAGAAAATTCATAATGGGTATATTACACTGAAAACAAAGGAGGTTTTGTGATAAATTGCTTGTCAAGGCAAATTTCTTATTTCAAATGAACGGTTTTGCTTATTTTCGAATACTATACCGGAACCCAGGTTTATTATCCACTTCTTCCGTTTTTCCCAAATATTATTTTTGATTAGGTTCAGAAAGTTACCTGTGCCATTGTGATATCGAAGCTTTACCATGACATCAGTTTCTTTTTTACCCGTACAATATGGAATTCGAAGCTTTCTTTTGCATATATGTTTCAAGCTTTTGAAGTAATTTCAAAAGCTAATTAGTAATATGAGTGCACAAACTTTTCATGCAATAGATCGTTGGTGCGTGCATAGATATAAAGGAAGGGAGAATTATGACAACTCCCAATTTAATTTTAAGTAAAGCAATTAACCTACGTTACTTTTGCAAATGAAATTAAATCAAATCAAAGTGAGAAGTTAAAAAAGAATCATATTTTTTTCATTCGAAGCTATTTCTATACGACATGGTAGTTGCATGTGCGCCATTTTGTATCACAATGTAGGTCAAGTTAAGACAATAAGCTCTTTGGGTCCGTATTCACTAACCACTATTAAAAACGCGCTTAGTCTTATTCTACACAATTTTGTCAGTATGAATGTAACAGAGCTTCTGATTGGCTAAACCATTTGGTTTAGCCAATCAGAAGATCTGTTACTTTCACAGTCAGAAAAATATGCCAATAAAGAATGTTTTTAAGATTTGTTGCTGAATACGGGCCCTGTTTTACGTAAATGAGTCATCGTTCAGCACAATAAAGATCCGGGTTTAATTGGTCAGTGGAAGCGATAAATCCAATTAGTTCTTAACAGTTGGTTGTTGACCTTTAAGAAATCCCTTGTGGGCTTTGATTTTCTTTTCTTTCGAAAGTGTAAGGTGACACATAAGTCACATTAATATCTGATTTTTTCCGGTGGTACATTTTACACGACAGCATGGGCTTGGGACCATCAATTTATATAGAATGAGCGAACCCAGGGGTCCGTATTTACCAATCAATTTTCGTAGTCTTACTCTTCAACATTTTCTGAAATTGAAAGTAACACAACTTTTGATTGGCTAAACAAAATGGTTTAGCCAATCAGAAGTTGTGTTACTTTCAATTTAGAAACATTCTGTAGATTAAGACCAAGAAACATTCCTGAGAATGGCTGGTGACTACAGACCCAGGTTATTCACGAACATGTCAGACGACTTTCATGTCATACAGACAAGTTTGGCGCCGAATTTCAGACGATATTACGAGCTTCTTGACAAGACTTGCCTCTGGATCTCATGAAGCAATAACAATAAAATGCATAACTAACCCTAATAATTATGTCCGTTCATCCTAGAAATAAAACAGATCAAATTACGGTTTTTCCATGGTCTTATCGATGTTATTTTCTCATATTCACCAGTAAGTTATAGGCAGTCCAGGCGTCAAGGTCACAATCAATCGTCACGTGACTTCCGCTCTCTCTTAAATATTCTGCCCATAAATCATCTTAATTACATCACATGTCTTTGGGGAGACAGTTGATAGAAAAGATAGAAACTAAGAAAAGTACTTTGCATGCATAAGAGTAGACCTGGCCTTTAGATAGGTGGGCTTGGCGAGATGTATTAGATGATTGATTATGGTGCTTAACACAGTTTTCAACATTTTTTGTGCTACTACAGACTTGTGCAAAACAGAAAAATACATAAAAAACGAAACGTTATGTTTCGGGTTAGCTTGCGCCGGCTGATTCGAGACGACGCTTTACGCAAAAGTCCGAATGTGCCTTTTCGCATGTTGCAGGCCATGCCTTCAGAATTGCAGGCGAGGTAGTGGTCCTCGTCGGTGCGCTTGCCATATTGTGTTTTAGAGTACCACAACGTCGCGGGTCAAGACGTTGCTGCCAATAGAATTGTTGGCGAGGTGGTGGTCCTCGCCATGGCGCTTGCCATATTGTGTCTTAAAGTACCACAACGTCGTTGGCCAAGGCATTTTACAGGCCATGTCTTTAGAATAGTTGGCGAGGTGTTAATCCTCCTCATGGCGCTTACCATATTGTGTTTTAGAGTACAACAACGTCGTGGGTCAAGGCGTGGCTGCCAATAGAATTGTTGGTGAAGTGGTAGTCCTCGTCGGGGCGCCTACCATATTGTGTTTTAGAGTACCACAACGTCGTGGGTCAAGGCGTGGCTGCCAACAGAATTGTTGGCGAGGTGTTTGTCCTCGTCATGGCGCTGGCCATATTGTGTTTTAGAGTACCACAACGTCGTAGGCCAAGACATTTTGCAGGCAATGCCTTTATAATTCCTGGCGAGGTGTTAGTTACCGTCATGTCGCTTGCGATATTGCGTTTCATATCACCATGGTGTTGTTACGTTGAACTTGGTGTTAGCAATGGTGTGTTTAGAAGAAACCATCGCGTTAGTACGCTGTATTTCATTGTTATGTTATGTGATGTGGTTGTTAAAAAAAACTATATTAAACGGTCAACGGTCCGTCAATGGTTCCAGCTGTTATACCAAAAAAGAACTATTTGTGTTGTATTGATTGTAAGAGGATTGTGAGTTTGCAAAGAACATTCTTTGAACCTGGAAGAAATGTTGGCAACTTAAATGATTTTATTAATTTCTACAGCACATGATAGAACGGGATTGTTTAATAACTTTTTTATGTATTCGATGTGTTAGCGTTCTTATGCGTCGTAGCGTGAACGGGTTAAAAATAAGCTGTGCGCTTAATAACACACCCCCTCTTTTCACACTTGATAATTCTGTATAATCATTATCGGGACAATATAGGGCAGTGGAGTTGAACGCACCACGTTCACTTGTCAGCGTCTATCAAACACTCTTTTTACTCTGTACAAAGTTTTAAAGCTCGCCTGTAATCACTTATTTAAGTGCAACAATTCGGTTTTGCATTTTCTAGATCATGAGAAGTCTATTGCCACTATTTGATTGGTATTATCTGGATAATTGGTTCTGTAACATCTACATTTGCACATCATGCAACTTTGAATAGATAAATGTCGTAATTAAGTGACGGTTGTGATAGTAGTGTGTTTACAAAACATTGGCAGCAATATTTTCAAATCTATTATTTTGCAGATGTTAATACATTGTAAAGTTGTTAATGGGCTTGTACCCAATTTACTTACGGATGTTTTCCACTTGAACCGCGGATTGAAAATATCTTGCAATTTTATCAGACTGTTAGACTTACTTTTATTTGTCTTTTTGTTTAAGGGCTTAATTTCATGTCGATGGGTGAGTAACTAGAGTGGTTTTTTTTGCAAACTTTCTTTTAAAGTCTATAAAAATAAACCAACAGGTTAACTTTTAGGTAAACTTTTGGAATATCAGAATGTTCTAAGGAAATAGTATAAATATCAAACGGTCAGCACAGACACAAAAACACATTTATTCTTACTCTTAACCCATTACAACACAATCCCTACTTTTGACGCCCCTGAAAAAGAAGCCTTTAGAAAACATTGTGGGAAAAGGAGAAAATGCTGGTAACCAGCATTTTCTCCTTTTCCCACATTGTTTTCTACCCTTCACAAAACAAATTTCAAATTTTCAGTCACTTTTATTTTGTCGTCTGCAAATGCTTTCAATTTGGACCAGTCTAAAATAATGTCGTTTGGTAATGGGTTAATCGTTATCTTACTAAATAACTAAAACGAAAATTCCAACTTGATCGTAAAATTCCAATTATAGCTATTTCAAAGTTATTCTTTGGAAACCATATCTCCTCATAGGACAGCGTAGATCAAAGATCAGAGTGCACGTTCTGTGCAGTCTGATCTTGATCTACACTGTCCGCAAAAGATCAATGAGTCGCAGCCTATTGGTATAATTCATTTCGCCGTTTACAAAACGGTTCTGTCTTTTAATGGTCTTATCATAAAAAGGCTTTTGAAAACATACCGAGACATGGAGAAAATGCTGAAAACCATTTTTCTTTATTCCCACAATACTGTAAAAGTGGATATTATTTTGGGTCTAAAATTTCGCGTGGACATAATTGTGGGTCTCAAACTTCGCGAATCACTAAATACTAACCTAACGCGTATTTTTATTTTCTATTTCCGCGACAGTTATGATTTTTTTTAATTTCTCTTACTGCTTAAAACTAACTTATCAATCAGTTCAGTAAATCTAAATGTTTGCTTCACTGATAATCCAAATTGTAATTGGCAGTATTAAGCCCCCACTAGACTGGTAGTCTGGCCGATATTGATAATAAATCAAAGCGTTGAGAAGACTGAAGAAGTATTTGTCAAGAAAGGCAATGTGTGGAATTAATGATTTGAAAGAAAAAGAGAAATAGTTTTCAAATGTTTGCGAGAAAGTCAGTATACTAAGCAAATGAATACCTTTTTGGTTGAAGGGAGAGTGCTCATGACAAAGCTAAGATTAAATGTGTATTGGTGGTCCCCACAACATAACTAGGGCAAACTGGTTTTGGAACGAAAAGGCCTAGGATCAAGCGATCGCTAGACAAATTTTGTATCATTGCGCCAATAGAGGGCTATTAGTTAGTGAAGCTAATTCCAATTTAAAATTAGTATTTCCACGATAGATGGCCACACCCAGTGTATTTTAACATGCAATTTCTAATTACATATCTGAGCTGTACCGCAAAATTCATTTGCCTGAGAAAAATGTTTTTAATTGAGTTTATTTCCTTTGGCTTTGCACAAAATACGATAGGTGGTCTTCAAAATTCAATACTGACCTCAAAGTGGCATTGTCTTCGATAAATACCGCAAAAAGTAATCACTGATGTTGACTGGAGGGCCCCAGTCAATCGCTCACAAATGACTTGGTGTCTAAGCAAAATATACCGTAATCTAGCCTTAATTTACGCTAGCGGATAACTTTAAGGTTTTTATTAATACGCGAAAATCGCGAAGGTTTGCACGTCGCGAACATTTCCGGTTTTACAGTATTTCCTACCATCTCAAAAGTACATCCAATCATTTCGATTATATTAAGTTGTCGTCTGCAAATGATATCAGATTGGAAAAATCTAGCCTGTCATAGAGTTTAACTGTTTCGAAGTGTCAATGAAACTATAAAAGGTAACACTGTGTTAAAATATCAACTTATATCACGAGAGTACATGCCAATTAAGTACGCTACATCGGCGCCAAGATCGACCTAAATTGTCACTTGACTTATAGTTCTTCTGTATTTCTGAGGCCATTCATCATTCTCGAAGTTTAAGAGGCAAGACGTTTCTCCGATCTGTGTTTCGTAATTGGATCACATGTCTTACAGCGAAAGATGGAGTTGCATACAGGGATTTATCAGAACGAAGACATTAGACATACCAGAAGTACAGTTTTGTTTCTCAGATAATTCGATCCTGTTGTGAAAATTAGACGTCTGCAGTTTTATTCGATTTCGTTTTATTTTCGTATTAGAAATAACCTGTTTTTTGTTGTCATAAACGTATTGATATCTTTTTCAATTTCTGAGCTAATAGAAGGTATTTTCATGGGTGTAACGACACAAGGATTCCTCTGTTTACAGGTTCCTGTCTGCTTATAACTCTTTCAGCATCATAATAATACAATGGCCAGCAACACACGAAAAGGGACATTCGGACATTTGCGTAAAAATGCCGTCTAGGATCAGCCTGCTATGCCTTAGAATACCATTTTTCGCCTGTGGCACTGAAAAGGTCAAATTTATGAAACATGGGTCAGATTAAAAATCATAGTTATGCTTGAAATATTGGGTTGAAGCTGACGGACTTACAATTTAAGTGTAACCTGCTAGAGCCCCCGTCACAGTCAAACAAAGACCACAACGACCATTCTACGTCTTTATTACGCCCTGCCAGGATGTTAGTGCTTCTAACACGTCCCAGCTAAGTTTTGTCGCATGCTTGATAAAGTGCACACTACGTCCTTGGCGTTTTTATTACATTCTTTCTAAGACCTTTCAGATCGCACAACGCGCTTATTTACTAAGTTCTCAAAGCGCCCTTCGTGATCTTGAAAATTTCAAGTCCACGCTCTTTAAGTTCTCATTCGTTCTACAAGTTTTCTTGAGTGAACAACCCGCATAAAACTGCCCCCAAAAGGTCGTGAGAGAAGACAAAAAGGCCAGAAAATGGGTAGCACTTCAAAACCTGGCCACAGTGATGATGCTGGTCCTGCTGGTATAGCAGAACCACCAGGAGCATCAGAGTCTCCTGCAGAGCAGGTTGAAATTACCGAAGTCCGTGAGAGTGACAAAAGCTGAAAGATAAGTGAAAATGTGAGAAATTCGGTGACGTATTTAAGTAAACTAAATTGCTGGACGTGACATGGACTCTATGAGAACTTACTGCAAGCCTACAAACAGACGTGTTAAGCACAGAACGAACGTGTAACAAACGTAATGCCTTATACATCGTTGTATGCGCGTCCCTTTGCATTTGTAGAAACATGGAACGGTCGTGATTGATACGCGATTGTCGTGGTATGAACGCAGTTAAATGTTTCCCATCCATACCAGTTTTGTACTTCGTCAATAAAGACCATGTTAGGTTCATCCCTCGTTAGTACTACGTCGATGCCGTTGTTCCCACGTCCTGGTTGAGTCCTGTCTGCGTCCTGACTGGATCAGGTCCTCGCTACGTTTTTTTTTTCTCTGAACATGTTCAAAATTCACTCAATTGCGTTGGACCGATTTCAGATTGACGTAATGGGAACTTGGTCTAGTTTGACTGTGGTTTAAATGAGAGAAACTCAAAATTCGCGCAAATAGTGAAAACCCAAAATATGCCATTTAGTTTTACATATTTTGTTGCCATACAATTGTACTTGTCAACAAAAGCAATACACAAACACAATTTCTAGTACGTGGAATGACAAAATGGTCTGGCCACAAGTTCTCACAACTTAGATTGGGCCTTTCCCGTCCTCCAATTACATGTTTAAGAAACAACAGTCTAAATGGCAGCTTAAAATATTAAAACTTTTCAGTAGTTAGGGAAAATAAAGAAAAATAGACAATGAAACATCTTTATTGGGTATAGGGAAATTTTGCCATTTCAAAGGTATATCTGGGAGGATAAATACCTCTCTGTCTGGAAGTGTAGATTGAAGATCAGACTGCACATTTTGTGCAGTCTGACCATGATCTACATTGTCCGCAAAGGGTCCATGAGTCGTGCTTAGTAACCAAATGGCTAATAATAATGTTTTAGGCAGATATATAATTATGCTTATCAGTCAGTTATGGAACATCAAAACTACCAAGCTGGCATACTTGTAAGCAATGATAACAAACACGTAGGAAATGTGAACTGTCAAAATTGGAATAAAGACGATCTGAGATAAAATATTTGTTTTTATGTCTGCGCCTATTTTATCGAGATTCTCATTTTTTCGAGATAGATTACCATCAAGGATCCATCAAGAGCAACACCTGTTGTACCCCTATACTCCATAAAGAACATAATAAAACGGATGAGTTGATCTCCGTGGTTTTGGACTTATCGAATTGGCCAATGAAACTTGGCTGTTAGCTTTTGAAATGACTGCAAGGTTCTCAAAGTTGTACTGACCAATCAGATTGGATCAATACAATCGCTGTGGAATTAGAATTTCGAGTTTTCTGTGGAAAGGGAAAAATGACAGTCCCCTAAGTTTGTAGCTGTAAAAATTAGTCTGAGGTCAATCTGTCAATTACAATCTGTATGTACAAGATTTAAGATAAAATACTTCAAGAGACGATTACGGATTACTAAACGATAAGATTTTACACTGATCAAAATCAAAAGCATTTGCAGAAGACAAAAATATGACCAAAAAAATTGATTATTTTTTATGAGTAGAAAACTGGTTACCAGCATTTTTTCCTTATCCCACAAGGTTTTCAAAAGCCTACTCATTAAAGGTCGGTTAAAGTCATGACTTTGTTACAGAATATTAGAGTGACAATTTTGTCCAATCCGGTGTAGAAATATCAAATAGTGTGCTGCTTGGTACCTGTTAGACATTCCAGGTATGCATTCACAGATGCACTGGCAACTATATAATGGATGAAATACTGTTCAAATAACGGTAACACCGAACAGGCTATGATGCACTTAACCCTTTGGCTGCTAAGAGCGACTCACTAACCTTTATCAGACAGTCTAGACCAAGATCAGACTGCACAGAACGTGTAGTCTGATCTTTGGTCTACACTGTTCGATAAGGAGGCATTACTCTCTAAAATATAACTTTGAAGCTTCAACATTTTGGGGTTTTACTACCGAATTGAAAATTTGATTTTAGTTATTTATCAGGATAAGAGTTAATAATTCATCAATGCCAAGAACAGCAGTTTATCAGGCACTAAGTGTAATTACATGTGTGTAGTTAGACAGATGTTTGTTTGTTATCTGTAGACTGATATGTCAGATAACTTGCACGTGATGCTTTATACAGGTCTACCTAAGCGTTTTAAACATTTATATGGCTGGTAGCCATTGGTGACAACAAAAATTCTGCGGACAATGTTGATTTATAGCAGATTCTGACCTTAGATCGATGTTGTCCGTTTCTTGATCAATTGTGATCCAAAATGTCTTTTCAGTTGAAAGTACAAAGAACGGGTAACTTTCACTGTTCAAAACTCGAAAATATAATTGATAACCCAGAACAACACATATACATAAGATCGGAGAAAACCAGAACGTGTTAGCTACTGCACTGGTTGCCATGATATGCGTGCGCAAAAAACGCATGGAGAAGCTCGTCGATTTCAGGGAAGCCATTGATTGAGACAACCGTCGTTATCGTTCGTGTAAATTCGAACTAGGTCTTGGTGAACGTCACGTGATAACATTGCATCTCATTAATGCTATGACGTAGTAGACAGGACTGTTGTTTTCATTTCGAAACTATGTCATCGGAGAGTAAGGCTGCTCATTCTGAACCTGTTTTCTTATTTGGATCTATTAAACTCTTCCGGTATTGATGATAAATGAATAAGCGATGATCAGCCTCTGTTTCTGTTTCTGTTTACGATGTCGATAAACTTACGTTTTTCAAGCCTACAATTGGAACAAAAATGCCCAAGTGAATGAAGGGTTTGATTCGACGCTTTGAATGATCACGTTTTGTTTACGTCACCTACACCTCACTTTGGAGATTTATGACGAGAACTCGGCTAAACGTCGGCGATCATCAATATAAAGAAACAGATAATGCGGCATTGTATGATCTAGACTAGTTTCAAAATTCTTTTTGCTTCCACTGACTGGAACTTTTGCGAATTGCAGCTTTACATATCGTGAAAGTCAGTATAATCGCTATATTTTATATGGTAAAAATGAATTTTACTTTTATTCTATAAACAAGTTATTTATTTAGTTGGACGCTACTGAGAGTTTCAGCACCCTGTTCCATTTGGTTATGACAGTTACGAGTGAAACAAAGTTACAGATAAAAGGAAGCTCATCATAGACATCATTTGCCAATCAATCCAGAATCAGATCTTGTGATAGATTCAAAATTCCCAACTGTCAGATTAGCTTAGACGTTTCATAAAAACGACCCTAAATTTCTGATTTTTTTTTTTCTTGAAGCAAAACAAAACAACCAGACAAATTCTCTTACAGCCAAAGATTTAAAATATTTCCCATCAAGTAGAAAGCAAGAGTTACTGCAGATTTCAAATAAAATGAGACTGAATAGTTGGTATTCTTATTTGAATGAAATGAACATGTTGCTGGATGAAAAGAAAACACTGGTAACCAGCATTTTCTTGATTTCTAACAATGTTTTAGATGCATTCCATCTTACGAGTCGTTTAAACGTAAGAGTTGTTGAACATGTTCAGAGTTAACTCTTTACCAGACGACAAAATTTTAGTCATGTCCATATTGAAAGCATTTGCAGACGACAGTTTCAGTGTGGCTCAAATGGTGCAATTTTTTTTTGACAGGGGAGAAAACATTGTCGGAAAAGGAGAAAATGCTGGTTACCAGCATTTTCTCCTTCCCCCACAATGCTTTTAAAAGGCTTCTTTCCCAGGGTGTTTAAAGTCGGGATTGTGTAGTAAAGAGTTAAAGAGCGAAATTATGTTTGGATCACCCTTCTTATGATGACAGTGCTCATCCAAAATTCATTAAATAATGGGCAATCATATATTTCGATGTTTCTTGGAAGAGATCTTTCGAGAAAACATAATGAAAGATAAATCTCCGGAGATTTGACTTGATGGATAGTCCCCCGCTAGGCTCTAGCTGATATTCCATTGTGATAGGCTTGCCCTTGGTCTTCTTCGTTATGTTCATTGAACTCTACTATTCAATGAACCAGCAAAATGAACCTATTTTATCATCTATAATGAATAGCCAAAAGTGTTTCATCAAAATCCGAACTTCTCATTTGTATCATGTAGTAGTGTATTAAGTCTGAAAATGTATTTGAAGGGCTGATTCATTTTGCTTTATTTTCATACAAGTTTCACAACCACGGCTTCATTCTTGAACCTACATGAAGCTTGATGAAATATGCCTGGCCACCGACTCTACATGATTTGATGCATGATTTATTGTTCTTGAAGCGTAACCGTGGTGAAAAAGAAAAGAACGGTATATAGAAGGAATATGAGGTGTTCTAAAAGATTTCCAGCTACCCCACAACACTTTAAAATGTCGTCGCTGTATGTAAAGCTATACTGTGCGTTTTTTGTCAACTCATGTCTTAGATCTATTTGAAGCTTGCCGATTTTTTTCTTTTTCAACAGAGCATGTATATGTTGTAGTCCGAACTGGAATCTAGGCAGATCCGGTATCTGCCTAGACCAACCTGGAATTTTGTCTAGACCAAATCAAGATTCCAGTTTGGCTAGGCAGATTCACAATCTGCCTAGACCGAATTGGAATATTTTCTCTTTGGATGTAGAATTGCACTTATAAACCATCCTTGTTAGCCGTAAGCCCCTAAATAAAAGAAGTTTTAATCAGAAATTCAGAGTATGAATAAATTGTGAATGCTTTGCACTCTAGAAAAAAAATGTGTAAAACGGACCAACTGTGGGAAAAACAAATATATTACTTTAATTAAAGACACCTCTCAGTTGTAAACATTATGTGGATTAATATAATTATTAATCTAATTTGGTCTAGGCAGATTCAGGATCTGCCTAGATTCCAATCTGGCTTACGGCATTACATTGATGTTTAATATAGCATTAGAAGGATTTGGAGATACAACCCAGCTTAACCAGATTGACTCTAAATTTCATTTCGTCTTTACTTTCAGCTCTACCACCTGAACTGTACACATTTTGGGAAGCATATCCATGGCGGTTTGGAGAACCCTACTGCATTCTAAAATCCTACATTCAAGAAGTGACTTCATATGCCTCCGCTCTGACAATCGCACTGTTTACGATCGAACGATATCTTGCAATATGCCACCCAATGACGTCACAGACGTACGTCATGAACAGTCCATCTCGTGCTTTGAAATTAATATGCGTGCAATGGGTTATAGCGTTTGTTAGTGCCTTGCCATATCCACTCAATACAAGAACGTTTTATGTAGTTGTAGACACGACAGGGGAACCGATAAATGAATCTCTGATGTGCAACATTCCACATGAGTTTCGACATGCCATGTCGTACTGGTTCCAGGTTTCGACATTCGCCTTCTTCGTGTATCCGATGACGGTAATACTCGTGATGTATATTCTGATAGGTGTAAGACTGAATAAATCTGACATTGTGACAGACAGAACAAATGCAGCCACCGTCAAGGCGAGGAAATCGGTAATCAAAATGCTGGGTAAGTCACTTGGAATTATTTCTTAGATCTATCTCATGTCGATATGAGCCATTAAGAATAATGCAAATTTAGAATGCATTAAGATTCTTGCATTATCATTAAAAGCTCTTTATACCTACCTCATACAGTTAAGAGCACTAATGAAAGTAATTGTTACAAAACCCATTCTAATTCGACAATTTAAAATGAACTACGCTCTAGCAAAAAGGATTCAAAGCATCAACTGATATTTCAAATGATTTTGGCGCACCATGAGTGGCGGCACAATATTTTAATCGCTTTTGAAAAGTACCTATGGAGGCAGCCATAATGTTGATTCGGCTTCCAGTCATTTCGTAATAAGATTGTTTCGTATCAAGACAATTTCGTACAACTTTGGTTATTTAAGAAATAATCTTCTTTCTGTCGTGGTATATCGTTCAATAAACCACAGTTGTGAGTTATGAGGCACGATAAATAATCCACGAGGGCGATAGCCCGAGTGGGTTATTCATTGCGCCTCATAACTCACAACGTGGTTTATTGAACGATATACCACGATAGAAAGAAGATTATTTCGATTCTAACATGGCCAATTCTTAATGAAAGGAAAACAAGTTCAAACTAAAAGTAAAAACGCGGATGAAGATAATGTTCCATTGAATAATTCACTTATTGAATGACGTCACTCTACATGGATTGTCGCAGATTTCACCACGTTTGCCTTGCACTGTGTTTATAGAGCCAAAGTCGCGTGTCATGTTAGAATTCGTGACCACCTATATTTGCTATTTTGGTCATTTCGTACTCACATTGATCATTTCGAACCCACTTTGGTAATTTCATACCCTATTTTTAATATCAATTTGGTAATGTACAACCTAGTTTTGATACTATTTTCTAGTTTTGTTTGACGAGTGACAACTGTTTTTGTGCATAGCTGCAACTGAACTTACGTTAAATTTCGCCGAAGAGGGGCTATCATTGTGTCTTACCATTATTGCTTCTTTCTTTTTTAAGTTTTAAGTTGGATTCTAAAGGTTCTTTAGGGTTCCTCAGTTCATATCTCACCGCATAAATTTACGTAGGACAATTTGAATTGCCATAATGTGCCTTATTTCAGAAACAACTGATTTGCGGCACCATTGATGTTATGCATCAAAGTTTTCTTGTCATATAGTTATTCAGGGGCCTATAGCTACCTATACGCAAAAACATACACTTCGTAGAACTATTAAGATTGAAAAAAATAAGGAGATGAAAAACAAAGGTCACCAGAGGCCACCATAATTGGCTTGCAACACACGAAAAGGGGCATTGGGATATTCGCGTAAAGTGTCGTCATGAATCAGCCTGCGCAGTCAGGCCAGGCAAATCCGACAAGACACTTTCTGTTTTTGACAAGTCTACTGTAACAAAAAATCTAATGAAGTCGTAAAGTGCCGTCTCGGATTAGCCTACGCGGAAAGCGCAGGCTAATCCGAGACGACACTTTACGCAAAAGTCCGAATGCCCCTAGTCGCGTATTGCAGGCCATATAGTTCCTACAATTCAAACAATTTCAGTAATTGGATATCATGTTCGGCATCACCTCGTGAGCATTTTTTTTTTTTGGCTACTGCTGCCCCTGTAATACGTATCTACAAAATCCATTTGTCTAATAACCGCCTGATTTATGAGAATATAATGAACCGTTGACACATAGGGAATATACAAATTGTAAAACGTTTCTACTCTTATCAGCCTGCACGGAACGGGCAAGCTGGTCTGAAATCAATACTCTTTGCAGATGTGCTGAACCCCTTTTTCACAGACAATGTTTCAATTATATTTCGACGTTTCAAATGCTGAAAACGAAAACATGTGGTTTGGCGAAGGCGTGGTGCGCCACAGTTAAGATGAAATTCAATTAACGGAATGGTGCATTAGAAGCAAAGTACCACATAACTGAATGAATAAACTCGTTAAATTTAGTTGAAGCGCTCCCAATCAAAGATATTGTAATAAAAACAATTCAATGACAACAAAGGATATAAAAATGATAATTGTGGTATCGTATAGAAAGAATTACCTCTTCACCTCAGCTAGAGACAATTGTAGCCTTCTACAGCGTTGAAGAGCAAGATAAGATAGAGAAATCAAAGTGCTGAAAGCACTGATGGCTAGGGGCAAGTGGAATGTACTTATATATACATGTATGCGTAAAGCAATTTGCATTCGATTATAAAATTTCTAGTTAAAAAGTAAGAGAAAAAAGCGTGAATGCCAATACTCGGCTGCAATTGCGTTAAAACCCATTACCACACAATCCCTACTTTTGACGACCCCGAGAAAGACGCCTTTAGAAAACATTGTGGGAAAAGGAGAAAATGCTGGTAACCAGCATTTTCTCCTTTTCCCACAATGTTTTCTACCTTTCACAAAGCAAATTTCAATTTTTCAGTCACTTTTATTTTGTTGTCTGTAAATGCTTTCAATTTGGACAAGCCTAAAATTTTCTCATGTGGTAAAGAGTTAAGTTAAAATTGTAAGTCGAAAGGTGAGTCATTACCGTGTCAAGAAGATTTAAATGTTTACTTGCCTCTGATTTATGGGTTCCCTTTTGATAATTAACAACTAGCCCAAGTTTCAAGAAATTGTGATGGCAAGCAACCACTTCAAGCTTGAAGTAAATGTCTTCATTATTGACAGTAATGACAAATATTTTTTAAAATATGAAAATATTTGAACACTCAAAGTGGGGAAGTCTGAACTTGATGAAGACAGCACACGAGGGCAGTGTGAACATATATAACTGTTTGAAAAATACTTGATGGATACCCGTCCCTTTGTATGGTTTACCCTTTTGATAGCTAACACCAGTCCCTGTCTGAAACGTGGTTCCCAAGGCTAGGCGCCGTTGGCTCCCAGCCAAAAATTGAAGAAAAACAAAGTTCGTACTTTTGACATATTTTTCATGTCAGTATTTTAGTTTCTAGACCGTTTGTAGGCCTTGTATAGTGATCACCAGTCTATTTAAAAAAGAAACAAAACCTTTTTTTCCCTTTTATTTCGAAACGAAATCGGGTTAGGGAGTCATTTATAATGACATATGATCTACAAATATATGCCGTAATATCTGTGATAGAAACATTTTGGAATACTACGCTTATTAGCAGGAAATGTCATTTCTTCCAAAAATGGGCTCATAGCGTGACATAGAATAATTGTAAAAGTACATTAGAATCGACCGCTGATCTTTACAGGACAAGACTCCTATCACAGCCACGGATTTATTTCTTGTATGCGGCATAGATTGAGATCAGGCTGCATAAAACGAGAAATCTTACCATGCATCTACAGCCTCCGCTACCTGTATACCGACCAAAACTTACTCTTACTTGAAATTTAAATGTGCTTTCAGCTTTCGATAAAATTTATGGGGGTTACACTGAAATTTTTTACTTCTATAACCTGAGAGATTAATGACTTGTCTCACGAATATGAGATGTCTAAAACTACCTTTATGTTTTTATCGTAACATACAGGCGAATATGAAACATTTATGTCTGACTAAATTAACATGTAATGGGATAATAAGCAGCAGGTTGCAAGTGTAAAAGCAATATACTTGTGAACATAGAAAGTCGGTATTGTTTATCTCATTTAACCAGATCCTGACCTTTATGCTGAATAAAAAGGTAGGCATATAAATAGAACTCCGACTGTTATTCGGAAAGTTGCATATTTATGCGAGCGTACTAATATAATACAGGTAAGCAATTTAACCCTAAGGCTACACAGCGCGGCTTAAGGCGGACAGTGTAGATCAAGATCAGACTGCAAAAAACGTGCAGTCTGATCTTAGATCTAGACTGTCCGATGAGGAAAAATTTACCCCCCCCTTCCCAAAAAAAAAGAAACTCTTAGAAATTGCTATAATTTGTATGTTTTACTATTGACCGGAAAATTTCAATTAACTTATTTAGTAATTAAGAGTTGATTGGCATAGACGGCATAAATATTTCTCAGACCATTCGGGACATATGCCGAGCGATGCCGAGGGTAAAAGAAAATAGAATATTAATTTTTGTAAATGATTTTAACCTTGGTCAGGTTAAATAAGGAAGATAATACATATACTTCATAAGGTACCCGTTCCAATAACGAAACATTGAAGAGCATGAAAATAAGTATACTGGTATTTGTGGTATTTCCTTCATGTAATATGATGTTAAAGGTGGGTATTTAGAATTTTTACATCTCACCAAATTAAAAAATACATATATCACTGAAAATCATATGAAAAAATAATACAAATCATCAATAATTAAGATTCATGAAATTACAAAAAAAAAAAAAAATTATGGTATTCCCTTAAAAGGCTACGTAGCCTCTCAAGCTATTTTTAGATTTCGCGCCAAAAATCAATAAAGCATTGTGGGAATGTCAAGTGACTGGCACGTGACTCATAACGCTTAAATTCACTGTCATAAAAAACATGTAATAATTATTTTCCATAATGTTTTCTTCGACCGCTATGCTTGAAGCTTCTTCTGTGTATTCCTGTAAGTAAATGAGCGAATTGATCATCTAAAAATAGAATGTGTCTCGCGTTGGTGGCAACCTGGGCCGTAGTAAATCTCTAATTTCTCGTGTTATTGGACGGTTTTCGAGTACTGGGGTTTTATGAATGAAAATTAGAAGGCTTTGGGAGTATAAGGATGATTTTTTTGCACTTTTGTAAAATTTTCGTCCCAAAATCTGAAGGGCCACCTTTAAACTTTAAACCCAAAAAAGTTGCAAAGATGCACGTTATGCGATATGATCTTTAATAGCGCTTTTAGCATGTTGGATAGTATCAAAGTGGGTACGATGACGTCACATCTGGGTCCGTATTCACCAATCTTACGGACGAAGTTCGTAACAAAGAAAAAAAATGAAATACAGATACAGGGACCGGGCTGGATTCGAATCCTAAAACGCCGGGACGAAAGGCCAACACCATAGCCACTGAAATAAAGAGAATTCTCCCTAACGCAGTTGTTATGTATTGTATTTAAACCTGGATGATACCATGGATGAAGGAGTGGTCTCCGGTAACACTATCCGTTTTAACCACTAAAATAAAGAGAATTCTCCCTAACGCAGTTGTTATGTATTGTATTTAAACCGGGATGATACTATGGATGAAGGAGTGGTCTCCGGTAACACCATTCGTTTTAACCACTGAAATAAAGAGAATTCTCCCTAACGCAGTTGTTTGGTATTGTATTTTAAATGATACCATAGATGAAGGAGTGGTCTCCGGTAACACCAACCATTTTTAAGAGTTATCCAATACTTTCTAGGTTTGAAAGTAACACAAATTTTGATTGGTTAAACCAAAATGATCCAACTTGTACAGGAAATGGACACAAGTGTCGTGGTTCCACATTTGAATGGATTAGAGTATCGTATGAAAGGCTGAACGGTGGATTTGAGTTTACTCATTACCACACAAGCCCTACTTTTGACGACCCTGAGAAAGAAGCCTTTAGAAAACATTTTGGGAAAAGGAGAAAATGCTGGTTACCAGCATTTTCTCCTTTTCACACAGTGTTTTCTACCCTTCACAAAACAAATTTAAAATTTTCAGTCACTTTTATTTTGTCGTCTGCAAATGCTTTCGATTTGGACAAGCCAACATTTTTTTTTCGTTTGGTAAAGTGTTAATATGTTGCATATCTGTCGTCTAATCTTAATATGAATTTAACTAAAGATAGTTTTTTGCCTTTAAGAGCCTACATTATTTTCTTTTCTTTTTTTTTTCGCAATCAAATTGATTAATTGTTTGGGAATTAATGGCCTTTCTTGCGCTCCTTGTACTTAGTACTCGTACGGGATACTGTTTAAAGTCATCAAAGCGGTTCAGAGCCTTTACCACAAATAGGGCAACGAGTAGAATATCTATTGGCCATTCCCTACTGGATGGCAAAATTCAAAACTAAACCAAATCAAAAGATTTAAAAAACATAGATGTTGGTCAAACGATAGGCTGTGTTTGTAAAAGACCAACAAACACTTTGTGAAAAGGAGGAAATTTTCTTCTTTTACCACATGTATTTCAAGATCCATTTTCTTCTTGGAAATACGGGATTGTTTGGTACATGTACAAGGGTCAATGAATCTAGTGTACTCTACTTTCAGTTGCAGTTGTGGTTGCATTTTTCGTTTGCTGGGCCCCGTTTCACGCTCAACGTTTAATGACAATATATATCAGTGACTGGACACCAGAACTCATTGAAATTCAAAATGTCTTATTCCTGTTTTCTGGTAAGGAAGACTCTTAGTGTTTCTTTTCTTTTAAACTTCATATTTTGTATGAGGATACTAATATCACAAACCACCTTCTAAACCTTATATATTTTTTGCCAAAACATGGAGGACCGTTCCCAAAATATGAGCCATGCTCTGGCAAAAGTAGGCTTAAAGCATCTCCTTGACCCATTGTTACAATCAAGACATCAAGTAATTATGGATCTATAACAGCCACTTTCTTCTAACAACTGAGTGAATCATTAGGTAGAATTGTCTTTGGATAAACAGAAAATTGACCAGTTGCAAAAAGTTTCGGCTCAGGTTAGCTTGTGCAGATTTTTCCCAGATGCATTAAGCTTTCTTTTCACAGAGCATGGTTTATATATTTTATCGCAAATAGTTAAATGTTTACAAACTAATGCCTTGTTTTAATTACTCCAACCACAGAGGTTTCTGAAACGTTTTAGAAAAAGAAGAAAATGCTAGTAGCATTTTTTCCTTTTCCAACATTTTTTTATGACCCATCACGCAAAAAGGTACTATCTGCGAATCTTGTACATCAGATCAACGATAGTGCAGGTCAGTTTAGGTTGATAATTCAAAAATGATTGCATAACTAGGTACAATGACCACTATTCATACAGAAAATTTCATTAAAGCGAAAAGTGTCAACCCTGGTCAGCCTGCGCAATTCGCGCAGTCTGACCAGGGTTGACACTTTTCGCAGTTTCCAGAAGGTCCCTTTTTGCATGATGGGTCACAATTTCTTCTTTTGTGTTTTCAGAATCCTTCTTTGTTAGAGTCCTAATACTTTTGGATCGTGTTGTGCAGAAATAACCCCATTAAGCCTAAATATACGAGTGAAAGCTTTGCTATCACGAACACTTCAGCATCTACCCTTGTCAGTTATGACAAGTAGACATGAACAGGAGTTTTGGCACTTTTAATTTCCTTTATCCGAAATCAAGCGGCTGTGGCTGTTCGTCGGCGTGCCAAGAACGATCATTTTTTAAAAAAAAAATCCATAGTTGCAATCAATGTCCAAACATTGTTTTGCTTTAGTATCTTACAAAATTATTGGACAGTAAACATACGAGTAACAATCAGAACGCACTCTCTGTGCAGTTTGAACTTGATGAAGACAGCACACGAGGGCATTGTCAACCCTTTGGCTATTAAGTGCGACTCGCTGCCTTTTTGCGGACAGTGTAGGTTAAGATCAGACTGCACAGAACATGTAGTCTGATCTTAGATCTACACTGTCCGTTAAGGAGATATAATTGCCAAAACACAACTTTGAAACAGCAAAATATGGGTTATTAATATCGAATTGAAAATTTAATTTTAGTGATTCAGCAGAATAAGGGTTATGCTTTCTTTGGCATCGTAAGAATTTTACAAACAAAACACAGCATACACAATATGATAAATTCTAACATTCTCTTCTTATTTGCAGGTGTTCTTTATTTTGTGTCCTCCACGGTAAATCCCATTCTTTATAACGCAATGTCGAGAAAGTATCGGCGGGCCTTCCAACGCTCTATAGTTCCATGTTTGAACACCGGATCCCAGTATTCGACGGGAAGCACCTTCAACTCCAGTCCGGCCATGTCCAACGCTTCACAGTACCATTATAACAAACTCAAGTTGAGCAGCAATACAACGCGATTGACTGTCTCTCGTGAGTCAAATCATAACAAAAGTGATAGTAGACTTTGAAATGTACACTCTGTAACAAAGCTTTATAAAGTTTTATAAAGATACTAAAATTACAGAGAGCCCATCGCGTTCCGTTCACCCGCTGGTGTAAAAGAACTACAAGCCAGGTCAAGGTTGATAGACATTATCAGTGTATGGGAAAAAAGCCAGTTCCAATACTTGACAGGTTGGAGGACCTGAATAGCCATTGCCCTCGAAGTGGAACAGTTCTTGCTACCCGAGATCCTATGCCTACGTCTATGAGTGCGATTCGAGAGTCTTTTCTGAAGTCTGCCGAAGTCTGCCATGCAGCATGTTAGATTTGACACAGATCGTATCGTTAATTTTGTAGCTCTGAGCAGGTGATCGAACATCGGTTGTTAACGCCTATATAAATCTATACCCTACCTCTATTGGAGTGACTCTGCAGTTGTTCAACCATCTGCCATGCAGTATTTTTGCACATAAATTTTATCAGCTTTCAGCTTATGATTTTGCATCAATATATTGGTGCAAGAGGGTCTTAATTAAGTTATTACAAATTGATAAACTTTAACGAGATCATCTTAATTAAAATCTATCAATACATAAACGACTCTTTCTTTACGATAACAAGGTAGCCAATTAGTAAAGGTTCCGAAGGCAAATCTGTAACCTTTCCCAAACAACAAATTTTAGACACTTCCAAACTCAAAGAGTTTGCAGACGACAATTTCAAATTCGATAAGAAATGCAGTAAGTTCTCCAAATGGGTAGAAAACATTGTGGAAAAAGGAGAAATTGCTCGTTACGAGCAATTTCTTCTTTTCCCACATTGTTTTCAAAATACTTGTACTGCAGACACGTGAAGAAAAACAAGGGCTTGTTTGGGAAAGGGTTAAAATAGCATTTGAGCTGTGCGCCGGAAAAAAGGGGGCTTAATGCATTATAGGAGTCGAGCCATCACATAATTATGTAATTTTATAATAGTCACTTTTCTTTATCAGTCGATTCAATCATGATAGAGTGTGGTCCTTGGACATACAGAAAATTGACCGAAAGCGAACAGTTTCGGCCCAGGTCAGCATGCGCGGACTGCGCAGGCTGACCTGGGCCGATACTTTTCGCAGATGTAAGTCCCCTTTTAATTCTGAACCTATTTTAACTTAGAATAGCTCTTGGAAGAATGAACGCTATTTCGTGCCAGTATTCAAAATGACTTGCTTGTAAAAAAGAATGTTATTTCTGTTATTTCCGTGTGATACATATGGTCATATGGTATACATGTAAGCCTATTAGCAACTCTATTAGATAAATGACCTTTGTACATTTAATCCCATGTTGCAAGAGCATAGCTCAAAGAGTAGGTTTACTTCAAAAACCTCGTAACTACAGCTTAAAACATGCTGTAGTTACGAGGTTTTTGCAGTAAACGGACGATACGATATTTTTTAAATAAAAATATGTTCGCTTAGTACAGTTAGCTTACCAAAAAAGGTCGACATTTAGACAGGCTTTACTATAAATCTATATTAAGCTATTTCAACTCTTTACCAAACGACAAAATTTTAGACTTGTCCAAATTAGAAGCATTTGCAGACGACAAAGTTAGTGTGAAAATTGTTTTTGGAAGGGAGGAAAACAAAAAAAAAAATTCTTTCTTGGGGTCGTAAAAACCAGAGATTATTTGGGAAAGGATTAAACGGTAAACAATGGAAAGGAAAGTAAATAGATCTAACATGACACGCAAATTCGGCTCTATACATGTACACACTACAAGTAAGGTGTGGTAAAATCTGCGACATTCCGTGTAGAGTTACGTCATTCTATATTGAGTGACGTCATTCTGTATATTAAGGTAAGTGAGTGAGTTATTCCATGGAACTTAATCTTCATCCGCGTTTTTACTCTATGAACTTGATTTCATTTCATTAAGAATTGGTCATGTTGGAATCGAAATGATCTTCTTTGGATTGTAATTTATAGTTCAATAGACCACTTTGTGAGTTTTGAGGCGCAATGAATAAACCACTCGGGCTACACGACTGTGGTTTATTGAACGATAAACTGCGATAGAAAGAACATTATTTCTTAATCATACTGAATCAGCTTTTCAAACATTGCTAGAAATATTGCAATTTTTTGTTACATGCAATAATTCCTGTATCCAGAATAAGTTTTAACCCATTACCACTCAATCCCTACTTTTGACGCCCCTGAGAAAGAAGCCTTTAAAAAACATTGTGGGAAAAGGAGAAAATGCTGGTAACCAGCATTTTCTCCTTTTCCCACAATGTTTTCTACCCTTCACAAAACAAATTTCAAATTTACAGTCACTTTTATTTTGTCGTCTGCAATTGCTTTCAATTTGGACCAGTCTAAAATATTGTCGTTTGGTAATGGGCTAAGTCGGTTCACGGGCGTACAAAAGTCGTAGTTGTAATAAGTAAGCAATATCTCGACAATCTGAATTTCAAACGCCTTGCCTGAGGACAATCTAATTCCTCTGTCTGACATTTAAGAACTATAAAATATATAAATTGCCCTTTTCCATTATAGTTTCTTGCAGATAGCTTTAATAGCAAGGTTTAAAACAGAATATTGATGGGACAGTTTTGATCCTTTATTCTGACATGCGCAACTGTGGATGTGTTTTTGGGAAAATATTCGCAAAATCAGTATGCACATGCGCAGTCTCGGATATTACTCTGCACTCCTAATTCCACAGTTCCATGTTCATACAAATCATACGAAGCCCGATTATGCAGCTAACCTTGCTGTCAGCTGAATATATTCGAAATTTCTAAATCTGAAAATAGATTTTTCCCCATAATTGAAGATGAACTTGATCATACATTAGGTCATGTAGTGGATGGTCTAATCTCTATCTATTCCGTCAGCAAAAGCTTTTTTTACCGTCAGCCATTAAAATAGACGAAACCTGATTTCGAAAATATGAAAAGAAATTATTTGAAATTTGGTAAGATCAAGAATCACAACTTTATGAAACAGAAGAACGAATTCTTACACTAACTTTTTGTCACGCAGGACGTTTGAGCTCCTGTTGCCGAAAGACAATGGAAAAATTCTTTAGAAACAAGAAATGCGGTCATTGCATTATATACTTCTCATAGTTTGCTAAGCACCAAAATTTTCTAACACCATAGCAGGGTCGGCATCCTCTCTTTTTGTGCTATTAACCTTGGAAATCATTCAGTGGTGTATCAAAAATGTCTCCAGTACACACATTGCCTTGTATGACAGGTCCAACTCTTGTACAAGCCTTGCAAATGCAGATACCCCCAGTTTTCATATGTTTTGAGACATGTACTAAACTTATGTACACTCTTTATTCTTCATTCTATTTTGAGATGCTGAACGTCTTAGATGTTAATATTGCAATTGTAAATATCAGAAGATATTTATCAGATGCAAACATGTGAAGGACAGTTGGAATGCTTGAACAACGAGCTCTTTATTGTTAGGATGGAAGAGGTTCTTGGCGTGCACCACGTTGTTATCACCAGAGCCGTGGCGAGGTAGAAGCAGTATGGTACACCTATCAAGCGATGTAGTTCATTTTGATGGACGATAATGCATAGCCTCATAGAGCCCATGTTTTCCAAGAGTACTTGCAAAGGTAGGGTATCCAAAACATTATGGATGGGCCATCCGTTCTCTCCACTTAAATCCAGCTGAGCATATATGGAATGAGTGACAGATCCACATTTTACCCCTTCAGTCCCAGCCACAAAGCATGCTTGGTGCATCCTTTTCTAGGAATGGGATCTATTCCACATATCATCGATTTACTTTAAAAAAAAACATTGTAACTACAGCTTGTTTCAAGCTGTAGTTACGAGGTTTTTGAAGTAAACCGACGATATGGTTATCCAAAACCTAATGGGAGGGTATGCAAAGACGATGCCAAGCTGTCATTGATAGCAACGAGTCACATACTCGTTATTAGGCCCATACCAAAGAAATCGCTAGCTTTTTTCTCAAATTTCGTTTTTATTCATTTTGGAAACACGACTGTTATAGTGACCACCCTGTTAAAAATGAAAATAAAATCAAATATAATATTTATATATCATAATAAACAGAATACACTCTACATGTCAACAATAAGAAATACTAAAAATTTGACTACTGCCTAAAATGATGTACAATAATATTCTTGGTGCTTAGCAAACTTTGGGAAGTATTTGTTCATCCTCTGTCTGAATTTTCTCTTGGGTTCAGCCTGAATTTTTCATAAAAGCTCCTACAACTAGAATTCTTACACCTGCAGCTTTCATTCTGATCGACGGTTAATGGCTTTTTAAATTTCCAGAAAACATTCTTTCAAAGGGAGAAATACCAACGACGTTTATTCCCACGTTTCCGTTACTTGTGCCAGTTTTAATTTGTAGTCTTTAGCTTCTTGTAACTTGAATAAATGCTTAAAGTGGTTGTCAAATAAAGAATTATAGCTGTGTCGAATTTAGATCTATCAAATTTCGAAACAGATCCTTCAATTTTAGCCACATTTATTTCGACGTCTGTATATGCTTACAGTTGAGAAGATTATTCATTATTTCATGCTTTCCGGTAGAATATCGAGAAATAGCAGTGAAAATATTTTTTCGATCTTACACCGGTACCACCAGTGAAAATACTGATTTTCATGTTCTTGTTGCTAGGTTAATTGCGTGTGCCTCATAATCAGATGGAAATATGACGTCATTTACCTTACATTTCTCGCGTTTGACGTAATATTGTAATGCCTTGTTATGCGGGAGAGGTACGCCACGGGGAATAACAGAAAAAAAGCTTTACTGGATTTTGATAAAGCTCCTCGCAGAAAGGGTTAAAAGCATGAAATAAATAGAATATTTGTTGATTTTTTTTTTTGGGTGAAAGATCGAAATTTATTTCATCTCGTGAACACCATCGGTAATATTTTCACGAGTGGCGCAGCCACTCATGAAAATATTTTCGATGGTGTCCACTCGATGAAATAAATTTCGATCTTTCATCCCCCCCCCAAAAAAAAAATATATATATATATCCTCTATGTCATAGGTTGCTAACGGCGACTCGAGGACAGAATCAGCAGTCTGATCTTGGTTCTACACAGTACGACGAGGAGATAATTGTCCCAGAAATCGACTTTGAAATAGCAATATTTGGATTTTTTCTATAGACTTGAAAATTTCGTTTAAATTATTCATTAGATTGAGGGTTGAACTTTGTTTCCTGGTAAAAAGTTAAACCCTTTTTAATGGAACATATGAAATGTGCTCATTTAGATAGAACCAAAATATTGCAATTTGAAATTAAATATTACTCTACTGCAAAGAAATTAAAAAAATTTCTCGTGATCTCATTGGATAACATGCTTCAAATACAGTATCATGTACCCTGTCAAAACCAACATAAAAGCAGTTTCCCTTTCGGAAGCCTCGTATACCTGACCACACTATCAGCACAACATCCAAAACGGGGGCGTCGATCAAGATTAACATCAAGATTATACGGAAGCTGCACATTTTAGCACGTATTACCAATGTTTCAGTGACGTCAGTTCCCAGTGACGTCAGTTTTCATTGAAATGGGACACGCGGAAGGGAAACCCTACTTCGCCAGCATATTCATTTTTCATCTCGAAAAACAGGGAAAAATTACCTAACACACACTGGAATGGTAAAACTTTGCAGTATAATAAATTCGTTGTACGGCTAGGTGGCAGGTGAATCATGTCACCACCTCGCCTTTGGCTCAAGGTGACAAAATTCACAACAGCCGTGAACAAGTTTCCAAGTCCCCTGCCACCTGAGTGTACAACTATTAATACTGTTCTGATATGAGTATCTAACGACACATTGGACAGTCTTTAGATCTGTGACCTTAATACAAACGAGATATTTTTTCATATATTCGCCAGTTATGTTATCAGAAATTAATAAAGATGTTTTGAACCACAAACTGATAATTAAATTCAAATTTCATATCAATAGTTAAAACAAAATATTTCGAAACTTAAGTCTTCAAACACTGATTGCCTTATTCTCAGTAGCTACATTGTTAAAGTTACGGATGGTTGCTGTGCCAGTCAAAATTGTTATAAAGGGAAGAAACTCGAGTAAAGATGGTTGAGCAGACCTTAATAAGAGTAGCGTCCCTTGCTAAAATGATACAGAGCCTACCACACAGATAATTAACGTACGCGCTCAGACGTTTTCATAAATTAACCCTTTGGCTGCTAAGTGCGATTTCCTTATCTTTTGCGGACAGTGCAGATCAAGATCAGACTGCACAGAACGTGCAGTCTGATCTTTGATCTACACTGTCCGATAAGGAGATATTATTCCTCAAAATATATCCTTGAAACAGCAATATATAGATTATATAAATATCGAATTGAAAATTCAACTTCAGTTGTTTAGCACGATAAGGATGAATTTCAGTTGTGTTGAGCCATCGACCTACAGTTTTTTAATTTAAGTTCGCTTGTGTAAGCGACTTTATTTTTCTTTATATTGGTTTTGTTTTATTAGAGTTTAACGCCATTTTAAAAGCTTAGGTAATATCATGGTGGTCAGTGACGTACCCATGTGTTTCCTGGCTTTCTCATAGTGATCAGTTCTGACACAACTTTCTTTCCAATGTCACTGACTGCTTCTCTCACATGCATCAGAGTTGAGAGGCGAATAATCGTCTGACAGAAAGTTCGCCACAACCGGACATCGAACCCACAACCTCCAGGTCACGAGTCATATACCCTAACCACTGAGCCACTGGGCCACTGGGCCGATTTTTTTACAACATTTGCGACCATACTCTGGGAAAAAGAGGTTTAATTGCATTTCCAAAAAGTATCGACCCCGGTCAGCCTGCGCAGTCCGCGCAGGCTGACCGGGGTCAATACTTGTTGCTATGGGTCAGTTTTTTTTCCAATGGACCATTCTACCTCATGATTCACTGTTAGACAAAACAGATTTCAGGAACCCACAAATATATTTATAGTGACTTCCTTGGTCTAATGCATCACGGAGAGATGCACGAGACCACCTTTTGTTAGAGGGCGGGTCATATGTTTCGTCGACCATTCCCTGATGAAAGAAATTAGCAAGCGCCAAACTTGAGTCGAAGACAGTTTCAGAAGCGCTATAAAAAAAAGCCCCACTTAGTAGTAGAAATTAGCAATACAGTGCTCATATCGAATCGTTTTATTTCTTGCTAATATGGTGCTTACACAACAAGATAATTCAACTCTTTACCAAACGACAAAACTTTAGACTTGTCCAGATTAAAGGCATTTGCAGTCGAGAAGATAAATGTGAATTAAAAATTGAAAATTGACTTTGGTAGAATAGAAAACATTGTAGGAAAAGGAGAAAATGCTGGTTTCCAGCATTTTCTCCTTTTCCCACAATGTTTTCAGAAGGCTGCTTCCTTTGGGTCGTAAAAACTAGGCATTGTTTGGTAAAGGGTTAAGGCGATTTCATATTATACGGTAGTCATAATCCAAGGATAAACTAAAATAAGCTAGAACAGTTATGTTAGCCTATCTATACCATTTTTTTCTCACAGTAGACTGAACTATGAGATAAACTAGTCCTTTGATCCGCAGGAAATTGTCCAATAGCAAAAAACTTTGACTGGCAGGCTGACCTTGGTCTAAACCTTTTGCAAAAGTATTAACCAATATTATCTCAGGGCATGGATCAATTCTGTATATTATCAATAAACAGTCATTGGTCCTTTGTTCCATTGGTGAATTGAGATAAGAAAGAAGTTTTTTGGTGATTTCATTCTTTTTCAGACGTTTTCTCACAAAGATAATTATTGTATTATTAATAAACATTTATTGGTTCGGGTTCGTCACAGTTAACAGTCGATTCAGGATCATTTTTTATCCAAAATATACTTGACGCATGACTGTAACTTTTCCGCTCCTATTTAGATACATCGGTTTACTTTCAATATTGTGGGACAAGGAAAGGTTCCAAAGCATACATAGAAATAATAATATTTTTTTTTAAATTTCAACATAACATTTTAAAAAAATGACATACAGCATATCATGTCATTGACAAAATATTGTTATGTTATGTCAGAGAAGTAACAAAGCCATTTGGTAATAAGTCGACACTTTAAACTGTTTTATAAATTAGTTGAATATTTCTGGTGATTTCAATGTCTATAAATCAGTTGAATGTTTCTAGTGATTTCAGTCTATATAAAACCGTTATATATTCCTAGTGATTTCAGTCTTTATAGATTAGTTGAAGAATATTAGTGATTTCAGTCTTGATAAATTAGTTGAATATCTCTAGTGATTTCAGTCTTTATAAATTAGTAGAATATTTCTAGTAGTTTCAGTGTATATAAATCAGTTGAATATTTCTAGTGAGTTCGGTCTATATAAAACAGTCGAATATTTCTAGTGATTTCAGTCTATATAAATCAATCGAATATTTCTAGTGATTTCAGTCTTTAGAAATTAGTTTGATATTTCTAATGATTTCAGTCTATATAAAACAGTTGAATATTTCTAGTGATCTCAGTCTTATAAACCAGTTGAATATTTCTTGTGATATAAGTCTATTTAAATCAATTGGATATTTCTAGTAATATCAGTCTGTTTCGCCCTATAAAACGCATCGATTTGGATGTTGTTAATCCATAGTCAAAATTCTGTGAAATCTTATCTCGATCTATACTGTCCAAAACAGGATCAAAGTCTCGTTTAAGAAGCCCATGGGAAAGTCAATTCTCATATTGGAGTAACAACCTCATTTTATGGTATCAATCCCCGGAACACTCCATCAATAAAATATTTACTATATCACTGAATAAATAAACTGGGTTTCTCAAAGGCTTTAATGTGTTTCCTCTGCAAGATCAACCCTTTACCAAACAATCCCTGGTTTTTACGACCCTTAGATAGATGCTTTTTAAAAGCATTGTGAAAAAAAGAGAAAATGTTGGTAACCAGCATTTTCTCCTTTTCCCACAATGTTTTCTATCCTGCTGGAAACAAATTTCAATTTTTGAGTCGCACTTTTTTTTCTAAACTGCAACTGCTTTCAATTTGGACCAGTCTAAAATTTTGTCGTGTGGTAAAGGGTAAAGAGACAAATTGGCCATGATCCAGAATATAGCAATAGACAGCGTAGATCAAAGATCAGACTGCACGTTCTGTGCAGTCTGATCTTGATCTACACCGTCCACAAAACCTTCTAGCGTAGTCTGTGGTATGGACAGAGTTAGTCAGCTACAATGTTGACACGTGTTTAACCTGTCAATTAAATGGTGCTTCATGCAGCTTTCAGCGTGACTTCAATCTTTTTCAGCCTCGGTTAAGTTGTTGTTGTAGTTTTATTTGGGTTTAACGCCACTTTAACAGCTAAGGTCATATCATGGCGGTCGGTGACGCATATGTGTTTCCTGGCTTTCTCATACCAGTACTAAACAACTTTCTTTCCAAAGCCACCGAGTACTTCTCTCACTTGCTTCAGCAGAGGTGAGAGGCGAAAATACGCCGGAAAGAAAGTTCGCCTCAACCGGGTATCGAACTCACAACCAACTGGTCATGACACGCTCAACACGGCGGGCGCCTCGGCTTAGTTATTAACATCTATAATAACTAAAATGATACTTTAAGCCGATGATTAAAACCCATTTTGATGTTCTAAGGAAATATTTGGGAGAAATATACCTCCTTAGCGCACAGTGCCGATCAAGATCAGACTGCACGTTCTGTGCAGTCTGATTTTGATCTGCACTATGTGAAAAAGGTCTAAGGATTTAATAACTGTTTTTTTGTTTTCTTCAGAGCTAGGCCTTTGCATACTTTGGTGTCTTGCCAAAGGACAGTCGCATGCCGAGTAGCTTGAATGCGAGGCTTCAAGGTTAAGGGGATCCAACAAAAGCCTTAAGTGATCTTAACTATCGATACGGGAATCTTCTTTTCTCAGAGGTAAAGTGTTGGATTTTGGAGGCCTTGGGTTCGAAATTCAATCGAAGCACTGAGTCTATGGTGGGTGTGTCTACTTACAAGACAAGTAAGAGCTCTAGGAGTAAACTAGTACATATATAACCAAGGACATTAATGAATATGTGAACTGTATTGTAATTATGTTGAAAAAAATGTGTAAAAACGCAATTAATTGAATGAACTGTGAGTCACGAAACAAAATTTATTCAGATCTTCATACAGCGTCACAGTATGGTAATGTGCTATAAATGGTCCCTAGAAATCACGATTTTTTACAAAAAAAAAGCTCTGTCATGTTCCTCAACACGAAATTTGTTTGTTACTATTACAGATATTCTAATTAGCCTCTAGGCCTTGCTAAAATACAAGAGCCACTCATGAGTTTTTACATTTATCAATGGAATGCAAAAAAAAGGCTAAGTAACAAGATGCCAAACAATTTTCACTTATCCAAATCCAAAGGATTCACAGAGAATCATCTTCGCGAGCCGAGGTTACGATCACTACGTGGATCTTACCCTGGCTGATTGAGGCCGATTTCGAGATTCCTGAGATGCACCTTCTGTTGGATGCTGGTTATTACCCCCCTTTACATCATATTTCTAAAAGCCATTAAAACTTCGTTTTACACACCGCTTACGAGTACACATGAAGCGATAAGCAGACATCCACGTGGGTTTCCATGTTTACCTTCTATTCGAAAGGTAGCGACCGTGTTCTATTTTTATCAAAGATGAAATGCTACGAGCGATTTCATTCATTGCAGTTATAGCTGGCTGCATCCAATGAAAAAGCGTATCGGGGAATGTAAAAATCAAGCTCGATCCGCCAAGGGTAGAGTAGCGTAGTGAATCGTCAGCCTTGGCTTGCGAAGATGACAGAGAATGAGCTGAACCTGTTTTAAATGATAGAGAACATCGTAGGAAAATAAGAAAACGCTGGTTATCAGCTTTTTTTCTCTTTTTCCATCCTTTTAAAAAAGTATACTTGCTCAGTCAGGATCTTTAAACCTTTACAAAACAATTCCTGACTTTTACCACCCTGAGACAGAGACCTGGTAACCAGAATTTTATCCTTTTCCCACAACGTTTTCTACCCTACAGGAAACAAATTTCGATTTTTGAGTTACGTTCATTTTGTCGTCTACAGGTGCTTTCACTTTGGACGAGTCTAAAAATTTGTCGTTTGCTAAACGATTAAATTACATGGCTTTTGATAAAGAGTTAGAAATGAAGCAGCTAAACGTGACTTTAACACCTTTTGAAGACAGTGTAGATCAAGATCAGACTGCAAAAAACGTGCAGTCTGATCTTGGATCTACACTGTCCGATAAGAAGATGCCTAAACCCCCCTCCCATTGAAAAAAAAGTTAACCCTTTACCAGACGAAAACCATTTAGCCTTGTCCAAATTCAAAGCATTTGCAGACGACATTTTCAATGTTGCTCAAATGGTGTAATTTTTCTTCTTGGGGTAGAAATTATTGTGGAAAAAGAAGAAAATGCTGATTACCAGCATTTTCTCCTTTTCCCACAATGTTTTCGAAAGGCTTCTTTCCCAGGGGCGTTAAAAGTCGCCATTGTGTGGTAAGGAGTTAAATGGCAAAATTTGAGATTTTAGGTATTGGTTTGAAAGTTTCATTTCTCTTATCTAACAAGATAAGTGTTAAAGCACGTGAAGGATAACTCTTTCTGTGCATCAAATGTCTCGATTGTATTAAATTTCGCTCAAAAAGGGTTACTCCTACGAATCTTAGAAATATTCTTCCTTTCTTGCAGTGTTTTTTTTTTAGGAGGTGACATCTGCATAGATTGATCTTGAACTTGCTGGTTTACTGTAATAAACTGTGTATTCTATGTTTGATGAAAACCCCAGAGTTTACACACGCTATCGGGTATCGAACTTAGGGCACAGAAACTTACGAAGAGGTTAATAAAATTGGGCTGACTGGATACATGTACTAAACATTCACCCTTGTGGATAAATGTATGAAATTGAAATTAAACCATACAAATACATGCACTAAATTTGTCGTTCAGTTATATATTTGGGGGTTTATTTCGAGCCTTTCGGAAAGTTATCGAGAAATATCAGTGAAATATTTTTTGATATGAAATACCGATTTTTATATTCTTATTCTTCAGTTGAAAGCGGAAACAGTTGTTCTCGCGCACTAGTTACCTAGGTAAAATACGCATGCCTCACACCCAAGTGGAAAAATGACGTAATTTACCTTACATTTCTCGCGCTTGACGTCATACTGTTATGCGTTACTATACAGCTGGGGTTCGCCACGGAGAATAACCGAAAAAAACTGTATTGTTTTTTATTATGTTCTCCCAGGACGGGTTTAAAAGCATGAAATAAATTTATAGAATATTTGATATGGCTCTATACTAACTTGCTTCGTATAATGCATCATAGAGATATATTAATTAAACTCTCTTGTGCAAGGTCATGGTTAATATAGGTACATGTACTAGTTTTTAACTCTTCTAAATACACAGACAATACCAAAATTTTGCCATGATACATGAATCTTTCCTTTTTTTCTAAAAACAAACAGCCAATCATGAAAAGTTTAAGACAAAAAATGCTAGAAGAACAATCCCTTTCCATTAGTATTTGCATTTCAGTATTGACATTTGGATAATTTCTCCTCGAAATAAAGTATCCCCTCCCAAATCCTAGTTTACATGTCACCCAATATTTTGTTACTCTAATGGGGGCCAACACGTAACAAGTCCTGGAGTGCACAACTCTTACCCTGTCATACGGGATCATGAATAGGTTTTGCTGTCAGTGTAGTTGTGCGGTCAGGTGGCAGGGGACTTGGAAACTTGTTCACGGCTGTAGTGAATCATGTTGCCCCGAGCCCAAGCCGTGAACAAGTTTCCAAGTCCCCTGCCACCTGACCGTACAACGAATTTGTTATACTGCAAAGTTTTACCACTCAAACCTTTGTTAAGCGAATTTTACCTTTCTCGCCCCCCTTTTTTTTCAATTTAGTACGCTGGCGAAGTAGCATTTCCCCTCTGAGTACCAAAATTCAAAGAAAACTGACGTCAATGGGAACTGACGTCACTGAAACCTAGGTAATACGTGCAACTTGGAGCATAATATTGATGTTAATCTTGATCGGCGCCGCCATTTTAGATGTTGTGTTGACAGTGTAGTCATCTATACGGGGCTTCCGAAAGGGAAAATGCTTTTGCTAGCGTACATGATATATATGTTCGGGGCATATCATCCAATCAGATCACGAGAAATTTCTTTGCAGTATGATGAAATATGTCGCCATGCTCTTGCACAAGGGACTTTTATGCATCTCTGTGACGTGCATCTCTGTGACGTATGATATCAAGTAAGTCGTAACATGGTCATACATCTATAAAGTCCTTTCCGTCTAAAATTTGCATGAATCATGAGGTAGATAGGTCCTTTGACATACAGAAAATTGAACAATTGTGCAAAGTTTCGACCCATGTCAGCATGCACAGACCGCGCAGGCTAACCGTGGTCGATACTTTTTGTAGATACATGAAGCCTCCTTTTCACAGAGAATGGCTCATATATTTTTTATTCTGGGCCCATATTCACCAACCAATCTTAAGGAATGGTCTTTGTCTTATTCACCAGTATTTTCTACATTTGTAAGTAACACACTCCTGATTGGCTAAACCATTCGGTTTAGCCAATCAGACGTTGTGCTTCTTACAAATTTAGAAAACCTTGGAGAATAAGATAATAAGAGAAAGAATATTCTAAAGAATGGTTGGTGAATACGGGCCCTGGTCTACGTTCTTCGTTACTCTTTGGTTTCATGGGTATTTATAAACAATACTATGTGCCAAAAAACCTTGTAAAAAGTAGTTCTAAGAAACGGTCAAAGTGTTGTTTCGGCTGGACAGGTATATAGGCCCGAAACCAATATTTAGTTACTAACTGCTGAAAAAAATCCCTTTCATAACATTTTTTTTTCAAAGCAGTTAGAATTACCATTAACCGTGCGCTGCCAAGCAGTAATTTACTGACCTTTTGCGGATAGTGTAGGTCAAGATCAGACTGCACAGAACGTGCTGTCTGATCTTTGATCTACACTGTCTAAGATATTTTTTTCTCTCCAAAATAAAAATTTGAACTTTTTTCATCGCTTTTTTCCTATCGACTTCAAATATTCATTTGATTTACCTTAAAGAATAAGGGTTAAGTTTATGGATTTTATTAAATTTCACAAATGTGACCCATCACGCAAAAAGGGACCATATGAGAAATCTGTGAATCAATTAGATGAAAGCAGATTAACGATAGTGCAGGTCAATTTAAGTTGATAGTTCAAAAATAATTGTATAACAAAGTAGAATGACCACTTTTCATAGAGAAAATATCATAAAAGCGAAAAGTGTTGATCCTGGTCAGATTGCGTAATTCGCGCGGTCTGACCAGGGTTGACACTTCTCGCAGTTCTTCAGTTCTTAGAAGGTTCCTTTTTGCGTGACGGGTCACAAATGAGCTATTTTGCCCCGGCTTGGCGTCCAACCGGTCTCAATATCCTCCAAGCTTTGTTCTTTAGATAAAGATCCCAAGTTCATTATCCCTTTACTGATCTGGCAATTTTCAGATGTGTCGATTTCTTTTTTTCATAAATTACACTAGTGACAGACATAGGAAGAAAAGCTTGTTAGAAAAACAAAATAGAAAACTTAAAGAGAAAACGCCCTTTTTAAGGTTATAACTTCTTTTCACACAGCTGTTTCCAAAGTTGATAACCGCAAGAGCATAAAAAGAGTATTTACTGCGGGACTGTAAAACCCATATTTGTACACAGGGCTTAACAAAAAAATCAGTTTCCGGTTTAATTTGATTTCCGGTTCCGGTCTAAGGAATTACGTGAGACACACAAGGCTACAATATCGATGTTGCATGATCACGGCGTTCACACTTTTTTTTTCCCAAAATCGACAACATTTGAACTCGTCCAAACTGAAAGCTTTAACAGATAACGTATTCAAAATGGCAGAAACGGTTAGATTTATCTTTGATATGCTAGAAAACATTGATGGAAAAAGAGAAAATGCTGGTTACCAGCATTTTCTCCTTTTTCTACAATGTTTTCTAAAGCCTTTCTCCTCAAGGTCATTAAAAGTCGGAATCGTGTGGTAAAAGATTAACTCTTTACCTAACAACTTCATAACTATCTGACTTTTCTACACTAGGTTCAAGACTCTGAAGGCGGCTTATCAAAGACGGCACACGTGATAAGGATTGTCTGTGAAAGGACGCAAAAAAAAAGAAGTACGTACGTGTTGCTTGAATTTGCTATTTTTTTTAATGTTTTCTGAAACAGGAATTTTCAGAATAAGTAAAAGTGGTCTCCATTGGAAAAGAGTTTACGAAAAGAATGAGATTAAAATTTTTTCGCACATTTTTTTTTTTTCGTATTTTAACGTCCTTAGAAAAAGGTGTTTGATAACATGATAACAAATGTAGGAAATGTTTTTTTCACATAACCTCCATTGTAATATACCCATTGGAAATGTTCTTTTATCACATCACCTCCCTTGGTTTCAGTGTAATATACCCATTACGAATTTTCTTATCTTAAGAACGTTTGATACGACATTTGTGTGACGACATTTTTGACGTCATTTTGTATGCATTTCGATGAAATAGATTGCCATCTTTCACTGTGAAAAAAAATTCTCTATGTATCATACATTTTTATATATCTCATGGATCTTTGATTTTCTGGTAATTCGTTAATAAGATCATTATCCATTGTGAGTCTAAGCCAAATTTTACAAAGCAGGGCCCGTATTCACAAAGCATTCTTAAGAACGTTCTTTTTCTTATTCTCCAGAATTTTCTACATTTGTAAGGAACACAACTTCTGATTGGCTAACCATTCGGTTTAGCCAGAATGGTTTAGCCAATCAGAAGTTGTGTTACTTACAAATTTCGAAAACCTTGGAGAATAAGACTCAAGAATCTTCTCAAGAATGGTTGGCGAATAGGGACCCAGGTCTGATTGTGAGTTTATACCGTGTGCTTCCATAGTCAAGCCGGTTCAGTAACAATCTGTCTGATTCAGCGGACTGCATTTTAAGCCGTCGAGAGAGTTCGACTCAACAACTAGACCGCAATACGCGGAAAGGGGCATACGAACATTTGCACATATAGTGTCATCTCGGATCAGCCTTGGCAGTCCGCACAAACTAATTCGAGACGGCCTTTTGCGATGACATTATTAGTTGTACGGCCAAGTGGCAGGGGACTTGGAAACTTGTTCACGGCTGTGGTGAATCATGTCGCCCCGAGCCGAAGTCGAGGTGGCGAGATGATTTGACAGAGCCGTGAACAAGTTTCCAAGTCCCCTACCAGCTGACCGTACAACGACTTTATTATACTGCAAAGTTTTACCCTTTCAAAGCACGTTAAGCTAAATTTCCTGCATTATAACATCACGAATCGAGTATGCTCATGAAATAGACATTCCCTTCTAAGTGCCCCAATTCAATGAAAACTGACGTCACTTGAAACTGACGTCACTAAAATGTGCAGTTTGGTACATAAATGTGCAGTCTGGTGATAGATCGACGCCGCCATTTTGGATTTTATGTTGCACGTGTAGTGATGTTTACGGGACACTCAAAAGGGAAACTGGCTTTACGTGGTTTTTGCCAGGGAACATGATATATGTGCCCTGCATATTAACCAATCAGATTACAAGAAATTTCTTTGCAGAATAATAATAGATTTTGTCCCACAGTAGAATTGTAAAAAAACCAACAGAATTTGAATAAAAAACGGAAAGTTTGGCCTGCGTGGACTTCGCAGGCTTATACGAGACGACACTTTACACAAATATCCGAATGCCCCTTTTCGCGTATTGGAAGCCGTGTGCAGAACAAATGAACCGTGCTTTGTGAAAATGAGGTTTCGTACATCTACATGAAGTAACGACCAAAGTCTGCCTGCTAGACCTGCCAGACTTCTGTTGAAACTTTTTCCTATTGGTCATTGTTTGCATAACAAAAGACCAGTCTACATCATGATTCAGTCCTTTGTAAGATAGAAATAGATTTTTAGCTCCATTATTATATAATGACAGTGCTGGGTAGAGTGCATCATGGTTTGGAAATACATTAATTTCTTTTTCTTTTTCTTAGATAATGGGTCACACATAATTATTTGTCGGTGAAAGAAGCCAAGAGGAGTGGCCACTAAATGAAGAAAAGAAATATCAAAAGCAAAAAATAAACAAGACGACCATGATATTATCAAGTTAAACAGTGCTTTAGACACCCAGTTAGGTACTTGTAATTATAGAGTGCCTGATATTACGACCTTGTTATGTTCCCTTTAACGCTTTACTAATCGACCTACCGTCAGACTTCTTTAACCCATTACCACACAATCCCTGCTTTTGACGCCCCTGAGAAAGAAGCCTTTTGAAAACACTATGGGAAAAAGGAGAAAATGCTGGTAACCAGCATTTTCTCCTTTTCCCACAGTGTTTTCTACCCTTCCCAGATTAAATTTCAATTTTTCAGTCACCTTTATTTTGTCGTCTGCAAATGCTTTCAATTTGGACCCGTCTAAAATTTTGTTGTGTGGTAAAGAGTTAAACTGAGAGCATATGCAGACGACAGTTGAAACATGGCTAGAATACTTGCATCTATGTAAGGAAGGGTAGAAAAGGCGTAGGTCGACGAGAAAATTCTGGTTACCAGCATTTTTTTCATTTTCCCAAAATGTTTTCAAAGGCTTCTTTTTCAGGGTCGTTTAAACTCGGTATTGTGTGCTAAAGCTTCATGGTTTTCTTGTATGTCATAAGTCTCTAGCGGAAAATCATTTCAAATAGGCATTTACAGACACTTTAAATGCGGCTGAAAGAGGGGAAACTGTCTTGAAAAGGCATGGACTTTTTGGGGAAAAGAATATAATGCTATAGCTACCAGCATTTTATCCTTTTACAAAGGTGTTTTTGAGAGCTTTCTTCCCACAAGTCGTTAAAACCCGGGACTCTACGGTACAGGGTCAAACGATGTACAGAAGATTGTTTCGGAATACTTCAAGGATTCCTCCCACCTCCATACATTTTTCACGTCATTTATATACTTGACCCTTTTCCAAACGACAAACCTTTGGACTTGACTAAATTGAAAGCATTTGCAGACAACAATTCAACTCTTGCCGAAAAGAGGATATCTGTCTATGATACGGTAGAAAACATTGTGGGAAACGGAGAAAATGCTGGTTACCAGCATTTTCTCCTTTTCCCACAATGTTTTCAAAAGGCTACTATTCCAGACCCGTAAAAACCAGAGATTGTTTCGGAAAGGGTTAAAGGGTCAAAGCTGAATAATACCGAAAGTTTGAGTCTTAAACCCTACAATTATTGATACAAGAGAAATGTCAGAGAAAGAAGTCCACCGGACAGAGAAAAGTAAAAGTGGAATTTAATTGTGCTTGATTGAGGAGCTTTCTTATAATGCTAATAATGGTGATGTTGATTATCATTATTTTATCATTATTATTATTAATATAATTATTATTATCAATAATATTATTACCATCATCATCATTATCATCGTCGTCGTCATTATAGTCATCATTTTATTATTATTTAGATGCTTATTATAGTAAAAATAATAGAGAGTATAATAATGGCGACGGCGACGTCAATGACGACGGTCATTATCGAAGAATGACGCAATCTTTTGAAATAGACCAGTGCATTCTTCGTGGTTTTTCTTTCTAAGAATGATTTCAAAAATATAGGTTTCATGTTATTTACTGACCCATTTTGAAGTCTCAAAATATCAAGGTGCTTCGAAAAGTACAATTCTGTTATGTAATTATCTCGTTTAACCCTTTCAGCGACGTTATTTGTCGTAGAAAGTGTCGTCTAGACGGTGTAAATCAAACTAAAGTTGAACAGAGCCTTCGGCTCGAGGCGACATGATTTGCCACAGCCGTAAACAAATTTCTTTATTACATTGCAAAGAAATTTCGTGTGATCTGATTGGACAATATGCCCCGAACATATACATCATGTACACTGGCAAAACCAACGTAAAAGCAGTTTCTCTTTCGGGAGCCTATATACATTCAAGGGTGACAACCTACGTCATGGCAGAGGTGTCTGAATAGCCGCCATTTTGAGCGCAAAGTGCAGATGAATTACTTTAAAGAGTATAATGTACCTAAAAACATAGAATACCCACTTCATCTGGTGACGGTAAATATATTTGTCCTATTCGTGAAATCAAAATGCCATGAAACAATAGTGTAGCTCTAAACACTTCAACACAATTATTCTTAACGGAATTGCATACGATATCTATTCTTAAATCGCACATGTGTAACCGGCTTCGAAAATTGTGCGGAGGTAATTGCAAAATCAACGAAACTAATGAACAAAATATCAATGTATCCTAACGAGGAAAGTTTTCAGGTACCATATGCACTGCTTTGTTTTGACAAATGTTCAATATCAATAATGTACCAGCTGAAAAAACTTACTCTTTTAAAACGAAAATGGCGGATTTAAAATGATTACGTATGCTATGACGTAGGTTGTTACCCCTGTACATTACTACACTATCGACATATTAAAATCCAAAGTGACGGCGTCGATCCAAGCTTAACATCAAGATTACACGCCAAGTGACCTCAATTTCCAGTGATACCCAGTCTTTGTGCTCTGAAAACCATATGATTACATTATTACTTGACAAAATGACTCAATAGTTTTCTTGTTTGATTGATTTTAATTTTAAATGCTGATAAGCCATGTCAAGAAGAAAATCAAGAAATTTACATGTAGCACTGAGTCTAGACTGTGCAGTTTCTTAGCCACGGACACTTCACAAGGGCAGAGCTAAAGATACAGTATTATCTCCCTCTAGATGGCATTCTATAAATTTTCGTCTATCTAATTTGGGCATCCTGGGTACAGGACCGAACCACTTTCCGACGCGACAACCGTTACTTTGAATTTCAAACTAAAATAAACTTTTACTCAATAAAACGCTACCTCGTGCAATTCACTCAGCTATGATCAGCAGTTTAGAGAAATCTGTAGCTAAAGCAGGTCTCATTTCTCCTCAAACGTATTGATAAAAACTATTTTCTACATTGCTACTTTATAGAGCGGAATATTACAATCTGTCCGCTTTCGTGGCTAGTAATGCGTCATATAAGACAGGTCGAATCTTCGAAGAATATGACATGAGCAGGCAACGCAAGATAGAGGGAGTGATTTTGATTTCAAAACTGAAAACATTTTTTCATTCTAGACTAAACCCTACTGTATGGACACTAATTAGAATCGTCTCATCAAGACGATCGTAATGAGTGTCCACAGCATAGGGTTTCGATGAGAAATAATGATTTCAGAATACCACCACTCCCTATTATCTGGAGCTATGCAAAGGGGATTGAACTCATGTGAATCAAACACCTTGACCAGTGAGACAGATCCCCGATGTCTGTACATGTCATATTCTTCATGCCTGTCTTATATGACGTATCCTTCCCCCAATATTGGAGGGATTATGGTTAAAAGCGCTATGAAGTAGCAATGGAGAAAATGTCTTTTATCATTACGTTTGAGGAGAAATCAGGCCCGTTTTAGCTCGAACTGCTGATCATAGCTGAATGAATCGCACCAGGTAGCGTTTTATTGGGTATACGTTTATTTCAGTTTGAAATTCATAGTAACGGTTATCGCGTAGAAAAGTAGTCCGGGTCTGTACCAAGAATACCCTAATGAAATAGATGCGTATTTGTAGAATGCCATCTAAAGGGAGATAACGGGGTGATCCCATTACTACAAGTGTGGCGTAAGAGGAAAATCAATGATACTTATCCATACAGGCTTTACAACTATACATGTATATTGTCTAATTAACTCTGAAGAGTTTCCTCCATAACCTCGACTGGTTGACTGAAACAAAGCTGTGATATAACCCCAGCCTTATTTGTTGAACTCTAAGGCTGCTAGGAGCGACTCATTGACGTTTTTTTTCGGTAGTGTAGATCAAGATCAGACTGCACAGAACGTGCAAGTCTGATTTCAGATCTAAACTGTCCGACTAGGAGATATCAGAAAAGTTTGAAGTCACCTTATTGGGATTTATGTCCTCGGCTTGTATGTTTCGTTTAACCCTTTACAAAACAATCCCTGGTTTTTACGACCCTGAAATAGTTGCCTTTTGAAAACATTGCGGGAAAAGGAGAAAATGCTGGTTACCAGCATTTTCTCCTTTTCCCACAATGTTTTCTACCCTGTTGGAAACAAATTTCAATTTTTGAGTTACCATTATTTTTTCATCTGCAATTGCTTTCAATTTCGACCAGTCTAAAGTTTTGTGGTTTGGTAAAGGGTTAAGTTATTTTGCAGGATAGAGGTTAATTTTCATTCTATTTGATTCAATTGATTCATTTTCTTTTTGCAGGGGTAGGGGGTATGGTGTTTGGGGTTGTTAGAGGGATTTAATTCGAGCATGGGTTGATAGAGTTGTAGAAATATCAGAATGGCTTGCAACACGCGAAAAGAGGCGCATGGACATCTGCGTAAAGTGTCGTCCCGTATCAGCCTGCGCAGTCTACGCAGGCTAAACCTAGACGGTAATTTACGACTACATTAGATTTTGTGCTACAGTAGACTTGCACAAAACAGGAAACTACATAAAAACGGAAAGTGTCGTCTCGGATTAGTCTGCGTGGACTCTGCAGGTTGATCCGAGACAACACTTTAAGCAAATGTTCGAATGTCCTTTTTCGCGTTTTGTAGGCCAAATAAGACTCGACAGTCTGTACAAGAAAACCAGGCTTGATTTTCAAGTAGGTCTGTTTGAATATTTCAGAAAGAGTCACGTGGAGTAATTCTGTCACAACAACACGACATTATTAGACATTTTCCAAAAATAATGACCAATCGAATAATTACCGATCATCTCATGGTAAACAGTTTAGGTGCATTCCTACGGGAAGCCGCTTTCTAGGGGCTTCCAATAAAAGATTAGGCTATACTTTGATTCTGTTGCTGATTTATGGTTACTGACCGAAAGAACACATTAACCCTTTATTCCATAGATACTCATTTTGACGTATCAATAACAGGCAGCTTTTGAAAACATTGTGGGAAAAGGAGAAATTGCTCGTAACGAGCAATTTCTCCTTTTCCCACAATGTTTTCCACTCAATCAGATATTTATATCCTCATTTGTCCATATTTTTGACATCATATCTTTATTTGCTGCTGAAATGGAAGAGTCTTAAATTGGTATATCAGGTAAAGGGTTAAGTTCCTCGATAATATGTAAAGATTGGTCCGCATTCTGTTAAATAACTTCAATGGAACTTTTAAGCCAATAAGAAATACAAGGGCAAATTTTACTATTTCATTTTTTTTTGTGGGGGGGGGGGGGGGGGGGGGGGTGGGGGGTGGGGGTAGGGGTTAATATGTTTTTATCGGACAGTGTAGATCAAATACCAGTCTTCATGTTCTGTGTAGTCTGATCTTGATCTATACTGCGCACCAAAGGTCAATGGGTCGAATTAGCTGTTTAAAGATGGCTATTTAGGTTTTTCACATCACACCAAATTAAAAAAAAAACATATATATCACAGAAATTTAGATGAAAAAACAATACAAATCATCAATAATTTAGATTCAAAATATTACATGGTATTCCCTTAAAAGGCTACGTAGCCCCTTAAGCCATTTTTCGATTTCGCGCCCCCCCCAAAAAAAAAGCATTGTGGTAATGTTAAGTGACTGGCACGTAACTAATAACGCTTAAATTCCATAACATAACAAACATGTATATAATTATTTCTATAACGTTTTCTTCTGACGCTCTGTTTGAAGCTTCGTCTGTATATTTCCGGTATGTAAATGAGCAAGTTGCTCATGTAAAAATAAACCGTGTTTCCCGTCGGCGTCGACCTGGGCTGTGGTAAATCTCTGATTTCTGTTGTTGTCGGATGGTTTTCGACTACTGGGGTTTTATGAATGGAAATTATAAGGCTTTTGTAGTATAAAGATCGTTTTTTTGTATTTTTGTAAAATTTTCGTCCCAAAATCTGAAGGGCCACCTTTAAACTATTATATTGATATTTGAAATAAAATTTCGACCTCGCTATAATGAATTGGTATTCACCAATCCCCTTCAAAATGGATATATATGGATGGTTGTGATCCAAAACTTTACAGAAACATCATCAAAGATGGAAAAAATAGCATTGGCAATGGTTTCGATTCACTCGTAGGCTGCTGTAGACGAATAAAATGTGCTTTTGCGGACAGTATAGATTAACCCATTACCAAACAACAATATTTTAAGGTTGTCCAAATAGAAAGCATTTGCAGAAAACAAAATAAAAGTGACTGAAATTTTGAAATATGTTTTGTGAAGAGTAGAAAATATTGTGGGAAAAGGAGAAAATGCTGGTTACCAGCATTTTCTCTTTTTCCCACAATGTTTTCTAAAGGCCTCTTTCTCAAGGCGTCAAAAGTATGGATTGTATGATAATGGGTTAAGTTAGGACTGCAGAGAAAATGCAATTTAATCACAGATTTACACTTTCCTATAGCAGTATGATTTATCCAAAGGAAAATGAAAAAAAAAAAAACTGAAAAGGCGATATATATGCGTTGTTTGCAATGGAAACGGCTTTTTTTGGTGTTTTTAATTTCCTTTTGGTGTTTTTAATTTCCTGAAACCAAAGTTTAGAAATATCCAACGTACGATTTGGAAATATGACCAAGGAAATTATAATGAGCTCAGAACCAGTCTTTCAAATTTTAATTGGGACTCTATATATGATAGTGACATTAACACATATGCTGAAAGAATTGCAGGTGTCATTACTGATAACGCAAGCAAGTTTATCCCTAGTAAGACAATTATCGTTAATCCACAAGAACCACCCTGGATGAATTGCTCGATCAAAAAAGAAATTCGCCGTCGTAAAAGACTTTATAAAAAAGCAAAACTATCAAACAAAGTCAATCACTGGTCAAAATTCAAATCTGTCAGAAACAACGTGATCTCTTTAATTCGTCAAAGCAAATTAAACTATTATGAACGACTGTCTTTGAGGTTAAAATCTGGTTCTCTGTCTCCTCGTGATTGGTGGAAAACCCTTAAGTCAATGATGTCTACACAGTCTTCATCATCCATCCCTCCTCTCTTTGACATTTCTAGAGATTCTTTGATCATTGACGAATATGAGAAAGCAAATACATTGAATAATTATTTTGTTGATCAGTCTTATATAGATGATTCATTCAATGAAGTACCCGATGAACGTTTCTACGTCATAAATGATTCTTTAGATTCAATCAATGTCATGCCATCTGAAGTACTGGATGTTCTGAAAACACTTAAAACGGGCAAAGCCTCTGGCCCTGATGGCATAAATAATAAAATTCTTATTGAAGCAGCTGGTCAGCTGGCACCACATTTATGCGATCTATTTAATTACTCATTGAATACCAGTACTGTCCCATCTTCGTGGAAAATATCCAATGTATGTCCCATATTTAAGTCGGGTGACCCCTCTCTGCCTTCCAACTACAGACCAGTTTCATTACTAAATAACATAGAAAAAGTCTTAGAACGAATCATATTCAAGCATGTCTATAATTATCTAAAGGATACAGATTTTTTTACTCCATATCAGTCTGGTTTTATGCCAGGTGATTCTACTGTTAATCAGGTAACTTGTCTTTATAACACCATATGCAAAGCTTTAGATGATGGATTGGAATTCAGAGCAGTATTCTTTGACATAAGCAAAGCATTTGATAAAGTCTGGCATAAGGGCTTGTTATTCAAGATGCGAAGAGCCGGTATTAGAGGTAAATTATTGTCCTGGTTTTCTGATTATCTTTTAAATCGTTTTCAACGAGTTCTTATACCAGGTGGTATCTCTGACTTACGCCATGTGCAGGCAGGTGTGCCCCAAGGATCTATTTTAGGACCTCTTTTGTTCCTAATATATATTAATGATATTGTTGATGATATTCGGGCAAACATTAATCTCTTTGCAGATGATACCAGTCTATCGATGGTTGTATCTGACCCAGCTGCCGCTGGGACTATATTACAAACTGATATCGATACAATTACTCGTTGGGCGCAGAAGTGGTTGGTCAAGTTCAATCCAGCAAAATCAGAATCCTTAGTTATATCTCGAAAACGTTTTAAGACTAACCACCCTGGTCTGTTTATGTCGAATACCGAAATTCCACCTGTTACTAGTCATAAACATTTAGGCATATTTCTTTCTAGCGACGGGTCTTGGGACTCTCATATTAGTAATTCTATCAAAAAGGCATGGAAAAGAATTGGAGTCATGCGTCATCTAAAAACCCGCCTTGATCGACTTTCACTCCAAATCATGTACTTTTCTTTTATTCGACCTATTCTTGAATATGGTGATGTCATATGGGATAATGTTTCTCAAGGGTTGAAAGATCAACTGGATAAAGTACAAAATGAGGCTGCACGGATCGTTACCGGCTGTACTAAATTAGTTTCTATCATTGATCTATACCAAGAGTCTGGTTGGGAAACATTAAGCCATCGACGGCGTAAGCACAAACTCATCCTTTTCTATAAAATGGTCAACGGACTTACCCCAAATTATCTTAATACTCTTGTTCCGTCTACGGTTGGCAATTCTTGCAGTTACAATCTTCGTAGGCCCAACAATTTGAGAAACATTACTTGTAGAACGAGCTTGTACAGCGCTTCATTTTTGCCGTCTGTGATTAATGATTGGAATTCACTTGCAGATGATACTAAGAATGCAGAATCATTGTCAGCTTTTAAATATCGTTTAAACATGGATAAACCTTGTCCAAGGAGGCTTTATTTTTTTGGCGAAAGGAAACTTCAAGTTATACATGCCAGATTACGCAACCGATGCAGCAGTCTCAATGAACATCTGTACTTAAAAAAACTAGTGGAATCCCCGCTCTGTAGATGTGGTGTTGTTGAATCGACTAAGCACTTCTTTTTAGAATGTCCATTTTATAATAGCCAAAGAATTAATCTTAGTTTCAGTGTAAACGCTATAACAAACTTAACACTCCAAACCATTTTATATGGGGATGAAAATCTTAACTTGTTTGATAACCAAAGATTATTTGCCGCCGTGCACATCTATATCCGCGATAGTAAAAGATTTACCAAGTGATATGTAATTCTTATGTTTCCTATGTAACAGTTGATTTTATACCCGATCTGTTGTATAAATTCAAATCATTTCATTACCTTTTCTTTTAAAATTAAATATTGGTTTGGACCTCTTGAGTACGATTTGCTAACATCCTTATACGATTTTGGTTCCCTTAGTTTAAAGCAATCACTAGTTCTGTCATTTGTTTGGTCAAGCTGGAGGTTCCTACAGCTAGTAAATAGGTGTCTTCAATTAAAATCTTCACCAATACCACTCCACACCTTTTGGATATTCACTATGTTTTACAACTTTTTCTTTCAATTGCGTTCTTTGTCAGTGATTAGTAAGGATATGCTAATATAATAACCTTAAGCCGGATCTAGGAGAAGAACTTTATAAGCATAGCTTCCGTTCTTATCCTTTTCCTCAGTATATTTATCATATATTTGTATTTCTTTTTGTTTTGTAAAATTTGTATCTAATACTGATGAATAAAATATGTTTAAACTAATGGAAACGGCTGATGGATTTATAAAATATTTTAACCTTTCAACACATAGCAGAATTGTAGACCTATCCAAACGAAAAGAATTTGCAGGCAATAATTTCAAAGTGGCTCAGTTGATACAATTCTTTTTTGATAGAGAAGAAACCTTTGTGGGAAAAGGAGAAAATGCTGGTTACCAACAAAGTTTCCAAAAGGCCTCTTCCTCAGGGTCGTTAAAAAGTCGTCATTGCATGGTAAAGGGTTAAGGGCAAAATTAGCAATATCCTGGAAAACGATGTCTGTTGGGAAAAAGGCTCATTATATGCCTTACCTGAAAAAAAAAAGTGCCATTTTCACTAATTTAAACCACTTTCCTTTATAATTGACCAGAAATACCTCATGTCTTGGCAGTATTCCTCATTATTTATATCCAACGATGAGTTCTCCGACATGTGAAGTGCTTGTTTAACCGTTTACCTAACGAAATGTTTTGTAAAAAACTCATTTTCAAAGTGCTAATTGCACATAAGTCTTAACTAGACAGAAAATAATACACTGCTCAAAAGAATTAAGGGGTCACACAAATGCTGAGTTTCAAATCTTTCACTTTGCTAAACACAAAGTCTCTTGTTCTTAACGCTTCACATCTCAGCAGCTGTTGCTGAAGCTGTCATGAGCCAGTGCAGGATGTCTGAGATAGATAGTGTGTGTAGATACATAGATATCTTAGCTACTACCTAAGATATGTACATGTATCTACATATGTTGCTATTTGACCAAACAGTGAACAGTATTTAAAACTATATATGGAAGATATAATTATCATGATATGTACACTAATCGAACATGTACAGCGTAACAAAGAATGTATGCACAACAAAGGATATAATATGTCTACTTTGTGCGAAATATCTCAGTTTTATAAGCTTTCGGTCAGAAGTTTTGCACAATATATCAATCGATGTTTTCTAAGTCAGACTGAAAAACTCGTGTAGTTTTTATGCAAGAATCGTACACTCGGTTGTGCTTGCCATATTTCCGGTATACAAAGACACTCCTTTTCTATCCTATACATGTACATCTGTTCTATACTCTCAGCTAACTTGTCAAATGACCATATAGCTGTGGTGCCATCCTATAAAAGACGTACACTGTCATTTACGGTCCGGTGTTTTTCAGAAAAATGACCCCCATTACAAAATGAGCCCCGGGTCATCTTTCGACGTAGAAAAATGACCCGGGTCATTATTCTACGTCGAGAAATGATCCATGGGTCATTTCTCGACGTAAAGAAATGACCCATGGGTCATTCCTCTACGTCGAGAAATGACCGTGGGTTATTTTGTAATGGGGGTCATTTCTCTGTATTACGCCGGTGTAATGCAGAGAAATGACCCCCATTACAAAATGACCCCCGGGTCATTTCTCGACGTAGAGGAATGACCCATGGGTCATTATTCTGCGCCGAGAAATGACCAATGGGTCATTTCTCGACGTAGAATAATGACCCGGGTCATTTTTCTACGTCGAAAAATGACCCATGGGTCATTCCTCTACGTCGAAAAATGACCCGCGGGTCATTTCGTAATGGGGGTCATTTCTCTGCATTACACAGGCATATCTTCCGTATGCAATGGTACTCTTTCCCTATCCTATGCACAAGCAATATTACCAAGACATGCGCACGCTTGCTGGTGTATTGCAGAGATGGCCCTTCCCTACAAAATAACCCATGGGTCATTTCTCTACGTAGAATAATGACCTGGGTCATTCCTCTACGTCGTGAAATGACTTCCAGGGTCATTTTTCTACGCAGGATAATGATACACCGGCCAGTGCCATTACAAAGAGTAAGAATGAAAAAGAAACAACACAGAAAAGAAATGTTTAGTTTTTATGTTTACTGAAGTGATCAAATTATGTTCTTCTTTATTGCACCTAGATGTAAACACATATCTTACCATCTTGTGAAACTAGTTACAATAGTTTGTATGGACATATATACTCGAATATGGATATGAGTATATAAATTATACTAAAATAGATGAAGATGAGTTTTAAGTTCAGTTAAGGTAAGACCTGTGTAATGCACTTCCGGTGAACATTTGGCAAAAATTCTAATTGATTGTTAAATAAGGATAAATAAGGATTTATGCAGAAATAATATTGTTGCACATTTCTAACGGATCAGAAATTCCGTTTATGTCTATCTTGGAACTATTTTTTAATACTTTTGTTTGTTTTCTAAAAAGGGAGGTAATTATTATTTCTTTTTCAATTGAGAATATAGCGGTTTTAGATTTATAAATGATAATTCAAAGAAGGAAAATATTGAAAAAATGAAAAGGTGAAAGTAGTTCAACAATACTCATTTTTAATTATAGCTAATTTTGCATGATGATATTTTAGTGGAAATAGCCGTTTTCCATTACACAGGTCTTACCTTAATGAGCAAAATCGATAATGTTGTTTGGTAATATGCAAGCTTACAGCCAGAGCGTAAACAAACGCTGTAAAAACTTTATAACGTGTAGACTCTAGATAGCCGAGTTAAAGTAGATAAAAAATCAATATAATCAATATAAGGTGTATGGAGAGACACACTTTCTTGCACTCCGCATCATTCACATTCACCTCTGTAGTGGGCTCAAAAAGTAGTCCGTCATTACGTGATACTTTCGTCAAATGACCAGAACTCAAAATGGCGACACAAACGCCGGTGGAAGAAAGGCCAATATCGATTGCTTTGTGTGCTGTTCAAACAGCATACGGCCAATCAGATTAAGTGGTAGGAAATGTGAAAAAGAGGGATTTCCTGAAAAGCTTAAATGTCTTTTAAAAGACCATAACTTGTTTTTTAATTTTATAAACTAAGATCCATCGGTGTGTCAAAACTATTGTCATCATTCATGGGCATAGCCATTTTTGTTAAAATTGGCGTAAGATTCTGATCAGTAAGGAAGCTCGAACAATTTAGTTCCATTGTATACAGGTAAACTCATGCACCTATAATGTATCGAGAATCATATTTCCTTTATCTACTTTATAATTTTACACATGAAACAGTTAAACAGTAAGAAAACAGTCATGTTCTCCTCGGTTTGACAAGATTCTTGTCATTTAGCTCATTGCAGAGATGTATGGTGAGAGTAACGAACGACAACTCTGCTCGGAGATTGGAAGAGACACTGTAGGGATTTGTCTTCGATTTAACCCTTTACCAAACAATCCCTGGTTTTTACGACCCTGAGGTAGAAGCCTTTTGAAAACATTGTGAGAAAAGGAGAAAATGCTGGTAACCAGCATTTTCTCCTTTTCTCACAGTGTTTTCTACCCTACTGGAAACAAATTTCAATTTTTCAGTTACGTTTATTTTGTCGCCTGCAAGCGCTTTTAATTTGGACCAGTCTATTTTTTTGTATTGGGTAAAGATTTAAACCGGAAACCGTGTTTGTGATGTCTATGGCTACCCGCAATAGAATAAAATGCATTTTATATCCCTCGTCATCTGGGTAACCTTGCAACCGGCTGGGGCAACATTTCGGGGGTACAAATACATTATAATTTCAAAAATAAAAAAGAGATAAAATTGATTACAAAACTGGATAAAAATGAGGAAAGATATAGATCTAGAGGATATTTGTTTTATTCGGTGAAAGATCGAAATTTATTTCATCGAGTGGACACCATCGGTAATATTTTCACGAGTGGTGCAGCCACGAGTGAAAATATTACCGATGGTATTCACGAGATGAAATAAATTTCGATCTTTCACGTAAAAAAACAAATGTTCTATTTATTTCATGCTTTTAACCCTTTCTCGGAGGAGCTTTATCAAAATCCAGTACAGTTCTTTTCCGTCATTCCCCGTGGTGTACCCCTCCCGCATAGTAAAGCATTACAATATTACGTCAAGCGCGAGAAATATAAGGTATATGACGTCATATTTCCCATCTGGTTGTCAGGCACTCGCACTTTATCTAGGCAACAAGAACGTGAAAATCGGTATTTTCACTGGTGGTACCAGTGTAAGATCGAAAAATATTTTCTCTGCTATTTCTCGATATCCTACCGGAAAGTATAAAATAAGAGAAGCATGGTTACCCTTATACCTCACACTCGGTAATAGATACACTGCACCTCTTTGCAACTCTTTGAGCATTGAATTGTCTTCTTCTTTGGTCTCACATATGTTCTTTTTTTGCGCGTAACTCACAACCAGATGGGAAATATGACGTCATATATACCTTATATTTCTCGCGCTTGACGTAATATTGTGATGCGTTGCTATGCAAGAGGGGTACGCCACGGGAAATAATGGAAAAGAACTGTGCTGGGTTTTGATAAAGCTCCTCCCAGAAAGGTTTAAAAGCTTGAAATAAATAAGATACATGTATTTGTTTTTTTTCCGTGAAAGATAGAAATTTATTTCATCTCTTAAACACCATCGGTAATATTTTCACTCGTGGCTGCGCCACTCGTGAAAATATTACCGATGGTGTCCACTCGATAAAATATATTTCGATCTTTCACCGAAAAGAACAAATATTTTCTATATTTCTTGTGTTTTAAAAGTAAATCAAAAAATAAATTCCATTAGGCAAAAAAATGTTATGATATTCCTTTTATATAGTCTTTCAACGTTTTATTATTGATAATCTAAGATTAGCGAAATTCATTTTATTTATTTACTCTTTTTTGCCTCTTACAGACATCATTATGATAATTGTTATTTTCAATTTTAGAAAAATGTCCACAACTGCTACTTTTGTTCCATAGTGACCAGTACGTCATTGATTAACATATACAAACGCAGAAATAGAAATGTTTTGAAATTTGTGACAGTTACTAAAGAATTATTACTAAACCGGCAAGAAATAAAGGTCGGTGACATGACTATAGCAGTTTGTCATCCAAAATTGTCAAATCGTGATTTACGTTCGCATTTTCCGGGGAATCGATGCTATGGGGTGTTGAGATCGAGAACTCACATCAGTTATTATAACATTTATATGAAATAAAAATGTCACTTAAAAGCAGATCTTTCTAGTAAGTTGTCCATATCCATAATTGGCGTCTATCGTATAGCCTGAGTTCTAACTTAACGTAGTAGACACCCAATAGAAAACAGCTAATTCTACAATAATATTATCCTGCAAAATTTGCTATGATTAAAGAAGAGTGTTATTGTACTGCTTTAACCAAGCCACTTTTCCCTTTTTGTCTTTTCTAGAATTATCATTAATAAATCTAAAACCACTATATTTTTATTGCAAAGAGAGATAGTAATTACCTGCCTTTTCTGGAAACTAACAAAAGTATCTACAAATAAGTTCAAGAAAGGCATAAAGAAATTTCTGGTCTGTTAAAAATATTCAAAAGTATTATACTTGTATTCCGTATTTATCAGCTATCAAGAAAACTTTATGCAATGTAGCACTAGAGGTATTAGGGGTCTACTACCTTAAATGATGAATAGTTTCACACAGTAAAACTACTGTATTTCCAGTGTCAAAGAAGCAGTTCTAATCTCAAGAAAGCAAAAAGTCGTCCATTACCGGTCAATCATAGAAAATGCTATAGGTAGCCTCACTGAGCTAAATGCTTTCCGATCTAGTACGGCACCCTGTTAAAATAAATTATACTGTCTCCATGCGTTCTGTCATCTTAGAGAACTGGTACTCGAGTAGGCCGGGGTCCAACTGGTCTTACAAAAAAGAAACTAGAACGAAAACAAGGCATTCGCACACCATTCACAACCCTACTGCACATATACACGGGCGATGGCCTCAATGTAGACCGACTAGGCACTGTGGGTGCGGGAGTCGTTGACAGAGGAATAGTTTCTGTTGTTGTGGTGGGCACTGGCCCTCGCATGCCGTTAAATAACAACTGGACCGATTCTTGTGGCTGAAATAAATTGAAAATTGCAATGGTGACCAATGGTCTTGAGAAAGGTTATTTAATGAATCGTTGGTTAACCCTTCACCAAACAATCCCTGGTTTTTACGATCCTGAGGTTGAAGCCTCTTGAAAACATTGTGAGGAAAAGGAGAAAATGCTGGTAAGTAGCATTTTCTCCTTTCCCAACAAGGTTTTCTACCCTTCAGGAAATAAATTTTAATTTTTTAATGACATGTATTTTGTGGTCTGCAAATTCTTTGAACTTGGACGAGTCTAAAATTTTGTCGTTTGGCAAAGAGTTAACAAACACAATGGGCGTATTCCTTTCGCTACTCCGAACATGTTCTGGGTCAACGGAGTATTTGGGAACACTGTGCCGTGCTCTTCAGAACATGTTCTGACTGTTCTAATCTAATCGAGGTGTAGCGCACCTTTTCAGAAAACTAACAAAAGTATAAAAAAATAATTTCAAGATAGACATAAACGGAATTTCTGATCCGTTAGAAATGTGCAAAAATATTATTTCTGCATAAATCCTTATTTATCCTTATTTATCAACCAATTAGAATTTTCACCGGAAGTGCATTACACAGGTCTTACCATAACTGGTACTCTGATAGTTTGTTATAATTTTAAGTCCATCCTGACATAGATTCTACATCTGTGATTACTTTTTGCGATGGAAACGGTGTTTGCGCAATGATACAGATACTGCCAAAGTTTGATCAAGCTCATTTTGAGATGCGAATCACCAACCCTCTTAACCCATTACCACACAATCCCTACTTTTGACGCCTCTGAGAAAGAAGCCTTTTGAAAACACTGTAGGAAAAGTAGAAAATGCTGGTTACCAGCATTTTCTCCTTTTTCCACAGCGTTTTCTACCCTTCCCGGAACAAATTTCAATTATTCAGTCACCTTTATTTTGCCGTCTGCAAATGTTTTCAATTTGAACCAGTGTAAAATTTTGTCGTTTGTTAATGAGTTAAGAGAACTATTGATCTAGTTTTCAAGAAATTTTGTACATGTCAGACTTATGCATTTTTTATAACCTGAACCAAATGGTTTAGCCAATCACAAATTACATTCATTTCTGATAATCACTTTCTTGAAATCGAAATGATATTTAGGCGATGATAAGCGGTGTCTGTGGATATCATATTCTTCGAAGAATCGACCTGTCTGCAATTACGCATTACTCCTTCCATTTTTTGGGGGGACTATTGTAATAAGTGGTATAAAGTAGCAATGGAGAAAATGGTTTTATCAATACGTTTGAGGAGAAATCAGGCCTGTTTTGAATTCAGATTTCTCTAAACTACTGATCAAAGCTGATTGAATTGCATCAGGTAGCGTTTTATTGAGAAAACTTTTATTTTAGTTTAAAATCAAAGTAACAGTTGTAGCGTAGAAAAGAAAAGTAGTCCGATTCTGTACCCAGAATGTCCAAATTAGATAGATGTGTATATGTAGAATACCATCTAGCGGGAGATAATGCAATGATGAGGATATTTCCAAAGTTGACGATATACAAACGAGCTGGGAAGGTTATCATCAACAATTCTGAATGAAAGTCCTCTAGTCTTTTCTCCAAGGCCTCTTTTCCATTAAATTTTTATATCAAAGTGGTGCAAGTTCTTACTTAAAAAAACAACAAAAAAAAATGTTTTAGCCAATTAGAAACTTTCCTTGCAGAATGATGTGGATAATTTCGAAGTTTGATGAAGTTCATTTCGAGATACAATACCAGATTGGTCTTTTTCACTTACAAATTTTATGTAATGTTTTAAGCCAAATTTTCAATTTTTTTCTGCACCTTTAATAATTTCCGATTGGTTTAAATGAAATTTTTGGCTGACCACATCTGAGTAAGTTTCCTCAGTTTTTAACATATAACTCGTAGTCTAAGAATGCAATTAAAGACGGCTGGAGGATACGGGCCCAGAGCTGCTGAAGGAAGAAGATAACTTACTATCCCGACAGTACTTTTTTCCTAAACGAGAGATATGTTACCAGCTATATTAGCCACTGGTGCAGATTTTCACAATGGCATATTCGTTATATACACTATTTCAATTATGCGTCTGTATCACATTTGTTATACCATTGTTCAACCTTATACCTAAATTATGACAGACCAGTCTGTGATGTCTCATCATTTTTCTACACGGGCTGTAACCGCAAACGAAGGTTTAAAATGAATTACCAATTGCCCGATTGTCGGATTGGGTAAATACGTGCCAGGCCCTGCGGCGCAGTAACTTTCTAGGTGTGAGATGGTGCAAGGTCTTTTACAACATTCGTTGACTACGCCTGTTTGACGTCTGGTGCTGGAAGTTTCTGAAAAGGCGTTGAGATACTGTAGCGCTGTTCTTTTGTTTATTCTTGGTACACCTGTAATATATAAGTCATCATCGTGGAAACACTCTGTGCAAAAGAAAGATTCGCGGTTTCAGCATTACTGTAATAATCATGGTTTTGGCTCAATTACCTACTTCATTCATCGTACGATGTAACGCACATTATTGGTTAAATTCTACCCCTTAAAAGTGAAATATTATTAGTTTGGCGTCTTCATGAGCGCGAGTTCAAATTGTTACCATACCATAAAAACTACATACATACATGCATTTTCGAACACCATTGCCCTGCAAAAAAAAACATAGTTCTGCTGTATATCACGAAATATGGCATCAAAAGAGCCTTATATTAATTCATATGACCTTCCTCGATTTTGTGATGGTTGACATTTGGGGGGAAATCCATTTTAATCGTAACTGCACCTTCATAACCGCTCAAGGGTAAAGAAACTGATGTATTTCTTTCAGTAAAATGGTGCAAGAATGGGAGTAAAAACAAGGGGATGGTCATTTAGCAATCGATAACTTTATTGCCATCAGATATGACGTCATCGTACCCATTTAAATACGGATTTAAATAACCGACGTGTATTATTGATCGTGTGACATTCTCACAAATCTATGCGAATTTCTGGCGCGATATCTAAAAATAGCAGAAGGGGTTTAGTAGCTCATTAGGAAATATCGTTGGGGTTTCCTTTTCTTATTTTAGTCTTTCTGTTTTATAGTTTACTAGCTATTGCCCGACTACATTCGTTGATGAATTATTTTTTTAAGTTTGATGAAATGGATTTAATAAAGATCTAAATAGATCTAACGCCCTTCGATGCTAAATTAGAAAAACATTTTTCAGTAACATAATAAGATAAATTCGGCAGAATAAGGATAAAAATGAAACAGCAAAGGATAAGTCAGCAATTACCCCTCAGGTTCATCGATATCTGTATACGTAAGCCTGCATAATTAATTCGAGACTTGGAGATAATCATGCCGGATAAGTATAACAACCTTTACTCGTTAACAGCGTCAATGTCACCTCAACAGAACCTTATACACTGAAACGAACTTCTAAACGGCCATTTTCAAGCTGTAATTTCCCATTTACGTTTTCTCGCGTCTATAAAAAGCGGGTATTCACCAATCATTCTTGAGAATATTCTTACTCTTATTCTCCAAGGTTTTCTAAATTTGTAAGAGACAGCACTTCTGATTGGCTAAACCGAATGGTTTAGCCAATCAGAAGATGTGTTACTTACAAATGTAGAAAATTCTGGAGAGCAAGACAAAGAAGGTTCTTAAGAATGGTTGGTGAATACAGGCCCTTTTATGGTTTCATTTTTTTTTGCAGAATTGGCCAATCTAAAAACAAACCTGAGCCAGATTATGAAGATACATGTAATTCATTCAAGTTTATCGCGGAAGAAATTTATTTGTCCTTCATTCACACAACATTGTAAATTGGGATATCAAGTCTTTAAAAACTTCAAGTTTGTTTTTTCGTATAACACCTTTTTCAAAGATAATAATTTTCACCTTTTTTTTTAATTTGCTTACAAAAGAACAGTATTTTTTGCTTCCCTTTTTTAAACTGTTTCGGCTGGTAGACAACAGGCAAACGCAAACAGCTAGTTTTCTTTTTCTTTTTTTTAAAAAAAGGGAGTCATTCTGTTGGCAAAATCGAGAATCTTTTCATCACAATACCATGGTTAACGTCCAGATATATGTCACAATTTGTTTTTCTTAACATTTCTTATACTTGCTCCAATTTACAGGAGAAACAAAAGTGGCCGTTTAGGAGTTCGTTTCATTGTAGATCTATATCGCGATATGTCGCGTAGCTGCTTGTCTAGAAATTATATCAATTCATCTGCAAGATTTAAACTATCCCTTCGAGGTTTACAAGCAATTGTGTACGAAATATTCCCTGTGAAAACATGATTTAACTTATTACCAAAAGACAAAGTTTTTGGCTTGTCCAAATCGGAAGCATTTGCAGACGATAATTTGAAATTTGCTTTGTGAATGGTAGAAAACATTGTGGGATAGGGAACAAATGCTGGAGAAGAGCATTATAAGCATCGCTTTTGTTCCTATCCATTTTGCAGAAAATTTTGAACTGTATTTGTAAGTCATCGTGTACATTTTAGTTGAAGCTGCAAATAAAACAAGTTGAAACTAAAAGGTTTTTTTGCATGGTAAAGAGATAAATAAGCAAGGGTGGTGATATAAAGAAAAAAGAAAACAGCGATTTATGATTTTCTGGGTGCCATGACTACATATTTTGAAGCGCAGGAAATGGCTTATAAGTTAATCTGCTTAATGTGCAGTGGATGGTATATATTTAGCCTGTGTACATAAATACAGAAAAGTTTAGAACAAAAACACAGGGTAAGCTGTGGATTAAGTAGACATCTTTGTAAATGGATATTTCGAACCGCCATACGCAGTATATTAGATTTATTTAGTGTGGTTTTGGACCTGTTACACCAAACAATTTGATTTTTTTTTTAAACTTATGCAAGGCGACATAATATCGCAATTGATTCTTTACCTAACGCAAAATTTTACACTCGTCCAATTTGAAAGAATTTGCAGACAACAAATTAAGTGTGACTCAAAACTTGAATTTTGTTCTGGAAAGGAAAGAAAACATTGTGGGAAAAGGAGAAAATGCTGGTTACCAATATTTTCTCCTTTTCTCACATTGTTTTCAAAAGGGTTCTCCTTCGGTGTCGTGAAAACCAGGGATTGTTTTCAAAAGGCTTCTCTTTCGGCGGTGTGAAAACCAGGAATTATTTGGTAGGGATTAAATCATACTTCTAGTGGAAATAATTTACGATATAATACACGATACGAGATATTTACTCTGTAATAGAATATGCTTGTTACTGAAACGACATACTAATCTAATTTCGTTTCACAACTCAGAAAGTCATCGTTCGATTTGTAGGTTAAAAATAAATGTTAACATAAAGAGTTCAAGATATAGAGTTTATTTCATCAGCTTGTTGTTAATATGGGGAAATATTTGCCGAAAAAGGGAAAGGTATGCGAAAATAACGAGTGCCGTAAGACACTAGTTATTTTCGCGGACCTTTCCCTTTTGAGGCAAATATTTCCCCATATTAACCACAAGCTGATGAAATAGATTACGGTATATATTTCCTCTGATTATTTTGTCAACAAAAGCCACTTTTAAAACTAAAACACTTAAAAAGTAGTTCCAGATTTTCTACATGAGGAAAATATTCACTGTGACAGGCAAATAATTCCCCTCAGCTCAAATTACGACATTTCTTTACCTATAACATTTCTTAAAGTAGACACATGAAATATCATATAGATATATCGCATCCTTTCCGTAACAACGGCATGTTTTTCACGACCCTGATAAAGAAAGATCATTATATTGTTGGAAGGGGAAAAAATGCCGGTAACCAGTTTTTCCCCTTTTCCGACAATATTTTTTAAATTCTATTGTCTGGTAAAATGTTACAAATCCTGTAAAACTTACTGTTAGTTGAAGTCCAATGAAATCCTCTGCCGTCGCAGACTAGATCTAACATATCGGCCAGGTTTTTGCCGCACACCTGGAGACTTAAAACTTCAGAGACTGTTAGAGTCAAGGCGATGTAGGCACCTATAAGGACCATATTATGTTGGATTTTCTGCAAAAACAAACAGAATAGAGTCATCAGTCTGAGAAACATATATCCTTGATTTCTTTGAAACAATAAACAAACTTTTAGTTGTAGGACCATAACTATAAAACTGGCTTATCCCCACGATATAAAAAATCGTGGAATTAACTAATCGTGGAAGTGCATCATGCCGAACTATTTTAGTTCTCCATGAATAATCATGCAACCATAAATTCCGGGATATTTTTTAATATCTTAAGGGCAAACTTTTTGTAATTTACGTCTTTCTCCTTTTGCCTTAAGGTAAGACAGACCTATGTAATGGAAAACAGCTATTTCCATTAAAATATCATCCTGCAAAATTAACTATAATTCAAAATGAGTATTATTGAACTACTTTCACCAATTCATTTTTTCCATTTTTTCCTTCTTTAAATTATAATTTATAAATCTAAAACCACTATATTCTCAATTCAAAAAGAGTTAATAATTTCCTCCTTTTTCAGAAAAGTAGCAAAAGTATCAACAAATAATTTCGAGATAGGCATAAACGGAATTTCTGATCCGTTAGAAATGTGCAAAAGTATTATTTCTGCATAAATCCTTATTTATCAACCAATTAGAATGTTTTCCCCATGTTCACCGGAATGCATTACACAGGTCTTACCTTAAAGTAAATATAACATAACATAAAGTGATAAAACCTGTTAGTACCAGTTCAGGATCTCTCTCTCTCTCTCTCTCTCTCTCTCTCTCTCTCTCTCTCCCTCTCTCTTATTATTTTCTTTCCTTTTCTCTTCTTTTCAATTAGACAAAATAGCAATGTATATAAATATTGTATACTGATACAACATATCATTTTCAAATGATTTGTATTTAAAAAATAATAATAATAATATACCAATCTTTTTGAGTGTTGTATTGCAGTATGCACTATGTATGTATATTGTGGAAAATAAATAAATAAAAAAACAACCTTGGATATCTACAAAACATTACCCCTTATCCCGCTTAATAACTAAAATAAAATATTCAATTTAATTGTAAAACCCCAATTAGTGCTATTTCCACGAGAGCTTTGGGGAATAATATCTCCTAATCGGACAGTGTGAATTCAAGATCAGACTGCACGTTCTGTGAACCATATTTTGCAGAATGTGCTGTAAAAGTAGTAACTAAGTCGTCCGTCTCAGAACTATTTTTCTTTTGCTTATTACATTGCAAAAAGAGAAAGCTAATAGGCCGTCAGCTGTAGAACCACATTTTGCTGAATGCGTTGTAAAAGAAGTAAATGTGTTGTCAGTCGCAGAACCATATTTTGCCGCGCTACGCAAAAAATATTTGTGTCGTCAGTCGCATAAACCAGTTTTGCTGAGTGTGCTGAAAAAATAATGACTGGATCGTCAGTTGCAGAATCATGTCTTGATGAATGCTTTGTAAAAGTAGTAACTAGTAGGTATATTTCGCTAAATGCGTTGTAAAACAAGAAATTTGGTCGTCAGTCGCAGAACCATATTTTGCTGAATGCGCTGTGATAATAGTAACCTGATCGTCAGGCCCAGAACCATAACTGGTCTTCAATAATTTGCTTAATAGCCTATACTGCAAAAGATAGATGACGGGCCATCATTGCGGTTCCATATTTTGCTAAATACCCTACAATAAAACAGTCACTGTGTCTTTGGTTGCAAACAATATATAACTGCATCATCGTATACTTGCAACATCGGCAAGTAAACGATAAAAGAGTTGCCAGTCTATATTTTTTAATCTGCATTTTCAATTATTCGATATTCTACGGAAAAACTGTTTTGAAATGAGGTGATTAGGCTTTCTTTTACAGTCTCAAAATAATTTCATTAAGCTATCTCTCTAGGGATTAAAAAAATAAAATAGAAAGCTCTTTTTGGCAATGAAATAAGCGACTTAGACAGGGGAGATAATTAATTCATTAACTCCCCTACAGAACATCTTTCTGTCCAAAAGAACCGCAGTGAAATAGCCTTTGAAAACATAGTTAACAAAAAGAAAAAAGAGAAAATGCCGGGAATCAGCATTTTGTCTTTTTCTAACAATGTTTTCTGTCTATTCACAGACAAATCCCATCACAAGTCTAACTTGTCGTCATGGATGTGCATGCAATTTTGACGAGTCATCGTTTCATACAGGGTTGACCCAGAAACCATCTGAAACAAATCTGGATCATAAGACTTAAAAATATCGCTCTAATACTTCCGTTAATTCATCACATTTAAGATTTTATACATGAATGCTTGTGAAAATCTTGTTGCAAATAGAAAAAAAGTTACTCGTTATCAATAACTAGCCACTTTGCAACATAGGCACAGGACTTGGCAACAGAAGATGTGATGTATCGCTTCGTATAACGCATCACGCAGATGCGAATAAAAAATCTGTTTGCTACAGCATAGCTCATTCGATGAAAATGTTGCTGTTTAACCCTTTACTCCACAGATACTCATTTCTACGCATTGCTTGTAGGAGCCTTTGGAAAACATTGTGGCAAAAGGTAAAATTGCTCGTGACGAGCAATTTCACCTTTTGTCACAATAGTTTCTATGCTATCAAAAGATGTCATATACACATAAGAAACTGCTTCATCCTTGCTGTTATATAGGGTCAATTAGAGATACCATAGGAATTCCACATGGGGTAAAGGGTTAAAGTGATAAAAAATTGTTGTTCCATGCTTCTTTAATGCTATCTGGGCCTGTATTCACCAACCATTCTTTGTCTTATTCTCCCGAATTGTCCAGATTTGTAAGTAACACAACTTCTGATTGGCTAAACCATTTGGTTTAGCCAATCAGAAATTATGTTACTTACAAATTCAGAAAACCTTGGAGAAAAAAACTAAGAATATTCTCAAGAATGGTTGGTGTATACGGGCCCTGGACTTCATCAACACTGACCAACAAACTTTTGCGCCATGTACTGGCAAAAGGGGTCTTAATGCATTTCCGTGATATATCATATGAAGTAAATCATCCCATCAGCATGGATCTATAATATTTATTTCTTGTTGAACAAACAAAGAAATTATGAGTAACAGTGGTCCTTGAGCATTCATGAAATTGACCATTAGCGAAAAGTTTCGACTCATGTCAGCCTGCGCGGACTGCGCAGGCTGACATGGGTCGATACTTTTCGCAGATGTATTAAGCCCCCTTTTCGCAGAGTATGGCTCATTCAAGGTTTTGAGAATTACTCCAACGGTTCATCACTTTAACCCCAATTGCGACAATAGTGGCTTTCGCGGACGGCATAGATCAAGATCAGACTGCACAAAATTTGCGTTTTGGATCCATGCCATGTGCTTGTATAGTCAGGTTTAAATTATATAAACCACTTATCTGTGTTTCAATGCTGTCGACTGGCAGACATGCGTCTCTATAGCATTCCGTTAAATTACTAATTTGTAAATGACAATAGAAAATGGAATTAAGTTATAACGTGTAGGATTTCTATGCCATACATAGTTCAAACAACTACCATTTGATTTGTCATTTCAAAGCATTTTACCTATTCAGCGTAGACCAATTACAGTGTTGACAGCACTTTGATTATTTTTATCTGCCAATAATAGTAGGGTTGTTATACTTGACGTTGAAGAGTTGAATACAAGAAAGCTTGCATAAAAGTCTTTGAAAGGTTAACCAGAGTTCACCGAAGGTGAGATCATTCCAGGATGAATTCGAGACAAAATATGGGAGGAAACTTATGTAGATTTCACTAGACACTTTATTTCTAATATTTCTGAAAAGGCATCTATAATAGCCTATGAGCATGCCATAGTCTATTGCTTGTATATACGATGTATCTCCTTCTAAATAAATAAAATAGACATTGTCAGTTAGCACCAAGGATGCAGATTTTTCAGTTTCAATGGTGTCTTTGTCAGAAAATCTGAAGCAAACAGTTTCGACTGATCAGACTTTACGTTCCGTTCATTCTACTCTTGGCCCACGTTGTTCGCCTTCGATACAATTCTATAGGGGCTGCAACATTCAGATCCAGATTTAGATCGTGGTTAGAGCGCAATTTACACAATAATGACGTTAACTGCATAATTTGTATGACTTCTACGCAACTGAAATGAGCGCAGACGCATCTGAGGCGAAAATGATCTGTGTTGTCAGAGCCCAAGATAAGAGGGAGTGATGATTTTCTAAATCCATGAATTTTTTTTTTTTCAAAAAATATTGTTGTGGTAACCATTAGAATCGTCTCGGTGAGAGTGGGACATAATAAAGTTTTGGTTTTGAAATACACCCCCTCTATCTGGAGCTCTGTGTAGTGCAATGATGAGATCTTAGAAGTTATGATATGCCTCCGAGTAATTTTATTTACATATTAACAATGAGAAAATTTGTAACAATTGGTCTTTAAAAATATCTTATTTATTTTGTAATGGTGTAAAGTAACGCTCGATCCAAGATTTCCAGCTTAAAGTAGAAGACCGGACTTCGAATTTGAAAAAAAAAAAAATCACATAATATCATTTAACTCTTTTTGCTTTCCATGTAAGACAGCTATTACGAATTATTCTTTAGACAAGAACAATTCGTAATAGCTGTCTTACATGGAAAGCAAAAGAGAAACAAGAACATAGTTCTGTGTGTGATCAACACGGTGTAAATTTAGGGTAAGAGTAACCCCTCAGCGCCACCGAAAGAGGTATAATTATGTAAAAACGGACAAGGTCATATTTCAGATACCCTTTTCTGTTTCCCTAGTTTGTTATATATGTGTGTATAGGTGTTTTGCTTGTTGTCATAGAATGATTATTCTGCTCTTTGCATTGTAGGGAACGGACCAATTCTAAGTTGGTTGAACTAACATGACTGCGTCGCTTTACAATTCATGTATGGCATCTTTAGAAACGCAAGAACTGTGATTGTGAAATACCATTTGAGCATTCGTTTTTTTTTTTTGTCATTTTGTGCTCCCTCTTTCTTTAGATCCTCTTAGGTCATATTTTGCCTCCAACTGCCTGTTTCCAGAGATATTTCTTTTTAGTTTCTCTATCAGTTTAAATGTGGCGAGACTATAAAAATATTAATAAGTCCATTTTAGTCAGAATGGGATATTTTGCGTCGTTGATGGAAGTGGTTCTCCCCTCAAAGTGTAGCTCTAAGCTCGCCCGTTTCCGTAATCTTTTGTAACATATCTTGGTGGTGCACATTCCGAGCTAAATTTATGTAATTCATATGAATTTGAAAATTCTACGCTTACTCAAGTAACGAGATTGTGAGAGAGACGAAGAGTAAATTGAATTTTAAGTAATCTTATGAATGCAGGTGTTCAATATCAAACAACAATAGGATATTTATTTTATAAATAGACCATTATTCCTTATGTTGCTAGATAAGTATCATAAAATTTTCATTACGACAATTGTTCCAGATAAATCCTAAAACCTAAACAAAGCTAGATTAGCATGAGTATCGTCTAGGATATCAACAAGCTAATATACAACATGAAACAGCGCAATCTATGCAGTCTGGTCTTGACCTACACTGTTAACTCTTTACCAAACGACAAAATTTTAGACTGATCCAAATTGAAAGCATTTGCAGACGACAAAATAATAGTGACTGAAAATTTGAAATTTGTTTTGTGAAGGGTAGAAAACATTGTGGGAAAAGGAGAAAATGCTGGTTACCAGCATTTTCTCCTTTTCCCACAATGTTTTCTAAAGGTTTCTTTCTCAGGGGCGTCAAAAGTATGGATTGTGTGGTATTAGGTTAAGGTAAGAGCCTGACATTGTCATTAACAAAAGAGGATAAGGTAAATAATTAAACCATTTTCAGTTGGGGGGGGGCACATTTTATTAAAAGACCGTTGGAATTCCTTTTCACTAACAAATCGATCGCCCGTTTAATCAAGGACAAAAGAATGAAATTGATGTATATTTGAACCGTACTCTGTGAAGAAGGGGGTTAATGTATCTGCGAAAAGTATCGACCCAGGTTAGACTGCGCAGTCCTGGCAGACTGACCTGGGCCAAAACTTTTCGATATTGATCATTTTTCAACTAGTCTATGGACCAGTTTAGCTCATGATTCACTCGGTTCCCAGACATAATGGACACTTTATTGCTTGCAACATGCGAAAGGGGGCATTCGGACATTTGCGTAAAGTGTCGTATCGGATTAGCCTGCGCAGCGCGCGCAGACTAATCCGAGACGACCCTTTCCGTTTTTACGTAATTTTCTGTTTTGCACAAGTCTAATGTAGCACAAAATCTAATGTAGTGATAATGTGCCGTAAAGGATCTACCAGTGCGGACTGATCAGGCTGATCCCAGACGACACTTTACGCAAATGTCCGTATGCCCCTATCCGCGTGTTGCAGGTCATATAATCCATCATCACGTGGCCTGCAACACGCGAAAAAAGGCATTTGGACATCTGCGTAAAGTGTCGTCTCGGATCAATCTGCTCACTCCGCGCAGGCAATACAAGACGATACTTTCCGTTTTTATGTCATTTTCTGTTTTACGCATATCTATTGTAGCACAAAATCTAATGTAGCTGTAAAGTGCCGTCTCGGCTGATCCGAGATGACACTTTACGCAAATGTCCGAATGTCCCTTTCAGCGTGCTGCAGGCCATGTAATCACGTGCTTGTTATCGTGCATCATGGATATACATTAAGCCCCTGTTTGCCAGAGCGTGGCTTATATATTTTCGCCAAGGTATTGGACAAGTGACTCTTCTAGTGCAGCATGGAACAAAACTTCTCGATAGTTGATAAATACAGATTATTCCTTTACCCCATAAGGCATTTATATGGTATCTCTAATTGACCCTAAATTACAACAAGGTTGAAGCTGTTTTTTATGTTTATATGACGCCTTTTGATAGCATAGAAAACACCTTGACAGAAGCTGAAATTGCTCGTCACCAGCAATTTCACCTTTTGCGACAAAAGTTTCGAAAGGCTTCTACAAGCAATGCGTTGAAATGAGTATCTATGGAGTAAAGGCTTAATACAGATAAATACATTTTGCACTTTTTTAACGAACACGAAATTCCAATAATGTTTATACTGAAATTATATGTTAATAATGTTTCTTTATTGCTCGAAAAGGGAGGTAATTATTATCGCCCTTAGTAATGAGAATAAAACCGTTTTAGATTTATAAATGATAATTCTAAGAAGGAAAAAAATGATAAAGTGGCTCGGTTAAATTAGTACAGTAATACTGATTTTTTTTCAGTCATAGAAATTTTATATGATATCATTATAGTGGAAGCAATTGTATTTCATTACAGGTCCATTACTTTAACGTACGTGTATTCAAATATTTACGAAACAGCAAAGAATTTAAGACGAGTCCTATTTCCTTATATTAGCAAGACGACGAAGAAAATGGTGCTAAACAGATATTTCTGAATATAAGATGGTAGAAAATATTATGGATGAAGGAGAAAAGTGAAAATAATTTGAGGAAAAGAGGAGAAAAAGCTGGTGACCAGTTTTTTTTCTTATCCCACGCTGTCTTCTTTTTCAGGATCGTTAAAACTCAGGATTGTACGGTAAAGGGACACGAAGTTTTGTGTGTTCAGGTAATTGGGGCCTACGTAGGTCTCTGTAAATTGAATATTTTTGTACCACTTATTGATCCTGATAAGTAAATTCTGATACCCAAGCACAAAGAGACAGGGCGGCTTTATGCAATAATCAAAACGTTGAGAACGCTGAAGTGGTATTTGTCAAGGAACCCAATGTGTGGAATTAATAATTTGAAGAAAGAAAAAAATGATCAAATACTGGCTTGAAAGTCAACCTACTAAGCAAATGAATACTTTTTTGATTGAAGGAAGAGTACTCACGACAAAGTTTGGATTGTTTGTGTATTTGATGGTCTTCCTATTGAACTCATAGTGGTATTGTCTTCGATAAATACCAAAAGAAGGTACATTTTGACATCTGAATGAGAGCGACCTCGCTTAACAATGAGAATCACCTTTTTCACCAAACCAGATATGACATCGTGCAAAACAAGGAGATACAATAGCGGCCAAAAGTAAATAAACCGAATGTTAAAATGCTTTTGAATTTAAAAGAATTGAAACTATTGGATCCCACTTTAGTCGCTGATGGAGAAATTCATTTCAAAAGTTATCGTGACAGAAGAAGAAATCATTTCTAACGAATAAATCATTGTTCATGCGTTTAACTGTTAGGCTTCTAGGCATGACTCACTGACCTTTTGTGGAGAGTGTAGTTCAAGATCAGAGTGCACAGAACATGCAGTCTGATCTTTGATCTTCACTGTTCAATAAGGATAATGCATCCCTAATAAATCGCATTCGAAATGGCAAATATTGGGTTGACACTTTTCGCTTTAATGATATTTTCTGTTATTTGTACCTTGTTATACAATTGATTTTGAATTATCAATTTCAACTGACCTGCACTATCGTTGATCTGTATTCATCCTATTGATGTACAGAATTCCAAAATGGTTCTTTTTTGCGTGATGGGTCACAATGAATAATAATCATCATTCAAGGGAGAAAAAGCTTATACGCTAGGTGGTTATGCTTTAATGAGAATGTGAATATTTTGAGACGTCGAAAGGAAGATTCTTGGCTCTTAATAAAGGACAAAAAATTGTACTTGAAAGGATCTGCAGACGATAATTCAATGTGGCTTATGTATTGGTTTTTGTCTTTGAAAGTATAAAAAAAATGCCATTGGGAAAAATGAGAAAATGCTGCATGATAACCAGCATTTTCTAACTTTCACTGAGTTTTTTTTTTTATGAAATGTCAGCTGTCTCGGGGTCTTTGAACAAGGGGCAATTCCGAAAAAGGTTAACCTTTTTGTATTTATGGAGTCAATTGGTGCTCTTGGGATCAAGATCAGACTGTGCACAAAACGTACACTCGGATCTACATCGTCCGATAGTTTCGTGAGACATTTTAACACAAATCGGAATTCACTCACTGAATATTTCATATAAACAGTATGTCCATGTCTTGTGAGGCTAAAAAATGATAAGTACATACCATTATTTTCATTCTTTTTTCATTCCATTTACAATCATTTCAATCTTTTGTTCAAAATGGATTTATAGACACTTGTTTACTAAACCCTTTACCACAAAATCCCGAGTTTAAACGACCTGAGGAAGAAGGCCCCTGAAAACACTGTGGGAAAAGGAGAAAATGCTGGTTGCCGGCATTGTCTCCTTTTTCCTAAACGTTTCATTCCCTTTTAAAGATAAAAAAAGACTTATTATTCTAGTTCCATATACTGTGTAGTATGCATGGCGCTTTAAACTGGACCTGCACAAGATTTGCAGGGGGAGGACAATATTGGTCTAGTCTAAAATCGACACTGTCCGATGTCTTAAAAATCATGTTTTCCAGCAAAGCCGTCCTTTGAGGCGAATAAGCGTTAATGCGTTAATTGATCGATCAATAGAGCTTATTATTCCAGTTTTCGTGGTAAATTTAGTAATTTCAAATATTTATTTTAGTCCACTCGATAAAATGGATCTAAAAACGAAAACCAATAAAAAAAAAAGAATAACGAAAATGACACTTATCACCAATTAAGTATATCGTGAGTTGAGCAGTTGCACGTCCCTATCAATTATCAGTATACCACGGAACCACGAGTCTTAACGACCCGGCCGTAGAAAAAAAAATTGAAAGATTTTGGCAATTGGATAAATTGCAGGTACCAGCATCTTCTCCTTTTCTCACAATGTTTTCTACCTGTTCAATGATATATTCCATGTTTTAAGCACATCTGAGGCGTCGTCTACACGTACTTTCAACATAGACAATCCAAGTTTTTTTGCCGTCCAGTTATTAAAAAGTAAAATTTACTTTTTCAGACAGTGTAAACTGTATGTTTATTGCGGAAAAAAGAACACTGAATATAGCGACTTTTTTTTCAATACATATCATGGCTTTTCCCTTTTTTGCTTGGGTCTTTTATTGTAATCTTTACCAAAACGACACAATTTTAGACTGGTCCAAATTAAAAAACACTTTCAGACGACAAAATAAATGTACCTCAAAAATTGAAATTTGTTTCCAGCAGGGTAGAAAACATTGTAGGAATAGGAGAAAATGCTGGTTACCAGCATTTTCTCCTTTTTCCACAATGTTTTCAAAAGGATTCTATCTCAGGGTCGTAAAACCCAGGGATTGTCTCGTAAAAGGTTAACTTGTGAAGCAATTAAAAGTAAGAATATATCCATCAGTTGTCATCAGTTCACCACTGTATGACAGAGCATTAAGATTATTTTTTCAACCGCAAAGAAAAAATATTGGAGCTAAATTTGTATTATAGCCTGTACGTATTTTACTTCTTGTATTTTTCATCAATATTTTGGTTTTAAAAAAGTTCTGTTAGCAGATAAATAAAGGTCCAGATATTAAATCATATTTTTTTTTCTTGGAAACCCCTCGAAACACTATTCATTTGAGATATATTTGCAGGTTAAAAGTATGACGTTTATTGCAAATCTTTTGTAAACATCTTATAAGCAGTCTAATTAAATTACAATTTGGTATAAGACGAAATTGACAATATTAGCATTGACACTTTTACGTAAGTATTAAAAAAAAAATACCTGTTATTTTCCCAAATGTGTTACTGTATACCTAATAGCGTTGCTTATTTCTTCAACATATAAACAAATGATACATGATGGAGAGAGCTTTTTAGTTTCACTGTAGAACACTAATTGTCCCTATTTCTAGGAAAAATCTAAATGATTGCACCTGTTTAGACAAAATTTATGACTATATATACTATGTAACATTGTCGATTTCCATGAACATGTATTGCAAAAATGTCAAAAAACTCTGTCAGGCAAAATGTATGACTAATTTTCTCTTTGGTCGCGTTTTTTTTATAAACCCATTATACAAAATGTGGACATATATTCGGGACAATATAATGCATTTATCTAATTTTTTACCCAAACATTTATTACACATAAATCTAAATACCTTTTATAGCAAAACGTCCTTTTCGGAACCACCAGGTACCCCTTTTTCCCTGCAATGTCGAGCTGTTGAACGTAACTTTTCTAAGTTTAATCAATTCTATTTAGACTGTCGTTTAGATATTAACCATATCGCTTAAGTCCAATTTGAACTCACTGCACACCGAGACCTTAGCAAGAGACTGATGTCAGGCACTGTCAGTACGAAGTATCGGTTTTTCTCTTTTTATCTTGTCTAACTCTGTAGCAGACGACAAAATTCTAGACAAGGCCAAATTCAAAGCATTTCCAGACGACGAAAATTCTAAAGTACAAAACAATGGGATTTGCCTTATAAGGACAATTTAAATGTAGGGAAGGGAGAAAAAATGCTAGTAACAAACATTTTTTTACATCCTAGAATTTTATAACTGCCGCCCTACTCAGGGTCACATAACCTCTGTTGTACGAGCGTACTTAATAAACTGAAGATCTCTTACCAGTCAACCATAAAGCATTATATGGCGCTTCATCTACGTTTGTATATCGTGATTGAATATCCTGGCGCGCCTAGTCTGGGTTCCAGCGTTTATTATACCCCCTCCCCCTCCAACGAAGTGGATAGGGGTGTACTAGAATCGCCATGTCCGTCCGTTTGTCAGTCCGTCCGTCCGCCCGTCCGCCCGTCTGTCTGTCCAAAGACACAAATTTGTTTGGCACATAGCCTCGGTTTCCTTACTTCCTGTTGGTGGGCCGTCATTGAAAATATTTACAACAAAAATTCAAACGGGTCTTTTAAATGACTTTTGAGGGTAGTTTAACTATAGCACAGTCCAATCCTTTCGTCTGTCTGTCTGTTTCAAAGGATGCTTCAACTAGTTTAGTTGAGGGTCATGATTTTTTGCTAAAATAAAAGCTCGTCCCTGTTTACTTAAATTAGTCGAAAAGTGCGCAAAGTTATCGTTATCAACATTATGACGTCAGGTAATAAACTAATCTATAATTAGATTAAACCCCTGTCACACCAGGGTGGCGATCCCACGGCGCCCAAGAAAAAATGCAGAACGCCAAGATGCGCGAAATAAGATAGCAAACATCGCCACAGCAGCGCAGTAGCACCGTGAGTGGACGGGCTGGGATCGTCTAGGACACCGACGGACGGTGCGCATTTTGAGCATGCACAAAACAAATGCCGTCGCTCGTCGTTCTGAGAAAAGCGCAGTGGGACCACCGGAAGGTCGCCATAGCGACGCAGTACGATCTCCCACAACGCCATGCGAGCGCCGTCGGCGCGCACAGAGATAGCAGTGCGAACTCTGTGGGTGTCGGAGGCGCTTGCACAGAGATTGTACCACGTGCTTAAAGACGTCACTGCGTCTCTACTGTAATAATACGGCGCGTCAGCGGCTCTTCTATCGCGCGTTAACGTCACTTACTTAAAGACGATTCCTCTGAGATGCAACGGCGATCATTGCGCTTATAATGCGTTTGTACTGCGTCCACCAGGTTTTATCTGACAAAAAAGAATATATATAGTAGACGATGTATGCAAATAAAAATATTCAATTCGGCATCGCTGATGTATGCTAGAAAACTGGACTAGCTAGTTCTGGTTGCCTAGGTGACAATGCTTGACTTGCTACTGTTTGAGAGGGTTTGTGTATAATTATGCCCAGCTTCTTATTCCTTTCTTTTTTACGAGCGTAGTTTTATTCTCTATCGACTTTTCGAGATTACAGCAAAGAAGCAATTGGTATATAAATGTGCAAGTTGTTACGGGAGACCACTCCTTTATGCACGGCTCCATCCCGTTGTAGGTACACTACCTGACAACTTCGTCAGGGAGATTTGTCAATAGCTCAGTGGTTATGATATTGGACTTTCGTCCGGGCGTTCTAGGTTCAAATCTTGCCTGGTCCCTGTATTTCTGCTGAAAATTTGTTCATTTATTTCTTTGTTACGGACTGTGTTTGTTAGAACATAAAATCAATGAATTAGTCGGTTTTTTAGAGATAGTTTAAATGATTTTCAAGACTACGGCGAAAGATAAGTGAGAACGTCATGAACGCCCATTGCACGCAGGATGAGAACTGTGAAAGTATGGGGCACGCAGTAGAAGCGCTGTGAGAATGCAGAGAATTGCCAAGAATAACTCGATAATTAATGCGCCATAGGAGCTCCGTGGCAACGCCTTGATATCGGCACGAACGTCGTGACATCTCTGTTTTCAAGAAAAATATCCGATTTCTCCTGGGTCTGTATACACCAACCATTCTTAAGAACATTCTTGATCTTATTCTTCAACATTTTGTCAATGTGAAAGTAACAGAACTTCTGATTGGCTAAACCATTTGGTTTTGCCAATCACAAGTTCTGTTACTTTCACATTTAGAACATTTTGAAGAACAAGACAAAGAATGTTCTAAAGAATGGTTGGTGAATATTTACTCTGAGATATCATGGCGCTCTGGAAATTAACAACGCCACACCAACGCAGTGGAAACGCTGTATAGCGTGACGGGGGCTTTATCGACACCATTCATCATCATTGGAAGATCTTCAAATATCCCAGGCGGTAATAATAAAGCATAGCACCAAAGTTCAACAGCAGACCGAGATTAGGTAAAGTGTGATCCGTGGTAATTAATAGATTATTACCGCCTGGACCCAGTCTATAGAACGTCATAAGCTTGCAAGAAAAATAGGAAATGTTTCACGAAATAGATATGTTGCGGCGTTTTGACCGCGATGAAGGCGTTGCTATATAGTCCCCTTTGGGTTCTATCGCGTTCCGACGGAGTTCTTCTTGGCATCCTCTGCACTTTAACGGCGCTTCATTTCTGTGCAAGGAGCGATCTCACACTGATTGCAATGATCTTTCACGGTGTTATCAAAGCACTGGCACTATGCTGACGGGGTATTAATGACGTTCTTTAGCATCTCTAAAACAAATTGATTGATTGCTCAGTGTTTTCAACGTTATTTCTGTTAAATCTCGGTGGCTAGCGCACTTTTCGATGCTCTTCTGGAGTTTTTTTTTTTTGTTCATCAGTACTTCGCACAATACTCTTTCCAAGCCACCGGTTACTTCGCCACATAACCATCGCGAAGAGAACGCCGTACAATTTCCGTGCAAGCGTCACAAACCGCCACAGCATTTGCACTGCAAGCCTTGTGCGCGCCGGTGTAATGCAGAGAAATGACCCTCCCTACAGAATAACCCATGGGTCATTTCACTCAGTAAAGGGATGACCCGGGTCATTATTCTACGTAGAGAAATATCCCCGATGTTTATTTCTCTTCATAGAATAACGAACCGGGTCATTTATCTACGTAGTGAAATGACTCATGGGTCATTTTGTAGGGGAAGGTCATTTCTCTGCATTACACCGGCCGAGTTCCTGTGGTCTTGTAACATTTGCAACCTTAATGAGTTGCAAATGCAATCTTACTTCGGTCCATACTAGAGCACGATTTACCCAAATCCTACAAATCTGTTGTCTTCAGGTAGTCGTAAGGTTACTTGACTGCCAATGAATGGATAGTTCGACAGACTATCTCATAAAATACCGAAGAGGGACGGCAGGGATCAAAGGGATCAGTTGTTCCGGGTTTTTAATTCTATGATGAGCATGCTTACCCAGGAAGCACGTTGCAAATTTGTAAGTAAGGAGGGATGTTCTAAATACTTTCACATTCAACAGAAGAATTTGTAAGAAATGGAAAAGTTTAAATAGGTTTTGGGATTAGCACCTGCACAGTCCACATATCTATTAGGCAAGCCTGCCCCACCCCACCCCCTTCGACCCCCTCCGACCATTACATTGTGAATATCTGAAGTGAACATGAGTCCAAGGGTTTGTCTGTTAACTGAAAAATTCCGTATTTTAACTTTTTAACCGCTGAATAAGTTCAACCTAGAACCAAAATGCTGGGAACCTTTAAAGCTCCTTTATAAGAAAATATGCAAAGGCATAGGACTACAAAATCAGACTGCACATTCTTTGCAGTCTGATATGGATCTCCACTGTCCTCAAAGGCACATCGAGAAGTACTTAGTAGCTTTAAGCTAAGACAGAAATATAATTAAAAGAATTCTATTTCAAGAGACTTCTTATTCAAATAAGACCCATCGCGCAAAAAGGGATCTTCTGGGAACTACGAAAAGTTCCATCCCTGGTCAGACTGCGCGAATTGTGCAGTCTGACCAGGATTGTAACTTTTCGCTTTAATGACATTTTCTGTATAAAAAGTGGTCATTGTGCCTTGTTATACAATCATTTTTTAATCATCAACTTAAACTGACTTGCACTACTGTTGAATTGTTTTCATCTAACTGATGTACAGAATTCACAGATGGTGCCTTTTAGCGTGATGTGTCACATGTGAAATACGTCATGAATGCAGACAAAATAAAAACCACCCTGTCTCCACTTCTGTTTTAATTACCTCAAAGAATGCAAACAAGACTATTTCCTGTAACAATGTGACAGAAAAAGTCATGACTTGCACCTTTATGGAAGTCAATGCACCGAGAGTGCCGCACAATAACCCTTAACCAATCACTTCTTCATCTTCAAGACCATCTAGAAGAAAAAAAATTCAAACATCACTGAAAATGAAACAAAAACGTGTGTGACCAGCTTTTTCCTTGTTCACAGAAAGCACTTGAAGACACATTACGGCATGTTAGCCATATTCAGCTATGAGCGAGGGATGAATATTGTCCCAGCAACTATCATCAGTCTTCGGAAAGAAGTTGGCCGAGGTGGGGAATCCAACTGACGACTCCCTGGTTTAGAGCCAAAGGTCCGTATTCACCAACCATTCTTGAGAACATTCTTTGTGTTACTCGTTAAGATTTTGTAACTGTGAAAATAACAGAACTTCTGATTGGCTAAACCGAATGGTTTAGCCAATCAGAAGTTCTGTTAATTTCACATTGACAAAATTCTGAAGAATAAGACTAAGAATGTTCTTAAGAATGGTTGGTGAATACGACCCTTAACATTGCCGACTGTGGTTATGCAGACTACTGAGGTTGGTGTGGAAAGTAATTGATCGCTATCAACAGCGTGTGAGAGGATCAGACGTTCGTAAGACTTGTCTCGTGCGTTACTTGGCAACAAAGAAATAAGCCACACACAGACGTCCTTATTGTGATGTTTGAGAATCGGTGTGGGTGTGATATCTCAGACCAGATATGTAACCCCTCAAGTGTCTTTTACATCTTTAGCCTTCCTTTGCGGCCAGTGTAGATAAGATCAGACTGCACTAAATGTGCAGTTCGATCTGTTATCTATGCTACCCAGTTTGCTGAGGCGTTGACAAAAGCTGCCTAGAAAATGCGATTGCCGTATCTAGTTCTCTGGAAACTATCGGATTTATTCTCGGCACTAAGAACTACGAATAATTAACTATTTCACTACATAGAGGATATTTGTCTTTTTCGATGAAAGATCGAAATTTATTTCATCGAGTGGACATTTTCGATCTTTCACCGAAAGAAAACAAATATTCTATTTATTTAATGCTTTTAACCCTTTCTGGGAGGAGCTTTATCAAAATCCAGTACAGTTTCTTTTCCGTTATTCCCCGTGGCGTACCCCTCCCGCATAGCAACGCATTACAATATTACGTCAAGCGCGAGAGATGTAAGGTATATGACGTCATATTTCCCATCTGGTTGTTAGGTACGCGCAATTTACCTAGGCAACAATAACGTGAAAATAGGTATTTTTACTGGTTGTACCAGTGTAAGATCGAAAAATATTTTCAGTGCTATTTCTCGATATCCTACCGGAAAGCATGAAATAATATAGGTTTAAACAGACTGATCAGACTGCCAAGAACTGGCACTGGAAATTTACAGTTGGCTGTATTATAAGCTGTCGGAAAAGAAAGAGTTTATTTATTTTGATAAAAATTGTTAATTTCTTCCCTTTTAAGCTCAACTAAGTACTACGTGCTCAAGGGAAGCTCTGTTGGATCATATTTGTAACAAATCATATATGTAACACATTTGTTACGTACATGATCACATTCGTAACAGATAAAGTGTGTTACAAATGTGTTTGTCCGAAATGGGGGTTGACATGAGAAGCATATATGTAACAGGTTTAGTTGTCTATGTGTTACATATATGATCACAAATGTAACATGTGTTACATATATGATCACATATGTAACAGATATATGATCACATATGTAACACATGTGTGTAATCACACACACACACACACACACACACACACACACAAACGCATGAACCTCAACGTGACAAAATGTACCTTCGGACATTCTGTCATCACTAGTAGAAAGCTGCAAAAAGAGGAAAAATCATGTAATATAAATGTTTTAAAAATATCACTGTAATTGTAATCTTTCAACTGAATGAGTTTTAAAACATATTTATTTCAATACTTGGAGTTATCTGCCCTTGTCTCAGCCCATTTTATATATTTTCCTATATCTATCGTTAAAAGGTAACCATAGCAACCACATCGCAATAAAATACACAAAATAATTTCAACATATTGCCGTAACAATACGGGGTTTGATCAGTGCTTAAACAGTTTTAAGCAAATGCGTCGAGTTTTGTAGGTTCTACTAACACGCAGAAATGCATTACGCAACTTTGACTTCATTTTTCAGGTAAATGACGTTTGTAGGGTTCATATAGTAAATTGGTCATAACTCACAAAATAACCTGAATAATCTGTTCAAATAAAGACTAACATACTCCAGAAATATCATACATTCAAAATAACGTTGTTTATCAAATACTCACCAATTGTCCGAAGGTACATTTTCTCACGTTGTGGCCCATATATATATGTTTATATATGTAAACAGAGAGCAGCCACGATACCGGACATTATATTCATGAATATCCTTTAAAGAGTTGAGGAAATATGGAGCGGACGCGAAAGAGTGACGTCGACGTCACCGCCGATGACGACGATGGAAAAGTGACACAACAAATCAGTATCAAGATATTGGCCCATCTGGTGAATAAAAACCTGCTACAAATGTGTTTCAGATGTAAATATGCATTCTTTTGTACTGTTTTTAAATCAAAATTGACCTGTGACATATGTGATTTCATGTCACATCAAAAACCGGCATCGATCATATTCGTCATAAAATATGTTACATTTATGCTTGATTTCCGAGTCATATATGTAACACATGTTACATATGTGATCATATATGTAACAGGTGTTACATATATGATTTGTTACAAATATGATCCAACAAAGCTCTTAAGCTGTGTCCATCGTGCGTCTTGAGTTGTGTGTCGTCAACAATACTTTAAACATCATCTTCTCCTAAACTACTAGGCTAATGTCAAACGAACTTGGTAGAAATATTCTTCTTTCAAACCTATTCACAGAATTTGATTCCATGAAAAACTCTGGCTGCCATGGCAACCAAATTGAATTTTCTAAGAAATTTATGAAAATCTTCTCCTCTGAAACTGCTGTTCAGATTTTGACATGATTTCACAGACATGTTCCTTGGGTGACCATTTTGAAATGTTGTTCGCGAAATCTTGATCTGTCGGAAAATATAGCCGTGGTGGGGGGTGGGAGTGGGGTCTATTTGCAATCGTGCGGTGTCAACAATTCTTTTAACGTCTTCTCCTCCTAAACAACCGGCAGAATTTGGAGCAAACTTGGCAGAAATGTTCTTTGAGAGTTCTTTTTAATGTTCACAAAATTTCATTCTTTAAAAAACCCTAGTTGCCATGGCAACCAAATAGAATTTTCAAAGAAATTCTTTAAAAAATCTTCTCCTCTGAAACCGCTGGTCAGATTTTGAAATAATTTCACAGAAATGTTCCTTGAAAAACTTTTGTGAAATTTTGATCCTTTGAAAAACATGCTGTGAATGTGCACTATACGGATATGAAGAAATCCTTACAAATTCTTCCTCTATGAAACCACTGGTTAGAATTTGAAATATTTTCACAAAAATTGTCCTTTGATGCAAAATCATGCTCCTTTTTCGACTTAGAGTTTTTCACTAACCATCCAGCACTGAACAGCCAATCGTTGGCACCCGCATGCGGTGCTCTTGTAATTTTTGTTTTTTTTTAATTGAAATTATTGAAAAAAAGTCGTGGAATGAAAAAAATAGCTATGGTCATCTAAAAAGTTCAGGTGAGCCATCCAGGCCCATCTTTGCCCTATTTGTTTAATTAATTTGTAGAGGTAGGAGGGGTAGATATTCAAAACAGCATTGTGATACAAAAATAAATAAGAGTCAATAAAAATAAATAATAGTCAGAAGTTGTATCCATATACATGTATGTGAAAACATTGCGGTAGAATAAAAAAGAGTTTGTCTGCAAGGCTTCACAAAAGGAGATGGCATTAACCCTATATATTAGACTGCTAAGGGCGACTGAAGGACCTTTTGCGGACAGTGTAGATCAAGATCAGACTGCACAGAATGTGCAGTCTGATCTTGAATCTACAATGTCCGATAAGGAGATATCTTCAACCCCTTCCCGAAAAAAAAAGTTTGAAAAAGCAATATTTGCGTCTTTACCATGAAATTGAAAGTTTCATTCGACCTATTTCTCATGATAGGGGTTCAGTTATACAACACGTGGGATTAATTAGAATCAAGAATTAAGTCTCGACGCGAGCATGACACCAGTACTGTAGCAGATATAGAGATAGAATATTCAAACATTTTTTTTTCCATTCGTCACACCACCCGCATAAAAGGTCTACTATATATAAAACAAAGCCTTTATAGAAAAAGAAAAACAATAGGGGTTTGATCTTTATCTTTATCAAACGACGAACATTTCTGCAATTGTTGTAACTTTGAAAGATACAAAACATCTTTAGAAAATGAGAAAATTGTCGGTTAACAGCAGATTCTCGTTTTTTTTTTTCTTCCGACATTTCCTCTCCCTCCCTCCATGCTTTCTTTACTAGGGTCGAACTAACAATGGGTCGTTTGGTTGACTCGTTCAGCACCAAATTAACTCTTTATCTTTAGACGATTGAAAATACAATCACTTGAAACTCCGAAAGAAAATTGTCTTATACGCTTGACACACGTGTACTCTGATCTCGATCTATCCCGTACGCAAAGTCCCTGAATCTGTCTGTGGCGGTCCAAAAGATAAGGATCAGCAAATAAGATGTCGTGACCGAAGAGAATTACGGAAATAAGTCGAGTTTAATATACGGTGAACAGATGTAATAATTGCCAGCGTAATAGTACAATTCCTTTACTTCGTTACTCGTCCTTTGACCTTCACGTGGACAGGCAGGGCCCGTTTTCACCAACCATTCTTTAGAGTAATGCTAGTCTTAATCCTCAAGAATTTTCTAAATTTGAAAGTAACACACCTTCTGATTGGCTAAACCAAATGGTTTAGCCAATCAGAAGTTGTGTTACTTTCAAAATCCAGCTTTAGACCAAACTTTTTTTAAAGAGACACGGGTGAATGCGAGTCCAGTACAAATTTCATTACGTCAGCGTTCGCCGAGACCGACTTGCTGTTTAAATCCGGTTCAATTTATTCAGTTATCAAACGAAGTCTTGTCATATACTTTTTCACCTAACACTCCTAGCAGCATTTTTGTCTTCTTCTAAATTTAGAAAGTAGCACGTAAAGCTTAGCCAATAGAAATTTGCGTTATTTTTCACTTTCCAATTCTTGAAACTTGGAATAAAAAGGTAATCAGAATTGGACTAATGACAGTCGGTGAACACGGACCCAGGACCATGTCGAGCCAGAGCTGTACCAACCACGCTTTCGTGGCATTATTAGTTGTACGGTCAGGTGACAGGGGACTTGGAAAATTGTTTGTGGTTGTGGTGAAACATGTCGCCCCGAGCCGAAGGCAAGGTGGCGACATGATTTGACACAGCCGTGAACAAGTTTTCAAGTCCCCTGCCACCTGACCGTACAAAGAATTTATTATACTGCAAAGTTTTACCCTTTCAAAGCGCGTTAAGCAAAATTTTCCTGTATTATAATCTCACGAATCGAGTATACTGACGAAATAGAAATTCCCTTCTGAGTGCCTCAATTCAATAAAAACTGACGTCACTTGAAACTGACGTCACTAAAACGTGCAGTTTGGTGCATAAAATTTTAATGTGCAGTCTGGTGATCGATCATTCTGTTTACGGGGCTCTCAAAAGGGAAACTGGCTTTTGCCAGGGATCATGATATGTATATGTTCCCGGCATCTTAACCAATTAGATCACGAGGAATTTCTTTGCAGTATGATAATGTGTTACGCCAAAGAAGTCTTATTGAAAAACACAAGGAACACATCAATAACCTATGGCCATGAGAGCCTTCTTTTGAGGTAGTAGACCCCTTTCGCTTCTAGTGCAACATGGAATAGTATTTCTTGTCAGTTGGATAATTAGGGATTTGTACTGATATAATACTTTTGCACATTTTAAGCGATCAGAAATTCCTTTGATGTCTATCTTGAAATTATTTGTCGATACTTTAGTCGGTGTCCTGAAAGGAAGGTAATTATTATCCCCCTTTGTTAAAAGAATATAGTGGTTTTAGATTTATAGATGATAATTCTAAGAAGGTAAAACAGGACAAAGTGGCTCGGTTGAAGTAATACTCATTTTTAATAATAGAAAATTTTGTCGGATAATCATTATAGTGAAAATAACTGTTTTCATTTAGAGGTCTACCACCTTAAAAAATATTGGTAATGGAAATGCCTGCATAGGTGTATAGGCCAACCTGGTGTATAACTGCTAAAATGCTGAAAACGACGTTAATTACGAAATCTAAGAGACAAATCCGATAGAAATGCTCCTTGAATCTGTTTGTTATAAAATAGTCGAGGATTTAACTCACGACCGCTGGCTCTGGGCCCCATTTCACTAAGGTAGTTACAAACAAAATTTTCGTAAGATTTACGACACTATAGTATGGTGGCATTAATCTGCCACGAGATACATGAAAACTATCACGAAAGTTTTCATGTATCTCGTAGCAGATTAATGCCACTATACTATAGTAACGTAATACTTGATGACAGTTTTCGTGTGTCTCGTGGCAGATTAATGCCACTAGATTATAGTTACGAAACTTCCTAACTTCCTAACTAATGAAACGGGACCCAGGATAGTTTTCATGTGCCTCGTGGCAGATTAATGCCACTAGATTATAGTTACGTAACTACCTAACTTCCTAACTACTTTAATGAAACGGGACCCAGGATAGTTGTCATGTGTCTCGTGGCAGATTAATGCCAGTATACTATAGTTATGTAAAACCTAAAAAAATTTCTTCGTAACCACCTTGTTGAAACGGAGTCCTGGGCCCGTATTCACCAACCATTCTTAAAAAAGTTCTTTGTCTTATTCTCCAGAATTTTCTCCATCTGTAAGTAACACAAATTCTGATTGGCTAAACCGAATGGTTTAGCCAATCAGAAGTTGTATTACTTACTAATGTAGAAAATTCTACAGAATAAAACCAAGAACGTTCTTAAGATGGGTTGGTGAAGACAAGCCCTGGACGTGAAACAAATATTACGTCACAGATGTCAGTAAGCTCATTTGATGAGCATTTTCTTGAATCATCCCTCACAGATAACAATCATTTTGTCGCTATTTATAATGAAGCAATGTCATATGCAAGGTTTATTGGAAATTGCACGAAAGGCAACCATTATATAAGGGTAGAAATCTCAGAAAAAATCGTTTTTATCGCGATCTTTGATCTTCTATAACAAAGAAATTGATTCAAGATTAACCCTTACATCCACGCAGTCTGATCTTGATCTGTATTTTTTGAGTTTCATATCAACTGTCTAACCTCTAACCAGACACAAAGAGAAGCTAGACTTGCCTATTGGCAGAAAACAGAATAGATATTGGTATAATTAAGAAATTATCTTCTTTCTATCGTGGTTTATCGTTCAATAAACCACAGTTGCGAGTTATGAGGCACAATAAATAATCCACGAGGGCGATAGCACGACTCAATATTTTTGGCGGAATATGTCAATCAAGATCAGACGGCACAAAACATATAGTCCAATCTCTGGACAAGACAGACAGACACGGTACAAAATTTGTCCCAGAAAGAGAACGCTGGTGAGGACTTTTTTATGTTACTTTTGATAAGCAAGGGGTTAATAAACAGATTATTGCGTAATTGAATGTTGCCATACCATTCTATCGTTCCGCTTATCCGTAATTGTTATACGTCATCTCGTGCCGACTATTTCTTGTCTTGCATCTTTGCATCTTTTTGTCTATTTTGTAAATAATGTGGAAAAAGGAGAAAACAGTAGTAATGAGTATTCTCTCTCTCTCTGTCTCTCTCTACAGTAATATTTTTCCTTCTATTAGTGCATTGAAAGCTCTGTTTTCAGAACGCATGAATGTTTACAAAGATTTTCTTCCCATATCTGCAAAGCGCTACAAAATTGTTGACCCGTGAGAAAATTTGCTGTGGCGCCGTATGAGCGGTGGCACTATATGATTATTCGGTTTTGAAAAGTATTCATGGAGGCAGCCATATTGTTTACTCAGCTTCAAGTCATTTTGTACCTAGATTATTTCGTACCTAGGTCATTTCATATAATTTTGCTCATTTCGTACCCACTTATGCTTTTAATTTTTGTAATTTCGTACTCAGTTCGATCTTTTCGTACCCACTTTAGTCAATTTATTCCCAGTTTTTAATATCAATTTGAATATTTGAAACCTAGTTTTAATACTATTTTCTTGTGTTGTTTCTGGAATGGCCACTGCCTCTGTACATAGCTCCATATGAAATTGGAGATGTGGAATGGCTATGATAGTGTCTTACCATTTTTTTTCTAATTTAAGTTGCATTCTACGGATTGTTTAGGGCTTTTCAGCTTTTCAGTTAATTTCCTACCAAGTTCTGCAAAAATTTCGTTACAAGCATTTTGTTCTTTTCCTACAATGTTATAAATTGCTTCTTTCAAAAGGTCATTAAAACTTGGGATTGTTTGAGGATTGAAGGGTTAAGAGCCATTTTTGGTCTGATTTCTATAATTTTGACAAGAGTTGTTTCCCTTTGAAAAACAGAGAACCGTTGTGGTTTGGTCTGCAACATATGGTTTTCTTTCCATTATTTGTGCGAACTAAAAACAATCTGTCCACATAAGAAAAAACAAGGGCATTATAACCTTCCGGTAGGGAAATGTAATGCAAAGATATACAGTAGTTAAAAGAAGGAAAAATGAATTGATGACTATGAGGTTTTTTTGTTGTTGTTGTTGTTAAACATCGAAATATATTATACTTCATGTGTCTATTTTTAGAAATGTTATGGGTAAGGAATTGTAATTCAAGCTGGAGTGGGGAAGGGGGGAATTATTTCCCCGTCTCAGTGAATATTTTTCTCCTGTTTGGAACTACTTTTATTTTTCTACTTGAGATCACTAGTTTTAAAAATGGCATTCGTTGACAAAATAACCAGAAGAAATATAATATATAATTTATTTCACCATCTTGTGGTTAATATGGGGTAATATTTGCCTAAAAAAGGGAAAGGTCCGCGAAAATAACTCGTGCCTTACGGCACTCGTTATTTTCGCATATCTTTCCCCTTTTCGGCAAATATTTCTCCATAATAACCACAAGCTGATGAAATAAATTATATCTATTTCACCGAGTGAACATCAGTGGCACATCTACGAGTGAAAATATTACCGATGATGTTCACGAGATGAAATAAATTTCAATATTTAACCAAAAAAATATTCTATTCATTCATGCTTTCTGGGAGGAATTTTATCAAAATCCAGTGCAGTTCTTTTCAGTTGTTTCCCGTAGCGTTCACCCTCCGCATAGCAACGCATCACAATATTACGTCAACCGCGAGAAATGTTAGGTAAATAACGTCATAGTTCCTATCTGATTGTGAGTCGCACACATCTAACCTAGGTTACTAAAATCTGTATTTTCACGGGTCGTAACCATGGAATATCGTAAAATATTTCACCGATATTTCCCGATAACCTACTGGAAAGGATATAATAAATTGAGGATATTTGGTTTTTTTTCGGTGAAAGATCGAAATTTATTTTATCGAGTGAACACCATTGGTAATATTTTCACGAGTGGCGCAGCCACGAGTTAAAATATTACCGATGGTGTTCACGAGATGAGATAAATTTCGATCTTTCACCGAAAAAAACAAATATTCTATTTATTTCATGCTTTTAACCCTTTCTGGGAGGAGCTTTATCAAAATCCTGTACAGTTCTTTTCCGTTAAACCCGTGGCGCAACCCTCCCTCATAGCAACGCAGTACAATATTACGTCAGGCGCGAGAAATGCAAGGTATATGACGTCATATTTCCTGTCTGGTTGTGAGGCACGTGCAAATTTACTAGGCAACAAGAACGTGAAAATCGGTATTTTCAGTGGTGGTACCAGTGTAAGATCGAAAAATATTTTCACTGCTATTTCTCGATATCCCACTGGAAAGCATGAAATGAAAATTATTATTCTTGATTAATTTGGAGGAGATGATTAATTTCTATCCATAAGTGAAAACTTTTTTTCTTTTTAGTTCTATTTAACAATATGTCGGAAACTGTAGATTCAGGTTCAGACTGCACATTCTCTGCAAGAACGACGCGGAAAATGTCCGCAAGACAGGCCGCGACTTGCCCTTAACGATCGTAAGGATTGGTGAAGTTGTTTTTTGCATACTAAGCTTTAATCAGTTAACCGCAATTTATCTATCACATACGGAAGTGTCGCGACACAAAATTCTTACGCAACTTTATCTGTTTCTTCGACTTTAAGCAGTAAAGTTGTTACATACTTCGACTACTGAAAATAGCTGTTACAGGATATGATGCGTGTTACGTGCTCTTGTACTCTTGGGTACTTACCTAATCATTGGTTCTTAACCCTTTACCTGTTATGCCAATTTGAGACTCTTCCAATTCAGCAGCAAATAAAGATATGATGTCAAAAATATGGACAAATGAGGATACAAATTTCTGATTGAGTGGAAAAGATTGTGGGAAAAGGAGAAATTGCTCGTTACGAGCAATTTCTCCTTTTCCCACAATGTTTTCAAAAGCTGTCTGTTGTTGATGTGTCAAAATGAGTATCTATGGAGTAAAGGGTTAACCCTTTGCCAAACAATCCCTTGTTTTAACAGCCCTTATGAGGAAGAAAGCTTTTTCGAAATATTGAGGGAAAAAGAGACAACTCTGAAAGCAAACATTTTCTTTTTTCCTTCAATGTTTTCTGTTATTTCAAAGCCTAATGAGCAATGTTAGTTGTCGTCTTTCAATTTTTTGAGAAGTGAAATTTCGTCTCTGTTCGCTAAGATTTTTTTTTATTTCCGTATATTTATCACTGCAAATGGCTGTCCATCTCGGCGACACCCCAAAAAGCGTGCTGGTTATGTTACGAAGGATGGTGCAAGATACGGGAAGAAACCCTTCCTAAGGCGGATAGCACCGTCATTCAGGATAGTGATTTTTCAGTTGGCCATCAGTGGGGCTCGAACCGACGACGTCACGTGTCCTGTGGTTCATCGCTCACAAGTCTCATGGCCCTCAACTAAAGACATTCAGGCTGACCGGAAATCGTCTACAGCTGACAATGTGGTCATAAAAGAATAATTCATATTGATATAATCAATAAATTTAAGTGCATCATTTTAAATCCCATGAATGTTCTCCTTTTCCTACAATGTTTTCAAAAGGCTGCTTTCTAAAAAAATCGTGAAAACCAGGGAATATTTCGGAAAGGACTAATTGAAATGCGAGTTTGCAGTGCACGTGTTTACCACGAACTCTAGCAAGGTCAACAATTATATAAGAAAAAAAAAAAACAAGGAGCAATACTTAAATCCGTCTGGGAAAAACAACTTCAAAACCCAGGAAAATAAAAACAATTTTATGTCTATCATCTCGTATGATCCTGTAAAAATGTTCCCATTTTACTCATTACCAAACGACAATATTTCAGGCTTGTCCAAATCGAAAGCATTTTGCAGACGACAAAATAAAAGTGACTGAGAATTAGAAATTTGTTTTGAGAAGAGTAGAAAATATTGTGGGAAAAGGAGAAAATGCTGGTTACTAGCATTTTGTCCTTTTCCCACAATGTTTTCTAAAGGCTTCTATCTTAAGGTCGTAAAATCAAGGGATTGTTTGGGAAAGGGTTAATCAAGCATCTCATTTCTTTTCGGATGAACATGTTGTTCACGAATGTGTCGTTTATTTTGTTCATTTTTTTTTAAAGGTGGGTATTTAGAATTTTCACATCTCACCAGATTAAAAAAATTAAATTTACATGAAAAAAAAAAACACAAATCATCGATAGTTAAGAATCATAGAATTACCAAAAAAAAATTTTTTTTTTTTTGATGGTATTCCCTACGTAGCCTCTTAAGGTATTTTTAGATTTCGCCCCAAAAATCAGAAAAGCATTATTGGAATGTAAAGTGACCGGCACGAGACTAATGACCCTTAAATTCCATAACATTACAAACATGTAATTATTTTCCATAATGTCTTCTTCGGACGCTATGTTTGAAGAGTCTTCTGTGTATTTCCGGTATGTAAATATACAAGTTGCTCATTTAAAAATAGATTGTGGTTCCCGTCGGTGACGACCTGGGCCGTAGTAAATATCTAATTTCTCTTGTCGGATGGTTTTCAACTACTGGGGTTTTATGAATGAAAATTAAAAGTCATTGGGAGTATAGGGATGAAATTTTTGTATTTTTGTATAATTTTGGCCCCAAAATCCAAAGGGCCACCTTTAAACAAGTCTGTCTGTTCTTCAGGAGCCGCTATGTCAACATTATCTCAGTTTATACCACCTCAGCGAGCGCAACTATTCATGCTTTCTGAAGTTTCTCTACTAAGTACTTTGCACAAATTTCTTTCCAGACTACAGGATTGCTTCAACATCGACATCTTTTAATCATTACTAATCGGTGGCATACATGTACATTATTAGTTGTACGGTCAGGTCGCCTCGAGCCGAAAGCGAGGTAGCGACATGATTTGACACTGCCGTAAAAAAGTTTCAAAGTCCCCTGCCACCTGACCGTACAACGAATTTATTATACTGCAAAGTCTTACCCTTTCAAAGCAAGTCAAGCGAAATTTGTTTGTATTATAATCTCACGAATCGAGTATGCTGACGAAATAGAAAATCCCTTTTGAGTGCCCCAATTAAATGAAAACTGACGTCACTTCTTGCAGCTGACGTCACTAAAACGTGCAGTTTGGTGCATAAATGTGCAGTCTGGTGATCGATCGACGCAGCCATTGTAGATGTTGTGTTGCACGTGTACTGATGTTTACGGGGCACTCAAAAGGGAAACTGGCTGTACGTGGTTTTTGCCAGGGAACATGATATATATGTTCCCGGCATGTTAACCAATCAGATCACGAGAAATTTCTTTGCCGTATAATAAATGGTAATGACTCTATTGCAATAACAATCAAGAATCCAAAGACTAACTCTGGCCGAGCTGGGAATTGGACCAGACACCCGCCCTCCAAGAATTCAAGTCCTAGTCTGTTCCAAAGGACCTAAAGAGCTCGGCTATAGGAGTTTACATTGACAGTTTTTCATAGATATAGTTACTTGCTTTTTTGACCCGGAATGATAGATCCTTTCATTCGATATTCTAACATGCGTAGCTTGATGAACATGCAACCGAAAATGTGGCCTCTATAATGATTTGTTTTTTCTTTTATCATAATGGTTTTCCAGAACTGAACTACTGACTCTTGACTTGACCTGAAATGTCTCGTTTTCTATAGCTACTTTAGTATACATGGCCTGCAACTCGCGAAAAGGGGCATTAGGACCATTTGCACAGGCTAATCCGAAACGACACTTTCCGTTCTGGTGGTATTTTCTGCTTTGCATAAGACTAAGAGAATCTATTGTAGTCATACAATGCTGTCTAGGATTAGTCTGCGCGGACTGCAAACGTCCGAATGCCCATTTGCTCGTTTTGCAGGCCATCTCGTATGACAAATTTCATGCCGACAAAGGGTCGTGAGAATTGGACCGATGGTGGCCCTTCTGGCAAGCACAATATTATGTTTTGATTTGACCAAAGGTGACCTTTTTTTCAGATGAGGTACCTCACTTACGAAGTTTTCAGAATACAATCCACATTTTTACAAAGTTTCAATGGCATAGAAAATATAGCATCTATAGCGCACGTTCTTTTTTTTTAAATAGCTTTTACGTAGTAACCGCACGTCATTCTAAATCATTCGAGATGTGACCAAAAGGAAAAAATATATGACAAAATGTCATGAGAAATATAATGCACATGTGGCTTCGGTAGCTTTTGGTGCACCAAAAATATCTTTCTATGATTTAACAAAGTGTCTGCCCTCCCCCTGAAATAAACATTTATTTCTTGTCGGAGATATTTCCAAGCCGAAAGACTAAACCAATTTGTCTGCGTAATTTATTTGAATGTGACCTCTAGATAGAAAAAAAAAGACTTTCCTGCATAATACCTATTGAACTTTTTATTGTGGGTGAACCATAAAAAAGTCCGAGATTGAATGAGGTTCATGGCCCATTGTCATCAGTTGATGCCCATGTTCAACCACATGATCCAAGAGGACCTGTTGTCTCTCAGAACCCTAAGAAGGGCATTAAGCAGGTGCCACAGAAACAGCAAACACTTTAGTACTGTATGCTTCTACGATGTATTGCGGCTTGCAGAGTTTTCAAAACCATATGGCTGAAATGACTGCTTTACTACACTGAAATGCACAGCAAAGTGATGAATATTTTTGTCTCTTAGGTTTAGATGTTAGGAACAACTAAGTTGTAAAGCAAAGCGGTATCTCGTGTCCTATCTCTTAAGGACTGTGTGTTATCCTCATCCAGCATTTCATGAAAGGGACTATAGAGGCATCCTTAGATAGTTCTGCAATGTGTTGATATCTTCAGTGCAAAGCTCACTGGTCAGAATTGTTGAGCAGGTTTTGCTTTTTTATTCTTTCATGCACGCACATGATCTATGTACTATTTAATATATAAAACACAAAATATTCATGCTTGCATGTCAAGTGAAAACTTTGACAGGACGTGTTCGTCCTGATAAGAACATTAGAAACGTGACAGAGCTGATCAGAGCTTGACGGGCTGGGATGGGACGCAGTACTTATGGTTGGTTGGTTGTATTGGGGTTTAACGCCACTTAAACAGCTATGGTCATATCATGGCGATCGGTGACGCACATGTGTTTCCTGGCTTTCTCATACCAGTACCAACACTACTTTCTTTCCAAAGCCACCGACTACTTTTCTCACTTGCTTCAGCTGAGGTGAGAGGCGAAAATAAGCCGGGAAGAAAGTTTGCCTCAACCGGGTATCGAACTCACAACCACCAGGTTATGAGTCAGCCACGCTCACCACTGAGCCACCCGGGCGGAACAATACTTATGGCATCCATGGTAGACTGCAGGTAGCCGTAGGAGATCTTTTGGCACCGTGCCAATGAGCAAGGCCCTTCCACCCACGGCTTGTCATGGACACTGTTGGGTATCGGAAGTAGATCTTACTGAACTTGATAAATGGAAAAAAGGTACCACAAAAGTCTTAAACGATACTACGTTTCGGATAATGGGACTACCGTTTCTGATGGGAACATTGTGTTTACAAACGTAGCATTACCCAAAGCACTATGTGAGCAGTTGATCAGGTGAACCTTTTGTATCAATTGTTTGTTTGTCACATGCATGACATTTTCATTGATTGCTGGTTTCTAATCTAAACTGCACTCTATGGTTTATTTGAGAAACCATAGAGAACAACATAAATTTTCCTCAGAGTGACATTTCTTACTGTTCTCGCTGAATTAATTAAAATTTTGCAAAAAAAAAGATAGGTTTTCAACCTTTCAACCCAACCCTGATATGGAAGTATTCTGGTTTTCACAGAGAAATATATAAAAAAAAAAATGTAAGAGTAAAATTTAAGAGTATTATTGGGTGGTAGAACCCGTATTTATATCAGCTATTCTTGACAGAGTCTCAAGTCTAATTCTCCAGAATTTTCTACATTTCACCTTAACATAATTTCTGATTGGCTAAACCGAACGGTTTTAATTAGCCAAGCAGGAACTGCGTTACTTTTTAAAATTAGAATAAGACTAGACATACAGTAAACAATGCAATGCTTACATGTTAAAAAGAAAATGGTCAGAATTTTTCACAACATTTACATGATATGGTGCATGAAGTCCATTCTGGACTATTGTGACATCAACCTTCTGTAGATGAAAGTTGCTATCACCGATGAAAATATTTCTGGCATCACTTTTCTCATCTTGCAACAAAACGTTTATTTCAACGTTCCTTCAGTCTTCGGATATGTTAATACATATTTTCTTTCAAGTGTCATGACAAGAATAAGTCCAAAGGACTATGGTCTGGTGAATGATGGGGCCAAACATTGTAAGTCTTGAATCAAGTTTTCCCGATAGTTTCATGAATGAATTAATTCATTTGACTTAAAGAAAGTTTTTCGTCATACAATCTGATAATACAAAGAATGTAAATGACACGTGACACACTCACACTCTCTCGCATACATTTTACAAAACATAACAACCTATCACACTATCTATTGGATAGATGGATATAAGAATAGTTGAACTCTTTATCAGTCAGCATATCGTACAGTTAATATAGAAATTTTCTCAAACGAATCTGTAACATAAAGGTAACGTATGTAATTGGGGAGAAATACTGAATTTAAATACTGCTTGAAAAATAACTCTCAAAACATTAGACAGGGGTAAGGTTAGTCTAGAGGACGGGTAAAATATTAAGGAGTTAATTTACGATAGCGCAAGTAAGTAATTCAATCAGTTTTCGTTTAGGCCGCTAAATGCAACAATTGATATTCTTCAGAGGAAAGCCTCTTTTAAAAATAGAGACGGATTGAACAATGTTCTATGGTTGCTTGATTGCAGTATGGAAATTGATAAAAACTGATATTATTGTAGAATATTTTGATTATAACAAGATATGTGCAGGCAGCAAAAGAGTATTAAGGATTGAAACTATCAGATATTATGAAACCCCCCCTTGCATATTTTATGTTACTGAAAGCAATACCATGGTAAAAGGAGGAAATCAAATAAACGTAGCCCTTATCTTTCTCGACATGAATGCGTGTTCAATATGATACTTTTCTAGACATTGTTAAGGAAAAGGAAGACACTGTTTGCATAGCGTGGTTTCTTATCTTTCGTGCAACCATATACTGCATGAAACTTTATTCAGAGGTTAGACAGAAATATATCGTTGGCCATTAAATGAATAACACTCATTTTCCTGGTTAAAATAAATAATGAAAAAAGGAGATTGTTTAGACACTGAAAAACACCCTTCTATTTCTGATACATTAGAGATCTTGTTTTGATCTTGTCACAATTACTACCTTGGAAAAGCATCCCATTATCAATAAGTTTGATTAAAGCCGATATTGCTAATTTCCCTGCGTAAAGTTTCTCTAACCTGGAAAGAAATTTACAGAGTTTGAAATGCCAAAAAAAAAAGGAACTTTTTTCCACAAATACTTGAAAGAAAAGATAAGAAGAAGGCCTTTTTTCGTCAATGTAACACAATTGAACCCTTTTGAAAGCTGAGATACTACTATATACTGATACATTTGGCATCGTAAAACTTCAGCAAAGATTATGTATGTGCGTTCTTCTTCTTTTTTTTTTTTTTTTTTATTACTCTTTTAGGCAAGTTTAAGTAAAAGCGTCGGCCATTCATAGAATGAAATTAACCCTTTACTAGCAAAAGGACTTTTTAAACATAGTAGGATAATGAGAAAATGCTGGTACTCGGCACTTTTCTGTTTTCCAACAGTGTTTTCGACACCTTTCCAAGGTCAAAATCTAAAATTGAGCCGCATTGGACATGTTGTGTTAATTGAACATATCGTCGGTTTAGTTCTAAAACTTCGTAACTACAGCTTGTTTCACTTGACTAGACAACAGTACAGTTTAGATTAAAAATCAGACTGCAAGTTCTTAATCTATACCGTCCGCATCAGCTTTGATTTCATCCATGGCGCTATATATAGTGTGAAAAACCATAGAACCATTGGGTGCCTTCAATTTTTCTTAATGAACTCTTCATACTGTTCACATTACAATTTTAATGACGACATCGCGATTTTAATGGGTTACCGAGATTAAAAGCTTAATTTCAGGAAACCTTCCTATACGAATTTTGTTCCTTTATTTCTTTTCTCATTAACAAGTCTATTAAAGAATTAATCATGGTCACCCTTTGATATTTTTCATGTTGACATCTATTGTCGGGCTTTATTTATACCATTCACATACACACGCACAAATACATGTCCACGTAAACAAACTATATCTTCTGTTTACTTCAAAAACCTTATTGTAACTACACCTTGAAATAATTTGTAGTTACGAGGTTTTTTTAAGTAAACCGGCGATATGTAGCCCATGAATGCGTCAAAACCAATCCCCAGGAAATAAAACTGACACATCGTCGGTGTACCTCGAAAACCTCGTAACTACAGCTTGTTACACGCTGTAGTTACGAGGTTTTTTTAAGCAGACCGACGAGATACTCTATGAAATAGTTTTCCCTTTTAAATTGTATTGGGAATTTTATTGGAACATTGTATAGTTCTTTTCGTTTAGTTTACCTCTGTATTTTGCCCACTGTCTTTTTGCTAATATTTATCAAATCTAGAAAATAACTCCCTCCAAGATAACAAATAAATTCCTGTAATGACTATTTTTACAATGCATCAAAACCAGTGCATAAAACTATCACAACACGTAGTGACAATTCCACTATGCTTCGAAATTTGGACCTAAACGCCGTGAATCATGGCAGAAATGGCAACTGCGCTGTAGAAACGTCTTGATCGTAGTACAGGTGCATCGGAAGCATGATCGGTTGACCGCTGTAATGCACAGAAGTGACCCTCCCCTACAAAATGACCCGGGTCATTACTCTACGTAGGAATATGACGCAAAAAACCCATTTCACTACGTACAGGAATGGCCAGGGTCATTCCTTTACGTACAGAAATGACCCATGAGTCATTCTTCTACGTGAAATAATGACCCAGATCATTTCGTAGGGGAGGGTCATTTCTCTGGATTACCTTACAGATATAATGCAGAGAAATTACCCTCCCCTACAAAATGACCCATGAGTCATTCCTCTACGTGGAGAAATGACCCATGGGTCATTTGGTAGGGGAGGGTCATTTCTTTGCATTACACCACCACTTCACAGCGCTTGGTTTAACCTCCATTAAAAGTTTCGTAGCAAAATCGCCATAGACTCGAAGAGCCCTGAATAGTGGTAAAAACGTAGCAAGGAATTAATGAACACAACAGTATCGTAGCCTCAACGCCAGCAACTGTACATGGAAGCCTGTAGTACACGTTATAAGCGTCTTGGTGAGACCTCAAGCGCTGTACCTTGAAATTCCCGTCAGAAGCGGCAATGCCGTCTTTTTTTACTCAGGCCATTGCAAATCATACTTTTGTGCTTCTGTTCGTTGTTTAAACTGGTTGTTTCAGGACCAAATATTTACACACACACACACACACACACACACACACAAAACCCAACACACTTCAGGTTAAAATAAATTGCTAGATACTATTCAACTGTGCGATACGTTTGAACGATTCGAATTCAGCTGACACTTCAAAGTGGTATTTAATCAATTGAATTTAAATAGGTGTCACATTATATAAGCACCAACTCTTGTGATTTCCTTTTTTAATTTTGCCCGGGAAATCATCTGATCATATTATTTAAATCATCAATAGAGATTAAGGAGATTGTCGGAAAACAAGTGATCACAATATTTAATTTTCCAATGAAAAAACAAAGGAATAACAAAGTATTAACATTACACGCAATTCACATTCTTTGCTGACAGCACGGTAAAGATATTTTTTGGCAATTTTCATGGAGGTTATGAAGTTTTTCGCCTTGAGGTTCATTGCGACCTTGGTACTATGCGTCGATATTTTCTTATCTTCTAGATAGTTTGTATACCATACATTTTACCATGTGTTTTGTCTAGAAAGAAATAACTCCATCCAATAATACAAAAAGAGAAATGGGTTTTAGTTCTTTGGATTTTGTTTTATGTCATCATATGCTGACATTTAACTCTTTCAGCGCAAAGTAGATAAACTCGACATCTTTCGACGTCTCCAAATACAATTCGTTGAAACTTACAAAGATTTTGATTGTATAGGCTTGACCATACAAATGTACGGCATGGATCAAAGATAAGATTCCGGGTTCTGTACAGTCTGATCGTGATCTATGTCGTCCGCAAAAGCTACTGTTTTTGTCTATGGCGCCAAAAGGGTTAAGAAAATTAAAACTTTATTGAAATCTTGTTTATCTCTGTTTACTTTCTGTTGCAACTGTACTTAAGGATCAGTTTTCCTGATCATTTTGGAATAAAAACAAAAAACAACCCAGACAATATCTACAGCAGACGTCTTGATTAATATCCTTGCTCAATATAAATTATAATCTTGAATAAAAATTAAGTACTGGGATATTGAAAAAAAACAAAACATTGACCAAAGAAGGGCTACCTTACGAGTGCAATCTCTCATTTTTTCCCACAATGTTTTAAAACTGAACGTGGTTCGATGACGAAAACAAGTCATCGGCAGAAGGTAACGAAATAATTATACACAGGTCACGACTTTGCCTGAATGTGAATTGGGTTTAAAATTACAAATGAAAATTAAAAACGTAAAAAAAAGGCGTAGACCTGTGATTTTATCTAAGGGTATAAATGGTATTATTCTGAACATAAAACTGCTGAAACTAGACCTTTCTAGCGACAAAAGTATTTGATGAAGGTCACTCAATGATGATTTGGCGACTTCAAGGCAACATTTCAGAAAATAGATATCTGATGACATGGTGGTACATACCTAAGACTAAAGTAAATACTGTTCGACAAAACAAATCGAAGCCATTCTGGCAAGGATTATTTTTTATATGGCTTTTCAAAGATGACAAGTTATTCATTCTTTTTTTTTTTCAGGGTTATCGACAGTGTTTATGATTGTATTAAAAAACCCAACGTATTTTTAGCTCACCTGAGCACACCGTGCTCAGGGGGAGCTATTGTGATCGGTCATCGTCCGTCCATCCGTCCGTTAACAATTTCTTTAAAAATCTTCTCCAAAACCAGATGGCCAATCTTGATAAAAACTTGGCAGGAATGTTCCTTGGGTGAAGCTCTACAAAAATTGTTAAAAGAATTTAATTCCATCAAAAACTCTAGTTGCCATGGCAACAAAATGGCTGAAAATGGAAAAAATCTTTAAAAATCTTCTTGTGACAAACCGTAAGGCCGAGAGCATTCATATTTTGTATGAAGCATCATTGGGTGACCCTTTATCAAAATTGTTGAAATTATTCCCCTGGGGTCATGTTTTGGCTTTGCCCGGGCGCACTCTATTTTACATAGAAACAAAGAAGGAAATCTTTAAAAAGTCTTCTTCTGACAAACCATAATGGCTAGAGCATTCACATTTGGTATGTAGCATTATCTGATGATCCTCTACCAAAATTGTTAAAATGATTCCTCAACGGTCATTTTTGGGCTCTGCCCGGGCGCACCCTATTTTAAAATCTTTAAAAATCTTCTTGTGACAAATCATAAGGCCGGGAGCATTCATATTTTGTTTGAAACATAATTGGGTGACCCCTTACCAAATTGTTAAAATAGTTCCCATAGGGTCATATTTGGGCTTTGCCCGGGCGCACTCTATTTTACATAGAAACAAAGGAGGAAATCTTCAAAACTTCTTCTTCTGACAAACAATAATGGCGAGAACATACCTATTTAGTATGTAGCATAATCTGATAATCTTCTACCAAAATTCTTAAAATTATCCTTCTGCGGTCATATTTGGGCTCTGCCCGGGTGCATCCTATTTTAAAATCTTTAAAAATCTTTTTGTGATAAACCATAAGGCGGAGGGCATTCATATTTTGTTTGAAGCATCATTGGGTGACCCCTTACCAAAATTGTTGAAATTATTCCCCTGGGGTCATATTTGGGCTTTGCCTGGGCGCACCCTATTTTACATAGAAACAAAGAAGGAATTCTTTAAAAAATCTGCTGATGACAAACCATAATGGTTAGAGCATTCATATTTGGTATGTAGCATTATCTGATGATCCTCTACCAAACATGTTAAAAACTATTCATCTGTGGTCATATTTGGGCTCTGCCCGGGCGCATCCTATTTTAAAATCTTTAAAAATCTTCTTGTGACAAAACATAAGGCCGGGAGCATTCATATTTTGTTTGAAACATCATTGGGTGACCCCTTACAAAAATTGTAAAAATTATTCCCCTGGGGTCATATTTGGGCTTCGCCCGGGCGCACCCTATTATACATAGAAACAAAGAAGGAAATCTTTAAAACTTCTTCTTCTGACAAGTCATAATGGCTAGAGCATTCCTATTTAGTAGGTAGCATTATCTGATGATCCTCTACCTATATTAGGCTTGTCCAAATTGAAAGCATTTGCAGATGACAAAATACAAGTGACTCAAAATTTGAATTTTGTTTTGTGAAGGGTAGAAAACATTGTGGGAACAGGAGAAAATGCTGGTTACCAGCATTTTCTCCTTTTCCCACCATGTTTTCTAGAGGCTTCTTTCTCAGGGTAGTCATAAGTAGGAATTGTGTTGTAATGGGTTAATGCAACTCTGTGATGCATGATACTAAGCAAGTGATCACATACTGATGGATCTATAATATTCACATATTTTCACAACCATTTTATCATGAGATAGACTAATCCTAGAGCATGCACTAAATTGATCTTTCTGTCGATTTTGATTGACAGGTCTACCAACGTCTTATCAGCCAATGAAAACGCAGCATTTGGCGTCATGTAAACAAAAAGGTCTGACACATGTCTGGTAAGCTTGACAGGCTTGACGACCGAAATACCGCGTTACTAAGGGGGAGGGGGCGTGCCAAACTCGCCCTTAAAGAAAGGTCAATTGCCCTATGGCGAAAAGTTTCGGCCAAGGTCAGCCTGTGCGGACTGCGCAGGCTGACTTGGGTCGGTACTTTTCGCAGATGCATTACACCTGCTTTTCGAGAAACATGGCTCATACACGTATGAGCCAAGTTTTTTTGGGAAAAATAGTTTAAATGCATTTTTGTAGTCCATTATACCAGGCATGTCATCAGATAATTACAAATCCAATTCATCCATTTCTTTTTGTTTTTTCTTTGTTGAAAAGTCGAATGAATCGTGAGTTAGGCTGGAACTTTGACACGCAGAAAACGCAGAGAATTGACAAAGAGAAAAACTTTTCGACACAGATTTTTCTGTGCGCACTCCTCTGCCCAATCTGGCTCGTCCCTTTTTCCATATGCATCAAACCTCATTTTCACATACATTTAGCACAAACATAGCACGGCTCACTTATATTAAAACAAATTGAGTCAGGCCCTATGAAAAAATACTATAGTTTATTTCATGCTTTCCGGTAGGACATCGAGAAATAGCAGTGAAAATTTTTTTCGATATTACAAGCATATTAAGACCGATGAAAATACCGATTTTCATGTTCTTGTTGCCTGGGTAAATTGCGCTTGCCTCGCAACCAGATGGATATATGACGTCATTTACCGTATATTTTGCGCTTGACGTAATGTTGTAATGCGTTGCTATGCGGGAGGGGTACGCCACGGGGAATAACGGAAAACAAATGTACTGGATTTTGATAAAGCTACTCCAAGAATGGGTTAAAAGCATGAAATAAATAGAATATTTTTTTTTTCGGTAAGGTATCAAAATTTATTTCATCGAGTGAACACCATCGGTAACATTTTCATGAGTGGCTACGCCACTCGTGATAATATTACCGATGGTGGTCACTGGATGAAATAAATTTCGATCTTTTATAACAAAAAATATCCTCTATGTATATGAAAAAAAGTATCGACGCATGTTGGCCGGTGTAGTCCCGTAGATTGACACGTGTTGAAACCTTTTTTTTTTAAAGTTTCTCCATGTCGAGAGGCCTTTCTATTTCATGAGTTAGCCGGTTTTTACACAAAATACAGCGACGACTTTCTTCGTATTAATCATTACAAAGACGTATTAAGCCCCTTTTCAAGCAAGCGAAAATAAAAGAGAACGTGAATGTGTTCTTTCGATAGCTGTAAACGGAATGATTTTAAAAAAAGAGATGAAAATTTAATAGACTAAGCAAGAAATAAGCATATAATGGTTTTGAATAGCTGTTGCTAGCAAATTCGATTCAGCTAATGAACAGATGAATAGAAATAAAGAATTGAATGACAAAGGAAGTAAACTGAAATACGCACTTGTTAGATATAAATATACAGTCAGACATAAGTTAAGCATCACAAAAACTGACCAGCAATAGCCGATGTGCTTAGACCAGCATTACTCATGCCCACAATTTGCCATTTCTGGGCTTCGAAAAGTGTTCTCGTAGCCATCCTTTCATTTTGCTCATAAAGCAGCCTCTAACTTGTCTAGTGGATCCATGCATAGCTTGAAAATATACCAAATAAAAGGTTATCCATTAAAAAAAATTATGACTAAATAGGGTGATGCTTAGTTTATGGCTGACTGTAAAATTATAATGCCCAGTGCGTAGAGAACTACAACAAAGGACTAAAAGGTTCTTTACAACAACTTTATAAGATGTGATAAAGCGAAAATACGAAAATGGCGGGGCTCTCTGACAATTTACATGTAATTAGCACTTCCGTTCTTCAGCCCTTACCCTGCCAAATGACTGAAACATTTTTTTATTTCAATATTGAAACTCCAAATATTGCGATTTCAAAGACATGTCTTTGGGAATAATATCCCTTTATCGGGCAGTGTAGATCAAGATCAGACTGCACGTTCTGTGCAGTCTGATCTTGATCTACTCTGTCCGCAAAAGTTCAGCGAGTCGCGCTTAGAAACCTAAGGGTTCTCATTCTCAAGTCCAACGTTTGATGACGTAGTTGAAATGTCATACCACACTTCTGTGCGTACATGAACAAAAAATGTAGACAAAAAATAGAACTATTGATTTGCCCTGAATGGTGACAAAAACTGTCTTTAGACCGGAAATTTTTCTCGAAAATTCAAAATTTTATCATGTGCTATCGTCGATTCTTTATTAGTCAACAAAATATTGGTCCATTTTGAAAACTGTTATAAACGCCGACTTAAATTCAGTAGACACGTAATTGATTAGTTATACACCCCCACAACGAAGTGGAAGGGAATATACTGGGATGGCCATGGCTGTCTGTACGTCCGTTCGTCCGTCCGTAGCAATCCTCTAACAGTTTTTCACATACTGAACTCGAATTTACGGACAGGGTTCCTATTTATATGAAGTTGTGCATGTGCAATTTCTATGACCCTGCTGCGATTTGACGTGAAATTATCTCCCCTTGAACTTTTTTTTTTCAACTCTTACTTTTGTACTAAACCATTCTGCATTCTGTGACAAAGACCTGTTTTTATGACAAGGAGCTGGTGAGGGCGGGTATAATTGTACGTTTATTGATAGCTCTAGTTATACCTACAAAGACTGTAAACGTTTTGACAAAAAAAAAAGAACAAATATTAGTTTCGGTAGTTATGGAAAACATTTTATTTTGAAAATACCTACCTAAGGCTATAGCTAAAAACAAAGAGAACATTATACTCTGTGAAAAGTTGGTTTAAACCATAGGCAAAAAGTATCGTCACACGTATATCAGCCTGCGCAGTCCGCCCCGGCTAACCTGGGTCAAACATTTTACCTATTGGAAAGATTTGTCAATGGACGACACTATCGCATAAGCTAAAGTTACGAAAAAAGAATATGTAGAATTGTATGATAGTAACTAGTACCTAAATGACTCGCAAAAACTACATTAGCCATTCTCTATAAGAAGGGGAGGGGAATTTAGTACATCTGCAAAAGATATCGGCCCAGGTCAGCCTGCGCATACCGCGCAGGCTGACCTGGGCCAATACCTTTTGCTATTGGTCAGTTTCCTGCATGTCTACCTCATGAACATCTTCGCGAGCCAAGGTTACGATCACTACGTGGATCTTACCTTGGCTGATTGAGCCCGATTTCGAGATTCCTGCGATGCGCCCTCTATTGAATGCTGCTTATTACCGCCCTTTACATCATATTTCTGAAAGCCAATGAAATATCGTTTTACAAACTGCTTACGAATACAATTATTCAACATGAAGCGATAAGCAGACATCCATGTGGGTTTCCATGTTTACCTTCTATTCGAAAGGTCGCTACCTTATTTTATTTTCATAAACGATGAAATATATTACGAGCGATTTCATTCGTTGCAGTTACAGCTGGCTGCATCCAATGAAAAAGCGTATCGGGTGAATGTAAAAATCAAGCTCGATCCGCCAAGGGTAGAGTAGCGTAGTGAATCGTCAGCCTTGGTTTGCCAAGATGCCTCATGAATTAATCAATTGTAAATATATATATGGTTTTCGTGGATTCATAATTATGAGATGACTTTGTATCCTGCATTATAAAAATACATTAAGCCCCCTTTTCACAGAGCCTGTTTCAGTCGTATTTTACCCAAGACTTTTCAAGGAAATTATATAATTGCAATGTTATGTCATTAATTAGTTTAGACTTATTCATAGACGACAGACTTTATGTGTTCAAATGATACGTTATGTTTTAGGGGTGGGGAAGCCATATTTGGCAAAGGAGACAACGTAGGAACGAAAGGTTATTTTGTGTGTGGCTTAAAATCGATTGACGAAAAGTAGTTGGGATAGGATAACTTAGCATCGTTTCTGCCTAGCTCAAGTGGTAAAAAAGCATCCGTTTTAAAGGCACATGTCGATGTTGTCCTTTTCTTACTTGTCTGTCTGTCTATCTGTCTATCTGTCTGTCTGTCTGTCTGTTTGTCTGTCTGTCCGTCTGCCCGCCCGATAGCCCATCCGTCCGTTCGTCCGTCCCTTCGTCTTATTCTAGCCTTTCATTTGGCCTAAATGCAACGACTACCGGAGAGGTAAACTCTAATTGACTCATGTAGTCTGCAATGAGTCCAGGTTTCTCTGTAAAGTACATGTACGCAAGAACTTTTTAACCCCTCACCATAAGCCTTTTCCCAAAATGTTTTCTGCCCTGCTGGAAACAAATTTCACTTTTTGAGTTACATTTATTTTGTTGTCTGGCAATGCTGTCAATTTGGACCAGTCTAAAATATTGTCGTTTGGTAAAGTTAAGAATTAAGAACTGCTTTTTAGACATAAAGAATTCCACAACGTACGGGGGCGTTCGTTGGCGCCTGTGTTCGGACGGGTGTTAATTTTCGCATAATTTACAGTCAGTTTTTCTCCTAAAGTAATCCCCATAATTATATACTCATTTCAACATTTATTAGACACGAAAGCGGTCATTAATTTCTATACAGACCGATAAACTTTGTGGGTGGAGGAAAGCTAGTGTCGACAGTTCAATAAATTGTGTATGTTTCTCCTTTTACATATCAAGTAACACCGTTTCAAAAATTGGAACGAGTGCCCGTGTTCAGCAACCAATCTACATTGCATTCTTGATGTTAACTCTAGATTAATCAATAATCTGCAAAATAAAAGATATCGTCGGTTCACTTCGAAAACCTCATTAATACAGCTTTATACAAGCTGTAGTTACGAGGTTTTCGAAGCAAACCGACGATATGAAATTTTAAGTCTGATAGCAAAAAGTTAAATATTGCTATTTGAGAGGTATTTTCGAGGAAATATATCTTCTTACCGGATAGTGTAGATCCAAGATCAGACTGCACGTTCTGTGCAGTCTGATCTTGATCTACGCTGTCCGCAAAAGGTCAGCGAATCACGCTTTGCAGCCTAGGCGTTAAAAAAGTAACATATTTTCCCATTGGCTAAACCATTTGAGCTTTGCTCTGTGAAAAGGCAGATAAATGCATTGGCAAAAAGTATCAACCACGGTCTGTCTGCCACGTACTGGTTAATTTTCTGCACGTCAACAGACCAGTCTACCTCTTGATTCAATGAGTTGCCAATGAAATAAATTGCGATCTTTCACCGTTAAAAAGAAATATCCTCTATGTATTTATAAAATCTCCAAGTCAAATCTTTGATCTAAACTGCTCCACGTTTCGAACAAAGAAAATGCTGCAAAACTCCTTATCGTATATCAATACTTTAAACTCTTTAATATTGAAAGCATCTTGCAGACAAAAAATCATAGTTGGTGGCCCGTGGGCCAAATGGTGATGATACTCTTTCAATAGGTTGAAACATGTGGGGAAAAAGAGAAAGATTGTTACTCATATTTTCTTCTTTTTCCACTCTGTGTCTAGAGGTCAGGGTCGTCAAATCAAGAGATTGTTCATTCGTGGATACAAATGCATCATCATTTTTTACAGAAATAGTTGAGCTGAGCTAATGTAGGTAAAACCTTTTATTATACTGTGTTGAAATTTTTCATGGTCTGATTGGAGATGTGCCCCGAACATATATATCATGTACACTGGCAAAACCAAAGTTATAGCAGTTTCCCATTGGGGAACCCCATATACATGACTACATTATCAAAACAACATCTAAAATGGCGGCGTCGATCACGATTAACATCAAGATTAAGCGCCAAGCTGCACTTTTAGGTATGTATCACAATATTAGTTGTACGGTCAGGTGGCAGGGGACTTGGAAACTTGTTCACGGCTGTGGTTAATCATGCCGCCCCGAGCCGAAGGCGAGGTGGCGACATGATTCACCACAGCTGTGAACAAGTTTCCAAGTCCCCTGCCACCTGACCGTACAACGAATTTATTATACTGCAAAGTTTTACCCTCTCAAAACGCATTAAGCGAAAATTTCCTGTTTTATTCTCTCACGAATCGAGTATGCTGACGAAATAGAAATTCCCTTCTGTGTGCCCCAATTCAATGAAAACTGACGTCACTGGTAACTGACGTCACTAAATCGTGCAGTTAAGTGAATAAATGTGCAGTCTGGTGATCGATCGACGCCGCCATTTTGGATGATATATTGCACGTGTAGTGATGTTTACGGGGCACTCAAAGGGGAAACTGGTTTTACATGGTTTTTGCCAGGGAACATGATATTATGTTTCCGGCATGTTAACCAATCAGATCACGAGAAATTTCTTTGCAGTATAATAAAGGTTTCTGTGACGTCATTTCCCAGTAACGTCAGTTTTCATTGAATTGGGGCCCTCAAAAGGGAAATTCTACTTCGTCAGCGTATTCAAGTTAAAAAAAAAATAGGTTAGTTCGCTTAACAAACGTTGGAACGGTAAAACTACTGTATAGTATATTCGTTGTACGGTCAGGGGACTTGGAAACTTGTTTTTGGCTGGGGTGAATCATGTCTAAAGATAACTTTTACCGCCCGCCATAACAATTAAAACCTTTCAAAGATATCACAATATTTTCTAAACTATTAAAAAAATAAACGGTAAATTCATTGCCTGAAGAATCTGTATGTTAATAATTCGTACATTTTATTTTGTGTTAAGTCTTCATCATACGATCTTGTATTTTCGTGTGGGTTTAAAGGCGGAAAACATTTGAAAACAAACCAGCAAAGCCCAGATATCAGAGCCAGCGGTTTTTTTTCTCTCCCGTTCTCAAGGTGTTTCAGTCTACATGATGAATACAAATCACTTCAATGACTCGATTTCTATGTGCAAATGTCTTTAAAGTATACATGTCCAAAATTTTGTCCTCCGGTTAAGACTGGCACACTCTCCCAATCCCCCCACTCTTCTTGTTAACTCATTACCAAACGACAATATTTTAGGCGTGTCCAAATCGAAAGCATTTGTAGACGACAAAATAAAAGGGATTGAAAATTTGAAATTTGTTTTGTAAAGGGTAAAAAACATAGTGGGAAAAGGAGAAAATGCTGGTTACCAGCATTTTCTCCTTTTCCCACAATGTTTTCTAAGGGCTTCTTTCTCAAGGGCGTCAAAAGTAGGGATTGTGTGGTAATGGGTTCAATACTCTTATTGCGAATCGTTTGTTTTTGTTCTATTTTCTTCAACTTCGTTTAAATTCATATCACTTTATTTCTAAATTCACGATCGATCCAATTTACGTTCAAATGTTAGTGGCAAGTTTCCGTATACTAAAGGATATTCTACCTACTTGCTAAGTATTATACATCATGTAGATGTTTTTAACCGTAATATCATGGCTCAAATAACTGGCCTGACACACGCAAAAAAGGGGCATTCGGACAATTGCGGTAAGTGTCGTCTTGGATCAGCCTGCGCAGTCCACGCAGGCTGATCCGAGACGATACTTTACGACTACATGACATTTTGTACTACAGTAGACTTGCGCAAAACAGAAAATAACAAAAAAACGGAAAGTGTCGTTTCGGATTAGCCTGCGCGGACTGCGCAGGCTGATCCGAGACGACACTTTACGCAAATGTCCGAATGCCCCTTTTCGCGTGTTGCAGGTCATGTAATGATAAACAATGTATTTAGTATGTTTTTCTGCTGATGATGTCAGTCCATCCGGCTAAGTATAATCAACAATTATCCTTTACCAAGTAATCCCTTGGTTTAACGACCTTGGTGTTTACGATTTGTAACTGACAGTACCCTTTTCTCGCTCTGTTTTTTTTAACCCAAGAGAACACAGTGGGGGAAAAAAGACCAAAAAGAAAAATGCTTGGAACAGTCAGCATTTTTCTCCATCTCAAAAAATACTTTTACTCCTTTGAATTGAAAATTCCTTCTTCATTTTCTCCCGCTAGATGGCATTTTACAAATATACATCTATCTAATGTGGATATTCTTGGTACAGAACCGGACTACTTTTCTACGCGACAACCGTTACATTGAATTTCAAACTAAAACAAACTCACTCTAGAGAAATCTGGAGCTAAAACAGGCCTGATTTCACCTCAAACGTATTGACAAAAGCCATTTTTCCCATCGCTACATTACATCGCGTATTACTACAATACCCCAACACAGGGGAAAGTAATGCGTCAAATCAGACGGGTCGAATCTTCGAAGAATATGACATGCACAGACAACGTTCTTTCCCGTCAACCACCTAAGCCTCGGTAGCACTGTCGGTAGGGTACATGACTTAAGAACAGACGGATACTGGTTCGATCCCCGGCTCAGCCATCGTCAATCTGAGGAATGATGATGGTTATTGCAAAAGGATTCATTCCTCTCTCACCGCTCATCATTATTTCGACGCTGGTTACTTGGAAAAGCAGCCTGTGACTTAGAAAGAATATAATGCGGAGAACTGGTAAAAGAACAAAGAACCTCGAGGAAGGCATGGAAAGGTGCTTTGACCGCCTCGATATAACTGAATTAATGTTGAAAAAAAAGGGTTAACCTTTTATCACACAGTGACGACTTTGAACGACCCTGGGGAAGGGGCCTTTTAAAAACATTTTGGGAAAAGGAGAAAATGCTGGAAACCAGCATTTTCTGCTTTTCCCAAAATGTTTTCTATTCCATCAAACAAGAGGGCCATGATGGCCCTATGTCGCTCCACTTCCTAATGGTTTAAAACACTACAAGCCAAACATTAAAATATTTGGACAATTGGTTTCAAACTTAAGGACATACATTTTTTCCATAAAATCCTACGAGAAAGTTGTGACCCGCGGGCAAAGCCAATTTTGACCAAAAAGCTATAATTGTATGAATCCTGGTGGAGGTCCACAAGATAAAGCTTAGTACCAAAGAATACAGTTCTAGAATGTCTGGTTATAAACAAGAAGATTTTCAAGAAGATTTTCAAAGTTTTCTCAGTAAAAAGCCTTGTAAAAAATGAAACCCAGGAGAAATTTAGTAGCCCTAGTCTTTACTGTGGTAAGCAACAAGATTACTTAGAAAGTTTTCACCACAAAAGTCCATGTAAAACTTGTGACCCCTGGCTTGGGGACAAACTTAACCCCAAGGCTATAATTTGGGCCCTCCTGATAGAGGCCCACTAGGTAAGCCTACATGCAAAATTTAGTAGCCCTAGGCCGTGTAGCTAGGTACAAGTAGATTTAAAAAAAAAAAGATATTTCAATATGAGCCCATGTAAAACTTGTGAACCCCAGGACTGGGCCAAATTTAATCCCAAGGCTTGAATTTGGGCACCTTTGGTAGACACACACTTGATAAAGCTACATGCAAAATTGAGTAGCCCTAAGCCTTATAGCTAGGTACCAGAAGGATTTTAAAGTTTTCCCTATATAAGCCCATATAAAGCTTGTGATCCCCGGGGTGGGGCCAAATTTGACCCCTAGGCTATCATTTGGGCACTCTTGGCAGAAAACCTCTTGATAAAGATACATGCAAAATTTGGTAGCCCTAGGCCCTATGGTTAGGTACCAGAAGGATTTTAAAGTTTTCCCTATATAAGCCCATATAAAGCTTGTGATCCCCGTGGTGGGGCCAAATTTGACCCCTAGGCTATCATTTGGGCACTCTTGGCAGAAAACCTCTTGATAAAGATACATGCAAAATTTGGTAGCCCTAGGCCCTATGGTTAGGTACCAGAAGGATTTTAAAGTTTTCCCTATATAAGCCAATATAAAACTTGTGATCCCTGGGGCGGGGCCAATTTTGACCCAAGGGCTATTAGTTGAAGGAACGTGGTAGAGGTCCACTAGATAAAGCTACATGCAAAGTTTAGTAGCCCTACATGCCAAATTCGGTAGCTCTAGACCTTATGGTTTCAGAGAAGATTTTGTGAAAATTTTCAATATTTTTCAGTTTTGTTGCCATGGCAACCATAGTTTTTGAAGGAATAAAATTCTTTCAAGGAATTCTGAAGAGGACCATGGCAGGATTATTTCTGCTAAGTTTCATCAAAATTGGATGGGTAGTTTCAGAGAAGATGTTTGAAATAAAAGTTAACGCACGGGCGGACGCACGCACAGACGCACGACGGACTCCGGGTCATGACATTAGCTCGCTGGTCTTCGGCCAGTGGGGCTAAAAATGATTGTACTGTTTGAGCCACATTGAAATTGTAGTCTGCAAATGCTTTCAATTAGTACAAGGCGAAGCGCCGACTACAAGCAACCCCGTCGGAGAGCATAAAAATGCACACAGACACACGTTAATGAATGAATATTGATGGTAAAACAGGACTTTGTGACCGGAGTTATAAAAGCAAAAATATTACAAATTGCAAAAAAATGCAGTTTATTAAATTACTTTATTTCCATTATATACAAATATGAGATGAGCAAAGAATTTTGTGCTGTCTTTTTCCAAGTACAAATGAGTGTAGGATTTTCATATTTGTATACTTTACAACTTTTGCTATTTCCATAATGGTGTTTGTATACTTTCGCAAAATAATATAACTGCGATTAAAATAGGCTTAAGCCTTTACCATAAAATGACGACTTTGTCACCCCTGAGGAAGAAGCCTTTTGAAAACATTGTGGAAAAATGAGAAAATGCTGTTAACCAGCATTTTCTCATTTTCCCACAAAGTTTTCTACCCTATCACAGCAAAATTGCACCATTTAAGCCACTTTGAAATTGTCGTCTGCAAATCTTTCAATTTGGATAGTTCTAAAATTTTGATGTGTGGTAACGGAATAAGTGCAATTCTTTTTTAACTCTTTACCAGACTATAGAGTCTTTACAAAGTTTTAGATTCGTCCATATTGGAAGCATTTACAGATGACAAATTAATGCCTCTAATGGTTTCTCCTTGAAAAAGAAAAAAATGTAGGTCAACCACATCTTCTCTTTCAGTAAAAAGTTTAAAATCATTTACAAGGGTAATTAAACACTGGGTTTTATGGTTAAAAAGTAAACTGACTTCGTTCCATTTCCTGTATTATTCTAAATGTCAATTAAAATGACTACATTGTATCTAATCATCTATATTGTATCCAATCAACAAGGCCTTTTCTCGTTAATGGCAGCAACTAAAGCACCACCTTGTCCACTTCCGTCTTTCACAAGAATAAATTTGGTCTGAAATAGAATTTGAAAAAAATAAAAATAAAAATTTAATGGATTCTACACTTGTTTATAACACTGTAAATTTGCTCAGAATATCTTGTATTATTGTACTGCAAAGAAATTTCTCGTGATCTGATTGGCATCATTGGATAATATACTCCGGACATATATATCATAAACACCGGCAAAACCAACGTAAAATCAGTTTCCCTTTCGGAAGCCCCGTATAATTGACAATACTATCAACACATCATCCAAAATGGCGGCATCGATCAAGATTAACATCAAAATTATAAACCAAGTTGAACGTTTTAGCACGCGTTTCTAAGGTTTCAGCGAGTCATTTCCTAGTTACGTCAGTTTTCATTTAACAGGGGCACTCAGAAGGGAAATTTTACTTCGTCAGCATACAATATTTTTTAAACCAAAAAGCAGGTAAAATTCGCTTAACAAACTCTGGAATAGTAAACTTTGCGGTATAATAAATTCGTTGCAGGTTATGGTGGCCGGGTTATTGGAAACTTGTTCACAGCTGTGGTGAATCATGTTGCCACCTCGCCTTCGCTTCGGGACGACATGATTCACCACATCCTTAAACAAGTTTCCGTGCCCCCTGTCGACTGACCGAACAACTAATATTACTTTACTGAAAGAATTTTCTCGTGTTCTGATTGAATAATATGCCCCGAACATATATATCCTGTACACTGGCAAAACCAACATAATGCAGTTTCCCTTTCGGAAGCCCCGAATACATGACAACACTATCAAAACAACATGCAAAATGGCAGCGTCGATCAAAATTAAGACAAAGATTTTACGCCAAGCTGTACGCTTAAGCACGTATTACCAAGGTGTCAGTGACGTCAGTTCCTAGTGACGTCAGTTTTTATCGAATTGGGGCACTCAGAAGGGAAATTCTACTTCGTCAGCGTACTCAATTTTTTTTAAACCAAAATCAGGTAAAATAGGCTTAATAAAAGTTTAATTGGTAAAACTATGCAGTATAATAAATCTTGCGAAAATGGATGTTGCTTAGTGCATCTTCGTTATTTCTACTATGTGAATTACACACAGCAAGTTGTTGCATAATACATATGCTTTTTGTTAAAGGTCCGACAAAATCATATGGTAGAATGGTCTTCAGGTGAGCAAACGTTTCGATTTAGGTCTGCACAGACTGTCATCGGTTGATACTTTTTCCAACTGCATTAAACCGCCTTCTGGCAAAGCAAGAATCAATTATTTTTCTTACAACTGCGGTCACACTGGTAAATCTTCACGCAAATCCCTAATCTATCATTTAATTAGTCGGCAATTTTTATATAAAGAGAAAAACAATGGCTATAATACCTTGGTTTCCGGTCTCCACTTTGATATAACATCCATCATATGCTGATGGTACTTCGGATGATGCTCATAAAGGGAACCATCGATGGCTATGGTCACTTCCGGTAGGTTGATATGGTCAAGTAACACCACCATTGCTAAAGGAATTTGTAAAAAAGAAAAGTCTTAATATAAGTTGGTGCCATAAGGCTTTCAACACGCGAAAAGGGATATTTGGACATTAAATTTTGCGTAAAGTGTCGTCTCGGATCAGCTGCGCAGTCCGCGCAGACTAATCCGAGAATGCACTTTACGACTACATTAGATTTTGTGCTACAGCAGACTTGCGCAAAACAGAAAATTGCCTAAAAACAGAAAGTGTCGTCTCGGAATAGCCTGCACGGACCGCACAGGCTGATCCGAGACGAAACTTTACGCAAATGGCCGAATGCTTTTTTTCATGTGTTGCACGTCATATTGATTTAATTACTTTTAGCTCTTTACCATAAGGCAGAGTTTCAGACTTGCCCAATTCGAAGGCTTGCCCAGACGTGGGATGATATGTGGTTTGAATGATGGGATTGAACTATGTAGAAAAACTTTTGGAAAAAAAAAGGGAAAATGCTTGTAACTAGCATTTTCTGCTTTATCTGCTGTATTTTCGAACGCATTTTTGGTTGGGGTCGTCAAAACACCGGATTCGTTAAAACCATTTGAAATTTATAAGATTTAAACGATTCATTTTAAAAAGAAGAATATCCCATAAATGTACCAATTCAATTATTATGAATCACTACATTTTTGTCATTTAACCGAAGTTTAAAAAATATTGTTCCAGAAATGATACAGAGAGAGTTGCAAGCACTTGCATGAGCAATTCGGACATTTGCGTAAAGTGTCGTCTCGGATCAGCCTGCGCAGTCCGCGCAGGCTAATCTGAGATGACACTTATCGATTTTATATAATTTTCTGTTTTGCGGAAGACATCAGTAGCACAAAATCTAATGTAGTCGTAAAGTGCCGTCTCGGATTAGCCTGCGCGGACTGCGCAGGCTGATCCGAGACGACATTTTACGCAAATGTCCGAATGCCCCTTTTCGCGTGTTGCACGCTATTTAAATTTTACTATGATGACTTATTTTGTATAATGTATCGCAGGGACGCATCAACCCTTCTTTTGCCAGAAACCCGATCATACATGTTTAACAGAAAGTTCCAAGTTTTTGCTCGACATTGACGCCGATGACGAGAGGGCTATAGAAAACAGTCGAAATGAAACTTAAGGACTTAAATATATTTACCTGTAGCTATTATATAGGCCCCTCGCTTAGACATAAGCTCACAAACTTCACGTACTAACATGATATCTTCTTCAGTGGCCCCGTCCAGCAGGTCGTACTCTTCCAGGATCTTTTTGGTGATGGTACTGTCTCCTGTGTCACTGAAAGGCGAATTATAAATATTTGACATTGCTATCAGTTAATCAAGAGTTAGCAAGAAAAAAAATTATTTCATGCTTTCCGGTAGGATATCGAAAAATAGCAGTGAAAGTATCTTTCTATCTTACACTGGTACCACCAGTGAAAATACCAATTTTCATGTTCTTGTTGCCAAGGTAAATTGCCCATGCCTCACAACCAGATGGGAAATATGACGTCATTTACCTTACATTTCTTACGCTTGACGTAATTTTGTAATGCGTTGCTATGCGGGAGGGGTACGCCACGGGGAATAACGCAAAAGACCTGAACTGGATTTTGATAAGGCTCCTCCCAGAAAGGGTTAAAAGCATGGAATAAATAGAATTTTTTCTTTTCGGAGAAAGATCGAAATTTATTTCATCGAATGGACACCATCGGTAATATTTTCACGAGTGTCATTTGATCCATTAACTTTTAAAGAATTGTATTAGTAGTTGTAATTGAATAACGAACAGACGGGTAGAAAGGACCGACTTGCAAACACAGATGGAGAGCGATCTTTTCACCTCACCGCTAAAATCTACTAACTCACCGTTCTATTTCTGATACATTAGAGGTCGGGAACTGCCATCTTGCCTTGATCTTGTCACATTTACAGCCTTGAAAAAGTAGCCCATTGTCTATTAGTTTATTCAAAGCGAGTCTCACTACCTCTCCTAAGTACAGACCAGAGAAGAGTTTCTCAAACCTGGAAATAAATAAGTTTTGAAATGTCAATATTGAACTTTTGAATGACAACTCTGTAAATGTCAAAATACTGCATTTTACTTCAATAACTGATAATGCACACGATAAGACGCCAAACAAGAGTCTCGTATATTCCAAAGTAATAAAATGCCACTGAAGTACAACAAATATTTACGTTCGAAGCAAAAAAAAAAAATAAATCCATAGACCAGGGCCCGTATTCACCAACCATTCTTAGGGACTTTCTTTATCTTATTACCCAGAATGTTCTGCATTTGTAAGTAACATAAGTTCTGATTGGCTAAACCGAATGGTTTAGCCAATCAGACCTTCTGTTACTTAAAAATAAAGAAAATCTTGGGGAATAAGATTAAGAATATTCTCAAGAATGGTTGGTGAATACGGGTCCAGAGCTCCTGATAGTCGGAGTGATTTTGATTTCAAAGTTGAAGATGTTAATTATTCTCAACTTAACCCTATGTTATGGGCACTCATTAGAATCGTCTCATCGAGACAAAGCTAGTGAGTGCCCACATTATAGGGTTTGAAAGAATTGATAAACCATGTTAAAAATGAATGTACGAACTGTTTTTCAACTGAAATATAGTTAGAAATATTTCGATAGAAAATTGAGACGCAAGTTTTCTTCTTTAAGAGGAGCCATACAATTTTCAGAAAGGTAAACTGGTTTATTTCCGGCCATGACGTATCAATTCAATTTACAATGCAATATGACTGGAAAATGCAATGATGAGACTTACGTGAAGGAACCTGGATGTGGAGAATGCTTGTCAACCTCGTGATCCAATGGCATTTTAAGGAAGTCCAAACATCCGTTGTCGCCAAAGGACCCAAACTCACAGTTTATTACAACCTAAAATTAAAGATTAATATATTCACCCGCACAGAGAAAGTACGACTTTTCATTCATACGGAAAATTCACATCAAACCTCGCCCGTATAACGGTTGTTTCTATTTGAACTGCCAATCAAGTGATCTTAGACATGGCGGCGCCACTGTAAGCTGTTTAGCAACGACACAACAACCTCGATGAAGTTATTCGCATCTATATCTGTCGGTGAAAACTCCAATCGGAATTGATAAACCATGTTAAAAAATGAATGTAAGAAATGTTTATCAACTGAAATATAGTTAGAAATATTTCGATAGAAAATTGAGACACAAGTTTTCTTCTTCAAGAGGAGCCATACAATTTTCAGAACGATAAACCGGCGCTTTTCCGGCGATTGAATGTTCCGTTTAAGTGCATATCAAAAAATCAGATATAGCCGAGGGAACTGATGGCTCCCATCACCCGAGGTATGCCGAATGGCATGGATGGGTCTCCAAGAAAGTAATTCAGTTGCATTTCTAAAAACTAATTGGTTATCGTACGTTGTATTCTTTTAATAAACAAAAACATTCAATTGCGGAACACTATAATTAAGTATCTAATTTATTATCTTTATTATTGCACATAACAGTAATAGAATGCAAAAGGAAGGAAGACCAGAAAAAAGGGGGAAAAAAGGTATTTATACCAACTCCGAGGGATCGTCGTCTTTATAGCACATGTCCCACTTTGCAATATTTCTTGTATATTCTACATATGCTGCATTAGATCCAGTCCCTTTAATAACGTAAAATATTAGATGTCATTTTAAGGAACAAATTGGTTGACAGCGAAATCTTTTGCCATTGGTCAATTTTCCGAATGTCTAAGGGTCTGCCTATATACCACATTATTAAATCAGTTATTCGAAAAAAGAAGCTACAGTGGTCCATAAGTATCTGATGGTCTGCTTAGTTTCATGGATCACAAAGATGCATTAAGCCCCATCTTGCCAGAGCATTGCTCAAATGTTTTATTTTGTTTTTCCTATTTCCGTGTTTATTGCTACCTAATGGTTTACTGTTTTTTTACAACTTAAATATTTTCATTTTACCCGTCTGCAACAATCTAAAATGCATTATTTAAGAAACACACCCTTCTTTCATTCAAATGTTTTTCCTTTTATCACGAAACTCCTTTTGATTTCAATGTAAGACATCCATTACGAATTTTCTTGTCTCACACACGTGTGAGATAAGCAAACAGTGCTGTATTTGGTCAACACTCTGTAATTACACACTTCATTTCTGAAACATTGCTGACCTAGATTCCGAAAGAAAATGAATGGTCAAAGTTCTTAATCATGATAAAGTTGTTGATTTATTCACTTTTACAGTAAAAAAAAAAATCAATATATGCAAATTTCTTGGGAACTATTTTTCGTTCGTAATATACCTATAAAAAAACGACACGGCTTCATGTAAATTTCATTACACAGTATAAACGACTTTTTTTTCTTGTATGCCTCTGTTTTAACACATTATGGACTATAATTCCTGTTATACAGTAGTGTGATATAGTTGTTTTTTGAGACAAAAGATTATTAAGCAAGTCTGCAAAAAATGTTATTACGCGAGCTTTTGGCAAGAGCATGGCTCATTTTTACATAAAAAGAAACTTCAAAGCAGATAATGAAAATTCAGATTTAGCTCTTTCAAAGTTAATCTTTGCGGAAAAAAATATGTCCGCAATAGCTCCCAAGTCCCGCTAAGCGCATAAGGGGTTTACACGTTAAACAACAACAACAAAAAAAACCCAAATCAGTCTACAACGAATATTATCTGAACTGTTTTACCCAGTATAAGCCCGATTCTACAGTTTTTGTCCGCCAAGTTGCCGGCTAGGAGTGTACCAGTGGTATCGCTTATTCTGGCAACCACTTCTACGGGCACAGGTAGAGACTAAAAAAAATAATAGCAACAAACATTTGAAAGTGAGAATGTATCAGTTTTGTATGTTTTGTGTAACTTAAGATCAGATGTAGCACTTAACAGAGCTCGAAATAAGAGGGAGTAATGGTATTCTAAGTCCATTATTTCTCTTCCAAACCCTATGCTGTGGGTACTCATTAGAATCGTCTCGGCAAGCACCCACAACATAGGGTTTAGTTTAGAATAATTCATATTTTCAATTTTAAAATCAAAATCACTCCCTATATTTGGAACTCTAACTTAAGTCCAGGATTAGCCATCGAATTGGCTGAGGTATTTTATCTAGTTATGGAAATCAAGTAGTATTATTTGCAGTTACACGACTTCATGATGAATTTCCTGTCGATATATCTTCGTTCTATGACCACATAATGCATTTACATCATTCAAAATTATTGACTGCCTTTGCAAGAAAAAAATTCGAAAAAAACTCCCAAATACTGAAAAATTCAAAGCGTTGAGAAAGCTGAAGTGGTATTTGTTAAGGAAAAACCATTGTGTGGAATTAACAATTTGACAGAAAAAGAGAAATATTGGCTTTAAAGTTAACCTACAAAGAAAATGAATACCTTCTAACTTTGTTTGAAGAGAAAGTACTCATAAAAAAGTTAGGATTATTTGTGCATTGGAGGTCTCCTTTTGACCACTAGGGGTCAGGAGTAACGTCCCTTTACATTGTATTCTTAAATGCTATTTCCAATTACATATCTGAGTGCTACCGAAAAACTCATTTGCCTGAGAAGAATAGAGTATAACCTAGTTTATTTCGTTCGACTTTGGACAAAAAACGATACATGGTCTTCAAAATTCAATATTGAACTCATAGTAGTGTTGTCTTGGACAAAATACCACAAAAATTTATCATTTAAAAATGTTCTCAGCTAACTGGTTGTTCTTTGAAAGAGCTTTTCGAATTCAAAATCTGTGGTTATAGTTTTTGTAAAACTCTGTCCTCTGGGAAGACTCCTTGATGGAACAAGAAGCTTTGTTAGAGTGTTGATTCTGTTTTAATTAAAAAAACATGTCAAAAAGTTAGGTCAGCCAGAAAAGTGATGTAATAACAGTGTTTTAAAAATCAGAGGTATTACTCACAAATAGATTGCAGACTTTCAGATATTTCATAAAAATAAATTTCAGGCTTTCTCTACATTTATTGCCGAGAGTTAAAAAAACCATGACAGTCAAGACGACTATCGACGTATGATAAGAAAATGATATTAATATTATCATTATTTAGTAAACATTATGACATATATATCATTATTTAGTAAACATTAAGACATATGTCAAAGTCTTTATTACAATGTTGCCTTCAAAATGAGTGGAAGAGCGATATTAACGATAATATTTAGGAGAACAATAACAACAACAATAATAATAATAGCTACAGCTGTCACTGAATATGACTTTATACCCCCGCCAGCGCTTTGACAGTATCAATTTGTACACAGACGGACATACAGACGGACGGACACACGGACAGACAGGCTATTTCCAGTATACCCCCGAAAACATTTGTTTTGCGGGGGGATAATAATAATAACAATAAATAATAATAATAAGAAGAAGAATAATAATGATTGGTGATATTGATAATTGTGGTGTTTAAATAATTAAGAAGGTAAATTAATAGGAAAATAATGTTGGAATCTGAGTTATATGGACAGACGCAGTTGCGTACCTCGAAATGTACGGGTAAAATACAAAACAACTTTGTAATTACACCAATTGAAAGCATTTGCAGACGACAAATTCAGTAAGCCTAAGAGTGTTCGGTCTGACTTTGAAGTTGGAAAAGATTATCGGAAAAAAAGAAAATGCTGGTCACTGCATTTAATCATATATAGATCTATTCCAACAGATATGTCATCGGTCACTTTGGAAAGTCGTTAAAATACAATATTGTGTAATAAAGGTTTACGTCTATTTTCAGTATGCCCTTTCAGATTATGTAGTACAG